>CM035841.1:97580027-99014467 GCA_020510985.1 Pholidichthys leucotaenia | reverse complement strand
TTTTATAGGAGTCTCTGGATTCCACCTCTTAAGGAGGGGGTAGTGTTAGATCATGGGGTTGGCCTCATCTCCTTGTCTTGTTTATAGTTTAGTGCTGATGACATGAATCTGTTTTTAAGAGGTTCAACTCACCGTCTGTCACCCCCACAACATGGCCAGACCCCCACAAACCTCTCACCCTCCTGTGCAGCACTTCTTTCTCTCTCCCCCCTCCCCCCTCCCCTTCCTCTGGGGACATCAGCACCAGGCCCCCTTCACATCACTGTGACTACAGACAAGGTTAAGAAACAGCTGGAGAGACTCCGTCAGCGGAAGGCTGCGGGCCCTGATGGCATCTCTGCCATCATGAGGATGAAGATCATGAGGACCTGTGCCAACAAGCTAGCTCCGGTACTGAAACACCTGTACAACCTGAGCCTTAGTCTGGAAAGATTACAGGTGCTGTGGAAGACGTCCTGCCTGGTTTCTGTCGCCAAGAAGACATCTCAATCTGACATGAATCATTATTGACAAGTTGCCCTCACCACCCATGTGATGAAGGTTCTTGAGAAACTGGTCATAGCCTACCTGAGGCCACAGGAGAAGACCTGGCTTGACCCTCTGCAGTTTGCATATTAGCCCCATTTATGAGTTGAAGACACTGTCATCTACCTGCGACAATGAGCCCAACTGCACCTAGATGGCGGAGGAGACACTGTGAGAATCACATTCTTTGATTTCTCCAGTGCCTTCAACACCATCCAGCCACTGCTGCTGGGTTAGAAGCTACGGGTGATGGGGGTCGACAGCTCTGCGATCTTCTGGATTATTGACTACCTGACAGCCAGGCCATAGTTTGTTTGGCTGGGCAGTGTCTTGTCTGATGTGGTGGTTTGTGATACAAGAACTCCACAGGGGACTGTGCTCTCTCCTTTTCTTTTCACCTTATACACCACTGACTTCAGTACAACACCGAGTATTGCCACCTGCAGAAATTCTCTGACGACTCAGCTGTTGTTGGGTGTATAACAGGGGGAGAGGGAGGGGGAGTAAAAGGCACTGGTTAGACTGATTTGTGGAGTAGACAGAGCATAATCACTGAGGCTGATCATCAGCAAGACAAGAGTGATGGTGATTAACTTCAGGAAGAAGAGGAGCCATTTGCAGATTAGGGGGGGGGGGGGGATGTGGAGGTAGTTGAGGACTACAAATACCTGGGTGTCATGATTCAGCAATGGATTGGACTGGAAAACCACCACCGATGCTACGTACAAGAGGGGGATGAGCAGACTCTACTTCTTGAGGAAGCTGAGATCCTTCAACGTATGCAACAGCATTAGCTGGAGCTTTTCTACCAGGCCACTGTTGCCAGCATCATCTTTGCTGCTGTCTGTTGGGGTAGCAGTATCAGAGCCTGCAACACCAACAGACTTGACAAGATTATCAAGAGGGCTGGCTCTGTAATTGGTATTACGCCGGAAACTTTTGAGATTGTGTGGAGAGGAGGACACTAAATAAACTGTGATCTATCATGGACAATCCTGATCACCCCCTCCACCACACACTGGACAGACAGCGGAGCGCTTTCACCAGCAAACAACTACAGCTTCACTGCCGAATGGTTAGGTACAGGAAACTTCCTGCCACATGCCATTTCACTGTAGAATAACTCACTCTGATGTTGTACTCTGGTCATAACTATGCTGCCATACTGCACCTTACAGTTTAATTGACGCCTCTTGTTTCACTCTGCACCTGATAGTCCTGCATTGTACAGCGGGTATGATTTATGCACCTATATGGGTCACCATCTATTCATCTATGAGGTATATAAGTTTTTAGCAGTTTTACTTTCCATGGGGTAATCCCTTTGTCTATTATGCCGTGTGTGTTTCTGTCGTTTGGTCGTCTACTGTCATGCTACTGTTTACACTGTAATTTCCCAGTTTGGGATCAATAAAGTCTACAGTATCTATCTATCTAATCTATCTATCTATCTATCTATCTATCTACTATATTTGCAACATTTTTCATAAATTTGCAACTTTTTTGAAAAATTTCCAACTTTTTCTTTTAAATCTGCAACTTTTTTATCAAATTGGCAACATTTTTTTCTTGTAAATTTGCAACTCTTTTTCTCAGACATTTAAAAATAGTCATAAATTTGCAGTGCTTTTATTGTAAAGTTGCAACTTTTTTCTCAGAAATTTAAATTATTTTTCTTAAATTTGTAACTTTTTATGGTAAATTTTTAACTTTTGTCTTTTTAACCTTCAACTTTTTAATCAAAAATTTGTAACTTTTTTATGTGAATTTGTAACTTTTTTTCTCATAAATTTAAACATTTTTTTCATAAATTTGCAGGGTTTTATTTGTAAATTTCAAACTTTTTTTACTCATAAACTTAAAACTTGTTTCTGGTAAATTTACTACTTTTTCTTTGAAATCTACAGCTTTTTCTCATGAATTTGCTATTTTTTTCAATAAATTCAATCCTTTTTAGTCTTTAATCTGTAATTTTTTTTCTTGTAAATTTGTCACATTTCTGGAATAAATTTCTAGCTTTTCTATTAAATTTGTTCTTGTCATGAACGGGGTTGATGTCTCAACCCCGTTCCATTATCTGTGGCTGTAGTTTCCTGATTGTTGTTAATTATTCCCAGCTGGCAGGTTATTGGAGCCTCTGAGCCTGGGCTTCCTGCCAGTCTACAGACACGCCTCCTCCTTCCCCTTGCCAGGCATTCACCAAGCTGTTTGGCATCACCTTTTGTGTTCCCACACATACACACACATGCACTCACACAGCACGCACACACACACACACACACACACACACACACACACACACACACACACACACACACACACACACACATTCATTCCTACTCACCTCCTCACTCATTCACTCACGCACCGGCTGCCGTCGCGCACCTGCTTCCACTTGCCGCTCATTAGTCTATTTTTTTTTTTTATGTGTGGCAGTGGAAGCACTCGGCTGTGTGCCGTTAGTCTACATCCCATGCCCTTACTCACTCCAAGTTGGTTTCTCCTCTTTTTTCTGGACTTAGTATGGAGTTGTTGTTTCCAGAGCTAGTTTGTGCCGACCCTACATGTAAGTCTTCCTCTCATTATTATTAGCCCTTCCTCTCCGCTGCCCCAGTTCCGTCTGGGAGTGCGTGGGGCCTGCCAACAGAGTTTGTAGTCAGTCATCTAATTATTACTAATCCTGAACTGTATTTCACTGGACACTTTGTATACTATTTTCCCTTTGTTAATAAACACGTTCACCTGCGTTTCGGCTCGCATTAACTCATTGTTGCACTGCGCCATTACACTAGCGTACATGACAGTTCTATTCTACTTGTAAATTTGTTACATTTTTCAGGAAAATTTTCATTGAAATTGGTAAGATTATTTTCTAAAAATAGCAATTTTTCTAGTAAAATTGTGTTTTTCACCAGGAATTTTGTAACTATTTCTTACAAATTTGTGGCATTTTCTTCATTAAATTTGCAACTTTTTTTTCTCATAAATTTGTTATTTTCTTTGGAAATTTACATTTTTTTCCCTCATAAATCTCTGAATCTTTTTACTAAAAGTCCATGTGGACAACGCACATGGGACCCATGAGACAGCCCACATTTAACCTTTGGTGGGATCCACACAGACATGCTGGGGCTGGGTAATATTCATTAAAAAAACAGTCTCTGCTGTAGATTCTCTACAAGCTCCACTTCCATTCTTGTAGAACCTGACTTCTCTGTCCATTTCCCCCCCCGTCTCTGACCAGTTGCCTCCACCATCACCACTATTAAAGATTCCACTCAGTGTGCACAGTTAAAGATGATTTTTCCAGTCACAGACAACTTCATTCCACTAATGAGATCTTCTCCTGCAGAAACAATCACAGCTTTGTTTCTCAGCACCGGATGAAGAATCGATTCCATCTCCCGATTCGATCAGAAATCCAATCTTGCTTCATTATGTCATTTAGGACTTTGGCACACAGGGCTTGTCACTTCCCTATTAGTATGTGAAATTATGTTCTGTTTTTCTTTAATTGTTTTTTTTTTTTTTTGCAATAAAATCCTCAAATTATTGAAGTCGGGGCTCTGCAACATGCGACTCCAAAACCACGTGGTTCTTTTTTACTATAAGCAGTGAGGTCTGTGCAGCTTTGACAAATCTACAGCTGTTTTCTTGTGAATTTGCTTCTTTATTCTCGAAAATTTGATTTTTTCCCTTTAAATCTGCAATCTTTTTTCATAAGTTGCCAACTTTATCTTATAAATTTAAAACTTTTTTTTTCATAAATTTACACTTTGTTCTGGTAAACTTAAAACTTTTTTTTTTTAAATCTGCAACTTTTCTTGTCATTAAGTTTATCATTAATCTGCAACTTTTTTTGTAAATTTTGTAAATTTTGTAATTTTTTTCTGTAAATTTCAACACTTTTTTTTCCCCACCAGTTAGGATTATAAAATTATTTCTATTTGTTTAAATATTTTGGAGGAATTTTTTGTTTTTTTTAAATTTCTTCAAAGTCAGAAGTTTACATACATTGGGATGACTATGGCCTTTAAACAATTTGGGAAAGCCTAGCTGAGGACATCATGGCTTTGGAAACCCTCCTGATAGGTTAATTGACAACATCTGAGTTAATTGAAGGCTCACCTCAAACACGTTGCCTTCCTTGTGTTGACATCACGGGAAAAATCAAAAGAAATCAAGTTATCAGGAAGAGAATTGTGGACCTGCACAAGTCTGGTTCTTCCTTGGGTTCAAATTCCCAGATGTCTGAAGGTGACACATTCATCTGTTCAAACATTACACAAGTTTAAACACCATGGGAATGTCCAGCCATTATACTGCTCAGGAAGAAGACGGGTTCTGTGTCCCCACAGATGAATGTGTTTTTGGCCGTGAAATGTGCATGTCAACCCCCAGAACAAAAGCCAAAAGACCTTGTGAATATGCCCCTGAAGTGGGTAAAAGAAGTGTCATTATCACAGAGAAATGAGTCTTGTAACCCACATGGAGTGAAAGGCCACTCAGAGAGTAAGAAGATATTACTCCAAAAGCAACATAAAAAAGCCCACAGTTTAAAAATGCTAATTATGGAAACATGTCCTGTGTTCTGATGAAACTAAAACTGCACTGTTTGGCCATAATGACCATCATTACATTTGGAGGAAAATGGGGGAGAACACCATCCCAACTGTGGAAGTACGGGGGTTGCAGCATCATGTTGGGGAGGTGTTTTTGCTGCAGGAGGGACTGGTGCACTTCACAAAATAGACGGCATCATGAGGGAAGAACAATCTTGAGCAACATCTCGTGGCATCAGCCAGAAAGTTAAAGCTGGGTGCAGATGGTTTTCCAGGTGGATGATGACCACCAAATAATTTTGGTAACATACTGACTTAAAACAGGAAAAGTTTAGTTTGCTTTAATGTCAGACATTGAGAAAACAGAAGGTATGGCCCCTGTTTTAACAGTCATCTGCACAGTTTTTTACAGACTTTCCGCCGTGGACTAGTGCTTTTGTTATTTTGTGTCGTGCATTTTCTGTTGTTTATGCCTTGCGTCACACCATCAATTAGAATTAGACAGTACAACCCACCAAGCGCTCAGATGAGGTGCCTCAATTTAAAAGAGGTGTGGTGGGGTGCAATCTAATGTGCATTACACTATTATAGTGCAGTTCATCAGAATCCACTTTTGATCAGGAAAAAGGAGGTCTGTCATCACAAGCACATTGTTTAATGATATTTCAGTGCGTGTTTTGACATTGCGATGCTCCAGAGCTCAGGGAAAAGGCATGTGCTGGGACAGTCATGGGGCCATATTACAGCAACGGGTCAGTTGATCAGTTTCTGATGCAGAACATGTTTATGGGCGTTTCCAAGTTTACTTCCTCATCACAACGGCATAAAAAAAAAAAATCCTCTGCTCATGATGGGAAGAAGCCAGTCTAATCATTCAGAGGTGTGTTGTAGATAATCCAATCCAAAGCGCTCCTTGCTCCTTCCCATGCCTTTAATGCAAAGAGGTGCATTATCTAAAGTGAATTGTGATCATGTCAGTAAAGACGGCTTTTGCACTGACCAACATCCATGTGTGTGAGCCAAAATGTACCTGATAGTAATGCTGTTTGGTAATAAGGAAGACATCAATCACAGTTGATGCCCAGTTAGTTATGTTAGAAAGAACAAGCGAGCCCGCTTTCGGCAGCCGGCTGGAAGCTAATGGATGGCTGTCGGGGGAGCTTGCTGGGCTGAAAACCCAGGGTGCACAGCTGAGGCAGATGTAGATGCATCTCCTGTCTCTCTGGGGAGTTATTGAAAAGTAAAATGCTGCACACTCCTCCTTATTCATTATTTTTCCCCCTAAAAATAAACACATTAATGCCTAATACATCCATGATGAACCCGAACCCCCCCCCCCCCCCCCCCCCCACACACACACACACACACCTTCTGTGCGCCATGCATCACATTGAAACAGACCGGCACACATGCTCCATGTTCATTCATTCTTTCCCATAAAAAAAAAATCGTACATTAATGCCTGATCTATAGACTCCGCAATTAAAATGAGAGTGTGAATGGAATAAAAAAAATGGTGTGTGATCATCATATAATTAAATTGATGGGCGATTATGACTGTTACAAGATTCCAGCACATGCCGTTTCCTGAGCTCCGTAGCTGCGTGATGTCAAAACACGCCACTGAAACATCATTAAACGATGCGCTTCTAAGGATCATCATCATCATCATAGCAGTCTGTCGGGGGCGACAATGACTGTTTCATTTAAGTCTGATCAGATTCCTCCACACAGCTCTGTAATTCGCCTTCCGCTACCAGGAACTCCTGACCTTGTTAACCCGGGCGACGTCCGGGCCGGTATGAGTTGCTCTCTGACTGACCATTTCAAGAAACTGCTTGCAAAGTATTTGAGTACCGCTAGACCTCCTTTTTCCTGATCAAAAGCGGATTCTCATGGAATGCACAATAATAGTAATGCATATTAGATTACGTGCCGCCACACTTCTTTGAAATGAGGTACCGCCTCCGAGCACATAGCAGGCGCACTCTCTACTGGTAATTTGAGGACGTGATGCAAGGCGTAAAAAACAGACAATGTACTGACAGAAAAACACTGGCGCACAGTGAAAGTCTGTCTGAAAAGTGTGCAGATGACCGTCCGTGCTGTTTCAGATGATTTTTCAGCCCATTCTTCACCGTTTGTTCTTTCTAACATAACTAACTGGGCATCGACTTTGACTGATGTCTTCCTTATTACCAAGCAGCGTTACTATCGGGTGCATTTTGGCTCATACACATAAGATACGATAAAATAAGATAAGCCCATCGACCCCGTTGAAACATGGCCGTATGTGTCTTTATATACAGTGGATGTAAACTTCTGGTTTCAACTGTAGATCTCTGGTTGAGACATTTTATAGATCCACAACTGCTCTGGTGTGTTTCTATTTTTGCGCTCTGGATTGTTTTTTCCTCCTGTGATGTCGGAGTCCTGGGATTGGCGGAGGTGTCAGACAGCAGTCAAAAACAAATCCTGTCACCTTCGCCTCCGTCTGAGTTATCAAACACGTCCGACAGTGTGACCCTTAGGGATTCTGGTGCCACAGAAGATTCTGAGGCCTTATTACAGCTGTGAGCGGCGATAAGAAGTGTTGCTGCTGAATCAACGTGGCTTGTTAATGCTTGATGGTGTTCAGAGCACGGTGCTCTGATGTAAATAATCAGGCAGAGGACGAGCAAGTTGGAAGAATCGAAGGAAACAGAATCAATGTTCATACAGTGCTGCTGAGAAATTCCTTCTTCATGCAGAGTGACAAAAGTTGAAAAAACTGTGAAATATGCATGGCAGGCAAGTAGGAGGCAGTGTGTTGTTAAGTCATGCCTTCAAATTTACAAGAAAAAAGTTGCAAATTTACCAGAAAAATGTTGCAGATTTAAAGGAAAGGAAGCTGCAAATTTAACGGAAAAATGCTGGAAATTTATCAGAAAAACAATTCAAATGTACAAGGAAAAAAGCTGCAAACTGATAAGAAAAAAGTTTCAGATTTAGTAGAAAAAAGTTTTAGATGTATGAGAAAAAAGCTACAAATTGACTAGAAAAAAGCTTAAGATTCGACAGAAAAAAGCTGCCAGTTTACAAGAAAAAAGCTTCAAATTTATCAGAAGAAGTTTTAAATGTATGAGGGAAAAAGCTACAAATTGACAAGAAAAACTGCAAATTTAAAAGAAAAAAGCTTCAAATTGTTGAGAAAAACATTGCACATTTAGCAGATAAAAAGTTTTAAATGTATGAGGGAAAAAAATGCAGATTTACACATAAAAGGGTGTGGATTTAAAGCAAAATAATATACAAATTTATGACAAAAAAATGTAGATTTACAAGAAAAAAAGAAGCAAATTTACAAGAACATAGTTGCAGATTTAAAATTTAAGAAAATAACAAATTTACAAGAAAAAAAGTTGCAAATTGACTCAAAAGAAGCTGTAAATTTATGATAAAAAAAACTGCAGATTTACAAAAAGGAAGCAAATTTACAAGAAAATATTTGTAAAGTTGCAAATTTACAAGAAAAAAGGTGTAAATTTATGAGAAAAAAAGTTTTAAACTTACATGAAAAAGGGTGTGGAATTAAAGGAAAAAGTTCCAAATTTACAATAAAAAAGCTGCAAATTTATGTGAAAACAGTTTTAAATTTATCAGGAAAAAGTTGCAGATTTACAAGAAAAAGGTTCTGGAATTCAACGAAAAAAGTTTTATATTGATCAGAAAAAAATGGCAGATTTACAAGAAAAAAGCTGCAGATTTAAAATTGGTCCTTCAGATGCATTTTGTTCTGTTATGTAACATGTTGACGCCTGACTGTGACTTCCACTTCAGCTTCTCCTGGATCTTTATAAAACCAGCATTACGTTATGCGGTCAAATGCTGAGCGGCCCAAACATTCCAGTAAGACCTGTAGGAGTGTCAACATGTGGGAAAATGTGCAGTGAATGGGACTTTTAATAGACAGTTCTGAAAAAAAAAAACCCTTTGTTTTCCGTTGTCTGGTTAATAATAGAAGTTTGAATCCAAATATTGTTTTTCTTTCAATTTTGGATTAAAACAGAAAATTATGAAAGTTGCAATTTCATACAAAAAGAGTTGGGTTTTTTTAAGTTTGTTTCTAAATTTGGGTCTCTCAGTAAGTGTGTCATTTTGTAAATCATCCATGTGCGAATAAAGATTTGAAGCTTTCAGACAGCCTCAGCGTCTGTGATTGACAGTTGTGAATGACAGGAGCTCTCCTGACTCCTCAGCTCAGTTTGCCACTAAATTTTACAGCCCGTATTGTAGATTTTCGATCAGATTTTTGTCTTTTATTGACGTCTCTCTTAGTTGATATCAGAAAATCTGCTTCTTAACACTGGGATCATGCTAATAAAAGACGTAGAAATGTTAAAGTGGTTCTGAAACCTTGACCCGGACACACTTTATCTGCTGCAGACAGTTCCTAAACATCAAAACTAAAAATCTAAGTTTGCCCCGACTGTGATATGATGGAGTGTGTGATGTTCTTTTGCTGTTTGCCAGCCTTTATTGCTCTGAGTGAACAGTAATAATAAGTGAAGCCATCTCACATTATTATCGCCTCCTCACATCTGTTATCTGAGGTTATTGTTAGAGAAAACCACCTCAGATGG
Source organism: Pholidichthys leucotaenia (assembly GCA_020510985.1). Taxonomy (NCBI): domain Eukaryota; kingdom Metazoa; phylum Chordata; class Actinopteri; order Cichliformes; family Pholidichthyidae; genus Pholidichthys; species Pholidichthys leucotaenia. The sequence continues at coordinate 99,004,758 of CM035841.1, read as the reverse complement.
TATCAGGAGGAAAAAACAAATAAAACAGGTAAAGCCTGCATGGGAAAAAAAGAAGAAGCAAACACACTCTGGGAAATTTCTAGAAGGAAAAAGCAAAACAAGCCTTTGGAAGCCATGTGAGGCCATAATAATAATTTACTTTTTTAATCCATGCTTTTTCCCCCCTGATATACTGCATTTTTCTTGTATTTAAACATCTGAATGTAAACTAAATATTGACCATTTAATGAGTTGGCCCACATGCTTCCTCCTTTTTTATACTGTTTCATTATTAGCTCACTAATGCAATGAAGTGGCGTCCGTCCATCTGTCCATAGGCATAAATCAACCTGGAAAAACCAAAGAATTCCCCTTCCCCTTCCCAATACCATCATAAACCTTTCCTTGTCATGCTACAGAACTGAATAAAATGCATCTTAAGCACCAATGCCAAGTGTGATGTCTTCTACTTGCTGTGTAGATAACTATTAAAGCTTACAGCAACAGAGACGGAGTCAGCTTTGTGTGTTTAGCGCTTAGCTTTACTCTGCTTCTTCTTCAGGTACATGTAATTCAACAGGTAACTCACTAGGGCCTCACATGGCCAACCTGGTTACTGTCAATACATCTAACTTTTTTTTAAAGAACATCAGAATATACAGTATAATCATTGCAAATGTACATAAATCTTTATAAACAATAAAGTACATTGTACAAAGCAATTCTCCTTTTAGCTTCTTAATGTAACTTTACTGAAATAATTAGCTTTACACCTCATTACTTTCAGTAATCTATATCAACATTGAATAACAATTGGGGGTTTTAATCATTCTTCCAAAGCAAGACATCCTTGCCGGAACTGCTGTAGACACTTCAGGCATCACAGTTTCTTTAATAGGAGAAGGAGCAGGAGTCTGCATCTCTGAGGCAGTGTCTGCTCGGTCTTCAGACGATACTGTGGAGTTTTCCAGCTCTGCATTGTCCTGCTGTGGAAAATTGTCCTCTCTGCTCTTCAGAAGGTGTCGCCTGTTTCTCCTAAAGGTGCTGCCTTCAGGTGTTTGGATCACATAAGACCATGGTTGTACATGGCTATTTTTCCACCACAGCGGGCTGCCATGTTTGGCCTACTTTGAATCTGTCTCCCTCTTGCAGTTCAGGCAGGTTTCTCACTCCAGGATTGATTGATTGATTGATTGATTGATTGATTGATTGATTGATTGATTTTATTTGAACATCCAGAAAGAAAAAAATTTTAAAACAAAAATCAAAACCAAAAAAGAAAATTAAAAAAGAAAAAATGCCTTGTTCAAAAGGAGTGGGGAGAAGCCAGCACTTAAATAGTCCCACCCCTTCTCCATACCAATAAATTAAAATATCATTCTAGTCATTATTCATTCCACAATTACATTCATTATACAATACCATAATATATAATACATCTTATAATTAAATTATGCGATAGAAATGATACAACAATGATAGTTTAAATTAACAATAATACCAACATCTAATAATAATTGCAATAATAATAAATAAATACTTCTGCTATGTTTAATATAATTATTATAGACAATATTTTCATCATCATAATCATCGTGTATACCACCATATACCCCCACATGGCCCCCCAAAAATATTATTATTATTATTATTATTAATAATAATAATAATAATAATAATAATAATTATTATTATTATTATTATTATTATTATAACCATAATAATAGGTAGCCATATAGTAGTTACAATAACAACAACAAAAATAATAATAATGCCACCTGGCCTATATAATACTTCAAATAATTCCATCCTAACAACAATCCTAATACTACAATACTGTTGTAATATTCTAGTAATAATGATATCAATAATAATAGTACTCAGCATATATATTCAACAATAACAACCTTTCTTCATTAAAGACACATTGTAATATTACTGTCCTTTATTTTTATATTTCTCAAAAATCATTGCTTTATATGTTGATTTAAATATATGGATGTTTGGACATTGCCTGTGTTTCTCACCCAACACATTCCACAATTTTACCCCCACCCCCCACCCCACCCCCACACACAAAAAACCTTTCCTAATAGATCTTACTAGGTGCATTTTAAATGTTGTATTCCCCATAAATTGTATTTCCCTTCTCTCTCACTGAAAAGATTTTGTATTTTGTGTGGAAAAAAGTTTTTACTGACTTTAAACATTAGCTGTGCTGTATAATAATCAACCAGATCCTGTAATTTCAATAACTTTGAATGTAAAAATGATAAATTAGTATGTTCAAGATACCCGACTTTGTGTATAACACGGACTGCCCTTTTTTGTAATATTAGCAATGAATTAAGTGTACTTTTATAATTATTACCCCAGACCTCGATACAATAGGTCAAGTATGGAAGTGCTAATGAGCAATACAAGATATGAAATGATTTTTAATCTAGGACTTACTTAATTTTATTTATAATTGCAATATTTTTTGCGACTTTGTTTTGTATGTACCGTATCTGACGTGTGGTTTCCAACTAATTTTATCATCTAGTAATACACTCAAAAATTTGACCTCCTTAATATTTGCAATCTATATGAATATGTATATCTTCTTTATTTTTACAATTACCAAATATCATTAGTAGTAGATTAGTTTATTTGACAGGGACAGTGCAATAAACATAGACAATTAATCAAAGACAATTAATCTGATGTGTTGCACATAGAGTGTATAGCTATTAGCTAATTTGCAACTCTTGTCCCTGGATGGGCTTTAGAAAAAAGAATCAAGATAAAAAATATACACAATAATCACATACATCAATGCAGAGAAATTATAAATACACAATTATAAATATTATATTATAAATACACAAATATAACAGCCTGACTCACATTTAACATAAATATTATAAATATTATAAATACACAAATATAACAGCCTGACTCACATTTAACACATATAACATAACTCACATTTGCCTATTTCAGGCCTTCCTCCCTCCGTCACTCACTATAAACAAACACATTTATTCCTTCCCTTCATTCACTCTCACTTTGCAGACAGTTAATTCATACATGAGTACATTCTTGTTTATTTTTCAGCCAGTTTTTAACATTTTTAGTGAATGTTTTAAAGTCCGTTATTATTTTAATTTCATTTGGCATTGTGTTCCAGATGTGACTGCCCTTTATAGAGAAAGCTATTTGTCCAAATGTGGTTCTGCGGTGGAATATTTTACAGTTATTGTTAACAGAACTCCTGGTGGCTCTGCTGCTGTCCTGTCTTTGGACGAAACCAGCAAGTGGCTCGGGTGCTGATTTATGGAAACATTTGAACGTTAATTTCAGAAGACAGAGGTCAATGAAGCTCTCAAAACTCAATAGGTTGTATTTTTTTAAAACATTACAGTGATGCCACCTAATGGGCTTTTTGTCCAAGATTTTTAGGGTTTGATTATATAATGAACCTATATGTCTTATTGTGGAAGGGGCTGCTTGAGCCCAGACTGTCAAACAGTATGATATATGAGAAAAAACCATAGAATGCATATACAGTGCAGCTACTTCGTAAGGTATGTAATATCTAATTAATTTAAAGCAGTTCAGATTTTTTTTTACTGTTTTTGAAATTTTCTTTATATGAAGATTAAATTTGAGTTGAGGATCTAGTACAATGCCAAGGTATTTGAATTCTGTAGCTAAACTGATGTCATGATCATGTATATTAACTTTAAAATGTTGCAGGTTACATTTTTTGATTGAAAAGCACATTGAGACTGTTTTCTGAAGGTTCAGCAATAGATGGTTCTTGAGGAGCCACTCTTGGACATCAACCATACTTGTAGACAGTACATCTGCAGCCTGTGCTGGAGTCTTGGCAGCTGTGTAAATAACTGCATCATCTGCATAAAGTTGGCATGTTGCAGCTGAGCAGTGTAACGGCAAGTCATTAATAAAAATGCTGAAAAGTAAAGGACCAAGAATGGACCCTTGTGGGATACCCATGCGGTTGTTTAAAAATGAGGATTTATCCTGGTGAACTTTTACACACTGTTCTCTATTCTGGAGATAAGATGCAAACCATTCTAATGTATTTGGGGAGAAGTTAAAAGATACCATTTTGGATAAAAGCAAACTGTGGTTTACAGTATCGAAAGCCTTTTTGAGATCTAGAAAAACAGCTCCTACCACATTACCCCTGTCCAAGGACTGTTTGACGTTTTCAATAAGGCAACAATTTGCTGTTTCTGTTGAGTATCCTGGTCTAAAACCAAATTGATGTGGATGAAGAAGTTGACTGTCTTGTAAGTAGTCTATCAGCTGTGTAGCTACAACTTTTTCAAGAACCTTAGATAGGACTGGTAAGATAGAGATTGGGCGGTAATTGCATATATCGTCTTTACTGTCTGATTTATGAACTGGTATGACGACAGCTTTTTTCCAGCCAGATGGAAATGTACTAGACCTAATGGAGAGATTAATGAGATGAGTCAGTGGTTTGATTAATATTTTGCTGTGCATTTTGAGAAAGGAGGTGCTCATATTGTAGACATCATTAGTTTTTGAGTTTGACAGTGTTTTAACAACGCCAGCAATTAACTTCTCATTTACCTCATCGATGTGAAAAGTATCTGTTGGAAGTATGGAATTTGTGTTGTTGAGCACATTTGGCAGCACAAAAATTTTTGTTAAGTCTTCCACAGAGCCCACAAAGTGTGAATTAAATTCATTTGCCAAAGTAGCCTTGTCACTGACGGTCTTGCCATTGATTCTAAGTTCCTTTACCCCCTTCTGATCGTTTTTTTTTATTAGTTAAGTTATTTAAATGCCTCCATAGGGAACTGTTGTTACCCTTTGCATGATCTATCAGTTTATTGTAATAAGATATTTTTGATTTTCGCAGCTCATGTACCACTTTATTTCTTAAACTTTTGTACACAAGGTGATCATTTTGTAGTTTGGAGGTTAGTGATGTTTTCAGTGCATAGTCTCGCCTCTTCATAAGTTTTCTTATTTCATTATTTAACCATGGTAGGCTAATCTTCTGTTGTCTACTTTTAATTTGCTTTGAAAATTTTTCTATAGACTTTGTGATTGTTGCAGTTATAAAATTACAACAATCATCTACTTCACATGTTGACATGAGCTGCTCCCAATTTTGATTCTCTAAGTAATGTTCAAACTCCTCATTTTTTGATTTGGGGATAATAAAATTTGATTTGTCAATATCGACTCCCCCAAAATACTGTAGTCGCTTTTTAGTAAGTTTCCTGACAGCAAGAACCATGTTATGATCTGAGAGACCAGTTACAAGATTATAGGTTCTGGTTATTCGTTCTGGTTTATTAGTAAATACCATGTCAATAAGTGTTCTGGATTGTTTGGTTATCCTGGTGGGTCCTTTGATGATTTGCTGGTAATTAAATTTAGTCATGAGGCTTTTCAGTTTTTGTTTGTCTTTTTTATCAGACCAGTTGATATTAAAGTCACCATGAATTATTGTTTCTCTGTTCTTCTCAAGTTGTTTAACCAGATCACTTAATTCATTATAAAAGGAAGAGTTGTGTGACGGTGGGTTGTACACTACTGCAATGTTGAAATTCATTACCGGAGAGAGACATACATTAACAGCTAAACATTCAAGTGAAGTATTCAAATCAACCAGTTGACATTTATATTTCTCTTTGATGTAAATTAAAACACCTCCTCCCCTCCCTACCTGCCTGTCTTTTCTAAAACACTGGTAGCCCACAATATCGATCATATTAGTGTCTATGTTCCTGTGTAGCCAGCTTTCTGAGAGACAAAGGTAGTCCAGATTTGAGTCCAACAGCAACACCGAAATCTCATCTCTTTTGGGGATTATGCTCCGTATGTTTAAATGACCGCCGAGGATCCCCTTTGGTTTAGCCTTGGTGTCCCAAAGAACTCGTGCATGATTAACAGTTTGGAAAAATAAATGTTGTTTTTACTTTTGTACAGCTCGGTTTTGTGCTAACCCAGTGGTCTGCTGTTTAATAGTGGCAGGTCCAGGGTTAAGGTGAATATCTCCTGCCAGAAGTAGCAGAACTAACAGAACTTTAATTGTATATCCTCTGCCATATTGTGATTTTTGCTTAACAGCCATGTTTGCCTTAATTTGGAAGTTTTTGCTCAGGCCTTTTAAAGACCACATAGAGTGTAGGGTGAGATGTCCAAGCCCAAATCCATACAGATAAAACTTTTTAACTTCACCTTTGGTTGAGTTTGTCGGAAAATCCTTCTTGTTGCAGGTCCAGACACACAAAGGCAAAACGAAGAGGAAGTAGAGAAGTAGAGAAGGCTTATTAGTGGTGCCCATCAGCCCACTTTTTAATCCGGTGGCAGCCATCTTCGGTCTTTCTTGGAAAGAAGGAAAAAGAAAATCTGTGGATAGTAAAATAAATTCTGCTTATATCACCAGAATCTGATCCGATCGCCCTCGAATCCAGCTGGGCCTCAACTAGCCAACTAGCCCCTTCCGTTGCTGGTCTCGTTGCTCATAGTCGCCGTAACTGGTCTCCCATCCCGCTCCTCCAACCGAGTCTCGTCACACACCGCCGCTGCCACCGAGCTCCACTGAGGTCACGGTAAGTCCTCCGCTAGGCACCGCCACCTACCGTCGTCTGCCTGGGTGAAATCTCTGCTGAGCCCCGTCAACAAATAGCCGCTTGCCTGGTAGTATCTCCGCTGGGCCTCGCAGCTGGGCTTCGATTCAGGCTGGTGTAAGGTGGAATGACTGGCGCCAGCATTAAGCTAACTAGCGTTAGCTTAGCAATCGCTTCGGGTAGTCTCGTCGCACACCGCCGCTGCAGTCACGGTAAGTCCTCCGCTGGGCACCGCCGCCTACCGCCGTCTGCCTGGGTGAAATCTCTGCTGAGCCCCGTCAACAAATAGCCGCCTGCCTGGTAGTATCTCCGCTGGGCCTCGCAGCTGGGCTTTGATTCAGGCTGGTGTTAGGTGGAATGGCTGGCGCCAGCATTAAGCTAACTAGCGTTAGCTTAGCAATCGCTTCAGGTAGGGCACATCAGTGAATCACAAGGAAGCGCTGGAATCGCTGGTCAGTTTACTCACAGTGGCCGGATAAAAGCGATCAAAGGGGTAATCCACCGGAGGTATATCCGATCGCTGTAAGTTAGTTATTTAGAGACTGGCGCCAGCATTAAGCTAACTAGTGTTAGCTTAGCAATCGCTTCAGGTAGCATTAAGCTAACTAGTGTTAGCTTAGCAATCGCTTCAGGAAGGCGCAGGAAGTCGCTGGAGAAAGGCGATTAAAGGGCAATCCAACGGAGGTGGCAATTCAGCCCATGCGTGTTCGCCACGAGCGCCGATCGCTGCAGGCCAGCCACTTTTAATGGCAAAATCAGTGACTTTGTCTCAGCACTGAAAAAGTGTGACCATCCCGGTCGCCATCTTGAGTCGAGTCTTGGGTTGAATACCCAAGAGAGTATGCAACGTTTATATGAATATACATAATTAATAAAAGATTAATCCATGCATTTAGGGATCAGTGCATCGTCGTTAGTGTCAGGTATCACGATCCATCACTGAATCAATCTTTTTTCCTACCCTTACAAGAGTACTCTGTGGTCTTGATCTCGATCCCCCTTAGTCTTGCTCTTTCTGCATTCTGATCTCAGTCTGGTCTCGACTACAACACTAGAGGATGCCACATTCTTCTAAATTTGTGACTTTTTTCTCATAAATTTATATATAATTTCTCAGATTTTTACTTTTTTTGGGGGGGCTTTAGACACTCTCTGAGAGGAAGAAGAAGTCTTACCTAATTACCTTAGTTTTATCTATATTTAGTGATAATTTATTACTATCCATCCATTTTTTAAGCTTATTTAATTCATTATTTAGAGTATAGATTAGTTGATTATAATTATTTCCAGAATAAAATATATTAGAATCATCAGCAAATAATTTAGAAACTTGGAATATATATATATATATATATATATATATATATATATATACTATATATATATATATGTGTGTGTGTGTGTGTGTGTGTGTGTGTGTGTGTGTGTGTGTGTGTGTGTGTGTGTGTTAAATACTTTGGGGCCCAATACTGACCCCTGGGGGACCCCACAGGCAATTCCCATACATCCAGAGAGATATTCTCCCATCTTAACAAACTGTTGTCTCTCAGATAAATAACATGTAACCCAATTCAGTGCCATTTCCCTAATACCATACATTTGCAGTTTATCAAGAAGTATTGAATGATTTACAGTATTGTATCAAATGCTTTTCTATAATCTATAAACACACCAACTGCATATTTTCCTTGAGCTAATGCATTTATTATTTCCTCTGTTGCTTCCATTATTGCCAATGATGTTGTATTCTTTGCTCTAAATCCATATTGATTCTGATTAAGCAGATCATGTTTATTTAAAAAGTCCTCTAATTGAGTCCTCTAGACGATCAAAACAGTGTTTCTTTTTCTGCTGTCTTTTCTTCATTTGTTCATGTACTCTTTGGTACAGCTGAGGCTGTGACCGCTGGGCGGTTGCTGGCAACTTCATTTTCAGCTGTCGACCCATCAGCAGCTGGGCAGGTGATAGGTTCACTCCATCCAAAGGTGCATTCCTATACTCAAGCAGTGCAAGAAAAGGGTCACCATTACTCTCTTGTGCTTTCTTGAGCGGTTTTTTTTTTTTTGGTTTTTTTTTTTAATGGTCTGGATTGCTTGTTCAGTTTGACCATTGGATTGTGGGTTGCCTGGACTTGATGTAGTATGTTTGAATTCCAGTGTCTTTGCATACCGTCTAAACTCATCACTTGCAAACTGCCATCTATCATCTGACATGACTTCATCTGGAATTCCACGTAGTGCAAACAGATTTAAGAGGAATGGTGACTTACTGGCTTGTTGTTTGAGACAGTTTACCAATTCCATGGTACTTTGAGTAGTAACAACTGCTTTGGTCAAAGTAGAATAGATCAACACGTAGTAGTTTTGCCCATGCCCTTTCTGGTGGGTCATGGCACATGAGTGGCTCTTTTACATTACTCTTTTTGAAGGTCTTACAAACTGCACAATTAAACACCATGTCTTCAATTTGTTTGGACATGCCAGGCCAAAACAGGAACAACTTGGGCTCTGTCATTGCATTTAACGATCCTTAAATGTGCCTCGTGAATCTTCTGAAGCATTTCTGCTCTTACTCTGTGGAGAACCATGTCTGGTGTTCTTAAACACACATCCTTCTGAGCAGCTGAGTTCTTCTCTGACAGTCCAATATTTTCTTTTTTCTGTTGGAACATGGCTATTCTGTTAGGCCATCCCAACAGAACTTCTTTTATCACCAACTGCAGGTCGCCATCCTCAGCAATTGCAGTTTAGAACTGACACAGTTTTTCTTCTGAGACTGGAATGTGTGCAGATAGAAGATAAACTTCCATTTCTTCCTGGAGTAGTTGCTCAGTTTGTTCTTGTAAGTATGCTCTGCTGAGTGTATCTGCAATGTGCAAGTCTTTTCCTGGTTTGTAGGCTACATGCAAGTCGAAAGCCTACAACGTCATTAGCATCCTCTGTAATCTGGGAGGAGTTTTGTGCATTCCTTTTTTGAACACCCAAGGGGTTTTTGGTCATACTCCACTTGCACTTGTTTTCCATACAGATACTGTTTGAAGTTTTCATACCCATACATTATAGCTAATAATTCTTTTTTTCAATTTGACCATACCTTTTCTGGGTGTCTGTATGTGATCTGGATCCATATGCTACAGGTTGTTCAGATTTCATTACAGCTCCTAATCCTTCAGAGCTTGCATCCACTGACAATGTGACTTCCTTGTTTACACTGTAGAACTTCAGCACTTGAACGTTGCATACCAACTTTTTCAGGTGATCTAAGCTGTTTTGCTACTGTGTTTTCCATTGCCATGCTACATCCTCTTCCAAAAGCTTTCTGAGCGGTGAACTCACATCAGACAGGTTTGGAATGAATTTTAAGAGGTACTGCACCATGCCTAAAAACCTCGTCAGTGCAGCTTTATCTTGTGGCTGTGGCATGTCATTTATTGCTCTGACCTTTTTCTGGTCTGGCTTCAATCCTTCTACACTCAGTATCTGTCCAATGTACCATATTTCTGTCCTGCCAGTTTTACACTTGTCTTTATTCAGCTTCAGGTTGATGCTCTGAATTCTGTCAAGAAGCAGTCTCAGCCTTTTGTCATGTTGTTCCTGTCCACAGTCAACACCAGGATGTCATCCATGATGTTCACAACTCTTTCCATGTCCACCAGTGTCTGTGCAATGCATTTTTGTAATACTTATGGAGGTGATGAGACTCCAGATGGAAGACGCTTGAAAATGTATGAGTGAATGGTGAGTTAAAGGTACACAACTTGGAACTCTCTTTATTGAGTTGTATTTGCCAGAAGCCGTGGTTTGAGTCCAACACAGAGAAGTACTTTGCATTTGGCATCTCAGCCACAACCTCTTCAGCTGTATACAATGGGTAGTGTTCTCTTTTTATGGCTTTGTTGATGTCCGGTGGATTTTCAGTTTTTTTGTTTGGTTTCTTGACAGTGACAATGCTCTTAACCCAGTTAGTGGGTTCTGTTTGCTTTTCAACCACATCTAATTTATCCATTCTTTCCCATTCTCTTTTGATTTCACCTTTCAGCGCTAAAGGCACTTTTCTGGGTGAGTGTATAACTGGGGTACTGCTGGATCACTCTGAATGTGATGCTGTCCAGGTACACATCCCAGGCCAGTGAACACATATTTGTACTCCTGCAGTATGTCTTTTTCCACTTGTTTTTCAACTTTGTAGATTATTTTAATTAATCCCACTTCTGACACCATGTGATGTCTTCTACTTGTTGTGTAGATGACTGTTAAAGCTTACAGGAACACAGATGGAGAAAGCTTTTGTGTTCAGCTCATAACAATACTGTGCTTCTTCTTCAGGTGCATGTAATTCAACAGGTAACTCACTATTGCCTCACATGGCCATCCTGGTTACTACCATTACACGAAGGATACATACAAAACAAATATTTTAGTGGGGGAAGTTTGCAATGTTTCTTATACAGTTGTGATTTTTTTTTTTTTTTTTTATCAATTTGCAACTTTTTTTCTTGTCATTGTGTTAGTTTTTAATGTAAATTTTCAACTTTTTTCCCATTAATTTCCAACTTTTTCCCTTTAATTAGCATCTTTTTGAATTTAATTCCATTATTGTAGGTGTTTGCAATATACAATGGAATCTGACAACTTCGTAAAAGCACTGCACTATTCAAACATTCAAAAAACACCCACATTCAATCAGGTAATATATATATATATAAAACATAATAAGATTAATATGTTATCAGGCAGATTTGTAACTTTTTTCTCATTAGTTTGAAAGTTTTTTCTTGTTAATTTGCAACTTTTTTCATGTAAATATAGGTGGTATATCAATTTAATATACTACCTAAATACTAAAGTTATTTATCTATCTAATCACGATTAATCTCGATTAATCGTGCAACTAGTGATTAATCACAACTAATCACAGTTTTTGCAATAGGCAGCAATAGGCAAGAGAGAGCTGGGTCAAATTAATTGCAAAATGCAGTTAAAGTATGATTAAATGAACTAAAACACTTAGTAGTGTGAATTTATTCAGAAGAAGCAGGATGCCCTGTCATCTAAATGTGATTAATTGACATTAAAGGTGACACCACTAGCAAAATTTGAACTTTTATCTCATTAATTTGCAACTTTCTTCATGTAAACTAGAGTAGTGCCCGGTCACATGACTCTCTAAGGAGTTGTTCTGTTCATGCTGAAGTCCTTACAAGGGGTTGTTCAGTTATAGAATTCCAGTCACATGACCATGTAAGATAAGATAAGATAAGATAAGATAAGATAAGATAAGATAAGCCTTTATTAGTCCCACAATGGGGAAATTCCAGGATTGCAACAGCACAGGGATAGCAACACTCAGAGCAATAATTTAGAAGATATGAAAATAAGAGCAGTGAATATACATATGTACACATAAATATATAAATATATACAGTATACACACAGTGCGGAGCATTGTAGCTAGACGGAATAAACAGCATAACCGTCTATTTAGTTACCCTACATGGTATGAATATGTACCCATACATATTGTCACCCTCCATAGCGACTGATATTGTCCTAGATGTATACTGGAGGGGACCATTTGTGTAAGTCTGTTGTGTCTTTTGCATTCAATACTATTAGGTCGTCATGTTTTTTTGCTATCTCTGCGAGCAGCCCTGCTTGGGTTATACAGTCTGAGAGCCGTAGGTAGGAAGGACCTGCAAAACCTCTCAGTCGTGCACCTAGGATAATGCAGTCTACTGCTAAATGAGCTCCTCAGTGCGTTCAGTATGTCCTGCATGGGGTGGGACTCGGACTCCAGCAGAGATGACAGTTTAGCCACCATCCTTCTCTCCCCATTTCCTCCACTGGGTCAAGGCTTTGCCCCAGGACAGAGCTAGCTTTCTTGATTAGTTTGTTCAGTCTCTTCCTATCAGCTGCTGTAATGCCGTTGCCCCAGCAGACCACTCCAAAAATGATGGCTGATGCCACCACCATGTCGTAGAATGTCTTCAAGAGCACCCCTTGTACACCAAAAGGCCTGAGCCTCCTCAGTAGGAATAGCCTGTGCTGTCCCTTCTTGTAGAGTGTGTCAGTATTATGTGATCAATCTAGTTTATTGTTCAGATGAACACCCAGGTACTTGTAGGATGTCACCATCTCAATGTCTGTTCCCTGGATGTTTACTGGTGCTGTGAGGGGTTGTCCTTGCCTGCGGCAATCCACCACCAGCTCCTTAGTTTTCCTCACATTGATCTGGAGGCAGTTCTGATGGCACCAGTCCACGAAGTCCTGGATAAGTCTTCTGTACTCAGCTTCATCTCCATTGGAGATGAGGCCGACGATCGCAGAGTCGTCAGAAAACTTCTGTAGATGGCAGTGTGCTGTGTTGTGTGAGAAGTCCGCAGTATAAAGGGCGAACAGGAAGGGAGTCAAAACCGTTCCCTGGGGGGCCCCCGTGCTATCGATGATCGTGTCGGACACATAATCCCGGATTCTCACAAACTGTGGCCGGTTAGTGAGGTAGTCCAGGATTCATGATGACAAGTGCTGGTCCACCCCTGAGCACAGCAGCTTGTCCTTCCTGATCATCGGTTCTATGGTGTTGAAAGCACTGGAGAAGTCAAAGAACTTGATCCTCACCGCGTTCCCGTGCTTCTCCAGGTGGGACAGGGAAAGGTGAAGGAGGAAGATCACTGCATCCTCCACCCCAATGCCATGCTGGTAGGCGAACTGGAGTGGATCCATTGCTGGTCCCACCAGGGGGTGGAGGTGAGCAAGGAGCAGTCTCTCCAGGGTCTTCATCATGTGAGACGTCAGGGCCACTGGTCTGTAGCTGTTCAGGTCTTTGGGGTGGGAAGTCTTTGGTACAGGTACCACACAAGATGTTTTTCATAACTGTGGTACCCTCCCCAGCTTCAGGCTCAGGTTGAATATGTGCTCCACAATCCCACACAGCTGGTCTGCGCAGGACTTGAGGATCTTCGCGCTGATGCCGTCCAGTCCCGAGGCCTTCCTCGCCTTGATCTTCCTCAGCTCCATCCTCACCTGGGTCTTAGTGAGGGTCAGGTTAGGGGGCTGTGTGCTGGGAGTGGGGGGGGTGTTGGCGGAGTGGGGTGTGGACAGCTGGTCTTGATGACTTTAGAGGCAGCAGTGGTTGTTGTGCAGTCGTGGGGGGGGAGGGCGGTTGGTCAAACCTATTAAAAATCAGGTTCAGATTGTTCGCCCACTCCCTGCCCCCCGTGGCCTGGGAGGAGGTATTCTGGAGCCCAGAGATGGTTTTAAGGCTTCTCCAGACCCCGCCGATGTGGCTGTGTTGCAGCTTGTCCTCCATCTTCCTCCTGAAGTTGTCCTTGCCTTCTCTTATCTTCCTCCTCAGCTCCCTTTGTACGGACTCCAGCATCTCCCTGTTCCCCGACCTGAAGATCCTCTTCTTCTCTTTCAAAAGTGTTTTAATCTCAGGGATATAAGGGGTTGTTCAGTTCCTGCTGAACTGAACAACACCTTATGAGTTATTCAGAAGTCCTTATAAGAACTCCTTATAAGGCGTTAAGAACACGTACACACTACATTCTGAGTTGAGTTCACATGACCATATAATGGGTTGTTCAGTTCCTGCTGAACTGAACAACACTTTATAAGGAGTTGTTTAGAAGTCCTTATAAGAACTCCTTATCAGGAGTTAAGAACAAAGACAAACAATGTTCTGATATGAGATCATGTGACCATATAAGGAGTTGTTCAGAACTCCTTCTATGAACTCCTTATATAAGAAGGTATTCTTATATGGTCATCAACATCATCATCATCATCATCATCAACATCATCATCATCATCATCATAGCAGACTGTCGTGGGTGACAATGACTGTTTCATTTAGGCCTGATCAGATTCCTCCAGGGCAGCACGGTGGTGCAGTGGTTAGCACTGTTGAACAGCTAGAAGGTTGGCAAGGGTTGGAACCTTTCTGTGTGGAGTTTGCATGTTCTCCCTGTGCTGCGTGGGTTTACTCCGGGGGCTCCGGTTTCCTCCCACAATCCAAAGACATGCATGTTAGATTAATTGGCTGTTCTAAATTGTCCCTAGATATCTGTTTCCTATAGGGCAGGGGTGTCAAACTCATTCCATGGAGGGCCAAGACCCTGCAGGTTTTACTTCCACCCAGTCTCTTCAGCAGGTGTTTTCACTGATCAGCAATCAGTGGGAAGAAATTCAGAGAAAACACCTGTTGAAGCCACTGGGTGGAGGTAAAACCTGCAGGGTCTTGGCCCTCCATGGAATGAGTTTGACACCTGTGCTATAGGGCCTTAGAATAGAGGGTTAGTACTAGTGAAAGCACTTTGAGTGGTCTTTGTGACTAGAAAAGCACTATATAAGTGTAGGTTAGTTAGTAAGTAGTTAGTTAGCTCTGTCCTTAGCCCTCCACTGCCAGGAACTCCTGTCTATGTCCAACTTCTTCAAGTTTCTTTTTACTGTGTCTTTAAATCTGAGCCTTGGTCTACCCTGATTGCGTTTGCCATTACATCACTGTGAGTAGAGTAACTGCTGAGGGAGACACTGGTGGTCCATCCTCTCAACATGTCTGAGCCAACTAAGGTTCATCTGTATTAGTATGTCCTCCATTGATGGTAGACCAGCTTGTTTCAACACTTCTATGTTGGTTATCTTGTCTTTCCATGAGACGTTCATTATGGTTCAAAGGTGTCTCATCATGTACGCGTGGAGTTTCTTCACCTGCACTCTGTAGACAGTCCAAGTTTCAGCACCATACAATAGAGTAGCAAGTACTGTCTCTCTGTACAATTTGCATTTCACACGGATAGACACATGTTGATTGTTCCACAGTCTCTCCCTCAAGTTTCCAAACACAGCGCTTGCTCTTCCCATTCTGAGAGATAGTTCATCCTCTAGCCTAGCATTTTCTGAAACAGTACTCCCTAGGTACTTAAAAGTCTTGCACTTGACTAGTGGACAAGCCAAGACAAGCTGACTCCAGTATCTGTTGCAGTGACTGACCAGATGATAGGTTTGTTTATCTCTGCTCTTTGTGTAGTGCATGTCACAATGCACCAACTGGCACAGTCCACCACAGACCTTGCGACAGATGTGTTTATCTGCCAAGATGTCCAGTCTCACCCTGTGTAACTGGGAGTTGTCCACCACAGACCTGTGGCAGATGTTGTTTTTAGTTCTGCCAGGATGCCCTTTTTCACCCTCCATGCCCTTGGAAGGGTGGGGATGCCGGTTGAGTCGCCAACGGCCCGACCCATGAGACAGGTAGTACCGGTTTTCATGGTTATCTGGTAGCAAGGAAGCCAACGCCTGACCTGACACACACACACACACAAAAAAGGATGTAAGTCTCAGTTAAAAGCTGCCAATTTCTGACCAAAAAAAGTGGAATTTTATGGGTAAGAAGCTGCAACTTTAGCAAAAAGACAAAAGAAGGTGTAAATTTTCAAATGTTTACAACCTAAAATGCTGCAGATATAAGATTTGAGTAAAATGCTGCAAGTTTAAGCTTTTTTTTTAACTGCAAATTCAAGAGTAAGAAAAGTTCTAAATTCATGAGGAAAAAGCTGCAAAATTATGAATAATAAAAAGCTGCAAATTTTCAAGTAAGAAGCTGCACATCTCTGAGTAGAATGGCTCTAACTCTGCAGGAAAATCCTGCAAATTTATGAAAAAATCCTCACATTTACAAAAGAATGTTTCTAATTTACATGGAAAAAGGATGTGATAAATTGGCGTGTGTTGGCCATTTTTTTAAAAGACAGCCATGAGGAGGAACTAAGCGGTGATGTTTGGAGGTATTAACCCTTTGAGTGTTTATGGCGCACTTCTGCACCTGTCAGCTGATCAGTCTAAACAAAGCCTGTACAGCTAAATAGAGTGTGAAATGTACAAACCTTTTAACACCACTTGGTGGCCGAGATGTGTGGCTTTTCATTTACCGTGAGAACTGGAAATGGTCCAATTCAATAAGTAGGTCAAATCAGCGTTTGAAGCCCACCCCCTTTCATGCTGCTGTTTGACAGGAGGAAACTGGATGGCGAAAAAAATGCTCTCAGCTGAAGAGGTATTAGGACTGGTATTCACCGCTCCTGGGTTAGAGGAAGAGCTTAGCTCTAGTTCGTCATCTGAGTTAGAGTCCAGCTCTGGTTATGTGCCTTTGGACAACGGTGCAAGCAGTTCTTGCAAAAGTGGAGATGGACATCTTGCGCGCGATGCTGCAGCTGCGTTTTCTGTGTCCAGCCATGCCCAAAATGGCACAGGAGCCTCGTCTGCAGATTGCTCTGCTTTGCCAAACTGTGGTCACGGAGCAAAAAAGGTCCAGAGCAGCCCATGGGTGACGTTTGGCTGGGCAAGAGCGCACTGCTGGTGCGCATCGACATGTGCCGCCGGTGTGCATCGACATGTACCACATGTGCACGGTGGCAGGACAATCGGTAGTGGTGATGCGGCAGGAGGTTTGGACCTTGACGGCTGGGAGCTTCTTAGAGATAAAAAAGTTTATCAGTTAATATGGTCACATGACCATATAAGAAGCTTTTGCTGGGTTCCTCTAAGGAAGACCTGGTTCCGGAGCTCGGCTAGGGCCCAATTTTTTTAACAATTTATCCCACCGGCCTCCAGAGTCTGCCCTATGAATTTCAGCCCCCAACTCCCAGTGGTTATACCTTTTCCAGCTGTGTGTTTATTTAAAAGCTCCCCTAAGGACATTCAATAAATATTTCCCCTCCTAAACTTCCACATACCCAGGTACTGAAATTTACAGGGGTTATTGGGCTTAATATTATAGCTGCAAATCCAAATTTTCAGCTCCAAGATCCCAGCAGTTATACCTTTTCCACTTCTGTGTTCATTTAATAGCTTCCCTAAGGATGTTCATTAAAGATTTCCCCTCCTAAACTTACACATACATGGGGAGGTTGAAATTCTGGGATGCACACCCTTGTAACCTCAGCAAAGCACATTTCAAATCTGAGGTCAGTCTGACAAACAGTTTGAGAGATATGCGTGGAACAGACAGAATCACACACACACACACACACACACACACACACACACACACACACACACACACACAGAGCGAGAGAGAAAAACCTTGATTTATAATATGACTAGTTCATTGCCTGTAGAATGCAAGTATTCGTGTCTAAAACAGGTATTCCAATTTGGCTGTAAAGGTCCAAATCTAGGACGTGTTTGAAAATGGAATACAAAGAGGTGTAGGCTATATGTCGGCAAGCACAAGTTAAAACTTTGATAAATATAAAAGGGAGTTAATGGAACTAAGATTTATTTGATTGTGTGAATATTAATTGTAGAATACCTAATTATTGAACATGAATGGGACATCCAATATTAGCGACTGTCTCAGATTCCTTGTATATTTGTTTGTCATATCACTTAATTGTTTGATCTTTTATCATTTATATTCATAATAGTGTATCTTGCACTTTGGGGAATGGGAGTTGTTCAGTCACCATTATAATTATTTTAGTTTATATCACTGTTCAGTGAAGGAGTTAAATGTAATATTGAATTTCTTCTGTGAATCGTCAATAAACTCATGCAGTACATATGCATGATGTACTCTACACATAGAATACATCTATCTATCTATCTATCTATCTATCTATCTATCTATCTATCTATCTATCTATCACAGGACACATTTACAAATATCTGAGACCCACTGTAGTGCATCACTTTATATTTTAGCAATATTTTGTTATATATTTATTACAATATAATCTCTGTATAATCAGAGGAGTTATTGTTTAATTTGACATTGCTAGATTTTTCCCCTTTGTTATATTATTCGGTTTCTTTTTAATCTTTACTTTTAATCTATCCGAAAATAAAGATTCAGTCATATATAATTTATATATATATATATATATATATATATTTATATATATATATATATATATATATATATATATATATATATATATATATATATATATATTTATAATTACAATTTATAAATTTTTAATGTATAATTTATATATTATTAGCGCCCGAGCCAATGACAACGTCTGTGGACGAGAGCCCTATTATAAATGTTAGATTTTTTTTAATTTTTTTAAAAAAAAATTTAGGGCCTGAGCCACTGACAATGTCAATGGGCGAGAGCCCTACTGTAATTGTTAGAATTTTCTTTTTAAGGCCCGGGCCACTGACAACATCAGTGGGGGAGAGCCCTATTGTAATTGTTAGAATTATTTTTTTTTTTTTCTTCTCCATCTAAGATCTCATTTTTGGGGTGGTGAACGTGCATGAAAACTCATCATTTTTTGCAGGGACCTCAAGAAAGTTAACAAAAAATATATTTTGGAGGAAATATGAATGACCCCACAAAAATGTCTCTTCAGCACCACCTAACAAGTGAAGTCAATGAGGAGTGGAACACGTTAACTTTCGTGTAGAAAGCTGAAAATCGGGTGAGATGTTGATCATGTCAAAACATGCAAAAAACTCCATAGAAGTGATGGTCTACACACAACAGGAAGTCAGACATTTTGACAGGAAGTGGTAGTGACTTGATTTCCACCTCGCACAATTGACGCGCATTTGATCAAACTTGTCCTAGGTTTTTTTTGTCCTATTGAGCTCATTCGTGGTGACAATCATCTATATCCACTAGTGCATACCCGTGCATACTTGTCCATGCACGTAGACACCAAGTATAAGCAAGTATTTCTGCAAGCCCGTTGCTGAAAGGTCTCCTCCTGTCTGAGACGGCTGTGTTCACAGTCATGCTTGCGCTGTCCTGCTCGAACCTGAGGTGTTTCATCGTCACAGCTTCTTTTCTGATGTGCAGCAGTTCTCCTCACTCTATTGCTGTCCATCTGCTGGGTCTTTTTGTTCTTCTTCTTCTTCGTTCAGACCACTGGTTGAGGGATAGGTGCGTTGTAATTCCAGTTCATGGACAGGATTATGAAAATAGATCTGAGCAAAAAGTGGCTTTCGACCCTGTTCAGGAAGACCAGTCCATGCCCATCGAAACTCAGAAACCGGAGCACCTGGAGAAAATCAGCGCTTTGCTTGGCATTTTACACATTTATAGTGTAGACTGCCATTCTTCATGGGTACTGCTTCGAATGGGTGTGGTTTAAAGTAGTGTGTCCTATTTTTAATCAGGTGACAGACTGACCTGACAGAGATTTCTTGAATTTATAGAGTGCCTTCTGCCTAACTGAGTTAGATTTCCATATTTACTGCTTTGAATGGGTGTGGTTTAAAGTAGTGTGTCCTATTTGGTCTCAGCTTGTCTGTGCCTTGCTTGGCGTGCAGCGCTGTTCTCTTTGTGGGCATTTCGGGCTTCAAGTGACTCAGCACGTGCATGGCACACTGCCACACATTTCTTGTCTGTCTGTGCATCCCTTGTCTGTCGTACCCTATGCTAGTGAAGGGTCTCCTCCTGTCTCAGACGAGTGTGTTATTCTCTCAGGTGTTTCATCTTCACGGCATCTTTTCTAACGTGCAAGACAGTCATGCCTGGGAGGTACTGCTAAAACCTCAGCTGTGTTATCTCCATGGGATCTTTCCTGACATGCAGCAGTTCTCCTCACTCTATTGCTCTCATTTATGTAGTGTCTGGTTTAAATTAGTGTGTCCTGTTCTTAATCGGGTGATGAGTATCTCTTCTTTCCTGTTTCTGGCAATTCCTATTCCACAGTATACGTGCTTTTGAATTGCTTGTGTGGTTTAAAGTGCTGTGTCCTATTCGTAATCGGGTGATGAGTATCTCTTCTTTGGTGAGTGATGGTCTATATGACATCATAAAGACATCAAGGCAGGTATCATAGGACACTACATCATAGGTCGCCAGTCGTAAAACACATCAAGGCAGGCATCGTGAGTGATGGTCTATATGACATCATAAAGACATCAAGGGAGGCATCAAAGGACACTACATCATAAGTAGCCAGTCCTATTGTCTATATACTGGCATCGCCTATATGAGGGCATCATGAGTCCTATGTAGCCTGAGATCATAGGATCATCATAGGACATCATGCAGACACCATAGGGCATCCTATGATGTCCTATGATCTTGACGTAGCCTGAGATCATAGGATCATCATAGGACATCATGCAGACATCATAGGGTGTCCTATGATGTCCTATGATCGTGACACACAGACAGACAGACACACAGAGATTTCTTGAATTTTCTTGAATTTATAGAGAGATGTTAGTTAGTTAGTTAATCCCTTCACACTTGAAGGTGTATATGGGCGGCACCTATCTCCGTTTCTCTGACCCTAGGCCACACAGCTACTGTAAGTAGTGAGAGATGTGCCATTAAAAATTATTGAAATCTTTTTCAAAAGCTCGATGGTTTGGCTGTAGGGGTGTGGCAAAATTTGATGCCTTGTCATTATCATTCTATGACCATTCTGACAGCAATAACTCTGGTATGCATTGTCGGACTTCAACCAAATTAAATTTTATGGATATCAGTCCAATTCCAAACAGTTCTATAGAACAGTATTCATAGAAATCTATAGTGTCACCTATAGGAGGCAGAAAGTATTGCATCAGAAAGTTTGCATCATGTCATGTTTTTTTTTTTTTTTATACCTTGGGAATGGAATGTCGGACTGGCACCAAGATAGGTATGATGTATATGGGTATGCCTCTGAACAATTACAGCTATGAATATTCATGAGGAGCAATAGCGCCATCTCTTGGAGACATGAAGGTTACACCAAGGGTTTTCTTCAATATCTCTGAAAGAAATACTCCGATTGGTACCATTTGTGGTGACAATCATCTATCTCATGCACCATCAAAAGCTGTTGAAAACGTTTCCAAATGCCCGACAGTTTGGCGGAAGGGGCGTGGCCAAGTTTTCAGTATCGCCATCACCCTTCTAATGGCTTTTACTCTGGCATACATTGACTGATTTCAACCAAATTTTGTGTGGTGAATATGTAGCCAAAACTAATAATTTCTATAATAAAGAATGACACATAGCGACAGTGCCCCCTACCACCAATGGACAGGAAGTTGCTGTAACCCACATGCCATACTCACGTGCCGCTTGCCAGAATGACGTGCAATTTTCTGAGGTTTATCAGACCACCTGGTTGATCATAACTGCACATCACCTTTAGCATGGTATTATTATTCATTCATTCATTCATTCATCTTCTTCTGCTTAATCCTTTTTGGGTCACGGGGGGGGTGGGGGGTGGAGCCTATCCCAGCATCTTTTGGGCGAGAGGCAGGGTACACCCTGGACAGGTCGCCAGTCCATCACAAGGCCAACACAGAGAGACAGACAACCATTCACTATCACAGTCATACCTAAGGACAATTTAGAATCCCCAGTTTTTAATGCCAATTAACCTAACTTGCATGTTTTTGGCATGTGGGAGGAATTCGGAGAAATCCCGGAGTAAACCCACGCAGACATGGGGAGAACATGCAAACTCCACACAGATTACTGTTGGTCGGGGTCTGGGATCGAACTCAGGATCCCCCGGCCAAGGGTGAGTTGCTGTGCTGCTGCAGTGCTAACCACTTTAGGTTTTTATTTTTTAGATACTTGTGCATGAGGGGGGACTCGCAGTCCTTCAAAGTACAGTGGTACCACATGGGTAAAGCAGAAGCAGGGACTCCCATCTACCACTGACTGAGCAGGCTTTGTATGCCTCCCCGTGAAGGACCATGGTCCAATTGGTCAGCCTGCTACTTCTCCCGGCATGCTCTGTGTTGGATACACCGGCGTTCTTTGTCAGACCTGGGTCCCCGCTGATGATCCGCCCAGTCTGCTCACGCACCTCATGTTTTCCACATATGCCGAATTTAGACCTATGCAATCATGGCAAATTTATGGTGTAATTTGTTAAGTATTAAATCTTCAGTGTAATCTTTTTTTAGTCAAATTTGTCACTTTTTGCTCCCTTGTTTTACTTACGGAGCACTGTATTACTGATGCCGTGATATTGTGTATTATCCAATCAGAACGGAGTCGGTGCAAAACCCCACCCACAATTCTAGAAGCCAGAGGATGAGGAGAGAGCAATGACTAAACCTTTATTGATAAAAGTTACATATTTTTACTGAACAACTCCATACTCGGGGACCCACACCATCGTAACCTCAGCAAAACACAAATAAAATCTTAGGTCACTGAAAAAAACGGTTCAAGAGATATGTGCAGAACAGACACACATTTTTTTTTTATTTTTTTTTTGGTTACTTATTTGTACCCGTAGGTAGACTTGGTTTGCAGTCTGGTGACAAGCCACCGGCTGCTGGTCGCTGCGTGCGCGAGCGCCCTAAACCTACATGTTTTTGGTGTGCGGGAGGAAACCGGAGAAATCCCGGAGTAAACCCGCGCAACACGGGGAGAACATGCAAACTCCACACAGCTCACTGTTGGTCGGGGGCTGGGATCGAACCCACGATCTCATGATCCCCGCGATCCCCCGGCCGAGGGTAAAACTGTGCTGCCACAGTGCTAAACCACTGCGCCACCGTGCAGCCCAGATAGATATTCTGTGCATTTATAGAGAGATATGCAACTTTTTTCTCATTAATTTGAGACATTTTTCTCATTAATTTAAAACTTTTTTTCTGGTTAATTGGCAACTATTTCTTGTTAATTAGCATTTTTCATGTAAAGTTGCAAGTTTTCTCATTAATTTGCAACTTTTTCATGTAAATTTGCAAGTGTTTTGTCATTAATTTGCAATTATTTATTTTTTTATATAAATTTTAGTGGTGAAAGTTTTAATCACGATGAATTGCATTTAGATGACAGGGCAGCTTGCTTCTTCGGAATTACATCACATTTATAAGTGTATTTGTTAAGCCAAACTAGGTTTCTGAAGACTAACACCTTGGAAAATGAAACAACTCGTTGGAGAAAGTGAACATGAACGAAAGCAACAAGATGGATGAGAAGCAATCTACAGCAGCTCAATGGGTGTGGCTAGTGCAGCTTGCAGCTTGAGGGGAGACAGTCTGCCTGAAGCTTGAAAAGGGGTGGAGACCAGCAGAGAAGAGGAAACAGGGGTTGTTGTGCAAGTACTGTACACTGCTGAGAGACATTTAAGGTGTTAGCAGAAGCAGGACTGTAATGTGCTTGGCTAAAAAAAACATCTACAAACAACCAGAGATGCAGCCGGTTTTTCACCACTCACCCTACCATCAGCCAGCCTAAAGACAAATGTCCCCATTTCCCCAAAACTGAATAAAGGAGAAACAGAAAAGGACAAGCTGTTTGGTTACTTGTGTGGAATCCTGTTAAAACTCTCTTAGTAGATGGCTCAATCCCTTTCAACTGGGGAAGCACGAAAGGGAAAAACTTGACAGTATCAGTGTGATTAATCGCATTAAGCACGATTAATCACATGGCACTGGATCACACTTCATGCAGTAATACAATTAGCTCACTTGATACAATTAATCGCGATCAACTGTGAAACGCAATTAAAATTTGCATCTTTTTCTCATTAATTTGCAACTTTATTCTCTTTTTTCATATAAATATGCAACTTCTTTCTTGATAATTTGGAACATTTTTCATCAATTTGAAACTTATTTCTTGTTAATTTGCAACTTTTTCTCATTCATTTTGTGGTAGACTGCAAGTCTAATTTAAAACATTACTGGCACATGCCTCTAGGGGGAACTACCTGTATTGTTCAGCACTACTATTAAGGGGACACATTAGAACAAGAGCGTAAAAACCCCGCGCAGAATCCATGTTCAGTCTTATATGTGTGTTGCAGAATAAACGGCAGAGTTAGCCAAAGAAATAACTCAAGTGTGATCATTGCTACACGGTAGGATATCACACAATTGGCGACGAGGATTAAAAGAAAAAAATCAGCGGCGAGAAACAGAGAACATTGCAAGTGTGGCGAACTCAAGTGACTCCAGTAGTTCGAGTGCAAGTTCAGAGGAGGAAAAACGAGGTTTCCCCACCACGACGAGCAATGGCGGCTGTAATCGGAACGGTAACCCCTTTTGATAACTCGACTCAGTCATGGGAAGAATATAGTGAAATGTTGGACTTTTTCTTCCAAGCTAATGATATTGAGGAGCCAGACAAAAGGAAGGCTGTACTGTTGAGTGGAGTTGGTGCAACTACTTACAGTTTGTTGAGAAATTTAATAAGCCCTGCATTACCGAAAGATAAAACGTACGACCAGATTACTGCGGAGCTTCAGAAGCACTTCAGCCCCAAACCGAGTGAAATAGTGCAACGATTCAAATTTAATTCACGCATAAGGAGGAACACTGAGTCCATAGCAGAGTATGTGGCAGAATTGAGGAAATTAGCACTGCACTGTGATTACAAAGACTCATTGGAAGAAATGTTAAGAGACAGACTTGTGTGTGGAGTGAATGATGACCGAATGCAACGGCGACTTTTATTTGAAACAAAACTCACTTTTGTGAAGGCTTTGGAATTATGCCAAGCGATGGAAACAGCATCTAAAGATGTGAGAGAGATGCAAGGGAAGCTAACAGAGGACACAGCAACGCATGTTCGTGTGCCTAAGACCCAAGTAGGTGTCCACAAAGTGTCGACTGACAAAACTCAGCACAAATTCCCCAGTTGTTATCGCTGCAAAGGCCAGCACAATGCCGCCGAGTGCAAATTTGCCACTGAGCTGTGTCATAATTGTGGCAAGCGAGGGCACATTAAGAAAGCATGTAGAATAAAGGTGGACAGCGCACAGGTGCTGAAAGCGACAGTTAATGGGCAAAAGTATGAAAACAAGGGCCCAGGAAAGGAACAGCGAGCGAATCAACTGAGAGGGGAGGGAGAAAGTGATACAGAAGACATGGGTTTTCACACAATTTACAACACGTCAGAGGAGCTGACCAAGGTAGCGCCCATCACGCGTACCATGAATGTTAATGGAATGAAAGTAACATTTGAAGTTGATACAGGCTGTGGAGTAACCATATTAAGTAAACAGCAATATACACAACTGTGGAAGAAAACAGACACAGCAGAATTAAATCCCTGTTCATTAAAATTAAAAACATACACAGGAGAGAAGCTAGACGTGCTAGGCATGGCACAAGTGAAGGTGCAGCACGAAAACAAAGAAAAGGACTTACCTGTAGTAGTAGTTGGGAGCGAAGGACCAAATCTACTAGGGCGAAGTTGGCTACAAGAACTGGCCATGATTGATCAGTTGGTGAATAAAGTGGAATCTCAGCCCAAATTGCAGCTGGAGGAGATCCTCGAAAGACACGCTGAGGTGTTCAAAGAAGGCTTAGGACAGCTAAAAGGTGTCACTGCAAAGATTAATGTGGACAAGGAGGCCCAACCACGATTCTGCAAACCCCGACCGGTACCCTATGCAGTCAAGCCACTGGTTGAAAGCGAGCTACAGAGGCTGCTGGATGACAAGATCATTGAGCCAGTGCAGGTTGCAGAATGGGCGGCGCCCATAGTCCCAGTGAGAAAGCCGGATGGCTCCATTAGAATATGTGGAGATTACAAACTCACTGTCAATCGAGCATCACGGGTGGATCAGTATCCAATTCCTAAAGTGGAGGACCTCTTCGCACAGCTGAACGGCGGCCGACACTTCACGAAATTAGACATGAGTCACGCCTACCAACAAGTAGTCCTGGAAGAAGAATCAAGAAAGTATGTAACCATCAATACACACAAAGGCTTATATACCTACACACGCTTACCATTTGGAGTAGCTTCCAGTCCTGCTATATTCCAGAGAACTATGGAGGGCATCCTAGGTGGAATTCCGAATGTTGCCATTTATTTGGATGACATCCTTTGTACAGGACCAAATGAACAAGAACATCTGAAAACGCTGGAGGAAGTGCTTCAACGGTTGGAGAAAAGCGGTCTGAGGTTGAAAAGAAGCAAGTGTGAGTTCATGGGAAAAGAGGTGGTGTTCCTAGGCCACAAGATCAACGCCAGTGGTCTACACCCTCTAACAGACAAAGTGGAAGCCATTGCGGAGGCGCCTGAGCCACAAAATGTTACTGAGTTAAAAGCCTACCTGGGCTTGTTGAACTATTACCATAGGTTCCTCCCAAAGCTCTCCACGCTGCTGGCACCACTACATACCTTACTTAAGAAGGAAGAAAAATGGTCATGGGGGGTCAAGCAGCAGAAGGCGTTTGAAGAGTCCAAAGCGCTACTTCAGTCCTGTAGTGTGTTAGTGCACTATGATTCAAACAAACCACTCATCCTGGCGTGTGACGCATCACCCTACGGTGTGGGTGCTGTACTCTCTCATCGTATGGAGGATGGCTCAGAGAGACCCATAGGGTTCGTCTCAAGAACTCTTAGTGCAGCTGAGAAAAACTACTCCCAGCTAGACAAGGAGGGCCTTGCAGTAGTATTTGGTGTAAAAAAATTCCACAAATACCTGTACGGGAGACAGTTCGCTATAGTGACTGACCACAAGCCACTAATTTCACTGTTCAGTGAAATGAGAGCCATACCCCAGATGACATCTCAGAGAATTCAGAGATGGGCCGTTACATTAGCAGCGTATGAGTACACCATCGTTTACAAAGCCGGACGGGACCATACGAATGCTGACGCGATGAGTAGGCTACCCTTGGATGGAGGAAGAGACAGCACGCCTGAGGAGGAGGAGAGAGTGCTATTGTTTGAAGATATCGGCGTGCCCCTGGTGAACGCACAACAAATAAAGAAGTGGACAGACAAAGACCCTGTTCTAGCAAGAGTGCGAGAATACATCTTGCGAGGATGGCCGAAAATGAACAGTCCTGAGTTCATTCCCTATGCCCGACGACAGGATGAGCTCAGCACCCAGGAAGGTTGTATCCTGTGGGGAGGACGCGTGGTTGTTCCACCACCTGGTAGGAATGCCTTACTGCAACAACTACACCAAGCACACCCTGGCATCACTCGCATGAAAGCGTTGGCGAGGAGTTACATGTGGTGGCCCAACATGGATGCAGAGGTGGAGGCGCTTGTGAAGTCATGTGCGGCATGCCAGGAGAACAGGAACAGTCCTCCAGCAGCCCCACTACATCCCTGGGAAGTTCCAGATAAACCATGGAGAAGAATTCACATTGACTACGCAGGTCCATGGATGGGAAGAATGTTCCTGATCATAGTTGACGCATACTCAAAGTGGATCGATGCATATTCTGTGAGTAGCTCTACTTCTACTGTTACCATTGAATGTCTTAGAAAGAGTTTCAGCCAACATGGGCTACCTGAAATCATAGTATCAGATAACGGTACATGTTTTATGAGTGAACAGTTCCAAGAGTTTTCTGAAAAGAATGGCATACGTCACATCACGACTGCGCCATACCATCCTTCTTCTAACAGCTTAGCCGAGAGGGCCGTGCAGACGTTCAAGTCACTCATGAAAAAGATGGCAGGAGACTCTATTGAAACCCGAATGTCGAGAGCTCTGTTCAGCTATCGAATAACACCCCAATCTACAACTGGCAAGTCACCAGCTGAGCTGTTGTGTGGAAGGAAGTTGAGGTCAACATTTGACTTAATACATCCAGACTTCAGAAACAAAGTGCATGATAAACAAGAGAAACAAAAAGGTTATCATGACATGCATGCTAGAGAGAGAATACTGAGGGAAGGAGACGTGGTCTACACCCGCAACTTTGGCTCAGGACCAGCCTGGGTACCAGGAGAAATAACAGAAAAGACAGGCCCTGTGTCATTCAAGGTGACATTAGGTCATGGACAAGTGGTGAGGCGACACATCGACCAAGTTCGTGGTAGGAGCTCCATTCCCCTGCCGATGGCACCAGAGGTGTTGTCTGACACCCATCCTGAGGAGAGCATCAACGAACCACCACTTCAGGTGAAACCTGAGGTAACCGTCTCTGCAGATTCTACGGGCAGCACTGCAGCAGCCGAAACAGTGGAGCAGTCTGAGTCTTCACCTGCAGTTGGCTCACCCGCCGTGAGAAGATCTCAGCGAGCTAGGAGAGCTCCAGACTACTTGAAGGACTATACTTAGTCAGTAGTGAGTTCCCCAGCCACAGGACAAGAATGCGTCCTGGAACCTCACTGGGATGCGGTAGTCAAACCAAATCCCCAGTTAGACTGTTATGTGTGTTATACATGTAAAAAAAAAAAAAAAAAAAAAAGAGAAAGAAATTATGTGTATGGCACATGTGTTTAAGAAGTTAAAAGTAACTGTGATTGTTTAGGGTTAAATGGGAGTTCCAGGATGTCTAGCATAATTGGCTAGTGTAATTAAAAGTAGTTTAATCTAGAGGGGGAGGGATGTGGTAGACTGCAAGTCTAATTTAAAACATTACTGGCACATGCCTCTAGGGGGAACTACCTGTATTGTTCAGCACTACTATTAAGGGGACACATTAGAACAAGAGCGTAAAAACCCCGCGCAGAATCCATGTTCAGTCTTATATGTGTGTTGCAGAATAAACGGCAGAGTTAGCCAAAGAAATAACTCAAGTGTGATCATTGCTACACGGTAGGATATCACACATTTGCAACGTTTTTCTTGGTAATTTGTAACTTTTTCTTGTTAACTGAAATTTTTTCATGCAAATTGATATCGTTTTCTGGTTAATTTGCAATTTTTTCATGTAACTTTTAAACTTTTTTCATGCAAATTTACAACTGTTTTTTGCAACCTGGTCTCAGTAAAAAACATATCAAATAAACATTTTCCACCCCTCTAAAATCATGCATTTATACGTTAAATCAAAAAATAATGTGCCTCGTCACGTATTTACAAAGTCCCAGCCTTCACTCACTGCGCATGCGCAAAACACTCCTAAACAGTCCTCACCGTGCATGCGCAGAGCAACTCCTCTTTTATTTTGGTTTCCCAACCAAAGTTGGTGGGAGCGGGATGGCGGATGGTTAATTTCATGGACTGTCAAGCAGTGACATAAAAACATGTGAGGCTGATTCCCACTCTTGACTTTTTTGTTCATGTTTTTCCCCCATTTGTTCATTTTTTTTTTCCATTTGAACTTTTTTCTTTATTTGTTTTTCACTCCACCAATGAATGGTTAGATTTAGACAATCCCTGCTGTGAGGTTAAGGTTAGGGCCGAAGGTGTGAGTTAGTTGCTAGATGGCGAAAGGCAATAATAGTGACAGGGACACAAACTGGCAAATGTTAAGCTGCCATTAAACACCTTTCTTAAAGCTGTACACGCCACGTATCCACTGCACATGAAAAATCTTTTTTACATGTCTGTGTACAATTTATCTGAGTGACAAAACGTGCAATTTGAGTTTGTTTTGTTTTTTTGTGAGACTGGGCTGATTTTTCTCATTAATGTGCATATTTTTCCATTTAAATTTGCATATTTTTCTCATTAATTTGCAAGTTTTTGTCGTTAATTTGCAACTTTGTCTCCTCAGTTTTGCAACTGTTTTCACGTAAATTTTCAGCTTTTTTCATATAAATTAGCAACTGTGCATGTTAATTAGGAATTTTTTTCATGTAAATTTGGAATTTTTTTTTCATAAATTTGCAACTTTTTTAGTAATTTGCAACTTTTTCAAGTATATTATGCAACTTTTTCTCATTAATTTGCAACTTTTTTCATATGAATTTGCAACTGTTTTTCTCATTAATCTGCGAAATTTTTCAAGTGAATTTGGAATTTTTTTTCTCATTAATTTGCAACTTTATGAAGTGGTTTAAAGGTAGCATGAATATATATATAAAAAAAAAAGTTTTATACCAACCAGTTTTATACTAACCAAAGGATTACAAAAGGCATGTTAAAGAAAAATTTATTATATAAAGCTTTTCTAAAGAAAAGGACAAAAGAAGCAGAGCAGAGGTATAAAACATACAAAAATAAGTTAACATATATAATGAGATGTAGTAAAAGAGACTATTACAGTAAAGAACTGGAGAAAAACAGAGACAATATTAAAAATACATGGACAATACTTAACAATATTCTTGGAAATAAAGACAGAAATACAAGCTACCCAACCAATTTTTCAAAAAATAATACAACGACTCAGAGTGTGAATGCAGCTTCACGTGCAGATGAATTTAATAACTTTTTTGTTAACATTGATCCTAATTTGGCTCTAGAAATACCCATTACGGCACCTATGGGTGATACAATAAGCAAAAACACTGCTATAAAAGACTCCATTTTCATAAGGAACACAGACGAGAGAGAGGTCATTGAAATTGTTAAATCGTTTAAAAGTAAGACTTCTACGGACTGTGATGGTATTGACATGCTCTTAGTCAAAACTATTATCGAATGCTTAGTGAAACCACTGACGTATATTTGTAACCTGTCTCTCCAAACAGGTATATTTCCCAATGCAATGAAAATAGCTAAAGTAATTCCGATATACAAGACAGGTGACAGAGGGGAACTTTCAAACTATAGACCAATTTCACTATTGCTGCAATTTTCCAAGATACTTGAAAAAATATTCTGTGAGAGAACTGACAGCTTCATAATGAATAATAATTTATTGTGTGAGCAGCAATATGGGTTCAGACACAAGAGGACAACTGCATTTACTCTAATGGAATTTATAGAAAAAATATCAAGTGCAGTTGAAAATAAAGAGTATTCAGTTGGGGTATTCCTGGATCTTAAAAAAAGCATTTGATACAGTGGATCACAATTTATTATTAAAGAAACTACAAAATTGTGGCATTAGGGGGGTAGCACTGTCCTGGTTAAGTAGTTACTTAAAGAATAGATATCAGTATGTATGTGTTGGTAACAAAAACTCACAGTTACTGAAGGTTACTTGTGGAGTCCCACAGGGTTCAGTTTTGGGGCCATTGTTATTCAATATGTATATAAATGATATATGTAAAGTCTCGGAAAAAAATGGATTTAATATTGTTTGCTGATGACACTAATCTATTATGCAGTGGAAGCAATTTGGAACAACTTTTGGATACACTCGGAAAGAAATTAGGAAAGCTTAAACTGTGGTTTGATTCAAACAAATTAACGCTCAATTTAAGTAAGACAAAATTTATAGTTTTTAACAACCATCACAACAACTTAGTATCTAAACTCAGTATAAATGGAGACTGAAAGGGTATCTGAAACTAAATTTCTTGGAGTAATAATTGATAATAAACTGTGTTGGAAGTCACATATTAATTATATTAAAGGTAAAATATCTAAATCAATTGCAATACTACACAGAGTGAAGTATTTGCTGAATCAACCCACATTATATACTTTGTATCATTCATTAATACTCCCATACATGACATATTGTACTGAAGTATGGGGAAATACATATAAAACAAACATATATCCAGTCTTTATGCTTCAGAAGAGAGCTATTAGAATAATAAACAAAGCTGCTTACAGGGAACCAACAAACCCACTTTTTCTTAAATTAAAAGCTCTCAGGTTGAAAGATCTGGTTGACTTTAAAACTGCAGTAATAATGTTTAAAGTGAAGAATCGATCACTGCCCGCAAATATCCAAAAGTTGTTCCAAATAAGGGAGAAACAATATCATTTCAGAGGAACATGTATATTTCAAAAACCTTCAGTGAGAACTACCACCAAGAAACACTGTGTTTCAGTGCAAGGAGTAAGATTATAGAACGATTTTGGACCTGAATTAAAATCATGTACAACGCTTGGACAATTTAAACAAAAACTAAAGGAACAAATACTCCAAACATATACAGTGGGGGAAAAAGTATTTAGTCAGCCACCAGTTGTG
This sequence comes from Pholidichthys leucotaenia, assembly GCA_020510985.1. Lineage (NCBI taxonomy): Eukaryota > Metazoa > Chordata > Actinopteri > Cichliformes > Pholidichthyidae > Pholidichthys > Pholidichthys leucotaenia. The sequence continues at coordinate 98,972,486 of CM035841.1, read as the reverse complement.
CAAGTTCTCCCACTTAAAAGATGAGAGAGGTCTCCAATTTTCATCATAGGTATACCTCAACTATGAGAGACAAAATGAGAAAAAAAAAAATCCAGAAAATCACATTGAAGGATTTTTAATGAATTAATTGGTAAACTCCTCGGTAAAATAAGTATTTGGTCACCTACAAACAAGCAAGATTTCTGGATCTCACAGACCTGTAACTTCTTCTTTAAGAGGCTCCTCTGTCCTCCACTCGTTACCTGTATTAATGGCACCTGTTTGAACTCTTTATCAGTATAAAAGACACCTGTCCACAACCTCAAACAGTCAGACTCCAAACTCCACTATGGCCAAGACCAAAGAGCTGTCAAAGGACACCAGAAACAAAATTGTAGACCTGCACCAGGCTGGGAAGACTGAATCTGCAATAGGTAAGCAGCTTGGTGTGAAGAAATCAACTGTGGAAGCAATTATTAGAAAATGGAAGACATAAAAGACCACTCATAATCTCCTTCGATCTGGGGCTCCACGCAAGATCTCACCCCGTGGGGTCAAAATGATCACGAGAACGGTGAGCAAAAATCCCAGAACCACACAGGGGGACCTAGTGAATGACCTGCAGAGAGCTGGGACCAAAGTAACAAAGGCTACCATCAGTAACACACTACGCTGCCAGGGACTCAAATCCTGCAGTGCCAGACGTGTCCCCCTGCTTAAGCCAGTACATATCCAGGCCCGTCTGAAGTTTGCTAGAGAGCATTTGGATGATCCAGAAGAGGACTGGGAGAATGTCATATGGTCAGATGAAACCAAAATAGAACTTTATTGTAAAAACTCAACTTGTCGTGTTTGGAGGAGAAAGAACACCATACCTACTGTGAAGCATGGGGGTGGAAACATCATGTTTTGGGGCTGTTTTTCTGCAAAGGGACCAGGACGACTGATCTGTGTAAAGGAAAGAATGAATGGGGTCATGTATCGTGAGATTTTGAGTGAAAACCTCCTTCCATCAGCAAGGGCATTGAAGATGAAACATGGCTGGGTCTTTCAGCATGACAATGATCCCAAACACCGCCCCCCCCCTCCGGGCAACGAAGGAGTGGCTTCGTAAGAAGCATTTCAAGGTCCTGGAGTGGCCTAGCCAGTCTCCAGATCTCAACCCCATAGAAAATTTTTGGAGGGAGTTGAAAGTCTGTGTTGCCCAGCGACAGCCCCAAAACATCACTGCTCTAGAGGAGATCTGCATGGAGGAATGGGCCAAAATACCAGCAACAGTGTGTGAAAACCTTGTGAAGACTTACAGAAAACGTTTGACCTCTGTCATTGCCAACAAAGGGCATATAACAAAGTATTGAGTTAACTTTTGTTATTGACCAAATACTTACTTTACCGAGGAATTTACCAATTAATTAACTAAAAATCCTTCAATGTGATTTTCTGGATTTTTTTTTCTCATTTTGTCTCTCATTGTTGAGGTATACCTATAATGAAAATTGGAGACCTCTCTCATCTTTTAAGTGGGAGAACTTGCACAATTGGTGGCTGACTAAATACTTTTTTGCCCCACTGTATACAAGATGACATGTAAAATCACATAAAGATTGTCATATCCAGTCTGTGTTGTGTTGTTGCTTAGTTTTTTTTGTCACTGTCATCACCCGCAGCTCACGGGCTTCCACCTCAGCTGCGCGCACACCTGCTCCTCCTTAGTGCGCAGCTATTTATTCCATCCTGCCCTGAGCTGCAGCCTGGAGCCGTCTGTCTCCCTGCGTACTCAACTCACAGCAGCATCCTTTCCTCCAGGCCTGCTGACTTCTCATCAAGACACGTGAGCTGTCTGTTATTGCCTTACCTTCTCCTGTCAGCCTTCCCCTGTGCACAGGTGGATCTCTCGGTGGCGGACTCACTCCCCCTCGTCTCACCGCTCCTCTGCCTTGCCGCTTCATCCCGGACGCACAGCAGGACGCTGTCTCCCAGGCTTGGGACCTTGCCAACGCCAGCCACCGCATTGCTACAAGTAAGCACAGAACTCTGTCACTCTCCTGTGTGGTTGCCCAGCTAATCCCTGCTCTCCTCTCATTTATAGGGTTGCCTGGCCGCACGGCGTGCTGCTCTGTCCTGACCTGCATCCTCCACCCACATTACACACTCATCTCTCACACACGCATTCATACACGTTACACTGTTGTTGAATAAAGCTTTCAAATCTGCCTGAGCCTGCGTGCGTGTTTCCTGGGCCGAACAATATGTCAGTCACATTTTGTCTTAGCTTTGTTCCGAATTGTAATCGCTCTTGTTTTGTTTTTCTTTTGAATTCTTGGATGGAATATGAGTGGGCAATATAAGCTGCGGCTTCAGCCATCATCCATTTTGGATAACTTAGGTTGAACTGTATAATCAGAGGAGTTATTGTCTAATTTGACCTTGTTGGATTTTTTTTCCCCTTTGTTATATTATTCTGTTTCTTTTTAATCTTTACTTTAAATCTATCCAAAATAAAGATTCATTCATTCATTCATTCATTCAGGTTTTGCATATCAAGTCTTCTATGGGCTGAGTATTAAAACGAAATAAAACAGTGCTCACATCGCCCATCTCCTGGTCCATCTATCTGGTCCATGCTTTTAAATATTAAGTACATTTCAGTTTTTTTTGTTCCAAATTAATGGTGTGATTAAGTGAAGCACGCCACTTCTGACACCTGGTTATGATTAAACGGGTCAATTGTTCCTGTCTACTTTTTATTGTTTTAAATCTCCACTATCATCATCCCTAACCTTGAACACCAGTGGAAACCACTGGAAGTCAAGAGCTATTGAGCATAGCGTTGCTCCAGTAACACCACAGATCGCCATCACAGGCTATTCACAGTGTAATTGTGGGCTTAAAGAGCCAGAAAGGGGACTGTTGGTGGGAATCTCATGGCGCTTTAGTGGAGTAATCAGACTCGTACTGTTCTTAATCAGGCCCATTCTACCAAAATGACGACTTCAATAATTACCACGTTTACATGCTGTCAACCCCTGTGTGACAATGACCAGGGGCGTCGGACTGGGGGGTACTCTTTACCCAGGGCCCATTGAGAGAAGGGCCCTAAAAAAGCCTGGAATAGAAACATTTTTCTGTGTTGCATTCTTTGAATTTCAGTTGAATGTCATCGTAAAATTCACCCTGGCTGAATGAAGTGTTTGAGAGACTGAATTCTGCATTAACAGTAATGATGGATGTTGTCTGAGGCCCTGATCACCCCTTTAAAAAAGGGTGCAAACTAGTTTAGTCCACAAACCTGCTCTAGGTTGATTCAGCTGCAGCACCAGTCACACAGCAACTTGCAGCCTGTTCCTGCAGCACTCCTGCTTCCTCAGCCGGGTTAGTGCATTATAAGCCTAAATCTCGCCTTTCAGCTTTACCTTCACCAAGGGAGGAGGTAATGTTTTTGCCGCTGTTGCTTTGTTGGTTGGTTTGTCTGTCTGTTAGCAACATTACTCCAAAAGTTATTGACAGATTTTGATGAAACATTCAGGAAAGGTGTGTAATGGCACGGGGAACAGATGATTAGATTTCGGTGGTGATCCAGATAATGATGTGGATCCAGGAATGTTTTGAAAATTATTTTATATATTAATATTGCACTTTTCATGGACTTCCACTTTAAGACATGTCCACTGAGTTACGTGTGTGGCCACGCCATAGGGTCCCGCACCTCCGCAACCCAGAAGCCAAACACTGCAGAAAAAGTAAAACGGCTTGGAACGAAAAGGAATGTGGTCTTCATCCACATAGTATCTGATGGCTGGCATTATTTCATCTGAAGACGCCAAGAAAAGCAAGCAAAGTGTGTGGCTCAAGATGGCGTTTGGAGTGCGTGTGGACGTAACTCCGGCTGGCACACAAGGATGCCGTTGCAGCCACGTGACCCACATGGTATGTAAACACAGCAAACTTCAGCGCTGGACAATGTTTAAATTTTTGGTTTGTAAAATTGCAATAGCTCTTTTCTATTATGTCCATTTACTGCACACCACAGTGATATGATACCGCCCTGTTGTGTAATATTGCTTAATAATTCTGAACCCTGTCAGTAAACTGTAAGGAAGAAGAGAGAAGAGGGGAAAAAAAACTGAAAACTGACTTGAAACATTCAATAAACCATGATGCTGAATTAATGTGGAATTGCTCAGCCCCAAAATGTCTGCTCACATAGCTGTATATTGATCTCAATTGGAAACTGGGTTTGTTAAAGATGCTCTACTAGCCCCAAGTTGGAAGTATACAAGACAATAAGAATATAAAATTCAAAATTTGGATTTTGTTTGAAGGGTCCACACACAGTGCTGTACCCGGGGCAAAAAAAAATTGGTGCTACGCCCCTGGACATGATTGATACGCTTTACTGCAAATGACTGATAAAGGACATCACACTCAGCGACAGTGGGCATTACAATGAAGTCAGTTTGGAGTCTACTACTTCTTTGAAGAGACATTTTTAGTAACTTTTTGCCCCCCAAATTGTAGCTACAGCAAATTAAAAGCAAAAAAAAAAAAAAAAAGAGATTAAAACGATATGAGGGTCACAGGTTTTATGAAAAAAATGCATTTAAAAGTTCCTTAGAAAACACTTCCATTTCATTGTAAGTTAGATTAATTACAATTAATTGTAGAAAATGTGAAATTAATTAGTTAAAAAAATAATCAATTCCCAGCCTTGATAACAAAATTTAATCTTAAGTAAGTTGATGGAGAACCGTGGACAGAAGCTAGCCAACAGGAAGAAGAGTCCAGAGGTGGGGAGAGTAGCCAGGAATTGCTCTCGAATAAAAGTAGCATTACTTTACCTCAGTTATAAGGAATTAAGAATAGTCACCTAAAAATATCCTGCTAGGGTTTGACACCTTAACAGCTTTCCTATGTAAGGGAAATGTTTTATTTTCTACTCTTATGTAATTGGGCCTACGGGTAGACCATCTGCCCCACAACCTGGAGGTTGGGGTTCAAGTTCTGGCCGGATCATGCCAAAGACCATGCAAAAACTGAGCTTCCTGCCATCCAGCTTGGTGCTCAGCAAAAATGGAATGGAGGAGGGAAACGTGGGCGGCAGTGGCTCAGGAGGTAGAGTGGGTTGTCCAATAACTAGAGGGTTGGTGGCTTGAATCCCACTCTCCCCAGACATCCTGCCGTTGTGTCCCTGGACAAGACACTTTATCCACCTTGCCTTCAGTATCCATGACGCTGGGTATGAATGTGTATGAATGTTCAGTAGTGGTTGGAGAGGCAGTTGGCAGCCATGTTTCCATCAGTCTGCCCCTGGGTTGCTGTGGCTACAGTAGTAGCTTACCACTGTCAATGTCTGTCTGGAATGAATGACTAAGGGACTCACTGAAAGAAGTTTGAGATGTCACCCGACACGTAAAAGTGCCATCCAATCCAGTCCAATATTATCAAGAAATCGGTCTCTGTTCAAGAGGTTGTAAGGTTTATTACCCAGGATGGAGAGAGCTGGAGGGGGTTGACTGGTTTCCTGTATGGTGCTTGTCTGTCACTGATTAATGAAATAGATAGACATGGGTGTGGGTGTTTTATTGTTTGGCCTTCTGTGGATGTGTGTAAATAAGTGAAGTGTTCACTCTACTGAGTTAGACTTCATCACTCACTGCTGTGGCTCTACGTGACCAGTTGTCACTCTTGTACGTGATTAAACCAGACGAAAAAAGGCAATAATGTGTTGATTCTTTAATACTCTCAGAATGACAAATAAGAGTTTCCATGACACCTGCCTGCATTATTTCTGTCAGCTGAAGTCTATCTCAGGCACAGACAAAGGTCATGGATGTAAAAGACGCCCTCAAGGATGTCAGGACGGCCTGATGAGCAGAGGGACCTGTCGGGACTAGGTGGGAGGGCTCCGTCACCTAGACAAGATTGACCTGATTTTGCGGTAAAAAAAAAAATGCCCTGATATTTGCACGTGTGGACGTGAAGAACCTCCAGTTTCAAGGACTCCCCCCGCCGTGGCCTGACATTTACTCAGTGTGGTCACACTTGATCTTTATATTGACTCCACGGTGAGGTCGCCGACACCTGTCACAGCACAGTTAATTAAACAGCAGGGAACAGGGCAGACAATTTTCTTCATTCTGAAGAAGTCACTGTTATCTGGCCTTCATTTCATCAACAGAGGGACCTGATCATCTACATAAAAGTTAGTGAGTTTCTCTCTCTTTACACAGACGGAGATCAATGGGTGACCATTGCAAGATCAAAAATTACCTCAAAAAAGCGTTTTTTGTGTCAGTGTTTGCAAAATTGTTTTAAGATTTTCAAGGCCATCTGTAGAGATCTTCGAAAGATCATTTTGAAATCCCTGAGATACAAGGAAAGGCTGCTGAGGGATCATTGAGAGTTTGTTGGGTGATATTTGAGAGGTTTCTAGTGTTCTTCAACCTCCTTTACACAGGGGTGGAGATTGTTGAAAGATGAAAATGGCCAGATCTCTCAATAAACTTCCAGTTATTGCTCAACAATCACCAAGATCGCTCAGTGATCTGCACAGTCTCCACAGTTGAGACTGTTTTAGGCCTCTTTACACAGCATGGATATTGTTGAAAAAATGGCAGATTGCTCATTAGTGACGTGCAACTTGACTTGGACTTGGGCCTCAAGACCTTAGACTTGAGGTCAAAGACTTTAGACTTGACTTGGACTTGCAGAAAGTGACACTCTGGCACCTAGCTGATGCTAGCAGCAACTGTTGGTAGATGAACAAGGATTCCAATAAATGAGTGAATTTATATAATGACTAGAATTGTGAGAAAAATAGCTATCAAAACTGGCCGAATTGACAGTTAAGCTAATGCTTGGTGACATGTCCAACTGTCAAGCTAAACTAATCTTAATGGTTCAACATAGCATCACAGTGAAAATATAACAAAACTAGAAAAGCATACCTCTGCCAAGGCGCCATCCTTCCCTCCCTTTCTCTGTTAAAGACTCTGTCCCTCCATACATTGCAAGATAAGGACTTGGTGGAGGTATGCACTCATGGATCACCTCCAAATTGTAATGGATTTGTCTGTAACCCAAGAGCCACCTCTGATGAAAATTTCATTAAAAACTGTCCAGTAGTTTTTGAGTTAATCTCGCTAACACAGTGTAAGAGAATAGGGCCTTGGTGGCGGTATGTGCTCTCAGATCATCAACAAAATGTAACGGGTTCATCGTTCGGCCAAGCGTCACCTCTGGTGAAAATTTCAGGCAAATCTGTTCAGTAGTGTTTGAGTAATGTTGCTAACAGACAAACGCACGCCAGCTAAAACATTAGCTCCATGTCAGTGGTAATAAACTAGAATGACATGAGATATATTGTCGACTGTGGATTAATGAACCAGGTGGAAGTGGGGATGTTTTTGGTGACTGAAATCTAAAGAATATACCAAGTGAGATCCCTAGTAGCATTGCTACCTCTGAAGCTAGCTCCTTTGACTCCCCGCCTATCTACGTGACCGATAATAGAGCAGCAGCAGGTTTATGCCATTCTGTAGCAAACCCGGAAGAGATAAAACGGCTTCTTGGACAGAAAAGCGGTGTAAAGGCTTTGAATTTATTTATTTATTTATTTGTTTGTTTATTTTAGAGAAGTAAGTTGATTTTTTTCAATAATTATATTAATAGATGCATTTCAGAAGGTTAAAATCTAAAACAAAAATATAATTTTTACATAATTATGATGGGAAAATGTCATTTTGGGGGAGAAAAACTGAGAAAATTGGTCTTTTTGTAGAGGTTTGTTACCTTTGTACAACAAAAAAGAGATGTGTTGAGGCACAATTAAACAAATAAACTGTGGGGTTTAATAGCATCATCCTCTGCCAACTCTATTCCAGTCGTCTGGGGATGTGATGAATAATAGGCCACGCTGTACTTGTGATACTGGAACATTATTCATACTGATTAAAAGTAGACTTGAAAACCTCTTCCAAAGCTCCTGACCTACATGTGCTGTATTTTCCAGCTGCTGTGACGGGGGTTAATTATTCAGCGCTAATTAAGCTACAGCGTAAGAGAAGTTTGGAAGGTTCGACACAATGGAATAAAAGCTGGAGTTCTAGGTAAAATGTGGACTGTGCACCCTGTTCCTTGTAATACTTAAGCTGATATAGATGATTTAAGGTAATTAGTCACTTACAACAGTACACAAATGGTAGAAAATAGTCATTAATTAGTGTTATGAATTATATCCACCTTATTCCTGGGGGTGCCGCTGTAGGAACGATTATTGGCGGAGCTTCCAGTTTCGGCTGACCTCGTGTTAAATCAGTCAATAAGAGTGGAGTAGCAGGGGCATTTAAAATAGCGTTTTAAAAAGTTTTCAGATCCATTTTAATGTTTAGTCCACATACATGTTTAGCACTCAAGTGGCAGCTAATTTCAGCACTTGTAGTTTTTGTATTTTTGAATGTTTTTGCATAGTTCTGGTACTTGCTGGTGTTCATGGTGTGAGGCTCCTCACAGATAAGCACAGCTAAATCTGTGGCTTCAACAGCAATGAGTAAATCATGCACTGAAAACTAAAGGATTGTTCATGTGATCGGTGGTACAGACACAGCAGCATCAGGTATGTTTTCACTTGTATGAATGTCACAGATCTGATGTTTTACCCCGAATTTAAAATGCCCAAGCACAGTGTTGTGGTTCTTTGTGGCTCTGACTAGACTCTACGTCTCCTCTGAGGTAAATTTGATTATGTCCAACATTTTTTAACAAAATGCAGCCAACTTTATTGCGGTGGAAACATTGATATATGTATCTGAGAGCTTTTATTTGTTTACAGTGTTAGCATGTTAGCAATGGAGCTAACTAACGGAGCTACTGGCCTCTTTTCAAGGTCATCTTCTCATCCCTCCATAGTCGTGGGATGTGGTATGATTATATTACTGTTTTTGAGGAGCAAAAGAATGTGTTCCTGCATTTTTGATGCCAAAGTCATTGTTTTTTTAACAAGGAAAAGTGTCCCGTTTCATTGACAACCATATGTTGTAAACTAGTACCAGAAGTTGCTACCATAATTCACACAAGGCATCATGGGGCCTAGGAATAAGGTGGATTGGTTTCATCAGAACCACAAGCAGACAGTTGTTACGGATGCATCAACTGCAGCTTCTGACATCTGCTTTTTGAACAGGAAGGTTGTCACCGGAGGAAAAGGAGATGTTTGCCTCTTGCATTTATGTATGCGTGCCATTTCATGGGTGTTTGCAGATGCAAAGAGGACCAGAACGGAAACACTTTGGGGATCTGAGAGCCTTTACAAGAAGTTCATCAATCAATGAGCGTCACAGTCAATAGTCTGTTTAAAGTCTGAGATGCTCCAGGTGTCCAGGGAAGGAGAAATAGATGGTTCATTGCTCTAAAAAACTGCAATCACATTGTAACAAATTTCTTTATTTCAGAAATGCACATGGTTAACAGAGGCATTGTTGAAAAGAACATTGACATACTGCTGTTGCTGCTTCATGTCTCTCTCAGTCTCTTTGATAGACATCTCAGCATGAATGATTTTAATCATGGATTCATGTTCTTCTTTCAAATATTTTTAATTTATGCTCATGGTAATTATATAGCAAGTTTCTCATGAATGGTCACTCTTTTCCCTCTTGTCCTTCCTACCTGCGTTGGCGATACTGGTTGCTGCTGCTGCTACTGGTGCAGTGAGGTGATTTTCTGGACTCTGCTGTGGCTTCTGCAACATCTGGTTCAAGCTGAGGTCTCCTTTTTCAAGAAAGGAATTCTAGTCATTGCCTCAAGTCTTGCACTCATGTCTAATACATCATTTTTATTATAAGAGTGCAAAAGATAACACTATTTACCAGGCAGGATAGCTCACATTAAATTAATGAGTCCTATACCGAATCGTAATCAGAGTGTTTCTCCATCTGAACAGTCCAGATCGTCATCATCTGGGATACCTCCCAAGGGTTTCAATAATCCCAGTCACTGGGAGCGTCTACAGATATGGAAGAGTTGACCATCCGACACAACCTTTTCAGATCAGTGCAAGCTTGCTGTGGTTCAAGTTTCAGTGTGGTCGACCTACTGATCGGTGAGTTAGTGATTCACTTCTTCCTCTCACCACCATGCCCACACTATTTTATTAGACATGAGATGGAATTTAAAATTAAAATTAAGAGGTTAGTCTTAGGATTTGGAAGTCGGTAAGGTTAAAAAGGTAACAGATGTATATTATTTTTTTTTTTAAAAATTGAAACAAATAAATGCCACTGATTATTAGTACACTGATTATGTACTTATTGCCTTTAAGATATGGCATTAATAAAAGGCAGTGGCCAGTCAGATTTGAGCCGTACCTGTAGCTAGCATTTCACGGGTACGGTTCCATACCTGTATTTATTGCTTTTTTTCCCCCACTGTATTTCAATGTTTTTCCACAGGACCTTTTAAAAGTGATATAGGTATTGTATTAGCAGTTGTGTCACATGAGAAAACACACTTCAAAGTGAATGATTAGTGCAAAAAGGCCAGCAAAAATAATAAAACTAAATCTTAACCTGTTCAGTTGTAGGAGCAGCTGGTGTATTACTTTTTCATTTGACTTATATTGGAGCTCTTTTAGCCCTATTCACAGCACTGGTCTCCAAACGGTTTAAATTTCACTTCTTTTATCCTTTAGACATGGCTGTGGTTGGTCAGTGGAGAAGTAAATTCTGTAAATGTATTTATCTGCATCTTAACACCAGGTTAAACCTGCGGCTGTTGTCATTTATTCTTTTGTTATTTAGAAATGTGAACGCCGCACTGACCAGCAGTCATTAAAGAGCCGCTGAGCTGCAGATGAACCCATTACAGGGGAGAAGAAAGAGACTGTAGCTGACAGCCGCCACACTGAGATCGAATTTAACAGCATTCATAATGGCGGAGATGGCTGTTACGCTCAAGAGCCAGAAAATATTTGTTGAGAAGAAAACAAGGTGAATGTGTGCTTCTGCGACTGTGAAGTGGGGACTCATCTCTTTATACAAAATCTGAGAAGTGTCCTTTAACAGTGGATTCACTTTGACACACGGGCCAACGAAAAAACACTTTCAATTTGTCTGAACTACTCCAGGTGTCAGCAACCTCTGCTTAGGAAAAGAGGGATTTTTGGCTCCCTCAAAAATCTGCATGGACCCAAAAAATACAAGCCCCGAGTTCAATGAAGTTGGGAAGATGTGAATCAAGTGTCATAACTAGGTATAAAAGGAGCATCTTTTAAATGTTCAGTCATTCTCAAGCAAAGATGGGGCAAGGTTCACCACTTTGTGAACAACTGTGTGGGCAAATAGTCAGACAGTTTAAGAACAATGTTTGGCAACATATAATTGCAAGTAATTTAGGGATTTCATCATCTAAATTCCACAATATCATCAACAGATTTAAAAAAAATCTGAAGAAATTTCTGCATGTAAGTGGTAAGGCCAAAAATCATCACTGAATGCCTGTGACCTTTGATCCCTCAGCTGACACTGCATTAAAACTGACAATGTTCTTAATAAAAAATTTTAAAAAGTAAAAAAGAGTTTAAAAATAAATATAATGACATAATTCCACAAAGGATATTACCACGTGGAATCCAGAACACTTCATTTAACCATTGTCAGTTAACACAGTTTGTTGCTTCATCTAAAAGTGCAAGTTAAAATGCTACCATGCAAAGTCAAAGCCATACAGTGCATCAGGGGTGTCCAATCATGTGCCATGGAGGGCCAAGACCCTGCAGGCTTTCTCTTCTACCCAGTCTCTTCAGCAGGTGTTTTCACTCATCATCAATCAGTGGGAAGAAATTCAGTGAAATCTGCTGTTGACACTGGTTGGAGGTAAAGCCTGCAGGGTCTTGGCCCTCCATGGCACATGATTGGACACCCCTGCCATATATCAACAACAACCAGAAACATCGCCGGTTGCTCTAGGCCCAGGCTCATCTGAGATGAAGTGGCACAATGTGGAAAAGTGTGCTGTGGTCTGACGAGTACACATTTCAAATTGTTTTTGGAAATCATAGATGAAGGGGGCAGCTCGGTGAAGCAGTGGTTAGCACTGTGGCAGCACAGTAAGAAGGTCAGGGGATCAATTCCACCCCTGACCATCGTGGGTTTGATCCCACCCCCCAACCACCAGTGACCCTTTTCTGTGGAGTTTGTATGTTCTCCCTGTGTCTGCGTGAGTTTACCCCCGGTACTCCAGTTTCCTCCCACAGGCCAAAAACATGCATGTTAGGTTAATTGGTGACTCTAAAGTGGCCCTAGGTGTGAATGTGTGTGTGAATGGTGAAGGGATCGGCACCATACCATGGCTGCCTCATCCATCCAGATGGATGCCCTGAATTTCCCTCTGGGGATTGATAAAGTATACAAAATACAAAAAAAAAAAAAAAAAATGTTGAGTGCTCCACAAAGGGGAAAATGACCATTCAGATTGTTAGCGCAAAATTCAAAAGCCAGTATCTGTGGTGATATGAGGGTGTGTTAGTGCCCATGGCATGGTCACTAACACGCTTGATGTCCATGATACACTGCATGACCATACCTACAATGGAAAAACCTTTACTACAGTTGAGGCTAAAGCCATTCTTCTTAACTGTATTATTGCCAAGAACGCCAATGAACCCAATGCGCCATTTCCTTGTTTGCCTCTTTGTGCTGAAAGCTTGCCTACCTCTATCAATAAAACACTCGACTGCTCAAAAAGTTACATGAACTGGACACAGGGAAAAGCCTCTGGTCCTGACGGTATGCCTAATCTGATGCCTAAGAACTGTGCACGTGAGCTTGCACCATTGTTGACACATCTGTTCAGTCTGTCTTTTCACTCCTCAATAATTCCCTGGATTTGGAAGTTGGCTTATGTGTCACTCGTTTTCAAGTGTAAGGTGAAAGCTCAAACCCTGGGAATATCTTTGACCTCTTTCATTGGGAAAATCCTGGAAAGCATCGTAAATTGCCACATTATATTGTTTGTGCTGTCAAAATCGTTGATTTCTGTAAACCACTTTTGGTTTTAATCGGGCCACTGCACAGTAGACCAGCTACAGTATGCATGACTTATCATAACTGGCTAAAAGCGTATTAGACAAATTAGGCATGCATCTCAAGTTTTCTTGACCAAAGCAGTGCTTTTACTTCTGTGCCCAACAAAGCTGTTTTGCAGAAGCTTCCAGTTTGGGGGATATGCGGGAAGATTTTTGCATGGATTGCTGATTATCTCAATGGCCGCATGTAAAAGATGTGTGATGGCCGAGAGATTTCTGACCATTTGCCAGTTCTATCGGGTGTCCCTCAGGGAAGCGTGATCGCATTCACGTTCTTTATCACTTTAATTAATGATCTACTCACGAAGCTTAAAGAACTCTCAAAAAACACTCGGACTGACATCTCAGTTGCACCCACTGCCTATAGTAATAATACCTTGATTACTGTCATAAGTAAACATGTCATGAGTAAAAGAAATTTCATGAAGGGAAAAAAGTTAAAAGTGGTAAATTTAAGGGAAAAATGTGCAAGCTAAGAGTTTCCAACTTTTGAGACATATCTGTTAAACTCCTAAATGTTGCTCTTCATGGAGATTCATCTGCCTCAAAATAGCGCTGTATACAATAAATATTGCTCAATTTTAACCATGTGAACATATTTTCCCATGAACAGAGGAGTTTGTTTTCCCTGCTGATAACGCCACACACAGAGCATCCTGTGAAAATCCCGTCCTCTCCCTCCTCTGTCCATGGACAACAGAACACCTGCTTCCACTCAGCGTTTGAAGCCCACATGTGCCGGTCTGAGCTCTGGCCCAGGGGCGAAACTTCGCCCTAATTTCTCCGTAAATACATAGATTATCTGAGCACGCTAATGCAAACAGGGGGATCAGCAGAATGTACGTTGACCCCTCTCTAATCGGCGCCAAAGATTCGTGGCTATTCGTCAAAGGGATTACCGCGTCTTTAGGGGATGTTCACGAATTTGGGGATTAATGTGGAAACCAAGCGTACTCATGATGAATGTTTATAACAAATCATCAAGAACTGAAAGAGCTGCTTTGACTCTCAAACTGTTTCAGCTAATTTTATTTTACTCTGGCAATCGGTGAATAATTTTTCTCCTATTTTTTTGCAGAGTACTGGAAATTTGTCTGAAATTTAACTGTTTCAATGTAAAAAACAGAACATGTTAACATTATGAGTAAACCTCATGTGTTCTGTCAGTAAGCCACTGTAGATTTAACAAACACGGGTGTGTCCTACAAAATTGCATGAAAACCCCATGTGAAAAAGATCAGTTCCACCTGTGTGTATAGTTGCAACCAAAATTATTCAACCCCCAACTACAAAATGTACAAACTAGCAGCTGTTTGCCGTAAACAAATCAGACAAGAACACTTTGAATAGCTCAACACAATTAATATCACAAGTGGTTTCTCCAAATTCAACACAAAATGACACTTTTAATGACTGCTGCAGTTTCAAAGTTGTTCAACCCCTTCATGAGAAGCATCTTTAGTGCTTGGGAGGCACCCTTTTGTTGATATGACCTGCTGTCAATGTGATGCATAATCAGACACCAGCTTCTGGCAGCATTTCTAAGGAATCTTAGCCTATTCCTCATGGGTAAAGACCTCCAGTTCACTAATCTTCTTGGGTTCGTGTGCTGCAAACGCCTTTTTCAGATCCAACCAGAGATTTTCAGTGAGGTTCAAGTCAGGAGACTGTGATGACCGCTCTAGTATCTTCCAGAACTTCTTCTGAAACCAAACCTTGGTGGACTTTGAGGTATTCTTTGGATCATTGTCCCGTTCAAGCTTCAGCTTCCTCACAAGCAGCATGACATTTTCTCCCAGGATTTCCTGATACTTGATTGGATCCATCTTGCCCACCACATGCTGCAGGTTTCCAGTAACAGAGGAAGTGAAGCAGCAGAGCATCACTGAGCCATTGCCATGCTTCACTGTAGACATAGTGTTCTTCTCACTGTATGCTTCATTCTTCCTCCAGCTATACAGCTGATCCATAGGCCTAAAAAGTTCCAGTTTTATTTCATCGCTCCACAGAACAAAATCACAAAACCTCTTTGGCTAATTTATTTAGTTATGAGCAAATTGGATCTGACTTTTCATGTGCTTTTGGGTCAGTTGTGGTGTACGTCTTGGAGTTCAGGTATGGAGCCCTTCAGTGTTTAGCATGCACATTACTGTGGAAACTGAAATCTCAGTGCCTGCTGCCACCAACTCTTTCTGCATGTCTTTTGCAGTCAGCCGAGGGTTTTTGACCCTCTGGTGGCAGGCGTTGATAGCTCCCTCTTTCTACCCTGTCCAGGTAGTGTAGCCACTGTTCCTTTAACTTTAAACTTGTAAACTATGCTTCCAACTGTATCTCTAGGAACATTCAGTGCCTTTGCTATCTTTCTGTATCCCTTTCCTTGTTTTGGCAAGGCAATGATCTCTTGTCTGAACTTTCTGGACAATCTTCTTGACTTAGCCATATTTCTAACATGCAATCAAACATCACAGTCAACAGTGGAGGTATTTGGGGTGTTCAAAATTTTTTTTGCCAAATGAGAGATGAGGTGGGCATTATGGTATTCAGCAGCTGTGTCTTATTCTGTTTTGACGTTAATTAGTTAGAAAATAGTTTTAACAGAACAGATAGGGTTGACGTTTATGTTTTTATGTACAACACAATATTTAGCAGCGACCAAACAGTACATATTACGGAAGTCCTATTGTTTTCCTGAGATCCATCCACCCCTGCCTGGTGACTTCCTGTGGTAACGTATCGTCACTTCCTGTATTGCTATCTGTCTGCATGGCTTGCTCTGTGGTTAGCTCTTCTCATTCTCCTCAGGATTTTGCCTTTAATTGTATTTTAACCACTTTTTTCCATCTACCGTTAGCTCTCACTTCTGTTTATCAAGCCTCTTGCACCTGTGTGCACACTCAGTGTCATCTAATCACCCTCTTTAGCCTTCTGTTCACCTTTCATTGGTGTTTTTGTTAGCGTCGGGTTAGCCACTAGCTATGGCTACTAGCTCTCCTTCCCCTTCTCCTCTGGTGTGCTCTCTCTGTCAGATGTTTAGCTACACATCGGCCTCTTTTAGTGATAACAGTAAATGTAATAAATGTTGTATTTTTGAGGCACTCGAGGCGAGGTTGTCTGATTTGGAATCCTGGCTCCGCTGCATTGAAACACCGTCTGCGCCAGTTAATAATGACAGATGCCCCTGAGCTGCAGCGGAGCTCCCTAGCATAGGGCGGCCTGCTAGCGGTCCTCTGGTCCTCCTCAGCAGTGAGGAGACTGGGTGGGTGATGGTGAGAAGGAAGCCTAGTCGCAAGGCCCCGGTTCACCACCAACCTGTTCATGTTTCTAATTGCTTTACCCCACTCAGCGACACACCAGCTGAGGAAAAAACTCTGATCATTGGCGACTCTGTAGTCAGAAACGTGAACCTAGTCCTAGAGACTCCAGCGGCCATAGTCAAATGCATTCCTGGGGCCAGAGCAGGCGACATCGAGCCAATTTTAAAAATGCTGGCTAAAAGTAACTGTAAATACTTCACATTTGTTATCCACGGTGGCATTAATGACGTTCGACTCCGGCAGTCAGAAGTCACAAAACTTAACATGGATTTGGTGTGTGACTTTGCAAAAACAATGTCTGCCTCTGTAGTATTCTCTGGGCCCCTCCCCAATCTGACCAGTGATGACATGTTTAGCCGCTTGTCATCCTTCAACCACTGGCTGTCTGTGTGGTGTCCTGCAAATGATGTGGGCTACATAGACAATTGGAGCTCATTTTGGGGAAAACCTGGTCTTATTAGACGAGGCGGCGTCCATCCCACTTTGGATGGTGTGTCTCATTTATCTAACAATCTGGCATAATTTTTATCCAAATTTCCAAAACCTTGACAACTCAGAATTGGCACCAGGAAGCAGAGTCACTGTCTTACACACCTCTCTGTAGCTCTTCTTCAATTGCCATCCCTCAACTTAGCCCCTGTCTTCCCCATCAGAGAATCATTGTCTGCTCCCTCCAAAGTAAATACAAACATAAGCATCCCAAAGTGATTAAACAACAAGTTGGCAAAACTCAAATTAAACTTGAAGCCTCTAAATTGAATGATTTGGCCTCTGTTCTTCATAATTTAAAAATGAAATGTGGTTTGTTAAATATTGGGTTTCTAACTCCCAAGTCTCTGCTAGTCCATGATCTGTTAATTGATCATCAGATTGATTTAATATCCCTTAAAGAGACTTGGTTAGGGCAAGAGGATTATGTTGGTTTAAATGAATCAGCTCTCTCTGGTTATTTAAACTGTCAAAATCCCAGAAGTTCTGGTAGTGGAGGAGGAGTAGCAACAATTTGTCATTCCAAATTACTAGTTAATGTAAAGCAAAAAACACATTATCATTCCTTTGAGGCCCTGGTCCTCAGTATTGGGCATTTTTAGGCTTAATCCAATTTTGTTTGCAATAGTTTATTGTCCTCCATCAACCTACTCAGAGTTTTTAATCCAAATTTGCCAAATTCTTAGCTGATTTAGTGCTGAAATCAGATAGAATAATAATTATAGTAGGGGATTTTAATATACATGTAGATGTAGATAGTGATTGCCTTAATTTGGCATTTAACTCAATATTAGACTCGATGGGGTTTTCTCAGAAAGTAGGAAATTCTACCGATTATCTCCACCATACGCTGGACCTAGTTCTGACATATGGCATAGAAATAGAATATCTGGTAGTGTCTCCTCATAACCCTGTACTGTCAGACCATTGTCTGTTAACCTTTGATTTTACTCTTTCTATTTGGCTTCCAAAGAAAAATATTTCTACAGTAGATGCCTCTCAGATGATGTTGTAACCAAATTTATGCAGATTGTTTCCTCTGTGCCATGTGTCAACACAATGGAAATAAGCTATAGACCAGGGGTGTCCAACCAGGTGCCATGGAGAGCCAAGACCCTGCAGGTTTTCTCTTCTACCCAGTCTCTTCAGCAGGTGTTTTCACTTATCAGCAATCAGTGGGAAGAAGTTCACAGAAATCTGCTGTTGAAGACACTGGTTGGAGGTAAAACCTGCAGGGTCTTGGCTCTCCATGGCACATGGTTGGACACCCCTGCTATAGACAGCTTGCTCCTTCCGTAATTGATAGCATGGTAGATAGTGTTACAGCTTCTCTGCATCAGATTCTAGACATGGTGGACCCTTTAAAAAAGAAAAAGTCTAATCAGAGATTTCTAACTCCTTGGTTCAACACAGAAAGTCAGAGCTTAAAACAGAAGACTCGTCAATTAGAAAGAAAATGGCGCTCCACTAATTTAGATAAAATCTATTTAGCTTGGAGAAATCATCTTTTAATTTATAAAAAATCTGTGAAAAAAGCTAGAATGAGTTATTATTCTGCATTAATAGAAGAGAACAAGAATAATCCTAGGTTTCTTTTCAGCACTGTAGCCAGGCTGACAAAGAGTCAGGACTCTGTCAATCCTAGCATTCCCTTAGAGCTTACTAGTCAGGACTTTATGAACTTTTTCAGTAATAAAATTTCATCTATCAGAGATAAAATCAATCAGATTCTTCCCATCGTTAACTTAAATACAGTAACTGTTACAACTCCTTCAACTGATATCTGTTTGGATGAGTTTACTCCAATTGACCTTTATATAGTTAGAGAAAATAATTTCCTCATCCAATTCTTCAATTTGTCTTTTAGACCCTATTCCTAGCAGGTTATTTAAACAAGTCTTCTCATTTATTGGTAGCTTTATTCTTCAAATAATCAATTCTTCATTAACTTTAGGCCATGTACCGAAGGCTTTTAAAACTCCTGTAATTAAACCCTTACTCAAAAAGCCAACGCTGGATCCAGGGCTTTTAGCTAACTATATACCAATCTCTAATCTGCCTTTCATTTCAAAAATCTTAGAAAGAGTTGTTGTTACGCAATTATTTGACCATTGCAGGAAAATGGTTTATTTGAAGAGTTTCAACCTGGGGTTAGAATCCATCATAGTACTGAAACAGCCTTAGTGAAGGTCACTAATGACCTCCTTATCGCATCTGATAATGGACTTGTTTCTGTACTTGTCCTTTTAGACCTTAGTGCAGCTTTTGATACTATCGATCAAAATATTTTACTTGATAGATTAGAGCACTATGTTGGACTTAATGGAACTTTGTTGCAGTGGTTTACATCTTATTTATCTGATAGGTTCCAGTTGGTCATGTCAATAAAGAGTTTTCTGCCAACTCAAAGCTCAGTCATAGAGTTCCACAGGGATCTGTGCTAGGCCCTACTCTTTTTAGTTTATATATGCTTCCGTTAGGCAACATTATGAGAAAGCACTGTATACATTTTCATTGTTATGCAGATGACACACAATTATACCTGTCAATGAAGCCAGATGATAGTAATCAATTAACCAAGTTAGAAGCCTATCTTAAGGAAATCAAAGCTTGGATGACTTGCAATTTCCTGCTATTAAATTCAGATAAGACTGAAGTTATTCTTGTTGATCAAAAAAACCTTAGAAATACCTTTCCAAATCAAACTTTTAGTTTGGATGTGGTGACTCTTCCTCTTAATAGTTCTGTGATGAACCTTGGAGTTATTTTTAATCAAGATCTGTTTTTCAATTCACATATTAAATTTGTTTCTAAGACTGCCTTCTATCATTTGTGTAATATTGCCAAGATTAGAAGCATCTTGTCTCAGAGTGATTCTGAGAAACTGATCCACGCTTTTGTTAGCTCTAGATTAGATTATTGTAACTCTTTATTATCAGGTTGTCCTAAAACATACAGTATTTAAAAAGCCTTCAGTTGATCACTTTCAAAGCTCTAAACAATCAGGCCCCTTTTTATTAAAAAGATCTGATACTACCCTATTATCCTAACAGAGCACTACGCTTCCAAAATAAATAGATAGATAGATGTACTTTATTGATCCCAAACTGGGAAATTACAGTGTAACAGCAGCATGACAGTAGACAACCAAACAACAGAAACACACACATGACAGACAAAGGGATTACCCATGGAAAGTAAAAACTAACACGACTATAAAAACCTATATACATCATAGCTTAATGTATGATGACCCGTATAAACACATGAATCATCCCACTGCACAAAGAAGGACTATCAGGAGCAGAGTGAAAATGTGAGGTACCAGTTAGTCTGTAAGTTGCAGTGTGGCAGCATAGCTATGACCAGAATACAACATCGTAGTGAGTTATTGTACAGTGAAATTGCATGTGGCAGGAAAGATTTCCTGTACCTGGCCTATCGACAGCGAAGCTGTAGTAGTCTACCGGAGAAAGTGCTCCGCTGTCTATCTAGTGTGTGGTGGAGGGGGTGATCAGGATTGTCCATGATGGATTGCAGTTTATTTAGTGTTCTCTTCTCCACCACTGTCTCAAAGGTCTCCGTTCTGAGACCAATTACAGAGACAGCCCTCTTGATAATCTTGTCAAGTCTGTTGGTGTCTCTGGCCCTGCTACCCCAGCAGACAGCAGCAAAGAAGATGGCGCTGGCGACAACGGTCTGGTAGAAAAGCTCCAGCACCCTGCTGCACATGTTGAAGGCTCTCAGCTTTCTCAGGAAGTAGAGTCTGCTCATCCCCTTCTTGTGCGCAGCATCGGTGTTGGATCTCCAGTCCAACCCGCTGCTGATCCTGACACCCAGATATTTGTAGTCCTCAACAACTCCCACATCCTCCCCCCTAATCTGTAGTGGCTGAGAAGGCGTCTTCCTCTTCCTGAAGTCAATCACCATCTCTCTGGTCTTGCTGACATTCAACCTCACGTGATTCTGCTCCGTCCACTCCACAAATCTCTCTACCAGTGCCCTGTACTCCCCCTCCTCTCCTCCTCTTATACACCCCACAACAGCTGAGTCATCAGAGAATTTCTGCAGGTGGCATGATTCAGTGTTGTACTGAAAGTCCGTGGTGTATAAGGTAAAAAGAAAAGGAGAGAGCACAGTCCCCTGTGGAGCTCTCGTATCACTAGCCACCATGCCAGACAAGACATTGCCGAGCCGGACAAACTGTGGTCTGCCTGTCAGGTAGTCAGTAATCCAGGAGATCACAGAGCTGTCAACCCCCATCACAAGCAGCTTCTCACCCAGCAGCAGTGGCTGGATGGTGTTAAAGGCACTGGAGAAATCAAAAAAAGTGATTCTCACAGTGTCTTCTCCACCATCCAGGTGCAGATGGGCTCATTGCAGCAGGTAGATGACAGCGTCTTAAACTCCTAAATGGGGCTGATATGCAAACTGCAGAGGGTCCAGCCACGTCTTCACCTACGGCCTTAGGTGGGCTAAGACCAGTCTCTCCAGGACCTTCATCACATGAGATGTGAGGGCAACTGGTCAGTAGTCATTCAGATCTGATGGAGATGATTTCTTGGGGACAGGAACCAGGCAGGATGTCTTCCACGGCACCTGTACTCTATCCAAACTCAGGCTCAGGTTGCACAGGTTGTACGGGGGCGGCAGTGGTTCAGGAGGTAGAGCAGGTCGTCCAATAACCCTTTGGTTGGCGGTTTGAATCCCGGTCTCCCTGGATATCCTGCCGTTGTGTCCCTGGGCAAGACACTTCACCCCCAATTGCTCCTGGTGGGTCTGGAAGTGCCATGTTAGGTAGCATACCGCCATCAGTGTGTGAATGTGTGTGTGAATGGGTGGATAGCACAATCTGTAAAGTGCTTTGGTCATCAAGAGATGAGAATAAAAAGCGCTATATACAGTAAGTGAATGCCATTTACCATTTGCCATTTCAGTACCGGAGCTAGCTGGTTGGCACAGGTCCTCAGGGTCCTTGCGGAGATGCCATCAGGGCCCGCCGCCTTCCGCTGACGGAGTCTCTCCAGCTGTTTCTCCACTTGCTTCTCCAGCTCTCTCCTGGCTCCCAGATGTCTGCCTGACTCTCCCCTTGCTCCCAGTTATTTGTTTCATTCCCTCCCACACATCTTAAGTGTTGTTTTGCCTGAGTTTCTCTTCCAACTTCCTCCTATAATTGTCCTTGCACCTCCTCAGCATCTCTCTCAGCTCATGCTGCACTCCCCTCAGCTTCTCCTTGTCTCCAGCTCTAAAAGCTCTCTTCTTTTTGTTCAGAAGTGCTTTCAGGTCACTGGTGACCAATGGTCTGTTGTTGGAGAAGCAGTGTACAGTCTGAGCTGGCATGGTCATGTCTTCACAGAATCTGATGTATTCTGTGATGCGGTCGGTCATATTGTCTATGTCCACCCCATGTTGTTAACAGAGTACGCTCCAGTCTGTTGTCTCGAAGCAGTCCTGTAGTGCATCAGCAGCCTCCTGTGTCCACCTCCTCACAGTCCGTGTATAATCAGGCTGCCTTTGCACAAGGGGAATGTACTTGGGTGTTAACATGACCATGAAGTGATCTGATTTGCCAATGGGGGGTAGAGCTGTGGCACTATATGCATCTCTGACATTGGCATACAGTAAATCCAGTGTTTTGTTCTTTCTGGTGGGACAGTCAACAAACTGATGAAAGTTTGGTAGTGTTTTTCCTACTGAGACATGGTTAAAATCACCTGTGATGGCCATGAATGCATCCGGGTGTTTCTCCAGTAATGTGGCCGCAGTGGAGCTGATGATGTCACAGGCCACCGCTGTGTCAGCTGACGGAGGGACGTAGACGATAATAATTAAAGCGCATTTCATTTCCCGCGGCATATAATAAGGTCTCATACTAACAGCCAGCAGTTCAATGTCCGGGCTGCAGCACTTTTCCTTCACATAAATGTGTCCAGGATGACACCACCGTTCATTAACAAGAAGTGCCACTCCTCCTCCTCTCTTTTTCCTGCTGCTTTTCACGTCTCTGTCCCCCCGTATAGTCTTGAAGCCAGGTATCGCTACGTTTACATCCGGGATCTGTGAGTATAACCACGTCTCCGTAAAACACATGATACTACACTCACGATACTCGTTTTGCGTCCTGACCGGCGCTGTAAGCTCATCTGTTTTATTTCCGAGCAATTGCACGTTCCCGGTGATGACCATCGGTACAGCTGGCTTATGCTTCCTCCTCCTCCTCCTCACCTTCACTCCAGCCCTTCGCCTGCGGCATCTCCTCTTCAGCTCATCCGGGATGAGGGGCTTCACTGCCGGCCGCAGCACTCCAGGCGCCGGCCTCCTCAGCGCAATCAGCTGTTCGCGTGTGTCAACAATGCGTCTGCCCCCACCTCTGTTGATCTCCTTCGCCCGAGGAAGAGAAAAGAAAAGAAAACTAGAGAAAGACCGGGCTAACGTAGATAAAAAGTTGGTACAGTCTTAATTCGAGTATTCCTACAGAGCCCTGGTTAATAAGAGACAGACTATATACAGGAATAAACAAATAGAAACACAAAGACATGAGAGAGTTGCTGCTGGTACGGCCGCCCTGCCTCCGGTGCTTTTTTTTTTTTTTTTTTTGCTGGATTACTTGTAATACCTAGAATCTCCAAAAGTACAATGGGAGGCAGAGCCTTCAGTTATCAAGTTCCTCTCCTGTGGAACCAGCTGCCAATCTGGATTCGGGAGTCAGACTCAATCTCTGTTTTTAAGAATAGGGTTAAAATCTTCCTTTTTGATATAGCCTACAATTAGGGAGGGATCATGTGTCTCTGACACCCTCCCTTAGTTATGCTGCTAACAGGTTTAGACAGCCGGGGGACCTCCAATAATGCACTGGGCTTCACTCCTTTCTTCACTCTCAATGAAATATATTTTTTTTTGCTGGTCATTAACATCTGTTTGTTCTCTCCCATAGACTGAGTCCCCATCATGCTGTTTGCTCTCTACATGTCTGTTCTTTTCATTTTACCCCCCAGCCAGTCACAGCAGATGACTGCCCCTCCCTTAGCCTGGTTCTGCTAGAGGTTTCTTTCTGTTAAAAAGGAGTTTTTCCTCTCCACTGTCGCCAAGCGCTTGCTCACAGGGGATCACCTGATTGCTGGGGTCTTTCTGCAATTGTGGGGGTTTCCCCTAAAGTTGAATGTGCTATGAGATGACTGTTGTTGTGAAATGGCACCATTTAAATAAAGTTAAATTGAATTGAATTGAATAGATCACAAGATAATTTTCTTGAATTTTCGAGACAACAAAATTATCTTGTGATCTCGTGATAAAAAGGATTAATGTATGACCTTTTTGGAGCTTCTGTAGCACACATTGTTTATGCTTAACATTTATTTGTATATACTGTGAAAAGGGCTGTCTGTTTTCATGGTTTTCCCAGAAAGAAATACTGATAACACCCCAAGTTTGATTTTTTTTTTTTTTGTGACTGTTATCGTGGTCTGAGCAGTCACTGTTCCTGAAGTGAGCGGTCGCCCCAGAAATAACAATGATCTGGAGCTGATCTATAGCAGAGAAACATTTGATTTTTACATCTAACACAATCAGGGTGGACTGCTGGGCAATACCTTCTGAGCATAAAATTACCAAAATGACTTTTGACAAATTTCTGTCTTTGATTTTGCCAATGTTTGGCCTTGAAGTTGACGTGGGATTTCAGGTATAGATTACAAGCTAGTGCCTTTCCAATAGAGAAGACATCAGTCTGAGTTTGTGACTTTATAAGCATTCTGAAGTGCGTATTCAAGAACTGAGAAAAAGGATCATCTTTCCCAAAGCCTTCTCAGGGCAGACAGGGCATCACTAAAATCAATTACCATCAAATCGAAGCAGATGCAGAATAAAGTCTTCAAACTCCATTAACGTCTCTCTTTCTGTCATAAATACCTTACACACTGACCCATTAACTCTGGCACAGGTGGACCATAATGGCTATTAAAATCTCTAGCTTAAAGTTTAGTTGAAGCCCATCGAAAAAAAATTTGGGTTAATCAAAATTTCCCCATTTAAGGAATTCAAGTTTACTCTTAAGGATTATCACATCTTTGAATGAGAGTTAAAAAGACAACAGCACAAAAGATATTTTATCATGAAAGATAAGAAGATGACAGCAGTTGGGTAATTACAGTTATACAACAGTTCCAACAAAACAAATTGATTAAACAACAAGAATTCCAGGAGTTATTCCCTGATCACCACGCTCAGGTGTTTCACTAGATATTGATCACTCCACCTCAGCTGTCAGTAGCTTCTCATAAGATGTGTTTATTTCCACAGTGAGGTGTTTTTTTAAAAGAGATAGTCCTCAAAATCCAGACCTTCATAGCCCAGATGTGATGATCCCATCAATACAGACAAGGTATATTGATAGACTTATTATTATCTGAAGATGTAAAGTAGAAGCAGAAAAAGTGCACACAAGGTAATGGGGAAATGGACTGAATCAAATATGTGGTTGGCCGCTAACTGCTTCCATTTGTCTGCGAACCCCAGGCGAGCCAATAGCAAAATGGACAAACTGGATAAATTTACCATCCTAGTCAGCCATTCATTACAGCTATGTTGTGATAATGTAATTGTGGCCTCATCCAGGACTTCCTCCCACCTACCAAGATAACAAGTAGCCAGGTAGACCTACAAAACCGTCTCAAGAAGACAAATAGAAAAGTTTTTAACCTTGATTTAAAGCAGCCCTGATGCTTTCAGGAAGTTTGTTCCACATGTGGAGGCAAATCAAAACTGAACTCTGCCTCACCATGTTTGGTTCTAATAACTGCCAAATAACAAAGGAAAAATTCAAAATATATGGTCGGAACTAAAATGAGGCACAGAACACAGTGTCAGGGCTACTCCGGAGTTAGCTTAGTGACCTGACCAAAGATTTTGTTAGAGATAAATTAGTCGAGCTGTACAATAATATTACTAGTAAGAAAATGGTAGTAATTTGTGGAGATTTCAATATTGATTTACTAAATCCATATCAACAAAATGTAATTACAGAGTTCATGAATTCTATGTACAGTTTGAGTCTATATCCCACAATAACACATCCCAGTAGAATCACAGTTCACACTGCTACACTTATTGACAACCTGTTTGTTAATATTATTGATAAGAAAATAGAAAGTGGATTATTGATAAATGATATGAGTGACCATTTGCCAACCTTTGCACTTATCCATGGCCACACGGGAGCCAATACAGAAAAAATTTTTTAAAATCGTTCAGATACAAATCACAAAATGCAATCAGTTCTTTTAAAGAAGACCTGCTGAAGCAGGACTGGACAAAAGTCTATGTATCAGATGTAAATGAAGCCTATGACACATTTATGAACATTGTAACCACTCTTTATGAAAAAAAAATTGTCCGTTAGTAAAGAAAAAGCTTAAACATAAATCTGTCGATAAGCCATGGTTAACCAAAGGATTACAAAAGGCGTGTAAAAAGAAAAAAATATTATATAAAGCTTTTCTAAAGAAAAGGACAAAAGAAGCAGAGCAGCGGTATAAAACATACAAAAATAAGTTAACATATATAATGAGATGTAGTAAAAGAGACTATTACATTAAAGAACTGGAGAAAAACAGAGACAATATTAAAAATACATGGACAATACTTAACAATATTCTTGGAAATAAAAACAGAAATACAAGCTACCCAACCAATTTTTCAAAAAATAATACAACGACTCAGAGTGTGAATGCAGTTTCACCTGCAGATGAATTTAATAACTTTTTTTGTTAACACTGGTCCTAATTTGGCTCGAGAAATACCCATTATGGCACCTATGGGTGATACAATAAGCAAAAACACTGCTATAAAAGACTCCATTTTCATAAAGAACACAGACAAGAGAGAGGTCATTGAAATTGTTAAATCGTTTAAAAGTAAGACATCTACGGACTGTGATGGTATTGATATGCTCTTAATCAAAACTATTATCGAATGCTTAGTGAAATCACTGACGTATATTTGAAACCTGTCTCTCCAAACAGGTATATTTCCCAATGCAATGAAAATAGCTAAAGTAATTCCGATATACAAGACGGGTGACAGAGGGGAACTTTCAAACTATAGACCAATTTCACTATTGCCGCAATTTTCCAACATACTTGAAAAAACATTCTGTGAGAGAATTGACAACTTCATAATGAAGAATAATTTACTGTGTGAGCAGCAATATGGGTTCAGACACAAGAGGACAACTGCATTTACTCTAATGGAATTTATAGAAAAAATATCAAGTGCAGTTGAAAATAAAGAGTATTGAGTTGGGGTATTCCTGGATCTTAAAAAAGCATTTGATACAGTGGATCACAATTTATTATCAAAGAAACTACAACATTGTGGTATTAGGGGGGTAGCACTGTCCTGGTTAAGTAGTTACTTAAAGAATAGCTATCAGTATGTATGTGTTGGTAACAAAAACTCACAGTTACTGAAGGTTACTTGTGGAGTCCCACAGGGTTCAGTTTTGGGGCCATTATTCAATATGTATATAAATGATATATGTAAAGTCTCGGAAAAAATGGATTTAATATTGTTTGCCGATGACACTAATCTATTATGCAGTGGAAGCAATTTGGAACAACTTTTGGATACACTCGGAAAGGAATTAGGAAAGCTTAAACTGTGGTTTGATTCAAACAAATTAACGCTCAATTTAAGTAAGACAAAATTTATAGTTTTTAACAACCATCACAACAACTTAGTATCTAAACTCAGTGTAAATGTGTAGAGATTGAAAGGGTATCTGAAACTAAATTTCTTGGAGTAATAATTGATAATAAACTGTGTTGGAAGTCACATATTAATTATATTAAAGGTAAAATATCTAAATCAATGGCAATACTACACAGAGCGAAATATTTGCTGAACCAAACCACATTATATACTTTGTATCATTCATTAATACTCCCATACATGACATGTTGTACTGAAGTATGGGGAAATACATATAAAACAAACATATATCCAGTCTTTATGCTTCAGAAGAGAGCTATTAGAATAATAAACAAAGCTGCTTACAGGGAACCAACAAACCCACTTTTTTCTTAAATTAAAAGCTCTCAAGTTGAAAGATCTGGTTGACTTTAAAACTGCAATAATAATGTTTAAAGTGAAGAATCTATCACTGCCCGCAAATATCCAAAAGTTGTTCCAAATAAGGGAGAAACAATACCATTTCAGAGGAACATGTATATTTCAAAAACCTTCAGTGAGAACTACCACCAAGCAACACTGTATTTCAGTGCAAGGAGTAAGATTATGGAACAATTTTGGACCTGAATTAAAATCATGTACAATGCTTGGACAATTTAAACAAAAACTAAAGGAAGAAATACTCCAAACATATATACAAGATGACATGTAAAATCACATAAGGATTGTCAAATCCAGTCTGTGTTGTGTTGTTGCTTAGTTTTTGTTGTTTTTTTTTGTTTTTGTCACATTTTGTCTTAGCTTTGTTCCGAATTGTATTCGCTCTTGTTTTGTTTTTCTTTTGAATTCTTGGATGGAATATGGGTGGCCAATATAAGCTGCGGCTTCAGCCATCACCCATTTCGGATAACTAATGTTGAACTGTATAATCAGAGGAGTTATTGTTTAATTTGACCTTGTTGGATTTTTTCCCCTTTGTTATATTATTCTGTTTCTTTTTAATCTTTACTTTTAATCTATCCAAAATAAAGATTCATTCATTCATTCATTTTATTGCTATTCTTTTTTGGCCTTTTTACAGTGAATCCGGAAAGTATTCACAGCTCTTCACTTTTTCTACATCTTATTATGTTACAGCCTTATTCCAAAATGGATTAAATTCATTTTTTTCTCAAAATTCTACACACAATACCCCATAATGACAATGTGAAAATAGTTTTTGAGATTTTAGCAAATTTATTAAAAATAAATTGGATCAGGTGGTGGTCAAAGGCGGAGACCTTGGTGGACTGATCCCAAGCTTCCTAAACTGGCTTTTGGTACATGGAAGGTCACCTCTCTGGTGGGGAAGGAGCCTGAGCTGGTGCATGAGGTTGAGGGATACTGGCTAGATATAGTCGGCTTCACCTCAACCCACAGCTCCGGTTCCAGAACCTGTCTCCTGGAGAGGGGCTGGAGCTTGGCCTACTCTGTTGTTGCCCCGGGCGAGAGGCGACAAGCAGGGGTGGGTATTCTTGTGTCCCCCCACCTTGCTGTCTCTATATTGAAATTTTCCCCGGTGGACGAAAGGGTAGTTTCCCTGCACCTTCGGGCTGGGAAACGGGTCATGATCATCATTTGTGCCTATGCACCAAATGATGTTTCAGAGTAGCCACCCTTTTTGGAGTCTCTGATTGGGATGCTAGAGGGTGCTCCTCTTGGAGACCATTGTCCTATTGGGGGACTTAAATGTGTACGTGGGCAACGAAGGTGAAACCTGGAAGGGGGTGATTGGGAGGAACAGCCTGCCCGATCTGAACCCGAGTGGTGTTCAGTTATTGGACTTCTGTGCTAACCACAGTTTGTCCATAACGAACACCATGTTTAAGAAAAAGGGTGTCCATATGTGCACCTGGCACCAGGACACCCTAAGTCGCAGGTCGATGATTGATTCTGTTATCATGTCATCAGACCTGCGACCGTATGTCTTGGACACTAGGGTAAAGAGAGGTGCAGAGCTGTCAACTGATCACCACCTGGTGGTAAGTTGGATCCGATGGCAGGGGAGGATGCAAATCAGACCTAGTAGACCCAAACGTATAGTGAGGGTGTGCTGGGAAAGTCTGGCTGAGGCCCCTCTCCAGGAGGTCTTCAACTCCCACTTCCAGAAGAACTTCAACCACATTCCGAGGGAGTCTGGAGACATGGAGTCTGAATGGACCATGTTCTCCACCTCCATTGTTGAAGCAGTGGCCCTGAGCTACGGCTGCAAGGTCATCGGGGGAATCTCATGGTGGCAACCCCCGAACCAAGTGGTGGACACCAGTGGTGAGGGGGGCCATTAAGCTGAAGAAGGAGTCCTATCAAGCTTGGTTGGCTTGTGGGACTCCCAAAGAAGCTGAGGTGTCCCAGCAGGCCAAGCGGAGTGCAGCTCGGGTGGTTGCTGAAGCAAAATCTCGGGTATGGGAGGAGTTCGGTGAGGCCAAGGAACAAAACTTTTGGTAGTCCTCGAAAAGATTCTGGCAAACTGTCCGACGACTCAGGAGGGGGAAGCAGCTCCCTGTCCACACTGTGTATGGTGCTGATGGGGCGTTGTTGACTTCGACTGGGGATATTGTCGGGCAGTGGAAGGAATACTTTGAGGATTTCCTCAATCCCACTGATACGCCTTCCACAGAGAAATCAGGGCTTGTGGACGAGGGGGATGACTCGCCTATCGCAGGGGCTGAGGTCGACAAGGTGATTAAAAATCTCCTTGGTGGCCGGGCCCCGGGGGTGGACGAGATTCGCCCTGAGTACCTCAAGGCCCCGGATGTTGTAGGGCTGTCATGGTTGACACGCCTCTGCACCACTGCGTGGAGGTCGGGGGCAGTGCCTTTGGCATGGCAAACCGGGGTGGTGGTTCCTCTCTTCAAAAAAGGGGACCGGAGGGTGTGCTCCAACTTTAGAGGGATCACACTCCTCAGCCTCCCTAGGAAGGTCTATGCCAAGGTACTAGAGAGGAGTGTCTGGCCGTTGGTCAAACCTCGGATTCAGGAGGAGCAATGTGGTTTTCCTCCTGGCTGTGGCACATCGGACCAGCTCTTTACCCTCTTGAGAATCCTCGAGGGTTCATGGGAGTTTGTCCAACCAGTTTACATGTGTTTTGTGGACTTGGAGAAGGCATTCAACTACGTCCCTCATGGCTTTTGTGGGGGGTGCTTCGGGAGTACGGGGTATTGGGCTTGTCGTTACGAGCTATTCAGTCTCTGTACAACTGTTGTGAGAGTTTGGTTTGTATTGCCAACACCTGATCGGACTCATTCCCAGTGATAGTTGGACTCTTCCAGGGCTGCCCTTTGTCACCGATCCTGTTCATAATTTTTATGGACAGGATTTCTAGGCGCAGCAAGGGAACGGAGGGTGTAATGCTTGGTGACCACAGGGACTCATCTCTGTTGTTTGCAGATGATGTTGTCCTGCTGGCTTCATCCAGCAATGACCTACAGTTCTTGCTGAGATGGTTTGCCGCTGAGTATGAAGTGGCTGGGATGAGAATCAGCACCTCCAAGTCTGAGTCCATGGTCCTCAGCCGGAAAAAAAAGTGGATTGTCCTCTCCAGGTTGGGGACAGGCTCCTGCCACAAGTGGAGGAGTTTAAGTATCTTGGGGTCTTATTCATGAGTGAGGGGAGAATGGAGAGAGAGATTGACAGATGGATTGGAGCAGCATCTGCAGTGATGCGGATGTTGTACCAGTCTGTTGTGGTGAAGAGGGAGCTGAGTTCTAAGGCAAAACTGTTGATTTATCAGTCAGTCTACATTCCTACTCTCACCTATGGTCATGAGCTTTGGGTAATGACCAAAAGAACGAGATTGCGGATACAAGCAGCTGAAATGAGCTTTTCTCCATACGATCACTGGACTTACCCTCAGAAATAGAGTGAGGAGCTCAGTCATCCGGGAGAGGCTCAGAGTAGAACTGCTGCTCCTCCACATTGAAAGGAGCCAGTTGAGGTGGTTTGGGCATCTGATTAGGATGCCTCCTGGATGCCTCCCATTTGAGGTGTTTCGGGCATGTCCCACTGGGAGGAGACCCCGGGGAAGACCCAGGACTGGAGAAACTGAAGAAGGTGGAGAAACTATGTCTCCTAGCTAGTCTGGGAACGCCTTGGTATCCTCTCTGAAGAGTTGGAGCAGGTGGCGGGGGAGAGGGAAGTCTGGGCTTCTCTGCTTGAACTGCTGCCTCCGCGACCCGGACCTCTGGAAAAGTGGTAGAAGATGGATGGATGGATGGGTGGATTTTTAAAAATAAAAAACTAAGTAATCACATGAACATAAGTATTCAAAGCCTTTGCTCAATACTTTGTTGATGCACCTTTTGCAGCAATTAAAGCCTCAAGTCTTTTTGAATAGGATGCCACAAGCTTGGCACACCAACCTCTGGGCAGTTTCGCCCATTCCTCTTTGCAGCACCTCTCAAGCTCCATCAGGTTGGATGGAAAGCATCGGTCCACAGCCATTTTCAGATCTCTCCAGAGATGTTCAATTAGATTCAAGTCTGGGCTCTGGCTGGGCCACTCAAGGACATTCATAGAGTTGTCCTGAAGCCACTCCTTTGATATCTTGGCTGTGCTCTTAGGTTTGTTGTCTTGCTGAAGGCTGAACAATCACCCCAGTCTGAGGTCAAGAGAGCTCTGGAGCAGACTGCCATCCAGGATATCTCTGTACATTGCTGCATTCATCTTTCCCTGTATCCTGAATAGTCTCCCAGTCCCTGCAGCTTAAAAACTCCCCACAGCATGATGCTGCCACCACCATGCTTCACTGTAGGGATGGTATTGGCCTCCCTGGTGATGAGCGGTGCCTGATTTCCTCCAAACAGCATGCCTGCTATTCACGCCAAAGAGTTCAGTCTTTGTCTCATCAGACCACAGAATTTTGTTTCTCATGCTCTGAGAGTCCTACAGGTGCCTTTTGGAAAAACTCCAGGTGGCTGCCATGTGCCTTTTACTAAGGAGTTGCTTCCATCTGGCCACTCTACCATACAGGCCTGATTGGTGTATTGCTGCAGAGATGGTTGTTCTTCTGGAAGGTTCTCCTCTCTCCACAAATGAGCACTCGAGTACTGACAGAGTGACCATCGGGTTCTTGGTCACCTCCCTCACTAAGGCCCTTCTCCCCCGATTGCTCAGTTTAGATGGCTTGCCAGCTTTAGGAAGAGTCCTGGTGGTTCCAAACGTTTTCCATTTATGGATGATGGAGGCCACTGCTCATTGGGACCTTCAAAACAGCAGAATTTTGTTTTTCTGTACCCTTCCCCATATCTGTGCCTCGAGACAATCCTATATCGGAAGTCTATTTTAGTATACTTTATTCATCCCAGAGGGAAATTACAGGACATCCACCTGGATGGATGAGGCAGCCACGGCGTAGTGCCAATCATTTCACCATTCCCACACACACATTCACACCTAGGGCCATTTTAGAGTCTCCAATTACCTAAGTTGCATGTTTTTGGTCTGTGGGAGGAAACTCGAGTACCCGGGGTAAACCCACGCAGACACAGGGAGAACATGCAAACTCCACATAGAAGGGTTACTGATGGTCAGGGGGTGGGATCGAACCGACAATGGTCAGGGGTGGAACTGATCCCGTGACTTTCTTGCTGTGCTGCCACAGTGCTAACCACTGCTTCACCGAGCTATCTACAGACAATTCCTTTGACTTCATGCTTGGTTTGTGCTCTGACATTCACTGTCAACTGTGGGACCTTATATAGACAGATGTGTGCTTTTTGAAATCATGTCCAATCAATGGAATTTACCACAGGTGGACTCCAATTAAGCTGTAGAAACATCTGCACGGTGGCGCAGTGGTTTAGCACTGTGGCAGCACAGTTTTACCCTCGGCTGGGGGATCGCGGGGATCATGAGATCGTGGGTTCGATCCCAGCCCCCGACCAACAGTGAGCTGTGTGGAGTTTGCATGTTCTCCCCGTGTTGCGCGGGTTTACTCCGGGATTTCTCCGGTTTCCTCCCGCACACCAAAAACATGTAGGTTTAGGGCGCTCGCGCACGCAGCGACCAGCAGCCGGTGGCTTGTCACCAGACTGCAAACCAAGTCTACCTACGGGTACAAATAAGTAACAAAAAAAAAAAAAAAAAAAAAAAAATCTCAAGGATGATCAGTGGAAACAGGATGCACCTGAGCTCAATTTTGAGCTTCATGATAAAGGCTGTGAATACTTATGTACATGTCATTTCTTAGGTTTTTTTTTTTTTTTTTTTTTATAAATTTGCAAAAAATTTTCAAAAAAAACAGTCATTTTGGTGTATTGTGTGTAGAATTTTGAGGAAAAAAAATGAATTTAATCCATTTTGGAATAACACTGTAACAAAACAAAATGTGGAAAACGTGAAGCACTTTAAATACTTTCCGGATGCACTGTAACCTTGCTGTGGGTACCACTGAAGAGACAGAGAAACACCCTTTCAATTCACCTGTATGTCCTGTACGTACAGTAGTATTGACAAATAAAAATCTTGGAATCTTTGAATTAGATTGGCCCACTAGCTTGACTAGATTTCTGCCGGGTTAAACTTTGCACTCACTAGGATAACATGATAGATGAAGGTGCCTAGTGTTAGCTTAGCTGGTGGATCAGCTTTTATGATTGTTTGCCATATGATCATATATAGCTCACTAAAGCAAAACTGATTAAAAAAAGCAACATAAATCAGCGTGAGAACTACCTATGTGTACCAAAAAAGCCTTTTGCAAAAATGTACTAAAGAACTATTTATAGTTTTCAGTTTGGCAAAATGTCGTACACAATTATGGGTTGTGGAGAGACTTATTGTACTACTACAGCCAGCCACCAGAGTGCAATAGCGATGTGCAGTCATTGGCTGCTGCTGTCATAAAGGATATAGAGAGGTCTGACGTGTAAAAGTAGAAGAGCCTCCTGTCGATTCATCGCCAATTTCTTCTCTTCCTGAAGGATCACAGTCTCATGCACACATGGGTATGATTTCCATAATCCACCTTCTATCAAAAGAAAGAATTTATGATCCTTGTGCTCACCTTGTTCTGTTTTTCCCCAAAAGGCTTAGGGAAGCACAGAGGTTTTAAGTTGCCAGGAAATTGAAAAAGGTGTCAGAGCAGCAGGAGAAATGAGATTAAATCTGGTTTATAACACATCGGCTGGTGAGGTTAACACATATGCCGCTAACGTGGGGATCTGCAACCTGCCCATTTTCCTTTTGTCCATTATCCAGTGGCTCCCTGAGGCTTTGACAAATACATATTACAAAAAGAAAAACTAATTTGAAAAAGTCACTAACTGATGCAAAACTTGCCAAATTTGAGATCAAAGCCCCTCCCCCAAAATTAGCAGTTTTTTTTTTTTTGAATGAATGAATCTTTATTTATTTCGGATAGATTAAAAGTACAGGTTAAAAGAAACTGAATAATATAACAGAGGGGGAAAGAAAATCCAACAAGGTCAAATTGGACAATAACTCCTCTGATTATATAGATAGATAGATAGATAGATAGATAGATAGATAGACAGATAGATAGATAGATAGATAGATAGATAGATAGATAGATAGATGTACTTTATTGATCCCAGACTGGGAAATTACAGATTATTATTACAGATTATACAGTTCAACATAAATTATCCGAAATGGGTGATGGCTGAAGCAGCAGCTTATATTGCCCACCCATGTTCCATCCAAGAATTCAAAAGAAAAAAACAAAACAAGAGCGATTACAATTCAGAACGAAGCTAAGACAAAATGTGACAAAATACTAAGCTACAACACAGCGCAGGCTGGATATGACAATCCTTATGTGATTTTACATGTCATCTTGTATATATGTTTGGAGTATTTCTTCCTTTAGTTTTTGTTTAAATTGTCCAAGCGTTGTACATGATTTTAATTCAGGTCCAAAATCGTTCCATAATCTGACTCCTTGCACTGAAACACAGTGTTGCTTGGTGGTAGTTCTCACTGAAGGTTTTTGAAATATACATGTTCCTCTGAAATGATATTGTTTCTCCCTTATTTGGAACAACTTTTGGATATTTGCGGGCAGTGATAGATTCTTCACTTTAAACATTATTACTGCAGTTTTAAAGTCAACCAGATCTTTCAACTTGAGAGCTTTTAATTTAAGAAAAAGTGGGTTTGTTGGTTCCCTGTAAGCTGCTTTGTTTATTATTCTAATAGCTCTCTTCTGAAGCATAAAGACTGGATATATGTTTGTTTTATATGTATTTATTATTATTATTTTATATTATTTTATATGTATTATTTATGGCAATTTGATAAATAATATGCAAGATGTGGTCAGTGGTTTCAATAAATTTTTTGTAAACGTTGGTCCTGAATTAGCAAAATCAATAGTGACACCAGAAACAAACAACAGTGGTTCTGTAAATGAAATAGAAGATAGAAATCCAAACACAATCTTTTTGGGTGCAGTTACTGAAAAGGAAATTATCGAGACTGTGAGTAAATTTAAGAACAAAAAATCAACTGACTGGAATGAAATTGACATGATAATAGTGAAAAAAGTAATTGAAGAAATTGTTAAGCCACTCACCCACATCTGTAACCTGTCATTTCAAACTGGTAAATTTCCAAACAAAATGAAAATAGCAAAAGCAATACCTCTATACAAAACAGGAGACAGTCATTGTTTCACAAATTACAGGCCAGTCTCTTTACTCTCACAATTCTCCAAAATACTTGAAAAAATCTTCACTAAAAAAATTTAAATTTAAATTTCTGAACAAACTGATTAAGAAAGCTAGCTCTGTCCTAGGGCAGCGCCTTGATCCGATGGAGGAGATAGGAGAGAGAAGGATGGTGGCTAAACTGTCATCTCTGCTGGAGTCCGAGTTCCACCCTATGCAGGACATACTGGATGCACTGAGGAGCTCATTTAGCAGCAGACTACATCATCCCAGGTGCACAACCGAGAGGTTTCGTAGGTCCTTCCTACCAACGGCTGTCAGACTGTACAACCTAAGCAGGGCTGCTCGCAGAGATAGCAAAAAGACGTAACAAACTAATAGTTTTTTTTGAATGCAAAAGATGCAATAGACTTACACAATGGTCCTCTCCGGCATACAACTAGGAACATACCGGTCGCTATGGAGGGTGAGAATATGTATGGGCACATAATCATACCATGTAGGATAACTAAGTAGACGGTTATGCTGTTTCATCCCATCTAGCAACAATGCTCTGCACTGTGTGTGTTTATATATTTACATATTTATTCCATCTAGCTACAATGCTCAGCACTGGGTGTGTTTATATTTATATATCTATATATTTATTCCATCTAGCTACAATGCTCAGCACTGTGTTTTTATATATCTACATATTATTCCATCTAGCTACATTGCTCCGCACTGTGTGTGTTTATATACTTGCATATTTATTCCACCTAGCTGCAATGCTCTGTACTGTGGGGGTTTATATATTTACATATTTATTCCATCTAGCTACAATGCTCTGCACTGTGTTCATATATTCATATATTTATTCCATCCAGCTACAATGCTCTGCACTGTGTGTCTGTGTGTGTGTGTGTATATATATATTTTATAGTAATATGTACATATGTATATTAGCTGCTCTTGCTTGCTGTTTTTTTTTTTTCTTGCCTTCTGATTGTTGCTCTGAGTGTTGCTATCCCTGTGCTGTTGCAATCCTGGAATTTCCCCATTGTGGGACTAATAAAGGCTTATCTTATCTTATCTTATCTAAGAGACTGGATGATTTCACTGAAAAACACAACCTCCTTACAGATAGCCAGTATGGTTTTAGAGCAGATAAATCTACATCTTTGGCACTGATCGAACTTATAGAAGAAATTACTAGTTGTATAGATAAAAAAAAAGGTTGCTGTAGGAGTA
Organism: Pholidichthys leucotaenia; assembly: GCA_020510985.1. Taxonomy (NCBI): domain Eukaryota; kingdom Metazoa; phylum Chordata; class Actinopteri; order Cichliformes; family Pholidichthyidae; genus Pholidichthys; species Pholidichthys leucotaenia. The sequence goes on along the minus strand of CM035841.1, from coordinate 98,935,041 downwards.
TTTATAGATTTAAAGAAAGCTTTTGACACCATTGACCACAGAATACTACTAAGGAAACTGGAAAGGTATGGGATAAGAGGGGTAGGACTGAGTTGGGTGGAAAGTTATTTAAGTAACAGACAACAATTTGTACAAATTGGTGAGCACAAATCACCCTTCATGGACATCACTTGTGGTGTGCCCCAGGGGTCAGTTTTGGGACCCAAACTCTTTATTTTGTATATAAATGACATATGCCAAGTATCAAAAATTCTGAAATTTATTTTGTTTGCGGATGACACAAATATCCTCTGCACTGGTGAGAATTTGCAGCAGGTTTTAGAGGTGGTCACAACTGAAATGGAAAAGTTAACTCAGTGGTTCAACAAAAATAAATTATCTCTAAATCTAAAAAAAACAAAGATTATGTTGTTTGGAAATTATAAAATAAATCATGAAATAATGGTAACGATAGATGATACCAGAATAGAAACAGTACAGGAAAATAAGTTTCTGGTGGTGACGCTAGACAATAAAATCTGCTGGAAACCTCACAGTCACATCCGGGCCAAGTTAACAAAATGTATAGGCATACTGGGGAAGACAAGACACATCTTGGACTATAAATCATTGGTCTTATTGTACAATTCACTGTTTTTACCTTATCTTAACTATTGTGTAGAAGTCTGGGACACCTACAAGACCAACCTACAGTCAATATGCACATTACAAAAAAGAGCTATAAGGATAATAAACAATGTAGGATATAGAGACCATACCAATTCATTGTTTTTAAAGTCACATGTCATAAAGTTCATCAATTTAGTTAAATTTAAGACAGCACAAGTAATGTACAGGGCAATTAATAATCAACTCCCAACTAATATACAAAAAATATTTTAAAAAAAGAGACAATAATCATAATTTGAGAGGAGACTTAAACTTTACAAAACCCAAGATACGAACAACCAAGAAAAGTATGTGCATATCTGTCTGTGGGGTGGATTTGTGGAACAGTCTGGAGCCGGAACTGAAACTATGTACAAACAGAAATCAATTCAAAAAGAGGTATAAATACCATTTGCTGAAAGGATAGAAGGGTAGTATTTATATGTACGATTCATTATGTTCACTCTGGGACACTATGGGACACTATGGAATGGTGGGTGGGACAGCACTGTGTATATCTGTGTTGTTTGAGGCTGGTTTTGATGTATGGACATCAATGTATGTTAGGATGGATGGATGTTAATGTTGATTTGTAAAAAATACAGTAAATTGTTTACTTGGGGTCTTAAAGGTGGTAATTTGTATAAAATTCACATGGGTGTATTTATGGAAAAGAGGAGATGGAATTAATAAGTGTTCACTTCTTCCTTCTCCCTTTCGAACAGTGTATACTGTTACTTTATTGCATTTGCCATTTGTTTGTTTTTGTTATACTTTTTTTTGTTCGAAATAAACTATCTATCTATCTATCTATCTATCTATCTATCTATCTATCTATCTATCTATCTATCTATCTATCTATTTCCCCATACTTCAGTACAATATGTCATGTATGGGAGTATGACAGTTTTTAGCAGTTTTTTTTTAGCAGTTTTTCTTAAATGTCTAAGAAAACAACTGAAATTACAAGCAAAAAACTGTGAAAAAGCTTTCACATCCCAGCCAGCATGTCCAAGTGGGCCACACCAAAGGTTAAATCTGGGCTGCCTTATGGGTCCACGTTGGTTTGTCCATGGATTCCATGTGGGCCCCATCTGTGTTCACCCACATAGACTTTACCTGTTTACCTATTTTAAACTTATTTTCTCAAAAATGTACTATTTTCTCATAAATGTGTGACTTTCCCCCCAATTTAAAAATAAAATAAATAAATTTGAAACTTTCTTATAAATTTGCAACTTTTTTACTCTAAAATTGGAAATTTACTCTCATAAATTTGTTAGTTTGTCTTGTAAAATTGGGAGTTTTTTCCATGCATATTTGTTAACTTTTTCTTGTAATTTTAGAACTTTTACATAAGTTTGCCACTTTTTTTTAGTCTAATCTTTCAACTTTTTCTCATAAATTTGTTACTTTTTTCCTTGGAAGTTTGCTATTTTCTTGTAAATTTGTGACTTTCTCAAAAAAAAAAACACTTTTTTTTACTGTTTGCTTTCAATTTTTCCTCATACATTTGACTTTTTTTCGCATAAATTTGTAACATCTTTCTGCTACATTTTAATTTTTTTCATAAATTTGTCACTTTTTGTGTAGTAAATTTCTGACTTTTTTTCCTTATGAATTTGCTTTTTTTGTGTGAGTTTTTAGACTTTTTTCTCATAAATTTGTGCTGGCCTGGTAATGTCTTGGTATCCTCTCTGAATAGCTGGAGCAGGTGGCTGGGGAGAGGGAAGTCTGGGCTTCTTTGTTTGGGCTGCGCCCTCTGCGTCCTGGATCTCCAGAAAAGCAGTTGAAGATGGATGGATAAATTTGTGATGTTTTTTCTCAAAAACTTGCTATATATTTTTAGTAATTTTTTTGACTTTTTTCTCATAAATTTTAACATTTTTTCTCAAAAGTTTGTGACTTTTTCTAGTAAATTTGACTTGTCATTACAGCATCTGCCCCACAACCAGTAGGTCGGGGTTCAAGTCCCGGCCGGGCCATGCCAAAAACCATATAAAAATAGAACTTCCTGCCATCCAGCTTGGTGCTTAGCAAAAAAATGGAACAGAGGAGGGAAAAGTGGGCAGCAGTGGCTCAGGAAGTAAAGCGGGTCATCTAATAACTAAAGGGTTGGAGGTTCGAGTCCCGCTATCCCCAGACATCCTGCTGTTGTGTCCATTGGCAAGAGACTTTACCCACCTTTCCCCCAATGTCCATGACACTGAATGTGTATAAATGTTCGATAGTGGTCAGAGAAGCCGTTGGCAGCCACGTTTCCGTCAGTCTGCCCCAGGGCAGCTGTGGCTACAGTAGTAGCTTATCACTACCAGTGTCTGTGGAGTGAATGAATAATGTATTCATTGTAAAGTATCTTACCTGAGTGTCTGTCAAAAGGGCTATGGAAATCTGATGCCTCATAATTATTATTTTCTTCTCATAAATCTGCTACAATTTTTTGGGGAAAATTTTCACTTTTTCCTCATAAATTTTTGATTTTCTCATAAATTTGCATGTTTTTTTTCTCATAAATGTATTACTATTTTGTTGATTTTTTTTATTTTTTTACTTTTTTATCATAAATTTGCTACTGTTTTTTTAATAAATTTTCAAATTTTTTCTAAGAATTTTTTCACTTTGCTCTCATAAATTTTCAAATTTTTTTCCCATAAAATTTGACTTTTTTTCTTCACAAAGTCGTTTTTTCTCATAAACTTGACTTTTTCATAATTTTTTTTACTTTTTTGCTCATACATTTTCACATTTTTTCTCATAAATTTTTGACTTTTTTACTCATAATTTTTAATATTTTTTCTCATCAATTTATAACTTTTTTTCTCATTAATTTACTATCATTTTTTTTTGTAAATGTTCACATTTTGTTCACATACATTTGTGATTTTTTCTTATAAATTTTCACATTTTTTTCCTCATAAATCTGTTACCTTATTCTCGCAATTTTGCCTATGGCGCTACTGTTATTGAAACCTGCTCTGCCACATTAAACCTATGTTGGGCTCAGTTGGGTTTAAAGGGAGTAAACATATTACCTGCTTACCTGCACCACAGGAAAAGTCCATGTGGGAAAACACAAATGGCTCCAACATGGAGTCCGTGGACAAACCATCTTGGGACCCATAAAACAGCCCAGATTTAACTGTTGGTGGGGCCCAATAGGACGTGCTGGCTGGAAATTGTCCTACAAAAGTTTAGTCTTGTAGCACAATCCAAAAACCTGTCTGGCACAAGATATGACTTTTACATCTCTACAGCCGCTCATTTAATAATTCCTTTAATTCAAGTCAATGGTATTCATTTTATATAAGTCAAAACATACATATAAAAACATGTTCGAGATCTCATCCAGTCTTCAACAAAATAAGTGCAACCGCTAACAAACCAAACATTAGTCTGAACCGCTGCCCCCGAGTCTATGGGGAAATTTACTGCCGCGGTACCAAAGTGGAAAATAAATTAACCTGGACCCCAGAGAGCATGTGTGCATTGATGAGATATGTTTCTGATTATGTTTGCATGAATAAATCAGTGATGGTGTTCTTCAGGAGTGCCTGTCTTTATTGTTCCTGTTAAAAATCGGAGGACGACGGTGGGAGGGCGTCCCCGGGAGCCACTCCCGCTGAGATCCGACCCCGGGTTTCCTCTCACGTGTAATTATCACTCTGTAATTTCTCACTAATTACATTTTATGCTGAACAGAGGGGCTCGTGATTACTTCTGTTATCATTTTAGTCACTGAATAAAGTGTTATAATTTATGACTGTGATATCCTACCGTGTAGCAATGATCACACTTGAGTTATTTCTTTGGCTAACTCTGCCGTTTATTCTGCAACACACATAATATGACTGAACATGGATTCTGCGCGGGGTTTTCACACTCTTGTTCTAATGTGTCCCCTTAATAGTAGTGCTGAACAATACAGGTAGTTCCCCCTAGAGGCATGTGCCAGTAATGTTTTAAATTAGACTTGCAGTCTACCACATCCCTCCCCTCTAGATTAAACTACTTTTAATTACACTAGCCAATTATGCTAGACATCCTGGAACTCCCATTTAACCCTAAACAATCACAGTTACTTTTAACTTCTTAAACACATGTGCCATACACATAATTTCTTTCTCTTTTTTTTTTTTTTTTTTTTTTTTTTACATGTATAACACACATAACAGTCTAACTGGGGATTTGGTTTGACTACCGCATCCCAGTGAGGTTCCAGGACGCATTCTTGTCCTGTGGCTGGGGAACTCACTACTGACTAAGTATAGTCCTTCAAGTAGTCTGGAGCTTTCCTAGCTCGCTGAGATCTTCTCACGGCGGGTGAGCCAACTGCAGGTGAAGACTCAGACTGCTCCACTGTTTCGGCTGCTGCAGTGCTGCCCGTAGAATCTGCAGAGACGGTTACCTCAGGTTTCACCTGAAGTGGTGGTTCGTTGATGCTCTCCTCAGGATGGGTGTCAGACAACACCTCTGGTGCCATCGGCAGGGGAATGGAGCTCCTACCACGAACTTGGTCGATGTGTCGCCTCACCACTTGTCCATGACCTAATGTCACCTTGAATGACACAGGGCCTGTCTTTTCTGTTATTTCTCCTGGTACCCAGGCTGGTCCTGAGCCAAAGTTGCGGGTGTAGACCACGTCTCCTTCTCTCAGTATTCTCTCTCTAGCATGCATGTCATGATAACCTTTTTGTTTCTCTTGTTTATCATGCACTTTGTTTCTGAAGTCTGGATGTATTAAGTCAAATGTTGACCTCAACTTTCTTCCCATCCATGGACCTGCGTAGTCAATGTGAATTCTTCTCCATGGTTTATCTGGAACTTCCCAGGGATGTAGTGGGGCTGCTGGAGGACTGTTCCTGTTCTCCTGGCATGCCGCACATGACTTCACAAGCGCCTCCACCTCTGCATCCATGTTGGGCCACCACATGTAACTCCTCGCCAACGCTTTCATGCGAGTGATGCCAGGGTGTGCTTGGTGTAGTTGTTGCAGTAAGGCATTCCTACCAGGTGGTGGAACAACCACGCGTCCTCCCCACAGGATACAACCTTCCTGGGTGCTGAGCTCATCCTGTCGTCGGGCATAGGGAATGAACTCAGGACTGTTCATCTTCGGCCATCCTCGCAAGATGTATTCTCGCACTCTTGCTAGAACAGGGTCTTTGTCTGTCCACTTCTTTATTTGTTGTGCGTTCACCAGGGGCACGCCGATATCTTCAAACAATAGCACTCTCTCCTCCTCCTCAGGCGTGCTGTCTCTTCCTCCATCCAAGGGTAGCCTACTCATCGCGTCAGCATTCGTATGGTCCCGTCCGGCTTTGTAAACGATGGTGTACTCATACGCTGCTAATGTAACGGCCCATCTCTGAATTCTCTGAGATGTCATCTGGGGTATGGCTCTCATTTCACTGAACAGTGAAATTAGTGGCTTGTGGTCAGTCACTATAGCGAACTGTCTCCCGTACAGGTATTTGTGGAATTTTTTTACACCAAATACTACTGCAAGGCCCTCCTTGTCTAGCTGGGAGTAGTTTTTCTCAGCTGCACTAAGAGTTCTTGAGACGAACCCTATGGGTCTCTCTGAGCCATCCTCCATACGATGAGAGAGTACAGCACCCACACCGTAGGGTGATGCGTCACACGCCAGGATGAGTGGTTTGTTTGAATCATAGTGCACTAACACACTACAGGACTGAAGTAGCGCTTTGGACTCTTCAAACGCCTTCTGCTGCTTGACCCCCCATGACCATTTTTCTTCCTTCTTAAGTAAGGTATGTAGTGGTGCCAGCAGCGTGGAGAGCTTTGGGAGGAACCTATGGTAATAGTTCAACAAGCCCAGGTAGGCTTTTAACTCAGTAACATTTTGTGGCTCAGGCGCCTCCGCAATGGCTTCCACTTTGTCTGTTAGAGGGTGTAGACCACTGGTGTTGATCTTGTGGCCTAGGAACACCACCTCTTTTCCCATGAACTCACACTTGCTTCTTTTCAACCTCAGACCGCTTTTCTCCAACCGTTGAAGCACTTCCTCCAGCGTTTTCAGATGTTCTTGTTCATTTGGTCCTGTACAAAGGATGTCATCCAAATAAATGGTAACATTCGGAATTCCACCTAGGATGCCCTCCATAGTTCTCTGGAATATAGCAGGACTGGAAGCTACTCCAAATGGTAAGCGTGTGTAGGTATATAAGCCTTTGTGTGTATTGATGGTTACATACTTTCTTGATTCTTCTTCCAGGACTACTTGTTGGTAGGCGTGACTCATGTCTAATTTCGTGAAGTGTCGGCCGCCGTTCAGCTGTGCGAAGAGGTCCTCCACTTTAGGAATTGGATACTGATCCACCCGTGATGCTCGATTGACAGTGAGTTTGTAATCTCCACATATTCTAATGGAGCCATCCGGCTTTCTCACTGGGACTATGGGTGCCGCCCATTCTGCAACCTGCACTGGCTCAATGATCTTGTCATCCAGCAGCCTCTGTAGCTTGCTTTCAACCAGTGGCTTGACTGCATAGGGCACCGGTCGGGGTTTGCAGAATCGTGGTTGGGCCTCCTTGTCCACATTAATCTTTGCAGTGACACCTTTTAGCTGTCCTAAGCTTTCTTTGAACACCTCAGCGTGTCTTTCGAGGATCTCCTCCAGCTGCAATTTGGGCTGAGATTCCACTTTATTCACCAACTGATCAATCATGGCCAGTTCTTGTAGCCAACTTCGCCCTAGTAGATTTGGTCCTTCGCTCCCAACTACTACTACAGGTAAGTCCTTTTCTTTGTTTTCGTGTTGCACCTTCACTTGTGCCATGCCTAGCACGTCTAGCTTCTCTCCTGTGTATGTTTTTAATTTTAATGAACAGGGATTTAATTCTGCTGTGTCTGTTTTCTTCCACAGTTGTGTATATTGCTGTTTACTTAATATGGTTACTCCACAGCCTGTATCAACTTCAAATGTTACTTTCATTCCATTAACATTCATGGTACGCGTGATGGGCGCTACCTTGGTCAGCTCCTCTGACGTGTTGTAAATTGTGTGAAAACCCATGTCTTCTGTATCACTTTCTCCCTCCCCTCTCAGTTGATTCGCTCGCTGTTCCTTTCCTGGGCCCTTGTTTTCATACTTTTGCCCATTAACTGTCGCTTTCAGCACCTGTGCGCTGTCCACCTTTATTCTACATGCTTTCTTAATGTGCCCTCGCTTGCCACAATTATGACACAGCTCAGTGGCAAATTTGCACTCGGCGGCATTGTGCTGGCCTTTGCAGCGATAACAACTGGGGAATTTGTGCTGAGTTTTGTCAGTCAACACTTTGTGGACACCTACTTGGGTCTTAGGCACACGAACATGCGTTGCTGTGTCCTCTGTTAGCTTCCCTTGCATCTCTCTCACATCTTTAGATGCTGTTTCCATCGCTTGGCATAATTCCAAAGCCTTCGCAAAAGTGAGTTTTGTTTCAGATAAAAGTCGCCGTTGCATTCGGTCATCATTCACTCCACACACAAGTCTGTCTCTTAACATTTCTTCCAATGAGTCTTTGTAATCACAGTGCAGTGCTAATTTCCTCAATTCTGCCACATACTCTGCTATGGACTCAGTGTTCCTCCTTATGCGTGAATTAAATTTGAATCGTTGCACGATTTCACTCGGTTTGGGGCTGAAGTGCTTCTGAAGCTCAGCAGTAAGCTGGTCGTACGTTTTTTCTTTCGGTAATGCAGGGCTTATTAAATTTCTCAACAAGCTGTAAGTAGTTGCACCAACTCCACTCAACAGTACAGCCTTCCTTTTGTCTGGCTCCTCAATGTCATTAGCTTGGAAGAAAAAGTCCAACATTTCACTATATTCTTCCCATGACTGAGTCGAGTTATCAAAAGGGGTTACCGTTCCGATTACAGCCGCCATTGCTCGTCGTGGTGGGGAAACCTCGTTTTTCCTCCTCTGAACTTGCACTCGAACTACTGGAGTCACTTGAGTTCGCCACACTTGCAATGTTCTCTGTTTCTCGCCGCTGATTTTTTTCTTTTAATCCTCGTCGCCAATTGTGTGATATCCTACCGTGTAGCAATGATCACACTTGAGTTATTTCTTTGGCTAACTCTGCCGTTTATTCTGCAACACACATAATATGACTGAACATGGATTCTGCGCGGGGTTTTCACACTCTTGTTCTAATGTGTCCCCTTAATAGTAGTGCTGAACAATACAGGTAGTTCCCCCTAGAGGCATGTGCCAGTAATGTTTTAAATTAGACTTGCAGTCTACCACAATGACCTCACAGACAATAAGGATGAAAGTTGTTAGCTCTGTTTTTCATAACACCCTTATATGTCATATAAGGTAGTGGTCCCTAAACTCTACTAAGTGAAAAAAAAAAAAAGTCATCATGAAACCTTTATTTAATGAAATGAATGGGGAAAAAAAAATGTTGGTTTACCCTGAAAGTATTGGTTGTATTATTCTTATCAAGTTTAGTTTCTTCCGATCTCTGGTTATTTCCTACAGTTTTTCCTGTGTGGTTTCATTTAGTTTCAATAACTTGAAATCTGGTTTGATGGTATCCCTTGCTGATAAGGTGCAGGGTTCAAGATACCTTTTTAGGGTGTTTACAAATTGGCCAAGAAGAGAAAATATCGTGCTCTGCACACAGGCGAGTAATAAAAGAGGATTCCAAAGTCTCAGAACAGAAAAGAGATGTTTAATACAATAGACCAAACAGATAAGCATTGTTTTGAGAATGCTGAGTCATCAGTTGTCATCTAAATGTTCTGCTACAGTGGTTAAGGCTGGTCTGGATCCTTGCTGTCTCATGGGAAAAGTACTGAGTGTAATGTCACTTGTGATTACCGGAGACAGAATGAACGGACAATAATAAAAAGTTGTCATGACAACAGAAAAGGGACAGATGAGTTTATGGCAACCAAGATGAAACTGAGTTGTTTTCTTACTGTTACAGGGTGACATTTCTCCAGTGACTATAGACTCACTCCAGCCAGCTTCTTGTGATCTTCTTGAGGGTCAGTTTGGTGGGAGATTCCTGCGGGTGAGAAGGGAGATGCCCCAGGCCCAGGGACTCAAGGTGGGGAAAAGGCTGCATGTCCAAAGGGAATGTAGAAATGCTCTTCACCTGTTTTCATGGCATTTCACCACACTCCTAAGAAAAGTGCTCCACTCTGTAGCCTAGCAACTGCTTGACCTGTCATTTGAATTGTGCCAGGTCTTTCAAACAGTTTGATAAGTATTTTTTTTCTCCACTGGAAGAAAATTTTACTTAAGCAAGATTTAATTGCTTAAAACAAGTAAAAATATCCTGTCAGATACAAATTTACATCATTAAGCTTCAAGTGAACCTACAATGAAGCCATTAATTTTCCTGAAAAAAAAAAAATCACAAAAGACAATGCAAATGTATGAGAATAATCTCAAAATGCTCCAAAAAATTAAAACAATCTTTCTATATTTTCTGTAACTTGTTTATTGATAGTGTTATCTTAATGAAAATATAAAGCCTAAGTACCAAATAATCATAAATATCCTCCACCTCCATAAATGAAATAATCATGAACTCAGCTGCACACCAGTCACTGGTCTCTCCTGACAGCATGTAAAAGGTAATAAAATATAATTAGTGCGATGATGAGTCCCATCAGCACCGTATCAGTATCCTCCACCTTCCTCTGCTGCTCCTTAATCAAATCTTGCATTTTTATTTTGGCACAGAGACCGCCAAAAACATCCGCTGGGATTTCAGTGTCAAGCAGCATGATTGACGGCGTTATCAAGCGCCAACAAAATCAGAATAATCTCTGCCTCCAAACAATAGAGGCAACATTATTTACAACGCAGGGCTGGTTAAATGAAGTGATGTGCATTGTTTTGTAATATTTACCAAATGATAAATCTGAATACTAGTGCATCTGAAAAATATATAGAGAATCATGATTCAGTTATTCAATTCCAGATGCTGGGATTTAATCAAAATGTAAAATAAAAAAATGCATAAAAATAACTCATCTTATGTGTGTTGAATATAGACACTATGGAAACATTTTTTCTAATTTAATTGTTAAAAAAATAACTTTTTTTCCATAATGTAATTTTTTTAGATGTACTCGTAGGTAAAATTTGGATAAAAATGAATTTTACCACCACCTGGTAGAAGCCACGGGACGTGCCGATATCAAAAGTTGCAGGTAATGCACCATAAGCTAACAAGTGTTGAAATCAGATAAATTATATAAGAAAAAAATTGCTAGTAAAGCTAAATTAATTGAGATTAACTAGCAATTACAAAAGATTATTGACGGTTAAACTTTAATCTTTTGACACCACCAATAATAGTCATTTAAGAAATCAGAATCTGTTGTTAAACAAATCATTATGATTTGTCCACTCCCTGTTAATAAGAGTCTGAAAAAGTGACCAGTTTAAGGTAAAATATATTGGGGAAAAAATTGCGATTGAAGGCAAATTAATCAAGATTAACTAGCAATGGCAAAAGATTAAATGAGATTAAATGTTAATCATTTGACACCATTATTAACATTCAAAAAAAAAAAAAATCAGGATCTACTGTTACACAAATCATGAAAATTTGTCCACTCCATGCTTATACGAATTTGAAAGAAAAAATACCAATTTAAGGTAAATTATATAGGAAAAAAAACTCCAATTAAAGCAAGATTAATTGAGATTAACCAGCAATTGCAAAATATTAATCACAATTCAAATTTAATCGTTTGACACCACTAACAATATTCAGTAAAGGAGTTTGAAAAAAAAAAGACCAATTTAAGATAAATTATATTAGAAAAGATTGTGATTGAAGCAAGATTAATAAATAATTAACTATCAATGGCAAAAGATTTAATGTGATTAAACCTTTTAATCACTTGACACCACTACTACAGATTTTGTCTTGGGGTGAATTTCCCAACAGCACTGTTGCTTACCGCAGTAACAACTTACATGGTGTGGTATGTTTGCCCATAGCCAGTGGCTCCTTAATTAGGATTCCACAGAATTGCTGATGTGTCCAAATCATGTGACCGCTTTAAGTTAAGATGCAGAATTGTTGAAGCATCTCTGTTTCAGCTCGTGTTAAAAGATTCAGATTTCTGTCCCAGTTTTGTTGATAGGCCAAGAAAATTCAGAGTTAAAACTTACATTGCGGAAGATGAAAGCAGACGAGACAATGAGCTGAACGACACTCGAACTTCATTCAACTTCCAACATTCAACACAAAACAAGCGGTCCAAACCAAGTGGTCGGATTGTGAAGCCAGAAGTCTGGGAGCTTGACTGTGACAGAGCATGCCATGCTGGTGTTCTGCCTCTGGGTTGTCTCCTGGGCGGTGCTTGGCTCGTTCTCCATTGCACGTCTTAGGGTCACCAATGTGGAAGATGAAAGCAGACGAGACAGCGAGCTGAATGACACTCAAACTTTATTCAACTTCCAACATTCAACACAAAACAACTGTCCTCTGAGTGCCTGAGTGAACTCTTTTATACACTTTTAGTCCTGCCTCCGGCACACAGGGTAAACACATTAACATACAGACGTGAAAGACATGCACACACATCAACATAACATTGACCCACATGTCACAGAGCAGGTCTTGGTACAATACATCTGCACCCCTGCGTCTTCAGGTATGAACCTTGCACGGCGGGGGGAGAAAGGCACATCTTTGTTTGTTTGGCTCCTCTCACCTTTCTCCATTAGCATCCCTATCTTCTCCCCCACCAACCCCTTTGTCCTTGGTGGAATGCCATGTGTACTGTGTCCACTACACAGTCCTCCCCCACCTTCCCCTGGAACACCCAGAAGGGGCTCTAACCCTCTGGCACCTTGGGCTTGAGCCTTTGCCCATAACAGCTGTAACGTGGAGTCGCAGAACCGGCCGAAGCGTCCTTCTGCTGAGGTGGACAGGAGACAAACAGCCTCCAGCGCACATTCCTGTGGAGGGGAAAGACCTAGTCTGCTGCCAACAGTTCTCTGCAGGGGGAACACCAACTTGCAGAGCCACTGTAGGTGGGGGTTCGCGACGGGGAGCTTGAGCCAACACCACCTGTTGGTCTGCCAGCACATAAGTGGGCTTAAGCCTGTCAATGCAGACCATTTCCTTACGCCCTCCCAAAGTCTAACCCAAAATGCTTTGCCCCGGTTTCCAGCACTCTGAACGATCCATCATACGGTGGGTCAGCGGGGTTCTGTGTGCGTTGTGCCTAACAAAAACAAACTTGGCGCTCTGTAAACTCTTTAGGACAAAGCTGTGGGGAAAATAATGGTGCGCCGGGCCTGGAACATTGGCCGGCCCTGTACCATGAAAAAATTGCATGGGCAGGTTGGTCCCAAGTGCGGGGTTTTCCGGTAAAAATTCCCCAGGGATCTTCAACGGCTGAGAAAAAAAACAAGTTCTGCCGGGGAGGCTGCCAGATCCTCCTTAGGCGTGGAGCGCAACCCTAACAAGACCCAGGGCAGGCGGTCAACCCAATTCGCATCCATGAGTGAAGCTCTGAGCACTGCTTTAAGCAGCCTATGAAAACGTTCCCATAACCCTTTAGCCTGGGGGTTGTATGCGGTGGATTTTGACCTCCAGACTCTGGGCCATTGCAGACCACATTTCCGAAACGAATTGCGGACCCCTGTCAGAAGTGATGTCTGATGGGGATCTGAACCGTGTAACCCAAGCCGACAAAAAAGTGCGAGCCACTTCCGCGGACATGGTGGAAGACAACGGCACCACTTCAGGCCAATGCGTGGTATGATCCATGATTGTCAAAAGGTGTGTGAAACCTTGTGACGGTGGGAGGCGGCCCACCAAATCCATGTGGACGTGGTTGAACCTCCTGGCCGGAATTTAGAATAGCTTGAGAGGGACTTTGGTGTGCTTGTGCACTTTGGCCCGCTGGCACGCGATGCATGTTGCAGCCCAATTTTTCATGTCCCTGTGTAAGTGCGGCCAGACAAATTTTGCCCCCACCAGTTTAACTGAGGTGCGCACTCCACGGTGTGAAAGGGAGTGGACTGACTCAAAAATGCGGCGGTGCCAAGAGTTCGGAACCACCTGGCATTGGTGACCGGTGGAGACGTCACAGAGCAAGGGAGAGCACCCTTCTTGCACCGCCCTGCTCTCCAGTTTTAACCCAGTAGGCGTGGACTGGTGCACACAAATGTCTGCGTCCCCGGTTTGCTCTGCAGCAATGGCAGGGAAATCTATTCCCATGTAGACCAGGGAGACTAACGCACACCGCAGGCAGTCGGCCATGACTTTAAGCTTACCGGCTATCTGCTGGATGTTGGTCGTGAACTCCGAGATCACAGCCAAATATCATTGCTGCCGGGCCGACAACGGTTCTGAGACTTTGGACATTGTATACGTTAGTGGCTTATGATCAACAAACACGGTGAACTCATGCTCTTCCAGCCCAAACTGGAAGTGGCATGTTGCCAGGTGGAGGCCCAACAACTCTCTGTCAAACATATTGCATTTGCGTTAGTTGTCCCGCAAAGTATGGCTGAAAAATGCGAGCAGTTGCCATGCTCCGGAAATGTACTGCTCCACCACTGCCCCTACGGCAACGTCAGATGCGTCAGTGGTGAGTGCAATCCGCGCTGGCAGGGCAGGGTGGGCTAGCAAAGTGGTGTTAGCGAATGCTGTTTTGGTGTTTGCGAAAGCCTGGACTCGCTCGGGGGTCCAGTGGATGTTTTCCTTGGGCTTCTTTTTCTTGAGGGCGGCGTACAACTGCTGCAGCAGCAGAGCTGCTCAGGGGAGGAGACGGTTGAAAAAGTTGACCATGTCCAAAAATTCCTGCAAGGCCTTCACGGTCTGTGGACACGGAAAATCTGACATGGCACGCATTTTAGCAGGCAGCAGAATCGCGCCCTCCGGTGAAATGCAGTGATCCAAAAAATCAATCACTGGCACAAAGAACTGGCACTTCGCCGAGTCAGCAATAAGCCTGTGCACCTCCAAGCTCTGGAAAACTAGTTTGTGATGGGCGAGGTGATCCTCCTCGGACACTCTAGCCACCAGAATGTCTTCTATGGGGGCGGCGGTGGTGTAGGTGCAGTGTGACCTACTACTGATCAGAGGGTCATGGGTTTGATTCCCGCTCTGTCTGCTGTCCACTTGTCGAAGTGTCCTTGAGCAAGACACTAAACCCCCAGTTGCTCCTGGTGGCCAGGTTAGCGCCTGTGTGTATGGCAGCTCTGCCACCATCAGTATGTGAATGTGTGTGTGAATTGGTGGATTGCAGGATCTGTAAAGCGCTTTGGTCATCCTAGATATAAGTGAATGCCATTTACCATTTACCATTTCTAAGTAGACAAAAACGAAGGGCAGGTCACGGATCACAATGTCAGTCATTCTTTGGAAAGTCAGCGCAGCGCCCTTTTACCCGAATGGCATGCATAAACTCTCGAAAAGGGCAAAAGGAGTTATTAACGCTGTTTTGGGAACATCCTCCACGTACACCGGGACCTCGTGGTAACCACTGACCAGATCCACCTTCGGAAAAACACACGTCTCGGCCAGGTGCATGGAAAACTCCTGGATGTGCGAGATGGGATACTGATCGTGTTCTGTGGGGTTGTTCAAGTGCCAGAAATCACTGCACGGTCGCCACGACCCATTGGCCTTAGGCACCATGTATAGTGGGGATGCCCACGGACTGTTGCAATGCCTAATGATGCCCAGCTGCTCTAAGTTGGTAAACTCCTCGCACGCGCTGGCTAGTTTAACCGCATCCAGGCGCCGAGGCCGCACGAACACCAGCGGGCCTTTTGTGGTTATGAAATGCTCGACCCAGTGTTTGGTTACTGTTGCAGAAAATGTCGGAACCATGAGTGCTGGGAACTGTGAAAGTAAATACTGGTACTTACCCCCGGAACTATAACATTAGCCTGTGTTGTTAGCCCAACTCCCCGAGCCTTGCAGGGCAAGGAGGAAAAAGAGACAGCATCCACTAAACATCTGTTGGCAACATCGTCTAACAACCCATAAGCACCAAAAAAATCTGTGCCTAAAATGGGGAGAGAACATGCCACTACCACAAAGTCCCATTGGTAATTGTGTCCGTGTAAGCACACCGTCAATGTCTGTTCGCCAAACGTCCTGATGTTGGATCCATTGGGTGCCATGAGCTCGGGACCGCTGCCTCCTGTCGATCTGTCTGCGCTGACCGGCAGAATGAGACTCTTCTGGGAGCCAGAGTCCACTAAGAAATGTCTCCCCGAATGCGTGTCTGTGATGAAAAGCAGATTGTTCCTGTCACCAGCGGTCACAGCTGCTACTGACTGCTGGCCATGCCATTTCCCTGACTTCTCGAATTGGCATGGCAGCAGACAGCGTTGGACATTTGAGCCAAAGCAGCTGTGATAGAAACAGAGCATCCCGTTCCTGCGTCTCTTGGCGTCCGTCCCAGCCACCACCAACGGTTCCTTGAACTCACTGGAGCCCTTCCCGGATGCCGGTGTTGTTGCATGCACGCTGAGAGTTCTGGTCGCTAGGATGATGTGGTCCACTTCCTGCGCCAAAGCACGGTAGTTCTTGGTTACCAGCAGCGGTGAGTTGGCCAGGATTGCCCTCGCTGTAGCAGGTAGGTTCCTGAGGAAGAGGTGGGCAAACAGGAAGGCTCTGTCGTTCTTCCCTATCAATGCTAACATGCTCTCCATCAGCTCCACAGCTGATCTGTCACCTAACTCTGAACACGTTAGGAGTCTCTGCTCTCTCACTGTCCGGCAGGGTATACCGCTGAATCAGCATCTGCTTGAGCGTGTAGTATTTCCCCTGGGGTGGCGGTTCCTGGAGAAGGCTCATCACTTGCTGAGTCGCACGCACATTAAGCACAGCGACCACATGATAATATTTGGGGTCGTCCGTTGTGAGCCCGCAGAGAGCGAATTTGGCTTCCACATGTAGAAACCAAGCGGACGGATTGTGAAGCCAGAAGTCTGGGAGCTTGACTGTGACAGAGCATGCCATGCTGGTGTTCTGCCTCTGGGTTGTCTCCTGGGCGGTGCTTGGCTCGTTCTCCATTGCATGTCTTAGGGTCACCAATGTGGAAGATGAAAGCAGACGAGACAGCGAGCTGAATGACACTCAAACTTTATTCAACTTCCAACATTCAACACAAAACAACTGTCCTCTGAGTGCCTGAGTGAACTCTTTTATACACTTTTAGTCCCGCCTCCGGCACACAGGGTAAACACATTAACATACTGATGTGAAAGACATGCATACACATCAACATAACATTGACCCACATGTCACAGAGCAGGTCTTGGTACAATACATTTGCACCCCTGCGTCTTCAGGTGTGAACCTGGCACAGTGGGGGGGGCGAAAGGCACATCTTTGTTTGTTTGGCTCCTCTCACCTTTCTCCATTAGCATCCCTAACTATCTTCTCCCCCACCAACGCCTTTGTCCTGGGTGGAGTGCCATGTGTACTGTGTCCACCACAATGGCATGCTTTTACTTCAAGAATTTAATCATGTTTGGTGTACGTTTTGAGCAGGAAGAAAGTGAAACTGACAGTGCAGATTTCAAACGTTCTCACGGTGTTCATTTGATGTTTATAGACCGTGTAAATACAGAGATATAATGATTTTAATTTTATATTTATCTATCCGTGCATTAAAGTGGAATGCAGGCATTGCATATCATTTGATTTATGTGTCATTTTACAAAACGGAAAAAAGAGGTCACATCAGATGATAATACTGTATGTGATGATGTTTGCAGAGGTTGTGGGGGTGGCCCCACCTCTCTGCGGGGCAAGTTTTTCATCAATAAGAAGAAAGATTGCATTTGTACTGCCACCCACAGATACAGAAGAGCAACGGTGGGCAATGATGCACAACAAAGGCAAATTATTTGCAATTTTTTGACCAATCAAGTACAATTAGACAATTTTCCATGGCACCCCCGGTTGAAAAATGCTTGATTGATTAACAGGCAGTGGGCATTACTGCTTCAACTGAGCCCTGTGTTGTCACAGCCTTATACATCAGTTGTTCAACAATCTACAACTTTATTACTGTGGAAAGAAGTTTTGTTTTGAAAAAAAAAAAAAAATTGTGAGCATTTTTAGTTTTTAGTTTGGCTAAACGCCACACACAATAATGGGGCAGATGGGGTTTTAAGTCTTACTGCGGCTGACCACCAGATTTCGATCCATATGAACAGCTCTTATGTCATCCATATGAAGAATGTAACCCCGCCTCTTGCCCAAAGATGATGACATCGGCACATTGTGCCTGTGGAGTCACAGAGGTGATGGTTCTAGGTTTTGTTATTGGGTTCTGTTATCAGACCACTTTCACAGCAGTGTTTTTTATACATGCCATAGAGGCAAAACATTAAAAAAAATCTACAATTCAAGTTATTTTGTACATACAGAAAACTCACATATACAGTGGGGCAAAAAAGTATTTAGTCAGCCACCAACTGTGCAAGTTCTCCCACTTAAAAGATGAGAGAGGTCTCCAATTTTCATCATAGGTATACCTCAACTATGAGAGACAAAATGAGAAAAAAAATCCAGAAAATCACATTGAAGGATTTTCAATGAATTAATTGGTAAATTCCTCAGTAAAATAAGTATTTGGTCAACTACAAACAAGCAAGATTTCTGGCTCTCACAGACCTGTAAATTCTTCTTTAAGAGGCTCCTCTGTCCTCCACTCGTTACCTGTATTAATGACACCTGTTTGAACTCGTTATCAGTATAAAAGACACCTGTCCACAACCTCAAACAGTCAGACTCCAAACTCCACTATGGCCAAGACCAAAGAGCTGTCAAAGGACACCAGAAACAAAATTGTAGACCTGCACCAGGCTGGGAAGACTGAATCTGCAATAGGTAAGCAGCTTGGTGTGAAGAAATCAACTGTGGGAGCAATTATTAGAAAATGGAAGACATACAAGACCACTGATAATCCCCTTCGATCTGGGGCTCCACGCAAGATCTCACCCCGTGGGGTCAAAATTATCACGAGAACGGTGAGCAAAAATCCCAGAACCACATGGGGGGACCTAGTGAATGGTCTGCAGAGAGCTGGGACCAAAGTAACAAAGGCTACATCAGTAACACACTACGCCGCCAGGGACTCAAATCCTGCAGTGCCAGATGTGTCCCCCTGCTTAGGCCAGTACATGTCCAGACCCATCTGAAGTTTGCTAGAGAGCATTTGGATGATCCAGAAGAGGACTGGGAGAATGTCATATGGTCAGATGAAACCAAAATAGAACTTTTTGGTAAAAACTCAACTTGTCGTGTTTGGAGGAGAAAGAACACCATACCTACTGTGAAGCATGGGGGTGGAAACATCACACTTTGGGGCTGTTTTTCTGCAAAGGGACCAGGACGACTGATCCGTGTAAAGGAAAGAATGAATGGGACCATGTATCGTGAGATTTTGAGTGAAAACCTCCTTCCACCAGCAAGGGCATTGAAGATGAAACGTGGTTGGGTCTTTCAGCATGACAATGATCCCAAACACACCGCCCGGGCAATGAAGGAGTAGCTACGTAAGAAGCATTTCAAGGTCCTGGAGTGGCCTAGCCAGTCTCCAGATCTCAACCCCATAGAAAATCTTTGGAGGGAGTTGAAAGTCTGTGTTGTCCAGCGACAGCCCCAAAACATCATTGCTCTAGAGGAGATCTGCTTGGAGGAATTGGCCAAAATACCAGCAACAGTGTGTGAAAACCTTCTGAAAACTTACAGAAAACATTTGACCTCTGTCATTGCCAACAAAGTGTATATAACAAAGTATTGAGATGAACTTTTGTTATTGACCAAATACTTATTTTACCAAGGAATTTACCAATTAATTCATTAAAAATCCTTCAATGTGATTTTCTGGAATTTTTTTTTCTTATTTTGTCTCTCATAGTTGAGGTATACCTATGATGAAAATTGGAGACCTCTCTCATCTTTTAAGTGGGAGAACTTGCACATTTGGTGGCTGACTGAATACTTTTTTACCCCACTGTAGTTGGAAACAGTAAAATAAATCTCTATTCATTTTTTCTTTAAGCTTATGCATGTTTAAAATTCAACTTTCTCTTGAAATAAAACTTTACAGCACTCAAGGAGGAACATGTGTGGAAAAAAAAAAAGGCATCTTTGAAACAGAAATTCAGGTGTGGAGGTTTGGGACGACAGCCCAGTGGAACTGAAAACAGAAATGCATTATTCATCCTCCACCTCCTGCTATTGTACTTCACAAATAACATCAAGAACAAGAACTGGCACAGATCACAGTGTGAGGGCTCCGGGTCCGCCTAAGCGCCGACAGAGAGGGGCATGATCAGCGTTAACGCGCATGACAAGAGCGCTTCTCAGGATGATCTTCACGGGCTGGATAAATGGATATAAGCACAGGATCACGCACACAAAAAAAGGGTCTGAAGCTGCTGCAGCACTGTTTTGTTGCGATGCCCATGGCTCCTTTGTCCACAAGGAGCTGCTCCATGGGCAGTTGACAAGACACACTCACGCACAGAAAAGTCTGTTTGGTTTATCGTTGTATAAATGAATATATTTAATTTTTAGTTTTGTAGCAATTAACCCTTTGCCATTTCTGCCAATTTTCCTAAAAAAGGCCCAAACTTAGCATATGCAAAGAAAATCAAATTCTTTCTTAACTGCATGGTAGTAACATCCCTTTTGAGGGAACACAGATATTCTTGAGGTTAAAGTCCCAAATTTTCAGGAAAAATTCACAAAATTAATTTAAAAAAATGCCAAACTTACATGATAAATATCACAAAACTGATTGAAAAATCTCCCAAATTTACATTAAAAGCTTCACAAAATTAACTGAAAAGGTCACAAATTTACCTGAAAAGCTTCACAAAATCAATTTTAAAAATCTCTCAAAGCTGTATGAAAAACTTGTCAAAATTGACTGAAAAAAGTCCCAAATTTATTTGAAAAACTTTACAAAATCACCTGGAAAAAGTCCCCAAATTAGCATTCCAGCCAATTTTCCTAAAAATTCCTAAATTTAGCCTATGCAAATAAAAGAACATTCTTTCTTCACCGAGCGGCCGTAGAAAATTTGAAACGTCCCACCAGCGGAGCACCAGAATTTTAAGAGATTAATATTACTATCCTAACAAGTTCAAACAACAAAAATAAACTGATAAAATGAGTACTCACAAAAAAGTCAAATTTGAGAGACAAGACACATTTATGGGGAAAATGATTAACTGTACCTGAAAAAAATGCCAATCTATGGGGATTTTCAACAAACTGACTACAAAAAGCAAATTGATTGGAGAAATGCTGCAAATTCAAAGGAAACCATCCATCCACTGTCTGTCGTGTTGTTTGTCTGTGATGTTTTTTCATGTCTTGTTCATATTTGTGCTCTCTGTGCCTTTTAATTGCCCCTCAGGGATGAATAACATGTTTTGAATTGAATGAATCCATTTTCTGCTTCTTATCCAGGGTTCTAAGTCATGGCGGCGGCAGTCTAACCCTAGTTAACGGGGTCATTGACTGAAAAATAATATTCTTCAGATTTTGTTCAAATGAAATGTGTCTGTTGGTCATGTGATTACACTCACTTCTCTTAAAAAAAAAAAAAAAATACAGCCGTTATATCAATTCCAGGTTTGCTCCAGAACTACAAATGTGCGAGGGGAGGGAGACTTTGTATCCTTTTTTAATACTAGAACATACACAGTCCAGTGTGTTATCTCCACTTAATATGTTGGTCAAAACTGGGTCTGCTGTTTGTCAGTGGCTGCTAGCACACAGCTGAGCAATAAATTAGCATTAGCATGCGGACAGATGTTACCACAGCAACAGAAAACTCCCATGGCAGACACAAAGGTCTACATTTAACTGCCAGCAGTTCCAGGTCAAGTGCAGCGTCTATGATTTTGGGGTGTAGGCAGCTTTGAATGACGATCTGGGTTATACATCCAGTTTTAGCTCGTCAATCTTGTTTCCACAGGATCGGACAAGAAGACTAGGCAACGTTGGTCTGTTCGGAGCCCTCTTAACCGAGCCGAGTGGCCAGACTGGCTACCTCTGCTTCTGTTTACATTGTCGCCTCCATCTCCACTGAAAACCGTAAACACTGGTGCCTTCAGGGGACCTTGGACTACTGCCCCAATATGCAGTAATTCCTCTCTGTCACAGAAAATGTTTGATATATTTCAACACTGCCTAACTACAAAAAGCAATACAAATAACAACACCACACAGCACTGTTTGAAAGAGCGCTGATGAATAATATCAAATGCTTTATCGGCCGATATATATGGTGCATCCCTAGTGATAGCTTGTGAATGAAATGACGTAGGAGGTTCATATTGATACCACAATTGCATCTGTTTAAACTCTGGGACAGTATTGATTTGGGCTGAAATACAGGTTCAGCCAGCCAGTGAGTGCTCGTAATGCCTACAGGCTGACAGCCACCAGTATTCTTAGTTTCTTTGTAATTATCCTTCATCAACCTGGTGGCTGTAAGGGCTCTCCGCAGTTTGTTATGCAGACCTCTGAGCGCCAGCCAAACTACTGATCTGAAGAGTCAGATTTCTTTTTAATCTTGGTACACTTACATGGCCAAGCATTAAAAAAAAAAAAATATCATAAAAGATTGAAACAACAGGACATGATTTAATGTGAGGGGAAACAGGACGTAAAAAGCATACAGATGCATGTTAAAGAATAAAAGCAGAAACAGTCTTGAATGTGTGTGAATTTCCATCCTGTGTTTTGGCCCACTTTGTGTTCTCAGCCTGTTTTATCTTTAAAGTAATTTCCCCCGTCATGATGTAACTGCTCTGTTTTCTCCACGTTCCCAGCTTAAGGGGAATATTTTTTTTTTTCCAGCAATATCACGAACGCGGCGGGCCTGGATTTGGCTAAAGAGGTCGGGGGTTATCTTATCTGCTGTGTAGAAATTCCGGGTCAATCCATGCGACCCAGCAGATTCTAGAGAGTGTTTCTGTTAGATGTGCAAGTCTATATCTGTCAGTGAGCAGTCTCGCACCAATCAATACTGACAACAGCAGCCGTAACTAGCACAACATTTATGAATTTATTTAACAAAGTAGCTCAGAGATTAATATCACCCCACCCCAAGAAATGTTTTAACTGGTGGTATAACCTTAATTGCAACTAATCACAGTGACCAATTAATCGCTGACACCTAGGTGACCAGTTTAATTGCGATTAATCGTGATCAAAAGTCACCTCGGTGTCACTCTAATCATGGTTAATTGCTACTTTTTCTTCATAAATCCACTACTTTTTGCTTCTTAAATCTGCAGTTTTTTATCTTTAATGGGCAGGCTTTTTTCTAATACGTTTTGTGAGTTTTTTCCTTGTAAGCGTACATATTTTTTCATAAATTTTTAACTTTTTGTAATAAATTTGACTGTAAATTTGGAACTTTTTCTTGCAAATTAGATTTTTCTTCCATATAAATTTGTAACTTTTTTCTAATAAATTTGCAGCTTTCCCCATAAATTTGTACTTTTTCATTAATTTACTAGATTCATTTGTAAAATTTACAACTTTTTTGTGTTAAATTGACTACTTTTTCCATAATTTGGAAACTTTTTTTTTATTATTTGTTGTAACTTGCAAATTTCTCTCTGTAAATTTATTACTTTTTCCTCATAAATACACAACTATTTGCATCTTAAATCTACATTTTTTCACACAAATCTGCAACCATTTTCTACTGGGGAATTTTTTTTTTTTTTTGGCAAATGTACGCCTTTTTTTTAAAAATAAATTTTCAACTTGTAATAAATTTGCCTTTTTGTAAGTTTGCAACTTATTCTTATAAAATTGCATTTTCTCCAAAAAGCCAGTTTAGGAAGCCTGGGATCAGACCGCCAAGGTGTCTGCCTTCGACCACCTCCTGATCCACATAGCACCAGACCCCCATGGTCCCTCTTGCAGGTGTTGAGCCCACTGGAGAGCAGAGCCATGTAACTCCTTTGGGCTGAGCCTGGCCTGGGAAAGTCTATGCCAAGGTACTGGAGAGGAGAGTCCGGCCGTTGGTCGAACCTCAGATCCAATAGGACCAATGTAGTTTTCATCATGGCCATGGTACATTGGACCAACTCTTTACCCTCTTGAGAATCCTCGAGGGTTCGTGGGAGTTTGCCCAACCAGTTTACATGTGTATTGTGGACTTGGAGAAGGCATTCAACTGCGTCCTTCGTGGTTTTTTGTGGCGGGTGCTTCGGGAGTATGGGGTATTCATCTTGTTGTTACGAGCTATCTGGTCTCTATACAATCGTTTGAGAGTTTGGTTTGTATTGCCAACACTGGGTCAGATTCATTCCCAGTGAGAGTTGGACTCCGCCAGGGCTGCCCTTTGTCACAGATCCAGTTCATAATTTTTATTTACAGGATTTCTAGGCGCAGCCAGGGAACGGAGGGTGCCATGCTTGGTGACCACAGGCTCTCATCTCTGTTGTTTGACGATGATGTTGTCGTACTGGCTTCATCCAGCAATGACCTACAGGTCTTACTGGGGCGGTTTGCCGCAGAGTGTGAAGCGGCCGGGATGAGAATCAGCATCTCCAAGTCCGAGTCCATGGTCCTCAGCCGGAAAAAGGTGGATTGTCCTCTTCGGGTTGGGGACAGGCTCCTGTCCCAAGTGGAGGAGTTGAAGTATCTTTGGGTTTTATTCATGAGTGA
Source organism: Pholidichthys leucotaenia (assembly GCA_020510985.1). NCBI lineage: Eukaryota > Metazoa > Chordata > Actinopteri > Cichliformes > Pholidichthyidae > Pholidichthys > Pholidichthys leucotaenia. The sequence continues at coordinate 98,910,718 of CM035841.1, read as the reverse complement.
GGGGAGAATGGAGCAAGAGCTTAACAGACGGATCGGAGCATCTGCAGTGATGAAGACGTTGTACTGTTCTGTCATGGTGAAGAGGGAGTTGAGCTCTAAGGCAAAGCTGTCAATTTACCGGTCAATCTACATTCCTACCCTAACAATGGTCATGAGCTTTGGGAAATGGCCAAAAGAAGGAGATCGCAGATACAAGCGGCTGAAATGAGCTTTCTTCGTAGGATTGCTGGACCCACCCTCAGAGATAGAGTGAGGAGCTCAGTCATACGGGAGAGGCTCAGAGTAGAACTGCTGCTCCTCCACATTGAAAGGAGCCAGTTGAGATGCTTTGGGCATCTGATCTGGATGCCTCCTGGTTGCCTCCCATTGGAGGTGTTTTGGGCACGTCCCTCTGGGAGGATACCCCAGGGCAGACCCAGGACTCGCTGGAGAGACTGTGTCTTTCAGTTGGTCTGGGAACGTCTTGGTGTCCCCTCTGAAGAGCTGGAGCAGGTGGCTGGGCAGAGGGAAGTCTGGGCTTCTCTGCTTGAACTGCTGCATCTGTGACCCGGACCTCCAGAAAAGCGGTAGAAGATGGATGGATGGATGGATGGATTCACATTTTCTTTATCATAAACTTGTGACTTTTGTATTATAAATTTTCACCTTTTTTTCCCTCACAAGTGTACTTTTTTTCCTCGTAAATTTGTGAGTGATTGCAATAAAACTCTGAAGAGGATGTTATGTATTCAGCCATGCATGATGTTGGCTTTGTTCACTTCGTCTTCCCAGCCAGCATGTCCATGTGGGCCCCACGACAGGTTTTAGTTGGGCTGTCTTTTGGGTCCCAAGTGGGTTTGTCCACATGGACTTTACTTGTTTAACTATTTTCATTTTTCATAAATTTGCTATTTTATTGTAAATTTGCAACTTTTTCCCCAAAATTTGATACAATTTTCTTGCAAATTTTAAACTTTCTCTTAAATTCGTAACCTTTACGATAAATTTGCAATTTTTTTCTTATAAATTTGTTAGATTTTATTGTAAACTTGTGACTTTTTTTTGCAAATTTGCTAACTTTTTCTTGTAATTTTGGAACTTTGTCATAAATTTGCCACTTTTTTTTACTACAATCTAGTAACTGTTTCTCATAAATTTGCTACATTTTTCTTGTAATTGTTTTACTGTAAATTTACAGCATTTCCTCATAAATTTGGAACTCTTTTCTCATAAATTTTCACCTGATTTACTCATACATTTGCTACTTTTTTGTTAATTTGTAGCGTTTCCTAATTTTTTTCTCATAAATTTGTGATTTGTTTTTAAGTAATTTTGCCTACGGCGCCAGTGTTACTGAAACCTGCTCACCCATTTAATCCCAGCGGGTTTAAAGTGGGTTAACAGATTACCTGCACCACAGGTAAAGTCCATGTAGGCAAACACAGATGGGGCCAGCATGGAACCCGCAGACAAACCCACATGGGACCCATAAGACAGCCCAGATTTAACCTTTTGTGTGACCCACATGGACATGCTGTCTTGGTTCCTCACTCAAAACAATAAATGTGGATCTTTTACAAGAAAAGGTCCACCACTGACTGATACTGTTTTGCACCAGTATGCGGCCTTGCACCCACGCAAGGCCCCCGGTCCGGACGGCGTGTCTCCCTCCACCCTGAGACACTGTACGAAACAGCTGGCTCCTGTCTTCACAGACATTTTTAACACCTCCCTTAAGTTATGCCACGTGCCGTCCTGCCTAAAATCCTCCACCATCATCCCTGTCCCCAAGAAGCCACGGATCACTGGACTTAACGACTACAGACCTGTAGCGCTCACCTCTGTAGTCATGAAGTCCTTTGAGCGCCTGGTCCTGCCCCACCTCAAGTCCATCACCACCCCCCTCCTGGACCCGCTGCAGTTTGCCTACCGAGCCAACAGGTCTGTAGATGACGCAGTCAACCTGGCCCTCCACTCCATCCTGCAGCACCTGGACTCCCCGGGAACCTACGCCAGGATCCTGTTTGTGGACTTCAGCTCCGCATTCAACACCATCCGCCCCGCTCTGCTCCGGGACAAGCTGTCCCTGCTCAACGTGCCTGACTCCCTCTGCAGGTGGATCACCGACTTCCTGACGGACCGGAGGCAGCATGTGCGGCTGGGAAAGACTGTCTCAGACTCTGCTAGCATCAGCACCGGATCACCCCAGGGCTGTGTACTTTCCCCCCTACTCTTCTCCCTTTATACCAACTCCTGCACCTCCAGCCACCAGTCTGTCAAGTTGATCAAGTTTGCGGACGACACCACCCTCATCGGGCTCATCTCCAACGGCGACGAGTCCGCCTACAGGAGAGAGGTGGCCCAGCTGGCGTCCTGGTGCAACAACAACAACCTGCAGCTGAACGCTCTGAAGACAGTGGAGATGATTGTGGACTTCAGGAAAGTCACAACCCCTCTGCCCCCCCTCACCCTCACAGGCTCTCCCATCACCACTGCTGATTCCTTCCGCTTCCTAGGCACCACCATCACCAGGGACCTCAAGTGGGAGCCGACCATCAGCTCCCTCATCAAAAAGGCCCAGCAGAGGATGTTCTTCCTGCGGCAGCTGAGGAAGCTCAAGCTACCCACCAAGATGTTAGTGCAGTTCTACACAGCCATCATCGAGTCCATCCTCACCACCTCCATAACCGTGTGGTACGCAGGAGCCACTGCCAGGGACAGACTAAGGCTGCAGCGCGTCGTGCGCACTGCTGAGAAGGTGATCGGCTGCAAGCTCCCATCTCTCCAGGATCTGTACATCTCCAGGACCCGGAGGCGTGCTGGCCGGATCATAGCCGATCCCTCACACCCTGGTCACGTACTGTTTGCCCCCCTCCCCTCAGGTAGAAGACTTCAGTCCATTCAGACTAAAACCTCCCGTCACATGAACAGCTTCTTCCCCTCTGCCATCAGACTGCTGAACACTAAGTGACTTATTGACTCTCGTGCACTATGTACAGCAGCTCAACCAGACTCATGTCAATCATCACTGTTTTCTTCTTGCATTACCGACTGCACTACATGGTTCTCCACATTATCTGCTGCTCGCTAATATATTTTAACTGCTGACCAGTATTACTCTCTTATTCTACACTTTATTGCATGTATAGTTTATTTCTTTTATTTTATCATGTTTAATGTTGCAGCATTGCACCAAGACAAATTCCTAGTTTGTGTACTACATGAACAATGGCAATAAATCTGATTCTGATTCTGATTCTGATTATGATGTACTCCTGAAAGTCACAATAATTTCATCATACTTACTCTTAAGGCTGTTATAAAATGTTACAAAACACAAATATATGAATTGTTGTGGATTTTCTCCTTAATTAATAAATATCCCTTGTTGATCCGGTGGATAAATAATGTGCAGAGTCAAAGATGCCTTTTCTGGATAGTTATTTTTGATCAAGAACAAAGTTATAAAAGTAAAATAAAAATTGTCATAACGAAACAGATACAGTATACTTAAGAACTGATGTTTTTTTTCCTGCTCTTCTTGATGAATTTAGCTCAGTTTTCTACTGTGCGCCATCAAAACGTTGTTTCGTCTCCTGGATGAATCAACACAAAACAACTCAACACACAGGATGATCTTTGCTGCTGTCGAGTCTCAAGTGAAGTTCAGTCTGAAATCTTCAGGATTACACTAATTATTTTCTCTGCCGCCCATGAAAGTTGGTCATTGTTTTTATTATTGTGGCACTAACTCTCTCTGTAATCCCTATTATCTCCAGATTACCTCATTTGGAGAGAACTCACTGGGTATTTCCCTTCTCTTTTTTTTCCCTTCTTTTTTTAAATACCTCAGTGAGACAATGAAATCAGCCCATACACCAGCCTGTGTGTGTTTAATTAAGAGATATGGTTGGATGGGGAAGAACACAATGCTGCATTGTTGCTTGTTTGGAGAGTAAATTATAGTGCCAAGTGAAGAGCAAACTGAATCCATTAGCTGAAACAATTGATGTTTTTATTGTTGCAGAGCATGATCCCAAAGCACACATCCCAGCATCAGATGACACGACAATAAAATCAATCTACAGTTAATCTTCTGTAAGTATGACATGGCGAAACTCTCCGCTTCGTTTTCAAACAGCTGATGATCTGAATGTGAGATTACAGGGGGAAATGAGAGCAGCCCAGAAAACACTTCTACAAGGGAAAGAGCCATTTTGAACAAGTTTCATTTGTCACACGTTAATATTTCAGATTACATTTTAATATTAGACAAAGATTAACCAAGTAAATACAAAATGCATTTTTCAAAATGAGGATTTCATGGATTAAGGAGGAAAAAAAAAAAGACTGAGGTCACAGACTGATGGCCGGACATTCTCCTGTAGGATTTTCTGGTAGAGAGCAGAATTCATGGTTCCATCAATTACAGCAAGTCGTCCAGATCCTGAAATAGCAAAGCAGCCCCAGACCATGATGCTACCACCACCATGATTGACTGTTGGTATAAGATAAGATAAGATAAGATAAGATAAGATAAGCCTTTATTAGTCCCACAATGGGGAAATTCCAGGATTGCAACAGCACAGGGATAGCAACACTCAGAGCAACAATCAGAAGGCAAGAGAAAAAACAAGAGCAGCGAGTATATGTATATATATATATATATATACATATACTATATATACATATATACATATACTGTATATACTATATATACATATACTATACACACACACACACACACACATATGTATATATATACAGTATATATATATATATATATATATATATATATATATAGACACAGTGCGGAGCATTATATCTAGATAGGATATATATATATATAAATATATAAACACAGTGCGGAGCATTGTAGCTGGATGGAATGAATATGTGGATATATAAACACACAGTGCGGAGCATTGTATGATGTTGTTTGTAGCCTACTTCACTTTGTAAGAAAGGTTCTATTTAAGTGATTTCTTGATTCAACAGTTCTGGAAGTAATCAGGCCTTAGTGTGGCTAGTGAAGTTGAGATCAGCTTTCCAAAAAAATGTGGTAAATCACAGTTTATTCATGATATAACTATTATTTTTCCACCTAGGACCACATAGGGCTTTGGTAACGAGGTGACCGCCACCAAACTTGGGACGCAGGTTGACCTTGGGACTAGCACCTATGGCTATACTTTTGAGTTCAATAGGGCAAAGGTCAAGGTGAGAAATCTACATACAGTAAATAAGCTGTATCTCAAAGGAAGGGTCACCAAGCTTCATACACAGATTCACCTTTCAAAATTATTTATTTTCATTTCAAATCATCTTCTATTAAGAAAACAAACAAACAAACAAAAAAAAACTTATGGCTAGTGTGAAAGATTTCCTTATTTTATTAATTTTACACTGTGTGCCTGTTATTATGCTCCTATACAACCAATAGCTGCTCATCATAGTTCCCACTCTTAAGAAACAAAAGAACATGCAACAAATCTTGGTGTCATCACACAGTAGATGGCGACCTTAACTTCCACCATCACATTAACAATATTACTAGGTTATCTTTTTTCGATCGCAAAAATATTTCAAAAAGCAGGTTTTTTTTGTCACATTCAGATGCTGAAAAATTGGTGCATGCGTTTGTCACAAATAGACGATTATTGTAATGGACTCTTCTCTAAAAAAAAAAAAAAACATTAAATGACTGCAGCTCCTTCAGAATGCTGCTGGACGTGTCTTAACAAGGTCTAGGAAACATTCACACATCACCCCATTCCTATAGTGCTTGCACTCACTTCCCATACAGGCAAGAATTGATTTTAAAATTCTTCTGATTGTTTATAAAGCAGTAAATGGCTTTGCCCCAAATTACATCAAGTCACTGCTCATTCCTTATGTACCAAAAACAAATCTTAGATCTTTAGACAGTGGCCATCTTGTGGTCCCTCAAGTCTGATCTAAAGCAGGTGAAGCAGCATTTTGCTACTAGGGTCCTAAAAGGTGGAACACCCGTCCCAGTCATGTTAGAAATGCTCCAACACGTGGCTCCTTCAAAAGCAGGCTAAAAAAACTTGTCTTTTTGCAATTGCATTTCACTAGGTGGAACACCAGCCTAACTGTTTAATTTGTATATGTTATTTAATTGGGTGTGTGTGTGTGCATGTGACTATGCATGTACATGTTCTTTTAGTTCTTGTAAAGCACATTGAATTGCTCTCTGTGTGAAAGGTGTTCTATAAATACATTTTTTCTTCTTCTAGACACTGAGACTCTGGCCTGTTAAGGCCAGTTCCAGGAGACAGCTAGCCTCCGTTCTCCCAAAGAACGTCCTCATAACATATCATCCTGGTTTGTTCCAAGTTATAAAATCTGCTCACACCATTTTGACTGTGAACATTTCCGCTGAACTGTTGCATGAAGTCTTCCTCTTGATCAAGAATAAGTAAAACAGAAAGGCATCTTTGACTCTGCTCTCTATTTTATTCACCAGATCAACCAGGGACATTTATTAATATGAAGAAAATCCATGACACTAGCATACTCATATAACTGAGATGTATTTTTTTCTTGTAAACTTAGAGCTTTTCTTGTAAAAATTAGACATTTTTTCCTCAAATTTATTCCCCTTTTCTTACAAATTTAACATTTTTTTCCTGTGCATTTTTCGGTTAATTGAAACAGCGGCTAACTGTGGCTGTTTTTTAGGGTCTGGCTGGTGTTTCACAAATTTACATATATATAAAAAAACAACTAGATTCACTAGCAAATTCATCATTTTTGGATATATATATATATATATTTTAATTTGTAGAGTTCTCTCAACTTTATCTTTGTTTAAAAAAAAAAGAAAGAAAGAAAACTAGCTTTATCAGTCAGTATTTCTGCTTTATAAATGGGCTCGGATGTAAAACAGGGACCAGGTTCACGGTGAGGTCTCCCTCTCGTAAATCCGTCGTCAGCGTGTCACGCACTCGAAGTCCAACTGATCATGGGTGATTTACACCCTGCTGGGAATGATAGACAGGCGTGCAGCCGTCAGGAAGGTTGGGGGGGGGGGGGGGGCAGGGCTCCACGTGAGACTGTCCAGGGAGACGCCGGCACACAAAGCTCACTTCAGAGTCCAGACCGGTGACGAAGAGCTAGAGGGAACAGTTGGTGGCGGAACTTGTGGAAATTTCATGTCCCTCTCTCTCTGTGGTTTAAATTAAAAAAAAAAAAAAAAAAAAATCACAAACCAAGCTGCTAGAAGATGAAATTGATGTCAATCATGTATGCTAATACAAAGATTTTGCCAAATTTCTGAGACCTGAGTTTCCAGTTCCACATATTTCTTTGGGCTAGCTTTTCAGGAAGCCAGTAAGTCGCCGTTTGCATTTTTTTTTTTTATATTGAATATTGTTTTCATTGATACAGTAAATCATTAAAGGTCCCATATACTTCACTTTTCCCACATACAAAAGCTCCCACAGATCTTAATGAGACATTTGTGACATTTTTTTAGTCAAACTGCCTTTAATTATTTGATAATTGTGTCATCATGGTGAATCATCTTTTGCAGCTTTCCTCAGAATGGCTCGTATGAGTACATGTCTCTTTAAATTCCTTAGAGTAGCATTTAACTCCATTAGTATTGCCAATCTTAACTAGCTGCTAGCTCAGATAGCAAGCCTGAGCTAACTGACATAAATTTAACAAAATAAAGCATTATTGGTGGACAGGGGTGTGTGGTTTCAGTGGTCGATAGGATATGACCAGTCCCCGGAGTACACTGAGCATAGAAACATTCATGGCCCATAGCGGCAAGCTGACACTAGCTAGCTGCTAGCTAAAAATAACATCTGAGGGCAACGTACAGTGTCAAGTGTCAGTAGATGAAATCAGGTTCCAGTGGGGGGAGGTGAATAGAATTTATAGAGAATACCAATCAGAACTGGATGGGTCAACAGTTAAGCTAATGCCAGCTGGCCTGTCTGTCAGCCTCTGCCTGTAAGCCAAGATAGCCAAGATAATGCTAACAGTTCTATATAGCAACACAGCAAAAATATACCACAATGAGCCAGAATGACACAAGATATATTATCAACTACATTAGGAAAGAAGGTAGAAATATGGATGTCTGTTATAGTGACTGAAATCTAAAGAAAAATATGCTTTGTAAGCTAATTCTGTAGTAGCGGTGCTAGCGCTGAAGTTAACACTTTGGGCTCCCCGCTGAAGTTTGTGAGTTTTTCCTCTAATATTGTGATATTTTTCTTGTAAATTTGGATTTTTATTTTACTGTAAACTTAGAGCTTTTCCACATAAATTTGGAACTTTTCTTTTAAATTTTCAATTTATTTACATTTGCTACTTCTTTTGTTAATTTGCAACTTTTTTCTAAATTTTTCCTCACAAATTTGTGACTTTTTTTCCTTTTAAATATCCTATTTTTTTCTTGTAAGTTTGTAAGTCTTTTCAAATAATTTTCATTTTTTTCTTGTAATTTTTGAACTTTTTCCACCTAAATTTTCAATTTTTTTTTCTCATAAATCTGCGACTTTTTCTAGTAAATGTGACTTTTTTCCTCATAAACTTGCTATTTTTTTTTGTAAATTTGTCACTTTTTTTCAGAAGTTGGATAAAGTGCACCCAGACAGAATAAAACCCATCTTTTTCTTTGTGAAACCATGAATTCAGAGTCTTTACAGGCTACACTTTAAGCACCCTCACAAATGAAACGAACAAACGACACTGAAAACAACCTCCGCGGTGGATGCAGTGACAGATTTTATAAAGAACCAGCCCGTGTGCAGATCTGTAGGAAGGTATCAGTTTTCCATGCGAGCCCGAGGTTAGCATACAGCTCATGCATGTTCATTACTAGAATTCAAATGTGTATACGGTTCACAGCGGGCGTCGCAGCGTCACCGTACAATTCCCCGAACAAATTACATTCACCGCGTTCTTAATAAATATGAGTCACGGTGCAGGGGGATAATTATGTTGTTCAGTTGTAAAATATCAACCTGTTTTCTGCTTTGCACTCGCTGCCACTTTTGATGAATGACACACGGAATCAGCATATTGTGACAGATCTTAAGTGGTCTCGAATTAAATCTGAGGTGTGAGAATATCAGAAAAAATAATTACCTGCTCTTTAAGGCTTCACTTAAGATGGATGGAGTCTCAAGTGCTTTTCTATAAGTGTCCCTTAAATTGAAGCATTATTGGTGTTCTGCAGGTTCATAATTATTGCTGTGTGGGCAGGGCAATCGCCCCCAAATGTCTGTTTGGGCTGTAACGCGAGAAAGAATAAAGCTAGGCTCGCCAGTCTTGGTGTACGGGTGAACCTCAGGCTTAGCATGGGTTGCTGTGTTTTGGGAGTCACAAGGTCAAAGGTCAAGAAACACGTGATACCATGTTAGACCCATATGTGTCTTTTTTCCTAAAAAGTATCGTGTTTTTGTGTGTTGGACCCGTTTCTGTGTTGCTATGCCTCGCCTGGTGTCAATCAAGTGGAACTAAGGCTTGGATCATTGTATCGCCATATTTTCTCAGTTTTTAATTTCCCAGGCACCGTGTCAATGTGGGCCGCATCAAAGGGTAAATCTGGGCTGTCTTATGGGTCCCATGTGGGTTTGTCCGCGGGTTCCAAGTTGGCCCCATCTGTGTTTGCTCACATGGACTTTACCTGTTTAGCTATTTTCAAGTTATTTTTTCAAAAATTTGCAATTTTCTTGTAAATTTGATACATTTTTCTTGAAAATTTCTTATAAATTTTCAACATTTTACTGTAAACTTGCAACTTTTTCCCATAAATTGGTGATTTTTTTTCTTGTAAATTTGCAACTTTTTCTCAAAAATTTGTGAATTTTTTCTTGTAAATTTACGACATTTTCTCATAAAAAATTTTTTAATTTTTTTTTTTCTGGTCAATTTGTGACTTTTTTGCCATAAATTTGCAAGATTTTTCTCGTACATTTGGAAAGTTCTCAAAATTTTTGAACTTTTATTACTGTAAACTTTCAACTTTTCTCATAAGTTTGTGATTTTTTCTTTTAAATTTGTAACTTCTCATCATAAATTTTCAGTTTATTTACTTGTATATTTTTTGTTCATAGGCAACTTTTTTCTAATTTTTCCATCAAAAATTTGTGAGTTTTTTCTTGTAAATTTGCTTAATTTTTCTTGTAAATGTGCAACTTATGTGTCCTAAATTTTTGCTTTTTTCATAAATTTGTGGCTTTTTTCCAATAAATTTGTTACCTTTTTTCTTATACATTTGCTAGTTTTTTTAAATTTCTGAATTTTTTCACATAAATTTTCACATTTTATTCACATAAATTTGTGACGTTTTTCTTCTTGTACTTTTGGCAGCAGTGTTACTGACACCTGCTCACCCACCTTAAACCCACATGGGGCCCAGAGGGGTTTAATGCAGGGAACCAAATTATCTGCTTACCTGCACCACAGGTAAAGTCCATGTGGGCAAACACAGATGGGGCAAACCTGGAACCTGTGGACAAACCCACATGAGACCTGTTATGTCCGGAAACACGGAATGACCAATGGGAGAAGAGAGCTGTGCTGGAACTTGAATTTTATTACACAAATGTTAATAAGCAGTACATGCCACTGAGCACTTGGCTCCTCACTGTGCCTATGGAGGGTGAGTCACCAACCACACCATGAGATGGCCGACTCCCTCTTATTAAGGTCGGCGTGATGACGACACGAGCCGGTTACATCATCACGCCGTTCCTGTTGTAATTTCCCTTTAAAACAGGACCCATGAGACAACCCAGATTTAACCTATAGTGGGGCCCAAACGGTCATTCTGGCTGGGTTGCCAGAATTTCAAGATATTGCTTTCTTTTTGAAATAAACGGAAAAATAGCTGATGTTTGTGGTCAGTGGAACTGGGGAAAAAGTTGTTGTATGCCCCACATCGATTGTGTTCCGACTCATTTCACTGTTTAGGTTTGAAGAGGAAAAACAATGTATTTTCTACCTGTAGTTTTCATTTCATTGGTAAAAACTGTATGAGTCCCACATTCCTCAAATCGCAAGAAACCAGCATGGCCGGCATCTGAGCAAAGAAAATAAATGGTTAAAAGTAAGTTTTGTGCTTAAATTATGCAGAATATTAAAACACTAATGACTCCCAAAACTGCAACATTTCATTCTCAAAGCTTACATTACATGACATTATTTTTTTTTTTTTAAATGTGCATTTTTTTCCTTACTGGTAGCTGCTTAATTATATTCATTTATCATGTTAAATTGTTTTCTCTAAAGTTCAGCTAATTTTTTTTTTCAATTCTTAATATGAATTTCAGTAATATATATATAAAAAAACACTACTTTGTGTTGTAGTTCATTCACTCACTTTAAAATAACTTTTAGAGTCCTGTGGAGCTCAGTTATTTATTTATAATAATAAATCCACTTGAGTTTTTTTTTTTTTTTTAAAGAAAAGTTCACAATCTACAAGAAAAAAGTTGGAAATTTACAGGAAAAAGTAGCAAATATTTTAGAAAAAAGTTTTAAAAATTTACAAGAAAAAAAAGTTGCACATTTTTGAGAAAAAAATGCAAATTGAGGAGAGAAAAAAAAACATTGAAAATTTAAGAAAACCAAGCAATTTAAGCTGAAAAGGAACATGACATCTATTATAATTTTATTATGCTGACTCTGAAATATACATCTGCTGTAACAATCACATTTTTATGGCGTTTTTATTTCCTTTTGTTTGTCTCTCTGAGGTCCATGGTGGTGAACCTGAAGGTCAGCAGTCAGCGCAGCTGTGAAGATAAATAAGAATACTGCATATTTACTGTTCATAGAAGAACCTGTTATATAGAACCTGTTCATAACCTGTTTTATAGAAGAACCTGCTACTGTATTTCAATAAAGACATTTTTGAGAAAGTTTGTTGCAAGACAATTTAAGAAACGCACAATATTCATTACACATAACATTCTGATTTTTTAACAAAAATGTTTGTATTTTTACCTGTTATTGCCCAGCATTGTATAAACATACATGCATTACAATCCTAAAATCTGTTACTCAAGCATTTTTCAGTGCTCCTAATTTTCTTGTGCTTTTGTATTTTTTTCTTTTATGTGCTCCTGCATAAACAAATCCTAAACCTTTCAAATGGACAACCTGACACAACCCTTAGCTATCCCGTGCTACCATGCCACAAGCACCAAGGTATCAGCACCTATGGTGCTTTCATTAAAAGTTTTCATGTTCATATATGCTTTTAAGCATCTGTTTTGTATATGTACTTGTAATGTATGGGCGTAGAGTTTCTTTTTTATTCTTTATCATTGTAGTTTTTATTATTTTTTAAAATTTATTTCATATGTCTGTGTGTAATTCTGTCTTCCCATTGGAGGCACTGTTGAGCTACACACACGCAAATGAAATTTGCTCCCTCTGAGACTAACACTGTCAAATAAACCCACACAGAGGGAGGCAGGGGGAACAATGTGAGTCCCAGTCTGCATCCAGCGTGAACTTCACCGAGCCCAGCCTCTCTTGTGTGTGTGTGTGTGGGAAGGGGGAGGGGGGGGCTCCATCATTGTATGGCAACCAACTGTATTGTTTAAATGAAGGGAGCTTTTCCCAGGGTTTGTCCTGCCAGTCTACGGAGCCCCCTTCCTGTAATTCACAGCTGGTTCCTTCCCCTGCCCAAACCCCCACCTTCAAACGCCAGCCACAGAAATAGAATAAAATAAAATAAGACTTGGGACAACAAACCACGCCGTCTTGGACTACCTTACCTATGCGGTATTTTGTTCAGCAGTTAATAATCTCACAGCAGAAGGGAGAAGGAAGGTTCAAGAGGGACCGTCCATGATGAGGCACCTCCTCACGGACCGTGACAGGGACATGTCTGACGACTTTGATGTAACAGAGTAGGGGTCACGCCGACCCTGCAGGCTGTACCTCCAAATAAGTTAACTTGGGTTTCCTTTTTTTCCAAACCTGGGATTTCATTTAAATTAGGCATGCCATGTTTGGTTACATTTAAACTCGTGTTAATTGCAATACATAATGTATAACGTCATCGCCCTCCTGAATTAGAGATATTAAAGGTGTACTAGAAAGTATTTTCACGAAAGCAAATATTAAAAAAAAAACATCAACAAAGTGTTGAGAAAGGTACAGAATTAAAGTCTTTATAGTCTTCAAAAAAGAAAATCTTGACTATATATATACAGTATATATATATATATATATATATATATATATATATATATATATATATATATATATATATATATATATATATATATACTGTATATATATATATATATATATATTTTTTTTTTTATTTATTTATTTATTTATTTATTTATTTATTTATTTTTTTTACGGGTCCGAAATGATCAGTCAAGTGATTGTGCCACATAGGCATTCACCGTTTTTTCTTCATTCTACTTAATTGACTACTCACAGAGTGTGGTGCCTCTGTTTGCTGTGAAAATGCTAGCCATGTCCTATCTAGTGTTTATATAGATCTGTGGTTGCTAAGGACGTCACAGCCAGTCACAGCCAATAGCATAACAAGATTTATGTCATGTGTCTCTACCAAAAAAAACTGGTGTAAGAGTAAGTGCAACACCTACTGGCCAAGAGGTCAGAATTTTGATTTTATCCACTTTAAAAGTTTGAATTAAGTAGTGGTGCTGCCACTTTGTTTTTGTAACGACTGCCACTGTGCTCTTCTCGAATTAATACAAATTCTTGTTTGCTGTTCTGTCTTTAAAAGATTAACTCTGATTGGTGGTAGGATTCCTGAGTTTGGACAAAAACTTTAATGGGTTAAATACAAGGGCAGCATGAAGTACTGATGATGGATTTTTCTGGCAAAGAGTACCACAATTACCGGGACTTACTACATTTCAGTGCTGCAGAAATTGCTGAAGGCCATCAAAACTGAAAGGTGCGCCATGCTGACCAAAGCTGTCCACCTCCTGCAAGGCAACACTGTGGTTCCCAACTGGCATGTTGCCCAGACGGAAGCATGGTCCTGTGGCTATGAAATCCTTCCTCACCCCCTTTAGTCTGTTAAACTCACACCATCTCACTTCCACCTCTTTCCAACCTTGAAGTCATTTTTGAAGGGCGAGCACTTCCAAGATGATGAAATACTGATTACTGAGGTCAAGTTGTGGCTTTGATGCAACCTCCAGTGGCAAATTTATGACAAAAAAATCAGCCACAAATTTAAAAGAGGAAAATATTTTGAAGAAAAGGAAAATTATAAGGTAGTAAATAAATATAAAATTAGCAAATAATGTCTTACTCTTTTGCAAAGAGGTGGACACATATTAACAAGTTAAGACTTGCTGATAGAGTCCAATAAAAAAAGAGGGAATGTTGGGATTTAATCAAAAAGTTGTTCAACAAAGTTTTAATGTAACTTCTTAAAATTCTGGTGTTCTGCTGGTGGAACGTTTCAGATTTTCTACTGCCACTCAGTGAAGAAGGAATTGAATTTTCTTTGCGTATGCTACATTTAAGATAACTGGCTGGAATGCTGAGGGGTTAAGAGTGAGCAAACTTATGCAACCAGCTACTTGTTTGTTAACAATATTGATCACACAGGTTAAAAGTGGGATAATTCTAGAAATCGTTAATTGCCATCTTGGCTCTTCTTCGCTGGTCTTTGGTGTCATTCCTTGATATTGTAGCGAACTCAATATGAGCACCCTACTTGGCTTGCCAAGTGGGTTGACCCTATTGGCGACACAGGTAGGGTGCGGGACTCCGGAGCGGGAGGCGTGAGTTCGAATCTCCCGGTGGGACGTCGCCATGTCGAGCAGCACGTTACACTGGTGTCAGAAGTGGGATCTCCTGTCCAAAGCAGTAATGGGGCGCTGACATCGGGACGATGTTGAGAACCAGAGGGGAGTAGTGTAGCGAACTCAATATGAGCACCCTACTTGGCTTGCCAAGTGGGTTGACCCTATTGGCGACACAGGTAGGGTGCGGGACTCTGGAGCGGGAGGCGTGAGTTCGAATCTCCCGGTGGGACGTCGCCATGTCGAGCAGCACGTTACAATATTCTAGCGCCGTTAAAGAAGTTTAGAATGAAAGCAAACTCGTTTCGGCTCCTTCTTCATTGAGGTAAATATGGCTGACTCAAACACATCTGCCCTCACCTCCTCTCCACCTGGTTTGAGAATCTTTGGTCCATTCATCCAACTCCGGCTGCACACACACACACACACACACACACACTGAGCGCGCCGTCGTCATTTCGTCTTATCAGCAAGTGCCTCTCCTAATTGCCTCTCAAACCCTGTGGAGCAAATTAAAAAGTTGTTCACATTTTGCTTACTCGTCGTTCACTTTGTTCCACTCGTCTCCAGCCCTTTGCTGGGAGATAAAAGAGAATCACAGCTGAAGATAAAGTTGTTCGCCCGGCCCCCTCCGGACTTCTGTATAGAAACGTCATTAAAAAAAAAGGAGAGAATGGCTTGAATCCACTCCTGTCCAAATGTGGTTGTACAAATGGAACCCACGATAATTATTCTCACAAATTCTTTCACGCACTGACAGTAAACGGGACCTCTGTGTCTAATTGTTCTTCATATTCTCCCCATCTTTCTCTCAGGCGGTGAATGCATCCGTGTTTAGCTGTTGACGATGTGACATTCTTCTCATCAACATGAACATTAACACCAGTTAATAAAACCCTCTCTGGTTCAGTATGAGATCATTAAAAACTCTGTATAACCTCAGAAAAAGGGTTCCGGCAGTTTGTGGGTGTGCCCAAATCCAGTTCACTAATACAGCAGTGCAAAAGTGAATTTTGCACTGGGGGCAAAGTGCGGAGAGGCTTTCATAAGGCTCTTAATTATTCAGAGGTGTGTCTGGGGCGTAATGTGAAATAAACCAATCACTGCCTTTGTTCTCATTCCCTTTAGGGGGTGCAAGATCAAAGGCGTAATACTAATCTGACAGCGTTTAAATGGGAGGACAAATCCGTCTTGCGCTGAGGACGATCTCAGCAAAGTGAAAACGCATTTAAGGGCAAGGAGCTTTCAAGGAGCTTTTTAACCTCCTCCGCAGACCTGCTCGCACTAGGGAGACTTGGTCATAATTACGCACAGATGAGAGCGGTACACTTCAGAGATGATGCCAGTCTTTCTTTTGTCCATGATTTTGACAGAATTGTAAAAATTTCTTCAGTTATATAGTCTATGTCACAAACGTCATCCGAACTTCTCTTTTAAACCAAGTTCATCTCTTCTTAGGGTCCATTAAATGCCTCTGCTGAATGCAAAATTGTTGTATTTTAACTCAAAACAACTGAAGGAATACTTTTATTTTGAATCATTCTGTTAAAAGATTGACAGAGAATGAGTTTAAAAAATCATTAAAAAAAGAAGTCCTAATTAGAATCTTGTCAGTGCTTCACCGGCCACAACGACAGCTCCTTTTCCCAGTAAAGGACAGACTATTCCTGCTGTGGTCCGGTAGTCCGGTAAATTAAAAAGAGGACAATCCGCTGAATCATGAACCCACACACCGTTTTTTTGTTTGTTTGTTTGTTTGTTTTCTGTCTGTGAAGTGAAAAACTGACTGCTGTGTCTTCAAATCGTTCATATTTAACTGTCCTCATTTAACAGAAAACAACGCTGGGGTGTTTTATTAATCGGGATGCACGCACGAACAGACGCAAGACATAAAGATGATAGGATGTTTGTTGTTTGTTTCGTCGGTGAAATGAATTTCATAAAGTTGTGCTTTTTAGCCTTTTTCTCAAAATTTTCAACTTTTTATTGTAATTTTTTTTCTTAGAAATATGTTTTTTCCTCTCAAATTTGTAACAATTTTGTCATAAATTTGGGACTGGCTAATGGTGACTTTTCTTAATTGTAAATTAGCATCACCTGTCACTTGATTCCACCTTTATTCTTGAAAATATTACTTTAGGTTTACATGTTTGGACTTAAATTTGTGGATGCTCCCCACCTCTACCACCCCCCTTTATATAAAAATTAACAAATCGCCTCTTGCCCTGCAGACAATGGCGCTCTGCCTTGTGTGATTTTGCCGAAGTCACCCCCATAAAAAAAAAAACAAGTCTGGGAGCATCCTACGGCCGAATGATTCAGTAACTTTCATGCATAAGGTACTCAAGTTTAAATCCCTGCTCATGCTAACTTTACTGCATGTCAGTAGCAAACCAAAAAACTACTTAAAAGGTTTTTGTATAACATTATTGGCCAACTTTGTTCCATTTTCTACGGATAATAATGAGATTTAAAGGGGAAACTTCCTGCTTCTATATATGTATCAAGATAAGAAGACGTGCTGTTTGTTGTGTTAGTGGCAACAGAGAATTTCTGGAGCAACAGAGATTCTGTAAAAACCCGGATATGGAGCCTCAGATAGTGGCCACACTACGGAGGTGGTTCACATCCCTGGTAAACATCAGGAAGTTTTCAGACCGCCACCATTTAAGCAAACATCAGCAAAGAAAAACACGGCACTGACATTCCGCTGTTGTATCTCAGGGTTAGAGCGGCACGTCAGACTGTCATCAAACCTGCATTAACTCAGGGAAGTTTTGCGTTATTTAGATCTATTATTTATCGTCATGTGAATAACAGACCTTCCATCTTCCAGCCAGCATGTCCACGTGGGCCCCACGATAGGTTAAACCTGGGCTCGGTCCCATGTGGGTTTGTCCACGGACTCCATGTTGGCCTCATCTGTGTTTGCCCACATGGACTTTACCTGTGGTACGGGTAAGTGGGTAATCTGCTTACCCGCTTTAAATCCAACTGGGCCTCACATGGCTTCAATGTAGGGGAGCAGGTTTCAATAACACTTGTGCCATAGGCAAAATTATGAGGAAAAAAGGCACAAATTTGTGAAAAAACTTGAAAATTTAAAAAAGTAAGCAAATTTATGAGAAAAAAGTGACAATTTCTAATAAAAAAAATGTGAAAATGTATAAGTAAAGTCACAAATTTGTGAGAAAAAAATGTGAAAATTTATAAGAAAAGTCACAAATGACAAAAAATAAATTTACAAAAAAATGGCAAATATATGAGAAAAAGAGACAAATTCATGAGAAAAAAAGTGAAAATTTATGAGAAAAAGGGCAAAAAATTATGAGAAAAACTTAAAACTTCAGAAAAAAAGCAAATTTATTAGAAAGTCACAAATTTGTGAGAAAAAAAGTGAAAATTTGAGAAAAGTCACAAACGTATTAGAAAACATTATTAATTTACCAAAAATAGCAAAATTTATGAAAAAAATGACAATGAGAAACATATAAAAATTTACAAGAACATCACACATTTATGAGAAAAAATAAAAAAATTACAAAAGCAATAGCAAATTTATGAGGAAAAATGTAAAAAAAAAATGAGAAAAAATGTTAACATTTAAGAGATAAAAGACAAAAATTTATGAGAAAAATTTAAAATTTAAAAAAATAGCAAATTTGTAAGAAAAATGTGAAAATTTGAGAAGTCACAAATGTATGATAAAAAAAATAAATTTACAAAAAGATAGCAAATTTATGAGAAAAAAGTAAAAAAAAATTCATGAGAAAAAATGTGAAAATTTATGAGAAATCACAAATTTGTGAGAAAAAATGTGACAAAAATTTATGAGAAAAGTCACAAATGACAAAATATATTACAAAAAAATGGCAAATTTATGAGAAAAAGAGACAAATTCATGAGACAAAATGTGAAAATTTGTGAGAAAAAAGGTCAAAAAATTATGAGAAAAAGTTAAAACTTCAGAAAAATAGCAAATTTATGAGAAAAAGTCACAAATTTGTGAGAAAAAATGTGAAAATTTATGAGAAAAGTCACAAATGACAAAATAAATTACAAAAAAATGGCAAATTTATGAGAAAAAGTCACAAATTCATGAGAAAAAATGTGAAAATTTAGGAGAAAAAGGTCAAAAAATTATGAGAAAAAGTTAAAACTACAGAAAAATAGCAAATGTACGAGAAAAAGTCACAAATTTGTGACAAAAAATGTGAAAATTTGAGAAAAGTCACAAATGTATTAGAAAACATTTTTAATTTACCAAAAATAGCAAAATTTATGAGAAAAAAATGTCAAAATTTGAGAAGTCACCAATGTATGATAAAAAAATAAATTTACAAAAAGATAGCAAATTTATGAGAAAAAAGTAAAAAATTCATGAGAAAAAAATGTGAAAATTTATGAGAAATCACAAATTTGTGAGAAAAAATGTGAAAATTTATGAGAAAAGTCACAAATGACAAAATAAATTACAAAAAAATGGCAAATTTATGAGAAAAAGAGAAATTCATGAGAAAAAATGTAAAAA
The DNA here is from genome assembly GCA_020510985.1 of Pholidichthys leucotaenia. Lineage (NCBI taxonomy): Eukaryota > Metazoa > Chordata > Actinopteri > Cichliformes > Pholidichthyidae > Pholidichthys > Pholidichthys leucotaenia. The sequence goes on along the minus strand of CM035841.1, from coordinate 98,891,407 downwards.
TTTATGAGAAAAAGGTCAAAAAATTATGAGAAAAAGTTAAAACTTCAGAAAAAGAGCAAATTTATGAGAAAAAGTCACAAATTCATGAGAAAAAATGTGAAAATTTAGGAGAAAAAGGTCAAAAAATTATGAGAAAAAGTTAAAACTTCAGAAAAATAGCAAATTTATGAGAAAAAGTCACAAATTTTTGAGAAAAAAATGTGAAAATTTGGGAAAAGTCACAAATGTATTTGAAAACATTTTTAATTTACCAAAAATAGCAAAATTTATGAAAAAAAATAACAACTTAATGAGAAACCTATAAAAATTTATGAGAACATCACACGTTTATGAGAAAAAAATATAAAAAATTACAAAAACAATAGCAAATTTATGAGGAAAAATGTAAAAAAAAAATTGAGAAAAAATGTTAACATTTAAGAGATAAAAGCCAAAAAATTATGAGAAAAAAATTTAAAATTAAAAAAAATAGCAAATTTGTAAGAAAAAATGTGAAAATTTAAGAAGTCACAAATGTATGATAAAAAAAATAAATTTACAAAAAGATAGCAAATTTATGAGAAAAAAGTAAAAAATTCATGAGAAAAAAATGTGAAAATTTACGAGAAATCACAAATTTGTGAGAAAAAATGTGAAAAAAAAATTGAGAAAAAATGTTAACATTTAAGAGATAAAAGCCAAAAAATTATGAGAAAAAAATTTAAAATTAAAAAAAATAGCAAATTTGTAAGAAAAAATGTGAAAATTTAAGAAGTCACAAATGTATGATAAAAAAAATAAATTTACAAAAAGATAGCAAATTTATGAGAAAAAAGTAAAAAATTCATGAGAAAAAAAATGTGAAAATTTACGAGAAATCACAAATTTGTGAGAAAAAATGTGAAAATTTATGAGAAAAGTCACAAATGACAAAATAAATTACAAAAAAATGGCAAATTTATGAGAAAAAGAGAAATTCATGAGAAAAAATGTAAAAATTTATGAGAAAAAGGTCAAAAAATTATGAGAAAAAGTTAAAACTTCAGAAAAAGAGCAAATTTATGAGAAAAAGTCACAAATTCATGAGAAAAAATGTGAAAATTTAGGAGAAAAAGGTCAAAAAATTATGAGAAAAAGTTAAAACTTCAGAAAAATAGCAAATTTATGAGAAAAAGTCACAAATTTTAGAGAAAAAAATGTGAAAATTTGGGAAAAGTCACAAATGTATTTGAAAACATTTTTAATTTACCAAAAATAGCAAAATTTATGAAAAAAATAACAACTTAATGAGAAACCTATAAAAATTTATGAGAACATCACACGTTTATGAGAAAAAAATATAAAAAATTACAAAAACAATAGCAAATTTATGAGGAAAAATGTAAAAAAAAAATTGAGAAAAAATGTTAACATTTAAGAGATAAAAGCCAAAAATTTATGAGAAAAAAATTTAAAATTAAAAAAAATAGCAAATTTGTAAGAAAAAATGTGAAAATTTAAGAAGTCACAAATGTATGATAAAAAAAATAAATTTACAAAAAGATAGCAAATTTATGAGAAAAAAGTAAAAAATTCATGAGAAAAAAATGTGAAAATTTACGAGAAATCACAAATTTGTGAGAAAAAATGTGAAAATTTATGAGAAAAATCACAAATGACAAAATAAATTACAAAAAATGGCAAATTTATGAGAGAAAGAGACAAATTTATGAGACAAAATGTGAAAATTTATGAGAAAAAGGTCAAAAAATTATGAGAAAAAGTTAAAACTTCAGAAAAATAGCAAATTTATGAGAAAAAGTCACAAATTTGTGAGAAAAAAAATGTGAAAATTTGAGAAAAGTCACAAATGTATTAGAAAACATTTTTAATTTACCAAAAATAACAAAATTTATGAGAAAAAAATGACAAATTAATGAGAAACCTGTGAAAATTTATGAGAACATCACACATTTATGAGAAAAAATATAAAAATTTACAAAAAAATAGCAAATTTATGAGGAAAAATGTAAAGAAATTGAGGAAAAATGTGAACATTTATGAGATAAGAGCAACAAATTTATGAGAAAAAAATTAAAATTTACAAAAAATAGCAAATTTTTTAGAAAAAAAGTCTACCAGAGAGGTGACCTAGTGATAGAGCATCCGTCCCACAACCGGGAGGCTGGAGTTCAAGTCCCGGCTGGGTCATGCCAAAGACCATTTTAAAATGGAACTTCCTGCCGTCCAGCTTGGTGCTCAGCAATAATGGAACGGAGGACAGAAATGGTTATCCAGCCACAGGGGGTGTACAAGCCAGTGGGCTCCATGAGCCTGTCAAAATCCCGGCTAAAATGGGCAGGGTTGTGTCAGGAAGGGCAGCCGGCATAAAAACCCTTGCCAAATCAACATGTGGGTCTTTGCACTATAAGGTGATGATATGCTGTGGCGACGCCGAAAGAGAGCAGCTGAAAGATGGAAAAAAGGTCATAAAATTTATAGAAAATAGTGATCAAAACTGAATAGATCTGCAGTTGAGCTAACATCAGGTGAGCTCTAATGTGGTTAGACTGACTGACTCTGACTGCCAAGCTAAGGCTTTGATGTAGTATCTCAGCCGTAATATAACACAAGACATAAACTGTGGATAAATGAGCCAGTTGGAAACAGGGATGTCTATTAGGGTGACTGAAATCTAAAGAAAATAACAATATACACTGTGCTTGGTAAGCTAACTCCCATTAGCTCTGAAGCTAATGCCTCGCCCTCCCTGCTCAGCTACATGTTTGCAGACAGACAGCTAGACTGGCCAATAATAGGGCAGTGGGCGGGAATCAAACCTGGGTTTTTAATTTCGTGCCGGCTTGTCCTGTCAGGCATCGGCTTCCGAGCTAACAGTGGTACTACTGGGTGCTGGTAAGCTCGGTGGTACAGTGGTTAGCACCGTGGCAGCACAGTAAGAAAGTTGTGGGTTCGATCCCACCCCCTGACCATCAGTGACCCTTCTGTGTGGAGTTTGCATGCTCTCCCCGTGTCTGCGTGGGTTTACCCCAGGTACTCCGGTTTCCTCCCACAGGCCAAAAACATTCAAGTTAGGTTAATTGGAGACTCTAAAGTTCCCTTAGGTGTGAATGTGTGTGAATGGTGAAGGGATTGGCGCAGCGCCGTGGCTGCCTCACCCATCCACATGGATGCACTTGTTCACAAATGTTTCTGTGCTTATTGTACACCAGGGACCAGTAATAGCCTATCAACCACTGAAACCACACACCCTCGTCCACCATTCATTCTTTGAGACAAATTTACATTGGTTGGCTCGAACTTGCTATCCAAGCTAGGCAGCTAAGATTAGCAACAGGGATGTGAGAGGGAGGGTGGCGTTGACTGCAGCTTTTGGGCATTTAGTAATTAGGTAATTAAATAAAACTTGACAGAAATGACCTGTGGGAGCTGTCAGCATTTGGAAAAAGTGTGCTAAGTCTTTCCATTGTAATCTTCTTACAATGGAAACCGCTTCTGAAAACCATTAATGCAATCATCTGAGTTATGTTTTAAAACAAACGTCACTTGAAAACCCCATAAATCACCTCACTACCAGACGTCTCATGTTCGTGTCCACTTGTGTGTGTCCTTATCTTTCGGTCTGGGGTCGAGGATGTTGGACTCATTTCTAGATAATGGCGAGGTTCTGTTTCAGCTGGCCAATACGGCAGCCAAGATTCCAAAACTCATCAATTCTCTTGTAGACGCACCACACGCCCATGCTTTCCATCCTCACCCTTCTCCTATCGTTTTTCTCTTCCCATGTTCTGCGATAACAGAGCTAGGACAAAAAAAAGGGCGAGTGTTTTCATCTTCCAGGCAGTTATATTTGAGGCGTGTGGCTGCGGCGAGGGTCTGCTGATGGATTTAGAGGAGCCCGTGGGTGGAGCGGGGGGAGGGGGGTTCAGAGGGAGTTTGATCTCCCTGGGTGGTCTGTTCTGTTCAAGCTGACCTCCAGGTTAATGAGCAAAACTAACAAGCCTGTGCAATTTACAGAGAGGACAGACCGACTGTAGGGAAGCATTTCTGGTCATGTCTGACAACATTTCTCTGATCTTGAGGGGTTTTACTGGTCACAGGATCCACCCCGCCAGCATGTCCATGTGGGCCCCACCACAGGTTAAAACTGGGCTGTCTTATGGGTCCAAGTGGGTTTGTCCATGGATTCTATGTTGGCGCCATCTGTGTTTGCCCACATGGACTTTATCTGTTTACCTGTTTTCAGCTTATTTTCCTTACAAATTTGCTATTTTCTTGTACATTTGTGACTTTTTTCTCTTAAAGTTGATATCTTTTTGTTGAAAATTTGAAACTTACTCATATATTTGCAGCTTTTTTTTACAGTAAACTTGCAACTTTTCCTCATAAATTTGTTGATTTTTTGGTAAAACTGTGACTTTTTTCCAGCAAATTTGCTCACTTTTTCTTGTAATTTTTGAACTTTGCTATAAATTTGTCCCTTTTTTTACTGTAATCCTGAAATTTTTTTTCTTGTAATTTTTTTTTTTTACTTTTTCCTTGTAAGTTTGCTTTTTTCTTTTAAATTTGAGAGTTTCTCTTACATTTGCAACTTTTTTTATGTGTAAACTTAGAACTTTCTAAAAAAAATCAACTTCTTTTTACTGTAAACTTGCAATTTTTTCCTCATAATTGTTTTACTAAATTTGTAACTTTTTCTAGTAAATTTTTAGTTGATTTAATAATAATAATAATAATAATAATGCATCAGATTTATATAGCCCTTTATCATAGACACTCAAAGACACTTTTTTTTTACAAAAATATACATTATTCATTCACTCCAAACAAACAATGGTAGGGGCAAGCTACTGACTTTACTCACACATTTGTTACGTTTTTGTTAATTTGCAACTTTTTCTAAGCTTTTCCTAATAAATTTGTGGGGGTTTTTTCTTGTAAATTTGCTAATTTTTTCTTTTAAGTTTGTAATTTTTTAAAGCAATTTTACATTTTTTTTTCTTGTAAATTTGCAACTTTTTTCTCCTAAATGTTGATATTTTTTTCTTATAAATTTGTATCGTTTTTCCAGTGAATTTTTGACTTCTCATAAATTTGCAACTTTTTTCTCATAAATTTCCACATTTTTTTGTCAAAAATTTCTTACTATTTTTTCATAAATTTGATTTATTTTATTTTTGTAAATTTTTGCTTTTTTTCCTCATAAATTTGTGACCTTTGTCTCATAATTTTGCCTATAGCACAAGTGTTACTGAAACCTGCTCACCCACAGTAAACCCATGTGGGGCCCAGTTGGGTTTAAAGTGGGTAACCGGATGACCTGCTCACCTGCACCACAAGTAAAGTCCATGTGGGCAAACACAGATGGGGCCAACATGAGACCCGCTGACACACCCACATGGGATCAAAAAGACACCCCAGATTTAACCTTTGGTGAGGGCCCACATAGACATGCTGGCTGGGTATCTGCGGGAGATCAGACCAGCATCCCCTTAGAGGTTGAAAAGCCATGGAAGGGTGTTTAGCCATTAATTTATGCTAATGGACCCCCGCCTGCTCCTCACTACGTGTAGCTTGAAAGTGGCATTAGACAATTTCCCACGACACCCCGGACAATCTCCCACACCCCAGCTGAAAAAACGCTGGTTTAATAAAATAAAAACAAATTCCCCAACTTAAAACTTTCTAGTGAAAATACTGATTAGCTTGTAACTTTTGAAAATTGCACCCAAAGGTTTAACATGAAGGCCTGAATGTGAGACACAGAAACTTTGAACATTTTTTCGTTACTCAAGGCTAGCATGAAATGCCCACAACTGAATACAATCACTTATTTCTCCAAAAGCAACCTCGAAGTTTAAGTTTCGTCTTCACTAATCCACAAACAAATGATTTCCTTTCATCAATCGCTTATAATCTGTATTTTGGATAGAAGCACATCGGTTTGGTATAGATCACGGTGTTCCTACTGCAGGACAAATTATCTTCGCCGCACTTGATGTCTGATGTGTTTTTAATATTTCCTCCTCGTCAGCGCCTCACCTTTCCGGCCGAGGCTCTGAACGGACCAAGGCAGAGGGGAGATAAATTGTTTTTAAAAGGAGGCAATGCCAGGGAAGATGTATGGTGGGGCAGAATTAGAGCCATTCTGATGGAAAAACAGCAAAACTCAGGAGAAAAATCTGCAAGTTTGTCTGAAGTGCACTATATGATAGTGCTATACCTCATTAATTATTGGTCAGTTTTAATTTTCCATCTACAAGATGAAGATTGAGTCTTTAAAATGAGCCGATCTTCAGCTGTCAGGCATGGCAAGACCCGAGTGTTTAAATGGTATTAAAATATGCAGAAGCACTGAGCATTTGAGCCTTGAAATGATGGCAAAACTGCTTAGTAAATGTATTTTAATAGCATTAGCTGCACACTGATAATCTCAGAAATTTGCAACTTCTTTTTCTGAAATTTATGACTTTTATATAAATTGCCATTTTCCATAAATATTTCTTCTTTATTTTCATAAATGTGCATTTTTTCTTTGAAGTGATATTACCTATGTGAGTATGGAAGATGATAATAGGCCATAAACCCTGTTTTGGTAAATGTAATTTTAACATTAAGCACTTATGTTCTTGCTTTTTGACTTTTTCTCATGAATTAGCTTTTTTTCAGTTTGTCCTTCTAAATTCTTATTTTGTCTCATAAAAGTGACTTTTTAAAAATTTATATCCAATGTTTTTCACAAAGCTAAAAGTGAACTGTTTGGCCATAATGACCATCATTACATTTGGAGGAAAAAGGGGGAACCATGCAAGCCTGAGAGCACCATCCCAGCTGTGAAGTATGAGGGTAGCAGCATCATGTTGTGGGGGTGTTTTTGCTGCAGGAGGGACTGGTGCACTTTACAGAATAGATGGTATGATGAGGAAGGAATATTATGTGGAGATATTGAAGAAAAATTTGAAGGCATCAGCCAGGAAGTTAAGTCAAGATGATGCAGCCACCCCCATGTTGCCATACAGTATGTGTCTTTCTATGCAGTGTATGTAAACTTATGGCTTCAACTGTATATCATTTTCCTTTGGATTTGTTTTTTTTTCATCCATATGGTGAGTTGCTACTATTTGCCAAAGCCCCACAGCAGCCAAAATCCTGTGGCGGTCCATGCCTTTGACAAAATGAATGAGTCACAAATTAGGAAAAAAAGCAACAAATCTGCATGGAAAAACTATATATAAAGATATGTGGAAAATAGTTGCAAATTTACACACAGTTTATAAGATATGCTATTAGATAAAAGTTGGATACATACTATTGTACTTTCATTTGAAGTATGCTTCGTCTGCAAAATTACTCTCAATAGTCAAGGTTGCTGACCTTGACATAAAATAAGAGAAGTTGAAGTCCTGACACAGGACTTTCATCAATGGTACGTGAACCTACCAAAGATTAACAGGATTAGCTTTAAGCGGTAAATTCAGGAGCTAACACTTTAAACCCTACTCATCATTCATTCCGAGTTTGACACTAAGAACATTTCTAAAGGCGACTTTCTGACCCCCGTTGACCTCCAACAACCCAGCCCCAGCCGAAGAGGCAAAGTGGCTCCAAATTTATGGGCGACAAGTAAGGGCCCCCACCCCACCAATCATCTTCCAATTAAGCCGTCAGAGTGGGGCAGATGGTTGTGGGGGTATCTGGGTGTTGCGCTGCCCCCGTGCCCGCGTCTCTTCCCCTCCGAGCGCCATCCGTCACTGGAGGAGCCACTAATTAGTTTCTTATTTCACCATGTTAACCGTTCCGGGATGGTGAAAAGGCCTCCTCGTGTTTTGAGTGACGGTCGACGCACCGAAGGGGACGAAGGAGAGGAAAACCAATCACTGAAGCCAGAGCGGCATTTCAAGATTTCTATAATAGCCTTTTCATCGGCACGACAAGTCGGCAATTATATTTCCCCCACCAGGTCTCCTGCTGGGACATTTTCTTCTTTGTCGTTTCTTCGTGCAAACAGTGCCAACAGTTGACAAGATCGCTTAACAAAGGAGAAAAAAAAAACTTTCTACGGAGAGAAATGTGAAAAAAAAAATATTAGAAAAATACAACAAATCAAAAAGAGAGACTTGCAACTAAATCAAAAAGTAACAAGAAAAGAAAAAAAAAAACTTTAAACATGAGATGAATAAAATGAAAATTTAGAAGGAAAGAGTGGAAAATGGAAACAATAGCCGCTGGATTAAAAAGGCCAAAAAGATGATAATAACGATCAAATATCTGTGAGAAGTTGGGCAGTGGTATAAAAATTATTAGGAAACAGATTTTAATAAATAGTAAAAAATAAATATTATAATTACTGAAAAAGTATTTTTATTGATACCCAGTGTAAGAGAATTTTCAGGTCAACCATGAATTCTTAAAGTACAGGGGAACAAAACACAACTATATTGACTGCATTTCTTTCCACATTTTAAATCATTTTTATTTTCTTAATAAAATGTTTGTGCCATTGTGGTGAATTTCTCTTTAATTATTTAATTATTACTGAATATTTTTTTTTAAATCATCTTTTGCAGCAGTTCAGAGAGCAGCTGGTTTCAGTGCATGTCTCTTTAAATCTCTCTTCAAATACATCAGTATGCTAATGTTAGCTGGCTAGATAGTAACTTCTAGCTTGGAGCCAATAACATAAATTTGCTTTAAAGGGTGAATGAAATAAAGCAGGGGTCACCAACTGGCTGCCTCTGGTCCAGATCTGGACCCCGAGAGCCCTCTGTCCAGACTCCAAAGCCTTTTGACACAATATGGGGGAAAAGGGAGACTGTTTTGTTTTGTTTTGTCAGAATGAAAAAAGTAGAACAGACTCTGTGGCTCTCACTGCTCCAGCGGGTATGTAGCGGGTCACAAAATTGTGATCCCATGGGCCTGCACTGGTTATAGAGGTAATTTCTGTAGCCTCTGATATCACATAAAAACTACATAATCAAGAAAAGTTTCGCCTGAAAAGTTTTTGTTCAAAACTATATAAATAACCCAAAGAAGTTTTGGGATCCTATTCTGTGGAGCAACGGAACAAAACTGGAACTTTTTCAGCCTATAGATATGCGGTTTGTCTGGAGGAGGAAGAAGGAAGCATATGCTGGAAAGAACACCTTGCTTACAATCAAGCATGGCGGTGGTACAGTAATGCTCTGAGTGATGCTGCTAGTTTGTACAATTTGCCAATAAACCTAAATTTGTCACAACTCGCTCTCGCCCGTCATCAGTTCCAGTGGCGCGCACACCTGCGTCTCATCAGCCGCAGACTATTTAACCCGCTCTGCCTATAGCCTCAGTCTGGAGCCGTCTGCTTGTCTACGCTCCCAAACTCCAGAGCATGACCGTCTCTCCCTGGCCTGCGCCATCCTTCACCCAGCACGTAAGCTGTTCGTGTCCTTACCTGCTCTTCAGTCTCTCCCCTGTGCACAGGTGGATCCTCCAGGCGGCGGATTTCCTCATCCTCGCCTCAATCTCCGCAGCTCTCTCCTCGCCGAGTGCTCATCAGAGCGCTGTCTCCCAGGCAGAAGTCCTGTGTCAGCCAATGCCAGCCACTACAACACCTGCATGTAAGCAGTACACTGAGTGTTAACCCCACGGGGTGTGTGACTGTCTTTAACCTGAATCTCTGCTCTGCCCGTAGGGTTGCCTGGCTGCACGGCGAACTGTTCCGCTCCCGGCACTTCCTGTTCACCATTAATCCATCCACATCCCTCACACATGCATCCAAACATCCACTGTTGTTGAATAAAGCTTTGAAGCTAACTCAAGCCTGTGTGCGTGTTCCCTGAGCCCAATATCATGTCAAAATTGCAGTGGAGGTTGACTGCTTTTGATTGCAACTGTGTATTCTCATGTAACATTGCTTAATTACAAGCCTTGTTAGTGAGCTAAAAGAGAGAAGCAGAAAAGATTTGTCCAGTCCTGTCATGAGCCGAGCTCTGGAAGTTTCCACCAGGCTCGATCTCATGTATGATAAGTTTACCCGTTTGTATTTTCCGTTACAGCACTGTGTGGACTTTGTTTGTTGTTTTTTCAATAAATCTTCCAAACTCACAGTTCAGCGTGTGGGTTTCACCTTTCTGTCCCGAAGGGCAATTCATGACAAGCCCTAGTTGTACTGTAAGTCCATTTCCCTTGTTTTTTTTTTTTTTTTTTCCTAAAATGCCACCAGGAGACATCGTTACACTAATCTTCACATACCAGAAGTTTGTGACTTGTGTTTACCTGAGTGGAGGTGTAATTATTTTGAAGTTCTTTGCATCAGCTCAAGACAAGGTGACTTCCTTTAGTTTAGTGACAGACTTTCCAGATTATGGAAGCCATTGTCAATGAAAATTGTCAGGGTGTTAAGCTGAAAACCACCAATGTTCGAAAGTGATGAATAGAAGGATGAATAGAAGTCATTGTCATCTATTTCTGGAAACAAGAATTCAGTTTCCTCTCCACGTAAAGGATTAACAAGGATTACTTACATTTTCCTGCTGAGGCCTCATTGTTATTGCATCAAATCCTTTATGGAAACAGGGAGTGATTTTGGTTTTAAATCACAGGCTATTGTTCCTAATAAGAGGGCCCCACCACAGGTTAACACTGGGCTGTCTTATGGATCCATGTGGGTTTGTCAAAGGATTCCATGTTGGCCCCATCTCTGTTTACCCACATGGACTTACCCTGTTTACCTGTTTTCAACTTATTTTCTCATAAATTTGCTATTTTATTGTAAATTTGTGACTTCCCCCCTAATTTGATACTTTTTTCTTGAAAATGTTAACCTCTCTTATAAATTTGCAACTTTTTTGAACTGTAAACTTGCAACTTTTTCTCATAAATTTGTTAGTTTTTCTTTTAAAATTGTGACTTTTTTCTAGAGTATTCGTAATTTTGGAACTTTCTCATAATTTTGCCACTTTTTTTTGCCATAATCTTGAAACTTTTTCTCATAAATTTGTTACTTTTTCCTTATAAATTTGCTATTTTCCAGCATGGAATTGGGGTGGAGGATGCGGTGATCTTCCTCCTTCACCGTTCTCTGTCCCACCTGGAGAAGCCCGGGAATGTGGTGAGGATCATGTTCTTTGACTTCTCCAGTGCTTTCAACACCATCCAACCGATGATCCTGAAGGACAAGCTGCTGCGCGCAGGGGTGGACCAGCACCTGTCATCATGGATCCTGGACTACCTCACTAACCGGCCTCAGTTTGTGAGAACCCGGGACTGTGTGTCCGACACGATCATCGGTAGCACGGGGGCCCCCCAGGGAACGGTGTTGGCTCCCTTCCTGTTCACTCTTTATACTGCGGACTTCTCACACAACACAACACACTGCCATCTACAGAAGTTCTCTGATGACTCTGCGATTGTTGGCCTCATCTCCAATGGAGATGAAGCTGAGTACAGAGGGCTTATCCAGGACTTCGTGGACTGGTGCCATCGGAACTGCCTCCAGATCGACGCGAGGAAAACTAAGGAGCTGGTGGTGGACTGCCGCAGGCAAGGACAACCCCTCACAGCACCAGTAAATATACAGGGAACAGACATTGAGATGGTGACATCCTACAAGCACCTGGGTGTTCATCTGAACAATAAACTAGACTGGTCACACAATACTGACGCACTCTACAAGAAGGGACAGTGCAGGCTGTTCCTACTGAGGAGACTCAGGTCTTTTGGTGTACGAGGGGCGCTGCTGAAGACATTCTATGACACGGTGGTGGCATCAGCCATCACTTTTGGAGTGGTCTGCTGGGGCAGTGGCATTACCGCAGCCAATAGGAAGAGGCTGATCAAACTGATCAAGAAAGCTAGCTCTGTCCTGGGGCAGCGCCTTGACCCTGTGGAGGAGATAGGAGAGAGAAGGACGGTGGCTAAACTGTCATCTCTGCTGGAGTCCGAGTTCCACCCTATGCAGGACATACTGAATGCACTGAGGAGCTCATTTAGCAGCAGACTACATCATCCCAGGTGCACAACCGAGAGGTTTCGCAGGTCCTTCCTACCTACGGCTGTCAGACTGTACAACCTAAGCAGGGCTGCTCGCAGAGATAGCAAAAAGACGTAACAACCTAATAGTTTTTGAATGGAAAAGATGCAATAGACTTACACAATGGTCCCCTCCGGCATACAACTAGGAAAATACCGGTCACTATGGAGGGTGAGAATATGTATGGGTACATAATCATACCATGTAGGATAACTAAGTAGACGGTTGTGCTGTTTCATCCCACCTAGCAACAATGCTCTGCACTTTGTGTGTTTATATATTTACATATTTATTCCATCTAGCTACAATGCTCTGCACTGTGTGTGTTTATATATCTACATATTTATTCCACCTAGCTGCAATGCTCCGCACTGTGTGTCTGTGTGTATATATATATATTTATAGTAATATGTACATATGTATATTAGCTGCTCTTGCTTTTTTTTTTTTCTTGCCTTCTGATTGTTGCTCTGAGTGTTGCTATCCCTGTGCTGTTGCAATCCTGGAATTTCCCCATTGTGGGACTAATAAAGGCTTATCTTATCTTATCTTAACTTATCTTATCTTTTCATGTAAATTTGTGAGTTTTTCACATAAATTTGCAAATTTTTTCTTATTTTGTAACTTTCTCAAAAATGTTAGTTTTTTTTTTTTTAAACTTACAGTGTTTCCTCATAAAGTTGAAACTTTGTTCTCATAAATTTTCCAATTTATTTACTCATACATTTGCTACTTTTTTGGTTAATTTGCAAATTTTTCTTATTTTTTCCCTCATATATTTGTGACTTTTTTCTTGCAAATTTGATAAAATTTTCGTGTAAGTCTGTAACTCTTTTCAAGCAATTTTACAACTAAAAAAATAAAAAAAAAATAAAACAAGTAATTTTACAATTTTTTTTCTTCTAAATTTGCAACTTTTTTCTGCTAAATTTTTACTTTCTCAAAAATTTGCGACTTTTTTCAAGTAAATTTGTGACTTTTGTTTCTCATACATTTGCTACTTTTTTTTGTGAATTTGTCACTTTTTTCTTATAAATTTTCACATTTTTTTCTCATAAATTTGTGACTTTTTGTGGTAATTTTTTTTAATCTATGGCACCACTGTTATTGAAACCTGTTCACCCACGTTAAGCCCATTGGGGCCCCGATGGGTTTAAAGCGGGTCAACATATTACCTGCTTACCAGCACCACAGCTACAGTCCATGTGGGCAAGCACAGATGAGGCAAACATGGAACCTGTGGACAAACCCACATGGGACCCAGAAGACAGCCCAGGTTTAACCTTTGGTGGAGCCCACATGGGCATGCTGGCTGGGATGATACATATTTTGATAAAGTGACATTCACAATGGAGAGAAAAGAGAAAAATCCACCGTTCAAACTAAATAACCAAAACATGTACAAGGACATTCATCCTGGGGGACAGGGCAACAAACAACCCCTCATAATGATGACGAATTGATAGAATCGACCTGTGATTGTCTCTTCGTGTTTGTCAATAGAAGCAACATCATCATGCCGTTTTCTCTGGGTTTTTGGTCAATAGGCTGTCCAATTAACAACCAATTACCCCCAACCGTTATGAATCACCTGGGACTGAGGGCAGTGGAGTCTGTAAAAGGTCATGTATGAGTGATGAATATTAACTGTGATGCCGAATCGATCGAGAGGCTGGGAGGTAAATGTAAAGGAAATAACGAGCTAACGAGAACGACGGAGACTGAAGTGTTACGATTGGAAGATAAGATGGCTCATATTAAAATTTTTATGAGACGACACATAGCATAAAATGGTGGAAGAGAGCTGAAGTCAGCATTGTGGTTGAAGATTTGCAGGAAAAGAAGGTTCCAGATTCATGAGAAAAACATAATAAAAATCAGAATGAGAAAAGCCAGAAATTTATCCAAAAATTATGGGAAATTTTTTGCATTTTTCAGAGGAAAACATAGCCACAAATTTGAAAGTAAAACGTCACAAAATTTTGAGAAAAAGTTTTTTTTGTTGTTGTTGTTGTTGTTGTTGTTTTTTATGAGAAAAATGCAATAAATTTATTTATTTGAGAAATGTTGGGACTTTTTTCTCATAAATTTTCAGTTTATTTACTCATACATTAGGTTTTTTTTTTGTTGATTTACAACTTTTTCTAATTTTCCTCATAAATTTGTGACTTTTTTTCTTGTAAATTTGCTATTTTTTGTTGTAAGTGTGTAACTCTTTTCAAGTAATTATACAATTAAAAATTAAAAGCTCAGTGGCTCAGTGGTTAGCACTGTGGCAGCACAGTAAGAAGGTCACGGAATCAATACCACCCCTGACCAGCGTGGGTTTGATCCCACCCCCTGACCATCGCTGACCCTTCTGTGTGGCGTGTGCATGTTCTCCCCGTGTCTGCGTGGGTTTACCCCGGATTCTCAGGTTTCCTCCCACAAGCCAAAAACATGCAGTTTTGGTTAAATGGAGACTCTAAATTAGCAATAGGTGTGAATGGTGAAGGGCTTGGTGCTGCACCGTGGCTGACTCATCCATCCAGGTGGATGCCCTGTATTTTCCCTCTGGGATTAATAAAAAATATATATACAAAAATATTGCAGTTTTACCCATGAAAGGTAATAACAAATTTACAAAGAAAAATATCAAATTTATGAGAATAGCTTAAAATCGATGACAAAATGCTCAAGATTTAGGGAAAATGCCGCAATTTATGAGGGAAGAAAAACCCTCAAATTGGCAAGAAAAAAAGTCACAAATCTACCAGAAAAAGCTGCAATTTCAATAGAAAACTGTTGAAAATTTATATGAAAAAGGCAGAATTTTTAGCTGAATAATGTAACAAACAGATAAAACAGTCTTATGACAAAAGCAGAAGATTATGCCAAAAATATCACCATTTATGAAAAAAAAATTAACTTTATTTTGAAAAATGTCTCAAATTTACTTTGAAAAAGTCTTCAATTTTATTCAAAATTATTAAATTTGCAAAGGAAAATATGCACAATTTGCTTGACTTGGGTCAGTAATTGGACTCAACTGAACCAATAACATCTTTTCTGAATGGTTAAAGGTGCATTCAGACCAAACGCAAAAGTGCAAATTTTTTGAGCAATTACATCTTAATTCAATTTAAACATGCAAATACAAATTAATTCACCATCTGAGCGAGTTGCAGATGGGAAGAGTTGCTTTTATAACTTCTGCAGCTGCGTTCTATCTGCAGTTGAAACCCCCCAAACACTGTCATGTTTAGATTTACAACATCTGACAGGGCTCTCTCGTGGAAAAAGTGTCCCTATACATTCAACACTTCACCTGGATGACGGTTGTTTACACTGCTAGGCCTGCTAGCCCCTGTTAGCACATTGACGGCAGGAGTCTGTAGGCCGATAACTCCAACACTCCGATTCAGCTGCAGAGCTCTTGATCCATCTGTACGGAGGTGTGTGGCAGTCTAATTTTCAAACTAGCTTACTCTTCAATTTCACAGCAACTCACCCTTGGCCGGGGGATACTGGATTCGATCCCAGCTCCCGACCAACAGTGATCTGTGTGGAGTTTGCATGTTCTCCCCGTGTCTGCGTGGGTCTACTCCAAGATTTCTCCTGTTTCCTCCCACATGCCAAAAACATGCAAGTTAGGTTAACTGGCATCAAAACTGGGGATTCTAAATTGTCCTTAGGTATGACTGTGAGAGTGAATGGTTGTATGTCTCTCTGTGTTGGCCCTGCGATGGACTGGTGATCTGTCCAGGGTGTACCCTGCCTCCCGCCCAAAGATAAATTAAATTAAATCACCCGTTATTGTCATTCAACTGTACAACGAGATTGTGCTTTACCTATCTACTGTGTTAATCACACACACCAAGTGTAGAATCAGAGGGCCGCTGCCATGCAAGGCGCCGCCACAAATTTCCCTCCTCCATTCCATTATTGCTGAGCACCAAGCTGGATGGCAGGAAGTTCCACTTTTTATATGGTCTTCAGCATGACCCGACCGGGATTTGAACCCCTGCCTCCCGGGTGTGGGGCGGATGCTCTACCAACTGAGCCACCACTCCGTTAGGCTCCAGCCTCCCCGCAACTCGAAAAGGATTAAGCGGAAGAAGATGAATGAATGAATTAACTCACATATTAAATTTGTTTCTAAGACTGCTTTCTATCGTTTGCGTAATATTGCCAAGATGAGGAGCATCTTGTCTCAGAGTGATGTTGAGAAACTGATCCACGCTTTTGTTAGCTCTAGATTAGATTACTGTAACTCTTTAATATCAGGTTGTCTTAAAACATCTCTAAAAAGTCTTCAGTTGATCCAAAATGCTGCAGCAAGAGTTTTTACAGGAACCAGAAAGAGAGATCATATCTCTCCAGTTCTGGCCTCCCTTCACTGACTTCCCATAGAGTTTAAAATTAATTCAATTCAATTCAATTCAACTTTATTTATATAGCGCCATTTCACAACAACAGTCATCTCATAGCACTATCAACTGTAGGGGAAACCCCACAGTTGCAGAAAGACCCCAGCAATCAGGCGATCCCCTGTGAGCAAGCACTTGGTGACGGTGGAGAGGAAAAACTCCCTTTTAACAGGAAGAAACCTCCAGCAGAACCAGGCTCAGGGAGGGGCAGTCATCTGCTGCGACTGGCTGGGGGGTGAGGGGATAGAGAAGAAGAAAAGAACAGACATGTAGAGAGCAAACAGCACAATGGGTACTCAATCTATGGGAGAGAACAAACAGATGTTAATGACCAGCAAAAAAAAAAAAAAAAATTCACTGAGAGTGAAGAAAGGAGTGAAGCCCAGTGCATTATTGAAGGCCCCCCGGCTGTCTAAACCTATTAGCAGCATAACTAAGGGAGGGTTCAGCAACGCATGATCCCTCCCTAATTGTAGGCTATATCAAAAAGGAAGGTTTTAACCCTATTCTTAAAAACAGAGATTGAGTCTGACTCCCGAATCCAGATTGGCAGCTGGTTCCACAAGAGAGGAGCTTGATAACTGAAGGCTCTGCCTCCCATTGTACTTTTGGAGATTCTAGGTCTAATCTCCCCCCAGCCAGTCGCAGCAGATGACTGCCCCTCCCTGAGCCTGGTTCTGCTGGAGGTTTCTTCCTGTTAAAAGGGGGTTTTTCCTCTTCACCGTCCCCAAGCGCTTGCTCACAGGGGATCCCCTGATTGCTGGGGTCTTTCTGCAATTTTGGGGTTTCCCCTACAGTTGAAAGTGCTATGAGATGACTGTTGTTGTGAAATGGCGCTATATAAATAAAGTTGAATTGAGTTGAACTTAAGGGAGATTACTAGCTAGTGCTACCAAATCCCTCGGACAAACAAATGCCTAAATTCACATGTTTTCTGCATGTTTACATTAACTTTACATGTATTTGTGTTGCACCTTAAGAAATTAGAACTACACACTGCATCAGATGGGGCTGAATAACTTGTCAAAGCCAAGATATTTTCATTGCTGCAATATTTATTCAGTTGAATGCTTTTACATGTTGGCTTAGTCAAATCCAGGAGTTTTCAACCCAGATGTTGCAATTAATCTTTTATTAACCTATTAACCTTTTCTTCATCAGTGAGATAGTTCAGGAACCACTGGATAGCACTCCTCTTTAAAACTCTACAAGTCATAAAGAACAAGAACATGTGAAATTTCCTGTGAAGACAGAAGTTTTGGTATTCCTGTCACTGGCGACAGCGATTGGCTCAGCTGAAGGAGCATTTGGCTGCCTTCCTCTGTCCAATTCCAACACGAAGGAAGGAGTTTACTTTGGCCAGCCATTCCCACATTGTTGAAGATTGATTACGTGGGTTCTTTTGTCTCTGTGGACAATTCAGCTAGTCCCTCCAAAAACAAAATAAAAAAAGTGGAGTTTCAACAACAAATGGGTGGAACTGAAGCTTCCTTTACCATACATCTATGTTTGGAGAGCGATGATGACATGGACCCGTTAAAACTGAAACCAGGATAGAAACATGTGTTCAAAGCAGCTGTGATCAATACCTCTGTATTAATAATTGATCAAATGACCACAGTTTCCCTCATTGCTTCCCCACTGCCGTGACCACAGTAAATGATATATGAAGGAAGAAGTACTTCAGGATTTCAACCTGATATCCTAAAAGAAGATTCATTTGAAGAAAACAAATGCTGCACATTTCATTATTTTATTATGATTATTAGTTCCTTGGTTTTCTGTCTATTCATTAGTTAGTTCTCGAGTTATTTTTAGTTCCTTTTTCTGGCTAGATATCAGTTCCTTATTTATTTTGTTTTCTCTCAACCCCTTAGTGTTCCAGACAGTTTTCCAAAAAATGCCTAAATTTAGCATACACATAGAAAATAACATTCTTTCTTCACTGAGTGACAGCACTAAATTTGAACCGTCCCACTGGCAGAAGACTGGCATTTTAAGAGGTTAAAAAAAGTCACAAAGTTCATAAAGCACTTCACAAAATTGAAACAAAAGTCCCAAGATTTCATGAAAAAATGTACCATGACTTGAAAGTCCCAAATTTACATGAACTTCACAACATCAATAATAATAATAATAATAATAATAGAATGAAAACTTGGGATTTCTGGACAGGATTTCTAGGTGCAGCCAGGGAATGGAGGGTGTCATGCTTGGTGACCACAGGATCTCATCTCTGTTGTTTGCAGATGATGTTGTCCTGTTGGCTTCATCCAGCAATGACCTACAGTTCTTGCTGGGACAGTTTGCCGCTCAGTGTGAAGCGGCTGGGATGAGAATCAGCACCTCCAAGTCCGAGTCCATGGTACTCAGCCGGAAAAAGGTGGATTGTCCTCTCTGGGTTGGGGACAGGCTCCTGCCCCAAGTGGAGGAGTTTAAGAGTCTTGGAGTCTAATTCACGAGTGAGGGGAGAATGGAGCGAAAGATTGACAGACAGATTGGAGCAGCATCTGCAGTGATGCGGACGTTGTACCGGTCTGTTGTGGTGAAGAGGGAGCTGAGTTCTATGGCAAAGCTGTCGATTTACCAGTCAAATCGACGTTCCTACTCTCACCTGTGGTCACAAGCTTTGGGTAATGACCGAAAGAATGAGATTGTGGATACAAGCCGCTGAAATGAGCTTTCTGCATAGGATTGCTGGACTCACCCTCAGAGGTAGGGTGAGGAGCTCAGTCATCTGGGAGAGGCTTAGAGTAGAACCGCTGCTCCTCCACATTGAAAGGAGTCAGGTGAGGTGGTTTGCGCATCTGATCAGGATGCCTCCTTGATGCCTCCCACTTGAGGCGTTTCGGGCATGTCCCTCTGGGAGGAGACCCTGGGGCAGACCCAGGACTCGCTGGAGAGACTATGTCTCCCAGCTGGTCTGGGAACGCCTTGGTTTCCTCTCTGAAGAGCTGGAGCAGGTGGCTGGGGAGAGGGAAGTCTGGGCTTCTCTACTTGAACTGTTGCCTCCATGACCCAGACCTCTGGAAAAGCGGTAGGAGATGGATGGATGGATAATAATAATAATAATAATAATAATAACAATAATAATAATGGATTAGATTTATATGACGCTTTACATGTCAAGTGACAACCCAAAGCTCTGACAGTGAGTCCATCATTCATTCACTCCAGACAGACATTGATAATGGTAAGCTACTACTGTAGCCACAGCTGCCCTAGGCCAGAATGACTGAAAAAAGTCTCAAATTTACATAACTAGTACATACCCGTGCATGCCCGTGCATACCCACGCATGACCATAGAAACCAAGTATAAGCAAGTATTTCTGCATGCCCATAGAAAGCAGGTGTAAGAAAGGGTGTAAGCAAGCACGTCAGCACTCATTCAGTGATGCCTGCCTTTGATGGTGTCATAGTGAGTCCTATGATCGTTGATGATGTCATAGTGAGTCGTATTATCATGAGGCATGCCTACGTTTCATCTATGAAGATGTCCTACATCCTATCATCTGTGACCCACAGATATGATGTACTGCTTTGAATGGGTGTGGTTTAAAGTAGTGTGTCCTATTGTAGTGATTCCTGCGCTCTGTATGACGTCATGTAGACATCCCTCTGAGATCAGAGGAACAGCAGCCTTATAGTTTATCTGACATCATATACAGTTCTGTTTATGTGATGTTATGCAGACATCCAGTAAACGGTCCTATGAACACCAACATCATAAGAACATCATAGGATATCAGGCAGACCCGTGCATGCCCGGAGAAACCAAGAAACCGGAGCACCCAGAGAAACTCAGTGCTTTGCTTGGCATTTTACACATTTGTAGTGTAGACTGGCATTCGTCAAGGTTACACATTTGACGTCATGTAGGCATGGCGAATGCTCCTATGATGCCTGAGTTCATAGGACGCGCTATGAGGATGAGACAGAGATCATAGGCCATCCTATGATGTCCTAGAAACATGCTTTAAAGTCTGTCATACCCTATGCTGGTGAAGGGTGTCCTCCTGTCTCAGACGGGTGCGATGTACTGCTGGAACCTCAGGTGTTTCATCTTCATGGCATCTTTTCTGACGTGCAGCAGTTGTCGTCATTCTATTGCTCTCCATCTGGTGGGTCTTCTTCTTCTTCGTTGAGACCACTAGTTGAGGGATAGGTGCATCATATTTCTAGTTCATGGACACGCTCATTACTACACTACTACACTTGATCTTAGCCAAAAGGCCGAGAAGCAATCATGAAAATAGATCTGAGCAAAAAGACGCTTTCCGGCATGGACTCACTGTATGTGACATCATAAAGACATGCTGCCTGATGTCTGTCACTGTAAATGACATCATAAAGACATGAAGGCAGGCTTGATGTACAGACGTGGACAAAATTGTTGGTACCCCTCTGTTAATGAAAGAAAAACCCACAATGGTCACAGAAATAACTTGAATCTAAAGTGGTAATAAATAAAAATTCTATGAAAATTAACCAGTGAAAATCAGACAATGCTTTTGAATTGTGGTTCAACAAAATTATTTTAAAAAACAAACTCATGAAACAGGACTGGACAAAAATGATGGTACCCCTAGAAAAGATTGAAAATAATGTGACCATAGGGACATGTTCAACCAAGATGTGTCCTCTAATTAACATCACAGGTGTCTACAAACTTGTAATCAGTCAGTCGGCCTATTTAAAGGGTGACAAGTAGTCACTGTGCTGTTTGGTGACATGGTGTGTCCCACACTAAACATGGACCAGAGGAAGCAAAGGAGAGAGCTGTCTAAGAAGAGTAGAAAGGAAATTATAGACAAGCATGTTAAAGGTAAAGGCTATAAGACCATCTCCAAGCAGCTTGATGTTCCTGTGACTACAGTTGCACATATTATTCAGAAATTTAAGATCCACGGGACTGTAGTCAACCTCCCTGGATGTGGCCGCAGGAGGAGACGGATAATACGAATGGTAACAAAAGAGCCCAGAACAACCTCTAAACACATTCATGGTGAACTCCAAGGTCAAGGTACATCAGTGTCAGATCGCACCATCCGTAGTTGTTTGAGCCAAAGTGGACTTCATGGGGGATGACCAAGGAGGACACCACTGTTGAAAACAAATCATAAAAAAGCCAGACTGGAATTTGCCAAACTGCATGTTAACAAGCCACAAAGCTTCAGGGAGAATGTCCTATGGACAGACGAGACAAAACTGGAAGTTTTTGGCAAGGCACATCAGCTCTGTGTTCACAGACGCAAAAATGAAGCATACCAAGAAAAGAACACTGTCCCTACTGTAAAACATGGAGGAGGTTCTGTTATGTTGTGGGGCTGCTTTGCTGCATCTGGCACAGGGTGTCTTGAATCTGTGCAGGGTACAATGAAATCTCAAGATTATCAAGGTATTCTAGAGAGAAATGTGCTGCCCAGAGTAAGATAGCTTGGTCTCAGTCGCAGGCCATGGGTCTTGCAATAGGATAATGACCCAAAACACACAGCTAAAAACACCCAAGAATGGTTAAGAGCGAAACATTGGACTATTCTAAACTGGCCTTCCATGAGTCCTGATCTAAATCCTATTGAACATCTGTGGAAGGAGCTGAAACTGCCGTCTGGAGAAGGCACCCTTCAAACCTGAGACAAGTGGAGCAGTTTGCTCATGAGGAGTGGGCCAAAATACCTGCTGAGAGGTGCAGAAGTCTCATTGACAGTTACAGAAATCGTTGGATTGCAGTGATTGCCTCAAAAGGTTGTGCAACAAAATATTAAGTTAAGGGTACCATCATTTTTGTCCAGGCCTGTTTCATGAGTTTGTTTTTTAAAATAATTCTGTTGAACCACAATTCAAAAGCATTGTCTGATTTTTATTGGTTAATTTTCATAGAATTTTTATTTATTACCACTTTTGTCAGATTCAAGTTATTTCTGTGACCATTGTGGGTTTTTCTTTCATTAACAGAGGGGTACCAACAATTTTGTCCACGTCTGTATATGACATCATAAAGACAATCGCAAGTCATCCTATGATGCCTGAATTCATAGAACGTCCTATGATGTTCAGGCAGAGATCATAGGCCGTCCTATGATTTCCTATAAACGTGACAGACACACACAGACAGACAGACACACACACACACAGATTTCTTGCTTTTATACAGTGAAGAGTGCATGTGTCTGCATCTGTTTGAAAACTCTATTGCTACATGTATATGTTATTTTATCTGGTTTTATTTATTTTTTACCTACTTTATTTTAAATTTGTAGCTTTTCTATTGATATTAACTTTAAAGTCTAAAATGGACATGACTGTGCCTGGTGAAGACAAAATTCTCCTACTGAAAGCTTACAAGAAAGTTACTGACCTGGAGGAGGATATCCGACGGCTCTCCATTGAACTACAACAGAAAAATACGCTCCTTTCCAACTTCATGTCATGTTTCCCACTGTTGTCAAAGACTGAGTCCAAAAAAATTGTCTTTGAGTAACTCAGCCCTCTGAGACACAATCACCTGGGACCCCTCTGCCTGAATCTGATGATCTGGTCTGAAGTTGTGGTCCGGGGAAAAAGGGTCTCAGATGGGTCTACCACCTGCCCTTCTCTGACTATCTCCAACTGCTGTGATGCTGGAAACGGTTGATAATACACCTTCCGCCGATGCTCCTGCTTCGTCTGACCCGGCTCGTCTGGCCTCCACTTGGCACGTAGCCCCCAACAAGGTCTCAGCCGTCCCTTCTCTGGATGACCTGGCAGCCTTTCCTCCACTTAAGGCTGACTTCAATGAGGTGGCTGGCATGGCCCCAGCCGAGCCTCAACAATTCCAGCCCCGCTCAAGAGTGCCCTGTGCCTGGTGTAGAATCTTGAGGGAGGCTGTTCACTAGCACTCTGGGAGGCCACACCACACAATTGGGGAATCTCTTTTCTGGCTCTGGCACTGCTTTGCTGCCCTGCTGATCGGCTGGTGAAGTACGGGGCATAGACACATGTCGATTGTTCCACAGTCTCTCCCTCAAGTTTCCAAACACAATGCTCGCTCTTCCCATTCTGAGAGATAGTTCATCCTCTAGCTTAGCATTCTCTGAAACAGTACTCCCTAGGTACTTGAAAGTCTTGCACTTGACTAGTGGCTCTGTACCAATGCTGATCTCTTCTGGTAGTGATGTTGATAACTGGAACTTGGGTGGTTGATAAAGGCACTCTGTCTTCTTGATGTTTATTTGGAATCTGAATTGGCTAGCTGCTCTTGCAAATTTCTCCACTAAAGATTGCATATCTTCCACGCTGTGTGCAACTAGAGCACTGTCATCAGCAAAGAGCATTTCTCTTACTACCTTTATCGATGTCTTACCCTTGGCTTTAAACTGTGCCACATTGAACAAGTCTGCTTCTTTCCTTGTTTGAATGTATGCTCCTCCTGAAGTGTCTTTGAAGGCCACCTCAAGCATGGCTGCAAGATATAGTGAGAAGAGTGTAGGAGCCAGCACACGCCAGTTGGAGAACAACTCAAGATGGCGACTGGGATGGTCACACTTTTTCAGTGCTGAGACAAAGTCAATGATTTTGCCATTAAAAGTGGCTGGCCTGCAGCGATCGGCGCTCGTGGCGAACACGCACGGGCTGAATTGCCACCTCCGTTGGATTGCCCTTTAATCGCCTTTCTCCAGCGACCAGCGTTTCTTTGTGGTTCACTGATGCGCCTTCCTGAAGCGATTGCTAAGCTAACACTAGTTAGCTTAATGCTACCTGAAGCGATTGCTAAGCTAACACTAGTTAGCTTAATGCTGGCGCCAGTCTCTAAATAACTAACCTACAGCGATCGGATATACCTCCGGTGGATTACCCCTTTGATCGCTTTTATCCGGCCACTGTGAGTAAACTGACCAGCGATTCCAGCGCTTCCTTGTGATTCACTGATGTGCCCTACCTGAAGCGATTGCTAAGCTAACGCTAGTTAGCTTAATGCTGGCGCCAGCCATTCCACCTAACACCAGCCTGAATCAAAGCCCAGCTGCGAGGCCCAGCGGAGATACTACCAGGCAGGCGGCTATTTGTTGACGGGGCTCAGCAGAGATTTCACCCAGGCAGACGGCGGTAGGCGGCGGTGCCCAGCGGAGGACTTACCGTGACTGCAGCGGCGGTGTGCGACGAGACTACCCGAAGCGATTGCTAAGCTAACGCTAGTTAGCTTAATGCTGGCGCCAGTCATTCCACCTTACACCAGCCTGAATCGAAGCCCAGCTGCGAGGCCCAGCGGAGATACTACCAGGCAAGCGGCTATTTGTTGACGGGGCTCAGCAGAGATTTCACCCAGGCAGACGACGGTAGGTGGCGGTGCCTAGCGGAGGACTTACCGTGACCTCAGCGGAGCTCGGTGGCAGCGGCGGTGTGTGGCGAGACTCGGTTGGAGGAGCGGGACGGGAGACCAGTTACGGCGACTATGAGCAACGAGACCAGCAACGGAAGGGGCTAGTTGGCTAGCTGAGGCCCAGCTGGATTCGAGGACGATCGGATCAGATTCTGGCGATATAAGCAGAATTTATTTTACTATCCACAGATTTTCTTTTTCCTTCTTTCCAAGAAAGACTGAAGATGGCTGCCACCGGATTAAAAAGTGGGCTGATGGGCACCACTAATAAGCCTTCTCTACTTCTCCACTTCCTCTTCGTTTTGTCTTTGTGTGTCTGGACCTGCAACAAGAAGGATTTTCCGACAAACTCAACCAAAGGTGAAGTTAAAAAGTTTTATCTGTATGGATTTGGGCTTGGACATCTCACCCTACACTCTATGTGGTCTTTAAACGCCCTGAGCAAAAACTTCCAAATTAAGGCAAACATGGCTGTTAAGCAAAAATCACAATATGGCAGAGGATATACAATTAAAGTTCTGTTAATTCTGCTACTTCTGGCAGGAGATATTCACCTTAACCCTGGACCTGCCACTATTAAACAGCAGACCACTGGGTTAGCACAAAACCGAGCTGTACAAAAGCAAAAACAACATTTATTTTTCCAAACTGTTAATCATGCACGAGTTCTTTGGGACACCAAGGCTAAACCAAAGGGGATCCTTGGCGGTCATTTAAACATACGGAGCATAATCCCCAAAAGAGATGAGATTTCGGTGTTGCTGTTGGACTCAAATCTGGACTACCTTTGTCTCTCAGAAAGCTGGCTACACAGGAACATAGACACTAATATGATCGATATTGTGGGCTACCAGTGTTTTAGAAAAGACAGGCAGGTAGGGAGGGGAGGAGGTGTTTTAATTTACATCAAAGAGAAATATAAATGTCAACTGGTTGATTTGAATACTTCACTTGAATGTTTAGCTGTTAATGTATGTCTCTCTCCGGTAATGAATTTCAACATTGCAGTAGTGTACAACCCACCATCACACAACTCTTCCTTTTATAATGAATTAAGTGATCTGGTTAAACAACTTGAGAAGAACAGAGAAACAATAATTCATGGTGACTTTAATATCAACTGGTCTGATAAAAAAGACAAACAAAAACTGAAAAGCCTCATGACTAAATTTAATTACCAGCAAATGATCAAAGGACCCACCAGGATAACCAAACAATCCAGAACACTTATTGACATGGTATTTACTAATAAACCAGAACGAATAACCAGAACCTATAATCTTGTAACTGGTCTCTCAGATCATAACATGGTTCTTGCTGTCAGGAAACTCACTAAAAAGCGACTACAGTATTTTGGGGGAGTCGATATTGACAAATCAAATTTTATTATCCCCAAATCAAAAAATGAGGAGTTTGAACATTACTTAGAGAATCAAAATTGGGAGCAGCTCATGTCAACATGTGAAGTAGATGATTGTTGTAATTTTATAACTGCAACAATCACAAAGTCTATAGAAAAATTTTCAAAGCAAATTAAAAGTAGACAACAGAAGATTAGCCTACCATGGTTAAATAATGAAATAAGAAAACTTATGAAGAGGCGAGACTATGCACTGAAAACATCACTAACCTCCAAACTACAAAATGATCACCTTGTGTACAAAAGTTTAAGAAATAAAGTGGTACATGAGCTGCGAAAATCAAAAATATCTTATTACAATAAACTGATAGATCATGCAAAGGGTAACAACAGTTCCCTATGGAGGCATTTAAATAACTTAACTAATAAAAAAAACGATCAGAAGGGGGTAAAGGAACTTAGAATCAATGGCAAGACCGTCAGTGACAAGGCTACTTTGGCAAATGAATTTAATTCACACTTTGTGGGCTCTGTGGAAGACTTAACAAAAATTTTTGTGCTGCCAAATGTGCTCAACAACACAAATTCCATACTTCCAACAGATACTTTTCACATCGATGAAGTAAATGAGAAGTTAATTGCTGGTATTGTTAAAACACTGTCAAACTCAAAAGCTAATGATATCGACAATATGAGCACCTCCTTTCTCAAAATGCACAGCAAAATATTAATCAAACCACTGACTCATCTCATTAATCTCTCCATTAGGTCTAGTACATTTCCATCTGGCTGGAAAAAAGCTGTCGTCATACCAGTTCATAAATCAGGCAGTAAAGACGATATATGCAATTACCGCCCAATCTCTATCTTACCAGTCCTATCTAAGGTTCTTGAAAAAGTTGTAGCTACACAGCTGATAGACTACTTACAAGACAGTCAACTTCTTCATCCACATCAATTTGGTTTTAGACCAGGATACTCAACAGAAACAGCAAATTGTTGCCTTATTGAAAATGTCAAACAGTCCTTGGACAGGGGTAATGTGGTAGGAGCTGTTTTTCTAGATCTCAAAAAGGCTTTCGATACTGTAAACCACAGTTTGCTTTTATCCAAAATGGTATCTTTTAACTTCTCCCCAAATACATTAGAATGGTTTGCATCTTATCTCCAGAATAGAGAACAGTGTGTAAAAGTTCACCAGGATAAATCCTCATTTTTAAACAACCGCATGGGTATCCCACAAGGGTCCATTCTTGGTCCTTTACTTTTCAGCATTTTTATTAATGACTTGCCGTTACACTGCTCAGCTGCAACATGCCAACTTTATGCAGATGATGCAGTTATTTACACAGCTGCCTAGACTCCAGCACAGGCTGCAGATGTACTGTCTACAAGTATGGTTGATGTCCAAGAGTGGCTCCTCAAGAACCATCTATTGCTGAACCTTCAGAAAACAGTCTCAATGTGCTTTTCAATCAAAAAATGTAACCTGCAACATTTTAAAGTTAATATACATGATCATGACATCAGTTTAGCTACAGAATTCAAATACCTTGGCATTGTACTAGATCCTCAACTCAAATTTAATCTTCATATAAAGAAAATTTCAAAAACAGTAAAAAAAAATCTGAACTGCTTTAAATTAATTAGATATTACATACCTTACGAAGCAGCTGCACTGTATATGCATTCTATGGTTTTTTCTCATATATCATACTGTTTGACAGTCTGGGCTCAAGCAGCCCCTTCCACAATAAGACATATACTGTAGGTTCATTATATAATCAAACCCTAAAAATCTTGGACAAAAAGCCCATTAGGTGGCATCACTGTAATGTTTTAAAAAAATACAACCTATTGAGTTTTGAGAGCTTCATTGACCTCTGTCTTCTGAAATTAACGTTCAAATGTTTCCATAAATCAGCACCCGAGCCACTTGCTGGTTTCGTCCAAAGACAGGACAGCAGCAGAGCCACCAGGAGTTCTGTTAACAATAACTGTAAAATATTCCACCGCAGAACCACATTTGGACAAACAGCTTTCTCTATAAAGGGCAGTCACATCTGGAACACAATGCCAAATGAAATTAAAATAATAACGGACTTTAAAACATTCACTAAAAATGTTAAAAACTGGCTGAAAAATAAACAAGAATGTACTCATGTATGAATTAATTGTCTGCAAAGTGAGAGTGAATGAAGGGAAGGAATAAATGTGTTTGTTTATAGTGAGTGACGGAGGGAGGAAGGCCTGAAATAGGCAAATGTGAGTTATGTTATATGTGTTAAATGTGAGTCAGGCTGTTATATTTGTGTATTTATAATATTTATAATATTTATGTTAAATGTGAGTCAGGCTGTTATATTTGTGTATTTATAATATTTATAATATTTATAATTGTGTATTTATAATTTTTCTGCATTGATGTATGTGGTTATTGTGTATATTTTTTATCTTGATTCTTTTTTCTAAAGCCCATCCAGGGACAAGAGTTGCAAATTAGCTAATAGCTATACACTCTATGTGCAACACATCAGATTGATTGTCTTTGATTAATTGTCTATGTTTATTGCACTGTCCCTGTCAAATAAACTAATCTACTACTACTACTACACCCGTGTTTCACCCTGTTGCTTACTGAAAAGTCTTTAGATACTGAACCACTCTTTGTCACGTTTGCTTGCATAAATGTATGGAGTGCCTCGATCAGGCTGACAAACTTCTCTGTACAACCATATTTCTTGAGTACTTGCCAAAGTCCTTGTCGCAAAACAGTATCGAAGGCTTTACTGAAGTCTATGAAGAGGTTAAGGTTCAGGTTCAGGTTACTTTATTTGTACCCGTAGGTAGATTTGTTTTGCAGTCTGGTGACATCCATATTTACAAGCCACAAATTACATTCAACATAGACACAAACACAGGCACATATGAAGCTGACTATAAACATGATAAAAATACTCAAGGCTCCATCAATCAGGGTATAAAAAAGACAAAGAGATGGGAGAAAAACCAGAGGTAAGAGAGAAGGGTCATATTAAAAGTTAAAAACTAGTCAAAGAGGTTAAAAACTCAAAGGTCTAAAACCCAATAAAGGATTTAGAACCCAAGTAACATCCTACAAAAATAAGTAAATATAAAATGGAGTTAATAAATAGGTACCTAAATTATGTGCAATATATTGTTACAGCTTGTTCAACTCTTTGACAGCAGCAGGAACAAAGCTGTTTTTTGTAATGCTGGGTTCTACTTTTTGGTACAGTAAACCTCCGTCTTGAGGGAAGAAGCTGAAAGTTGCAGTGCAAAGGGTGGGAGTCATCATTTAAAATGGAGGTAGCCATCCTCTGTACTTGTCTGGTGTACAGGGATGTCAGGATCAGCTGTGGCTCACCAAGCAAATGACTGGACCATCTAACTACCTGATCCAAGGATTTCCTCTGTTTCAGTTTTATCTGACCAAACCATGACACTAAAGAAAAGGATAAAACAGATTCAATAAAAGCCCAATAAAACATTGTCATTATGGTTCAGTCAATTTGGAAGCGTGCAAGTTTTCTCAAGCAATGCAAATGTTGCTGACCCTTTTTGCACACCCTTTCACAGTTCTCTTCAAACTTTAAATTACTATCAATAATCGTCCCAAGATATTTGTAGGATTGTACACATTCGGTGGTCTGGCCTTTTAGTACGGTGACTTTGTGCCTGGGATTTTTCCTCCTAAAGTCAATAATCATGTCTTTAGTTTTTGTCGTATTCAGCTGCAGGTAGGAATCCTCACACCAGTGAACAAAATCATCAACTACTGGGCCGTGGCCACTCTCACCATCCTGGAGGAGACTGACAATAACTGACCATCAGCATACTTTATAATGTGTCTGTTGTCATGTCTGCTCCGACACATGTTTGTGTACAGGATGAAGAGTAGTGGTGACAACACACACCCCTGAGGAGAGCCAGTAGAAGAGCACTTTAGGTCAGACAATGTACAATTGACCCTTACTCTCTGCGTCCTGTTGGTTAAGAAATCCAGAATCCAACCCACCAGATTATTGCTCAAATCAAATTGTTGCAGGAGCCTTTCAACTAAGATATGAGGTTGGATTGTATTAAAGGCGGAGGAAAAGTCCACAAATAGAAGTCTGGCGTGTGTCCCATTAAAATCCAGATGTTTAAAAAGCATGTTAAACAGAGTGACAGTGGCATCCTCCACTCCTCTGTGAGGCCTATAGGCAAACTGCAGAGGATCCAATGCATGCTCAGTCTGCTTTAGGACCTCACATCTGACCAGTTTTTCAAAAATTTTCATTAAAATTGAAGTCAAAGCGACTGGTCTAAAGTCGTTTACCATTTTAGGACAGCTGGATTTTGGAACGGGAACAACCACGACTTCTTTCCAGATCTTAGGCACATGTTGTGTCTGTAAGGACTTATTGAAAATGTAATGAAATATAGGACTCAGTTCATGTGCACAGGACTTTACCAAGCGCCCACATATATTATCAGGGCCCTGACTTTTGTTCACTTTTACAGCGCAGAACTCCCTTTTAACATCCTGCACCTCAATATTAAAGTGCTGATTGTCTTTGAGTTTCTGTTTCAAATCTTGGGTTTCTGTGCTAAAATCAAAGGAGTCAAAACGACCATAAAAACAATTAAGAGCATTATCCAGCTCTGTGTCTGAATTAAAACCATCTAAAAACACACGATTACTGCGCTCTGTGCTCTGAAGGCCTGCAATAGTTTTCATACTGGCCCAGGCTGAACCAAGTTTCTTTGTTGCCATCTTGCTTTCCAATTCTGATTTATAATTCTGTTTTGCTCTTAAAATTTCAGACTTCAGCTCTTTTGTGGCAACCTGTAGCTCCGAAACAGACCCCTGTTTAAAGGCAAGTGCTTTCCTCTGTAAGCAGGATTTAACTGATTTTGTAACCCATGGTTTGTTGTTGGGATATATTTTGACACGTTTACGTGGAACGATCTTATTTTTACAGAAAGCCATGTATGAGCATGTGACGTCCACCAAAGAGTCCAAATCATCCCCGCAGGCCAGTGTGAACATCTCCCAGTCTCTACAGTCAAAGCATTCCTGGAGGCTGTGCACTGAATCTTCTGTCCACACATCAATGTCTCTCGTCTCCACCTTGTCTCTTCTGAGAGCAGTTTTATATGTGGGCAGCAAATGTACACAGTTGTGATCTGAGGATCCTAACGGAGGAAGGGGGAGTGATTTATAGGCCCTCTCTATGGATCCATAGCACAGGTCCAATGTCTTTTTTGGCCTGGTTGGGCAGGAGACATACTGACAAAAGTTTTTAAGTGTCTTCTTTAAAGAAACAGGGTTAAAATCCCCAAGAATGAAGTTTGGCGCCTCTGGAGAAAATGTTTGCAGCCACTGGATCACATCAAAGATGGAGCTGGAGGTGGAGTCAGCATCTGCCCTCGGATGAATGTAGTAGTAGTAGTAGTAGATTAGTTTATTTGACAGGGATGTAAACAGTTGTGATGAAAAGCTGGGGGAACTCGCGAGGCAAATAAAAGGGGCGTAGTGACACAGACAGCAGCTCCACATCGGGTGTACAGATGTGCTCTCTGACCGTGACAGATGTGCAGTACTGCTTATTAATGTATAAATACATACGCCGCCCCCCTGACATTTCCCCGTTACCTCTTCCTGCCGATCCGAGCGCAGTGGGGCTCCAAAGCCGTCAATCCACAGGTCTGCATCTCGGTCATGCGCATTAAGCCAAGTCTCGGTATAAGCCATGACACAGCAGTTCTTAAAGTCCTTCTGGTAGCGTACATTCCCTTGAATTTCATCCACCTTGTTTCTCAGAGACTGTACGTTCCCAAAAATCATAGAAGGAAGAGGAATGTTACCAAACTGACGTATCCTCAGGCGCAAATTCACACCTCCACGCTTTCCGCGTTTCCTTCTGCCTTCTCTTCCGTCTCTCTTTTCACCGCTGTGTCCGTCTCTCAAAATAAAGTCCGGCAGTTGCGGCTTAGGCTCAATCACAGCTGCTGCATCAACCGTGTTTAAATGCAGTAACATGTCCCTGGAATAATGTATTCTGCCCGCCATGATGCTGGTCGCGTTTACCTCATAGACAAAGAGCCGGAGGAAAATTAGCAGCAGTGCAAGAGAGGGGAGGAAGTCCATGTTGTTGGAACCAGGGAGCTCTTTGCCATACAGTCCACAAACATTCCAGGGCAGAAACGACACAGAGGATTTCGTAAAAACACATAAAAGTACATAAAAACAGACACACAGACGACGGACTTTTTCACCAGCTGCCGGTCGCTGCGTGCGCATGCGTCCTTCAATATCTGTTCGGAGACTACATACTACATAAAGCGGAATGTTCTGTTCAATACACTTTTCTTGAACCTGTTTCAAGCAGAAAATCATGTCCATTGTGCTTCTTCCACTTCTAAAGCCGCACTGGGTTTCCGGTAGTACATTCTGCGAGATGTGTTCACTGAGTCTGTTAAGTAGTACACGTGAGAGAAGCTGACCAACAGTAGCTAGCAGTGATATACCGCGGTAATTTCCACAATCTTCCTTGTCACCTTTCTTGAACAAAGGCACAATACTTGCATCCTTCCAGTCTTGAGGTACTTTCTGGGCATCCCATATCTCTTGGATGAGCTTGTGCAGGCAGTTGGTCAGCTGAACACCACCAAATTTCCACACTTCTGCTGGAATTCCATCCCTTTCTGGAGCTTTACCATCCTGTGTTGTCCTGATAGCTGCCATTAGTTCATCAAAATTTGGTGGTTCATCCAGACTTGATACAGCTGGTCGCTGCACTAGAGCTTCTTTAGCCTCTTCAGTGAGATCTCCAGGGTTGTTTAGGTAGTTGGTCAAAGTGGTCTGCAAATCTGTCCAGGATCTTGTCTTTCTCCTGCAAAACCATTTCACCATCCATAGCCTTTAGTTGGATCAATCCTCTTGGTTTAGGGCCGTAGATTTCTCTCAAACCTGTGAATAATTGGCTGTTCTAAATTGTCCCTAGATATCTGTTTCCTATAGGCCCTTAGAATAGAGGGTTAGTATTAGTGAAAGCGCTTTGAGTGGTCTTTGTGACTTGAAAAGCGCTATATAAGTGCAGGTTAGTTAGTTAGTAGTTAGAATGTTTTCATGTCCTTCCTGTTTGCTGCAGTTTGAAGTTCCTCGGCTTTTTCATCCCACCAGTTGGACTTCATCTCTCTGGTGTACTTCTGTACCTCACTCTGAGCCTTTGAGCATTTCTTCTTCTTCGACCTTGTGTTACACTGTAGGTTTTCCTGCCTAGCTGTATTCCTTGCTTCTAGTAGTTTCTTTAGGTGTTCATCATGCTCATCAACCCCCTGATTGCTGGGGTCTTTCTGCAACTGTGGGGGTCCTCCCTACAGTTGATAGTGCTATGAGATGACTGTTGTTGTGAAATGGCGCTATATAAATAAAGTTGAATTGAATTGAATTGAATTGAATCAAACCAATATTGATGTTTCCTCTCAGGGTGGCCTAATACATCACTTGCAGTCTGATACATCGTATCCTTCAGTGTTGCCCATTTCTCTTCTATGTCATTCTCTGAGTTGTTGCTGTCCCAGTCTTTCAAGTTTTCATCCATTTCCTGTGTAATTTCTTCCTGCTTCTTTTGGCCTTTCAGTGCACTAGTGTTTCGCTTCCGTGGTGGCTTTGCACCCGTCCTGCAGTGCTGTTTCCGTCTGTAAATCCTTAATCTAGATTTCAGCAAAACATGATCAGTACCACAGTCCGTGCCTCTCATTGCTCTGGTGTCCAATACATCCCTTATGTCTCTCTGCCTGACTATGATGTAGTCTAATAAGTGCCAGTGCTTGGATCTTGGGTGCATCCATGTCTTCTTGTGTGTGTCCTTGTGCTTAAATAGAGTGTTGGTTATCACAAGGTTGTACTCTGAACATAGTGCAAGTAGAAGTTCTCCATTAGCATTGCACTTGCCTACTCCATGACTGCCTAGCACTCCTTTCCATTTCTCAGTATCCGAACCAACTCTGGCATTAAAATCTCCAACGAGTATCAGCCTGTCATCAGTCAGTACATGCCTGATAGTTTCACATAAATCACTGTAGAACTCTTCCATCACCTCCTCTGTGTTGGTCATTGTTGGGGCATATACACTGATGAGTGTGGCATACATCTTCCGCTGTAGTGGGAGTCTCATAGTCATTATCCTGTCGTTGATTGGCACCAGTTCCTCATCAAGCATTGCTGCTATCTCCTTTCTAACTGCAAAGCCCACTCCTGCTTCTCTCCTTTCTTGAGTTGATCTCCCACTCCAAAAGAAGATGTACCCATGGTCTTCCAAGCTGTCATATCCAGGCAATCTTGTTTCACTAAGTGCAGCTATGTCTACATTGTACCTGTTCATTTCCAGGGCCACAAGTGCGGTCTGTATTTCTGGGTGCTGTGATGTTGTTCTGTCCAACAGAGTGTGTACATTCCATTCTGCTACACACAAGGCTGCTGTTTTCCTCTTCTTTTGTCTTCCTGCTCCTAGCTTACTTTTTGCTGCCTGTCGGAGTGTGAACAAATCAGCGTGGACCTTGTAAGCCCGGGCGACGTCCGAGCCGGTATGAGTTTCTTTCTGATTGACCATTTAATGAAACTGCTTGCAAAATACTTGAGTACTGCTAGCTTTTGCTGGACTAGCAGCACATTCTTGGCAGATAAAGGTATTATCAGTGGCAAGGACAAGCCAAGACAAACTGTCTCCAGTATCTGTTGCAGTGACTGACCAGATGATAGGTTTATTTATCTCTGCTCTTTGTGTAGTGCATGTCACAATGCACCGACTGTCACAGTCCACCACAGACTTTGCGACAGATATGTTTATCTGCCAGGATGTCCAGTCTCACCCTGTGTAACTCCTCCACCATACAGATTGTAATCCAGGTAGGGACCAACAACACCACCCACAGACAGTTGGAGATCATTAAAAAAAACTTCTGCAAATTTTTTTTTTAACATTTTATCTAATAGCAGAACATCTTTTTTTTATTATTATTTCTGGCCCCATTCCCGCCCTGCACTGTGGATCAGATCACTTCAGTTGCATTCTTGCCATCTCATCCTGGCTCAAGTCCACCTGCAGCAGCAATAACATTGGTTTTATTGACAATTTTAACTTGTTTTGGGGCCACCACACCATCTACAAATACAATGGCATTCATCTAAATGTATCAGATAGCCGGCTCTTAGCAGCGAATCTGATGCATGTCATCCAAACAACACGTGATTGACTGTTTACATCCCACAACACCTACCCCTCACCCCAGATCCATTCACATATCTGACTTCCAGAAAGACTGCTATATCCAGTACCAGCCCCCTGTATTGTCACTCTCCGCCATCTGGTCTGGTAACTATTTCACTGCCACCTTCCCCACTAAGATAAGATAAGATAAGATAAGCCTTTATTAGTCCCACAACGGGGAAATTCCAGGATTGCAACAGCACAGGGATAGCAACACTCAGAGCAACAATCAGAAGGCAAGAAAAAAAAACAAGCAAGCAAGAGCAGCTAATAAACATATGTACGTATTACTATAAAATATATATATATACACACACACACAGACACACAGTGCAGAGCATTGTAGCTGGATGGAATAATATATGAATATATGAACACACAGTGCAGAGCATTGTAGCTAGATGGAATAAATATGTAAATATATAAACACCCACAGTACGGAGCATTGCAGCTAGGTGGAATAAATATGCAAGTATATAAACACACACAGTGCGGAGCAATGTAGCTAGATGGAATAACATGTAGATATATAAATATATAAACACCCACAGTACGGAGCATTGCAGCTAGACGGAACAAATATGCAAATATATAAACACACACAGTGCAGAGCATTGCCGCTAGATGGAATGAAACAGCATAACCGTCTACCCAGCTATCCTGCATGGTATGATTATGTGCCCATACACACTCTCACCCTCCATAGCGACCGGCATGCTCCTAGTTGTATGCCGGAGAGGACCACTGTGTAAGTCTATTGCATCTTCTGCATTCAAAAAACTATTAGTTTGTTACGTCTTTTTTGCTATCTCTGCGAGCAGCCCTGCTTAGGTTGTACAGTCTGACAGCCGTTGGTAGGAAGGACCTACGAAACCTCTCGGTTGTGCACCTGGGATGATGTAGTCTGCTGCTAAATGAGCTCCTCAGTGCATTCAGTATGTCCTAGGACACTCATCACTGACAGACCTCCATCTATAAAGCGTACAGATCACGGGAATTCACACCACGCTGCCTATGTTCTGTGAACCGGTCATTTACTAATGTGACGTTTCATGGGGTTAACACAAATAAGGAGAGGTGATTGTGATGCAACAGGCTTTATTCTTCACTCACTCACAACAACGAACAGAGGGGAGGTCATTAACACAGACCCTCATCTCACTCATGGTGACACAGACACATGATCTATAACATTCAGGGAAACAACACTAACTGGTCTTATAACACAGTTATAATTGCACAGCAATAACACTT
Organism: Pholidichthys leucotaenia; assembly: GCA_020510985.1. Classification (NCBI taxonomy): domain Eukaryota; kingdom Metazoa; phylum Chordata; class Actinopteri; order Cichliformes; family Pholidichthyidae; genus Pholidichthys; species Pholidichthys leucotaenia. Next base: position 98,854,753 of record CM035841.1, on the reverse strand, counting down.
AGAACACACGGTTAATAACAGTCTTTGGATCGTCCGTGGTGCAAGCATGCCAAGAGAATCCCCACCGCCTTATCACAGCCCCGACGTTATACTGTCACCCCCTGGACTGATTTCTGTCCCCAGAATAATAAAGTCCAGCTTAAAAGTCCAACACAAATCTGTTCAGGTGTCGGTGCAGCCACCGTTGTTGGTGACCAGCAAGCACGGTCCCGACCAGTGGCTCGCCAGCTTTGGTGAGAGTCCCTCTTTCCGCTCCAGGCAGAAAAAGTCCAGCAAAATCCCTTCCCTGGCAACGGGAGTCATACGCTCGTTTCTGTTGACTCTCCGCCGCTACCAGGGTCTTCCAAGCCAGTTTGGGTACCGTGTGCAGGTGTCCTCTCGAGTGGAACAAATAATCCAACCCCGATTTGCTGTCCATCTCATACTGCTGCAGGGGTGCATGGGATTGCTGTGTCTGTCCTCTCTGAGCCATGCAGATAGCACAGCGGTGGACATGGCGCTTCACGTCCCAATGGCACCCCGGCCAGTAGAACCGAGCCCAAAGCCACTGCAGAGTCTTCCTCACTCTGAAGTGGCCCGCCCCCACCGACCTATGGACAAACTGGAGCACCCTGGGGCGCAGCCGTCAGGGCATTAGCTGCTGCCAGACGTGATGCAGCCCAGCTGGAGACTGGCACCGCTGATAAACAACACCTTCTTGACAGCAGTGGTTGGACCACTGGGAACGAAGGGCCTTGGTCTCTGGGTCCAGTGCAGCCACAGCCTTCTGGGTGGGCTTCTGGTCTGTGTCCAACTCCTGCCAGACCTGGGAGATGACAGGATCTCTATCCTGCTCACTCCGAAGCTGCTGCCTGCCAAGGGCCTCCGTGATGTCATCACTGGGTAGAGCTGTCCGGTGATCTGAAGAAGAGCTGTGACCTGCTGTGCTATCCCCAGGCCATAGCAGTCTGGAGAGCCCGTGAGACTCCTGGGTCATGATCCTCGGCCTGCGCTGACGGCCCTCCGACCGTGTGGGCCCCCTGGTTCCTCGTCAGGCTATTGCCACAGAGCGTGATGGTTTGAGCCCCCAGCAGGAGAGAAGAGCTGGTGGTGTTGATCGTCGCGCCCCATGCTGCGAGCAGATCTAGTCCAAGATTTTTTTTTTTTTTTTTTTTGTTACTGTACCCGTAGGTAGATTTGGTTTGCAGTCTGGTGACAAGCCACCGGCTGCCGGTCGCTGCGTGCGCGAGCGCCCTAAACCTACATGTTTTTGGTATGCGGGAGGAAACCTGAGAAATCCCGGAGTAAACCCACGCAACACGGGGAGAACATGCAAACTCCACACAGCTCATTGTTGGTCGGGGCTGGGATCGAACCCACGATCTCATGATCCCCGCGATCCCCCGGCCGAGGGTAAACTGTGCTGCCACAGTGCTAAACCACTGTGCCACCGTGCAGATGGCGCAAGATGAACGGGTCCTGGATGTCAGCCAACCAGAACAGGTGGTTTGTGTTCTGACCGGCCATTCCCACCCCAGAGACCCGTCACCCCCCAAGGCTGGCACGCTCACCGGTGGCTGTGAGGATGCAGCGCCGGGTAGGTTCCCACCCTTGCGTTCCAAGTCCATCTGTGCCGGGCAGCGCCCCGGGTCGGACCAGGGAAATGGTGGAACCAGTGTGGATCAGGGCCCGGATTGGTGTGCTGTCCAGGCTGCACTGTAGATACAGCCCTGGTGATTGTCCAAGTCGGCCCAGCCATTCTTCGGGGAAAATGTTTGTAGGAAGTGGCAGGTCCCCATCTGTGCCACCTCACTCTCGGGTTAAAGCCAGTGAAAGGGCGGTTTGTCGTGGGGTGGGTGCCAGGCAGTAACGCGCAATGTGTCCTGGCTCCCCGCAGAGGAAACATCCTTCCTTGCGCCACTGTTTTTGCACTGTCACCGACCGAGCAGCTGTGGTCCAGTGTAATTCCTCCTCCTCCTCCTCCTTCTCGCTCTCAGCTGTGGCCTGGAAAGCTCTCTGCCTCGGTGAGGACACATCAGCTGCATGATCCATCATCGGCTCCACCCGCTCCGCTTCTGCCACGGCCGTCTCCCAGCTGCTTGCTGCGTGAATCCCGATGTGTTCCTGCAGCCAGGCTGGGCGGAGCCCATGGATGAAGTGGTGGAGGGCAAGCTTCTCCACCGCCCCACGCTTGAAATCTGGGTAGCCACGCTGTGTCAGTAGCCGTATGTCTATGCAGCAGAAAAAATCAAGAACAGAGTATTTTGTCAACACAATCTCAACACATAACCCTAAAGGCTTTTTTGCAACCGATGATCAATTAATCAACACAGATTTTAATGAACACACAAACCTACAATCCAACTTTCTATGTGAGAAATCTGCAGACCACTAAAGATGCAAAATTTATTCTGTTAGATCCAATATTTTAAATGACCAGAAGACTGTTTTTGATGGAGCTTAGGCTCACTTTTAGCTGAGGAAACACTGGACTGTTTTTCCTTTTTAAGATAAGATAAGATAAGCCTTTATTAGTCCCACAATGGGGTAATTCAAGGATTGCAACAGCACAAGGATAGCAACACTCAGAGCAATAATTTAGAAGATAAGGAAATAAGAGCAGTGAATATACATATGTACACATAAATATATAAATATACAGTATATACACAGTGTGGAGCATTGTAGCTAGATGGAATAAACAGCATAACCGTCTATTTAGTTACCCTACATGGTATGAATATGTACTCATACATATTGTCACCCTCCATAGCGACTGATATTGTCCTAGTTGTATACTGGAGGGGACCATTTGTGTAAGTCTATTGCATCTTTTGCATTCAATACTATTAGGTCGTCACGTTTTTTTGCTATCTCTGCGAGCAGCACTGCTTAAGTTATAAAGTCTTGACAGCTGTAGGTAGGAAGGACCTGCAAAACCTCTCGGTCGCGCACCTAGGATGATGTAGTCTACTGCTAAATGAGCTCCTCAGTGCGTTCAGTATGTCCTGCATGGGGTGGGACTCGGACTCCAGCAGAGATGACAGTTTAGCCACCATCCTTCTCTCTCCTATCTCCTCCACTGGGTCAAGGTGTTGCCCCAGGACAGAGCTAGCTTTCTTGATTAGTTTGTTCAGTCTCTTCCTATCGGCTGCTGTAATGCCGTTGCCCCAGCAGACCACTCCGAAAGTGATGGCTGATGCCACCACCGTGTCGTAGAATGTCTTCAAGAGCACCCCTTGTACACCAAAAGACCTGAGCCTCCTCAGTAGGAACAGCCTGTGCTGTCCCTTCTTGTAGATTGTGTCGGTATTGTGTGACCAGTCTAGTTTATTGTTCAGATGAGCACCCAGGTACTTGTAGGATGTCACCATCTCAATGTCTGTTCCCTGGATGTTTACTGGTGCTGTGAGGGGTTGTCCTTGCCTGCGGCAGTCCACCACAAGCTCCTTAGTTTTCCTCGCGTTGATCTGGAGGCAGTTCTGATGGCACCAGTCCATGAAGTCATGGATAAGTCCTCTGTACTCAGCTTCATCTCCGTTGGAGATGAGGCCGACGATCGCAGAGTCATCAGAGAACTTCTGTAGATGGCAGTGTGTTGTGTTGTGTGAGAAGTCCGCAGTATAAAGGGTGAACAGGAAGGGAGCCCTGGGGGGCCCCATGCTACCGATGATCATGTCGGACACACAGTCCCGGGTTCTCACAAACTGTGGCCGGTTAGTGAGGCAGTCCAGGATCCATGATGACAGGTGCTGGTCCACCCCTGCGCACAGCAGCTTGTCCTTCAGGATCATCGGTCGGATGGTGATGAAAGCACTGGAGAAGTCAAAGAACATGATCCTCACCGCGTTCCCAGGCTTCTTCAGGTGGGACAGGGAATGGTGAAGGAGGAAGATCACTCCATCCTCCACCCCAATGCCATGCTGGTAGGCGAACTGAAGTGGATCCATCGCTGGTCCCACCAGGGGGCAGAGGTGAGCAAGGAGCAGTCTCTCCAGGGTCTTCATCATGTGAGACGTCAGGGCCACTGGTCTGTAGCTGTTCAGGTCTTTGGGGTGGGAAGTCTTTGGTACAGGTACCACACAAGATGTTTTCCACAACTGTGGTACCCTCCCCAGCTTCAGGCTCAGGTTGAAGATGTGCTCCACAATCCCACACAGCTGGTCTGCGCAGGACTTGAGGAGCTTTGCGCTGATGCCGTCCGGTCCCGAGGCCTTCCTCACCTTGATCTTCCTCAGCTCCGTCCTCACCTGGGTCTTAGTGAGGGTCAGGTTGGGGGGGCTGTGTGCTGGGAGTGGAGGGGTGTTGGTGGAGTGAGGTGTGGACAGCAGGTCTCAATGACTTTAGAGGCAGCAGTGGTTGGTGTGCAGTCGGGGGGGAGGGCGGTTGGTCAAACCTATTAAAAAACAGGTTCAGATTGTTCGCCCACTCCCTGCCTCCCGTGGCCTGGGGGGAGGTATTCTGGAGCCCAGAGATGGTTTTAAGGTTTCTCCAGACCCCACCGATGTTGCTCTGTTGCAGCTTGTCCTCCATCTTCTTCCTGAAGCTGTCCTTGCCTTCTCTGATCTTCCTCCTCAGCTCCCTCTGTACGGACTTCAGCATCTCCCTGTTCCCCGACCTGAAGATCCTCTTCTTCTCTCTCAGAAGTGTTTTAATCTCAGGGTTGATCCAGGGTTTGTTGTTCGAGCAGCACCGTATGGTCTTGGTGGGTACGGTATTGTCCACACAGAAGTTGATGTAGTCTGTGATGGTGTGAATGAGGCCATCGATTTCTGATCTTTGATGCTAAAGGTGGAGTCACACTTCAACGTTTGGACAAACTTTTACTGATGTTTTGGCAAACATCTGGCTCTGCTGGCAAAAGTTAATGATGGTGTTTGTTGGCAAACGCTGGTGAAAGTTGTGTTCTTTGAAAATTTTCAGAATGCTGGAAATTTTCTGATATTTGGGAATACATGTTGAAAGTTGAGCTCAGTTTGTAAAAGTTCTTGAGCGCTGGTCTACGTTATGCAGCGTTTACCTATGTCAGCCTAAGTTAAAGCTGGGTTTACACTATAGCTTTTGGACCGACTTTTACAGACGTTTCGAAAATTCAGAGAAATAGTCAGCACAGGTCAGCTGACATCAGCGTTAGTCAATGCTCCTATGTGTTTGTGGAGGCTTCCTGCAATTGTGGACCTGCTTTTTGAGTGAACACATCTTTTGGCATACGTTTCAGTATTTATTTCCTTTTATAGTCCTGTGTAGTTACTTCTGCATACTATTTTCCCCTGTTCATTCATTCATTCATCTAAAAAATAATAACACTAAGTCCGCAATTAAAATGTGAATGTGGATGAAATTTAAAAAAAAAATCAGTATATCATCATGTAAATAAAATGACAGGTGATTATATTTTGACTGTTACAACTCCATTAAAATAACAAAAAAATCCTGTTAATTATCATTTACTTTTTTACACCACGTCAGCGCTGTTTGATTCCCCACATTGAAAGTGAACCAATAAATCCCGGAGAATGATTACCACGGAGCAGAAAAATAAGAACAGTTAATTTCTCAATGAGGAGATTTTTTTTTTTTTTTTCTGTTGGGCTGTCACATTTTTGGGAGATCATATATATGTGTGTATATATATATATATATATATATATATATATATATATATATATAAGACAGAGAGTAGACAGACTGAAATTTTCAGGAAAAAAAAAAATTCCACGGACCAAGAAAATGTTTTATGAGACAGAAAAAAAAAAAAAAAAAAAAGATCAGCATCTCCAACGGCTGTTGTTTCAAAGCCAACCAGTAATCCATACTTGCAGAAGACACGTTTGCGCAACAGCACAGCATAGTGGTAGAAAAAATAACACTGCAAAGACACAAAATCCCAAACCACACCCATGACCACACCCATCACCTGGAGCAAACCCACAAACAACTCAAAACTAATCAAATAGTAGATTAAATATACTAGTACATACTCGTGCATACCCATCCATGCCCATAGAAACCAAGTATAAGCAAGTATTTCTGCATACCCGTTGCTGAAGGGTCTCCTCCTGTCTGAGAGAGATGCGTTGTTCACAGTCATGCCTGCGGCGTCCTGCTCGCACCTAAAGTGTTTCATCTTCATGGCATCTTTTCTGACATTCAGCAGTTCTCCTCACTCTATTGCATTCCATCTGGTGGGTCTTCTTGTTCTTCTTGTTCTTGTTCTTGTTCTTCTTCTTCATTCAGACGACTGGTCGAGGGATAGGTGCATTGTAATTCTAGTTCATGGACAGGGTCATGCAAATAGATCTGAGCAAAAAGTGGCTTTCGGCCCTGTGCATGCCCGTCGAAACCCAGAAACCGAAGCACCCGGAGAAAATCAGCACTTTGCTTGGCATTTTAAACATTTTTAAGTGTAGACTGCCATTCTTCACGGGTACTGGTTGGAATGGGTGTGGTTTAAAGTAGGGTGTCCTATTCTTAATTGGGTGACAGACTAACACACTGACAGAGATTTCTTGAATTTATTGAGTGCCTTCTGCCTTACTGAGTGAGACTTCCAGATTTACTGCTTTGAATGGGTGTGGTTTAAAGTAGTGTGTCCTATTCAGTCTCAGCTTCTCTGTGCCTTGCCTGGCGTGCAGCGTTGCTCACTTTGCAGGCATTTCGGGCTTCAAGTGACTCAGCACGTGCATGGGGCACTAGCACTCGTTTCCTGTCTGTCTGTGCATCCCTTGTCTGTCGTACCCTATGCTGGTGAAGGATCTCCTCCTGTGGCAGGTATCATAGGACACTGCATCATAGGTAGGCAGGCATTGTAAGTGATGGTCTATATGACATCATAAAGACATCAAGGAAGGCATCATAGGACACTACATCATAAATAGCCAGTCCTTTTGTCGATATGACGGTATTGCCTATATGACGGCATCGCGAGTCCTATGTAGCGTAAGATCATAGAATCATCATAGGACCTCAGGCAGACATCATAGGCCGTCCTATGATGTCCTATGAGCGTGACAGACGCACAGAGATTTCTTAACTTTATAGATAAAATAGATTAAATGTAATATAATCCCGTGAAGTGAGTTTCGACCTAAAACATCTGTTTTTACCAGCATTTCAGTCATTTGGCAACGGAGCTTAACTTAGGCTGAGTTAGGTGAACGCTGCATAACTGAGCCCAGCACTCAGGAACTTTTACAAACTGAGCACAGCTTTCACCAGTTTATTTCCTAAGGTCAGCAAATTTTCAGCATGCTGAAAATTCTCAACAAAAACAACTTTCACCAGCATTTGCCAACAAACACCAACCACCATTAACTTTATCAACTTTTGCCAACAGAGCCAGACATTTGCCAAAACGTCAGTAAAAGTTGGTACAAAAGTTATAGTGTGAATCCACCCAGAAAACAGGTCCAGAATGACAGGAAGCCTCTACAAACACTGACCTTTACATGAGCGTCAGCTGACCTGCGCTGAGTATTTGTTTGTTTAAGTTAACGTAAGTTGGCAACAGCTGCACATACACTAGCCTAAGTTGGCAAAAGTTTGTCAATGCTGAATGAAATGCTCGCAAATGCTAGCAAAAGTTTGTAAAAGTTTGTAAAAGTTGGTGTGTGCTGGATCAAAAAAAAAAAAAACAACTTGCTCACCAACATAATTTCACAGACCTTTGGACTGATATCTATGATTTTTCAAAATGTCTGTAAAAGTTGCTCCAAACGCTATAGTGTGAACCCAACTTTAGATTCTTGGTAAAGTTTTCTCCCAAGTAAACTTGACCTCCTGCCTTTTAGATCCAATTCCCACATCACTTTTTAAAACATTTTATGGATTTTTTGGGCACAAGATTTTAAATATTGTAAATTGCTCTCTTTGGACTGGGTTGGTGTCTTCCCAACTGCCTTTAAAATAGCTGTGGTGAAGCCCCTTTTGAAGAAGTGTAATTTAGATCCTGATGTTCTTAGTAATTATCGGCCTGTATCCAACTTACCGTTTTTAAGTAAAGTTTTAGAAAAAATCGTTTTTTATCCAGTTAAACAATTTTTATCAGGTGTAATACATGGACTCCCACAAACTGTCAGTCGTGGTGCTGCTGGGTCTCAGCATTGCCTTTGATACAGTGGATCACCACATTTTATTAAGCAGACTCATACACCTGGTGGGCCTGTCAGATACTATTCTTGAATAGTTTCATTCTTATCTCACATATCGGCGCTATTTTGTAAGTATGGATACATGCTCTTCAGGAATCCATGGAATCAAGTGTGGGGCACCCTAATGTTCAAGTTTAGGCCAGAAACTTTTTAATCTTTATATGCTACCACTTGGGGATGTTATCAGGGGACACAGTATCAATTTTCATAGCTATACTGATGATGCACAGCTGTACATTGCCGTGTCTCCTGATGACACAAAACCAATTAATGCCCTTCTGAATTGTATTTTAGATATAAAGTCATCGATGACAGAGGACTTCCTACAGTTCAACCAGGACAAAAAAAGAAGTTTTAATCATCTGTACTGAAAACAAGAGAGAAAAACTTTTACCCAAATTGTTAAGTCTAAAACCTACACATTGTGACAAGAACCTGGGCGTTCTTCTCGACTCTGACTTTAATTTTATTTCACACCACAAAAATTGGATTTTACCATCTTAGGAATATAACCAGAGTCTGCTCTTTTCTCTCTCTTGCCAGCATGGAGGTCTTGATGCATGGTTTTATTACCAGTCGTATAGACTATTTTAATGCACTGCTCTCTGGTCTTCCCCAAAAAAGGATATCACATCTCCAACTGCTCCAAATTTCAGAAGCACGAGTGTTGGCAAGAACCAGGGGGCAGGCACATATTATACCAGTTTACAAATTGCTGTATTGGCTCCCTGTGCATTTTAGGATTGATTTTAAGGTTCTCTTAGTAGTTTTTAAATGCCTCAATGGTCTTGGGCCTTCTTGTCTATCTGAGCTGCTTTTACCTAATGAGCCCTCGCGGACCCCGAGGTCCTGTGGTACTGGCCTTTTAATGGTTCCCAAAGTCAAGACCAAGACCTATGGTGATGCGTCCTTTCATTACTATAGTCCTTGTCTGTGGAACAGCCTGCCAGAGAGCCTCAGGGCTGCAGAGTCACTCAATATTTTTAAGAAAAGGCTCAAAACCCACCTTTTAACCGGAGTGGTGGCTCAGTTGGTAGAGCATCCACCCCACACCCGGGAGGAAGGGGTTCAAATCCCGGCCGGGTCATGCCGACGACCATATAAAAGTGGAACTTGCTGCTGTCCAGCTTGGTGCTCAGCAATAATGGAACGGAGGAGGGAAATTTGTGGGGGCACCTTGCATGGCAGCGACCCCTCTGATTCTACATATATGTGTGATTAACATTGTAGATAAGAGAAACATAATTTTGTTCTACTGTACATGATTGGCTGTATGGATTGAATGACAATAAAGATGGCTTATCCTTAATTTGGCTTTTACCAAATCTCTTTAACTATTATTGAAGTAGTCATTTATGTTCTGTTGTTTTATGGAAGGAAAACTTCGAGGCTCTCCTCAATCCCACTGACACACCTTCCACAGAGGAAGCAGGGCTTGTGGATGAGGGGGACGACTCGCCCATCACAGGGGCTGAGGTCGCCAAGGTGTATAAGAATCTCTTTGATGGCCGGACCCCGGGGGTGGACAAGATTCGCCCTGAGTACCTCAAGGCCATGGATGTTGTAGGGCTGTAATGGTTGACACACCTCTGCAACATTGCGTGGAGGTCGGGGGCAGTGTCTTTGGCATGGCAAACCGGGGTGGTGGTTCCTCTCTTCAAAAAAAGGGACCCGAGGGTGTGCTCCAACTTTAGAGGGATCCACTCTTCAGCCTCCCTGGGGAAGTCTATGACAAGGTACTGGAGAGGAGAGTCTGGTTGTTGGTCGAACCTTGGATTCAGGAGGAGCATTGTGGTTTTAGTCCTGGCTGTGGCACATCGGACCAGCTCTTTACGTTCTCGAGAATCCTTGAGGTGTTCATGGGAGTTTGCCCAAGCAGTTTACATGTTTTTTTGTAGACTTGGAGAAGCCATTCAACCGCACCCCTCATGGTTTTTTGAGGGGGGTGCGTCGGGAGTATGGTGTATCGGGCTTGTTGTTATGAGCTATTCAGTCTCTATACGACCATTATGTGAGTTTGGTTCGTATTGCCAACACTCGGTCGGACTCATTCCCAGTGAGAGTTGGACGCCACCAGGGCTGCCCTTTGTCACCAATCCTGTTCATAATTTTTATGGACAGGATTTCTAGGTGCAACCAGGGAATGGAGGGAGTCATGCTTGGTGACCACAGGATCTCATCTCTGTTGATTTTGTTGTCCTGCTGGCTTCATCCAGCAATGACCTACAGGTCTTACTAGGATGGTTTTCCACTGAGTGTGAAGCGGCTGGGATGAGAATCAGCACCTCCAAGTCCAAGTCCATGGTCCTCAGCCAGAAAAAGGCGGATTGTCCTCTCCGGGTTGGAGACAAGCTCCTGCCCCAAGTGGAGGAGTTTAAGTCTTGGGGTCTTATTCACGAGTGAGGGCAGAATGGAGCGATAGATTGACAGATGGATCAGAGCAGCATCTGCAGTGATGCGGATGTTGTACCGGTCTGTTGTGGTGGAGGGAACTAAGCTCTAAGGCAAAGCTGTCGATTTACCAGTCAGTCTACTTTCCTGCCCTCACCTATAGTCATGAGCTTTGTGTAATGACCGAAAGAACAAGATCGCAGATACAAGCGGCTGAACTGAGCTTTCTTCGTAGGATTGCTGGACTCACCCTCAGAGACAGGGTGAGGAGCTCAGCCATCCAGGAGAGGCTCAGAGTGGAACCGCTGCTCCTCATGGGTCGCTCTGGCTTTGCTGAGTGGGGGCTTTATGACATTCATTTAGAGCTGTGTTATGGGCCCTTGTCTTCCCTGGTCAGGGTGGCCTTGGTGGAACGTCCTGTGCTCATGGGCTGTGTGATGTCCTTGCATGGGGGACTCCACAGGATGATGTTCCATATGTCTCTTTTATTTTATACTAATGCATACCTGTGCATGCCCATAGAAACCAAGTATAAGCAATTATTTCTGCATGTCCGTAGAAAGCAGGCGTAAGCAAGCTTTTCATGACTCGTTCAGTGATGCCTGCCTTCTTTTTCTTCTTCTTTTAGATTTGATTGGTGGTTTGGCAACCAGCTTACAGGTGCATTACCGCCATGTACTTCACTCTATATCATCACTCTATCTGGTCAGGAGCTGTAGTCCTTCTATCATCATTGCTGTGTCCAATTGAACCTCAACTCTATCTTCAGACATTCTTCTTCTTCTTCTTTTAGATTTTATTGGTGGTTGGCAACCAGCTTACAGGTGCATTACCACCACGTACTTCACTCTATATCATCAGTCTACCTGGTCAGGAGCTGTAGTCCAATCATTATTGTTGTGTCCAATCGAACCTCAACTCTATCAGACTCTGTCATCTTTAGACATCACTCTTCTTCAGCTCCTCATACTTTACTCTATATCATCACTTCACTCAATATCATCACTCTATACATGTTGGCCGCCACGGCCAAGATCACTCTTCTTCATGATTTTATAGCAAGTCATATGATCGTTGATGATATCATAGCGAGTCCTATGATCTTCTGTATGTCGTAGAAAGCAGGTGTAAGCAAGCATGTCACGACTCGTTCGGTGATGCCTACCTTTGAGCTTTGATGATGTTATAGCGAGTCCTATGATCGTTAATGATGCCATTGCGAGTCCTATGATCTTTGATGATGTCATAGTGAGTCCTATGATCTTGAGTGATGCCTGCCTTTGAGCTTTGATGATGTCATAACGAGTCCTATGATCGTGACATAGCGTGTCCTATGATCATCAGTAGCGAGTCCTACAGTCTTTCATGATGTCATAGCAAGTCCAATTATCTTTTAGAGTCCTATGATCATGAGACATCATTTGTGATGTGCACCATAGGCACATCACAGGCAAATCCTATGATCTTTTTAACCAGTCCTATAGTCGTGACAGCCAGACACATGGTGTCTATATGATGTCATATAGACATCATAGGCACACCACAGGCGAATCCTATGATTTGTTAGTGAGTCCTATTGTCGTGACAGACAGGCAGACACACAGACAGAAAGACAGAGATTTCTTGAATTACTAGTACATACCTGTGCATGACCGTGCATACCTGTGCATGCCCATAGAAACCAAGTATAAGCAAGTATTTCTGAATGCCCACAGGAAGCAGGTGTAAGCAAGGGTTAAAGCAAGCACGTCAGCATAGTGAGTCCTATGATCTTTGATGATGTCATAGCGAGCCATATGATCGTGAGTGATGCCTACGTTTGATCTTTGATGATGTCATAGCGAGTCCTATGATCATGAGTGATTTCTGCCTTTGATCTTTGATGTCCTATGATCGTGAGTGTGAGTGATGCCTGCCTTTGATGTTTGATATCATAGCAAGTCCTATGATCGTGAGTGATGCCTGTCTTTGATCGATCTCTCTCTCTCTCGCTCTCTCTCTCTCTCACACACACACACACACACACACACACACACACACACACACACACACACAGATTTTATTGAATCACTCTATACTATGGTGTCTATATGATGTCATGTAGAGATCATAGGCACAACATAAGCAATCCTATGATCTTTTAGCGAGTCCTATGGTCGTGACAGACAGACTGACAGACAGACACACAGAGATTTCTTGAATTACACTACTGCATTCCTGTGCATGCCTGTGCATACCTGTGCTTGCCCGTAGAAACCAAGTAAAAGTGAATATTTCTGCATGCTCATAGAAAGCAGGTGTAAGCAAATGTGTAAGAAAGTTTGTCAGCACTTGTTCAGTGATTCCTGCCTTTGATCTTTGATGGTGTCATAGCGAGTCCTATGATCTTTGATGATGTCATAATGAGTCCTATGATCGTGGGTGATGATTGCCTTTGATCTTTGATGATGTCATAGTGAGCCCTATGATGTTTGATGATGGCATAGCGAGTACTATGATGCCTACATTTGATCTTTGATGATTTCATAGTGAGTCCTATGATCATGAGTGATTAATGCTTTTGATCTTTGATGATACATAATGAGCCCTATGATCTTTGATAATGTCATAGCGAGTCCTATGATCATGAGTGATGCCTGCCTTTGATCTTTGATGCCCTATGATCGTGAGTGATTTCTGCCTTTAATCACACAGATTTTCTTGAATCACCCTATACTATGTTGTCTATATGATGTCATATAGATATCATGCAGAGATCATAGGCACATCATAGGCGAGTAATGATACAGAGTGAAGTACGTGGTGGTAATGCACCTGTAAGCTGGTTGCTAACCACCAATCAAGGAGTGATGTTGATGGCAGTTGCCACGGCCAAGATACATAGAGTGATGATATAGAGTGGGACCAGATCGTCACATCGTTGCTGAGATGAAGTCCCAGCTCCTGGACAAAGTCCAAGGACGGATAATTTTTTCACACATAACGAGTTGTTCAGAACTCCTTATAAGAACTTATACAAAGATATAGAGTGATAATAATCAAGTCAGTGGCAGTAATGCACCTGCAAACTGGTTGCCAACCACCAATCAAATCTAAACGAAGAAGAAGAAGAAGAAGAAGTGGGACCAAATAGTGTTATAAGATAAGATAAGATAAGATAAGCCTTTATTAGTCCCACAATGGGGAAATTCCAGGATTGCAACAGCATAGGGACAGCAACACTCAGAGCAACAATCAGAAGGCAAGAAAAAAACAACATCTAGTAAACATATGTCCATATTACTATAAATGTATATATATATATATATAGACACACAGTGCAGAGCATTATGGCTGGTGAATGTGCAGCAGAAAGTCTAAGCTCTCTCTCCGCGGATGCAGCGGGCCAGCTGGAAGTGTTTGGGCATGATGGTGGCCCCCTTAGCGAAGAAGAGACCCACCAGGTGGGCCTCGCAGGTCTCCTGCAGAGCCATGACGGCGAAGCTCAGGAAACGCAGGACGGTCTTGAAGTCCTGAGCGATCTCCCTCACCAGGCGCTGGACGGGCAGCTTACGGATGAGCAGCTCCGTGGATTTCTGGCAGCGACGGATCTCTCTCAGAGCCACGGGCCTGTGACGGCGAGGCCTCTTCACTCTGCCGGTGGCCAGAGCGCCTCTCCGAGCAGCCCTGGTGGCTAGCTGTCTCCTGGGGGGGGGGAGGGGGGGGGGGCTTCTTCCTCCAGTAGATTTTACGGGCGGTCTGCTTGATTCTTGCCATCGCTCTTTATTATTCTGTCTTATATTTCTTTCACGCCGCCTAAACTCCAGCCCGGCACCCGCATCGTTTTCGCTACAGCTCCCGGTATGTCGAGTTTCCCATTAGCACCGGGCGGCGGCCAAGTGCTAGCTAGCACTAGCTCCTCCCCGCTGTAACGTCTCCCGCTGCAAACCGTGGCTCCGTCCGCCGACCCGGGAGACCCCCGGGGCGATCCGTGCGTCCGTGATATATATACAGAGTGAAAGGTGTAGAACAGGGGTGTCAAACTCATTCCATGGAGGGCCAAGACCCTGCAGGTTTTACTTCCACCCAGTCTCTTCAGCAGGTGTTTTCACTGATCAGCAATCAGTAGGACGAAATTCAGAGAAATCACCTGTTGAAGACACTGGGTGGAGGTAAAACCTGCAGGGTCTTGGCCCTCCATGGAATGAGTTTGACACCTGTGGTGTAGAAAGAAGAAGGAATGCTTATAGATGTCATGTGGGCGGTGCGGTGGCACAGTGGTTAGCACTGTGGCAGCACAGCAACTCACCCTTGGCCATAGGATCCCTGGTTCGATCCCAGCCCCTGACCAACAGTGATCTGTGTGGAGTTTGTATGTTCTCCCCGTATCTGCGTGGGTTTACTCGGAGATTTCTCCGGTTTCCTCCCACAGACCAAAAACATGCAGGTTAGGTTAACTGGAGACTCTAAAGTGGCCCTAGGTGTGAATGTGTGTGTGAATGGTTAAGGGATAGCACCGTACCGTGGCTGCTTCATCCATCCAGGTGGATGCCCTCAATTTCCCCTCTGGGGATCAATAAAGTATACAAAATAATAAAAAAAAATGTAGACATGGAAATCTCACTGATTATTGAAAGACAGACATATGGAGTTGGTGGCATAGAGTGAAGTACGAGAGGATGGCAGTTGCCATGGCCAAGATATATAGAGTGATGATATAAAGCAGCAGAGAGTAGATAGTGTTATAGACATCATGTAGACATGCACTGTTTGAAGAAGAAGAAAAGAAGATTGTTCACAACTCCTTATAAGATCTACTAGAACTCCTAGTGATTTAGAGTGAAGTACGTGGCGGTAATACACCTGTAAGCTGGTTGCCAACCGCCAATCAAATCTAAAAGAAGAAGAAGCAGAAGATAGAATAATTGGTGGCAGTAGGACACTTTTGGAGTGAGGACAAAGCTATGAGGAAGACAAAGCTTTGAGGAAGGAGTGATGACCTGAATGATATAGAGTGGGGTCAGATAGTGTTTGAAGAAGAAGAAGAAGAAAAAAGTTCCGAACTTACATCAAAAGATTCACAAAATCAATTGAAAAAAGTCCCAAATTTGCATGGAAAAAGTTCCAAATTTAAATAGAAGAAGTCACAAATTTACATGAAAAACTTCACAAAATAAATTGAAAAAAGTCTTAAATTTGCATAAACAACTTTAAAAAAATTAATTATCCCCTTATTAGTCCAGCCAATTTTCCTAAAAATGCCTAAATTCATCATATGCAAATAAAAAATGAATCTTTCTTCATTGAGTGGCAGTAGAAAATTTGAAACATCCTGCCGGCAGAACACCAGAATTTTAAGAGGTTAATTCCCAAGTCTCTTTGTTTCCTTCTTGTTCTGACTAGTTTTTTGCTTTTTTTGTTTGCTGCTGATAAAGTTTTTATATATAGCACTGAATATCCAAGAAATGTAGTTTGTGGCATTTATGAATTTATACTTTACAACAGCTAAGAAAACTGATGCAACTTTATTGCTATTATATCTTGCATGGGCTTCTTTGAAATTAACTGATTTTTCTTACTGCCATTTTCTCACCAACTAACAAGCATACAGGTGAAGAACTGTAAATTTCAAATAACTTTTGTGGCTCTCGGCTAATTCAATTTTAGTCGGTCGGGGGAAAAATAGCTCTTTAGCTTGCAAAAAACCTCTATATGTTTAACATGTTTTATTTGATTGTTAGCTAGTTGTATTTGGGATGCTGGCTAACATTCCCAATTGGAATTTTGGACCAGGAAAGAAGGAGGTTTACTGATGTGTCAAAAAGACTTGCAAATAAATGATTTCAGTTTATATATGAGAGTGTTTCATGGCTGGGAACTCATATCTATCCCACACATTAGATTTAACAGAAGAGTCGTTTTTTTCTCTCCCACGTGTCCTGAGATAATAACGCATGGGCCCCCGGGATCATAGATTTGGATTTTCCATTCAAGCATCTGCTTTAGAATCTCCCCTGGAATCAGAATAATTCATGAAATTTGTCAAGGATAAAGACAGAGAATTGGTGGCGGTGCTGTAAACAAGAGGCCTGTAATGAGATATGTTCTGATTCATCTGGAGGTTTCTGTTGTGGGATGAGGACAAAAACAAATTCATCTTCCCACAGTGTGAATGTTATTTTGAATTTCTGCCACATTCTGGGGACTGAAAGCAGGATGTTTTTATATATGTGACGTTTTTACCATCCTCGATGATGGCTCCATTTACAGCGGACCACTCAAAAAGCTTTCACCAAACACACATTTCCTTTAAACCAACAGAAACCAGTTCCAGTCTGTGTGGGCTCCTTCGGAAAGAGAATCTACAATTAAAACTTCCTACGACATCCTGAGCATAAATCTCCAAATCACCACAATGCAGGCTGCATTTCTTTAATTACAGCAGGTACAGTTTGGTGAAGAGGATGTTGAATTTTTCTGGATTTTACTAACTAAGCCTCATCCATATTTAGTTTAACCCCTTAGCGTTCCAGTCAATTTCCCTAAATTTAGCATACGCAAAGATCAAATTCTTTCTTCGCTTAGAAAATTTAATCGCCGCACCCCACCCACCACCACTACCACCACCGGTGGAACACTGGAATCTTAAGAGGTTAAATGTGCAACTTTTTCTCAGAAATGTGCAACTTTTGTTCAAGGAAAATTTTCATTTTTTCTCCAATATTTACAACTTGTTCCTAAAAAAATTGCAACTTTTTTTCCTGTAAATTTGCAGCTTTTTTGTCCTCAACTTGAAATTTTTTTCTTGTAAACTTTTTACTTTTTGAACAATTTGCTACTTTTTTGTTATTTTTTTTTACTTTTTTCTCCAATATTTGCAATTTTTCCAATGAATTTGCTACCCTTTTGTCAAAAATTAGCAACTTTTTTCCTTCAAATATACAACTTTTTTCTCCACAATTTCTAATTTTTAACTGCAAATTTGTAACTTTTTTCCTCAAAAATTAGCGCCTTTGTTCTTGTAAATTTGCAATTTTTTTCTCAAAAAACTGCAACTTTTTTCTTGTATTTTTAAAAAAACTTTTCTGAAATATTTGCAATTTTTTCCTGTAAATTTACATTTTTTTTCCTTGTACATTTGAACCTTTTCTTTTAACTTCTTAGCATTCCAGCCAGTTTCCCTAAGTTTAGCATATGCAAAGAAAATTTAAATCTTTCTTCACTGAGTGGCAGCAGAAAAATTGAAACATCCTGCCGGCAGAACACTGGAAATTTAAGAGGTTAAAAATACGTTTACAGGGATTTCTTTACTGTGGTTTCACTTTTTTCTCTTTAAAATTGTCAGTGTTTCCCTTCTGTTTTTTTTTTTTTTTCTTTTTATACTGTTTTCTTTTGGAAAATTTTAAATATTCTTCTTTTAGTTTAGATGCCTTTTCTCCCTCAATTTTTGCCTTTTTAAAGGTGATACAAGATTCTGACATCCCGGCCAGTAGGTGTCGCACTTACTCTTGCCCCAACAGTTTGGTAAAGACACATGACATCAACCCAGTTATGCTATTGGCTGTGACCCGCTGTGACATCTTAACCCTTTAACTGCCCAGACTTAATGGACAGGTTGCGCGCCCCCAGTGGCACAGCACAGCAACTGCACGTGTCAACTTATTGACGTCCCCCGGCTATACTGAGAATTTGTACTAATCTGTATTGATCTGACAGTTTAGAAGGTGGCAGACACGCACTGAAGGAACCATGGCTGACATGGAATACAGCAAAAAAGAAGAAATCCTTGTTACTATTCTTCCTTTTCCGCTTTGAGCTTACAGCACCAATGTGGATGCCTTCATGATCGGTCATTGTGGCAGCGATGATAACTGAAACTGCATGAAACAGGGAAAATAGCCACGTAATACAAACGAAATTCATTCATCTTCTTCAGCTTAATCCTTTTCGGGTTGCAGGGGGGCTGGAGCCTATCCCAGCATTTTTGGGTGAGAGGCAGGGTACACCATGGACAGATCGTCAGTCCATCGCAGGGCCAACACAGAGAGACAGACAACCATTCACTCTCACAGTCATACCTAAGGATAATTTAGAATCCCCAGTTTTGATGCCAATTAACGTAACTTGCATGTTTTTGGCATGTGGGAGGAAACCGGAGAAATCCCGGAGTAAACCCACGCAGACACAAGGAGAACATGCAAACTCCACACAGATCACTGTTGGTCGGGGGCTGGGATCGAACCCAGGATCACCCGGCCAAGGGTGAGTTGCTGTGCTGCCGCAGTGTTAACCACTCCGCCACCGCGCTGCCCCTACAAACGAAATTCACGTGGGATAATCATAAGAGTTTGTAGATGTGGAAGCGGGTGTAAATTACTAAGTAAATGTGATACATTGACCACGATGGACGAAAAACTGAGCTTCCATTACCAAGATGGCGGTGCCTGAGAGCGGCTGGATTCCCACAGGAAAAATGCACCAAACAGAAAAAAAAAATAGCCCCATAATACAAACAAAATGTATGTGGGATCATCACAAGGGTTTGTAGATGTGTAAGTGGGTGTAAATTACTAAGTAAATGCGAAACATTGGCAACGATGGACAAAAATGGACTGGTCACGTGGGTGAGCAAGCCCCCCCCACCCGGCAACAGGTAAGAGAAATATATGTTTTGTTTTGTTTTTGACATTTTATTGATTTTCTGGTTCATATACAGTACTTTGAAGATTAGATAAAAACATACCCCTGTAGACAAATTGCCATTAAAAAAAGGACCATTTTTTTGTAAATGTGTCCAAAGTCCACTTTTGACTGAGTAATGTAATTTATATAGCTGCCACGACATTATGCAAATTAGATGTGTAAATTTATTCCTATCTGAAACTTTGGCTCATATTCTGATCAACGCGAGGAAAACTAAGGAGCTGGTGGTGGACTGCCGCAGGCATGGGCAGCCCCTCACAGTACCAGTAAATATACAGGGAACAGACATCGAGATGGTGACATCCTATAAGTACCTGGGTATTCATCTGAACAATAAACTAGACTGGTCACACAATACTGATGCACTCTACAAGAAGGGACAGCGCAGGCTGTTCCTGCTGAGGAGACTCAGGTCTTTTGGTGTACAAGGGGCGCTGCTGAAGTCATTCTATGACACGGTGGTGGCATCAGCCATCACTTTTGGAGTGGTCTGCTGGGGCAGTGGCATTACTGCAGCCGATAGGAAGAGACTGAACAAACTGATTAAGAAAGCTAGCTCTGTCCTGGGGCAGCGCCTTGATCCGATGGAGGAGATAGGAGAGAGAAGGACGGTGGCTAAACTGTCATCTCTGCTGGAGTCCGAGTTCCACCCTATGCAGGACATACTGAATGCACTGAGGAGCTCATTTAGCAGCAGACTACATCATCCCAGGTGCACAACCGAGAGGTTTCGTAGGTCCTTCCTACCAACGGCTGTCAGACTGTACAACCTAAGCAGGGCTGCTCGCAGAGATAGCAAAAAGACGTAACAAACTAATAGTTTTTTGAATGCAAAAGATGCAATAGACTTACACAATGGTCCCCTCCGGCATACAACTAGGAACATACCGGTCGCTATGGAGGGTGAGAATATGTATGGGCACATAATCATACCATGTAGGATAACTAAGTAGACGGTTATGCTGTTTCATTCCATCTAGCAACAATGCTCTGCACTGTGTGTGTTTATATATTTGCATATTTATTCCATCTAGCTACAATGCTCAGCACTGGGTGTGTTTATATATTTATATATCTACATATTATTCCATCTAGCTACATTGCTCCGCACTGTGTGTGTTTATATACTTGCATATTTATTCCACCTAGCTGCAATGCTCCGTACTGTGGGTGTTTATATATTTACATATTTATTCCATCTAGCTACAATGCTCTGCACTGTGTGTTCATATATTCATATATTTATTCCATCCAGCTACAATGCTCTGCACTGTGTGTCTGTGTGTGTGTGTATATATATATATTTTATAGTAATACGTACATATGTTTATTAGCTGCTCTTGCTTGCTTGTTTTTTTTCTTGCCTTCTGATTGTTGCTCTGAGTGTTGCTATCCCTGTGCTGTTGCAATCCTGGAATTTCCCCGTTGTGGGACTAATAAAGGCTTATCTTATCTTATCTTATCTTATCTTATCTTATCTTTCTAATCAACAGTGAGCCATTATCTCTTGCAACTTTCAAGTTATAGCCTTGGAAATCTGAACTATTTTATTGACTTTTTTTTACCACTCTTGACCACTAGGGGCCTTGAGTTGCCTTACGTTTCCCCAGGCACCACACGACACCTAGGGCAGTTAAAGGGTTTTAATCAACCATAGATATTGAGGCTAGGATGCCCAAACTGCTCCACTGTCAGCTGAAAATTTTTCCTTATCACTCTATATATTGAAGGCATGCAATGACGTCACTTCACTTACAGCCATGCCCCCCCTCCTTCCGGACTGAGTGGCAAAACAAATCAAAGATGGCTATGTGTAGCAGTAAAAACGGTGACACGGAGAGGAATATTATTGATTCTATGCTCAAACTGCAGTTGGACTCGACAGCGACCCTCATAGCGTTCAAAAGAATAAGTGGTCCACTAATATCCACATGTGGCCAGAAATTGGGTTTCCTGATATTTATATGTACTTAATTTCAACAGCAAAAAAAAATACACAAAGCAGAGCCTGAAAGCATTTAAAAGCCTGGATGCTTGGTTATTCCACCTAGCTGCAATGCTCCGTACTGTGGGTGTTTATATATTTACATATTTATTCCATCTAGCTACAATGCTCTGCACTGTGTGTTCATATATTCATATATTTATTCCATCCAGCTACAATGCTCTGCACTGTGTGTCTGTGTGTGTGTGTATATATATATATTTTTATAGTAATACGTACATATGTACGTATATTAGCTGCTCTTGCTTGCTTGTTTTTTTCTTGCCTTCTGATTGTTGCTCTGAGTGTTGCTATCCCTGTGCTGTTGCAATCCTGGAATTTCCCCATTGTGGGACTAATAAAGGCTTATCTTATCTTATCTTATCTTATCTTATCTTATCTTATACTTCAAGGCAGGATTTGTCAGCAAAATTAAAGTAACAAAGACACCTATGGGTATTCTTGTTGTCTGTGGACAGGTATGTATATATCATTATTACTATTATGTTTTATTTAAAATGTTGCTACTGTTAGCTAACCTAGCATTAGCTAGCTATCATTTCACATTTTTCCCCACATCTAACAGTTACTCATTAATTGTGCAGGTAAAACACAGCCAGTGACTGGCTTTAATAAGCTAATAAATTACCATCCTCTTTACAGTAAACAAATCCAACATACCTGTAACAAAATGAGAAGAACAAAGCCATGTTTTGGTGCATGGATTCCAGTTGCTTCTGCTGATTGCAGCAACCCATTTGCTTCTCCTTTCTTTAGTTTTTGGCAGTCTGTAAAAGGGTAGCTCAGACTTCTCGCAGAATCTATGTGAACAGTCAATTTAAGAACATCTCTTCCCCATTTTAGATGTGCTTTGAAGGCATTAAAAGGAAGGAAAGTTTCCTCCTCAGGTCAGTGCTACAGACTGTGCCGGGTAGCTGTGCCAGGAAGCTAGGCTAAGCTAGGCTAATGCACGGTTAGCCACTAACTAAAAACCGGACTTTCTGGGTGACCTTACACTGTAAAAAATGATTTAAAAAATATCTAACATTTAAAAAAAAAAAAAATAGAGCAGACACAAGATTTCAAACATGCCGCCTCAAAAGCTGATTAAACCAGCCTGTCTTTATTATAGGTGTTTCTTGCTGCACTCAAATGATTCAAACCAATAGTGGCACACATTTTTTTTGCCACTCAAGTGCTGAGTAAACACCATAACTTCCGGGATTGTGACGTCACACGACATCATGCGCATGCCCTCTATAATTCAAGAAACTGCTGTCTGTGTGTGTGTCTGTCTGTGTGTCTGTTAGGACCATAGGACTCTCTAAAGATCATAGGATCATCTATGATGTGCCTATTATCTCTACATGATGTCTATATGATGTCATATAGACAACATAGTATAGAGTGATTCAAGAAAATCTGTGTGTCTGTGTGTGATCAAAGTCAGGCATCACTCACCATCATAGGACTCGCTATGACATCACCACAGATCAAAGGCAGGCATCATTGAACGAGTGGTGACATCAAAGATCAAAGGCAGGTTTCACCAGGGTTACTGTTGCCATGGAAACCATGTCAAAGATCAAAGGCAGGCATCACCATGATTTCTGTTGCCTTGGTAACCATGTCAAAGATCAAAGGCAGGAATACAGAAATACTTGCTTATACTTGGTTTCTACAGGCATTTTTTTTTTATTTATTTACTTTACCTTTATTTAACCAGGAAAAAAACCCCGTTGAGATTAAAAACCTCTTTTTCAAGGGAGTCGCAAATACACTTACAATGACATACAAATCATATAAAATAGTTACAAATTAGTGAGGCGGTCTCAAGTGTTCTCAATCTGGATTTACAGTTGTTCAATGAAACAAGTTCCGTTAGTTTCCAGTCTTTTTGCAACATGTTCCATGTAGAGGGGGCTGAGAACATGAAAGCTCTTTTTCTCAGCTCAGTACGGGCAAATGGAACAGAAAGCAACAAATGATCATTAGAACGCAAACCATAAGAATCATCACTTCTCATTGTGATCAAATTACAAATGTAAGGGGGCAACAGTCCAAGCATGGCCTTGTAAATAAAAATGTACCAGTGAGTCAACCTTCTGGTGGACAAAGAGGGCCATCCCACTCTAGAATACAGTTCACAGTGATGGGTCAAGGCTCTACAGTTTGTAGCAAACCTCAAAACAGCATGATATACAGAGTCAATCCTACTCAGACACTGAGCTGAAGCGTTCATATACAAGAGGTCTCCATAATCTAAAATAGATAAAAAAGTTGCAGTAACTTTTTTATCTATGCACACTAGTGCATACCTGTGCATACCTGCATGCACAGGTATGCACTAGTGTGACTGATGCAAAATGAAAATTTTGTACCAGATTGGTGTGAATTGATGTGCACGGATAAATAAATAATATAAATATATAATAAATAAAATCATTTTTAAATCATCATTTAAAAACTACATTTTTATTTTCTCAGGTTATTGTTGTCTAATATTAAAATCTGATGATTTGAAATATTTACGTATGGCAAAAATATAAAAAATCAGGAAGGGGGCAAATACTTTTTCACAGCACTGCACCTGAAAATTTATACTATGCTAACTCTGTCCTTTTTACTTGTCAATGATTTGTTATAGTTTAAAAAAAAATGTACTGAGATTTGGAGAGACACTATAATTCTTCTAAAAGTCCATCAACAGGTGAGCAGCAGCAGAAACTAAATCCACATTCAGACGGGTAATCGTCATTCCTAAATAAGCCTAAATGATGTTTTTATGTCTGAATTTAGATGGATAATGAGGCAGTTTCGAGCCACAGTTTAAAAAAAAAAAAACTCCACAAGATGAGGATGAGTCTCAAACGAGCTAAACGAGCATCTTTAGTCACAGCCATAATGAAATAAAATCAAAACCATCTGATGTCCTATGAGAACAGTGGGAGGAATAAAACACCTGCAGGTGCAGAATTCATTTTAATTAAATTTCATGTTTATTCAGTCTGTATTAAATACAGCAAATTAACTAGAAAGTCTGAGGAGTCAGAGGGGCTAAAGAAATATAATCCATCCATCCACCCATCTTCTACCACATCTCGGAGGATCAGGGGTTGCAGTTCAACTAGAGAGGCCCAGACTTCCCTCCAACTAGCAGGACTCCATGTTCAGATCGTTTTGTAACAGATAAATTCAGTGTAATTTTATTTAAAAAATATCTGATTAAAAGGAATACAGTTATTTAATCTGTGCACTCAACCATTTATCCCTTCATTTAGGCTCTAAATGTCTCTTTGGTAGCTTAAAAAAATAACACTAGTTTGTTCCTTTTCAAACTGAGGTTTTGAAAGCCTACAGCGATGCAGTTTTGCGATATATTTCACGGCATATTTCACTCACAGTAATATGGCTATGGCGAACAGGGTGAGACATCACTTATAGCACAGCACTTAGCTCCACAGACCACAAAAAATACTCAGTTATCTTGAAAGTGTAATTTATCTCATCTCAAAGATAGCCTGTTTAGATCTTCACAAATGCCATCAACAGAGAAGAAAAACTATCCTAATAAGTCCCCTCACTAGCAGTGCACAATGCAATAATAGTGGTCGTGTTCATCAGTCCCTTGCTGCTAAGCAACACAACAGTGAAAATTCCTGGATGTCCGCGGTCAAGAATAAAGGTACGTTCACACCAAATGTGAAAGCGTGACGCTTATACATATAAATTTAAACTTGAATTTGGCCATTGCACATCCAAGGGATTTGGTAGCACTAGCTAGTACCCAGCGTTGAGATTCTGCCGTCACCGGAGTTAAAAGTATCAAAACTGGAGACTGAAAATGACACTGCCACTCACCTGCAGATAGATGGACCGGGAGCTCTGCAGCTGAATCAGAGTGTCAGAGTTATCCACCCATGGACCCCTGCCATGGATGTGCTAACGAAGGCTTGCAGCATCAACAACCGTCATCCAGGTGAAGTTTTGAAGGCTGGGACAATTTTTCTAGATGAGAGCCCCGTCGGATGATGTATCCTAAACATCATGGTGTTTTGGGTATTTCCACAGCAGGTTGAACACAGCTGCAGAAGTTAAAAAGGCAGCTCCATCCATCTGCAACTCGTTCATCTCTATTCACGTGTTTACATTAAGAAAACATGTAGTTGTAACCCAGCTGAGAAAATGACCCTTTTTATTCTCAGATGTCAATTGTATTAACCCCTTGCACTCCGGTCAATTTCCCTAAAAATGCCAAAAAATAACGTGCCCAAAGTAAATCGAAAGCTGTTCTTCAACCCTTTGCAGCATCTTCATGGGGTTGGTCTCATTTAAAAGAAAACACTTTGAATTTTTTGGCAAAACAGTCATAATCTCTCTAAGTGCTCCGGCCACTGAGTTACAGTCATCTAAACAAACTGAACTTGAAGAAAATAAATTTGGCCTGGGTGTTTTTTTGGATACAAATGCTTGCAAATAACATACAGCTTCAGATCCGGGCTGGAAAATGCAACAGAATTGTAGAACCAAGTGTTATCCAGCTGAAGTCAAAATTTTGTAACAATACCACAAAAAATGAATATATTACACAGCTTTTTCCTCAGGTAGTTCCCAGGCATTTTTGAACTGTGCCAAATTGTGCCAAATGGCACAGTTTGGAAAAACGTCTGTAACTTTTGAATGATTCAATATAGAAGCTTCATCTTGGGCTCTAATGAAAGGTGACACTCAGGGCTGTGTGTGTGTGTGTGGGGGGGTTGTGCCCCCCCTCGCTACAGAGGATCGCTACATGACGGAATAGACTCATGTGGCGATGTGGTGACCGCGGCGCAGTCGCCGCGGCTTCCCCCCCCTCGCTACAGAAGAGTAGCGGGGGGGGGGGCGTTCACGGTCTGGACGCGGCGCACGAACCGTGTTCCGCGGCGCATGGACTTCGGACTTCGTGCGCCGCACAGTTGTAATTTACCGATCTGTCAAAATATATATTATAACACTTACCTCTTCACAGCAGCAGTGTCCTGGCCAACTTCTCTCCCTCATTGTCAGATGAACGCGACGCTGGTCTGCTCGTGGTTCTGGTCTCGCGACCCGGTCAAAACATAATTCCATTATTGCGGTTTTGCGCTTCCATGATTGCGGTTTTGGCGAATGATTTACGACCTTCGTCGTCGGCCTCCGTCGGTCTATGATGACCATGGAAGAGAATCCCAAACGTCTATTCTGCTGGAATAAAAAAAAAAAAAAGCACCGCCTGTGGCTGAACAGGCCGATGCGCGAATGGCAGTCCCTGTCACACAGGTCACACTTGTGGGTGGTTTCCGTGCTGCTGGGTCTGTGGCATGTTCTTCCTGCGGGTCCTTTTTTTCATCTGCTGCAGCAGTCTGTCTTCACCCAGCCTTACACAAAACAGCTTGCGAACTTCTGTGCTTCAATTGGCTCGCTGCATTCACAGCGTTGGTAGGCGGGTCCTTCTTGCTAGGTTTTCAGTCATTGGTTCTTCAAGGTTTCAGAAACCCAATTCAAGGCTCTTTTTAGTCGAATGAGAGGTCAATCATGTCTGATCTGTTCGCGGCTTTGTCTGTAGTGGAAGAACTGAAATGCAGCTTTTTTTTTTCAGTGCACTCTAGGACGCACGAGGGAGCTCTCGTGCGCCCTCGTGCGCTCTGGGACGCAGAGATGTGCCCGTCCGCAGTACACCGGAGTGCAAGAGGTTAATACAATTGTGTGATTTTATTTTGAAAACCGACTATCTTGGGGAAGAGGAAGTGCGATCCTCGTCATCCAACTTTTAAATTTCCGTTTCATGGTCACGTTGGGTGATCTGGGTCTTTCCATTCATTAAGAGCAATATTAGCCCCGCCTTCCGAGCAAAGTGCTGAGGCGCTCGGCTGGAAGTCGGTCTTTCACGATATGAGAGCGGACGGGAGCGGTTGTGAAGCAGTCTGGTTCACACAGATACCTCTTCTTGGTGAGTTTCATTCAAAAAGATGCTATAAATGGATATAAACACTCTCCAAACGCTAATTTGCAACCCTTATTATCCTAAGTTGACGGGAGCACGAGTTTGAAAGGCATTGTGGCTGTGTCCTTCTGCTGTGTTCACAAGATACCTCTTCTTGGTGAGTTTCATTCATGCTAACGTTAGCGTTATGCTAATGCTAATCGCGAGTTGATTTTTTCCTGTTTAAAAGCAATGGAAAAGGCTGTCTTTGTGTCTGTATAGTTTTCCTAAATGTGATTTCAGTTCCCAACAGTATGCTGAAATGAAATGTGTAGTTTGATGCTAAAAGCACATGGTGTTGGTCCCCTATGTAAAAGCATAGGTTATGCTAAACCCAGTAGCTCAGACTGGGTTTTACTGATTTTAAAAGGGAATATTGGCAGTAATGGGACAGTGTATTCCCTGGTTATGTGATAAATTAATTGTATTTCATTTCATGATTTACAAAGACAAGGTTAGAGATAAGCAGGGGAATTCATTTAATTGGTTACATGAAAAAAAGGGTATTTCATGTGCTACCAGAGAGATTGTGAGAAAAGAACCCATGCATGTAAGATATTACTATATTGCTGGATTGTAATAATAGTAATATGAGAGAAGAATTTAAACACTAAGCTATGGTGTTATGTAAGAAGGGATTGGAGGACAAATTACTCTAGCTGTAAACAATAATACCATTATTGTCGTGCAGGCTAGGTTTTTTTGGTTGCCGACCAAAAACCTTCTGGATCCTGGATTTTCTCTGAATGGAGATGGAGAGCCTGACCCGAGATTGAACCGAGATTGAACAGAGGTCTGACCAAGGTCTCAATTGAAGGACATCCCTCCTCTCTCCAGTGCACAACATTGAAGTGGTAACAACTCAAGCTGCCGCTTTAAAAGAGGAAAAGAAACCTGAGCCGGGAGATAAAAGATATCTTGACTGGTCAAAAGGCTAAACCAAACGAACAAACACTGAGCTCAGTAGGACATTTTTGGGGTTTTATTTCATGCCGGCCGTTGTTATATTTGTATATCTGTACATTGTTTGTATATTTTGCTCCTTTTATCTTTATTAATAACAGATATGAATTTGTGCGTTCACGTGCGAGGGATAATGCTAGCTTTGAGATTCTGCCGTCACCAGAGTAAAAGTATCAACATTGGAGAGTAAACTAGTTCGAAATGAAGACTGACACTTACCTGGAGACAGATGGACTGGGAGCTTTTCAGCTGTATCGGGATGTCGAAGTCATTCACACATGGATTCCTGCCATGGACATGCTAACAAGGCTAGCAAGCTAGTAACGGAAACACTCATCTTGTAAAATTTTGGAGACAAGGACACCTTTTTCAGGTGAGCCCCCCGTCAGATAATGTAAACCTAAAGTATGATGTTATTTTGGGGATTTCCATTGTAGGTTGGACACAGCTGCAGAAGTTATAAAGGCAACTTTGCCTGTCTGCATCTCACTCAGATGATGAATTCATGTCTATTTGTATGTTTACATTGAGTTATAATGTAATCGTGCTGCATGAAAAATCTGCACATTCGCAATTGGTGTGAAGGGACCTTGAGACCGCAAACATTTGTTAATGAGTAGCTAAACTAGTAGCTTCAGTTAGCCACCATGGGTCTCTGTTTGAGAAAATTAACTAAAACAAAGCTCAAATAATGTCTGTGGAGGACATGTACTGTAAAGTGCTGCTAGGTGAAGAGAATTTATAGAAAATAGTGATCAAAACCAGCTGGATTGATTGAAATGTAAAGAAAATAATATAAACCATTCCTGGTAAGCTATCTTCCTGGTGGCAGTGTTAGCTCTGAAGCTAATGCCTTTGGCTCCTGACAGACAGTTGGGCTGGCCAATAATAGCGCAAAGGGCAGGTAAAGGCTTTTCTTGATGTAGAGGAATAATTTCGGAAGAGTTAAAATTGCTCCTCAAAGACAACATAAGATAAAGGCTGTGTGCATTTTGATATATATATATATATTTTTTTTTGATAGGGTTAAAATCTACAAAAACAGTTTTTTAAATCAATTAAATACACAAACCTACACACATGTATAGTAATATTTAACATTTTTCTGCAGTTTAACTAAACCTATTTAAACTCCTTATTTGATGCAATAGATTCACTAGTTCGTTTCCAGGGCAACATGATTGTTCATTATCATGAAAAGGACAACGACCAGCACGAGGTCAGGAGGTTTTTTTCTAATGAGAAAAATCTTTGCAGATCTTTTTTTTTTTTTTTTATGTCTCTATGCTCTTGAAAATGACAAATATGCAACACAAATGACTGATTATCAAAACTTTTCTTTCTGCACAAGGGGTCAGCAACCTCAATTACAGAAAAATACAATTTTTACTAATGTTTTGTCCGAAAAATCAACATGGAGCCAATAAGACAGTAAAGCAGCCAAGTTCAAAAAAAACAAACAAAAAACAAAACAAAGCAAAAAAACCCTCACCTTTTAGCATCATAATAAATGAGGCTTCTCCTCTCAAATAGGAATATTTTCTCTTTGGAATTAGCACCTTTATCTTGAGATGTTTTTCAATTAAATTTGCCACATTTTTCATTGTAGATTTAAAAGCTTTTTATAATAAACTCTGATTTATTTCTTAATGGAAATATGAAACTTTTTTCCTAACAACTTGTCACTTTTTGCTTGTAAGTTGGCTTCTTTTCTCTCATAAATTTTACATTTTGCTATTAAATGTATGACCTTCTTACTAATTAATGAGTTGCTTTAATTGCGAGATTTTTTGCTTAAACATATTACACTTTTCATCTAGACTTGCTATTTTTGTCTTATTAATGTGCAATTCTTTTCTCATAAGTGTGACTTTTTTTTGCAATAATGTGCATCTTATTCTTACAAATTTGTGATTTATTTCTCACATTTTTGTATTTTCCTCATGCTCTTGTGACTTTTTTCTCCTAAGAGAAGTAAAACGCTGCAGGAAGTCTTTTGGCTTATTTCCCACTGCAGAGTGGGTCTTATTGCTCCATCCATCTTATTTAGGGAACTTCGGCCTGGTTTGCTACAACTAAGCATCCTGAAGTTAGCTGATTTTCACAGAATTCACAACCATGGAGTTCTTCGCTAAGAGGTTATATGATGAAAGATGAAGAAACACAGCAGAAAATATATAAAACAGTAATGCTGATGGACAAAAAATAGCTTTTGAATGTATAGATGTACTGATATCTACACAACTACGTTAACATGGTGGAACCCAGCCAGCATGTTCATGTGGGCCCCACCAAAGGTTTAATGTGGGTGAGCAGGTTTCAGTAGCACTGGTGCCATAGGCAAAATTACAAGACAAAAGATACAAATTTATGAGGAAAAGTGTTAAAATTTATCAGAAAAAAAGTAAAAACTTTTAAGAAAAAAAAATTGAAAATGTACAAAAAAAATAGCAGCAAATTTATGAGAAAAAAGTCACAAATTTATGAGAAAAAAACGTGAAAATTTACAGTATGATAAATCTGTAATTTCCCAGTTTGGGATCAATAAATTACATCTATCTATCGATCTATACCAGCCAATGTGGCACATCATGGACGTCAGACAATGTTTTCTGAAGAAGACTACAGATGACAGTCGAAACATGTCAAAGGTATGAGAAATCTCTGCTTTGTCTTAATAGAAAAACAAGACCAGTTTTATCATTAAGAAGACAAAATGAACCTGTTTGAGATATCTGATCTAAAAAAGTAAATTTACACAAAATAATACCAAATTTATGTGGAAAAATGCCACACATTTATGAGAAAAGTAAAAAATTTATTAGAAAAAAGTCAAAAATTTATTGAAAAAATTAATCCTTTTCGGGTTGCAGGGGGGGACTGCAGCCTATCCCAGCATCTTTGGGAGAGAGGCAGGATACACCCTGGACAGATCGCCAGTCCACCGCAGGGCCAACACAGAGAGACAGACAACCATTCACTCTCACAGTCAGACCTAAGGACAATTTAGAATCCCCAGTTGATGCCAATTAACCTAATTTGCATGTTTTTGGCATGTGGGAGGAAACCGGAGAAATCCCGGAGTAAACCCACGCAGACACAGAGAGAACATGCAAACTCCACACAGATCACTGTCGCTCGGGGGCTGGGATTGAACCCAGGAATCCCCAGCAAAGGGTGAGTTGCTGTGCTGCCGCAGCGCTAACCACTCCGCCACATGGATGGATGAATGCAAATTTGAGAAAAAAGTCTCAAATTTACTCAAAGTCACAATTTGAAAAATAGATAGATAGACAGATAGATGTACTTTATTGATCCCAAACTGGGAAATTAGAGTGTAACAGCAGCATGACAGTAGCCATCCAAACGAAGAAAACAAAAAAATGAAAATTTATGAGAAAAAAGTGAAAAATGTATAAGACAAAAATGTGAAAATTTACAATAAAAGTAGTAATTTATGAGGAAAAAAGTCACAAATTTACTAGAAAAAACGTTAAAAATTTACTAGAAAAAGTCATTATAAAAAAAATTGAAAATTTATGACAAAAGTAAAAAAATTTACAAATAAATAGTAGCAAATTTATGAGGAAAAAATGTTGCAAATTTATGAGAGAAAAGTAAATTTCTGAGAAAAAAAAAGTGAAAATATATGAGAAAAAGTCAACAATTTTTAACAAAAAATAGTTGCAAATTCATAAGGAAAAAGTTTCAAATTTACTTGAAAAACATTCAAAAATAAAAAATTTTAAAATTTAAGATAATTTAAAAAAATGAAAATAAAAATTTAAGAAAAAATCTTAAAATTTATGGAAAAAGTCAAAAATTTACAAAAAAAAATGTGAATTAAAAAAAAAAAACCAGCAACAGCATCAGTCTATGTACAGTCTATGTACGGTAATGCAACCCATGATGCAAATGGCAGCCAGAAGGACCCTGATCTCCATAGATAAATGATTACCTATAATAAATAATAAACCCAGCAATCTTATATACAGACAGCTAGAGATGAATACCTGTAGTTGCATTTCAGTGCTGTAGTGTAGGTGCAGATAGTGACAGATATGATTGCACATGATCAATATTGCAGTGACAGACAGCAGGAGATAGCTCTGCGGGTGAGGCGGGTGGGGTAGATGTCCGAGACGGGGTGCAGGGGGGCAGGGGGTACCGATGATCTTGCTGGCTGCTTCCACTATGCATTGTAATATTTTCCGGCAGGCAGCGGTGCAGCTTCCATACCACACCGTGATGCAGTTGGTGAGGATGCTCTCAGTGGTGCCCTGGTAGAAAGAACAGATGATGGAGGGTGGGACTCGTGCTCTCCTCAGTTTGCAGAGGAAATGGAGGCGGGTTTGAGCCTTCTTGGAAAGTGATGTGGTGTTGTTGGACCAGGAGAGGTCCTTGGAGATGTGCACCCCCAGGAACTTGGTGCTGTTTACCATCTCCTCAGCTGCACCATCAATAATCAGAGGGGGGTGCTGTGTGTGACCCCTCCTAAAGTCGACCACAGTCTCCTTTGTTTTTCTCATGTTCAGGAAGAGGTTATTGTCTTTGCACCACTGGACCAGTTGGCTCACCTCATTTCTGTAGTTGGCCTCGTTGTTGGTGATGAGGCCCACCACCACTGTGTCGTCCGCAAACTTGATAATGTGGTTGGTGTTGTAGGCTGGTACGCAGTCATGGGTCAGCAGGGTGAACAGCAGCGGGCTGAGCACACACCCTTGTGGGGCCCCTGAGCTCAGTGTGATGGTCTGGGAGGTGTTGCTGCCAACCTGCACGTGCTGTGGCCTCCCTGTGAGAAAATCCAGCACCCAGTTACAGTGAGAGGTTTTGAGTCCTAGGTGTCTGAGTTTTTGTATCCGGTGCTGGGGGATGATTGTGTTGAAAGCTGAACTGAAGCTCAAGAACAGCATGCACACTTACGAGTTTTTTGAATCCAGGTGGGTGAGGGCTGGATGGAGAGCAGCAGCGATGGCATCTTCTGTGGATCTGTTCGACCTGTATGCAATCTGGAATGGGTCGTGGGAGGGAGGGAGGGTGGACTTGATGTTCTGCATGACTAGCCGCTCAAAGCACTTCATTATAGCGAGGGTCAGTGCTATCGGCCAGTAATCATTGTAGCTGGACGGGACGGGCTTTTTTGGGACTGGTGTTATGGTGGCAGTCTTGAAGCATGTGGGGACAACAGCTTGAGACAGGGAGATGTTGAAAATGTTGGCCAGGACATTCTTAAGCTCCTCTGTACAGTCCTTCAGGACGTGCCCCTGTATGTTGTCTGGGCCAGCTGCCTTGCGTGGGTTGATCCTGCAGAGGGTCCTCTTCACGCTAGTCGGATCCAGACTCATGGTTTGCTTGTCCGGAGGAGGCATGGTCTTCTGTGCTGGTATGATGTTTTGTGCTTCAAATCGGCCAAAAAAGTTGTTTTGGTTGTTGACCAGTGTGATGTCACTTGCACAGGTCTGAGGTGGTTTATAGTTGGTATGTACGCCACGCCAGAGAGAATGTGCATCTCTGGTGTTGCTGAAGGGTCCAGATATTTTCTTGCTGTACTGTTGTTTTGCCTCCTTGATGCCACAGGAAAGGCTGGCCATAGCTGTTGTTAGTCCTGTGGTGTCACCAACCCTGAAGGCTTGGGACACAGCCTTCAGGAGTCTGTGAACCTCTGCTGTCATCTATGGCTTCTGGTTAACACGAACAGTGATGGTCTTGCAGTGAATGATATCATCAAGGCATTTGGCTATGTATGCCACAACAGCCTCAGTGTACTCCTCTAGGTTTGTGTGTCCACTGTGAGTGGCTGCATGCTTGAAAATGTCCCAGTCTGTAGTGCTGAAGCAGTCTTTCAGTGCATCAGAGGCCCCCTCTGGTCACACACGTACCTGCTTCTTTGTTGGTCTGATGGCTTTCACTCTGGGTTTGTATGCCTGCCTTAACAGGATGGTGATGTGATCAGAGAGACCCGGGGGGGGGGGGGGTATGCATTCTAATGGGTTGTGTACACCAGATCCAGCAGACTGTCTCCTCTTGTTGCAAAGTTTACATGTTGATATAGGTTTGGTAGGAGGGCCTTTAAATCTGCATAGCTGCAGTCTACTGCTGTGATGACAAATCCAGCTGGATACGCTGTTTGTGTCTCGCTTTTAGCCTGATAGAGTTCTTTCAGAGCTTCCCTCCTTTCACTGATGCCGGTGGGCGGGACATACACGGCGGCAAGTAGAACAGATGAAATTTTTCTAGGCGTGTAGAAGGGTCTGTACTTGACTGATCATAAACTCCACTAAGGGAGTGCAATGACTGTGAACAATAACTGAGTCACGGCACCAGGCATCACTGATGTAAACACACATGCCTCCACCCCTGGTTTTCCCTCCTACCATTAGCACTCTGTCGCTACAATAGCACGTTAGCCCAGCTAGCTGAATAGCAGAGTCTGGTATATTGTCATTTAACCACGTTTCCGTAAAGATAAAAAGACAGCAGTTCTGCACATCACGTTGTGTAGATCTCAGGAGCTGTATATGATCTATTTTGTTGTTGAGTGATCGCACATGGGCCAGAATCAGTGAAGGAATCAGGGGTTTGTGAGGGTTAGCAGTTAGCTTCGCCCGGATAACTCCACGGTTATCTCGCTTCCACCTACGCTCACACCGTCTACGGTGTCTCTATCTGGGGTGGGGCACAGTAGTCAAGTCAGAGGATGTGGAGGGCTCGTGGAGAATCCCTAGGCCACAGAGCTTCTCTTTAATGCTCGGATCCAAGACGTAATCCCTAAAAAAAAAAAAGAAAAAAAAAAAAAAAGGAAAGGCACTGAAAGAATGGACACCTAATGCCTCATTTCAAAAAAGGGTGGTGCGATGGTGCAGTGGTTAGCACTGCGCCAGCACAGCAACTCACCCTTGGCCATGGGATCCCTGGTTCGATCCCAGCCCCTGACCAACAGTGATCTGTGTGGAGTTTGCATGTTTCTTCCCGTATCTGTGTGGGTTTACTCCGGGATTTCTCCGGTTTCCTCCCACAGGCCAAAAACATGCAGGTTAGGTTAATTGGAGACTCTAAAGTGGCCCTAGGTGTGAATGTGTGTGTGAATGGTTAAGGGATAGCGCCGTATCGTGGCTGCTTCATTCATCCAGGTGGATGCCCTCAATTTCCAATAAAGTATACAAAATTAAAAAAAAAAAAATATATATCTCCAGTAGGCTGTCGTGATTGTAGCTTGTGCGGAGTGTCACATATGTAGATTAAATAATTTAACAACATTGAATGGCTCAAAAACATGAAAAATAAGAGAAAAAACCCAAAGAGAGAGGCCACTGCGTGTCTATGTGCCACCTATCGGCGCTTAAGAATTTATGAGAAAAAGTCAAAAATCTATTTAAAAAAACATGCCAAATTTTGTCTTTTACTGCCTACCAGGCAGTGAGGGTAAAAAGTGGACTCAGGGGTGCCAGCAGGATCAAAAGCAATGATGATGATGATTTATTGAACATAACTCAAAAAACTCCATAACAAATCAAAGCAGCGCGTGGGCTGAAAACAAACTAAACTAGGCAAAGCAGGCAAAACTCAAGCAGAGCAAGGCAATGATCACTCACTTGGAGCATGGCAAGGACATAGCAGGGTGAAGACAATGGTGACCTCTCACCGAACAGAGCACAGAGACACACATAAATAGGGCGGGAACAATTAACAAAACACAGGAAAGCTGACAACAATCAAGGGCTGAACAATGCACACATGAGGGAGAATGAGTAGGGAAACATGAGGAGCTGGGGACAATAGGGAGACAGGTACACACACCAGACCATAATAATGACAATGAGTACAGACAAGGGATGACACAACATGACTAAAGACACAAGGACAATAATACTAACAGTAAAAAATAAACCAGGATCATACAATATAACAAAACACAAAAAGACAAACATAAGACAAAAAACAGGGGATGACATGACATGACCACAGATGCATGGAGGATACAAGAACACTTAATAATAACAATGATAATAATAATAAAGAAAAACAAAGACCAGAATGAATATAAAGTGTGGGCACAGTCCCTAGCCATGCCCTGATCATGACAAATTTATCAGAAAAAAGTCTCAAATTTACTAGAAAAAAGTTACAAATTTATTAGAAAAAATGTGAAAATTTTTGAGAAAAAAGTCAAACATTTAAACGAAATCAAATGTGAAAATTTACCAAATAATAGTAGATAATTTATGAGGAATAAAGTTAAATTATTTTTAATGAGAAAAAAGTAAAAATAAAAAATATTAAAAAATAACAGTAAAAATATTAAAAATAGTCATAAATTTATGAGAATAGTCCAATTTACCAAAGTCTCTAATTTAAGAGAAAAAAATGTGAAAATTTAGGAAATAAAGTTGCAAATTTACAAGGAAAAAAAATGTAAAATTCCTTGAAAAAAATTGCAAACCTACAAGAAAAATTTAGTAAATTGATCAGTAAGAAGTTACAATTTTATGAGGAAAAATTTATATAAAGTTGCAAATTAACAAAAAAGGAAAATGAGCACAAAAATTGAAAATTTACAAGAAAAAAGTTACAAATTTACGAGAAAAAAATAAATGTATGAGAAAAATTTACATTCAAAAACAGGTTGAAAAGTTTGAAGAAAGTTCCAAATTTACAAGAAAATAACAAATTTATGAGAAAATAAGGTGAAAATAGGTAAATGGGTAAAGTCCAAGTGGCCAAACCCACATGGACATGCTGGCTGGGTCATTATTGAAAAGTCAGCCGTAGCGGCAAAATGAGAGCGTGGAAATAAAAGAAGCAAAAAAAAAAAACGGAAACGAAACCTTATTGAGTGGCGAGAAATAAACCACCAAACTACGCATCATGTCTATTATGTCACGCCGCGCCATTCATCAGCGGCGCCACCTGCTCACGCACCTGCTACTCGTCAGCGGCGAAGGATAAAAGCCGCCTCGCCCTGAGCGTCGGCCTGAAGCCGTAGACTTCGTTTCCTTTGCATGGACTTCTACCACATTCCCTTCAGCATCCTCTTTACCGGTAAGAAGTTCACTTACCTCATCTCTCCAGTCTGCTCCCCTGTGCACAGGTGGATTCCTCGGCGGCGGACAATCCCGTCCCTCGTCTCTCCTCGCTGCTGCACCGAGCCCTGCAGGTGGCTGTCTCCCGGGCTTCCATCCTTGAAGCGCCAGTCATCTGCCCAAACAAGTAAGCTTCTCTCCCTCGCCTATTCTCCTCCCGTGTTGGTGTGTGCTCATCACCCTGTGTCTGATTTCTCCCATAGGGTTGCCGGCTGAACGGTCTCCTGCCTCTGGGTCCGAAGCAGACGCCCCCACCAACACATTAACATTCTGCAGACACGCACCCAAACATCCCTGTTGTTAATAAACAGTTTGAACTACTCTGAGCCTGTGTGTGTGCGTCTCCTGAGCCGAACATTATGTCAGTACGGCTTCAGCAGAGCGGCTCGGCGGACGGCGGGCTCGCACACCGGTTTACCATCCTCGAGGCTCGGGTGGATCAGATTGTTTATCAGCAACAGGTGGTTCTTAACCAATTATTAGAACTGACTAACCGATTGAACCGCTTGGACCCCCAACAGCCGTTCCTCCCGACTCGCCAGGGTGGCGCGGCTCCTGCTGTTCCAGCGGCCGTCCAGCCGGCTCCAGTGGCACCGGTTCGGCTCACGCCGATTCCGACCCCCGCCCGCTTTAGCGGTAAGCTCGGCGGAGCGCGGGGGTTTATTATGCAGTGTGAGTCCGTGTTCCACCGTGTGCCCGGAGATTTTCCCTCGGATCACAGCCGAATTGGTTACATAGGGAATCTTCTGGAGGGGCGTGCGTTAACTTGGACCTACGCCGTAATGGCGAGGCCCAGTTATGCCACCCTCACCTATGACCAATTCGTGAGGCGCTTTCTGGAGGTCTTTGACCACTCACAAACCGAAACGGTCCAGGTCGATCGGCTTCTCGCTCTCCAGCAGGGAAGCCGGTCGGCAGCGGACTACGCGGTCGACTTCCGGGTAGCGGCGGAGGAATTGGGCTGGGAGGAACGCTCCCTCTGTGGCCTGTTCCTCCGCAGCCTCAATAGTGATCTGAGGGATGAACTGGCTGGTCGGGATATCCCTGGGACGCTAGCGGAGCTGACGTCCTTAGCGATAAGTTTGGATAACAGGCTGCGCGAGCGCTCCTCGGGGCGGAGGTCTTCTTCTTCTCGCCCTCGTGGAGCCTCGCCGCACCTGTTCCAAGCTCGCCCCCTGGCGGCGCCGCCAGCATCGCGCCCCGAGGAGTCGGAGCCGATGGTGACGGGCTGGACTAAACTTTCCCCTGTGGAGAAACAACGCCGCCGTGAGTTGGGCCTCTGCATGTATTGCGGAGGCGACCAACACACCGTGGAGTGTTGCCCACGGAAAGCCAGTCGGTGGGGTCCGCGAGTCACTGTTGGAAGCCTCGCGGATGTCAATCGGTTAGGATCACTGACTCAATTGAAGCTGCCCATCCGTTTCTGCCATAACCCTACTGGGCACCTCACCCACGCACTGGTGGATTCGGGCGCAGAAGGCAGCTTCATTTCACAAAGCCTGGCAACCCGATTGGGCATCCGCTGCCAGGCACTCAATACTCCCATCTCCCTAATCCACCTCTCCCGTGCCACCCTCGGGAGAGTGACACATCAAACTGTTCCCCTACCGGTCATCATCTCGGGAAACCACCGGGAGGAAATGACCTTTTACGTCCTTCCCAACTCTGTGTCGCCCGTCATCCTGGGGTATCCCTGGCTCCGCCTTCACAATCCGGTCCTGGATTGGAAATCAGCTGGGATCTCGGCATGGAGTACGTTCTGTATGGGCACCTGCCTTCAGTCCGCTGCCTGCTCTCCGTCCGCTCCTCCCCCTGCGACGGACGCTGCACCCCCGGACCTGTCTCTGGTGCCCCCAGAATTTCACGACCTGGGTATGGTGTTCAGCAAAGCGAAAGCTATGTCTCTTCCCCCTCATCGGCCCTATGACTGCGCCATCAACCTCCGCCAGGGGGCTCCCTTACCTTCTGGTCGCCTTTATAGCCTGTCTGCGCCGGAGAAGGAGACGATGAACGCCTACCTGAAGGAATCTTTAAGTGCTGGGATTATCCGCCCATCATCGTCACCCGTGGGGGCAGGGTTCTTCTTCGTGGGGAAAAAGGATGGGTCCCTCCGCCCTTGTATCGACTACCGGGCCCTCAATAATATCACGGAGAAGGACCGTTACACCCTGCCTCTCATGGACACTGCTTTCCACTCCCTCCAGGGGGCGACCTGGTTCACCAAGCTGGACCTACGCAGCGCTTACCACCTCGTCCGGATCCGGGAGGGAGATGAGTGGAAAACGGCCTTCCGTACCCCGAACGGCCACTTTGAATATCTGGTGATGCCGTTCGGGTTGACCAACGCTCCTGCAGTCTTCCAGCGCCTCATAAATGACGTCCTCCGGGACTTCATTGGCCTTTTTGTGTTCGTCTACCTGGACGATATTCTCATCTTCTCCAAGTCCAGGGATGAGCACCAGGTCCACGTGAGGCGGGTCCTCCAAAGGCTGCTGGAGAACCGTCTGTACGTTAAGGCAGAAAAGTGTGAATTTTACGCCAGGAGCACGTCCTTCCTGGGGTTCATCATTGCCCACGATAGGGTGCTCCCCGACCCAGAGAAGGTAAAGGCGGTGGTGGAATGGCCCACACCTGCATCCCGGAAACAGGTGCAGCAATTTGTTGGCTTCGCCAATTTCTACCGCCGCTTTGTCCCCAACTTCAGTGCCATCGTGGGACCACTGACCCGCCTCACGTCCCCGAAGGTCCCGTTCCGGTGGACCGAAGAGGTCGCTGCCGCCTTTGAGGCGCTGAAGGCGGAATTCTCCTCCTCCCGGGTCCTTCGCCAGGTCGACCCCGCGCTGCAGTGCATTGTAGAGGTAGACGCCTCGGACACGGGAGTGGGAGCAGTGCTGTCCCAGCGGTCACCGGACGATGGCGCCAAGCGACCGTGCGCCTTCTTCTCCCGGCGCTTGTCCCCGGCGGAGAGAAACTACGATGTGGGGGACAGAGAGCTCTTGGCCATCAAGCTCGCCCTGCAGGAGTGGCGCCACTGGTTGGAGGGGGCAAGCCTGCCGTTTGTGGTCCTCACGGACCACAAGAACTTGGAATACTTACGATCTGCCAAGCGCCTGAACGCCCGCCAGGCGCGCTGGTCCCTGTTCTTCGCCAGGTTCCAATTTTCCATCACCTTCAGGCCTGGCTCTAAGAACGTCCTGCCTGACGCCCTCTCCAGGCAGTTCGCCCCCGTGGAGTCGGAGGAGGCGCCCCACTCCATCCTGCCCAGGTCGTGCGTCGTGGGAGCCATCTCGTGGGACATTGAGAGCAAGATCCGGAAGGCACAGCAGGTGGAACCTGACCCTGGCGGCGGACCGGAGGGGAGGCTGTTCGTGCCATCCGCGGTCCGAGGAGAGGTCATCCACTGGCTCCACACCTCCAAGCTCACCTGTCTCCCTGGCACCTCCCGGATGATAGATCTCCTCCAACGGTCCTTTTGGTGGCCAGGCCTGCGGAGGGATGCAGCCCGCTACGCCCGGGCTTGCCCAATCTGTGCCACCTGCAAATCGGGAAATGCCCCTCCAGCGGGTCTGCTCCAGCCCCTGCCCGTCCCTGGCAGGCCCTGGTCGCACATCGCTCTGGATTTCGTCACCGGACTCCCCATCTCCAACTCCTATGACACCATCCTGACCATCGTGGACCGCTTCTCCAAGGCCGTGCACTTCATCCCCCTGCGAGGCCTCCCTACTGCCCTGGAGACGGCGGACCTCCTCGTCCAACACGTGGTCAGGCTGCATGGGATTCCGGTGGACGTGGTCTCGGACCGGGGCCCCCAGTTTTCATCTGAGGTTTGGAGGTCATTCTGCAACGCCATCGGAGCCAAGGTGAGCCTCTCCTCCGGCCATCACCCCCAATCCAACGGGCAGTGTGAGAGGACCAACCAGGAGCTGGAGGCTGCGCTCCGCTGTGTGTCCAGATCCAAACCCGCGTCCTGGAGCAACCATCTTGCCTGGGTTGAATATGCCCACAACACCGCTCGCTCTTCTGCTACAGGGATGTCCCCCTTCAAAGCGTCCCTGGGTTACGACCCCCCGCTGTTTCCGGAGCAGGAGAGTGAGGTAACTGTCCCGTCAGTTAGGGCCCATCTCAGGCAGTTCCGCTCCACCTGGGCTGCCGCGCGCCATGCGCTATTACGCACAGCGGAGCGCAACAGGACTGTGGCGGACCGGCGTAGGAGACCTGCCCCGGCGTACAGAGTTGGGCAGCTTGTTTACATTTCCACCCAGGACGTCACTCTAAAAGGCGAGAGGAGAAAGCTGGCACAGCGCTTCATGGGTCCCTACCCCATCACCCGGATCATCAACCCGGTGGCTGTGCGCGTGGCTATTCCCCCCTCCCTCCGCATTCATCCTACTTTCCACGTGTCGAAGGTGAAACTGGCGGTTTCTGACCCCCTTTGCCCTCCTCCTGCAGCGCAACCCGCGCCCCGGATGATTGGTGGCCATCCGGCCTGGTCCGCTTCCTCCATCCTGGACTCCCGGCGCCGGGGTCGTGGGTTGCAATACTTGGTGGACTGGGAGGGCTATGGGCCCGAGCATCGACAGTGGGTGCCCCCGTCGTTTGTGTTGGACCCATCGCTCATCGCGGACTTCCACCGAGCGCACCCGGATAAGCCATCGCCAGGAGGCGCTGCTAGAGGGGGGAGTACTGTCACGCCGCGCCATTCATCAGCGGCGCCACCTGCTCACGCACCTGCTACTCGTCAGCGGCGAAGGATAAAAGCCGCCTCGCCCTGAGCGTCGGCCTGAAGCCGTAGACTTCGTTTCCTTTGCATGGACTTCTACCACATTCCCTTCAGCATCCTCTTTACCGGTAAGAAGTTCACTTACCTCATCTCTCCAGTCTGCTCCCCTGTGCACAGGTGGATTCCTCGGCGGCGGACAATCCCGTCCCTCGTCTCTCCTCGCTGCTGCACCGAGCCCTGCAGGTGGCTGTCTCCCGGGCTTCCATCCTTGAAGCGCCAGTCATCTGCCCAAACAAGTAAGCTTCTCTCCCTCGCCTATTCTCCTCCCGTGTTGGTGTGTGCTCATCACCCTGTGTCTGATTTCTCCCATAGGGTTGCCGGCTGAACGGTCTCCTGCCTCTGGGTCCGAAGCAGACGCCCCCACCAACACATTAACATTCTGCAGACACGCACCCAAACATCCCTGTTGTTAATAAACAGTTTGAACTACTCTGAGCCTGTGTGTGTGCGTCTCCTGAGCCGAACGTTATGTCATATTAAAGCTTTTCTGCTCAAACATCAGTCAAAACGTCACACAGAGCACAACAGGACCGAGTTCAAAATAACTGTCAAACATGGCCGACACCAGCCTCTGAACCACGCAGCGCCGATGTTGACCTTTCCACTTCTGTGTCACTGGAGCTGCTTCTTTCGAGGCGAGCGTTCTGAGATATTGTGGACATTGTGTAAAGGTCATCGGTCACGTACGTGGACCATCTCTCTCCGCTGAGATAAAAGAAGGTTGCCTCAGAGTAATTCAGAAAAAAAAAACCCAAAACATGGCCGACCTGTCTGAGCGGACCAATCTACCTTGGGTCTTTTCCCCACCCCCCTTCCCCCGGGCTGGTGTGGACGTGAGTGTCTTCCAGGGGAATCAGGCTCCGTCATCAAAGGCTCCATTTATCTTCGGAGAGGGAAGGAGGGGAAAGGTCGTCTCCACGTTCCGAATCAGTCGTAGAAGAATTCAGGCTGATTGTTTGCTTGTGGTTCTTCATTTGTTTTTGGCCCTCTCACTGGTCATTTCCGTTGCTGTAGTTTATAATAGCTGGAGTAAAAGAGTCAATTTAGGTATTTAAAGGAGAACTAAAAGCTAAACTTGCTTTGATCAGTCAAGAGCAGCCTATCAAAAACTGGTGTTTTTAGTGATAACTGCCCAGCCAGCACCCCGTCAGAGGTTAAATCTGGGCTGTCGTTATGAGTCCCAAGTGGGTTTTTTGGGTGTAAAAAAAAATCACAAATTTTAAATAGTTTTTAGTGACAAATTTACAAAAAAAAAAAAAATGGCATTAAATTTATGAGGAAAAAAGTCACACATTTACTTGAAAAAAATGCAAATTTATGAGAAAAAAGTGAAACTCGGAGAAAAAAGTTGCATATTTACAAGAAAAAAAAATTGTAAAATTACTTGAAAAGAGTTACAAACTTAAAAGAAAATAGCAAATCTACAAGGACAAAAGTTACAAATTTATGAGGAAAAAGGGGCAAGGTTACAGCAAAAAAAAAAAAAAAATAAAAAATAGCAAATTTATGAGAACGTTTCCAAAATTACAAGAAAAAAATATCAAATTAGGGGAAAAAAGTAACAAATTTAAAAGAAAAAAAGCAAATTTATGAGAAAATAAGTTGAAAATAGGTAAACAGGTAAAGTCCATGTGGGCAGATGGGGCTAACAAGAAATCCATGGACCCATGGCTGGGGGGATGGTTAAAAAGCAGTTATTGTTGGAAGCTTAAATGTCACGTACTGTATAATAAACCACATGTCTACAGGTCACGTGGTAATTTGCAGCTCTGAACTCCGAACAGTTTCTCTTGTACAGGTGTTACCCATCCAGCATGTCCATGTGGGCTCCACCACATGTTAAAACTGGACTGTCCTATGGGTCCTATGGGGGTTTGTCCATGGAGTCCATGTTGGCCCCATCTGAGTTTTCCCACAGTTTTTTCCAAACCGTGTTACAAATTATTATGCAAATAGGATTTATAAACATTCATTTGTTTGATTTTCAATTAAACTGTATTGTGTCTGAGGGCTCTTTGGATCAATGATATCAGTCTATCATAATTAGTTTACCAGGTGAGCCCAATTAAAGGAAAACTACGTAAGAAGGGTCTTCCACATTATTAAGCATGCCACAGGTTTCAAGCGATATGGGAAAGAAAAAGGATCTCTCTGCTGACGAATGTGTCAAATAGTGCAGTGTCTTGGACAAGATATGAAAACATTAGATATTTCATGAAAACTTAAGCATGATCATCGTACTGTGAAGAAATTTGTGGCTGATTCAGAACCCAGTTGGGTTCATGCAGATAAAGGAATAATGAGGATGGTTTCCGCCAGACAAATTCATCGGATTAAGAGAACAGCTGCTAAAATGGCATTACAAAGAAGCAAACAGGTATTTGAAGCTGCTGGTGCCTCTGGAGTCCCACAAACCTCAAGGTGTAAGATCCTCCAGAGGCTTGCAGATGTGCAAAAATCTACATTTCGGCCACTCTTAACCAATGCTCACAAGCAGAAACGGTTGCAGTGGGCCCAGAAATACTGT
Source organism: Pholidichthys leucotaenia (assembly GCA_020510985.1). Classification (NCBI taxonomy): domain Eukaryota; kingdom Metazoa; phylum Chordata; class Actinopteri; order Cichliformes; family Pholidichthyidae; genus Pholidichthys; species Pholidichthys leucotaenia. The sequence goes on along the minus strand of CM035841.1, from coordinate 98,810,216 downwards.
ATATGAAGACTAATTTTTGAACAGTCTTGTTTACTGATGAGTGCCCTGCAACCCTGAATGGTCCAGATGGATAGAGTAAGTAGATGGTTGGTGGATTGCCACCATGTCCAAACAAGGCTGCTGTTAAGATATTTTTGATTGAAATACCTTTTGAGTAAATATGACTTCCTAAAACTGCAAATTCAACAAATGACCATTTTCAGTTCTTTACAACCAATAAAATGTTTTGAAATTCTGTTGTGCATCATAATTTGGAACAGTGCATTTGAGGATTTTTTTTTATTATTATTATTTTGCAAAAAAGGTCCTTCCTACCTACAGCTGTCAGACTTTATAACCTAACCAGGGCTGCTTGTAGAGGTCGTATTGAATGCACAAAATGTGACAAACTTGCACAATAATAGACCCCTCCATTATACAACTAGGACAATATCAATCATTACAGAAGGTGACAACTAGGCTGATTCAAATGTGAAATATACTGTATGGGTACATATTCATACTATGCGGGGTAACTGAATAGATCGTTATGCTGCTTATTCCATCTAGGTACAATGCTCCACACTGTGTATATTTCTGTGTACATAGGAATATTCACTGCTATTATTATCTTATCTTCTGAATTATTGCTCTGGTTGTTGCTATCCCTGTGCTGTTGCATCCATCCATCCATCTTCTTCCGCTTAATCCTTTTTGGGTCGCGGGGGGGGCGGGGGGGGCTGGAGCCTATGCCAGCATCTTTGGGCGAGAGGCAGGGTACACCCTGGACAGATCGCCAGTCCATCGCAGGGGCAACACAGAGAGACAGACAACCATTCACTCTCACAGTCATACTTAAGGACAATGGAATTTCCCCATTCGTCGGCCTCCGTCGGTCTATGATGACCATGGAAGAGAATCCTAAACGTCTACTTTGCTGGAACAGCACCGCCTGTGGCTGAACAAGCCGATGCACACCGGTGTTCTACCTTCCAGCGTTGGGCGTTTGTAGGAGTCAAGCCTGGGCAGGAAGATATGGAGGACAAGATGTTACCCATGCAGCATGTCCCCCCTCTCCATGTCACTGATGAATCCAAAGGAACAGCAGGGCTGCTATAGTTTGGCACCAGCGCCGTCGCAGGAGCTGCCAGAACGATGTTGAGCACAACAGAGAACTGCCTTAGGGGCTCCGACTCCGGATTTTTCCTCAGGGTTGACTCCCGAAGCCTTTCCTGTGACCGGGTGTGCCGCAAGGCAGCGGAGGTTTGAAATCAGGGTTTACCTTCCCCTAGATGGGCTACCTTCCCAGGTTGATGAGCCACCATCTACCCGAAGCATCTGGTTTTAAGGCACCAGAGATCCACCCTCGCCCCTTCTCCTATTAGTAAAAGCAGTTCCGCCGGGCTTAGAGACTAAACCACACAGGCAGGCTAGGAGTTGGACTTAGCTGTCAGAGGCTTTTCGAGACGCACGCCATAAGGAGCATTTTATGAGCACTGGGAGCTTAACCCTGGCTATGACAACCTTGGAATGGAATTTTCCCATTGTGGGACTAATAAAGGCTTATCTTAAATTTGCAACATTTAGCTTGTAAACTTCCAACTTTTGAAAAATGTTCAACTTTTCAAAAAAAAATTCAAAAAAAATTTTCAACTGCTCATCCCCGAAAAAAAGGTAAACATGGTCATAAAATGATAACAGACAGAATGTGCAGCACTCACCCAGATCCATGACAAGGGGTGACTTTTGAATTATTTTTCTTGAAATTTTTTGACTATAAATTTCTCTTCCTTCTTTTATGGTATTTTAAAGATTTTTCTGAACAGATCTTAACAAGCATTTTTTGAAAGGAAAATGTACAAAATTCATCCATTCGTCTTACCCTACACAAAAGTAAATGTTAAAAGTAGTGGTGTGACCTTAATTGCATTAACAGCTTTTGATTGTGATGAGTTATATCAAGTTAAATACATGAAGTGTGATGCAATTTAATGCGATTAATCACAATTAAAACTAAAATAACTGAAACCTATCACTCTGTGTGTAATAAATAGTGGTCAAAGTTAATCTCGATCAAACGCAATTAATCGTGGCACCACTACTTAAAACATTTAACTTACCACACAATGTTCAGATTTTTCTTAGTCGTGGGTTGGTACGGTACTGAAAATGAGTGACATCTTAAAGACCTCACAAATGTATAAATAATACCTATACTCTTACTAAAGCTGAAGTATAATAACAGCATCCTCCTGCCTGTAACTAACATCCTGTTGATGGACTCTGAAGCTCGTTCTTTGACACTGCGGTGGCATCGTTAAGGGATAGACTTCCTGATGAATTATTTATAACACCGGGGACACTGCTTCAAGAACAAAAGACTCTCTTTAGAGAAATGCCACCTCGACCGCCGACTCTCCGGGGGACGTTTATCAGTCACCTACCCACAATGCACCTGAAGCTCATAAATACAGGCGCTGAAAAAGATCGCCACAGAAGAAGAGAGGGTGACCCACAGGTGAACAAGTCCAGGAACTCCAAGATTCATCTGAGACATCTGAGGGGTTTTTCTGAAAATTGTATTCTATCAACCGTATAAAAGTCTAAAGGTCCCATTTACTGCACTTCTCCCACATGTTGACAGCGCCCACAGGAAATGACATGTTGTGACATACTTTGGCCAGATTGCCTTTAATTTCTTAATTATAGCATGTCTCTTTTGATGCCCAGCAGTTCAGTCCTCCCTCCTTCTTACATCACCATTGCTAATCTTACCTTGCTAGCTAGCTTGGGTAACGGACCTGAGCCAACTCACATAAACCTGTCTCAAAGAATGAATGAAATAAAGCATCACTGATGAGCAGGAACGTGTGGTTTCTGCGGTCGATAGAACGGGCGATGGTTGTAACTAACTGTATAACAAGACTTTTTTTGTTGAAGGAAGTTAGCTTAAAAATGCTAAATCTAGGCTCAAAACAGTTAAAAAAAATGCTATCTTACATGCTAAGAAAGTCTAATCTTGAAAAAGTGTTAGCATCAAGCCGATACTACTTACAGTTTAAAATTCCAATGTTCTGCCGGCGGGGTGTTTCAAATTTTCTATTGCTGCTTAGTGAAGAGAGAATTGGATTTTCTTTGTGTAAGCTAAATTTAGAGGAATTAGTTGGAATGCTAAGGGGTTAAAAGAAAAGTTATCAGGGAACATATTTAAAAAAAAAACACACACAATCAACACAAGAGAACTTATGAAAACAAACTCGATTCTCAGCCAGCTGCTCAGCCAGCCAGAAACAGGCGCTAATGCTAACAGTCGCCATTTCCGCGTGCTCACAGGAAATAAATCAGGTAGTGGCGTGTTGTAACACCACATCACAAAAACACGCGAGCCGGGGAGCGGGGAAAAGAAAATTCCTCCTGTGGGTTTTTAGCCCGCCACACAATGACGCACTCGTCACCCGTCAAGGACATTGATCATGTTCAATTACCATCAGATGGGATTCAGAGAGAAACACCTCCCCTGTGAACCCCAACCCACAGCTGGACCGTTTCCCGGAACAGAAACGTCCCAGAACCCCCTTTTTTCTGTCTCTGTTTTACCCCTTCTGGAAGTCTCTCCAGCAGCACATTAAATGTCATATTTTAGCCTCAACTTCTGAATGGGAAACAGAGTCTTGGTACGAAGACAGACTGGAATCACAGCTGGGATATCTGGCAGACACCCCCCCCCCACCCCCACCCCCCCGTCCATACTATACTTGAGCCAGGACTCAGTGATCCTGTTTCCTTTTTTAAAAATGAAACTACTACAGTTTAAACATAACAGGAACCAGTATTGATGGATCTAGGAAAAATCCCGTTGCTGCAGAACCACACATTGCACACCTCTGTGCTAGGAGGGTTAGGAGTAAGCATGAACCCTCCGAGGGTTAACATCCGAGTGTCTGGACAGCTTAAATAAAGAGTCACTCATCAGTGCCTGCTTCATGCTAATGAGAGTCCACCTCTGGACTCGGAGTAATTAGAGAATTATGAAAGGCCGAGGTGACGCTGACCCCATTACAGCGGGAAGATCAGACTAACCACCCGTGACTGATGGAGGCCTCCGAGGGGTCCGGGTTGCCTCTGATAACCAGAGAGAGAAACAAACCCCGCAGCACAGTCGATATATTATCCACGCTGCAGAAAAACACGCTGGAACGTTCCCACCGCCGCTGAAGATTCAGTTTCCCCACAATTTACATATCAGCTCACTAGAATGGACATGCTAGAGAAAGGTTAAAAGGCCTGATTACAAACAAAGTCAATGGAAAGACTCAAACACACGGGCATTTGCTCTGAGCTTTTTTCAGCTAACTTACTGCAACATTAAGCTATTTCTACTTTCATGCTAACTTTTTTAGCAATAGGCTGTATTAGCTTTTTGGCTACTTTTTCTAAGAGTTAAGGGTGTATTTAGCATAAACAACCTTTCTTAAACTGTAAGTAGTATCGGCTTAATGCTAGCATATTTCACGATTACGCTGTTTTAGCACGTAAGCTAGCATTTTTTTTAATGTTTTAAGCCTAGATTAAGCATCTTTAAGCTAACTTCTGCAACATTAAGCTAATTCTAGTTTTATGCTAATGTTTTTTTAGGATGAAGGTTTTTTTTTAGCTTTTTGGCTAGCTTTTCTAAGAATTAAAGTTGTACTTAGCATTTTTAAGCAACCTTTCTTAAGAGGTTAACTTTGAAACTTTGTTCTCCTCAAATTCCATTGTTTTTTTTTTCTTGTTAATTTTTAAACTTTTTTCAAAAATCTGCAATTTTTTCTGGTAAATGTGTAAGTTTTTTTCTTGAAATCTGTAACTTTTTGTCATGGTTTGTTGAGGCAGGACCCATATGCAGTATTTAAAGTATATGGTTTATTCTGAGCTGGCCAAACTGACACAGCTTAAGGGTGAAAACACCAAAAACAACAAACAGCTCGGAAGCTGGAACAAAAAAACCTACAAAAGGGCTCGGCAGGATACAAGGTGGCGAGGAAACAGAGGCGTGCTGATCACGCTGTATGACGACAAGGACACCCGTCCAAAACACAGGCTGACGCTGACATATAAAGGGACGGGTAATCACAGCAATATAGAACAGGTGGGTGCAATCAGGGGCAAACGGAGATGGCAGGGAATGATTACAGGCACAGAAAACAGGACAGGCAGGGCTGCACAAATAGTCACGGACAGGGGATGCACATGAGACATGAACAGGGGACCAGAGGAGACAAGACCATGGCAATGTTGCTAATAATAATAATAACAATAACAATCACCTGAAAACTGAGCAGGGACAAATCCTCCAGAATAATGCTACAATAAATTGAGTACACAAACAAGGCTATTGAAAACAAAGGAACAGAAACATGACTATGATAATAGATAATTAATACTGAAAATCCTAAGATACAAATTCAAAGCGAGGATGTGCAAAGCAAGGATGTGGGCTGGGGCCCATGCCCAGGCAAAAAGAAATAAAACTATAACTCAGGGTGAGGACTCGGGGCCCAGTCCACATCTTGACACTGTTTGGTTGTAGATTTACATGTTTTTTTTCTTGCAAATTTGTGACCTTTTTCTCAAAAATCTGCATTTTTTTCTTGGAAATTTTCAACTTTCTTCTTAAAAATTTGCATTTTTAGAAAATCTACATCTTTTTTCTCGTAAATTTTCAAAGTTTTTTTAATGAAATCTGTAACTTTTTCTAGTCAATTTGCAACCTTTTTATCAAGAAATTGCAATTTTTTTCTTGCAAATTTGTACTTTTTTTCTTGCAAATTTGTAGCTTTTTTGGTCAAAAACTTGCAATTTTTGTAAATCTGCAACTTTTTTCTTTTAAATTTGCAACATTTTTTGTAAACTTGCAACTTTTTCTCAAAAATTTGCAACCTTTTTTTTTTTGTCAAAAATGTGTTACTTTATTATGGTAATTTTTTTTACCCTTTTCTGAAAAAAAAAAAAAATTGTAAATTTTTGACCTTTATCTCAAAAATCTATATTTTTTTTGTTGTAAATTCACTTTTTTTCTTGAAATCTAACTTTTTTTTTTTGTAAATCTGCAACTTCTTTGTCAAAAATTTGCAATTTTTTTTCTAAACTGCAACATTTTTCTTGTCAGTTTGCAGCATTTTTGTTGTAAATTTGCAACCTTTTATTCAAAAAATTTGCTACTTTATTCTTGTAAATATTTGAACCCTTTTTACTAATAATCTGCTATTTTTTATTGTAAATTTGCAGCTTTTTCTCAAAAAATTGCAATTATTTTTTTTTGTAAATCTTCATTTTGATGCAAACTTGCTACTTTTTTCTTGTAAATTTGCAACTTTTTTATTGTAACTTTGCAACTTCAACTTTTAGATTTGAAATTTTTCGTTCAACCCCTTATCATTCCAGCCAATTTCCTTAAATTTAGCATACGCAAAGAAAATCAAATTCTTTCTTCACTGACTGGCAGTAGAAAATATGAAACGTCCTGCTGATGGAACAGTGGCATTTTAAGAGGTTAAATGCTGATAACTTCTTGTTATCGTCGTTATTATTTATGCAGAAGAGCTCAAGTTGCAGCGCTCTTACAAGTGCACGCACTCGGAGGCGTGTTAGCTGTTTTAATATGCAGAGCTGCTTCTCTGCCAGTCATCCTCAAGTGCAGCAGAGTCAAGGAGAGAAGAGTTCGAGGAGGGGAAGAGTGGCTCTTAACGAAGCAGCCACTTGAATCGTTAGCTCAGGTTAGAAGATAATATGAAGAGGGCAGCTAATTGGTGGTTGAAAAGCGAGATTAAACATCTGGAAAATGTCAGATTACAGTGAAACCAGAGTTTATCCCTCATTAAATTTCATGCTTTGTCAAAGTGCCTAAAGCCATAACATATTTAATGTGCGATGTTAATGCAAATCTGTTGTCGTTCGTGTATGAGCATCAGTGTGAACTTACTGTGGATTTTTTTTAAATGCCTTGCTCATATAATAGCCCTGTCTGCTGTCTCAGAAAACAAATCATAAAGTTTTATGTAAGCACTGACCTCCTTAATGCTTAAGAGGTTAAAATATTTGACTTACTTTAAAATGCAAGTCAAATATAAAACCACAAAACTGAAGTTTGTTTATTAAGCAAAATTATATGAGAAAGTGCGGTATCAATGAATATATCACTGCAAAGATTCGATCGTAATCTGTACAACCTTGGGTGTAGTATTGCTTTTATACTACAGTTCCAGAAGCACAGATTATTAAATGACAGCATTACAGGATAAAAGACTGATGTTTTTTTAACCAAATATTTTGCCCCACCAAGAAAAATAATCCCCTCTGAATGTACCAGCTAGCTGTTGCTAAGCATCTCAATGAGCGTAGCATAATACATGGAACATTAGGACTATTGTCATTTTGCACAGATAAACATAATAAAATATTGATGGTTTTAAGATGATGTCACACGTTGGCCATGTTGAAGGGGAAGGCACTGCCTTCAGCAGAACAAAATATTGTAAATGTGGTGAACGATTGGGCTATTAGCGCTGGTTGTATGAACACCGATATGAGGGACAGACTGGTTTGTTCATTTAACCCACAGCAACAATACAAAACAATCTTCTGCTCAAGTTTCACTGAGCTACCTTTAGCAGCTAAGGTTAAGAGGAGACCCCGGGGCAGACCCAGGACTCACTGGAGAGACTATAGGCCCTTTTCCACTAGCCTCACTTAGCCCTACACCACACCACTCAGCCCGCTTTAAGTGCTTTTCCACTAGCCCCAGCACATCGGTTAGCAGGTACTTTTTTCGTACCTGATCCAGGGCAGGGTCTAACCGAGCTGAGTAGGGCTGAGTATGGCTGTGATATAACTTTAAGAGACTGGTCGCCGCTGATTGGTCAGGTCGTAACGTCACGAAAGCGACTTTTTCTGCTGAATTTACTCCACAACCGCCATTTGTAATTGTTCAGCCAGTGAACACAGTGCGCCCCTTTAATACGGTACATTATATTAATATACTGTATAATATACTTATATAATAATATACTCCTAATATTATATATTAGGAGGTGCGCAATTTTCTTTCTATATTAGGCGAAGATCGCATCCAGCGCAAGTTGGACGGATCTACTTGAAATGCAGGTGTCCGAGCAGATGGCTTCCCAAGGGCACATCCGTACTGCCAAACAGTGTCGGGAGAAGCTGAAAAAGCTGAAAAGCGATTACCGAGCAGTGAAGGACTACATTGCTCGAAATTGAGTGGATCGGAAGGAGTGGAAGTGGTTCGCTGAGAGACATTGGGCTCGACATGGTCACTGTCACGGTCACGGCCTTGGAAACGTGGATGGTGAGTGTTGTTTTGATATTGCACATCTTTTCGCCACTTGATCCTTTCTGTGCCAAGCTCACTGTTTTTAAGAAATGGGAAGGTTGTTAGATTGTGGGTAATGGTTGTTACTGAGGCTTGCCTATTGTTTTGCAGCCAACTGCAGATTCACGCTTGCTTTCTGTTAAGTATTAGCGCGAACAAAACGCTGAATTATGCTTATTGTATTCTGGTTAAAAACTTGAGAGTGTTGTGTACATGTTGCACTTTGGTGTTAAGTTTTAAATTGCGTGCATTTTCTTTCTAGAATCGCATTTCATATCACAGGGGTCCACCTCAGTGGACATGATGGACACACCGGACTCTCCTGGCGCTGTGTCTGCGTGTGCGTCTGCCGGAGCGCCAGCTGGATCAGCTCCACATCACCAGCTCCATCTGGATCACGTTCAAGTGCCGGTAAGGCACAATAACCACGATTTTTTTTTGGTTGAAACAGGTCCAGCGGAAACCAGGGTCGAAAATCCATCCATCCATCCATCCATCTTCTACCGCTTAATGCTTTACAGGTCGCGGGGGGGCTGGAGCCTAACAAGTTATGTCCCAAATTGATTAATGCAATTTCCTGTAGCTGCATATTAATTAATTGAAAATGTCTTTTTAAATGTACAAAAAGGTTATTCTTTGGTCTTCACTTATCGGTGTTCCACAACCAATTTTAGGTGTGGTGATTGAAGTGCTGTTGTAACTCCTGTTTTAGAAAAACAAGTAAAGCGCATGAACTGCCGTTGAAATCAACATGCTTCATTGAAATGCTTCGCGTCAGCTGACTGTATTAACCCATTCAGATTTCTGCGGCCACACTACAAGAAACTAGTTTAAACATTACCCATCCATCCATCCATATTCTTAATCTTAATCCTTTTTAGTTTTGCAGGGGGGCTGCAGCCGAAGACAGCACCCTGCGTGTTGCAAAATCTGCTCTACTGAGGGGCAGCAACATGACAGTTCATCTTATATACAGCAATGAAGCATAATTTAATAGTGACATTCCACCACAGACTTTCACCTGTGTAATTCCATAATATATGTAGTGATCCAGCTTTAACGACCATGCCTTTCTGTCTTTCCATCTAGGCAAGAGGAAAACAGACAACTCCCATCGCTGACCTTACATTAGCGATGGCCAACATGCATGACGAAGAGATGCGGCTCTTGGAACGGCAACATGACCAGCGGCAAGAACACCATCAGGAGTACATGCAGCATTTGCGACAGGTGGCCGCAGATGTGCGGGCAGATGCGCGTGAAGCCCTGGAGCAGGACGCTGCGTTACGAAGGGAAGAGCTCGCAGAGATGTCATCGCCCAGTCTGTTTTTTTGTTTGTAAATTTTGCTTCTGGAATAAAATTGTATTGTTTGCATCAAAAGTCTGGTTTATCTGTTATGACACCGTATGAGAAAAGCCAATAATTACATACACATTCCATTCTCTGTTCACTCCACATGCTGCTGTTCATCAGGTCAGGTGTATAGCCTTCTAATGGTAATTTAATTTTTAACAACACAACGAAACGTAATGTCTTGGTAGTTTTTTTTTTATTTCAAAAAAATTTGCAATGCGGAATCCATTTCTCTTGAACGGGTACATTTTTTATGTTATAAGCAGTTGTACAGGTGTGCTTGAACTTGTAGACACTGCTAAAGGTAAGTACGTGTAAGTTGAATGTTGCATCACCAGTCAAAATTTAATAAATTAAGAAGGAATCTAGCAAAAATTTGGCACTAATAACAGTAGACAAATCGGACAAGGATACACAACTGTGTTTTTGTTGCACACAACTGTTGTTACCAACAAGTGCAAAATTTATATTCCCTTTTCCCAAAAATTAAAAATCAATTTCTAAGTAAAAGTGGGAGACCTTTACATATGTATCAGCACATGATTTATAGTTCAATTTGCATTTCCACCTAAGCAAAATTGGCTTGTCGAGCTGGATTTTTGTGAAGATGGCCTGTGCGGTGTTTCTGCATGTAATTACATACCTGTCAAGTGATATGGTTTCGCCGTATTTTAATACGGGGAAAATGCAATTTTAGCAAATACGGGCATATTGCCATTTCTGTACGCCAAAGAGAAAAATATACGGGAAAAAAAATGATTGAGAGTGTGGGGAGGAACACGTCGTGTGTGACCCCCACAGCGGGGCTGTCAGAGCGCTCAGCGTGAGCAATTATCACTACAGTGAGAAGTGTGGACTCATCATTAGGCTGATGGCTTCGCACCTTCTTAACAGATAAGCGTTATGAACAAGAGGACAGGTAGATGGACCATGTACAACATTTTATTTACAAAAAACATTTTTGAAATATGTATGCACATAAATGTGGACGAAATAGACAAGTATTGCATCACAGCATCTCATATTATAACGTACAGCTTGACATGGCGACGTCCCACCGGGAGGTTTGAACTCATGCCTCTTGCTCTGGAGTCCCGCACTCTACCTGTGTCACCAATAGGGTCAACCCACTTGGCAAGCCAAGTAGGGTGCTTATATTGAGTTCGCTACAATATCACCACCCTGCTCCTCTGCTCTCTGTGCCGCTGCCACCACTGGTTCATCTACTGCAGGGGTGCTCATTACGTCGATCGCGATCTACAGGTCGATCACGGAGGTAGTACTGGTCGATCGCAGCGTGACATTAAAAAAAATATTTGTCAGCCTATCAAACATCCCGTCACTTGATTGACATACAGGGCAACCATTCAGATGACAACTGAATTTTGACCTTTAGGTCACCGCTCATGCGTAAACAACGGCACTAAGCACAGCAAAACTTACAAGCTAGTCAGGGAATTACCTCAGATTTTAAGCCCTTGCTTGAGGATTTAACCCAACAAATGTGGAAGGACATCGGAGATTGTGAGTGTTTCTCACTGCAGTTGGACGAATCTACAGATGTGAGTGACACAGCCCAAATGTGCATTTTCATTGGTATGGTGTTTAGTGATCTCACTGCAAAAGAGGAGCGAATATCGCCCTTTTCACATTCCCCACAATGCAATGCGCAACCGGCAACATCCGGTAGTTTGTTTACACTGGCTCACATGCATACACAGAGACAGAGTTCAAGATACGTCGAAATAAAGCCACAAATCAGGGTTCCAGATGCGTAGTACCTTTCTGTAGTAATCGCCAGATTTTGCTCTCCCAAATTCGCCAAAGATCTGCGTTTTTTTCACTGCTGGGAAACCTATAGTATGATCTTCTTATGCCCTGTTCCTTGTCTGTACCCTGGCGATTACTACAGAAAGGTACTACGCATCTGGAACCCTGATTTGTGGCTTTATTTCGACGTGTATGCATGTGAGCCAGTGTAAACAAACTACCGTTTGTTGCCGGTTGCGCATTGCATTGTGGGGAATGTGAAAAGGGCGAATTGACAGCACTTCCCATGAAAGAACAGACGCGAGGAGAGGACATATTTCAGACGTTTAAAAACTTTATCGAGAAAACTCAGCTCCCAGTGTACAAATTGGTGTCTATCACCACAGATGGAGCACCTGCAATGGTTGGGCGTGTGAATGGATTTATTGCCAAGTGCAGGCAGGACGATGCGTTCCCAGACTTCTTGAATTACGGTACCACTTATTTATGTGAGTCAGCCTTTTCCTACATGAAGATCATTAAGTCCAAATACCGTTCCACCATGACTGATGAACATTTGGAAATGTGCTTGAGGCTGGCTGTCAGCAGCTACTGTCCGGACTATGCATCCCTGGCTGATTCAATTCAGTGCAAGTCATCAAAGTAAACTCAGGTAATTACAAAAAATGTTAATAGTTATTTATTATGTGTGTTGTGCAATATTGGCTTATTCAGTTATGCAAGGTACATCAACATACATTGTACATACAAAGAATCCTTAATACATTTGAAATGTATACATTTATACAGTATATAATACATTATATATAAATAATTATATGTTTTGCATTTTTGTAGTGGGTAGATCATTTTGACTTGGTTGTTTTATAAGTAGCTCGCATGCTGAAAAAGTGTGAGCATCCCTGATCTACTGCATCATCCAATGTAGTGTCAAACGTCTCTCCATGACTCTCACACAGATTGTGCAGAGCACAAGTCAGCACCATAGATTTAACCAGTTTCATGTCACAGTCATTCCTCTCTCCTTCCTCCTTCCTTCTCTCCTCGTCATCAGCCATTTTGTTTGTTGTGGAGGATTCGGTCGCGTGTTTCACGTCACGAGGGTGTGGCACCGCCTGCTGTTCAACAAATCCCACCCACAGCAGGTGTGCCAGGAGTAGTTGAAAAGCAACTGAGGCCAAACCGAACCGAAGTGAGTAGAGTCGGGTTTTCAATCGGGGCTGGGCTGGGCTAGTGGAAAAGCGCCTTATGTCTCCCAGCTGGTCTGGGAACGCCTTGGTGTCCTCTCTCAAGAGCTGGAGCAGGTGGCTGGGGAGAGGGAAGTCTGGGTTTCTCTGCTTGAACTGCTCCCTCCATGACCCGGACCTCCGGAAAAGTGGTAGAAGATGGATGGATGGATGGTTAGCTAATAAGTTAGCTCTTAACTTTGACCAACTCCAGCAAAAAAGAACACAAACAGCACTCACTCCACCTTCATATGATCTCCGCAATGAGGTCAGAACTTGGCACTGCCACACACTTGGTCGCATTCACGCTTTTTTACGAGTCAACAGTGTCGGCTCAGTCTCGTAGTCTGCCTATCGGGCCAGTTGGTAGCATCCCCCGGGGGAGTGCACTGCCGACAACCATGGTGTTGTCCCACTCCTCTATTGCTCCTTTTCCACTAGTACCTATATAGCCCAACTCACCTCAGTTTGCTTTTGTTTCCATTACACCAGAGTACTGCCTAAGGTGGGTGGGAATTGTTTACAGCAGGCGGCGCAACTCTCCCGTGACATAAAACAAGCAATACAAGCAAAACAAACTAGATCTAGAATTAAAAGCAATTAAACTGATGCAGTCACAAGGTTGCATGGAAAGTACATGGATTTACTGGATATACACACATAGGTACTGTATAAATATACATTCTCTGCATCATCAATGTACTATGCGTGTATTCATTTAGTATTGCACTTGGAATTTTGACAATAAAGCTTTGTACTTGTTGCAGATGTGTGTCCACTTTTGTTTTGTGTGAAGGTTACCACCATGTGACATAAATTAAATACTAAAAGATTGGAAAAGCTGTCTAAGAACAATCCAGCAGTTTGAGAAATGACTTTTCGTTTTGTGTAAGTCTGCCAACAGAATTATGAGCCATAAAGCAGTTTGTGTTAAAATGTTAAATCCCATTAAACCCTAACACAGGGGTGTCCAATCATGTGCCATAGAGGGCTAAGACCCTGCAGGTTCTCTTTTCTACCCAGTCTCTTCAGCAGGTGTTTTCACTGATTAGCAGTCAGTGGAAGAAATTCAGTGGAATCTGCTGTTGAAGACTCTGGTTGGAGGTAAAGCCTGCAGGGTATTGGTCCTCCATGGCACATGATTGGACACTCCTGCCCTAATTCATTATTAGGAAATCCAGCCATGCTAATATGGCCCAGAATTCCTCCATATACTGGTACTCTCACTAAAGTGTGCAGTGTCTTCTGCACTGGCACATCCAACAATAAAGTCTTCAGTAAATAAAATAATTGTTTTTTCTTTACTTTTTCTTAAAAATGAGTTATTATTTTCAGCGTCACTGATAAATGGATTGTACTGTTGACTCTTTTTACACCGGTGTCTTTACAGACAAAATAGAAAATCATGATGCAAACACATAAGTCACTAAATTGTTTATTACAATGAGCAGCTAATTCCAGATTATTTAGAATGTGCAACATTCAAACTGTAAAGAAGAAAAAAAAATTAGAATGGGTCACACACTCTGGCCACGCTGCCTCACTGAGAAGCAACTGGATGTGTCCCTCACACTGGTCCCGGTTCAGAAGATCTTTAGCCTTCATCTCTGTAAATAGTGACGCAAGGTCCGGTTTGGGATGGAACGTTTTCCTCTTGCCTAGACAAAAGACAGAAATGGGTGGTGGTTAATCAAAGCAAGTTTAAAACATATTTGGGAAATATACTTGTTGCTAAAAGCCAGTGGTGGAATTTTACAAAAAAGTGCTTTGTTGTTGTATTTAACCACAATTTTTATGTAGCTGCGCTTCAGGAAAATAGATTTTACAAGGGCTGGGTTACGTTTAATATCATTTGTTTTTACTGTGGCCTCAGCAATCAGAATGAGTTGATGCCTTCAGTTGAATGGAATCTTCTACTTTAACTGAGCGTGTGCATCTCCGAGTATGAAGTCACTCAGTCAAAACATGTAATTTTTATCAATAAAAGTTTAGCCACCGCTGTGTCTCTCCTTGCCCTAGCTTCAAGTGTGGGTGGTGTTTTATACTTGTATTGCTAAAATATACAAGGATGCACTACAATGGGTCTCAAATATTTGTAATGTGTCCTGTTGTAGTATTGCATGAGTTTATTCATGACAGACCATAAACTACACATATAAACTAAATTATAATGGTGACTGAGCAACTCCCATTCCCCAAAGTGCAAGATATATTATTATGAATATAACTCATAACGGATCACACAAGTGATCTGACAAAAAAATAAACAAGTGGTTCTTAAAAAGTGGCTAATATTGGATGTGCCATTCATTTTCAATTATTCTGAAATTAATATTCACACAATCAAATAAATCTCAGTTCAGTCCCTTTCATATTAAGTGGAAATTGTGCGACTTTAGTTTTGGCACTTTATCTATACTTTAACTTAAAAAGCAAAGGATTTGAGTTCTTTGTCCACCACTACTAAAAAAATAAGGGGATTTTTTTTTTTTTTTTTTGTTACTTATTTGTACCCGTAGGTAGACTTGGTTTGCAGTCTGGTGACAAGTCACCGGCTGCTGGTCGCTGCGTGCGCGAGCGCCCTAAACCTACATGTTTTTTTGGTGTGCGGGAGGAAACTGGAGAAATCCCGGAGTAAACCCGCACAACACGGGGAGAACATGCAAACTCCACACAGCTCACTGTTGGTTGGGGACTGGGATCGAACCCACGATCTCATGATCCCCGCGGTCCCCCGGCCGAGGGTAAAACTGTGCTGCCACAGTGCTAAACCACTGCGCCACCGTGCAGCCCAGGGATGTGTAACTTACCAGTCATAACACATTGTTGTGTAGTGCTGAACGTTGCCAGTGTCACAGCAGATGCTGGTCAGACTCTAGAACGAAAATACACACAACTTAAGTACATGCACAGCATGAAAGTGCAACACGTAAAAAAAAAAACAAACAAACAAAAAAACACCTTTTTAACCAGGATTACCACTAGCTTATTTAATCAGATGTTGTCGACACAAGCGCAAAATACAAGGACAGCACAGAGTTAGGATTGATGGTTAACTAGCTTCCTCATTGTCTGCATACAGGAGACAATGTTGTTTTTTGTTCAAAGTGAACTTTCCATCGCTGGGATAAATAAAGTAAAAGATGCATAATATCACATCATATCACATCACTACCATCCTCAATATCCCAACACCATGGCTTTCAACTGCTGAGGTCGGGTGCTCCCATTATTTGCCGGTCTGTGGCCATAAATTCATTCTGGGTGGCTCCGTCTCGTTCCCTCTGGATTCTGTCATGAGCCGAAAGGCACAGAAAAGTCTGCTGGACCGGGGTGTTGATTTCTGTGGGTCTGATTTCTGTAAAGCCATTCTATCGTTGCTGGCTCACGGACGAGTCATTGCAAATGGCTGCTCGAGATTCTGTTTAACGTCGCCCTCATGATGTTAAGCCAGGACCAATCAGTGGCCGGCAGTCTGCAGTGTGAGGCGGGAGACAAGCTATCATGGGAGCTCAGTGAGAGAGTGTCACACCGCCATTTTGAACCCCAGTCGACGGTGCAAGCAGTGGACCTGGACAGCGACAATTGCGTGAAGGATGAAGAATGCCGGAATGTTGTAAAGATGAGGTCTGCCCTGGATCGCCCTGGTGTTTGGGTTGTGGGTCCACCAAGCACCGTTATAAGGCTATAGAGTGTCCAGCAAGAGGAAGACGCTGCAGTACGTGTGGATTCTTGTATCATTTCGCCAGGGCTTGTTACAGGTTCAAGCGAGAGGATCCGAGACAAAAGGAGGATCTCCCCACTCCACCTCCCACGGTTGTTCGCAGTGTACTCCCAAGTGTCAACGATTGTTCTTACGATATGATGGAACTGGACAGAGTAACAGTGCCGTTGCTAACTGACATGGGAGCGGTGAGATCCATGTTAGATTGGAAAACTGTGAGGAGTTCCTTCTCACAGTATTGGGTTGGAGAAGAGTGATCGGGATGTGGTTTGTGGGACTGGCCGATTCCGCAACCAATGGACGAAGCTGTGTGGGACAAATGTTTGCCTAGTAATCTGGACAATGAGCAGGACCAATTCCACCCAGGGCCATCGCGGGAGGGTCCCGATGCCAGCACCCAAGAAACCCTAGTTGAGGAAACTGGGCAGTGCGATGGGATGCCCGTGATGGCGGGTGGCGCCGAGTGGAGGGCCCATTCTACTCCGGAATTTCTGCTGGAAAGAACCAGAGAATAGGGGGTCACAATGGCGAAGCCGGCAGCGAAAATGAAAAAGTGGGGCAGGACCAGTTGGCACGGTGAAACAACATGCCAAACAGAGACACTGGAAGCCAAGTAGGGTCCCTCTGGGGGTCGTGGATGGGGCCTGACCCAGAGAGGTGGCCTGGTCAAGAGGTGTTCGGGACAAATGTTGACGAGAAAATGGCCTGGGGGGGCTGCACGTAGTGGCTGTTGGGGATGATGCTTGCCTCCAACTATCTGATGGCTCGTGGAGGCTTCCCTGTGAGCTGCGGCACCTCAAAGAGGAGAAGGTGGTGTTTGGACTTCGACGTGGGTCATCCCCGGTTGCGAAGAAAAGAAGGTGTTCTGGAGGGGAACCATGTGATGGTTTTCCGGGGGGTGGTTCCTCTACTGGGGGAGACTGATGGTGGGAAAATGTGTTTATTGCATGATGTTGGAATAGGGGATAACCGGGTTCTATGTTATTGTTATTATTATATATTGGTCCTATTAATGGGATTGTTTTGTATTTTCTACTGTTTCTTCTAGGAACATGGCAGTCTTCTGTTTACTGGACTGTGTTTTAGTAGAGACGGCAGAATAATCCGTCTAGCCCTGTGGGGGTGGAAAGGTAGTCAACCTGTTCCCCCCGAGCTTTAGTTGTTTTGTGTGTATGTTATAGGTTTCAAATATTCCTGTTCAGTGTTAGCGTGTGATTCGGGTTCAAAGTTGGGGAAGGTCTCGATTACATGTGTGTGTGTGTTTTGGACCATTTTTGAAGGGGGGGGGAAGTGTTGTGTTGTTATTAGGACGTATTATTGTTATATATATATAATATTATGTTCCCGGTTCCCGCCACCCACCTGGGGTATAAGAGGGCTGTAAGGAAGAGGGCGGTCTCTTGACCTCCTCTCAGCCTGACGGCAATGCCTTGTATTATACAAGTAGTCGACAATAAAGTGTGTTCAGCTTCAGCACTCAGTCTCGTCCTTTTGTTCTCGCTTTTACCGACAAAACAAATGGTACTCCACTAAATTAAAAATCTAGCTAGCATTGGAGAAATGTACTTCTGATTTATATATAAAAAAATCTCTTTGGAAAGCCAGAAACAACGTATTATTCTGCATTAACAGAAGAGATGAATAAAGTCCCAAGTTTCTTTTCAGCACTGTAGCCAGGCTGACAAACAGTCAGGACTCTGTCAAAGCTAGCATTCCCTTAGAGCTTACTAGTCAGGAATTTATGAACTTCTTCAATAATAAAATTTCATCCATCAGTCAAAACCTTCCCACCATTAATTTAAATGGTGTAAGAACTACAGCTCCCTCAACTGATATCCATTTGGGTGCGTTTACTCCAATTGACCTTTTAAAGAGAACCAGAGTGGTGGCCTAGATGATACAGCATCTGCCCCCCAACTGCGGAGTTGGGGGTTCAAATCCCGGCTGGGTCATACCAAAGACCATATAAAAATGGTACTTCTAGCTTGGTGCTCAGCGTAATACAATGGGGGAAGAAGTTGTCTGTTACGGTGCCTTGCATGGTAGTGACCCCTCTGATTCAAACAGGAGAAATATAATTTTGTTCTACTGTACATGATTGGCAGAATGGACTGAATAACAATAGAGACTTATTATTGGCTTATTCTTCTCGAGTTAGATAAAACCATTTCCTCATCTAAGCCTTCAACTTGTCTACTAGACCCTATTCCTACAAGGTTACTTGAAGAAGTCTTCCCATTTATTGGTAGCTCTATTATTCAAATAATCAATTCTTTATTAACATTAGGCCATGTACCGCAGGCTTTTAAAACTGCTGCAATTAAACTGTTACTTAAAAAAAACAACATTTGATGCAGGAGTTTAGCTAACTATAGACTAATATCTGATCTGCCTTTCATTTCAAAAATCTTAGAAAGCGTTGTTGCTATGCAATTATTTGATCACTTGCAGGGAAATGGTTTATCTGAAGAGTTTCAATCAGGGTTTAGAATTCATCATGGCACTGAAACAGCTTTCATGAAAGTCACTAACGACCCCCTTATGGCATCTAATAATGGACTTCTTTCTGGACTTGTCCTTTTAGACCTCAGTGCAGCTTTTGATACTATTAATCATAACATTTTACTTGATAGATTAGAACACCATTTTGGATTTAATAGAACGTCATTGCCGTGGTTTATCTGATAGGGTTGAGTTTGTTCATGTCAATAATGAACATGAATAACATGAAGAACATTTATATATGCTTCTGCTTGGCAATATTATTAGAAAGCATTGTATACATTTTCATTTTTGTGCAGATGACACACATTTATATTTGTCAATGGAGCAAGATGACAGTAATCAATGAGATAAATTAGAGGCTTGTTTTAAGGAAATCAGAACTTTGATGACTTGTAATTTCTTGTTATTAAATTCAGATAAGACTCAAGTCATTCTAGTTGGTCCAAAAAAAATTAGAAATGCCTTCCCAAATCAAACTCTTAGTTTGGATGGTTTACTCTTTCTCTTAATATCACTGTGAGGAACCTTGGAGTTATTTTTTGATAAAGATCTGTTCTTTAATTCACATATTAAACTTGTTTCTAAGACCACCTTCTATCATTTGCGTAATATTGCCAAGATTAGAAGCATCTTGTCTCAGAGTGATGCTGAGAAACTAATCCACACTTTTGTTAGCTTTAGATTAGATTATTGTAACTCTTAATTATCAGGCTGTCCTAAAACATCTTTAAAAAGTCTTCAGCTGATTCAAAATGCTGCAGCTAGAGTTTGAACAGGTACTTGAAAGAGAGATCACATCGCTCTGGTTCTGACCTCCCTTCACTGTCTCCCCAAAGAATTTAGATTTAAGTTAAAAATACTTCTCTTCTCTTACAACGCTCTATATAATCAGACCACTTGTTATTTAAAAGATCTGATACTATCCTATCATCCTAACACAGCACTATGCTCCCAAAATACAGGATTACTTGTTATACCTAGAATGTCTAGGAATACAATGGAAGGCAGAGCTTTCAGTTTTCAGGCTCTTCTTCTTTGGAGCCAGCTGCCAATCTTCCATTTTGACATAGCTTATAGTTAGGGTTGTTGTCAAGTAAGGCATTGGCTTGCTTGCTACCGGATAACCATGAAAACCGGTACTACTTGTCTCAAGGGTCGGGCCATTGGCGACTCAACTGGTATCCCCGCCCTTCCGAGGGCTTGGAGGGTGAAACTGCAAATCCTGGCAGAACTAAAAACAATATCTGCCACAGGTCTGTGGTGGACCACTCCCAGTTACATGGGGTGAGACTGGACATCCTGGCAGATAAACACATCTGTCGCAATGTCTGTTTTGGACTGTGCCAGTCACTGCATTGTGACATACACTACACAAAGAGCAGAGATAAACAAACCTATCATCTGGTCAGTCACTGCTACAGATACTGGAGTCAGTTTGTCTTGGCTTGTCCTTGCCACTGATAATACCTTTATCTGCCAAGAATGTGCTGTTAGTCCAGCAAAAGCTAGCGGTACTCAAATACTTTGCAAGCAGTTTCATGAAATGGTCAGTCAGAAAGCAACTCATACTAGGTCGGACATCACCCGGGCTAACAAAGTCCGTGCTGATCTGTTCACACTCCCACAGACAGTGAAAAGTAAGCTAGGAGCAGGAAGACAAAAGAAGAGGAAAACAGCAGCCTTGTGTGTAGCAGAATGGAATGTACGGACTCCGCTGGACAGAACAACATCAAAGTGCCCAGAAAGACAGACTGCACTTGCGGCCCTGGAAATGAACAGGTACAATGGAGACATAGCTGCACTAAGTGAAATAAGATTGTCTGGATATGACAGCTTGGAAGACCATGGGTACATCTTCTTTTGGAGTGGGAAATTAACTCAATAAAGGAGAGAAGCAGGAATGGGCTTTGCAGTTAGAAAGGAGATAGTGTGGGGACCCAGCACACTGCGGACAGACACTCTCTCACACTAATCAGGGCTGGAGGAAGTGGAGGACAATGGACATATGGACACAGAGCCCCAGGGGGCAATCAGTTGGGACTGTTATGCATGCATCCTCGGAGAGGACGTCCGGGCCGGGCGCCACCTGATGTCATGCTAATGATGGGTATTAAATGACAATCACTATGCTAATGTGCCATGCATTCTCTCTGTCTGTATAGTGTATAAAAGAGCTTGTTACACATGCCTAAGCAACACAGTAGCTCACCGAGTTACAAAGCGTGTTTCATTATGTTGGAGGAAATAAAACCTTTCACCCTTCCGGCTCATTGCATAACGCCTGTTCTATTATCTCCATATTGACAGTACTCCCTACATACATACTGACAGTACTCCCTGTAATTTCAGACCATTGTCTGTTAACCTTTGATTTTACTATTTCTGACTATTTGGCTCCTAAAGAAAAATATTATTACAGTAGATGCCTCTCAGATGATGCTGCTACCAAATTTATGCAGATTGTTTCCTCTATGCCATGTGTCAACACAACGGAAATAAGCTATAGTCAGCTTGCTCCTTCTGTAATTGATAACATGGTGGAGAGTGTTACAGCTTCTCTGCATCAGACTCTAGACTTGATGGCCCCCTAAAAAAAGAAAAAAGTCTAATCAGAGATTTCTAACTTCTTGGTTCAACACAGAAACTCGTAGCTTAAAACAGAAGACTTGTCAATTAGAAAGAAAATGGTGCTCCACTAATTTAGATGAAATCTATTTAGCTTGGAGAAATCATCTTTTAATTTATAAAAAATCTCTTAGAAAAGCTAGAACGAGTTATTATTCTGCATTAATAGAAGAGAACAAGAATAATCCCAGGTTTCTTTCAGCACTGTAGCCAGGTTGACAAAGAGTCAGGACTCTGTCAATCCTAGCATTCCCTTAGAGCTTACTAGTCAGACTTTATGAAATTTTCAAAAATAATAATTCATCCATCACAGATAAAATCAATCAGATTCTTCCCACAGTTACTTAATATACTGTAACTACTACAACTCCCTTCATTGATGTCGGTCCTTGATGAGGTTGACTTCCAATGCGACCTTTGTTGAGTTAGACAAAATAGTTCCTCATCCAAACCCGTCAACTTCTCTTTAGAAACCCTATTCCTACAGGTATTTAAAGAAGTCTTCCCACTTATTGGTAGCTTTATTCTTCATATTATGGCGCATATTTAGGGTGCATATATGGCATTCATATTCACCCACATATACCTAGTAGGCATTGACGGTGCATATTCTGGAAACTTCACTCTCAAATGGCCAAGAGGACCTGACCCCTGCAGAGACCTACGGTAGTGTGAACTTGGTCTTTTAGGAGACGGGAGTGGGGAGAGAATGTCCAGCAGGAGCCCCGGAGGCTAGAAGGAATGAGTAGAGACAATAGAGACGCCCAAGGAGCCTAGGGGGCTGTATGTTTACTCAGGACTTGTGGGTTGGGGGTTGGTGTTAGTTGACGGTGGGGGTTTGTGTCTTTGGGAGGGTATAAGAACTGTGGAAGGATGATTGTTCTGCTCTGGTTCGGTAGATTCTGTTCTTGTTGGAGGATGTGACCTCTCATAAACCAACCCTGAGAAATAAACTCAGTCTCGTTTGTGAAAGGCATCCTCTACACTGGTGACCTACGACAAACTATGGCCAGTGGCGACGATCTTCCCGCACCGGACTCTTCAGGAGCCAACCGGGTTAACGCAGCTACCACACTACAGCTGCCCGATTTCTGGCAACATAACCTGCGCTCCTGGTTTACCACTGTGGAGGCGCAGTTCCACCTTCGGGGAATCTCAGCGGACGCAACGAGGTTCTACCATGTCGTCGCAAAGCTGGACAGCCTCACAGTGCAGCGGGTGGAGAGCCTGACCAACCACCCGCCCCAGGACGACAAGTATGGTGCACTGAAAGCCGCCCTCATTCGAGCTTTCACTCCCTCTCAGGGAGAGCGAGCAGAGAGACTTCTGGCACTGACAGAAGGGGAAGCAGACAGGCCGGCAGATCTGATGGCGAGGATGATGAACCTGAGAGGCGAAGATGATGACAGTTTTATCTTCGCCCACCTCTTTCTCAGAACACTACCGCCAGCAGTGAGAGTCACCCTGGCCAGCTCACAGCTGCTTAATGACCGCGACTACCACGGGCTGGGCCAGGAGGCGCAGCGGCTCGTCGACGCCCATAGACGACACGCAGGCCACCGACGGCGGCAACGGAGCTGAACGCACGCCCCGCGAGACGAGGGGAGACCAGAGGCCGCAGCACCGGACCCACTGACGTCAGCAGCGGCAGAGACCAGGAGAAGCGGAGCGGACGGCACCCCTCTGCTTTTACCATCGACGGTTTCACTGAGAGGGGCGCGCAGATGCATCCCACCGTGCCGATACAAGCGCCAGGGAAACGCCAAGACCGAGAGTCGGTAGCAGCTGCTGCTCTCGGCGCGAAGAACAAGCTGCTTTTCGTGACGGACCGCAAATTAAGGGAAGGATATCCTGGTGGACACACAGGCTCCCAGCTGAGTTTGTCAAAGCCGTTCCTACGCAGACCTGCTGGCGCCTTCCAGCGGACCCCTGGTGCTAGCGGCAAATGGCTCGACGATCAAAACCTATGGGGAGAAGACGCTCCTTCTATCCTTCCACGGGGCAGCGACCTTCGAGTGGGACTTTTGTCGTAGCTGCAGTGAGCAACAACATGGTAGGTGCTGATTTTTTATGCTCAAACAGTTTATTAGTTGATCTTACTAATAGACGTATGGTAAATGCACTGTCTTTCCACTCTATCTCCTGTACAGCTCGGGTGGCCCCGCCTTCTGCGCATCCTAATGTCACAGCTGCGGGTGGTAAGTTTCATGCACTACTCAATCAGTTCCCAGCACTCACGGTCCCAACATTTTCAGCGTCAATAGCTAAACACGGGGTCGAGCACTTCATAACTACCTCCGGCCCTCCTGTTTTTGCAAAAGCTCGGCGCTTGGACCCAGCTAAACTGGCCATCGCTCGCGAGGAATTCGCCAACTTGGAAAAACTGGGCATTGTTAGACGCTCTAACAGCCCTTGGTCGTCACCCCTGCATATGGTCCCCAAGGCTGACGGCTCGTGGCGGCCTTGCGGTGATTTCCGCAGGTTAAATAATGCTTCAGCACATGACCGCTACCCGATTCCGCACATCCAGGACTTTTGGGCGCATTTGGCGGGGGCGCGCATCTTTTCCAAAATAGATTTGGTGCGCGGTTATCACCAAGTCCCAGTCCGCGCTCAAGACATACCCAAAACAGCAGTAATAACCCCCTTTGGGCTTTTCGAGTTTTTGCGCATGCCTTTTGGCCTCAAAGGCGCCGCACAGAAGTTCCAACGCATGATGGATGCGGTGTTGCGTGGCCTCCCTTTCGTGTTCGCCTATTTGGATGATATTTTGGTAGCCAGTGCATCCGAAGTCGAACACGAACGCCACCTCACAGCGGTTTTTCAGAGGCTGACAGAGCATGGGCTGATAATTAACCCAGCGAAATGTCAATTCGGGGTAGCGCAAATCGATTTTTTGGGCCACCGCGTTTCTCCAGAAGCAGCGGTCCCGCTGCCCGATAAAGTACGCGCGATAACGGAGTTTCCCCAGCCGCAGACAGTTAAAGCATTGCAAGAATTTTTGGGGATGGTCAAGTTTTATAACCGTTTCCTCCCCAGCGTGGCACAGCTCATGCACCCACTGTACGCGGCACTAAAGAAACAAAAACCTGCAAATAAGGTGGAGTGGTCCCCGGAATGGGAGCGCGCTTTCTCCCAGGTCAAGTCGGCCCTGGCGAACGCTGTGCTGTTGGCACACCCCGTGCCAGTAGCTCGCATCATGGCACTAACCACGGACGCTTCCGACGTAGCAGTGGGGGCGGTTGTCGAGCAACTGGTAGCAGGAAGCTGGCAACCGCTTGCATTTTTCAGCAAAACATTGCGCGATAACGAGCGGAAATACAGCGCGTTCGATAGGGAGCTTTTAGCCCTGCATCTGGCCATCCGCCACTTCCAGTTCTGGCTGGAAGGGTGCCGTTTCACCGCGTTTGTAGACCACAAACCATTAACATTTGCAATGGCCAAGATTTCAGAGCCGTGGTCGGGCCGACAGCAGAGACAGCTGGCCGTGATTTCAGAGTTTACCACCGACATTCAACATGTGGCGGGCAAACACAATGTAGTGGCAGATTGCCTCTCGCGTGCAGTTGCAACGCCAGGCCCCCAAGGGGCAGACACGGTGGCCGTGGACGCGGGCCAGGCTTGCGGCGCGGAAGCGCTCGCAGCCCCGGTCTGCGTAGGCTTAGATTATGCAGCCATGGCCGCCAAGCAGGTTAGCGATGCGGATGTGCGCGCGCTCCAGTCTGGGCCAACAGGGCTAAGGCTGGAGCACAGGGTGCATCAGACAGGTATGCCTCCTCTAATCTGCGATATCTCCACGGGGCGCCCCCGCCCTGTGGTCCCAGCTGCGTGGCGCCGCCGCGTTTTTGATTTAATCCATTCGCTGGCACATCCGGGAGTTCGCACATCGATCAAAATGGTGGGAGAAAAATTTGTTTGGCCGGGGCTGCGTAAACAGGTCAAAGAGTGGGCCACAGCCTGCGCAGCGTGTCAAAGAGCAAAGATACACAAGCACACACGGGCCCCCTTAGAACCTTTTCACATCCCGGCCAAACGCTTCGACCACGTGCATATCGACTTGGTGGGACCCCTCCTGCTGTCGCAGGGTTTCACACACCTTCTAACCATGGCAGACCGCACAACGCGCTGGCCAGAAGCGGTCCCCCTGGCGTCAACTACAGCAGCAGACGTGGCACGCGCGTTTTTAACGGCTTGGGTCGCGCGTTTTGGAGTCCCGTCAGACATAACGTCTGACAGGGGTCCCCAATTCGTTTCCGAGCTCTGGTCATCCATGGCCCTCAGTCTGGGGGTGAAAATTCACCGCACTACTGCTTATAACCCTCAGGCCAATGGTTTGTGCGAACGCTTTCACCGGTCATTGAAAGCAGCCCTCAGAGCGGCTCTCACGGACACAAATTGGGTTGATAAACTTCCATGGATTTTATTAGGGTTGCGTTCAGCACCTAAGGAAGATTTGCAAGCCTCTCCGGCTGAGCTAGTTTTTGCCCAACCCCTCCGGTTACCGGGCGAATTCCTTCCAGAGAACCCCGCACCAAATAGCCCACCCGCTCAGCTGCTGCAGAGCGACACGGGATCAAACACCCTCCCCGGCTCAGTTCATCACAGTTTCCCACGCATTTTTGTGCCTAAAGCCTTAAAGAACGCAGAATTTGTCTTTGTCAGACACGACGCTCAGAGGCCAGGTTTAAGGCTGCCTTATGATGGACCGTTCAGAGTGTTGGAAACTGGGGAAAAACATTTTTTGCTTGATTTGGGTGACAGGAGGGAATTAGTCTGCATTAACAGACTCAAACCCGCTTTTGTGTTGGCTGATGAACAAATGCAGTTAGCCAGGGCCCCCCGTCGCGGCAGGCCACCGGGGAGACACTCTTCTAAGCTTTCACAAGGATGTGCTAATGACTCTGATCCACAGATGCAAGAAACAGCTACAGGCAGATCGAAACCTGCTTACAGCAGATATGGCAGGAGGTTGAAGCCCAAGCAGTTGGAAGTGTGATATGTTGTGCCATTTTGCTGTTCTGTGTGATATGACATGTTTCTATGCATTTTGGGGTGTACTTTGTCCTTATTTAGACGTTTGGGGGGGGGTTATATGGCGCATATTTAGGGCGCCTATATGGCATTCATATTCACCCACATATACCTAGTAGGCATGACGGTGCATATTCTGGAAGCTTCACGTCTCAATGGCCAAAGAGGACCTGACCCTGCAGAGACCTACGGGAGGTGTGAACTTGGTCTTTTAGGAGACGGGAAGTGGGAGAGAATGTCCCAGCAGGAGCCCCGGAGGCTAGAAGGATGAGAGAGACAATGGAGACGCCAAGGAGCCTCGGGGGCTGTATGTTTACTCAAGGACTGTGGGTTGGGGGTGTGTTATTTGACGTTGGGGGTTTTGTGTCTTTGGAGGGTATAAGAACTGTGAAGGATGATTGTTCTACCTCTTTTCTGAGATTCTGTTCTTGTTGGAGGATGTGACCTCTCAATAAACCAACCCTGAGAAATAAACTCAGTCTCGTTTGTGAAAGGCATCCTCTACAATATAATCAATTCTTCATTAACTTTAGGCCATGTACTGCAGGCTTTTAAAACGGCTGTAATTAAACCCTTATTCAAAAAGCCAACGCTAGATCCAGGAGCTTTAACTAACTATAGACCAATCTCTAATCTCCCTTTCATTTCAAAAATCTTAGAAAGAGTTGTTGCTACGCAATTATTTGACCACCTGCAGGGAAATGGTTTACTTGAAGAGTTTCAATCTGGGTGTAGAATCCATCATAGTACTGAAACAGCCTTAGTGAAGGTCACTAACGACCTCCTCATCCCATCTGATAATGGACTGGTTTCTGTACTTGTCCTTTTAGACCTTAGTGCAGCTTTTGATACTATCGATCATAATATTCTACTTGATAGATTAGAACACTATGTTGGACTTATGGAACTTCGTTGCAGTGGTTTAGATCTTATTTATCTGATAGGTTCCAGTTTGTTCATGTAAATAATGAGTTTTCTTTCAACTCAAAGCTTAGTCATGGAGTTCCACAGGGATCTGTGCCAGGCCCTACTCGTTTTAGTTTATATATGTTTCCGTTGGGCAACATTATTAGAAAGCACTGTATATATTTTCATTGTTATGCAGATGACACACAATTATACCTGTCAATGAAGCCAGATGATAGTAATCAATTATCCAAGTTAGAAGCCTGTCTTAAGGAAATCAAAGCTTGGATGACTTGTAATTTCCTGCTATTAAATTCAGATTACTAACTAACTAACTAACTAACCTGCACTTATATAGCGCTTTTCTAGTCACAAAGACCACTCAAAGCGCTTTCATTAATACTAACCCTCTGTTCTAAGGGCCTATAGGAAACAAATATCTAGGGACAATTTAGAACAGCCAATTAACCTAACATGCATGTTTTTGGCATGTGGGAGGAAACCGGAGAAATCCCGGAGTAAACCCATGCAACACGGGGAGAACATGCAAACTCCACACAGATCACTGTTGGTCGGGGGCTGGGATCGAACCCACGATCCCACGATCCCCACAATCCCCCGGCCAAGGGTAAACTGTGCTGCCACAGTGCTAACCACTGCGCCACCGTGCAGCCCAGATAAGACTGAAGTCATTCTTGTTGGGCCAAAAAACCTTAGAAATACCTTTCCAAATCAAACTTTCAGTTTGGATGAGGTACTCTTTCTCTTAATAGCTCTGTAAGGAACCTTGGAATTATTTTTGATCAAGATCTGTCCTTCAATTCACATATTTAATTTGTTTCTAAGACTGCCTTCTATCATTTGCGTAATATTGCCAAGATTAGGAGCATCTTTTCTCAGAGTGATGTTGAGAAACTGATCCACGCTTTTGTTAGCTCGAGATTAGATTATTGTAATTCTTTATTATCAGGCTGTTCTAAAACATCTTTAAAAAGTCTTCAGCTGATCCAAAATGCTGCAGCAAGAGTTTTAACAGGTACTAGAAAGAGAGATCATATCGCTCCGGTTCTGGCCTCCCTTCATTGGCTTCCCATAGAGTTTAGAATTAAGTTTAAAATCCTTCTTCTTACTTACAAAGCTCTAAACAATCAGGCTCCTTTTTATTTAAAAGATCTGATACTACCGTATTATCCTAACAGAGCTCTATGCTCCCAAAATGCAGGATTACTTGTAATACCTAGAATCTCCAAAAGTACAATGGGAGGCAGAGCCTTCAGTTATCAAGCTCCTCTCCTGTGGAACCAGCTGCCAATCTGGATTCGGGAGTCAGACTTGATCTCTGTTTTTAAGAATAGGGCTAAAACCTACCTTTTTGATATAGCCTACAATTAGGGAGGGATCATGTGTTTCTGAACCCTCCCTTAGTTATGCTGCTAATAGGTTTAGTCAGCCGGGGGACCTCCAGTAACGCACTGGGCCTCACTCCTTTCTTCACTTTCAATGAAATATTTTTTTTTGCTGGTCATTAACATCTGTTTGTTCTCTCCCATAGATTGAGTCCCCTTCGTGCTGTTTGCTCTCTACATGTCTGTTCTTTTCATCTTCTCTGTCCCCTCACCCCCCAGCCAGTCTCAGCAGATGACTGCCCCTCCCTGAGCCTGGTTCTGCTGGAGGTTTCTTCCTGTTAAAAGGGAGTTTTTCCTCTCCACCGTCGCCAAGTGCTTGCTCACAGGGGATCGCCTGATTGCTGGGGTCTTTCTGCAACTGTGGGGGTTCCCCCTACAGTTGATAGTGCTATGAGATGACTGTTGTTGTGAAATGGCGCTATATAAATAAAGTTGAATTGAATTGAATTGAATTGGTGACCCTGGACGTGCATGGTGCATCTCTCGACTATGCCATTTTCTCCACACTGGTGACCTGACGAGACAGAATGACCGTCTACTCCCTCTCACCGTGCTGTGGACTCCAGAGTACCAGTGAATGCCTGCATCCTCTTCATCCACACCGGAGCGTGCTCTCCGGAGCAGGCAGCATTGGGACCGACATGCACCATGAACAGCGACACGAGTGAACCGAAGGAAAACAGCTTAAACAGGGAAGATCATCGGCGCCGTCTGTGTTGATTTCCATCAAGCTCCCCGACCCTGACTCACCTCCCGACAGCGGACTTTCTGTGCACAGAAGCCTCGCGTGCACACCGCAGGATTACGAGGACAGCGCAACTTCCAGCTACGTGGTCACTGCGCCAGGCGCGCCATGTACCAGGGACAAACTGGCTCCACAGATTTATACATCGTCCTCCGCCGCTGCACATGCCAGAGAAACACGGCCGATCGCCATCCTCTGAACCTTTATGGCTGCTCACGCACCTGAAGCAGACATGCAGCCTGCCTACGGGACTTTGTATGGGTTTCTCAGCCACGGCGCACAACGGGAATTTAGCCGATTGCTTTCCCCGATGACTTTAGGGCTGCTCCCGCACCTAAAGTCAAACTTCCAAGTCCCTGACACAGCTTCAGTTTTTTCACAGCAGCTACGCATCCCCGGGGAATTTGGCCGTTTGCCTTCCCCACATTCTCGCAGGACTGTGCCGCAAGAAGAGTCAGAGACGTAATTTTTTTCACAGCCGCAGCAGATCACCGCCAGGTTTACCAGGAAAGTCCCTCACCATGAAGGACCACATGCAATTTTTGCGCGGCCCAGACACTTTTGACATCCTGGGCCGGCACTCACTTATTCCCATCGACCTCCCCCTCCTCCTCCACATTGTTCTTCCCGCACCTCACTCCCTAAAGCCGGCCAATCGCCGGTTTGTTCCATTACGCATGACGTGTACCAGTCCCATGCGCCCACAATCCACGGCCGTTTAATTTGCTGGAACTCGGAGTGGAGCACTGTCTTTTCCACCCCTCCCCTGCCCCCCTCCCCCCATGGACTGACATGCCCTCCGACACTCCTCTACAGTCTACAGCAGGACAGTTCTACCGGAGTGGCAACCCCCACTGCAGCCTCCACAGGCACCGACTGGAGCCCAAACGACCTGGGGGCGGGGGGTCACAGCCCCTTCTGAGTGTTCTGGGGAGAGCCGTGTGGGGACCCAGCACACTGCGGACGGACACTATCTCACACTCATCAGGGCTGGAGGAAGTGGAGGACAATGGACATACGGACAGAGAGCCCCAGGGGGCAATCATTTGTGACTGTTATGCATGCATCCTCGGAGAGGACGTCTGGGCCGGGCGCCAGCTGATGTCATGCTAATGATGTGTATTAAATGACAATCACTATGCTAATGTGTCATGCATTCTCTCTGTCTGTATGATGTATAAAAGAGCTTGTTACACATGCCTAAGCAGCGCAGTAACTCTCCGATCTACAAAGCGTGTTTCATTATGTTGGAGAAAATAAAACCTTGCACCCTTCCAGTTGCATCTCTCCTGTTCTATTACCTACACAATAGCAGCAATGCTTGATGAGGGACCAGTGCCAATCAGCGACAGGATAATGACTATGAGACTCCCACTTCAGAAGATGTATGCCACACTCATCAGTGTATATGCCCCAACAATGACCAACACAGAGGAGGTGAAGGAAGAGTTCTACAGTGATTTACGTGAGACTATCAGGCGTGCACCGACTGATGACAGGCTGATACTCATTGGAGATTTTGATGCCAGAGTTGGTTCAGACTCTGAGAAATGGAAAGGAGTGCTAGGTAGTCATGGAGTAGGCAAGTGCAATGCTAATGGAGAACGTCTACTTGCACTATGTTCAGAGTACAACCTTGTGATGACCAACACACTATTTAAGCACAAGGACACACACAAGAAGACATTATGATGCACCCAAGATCCAAGCACTGGCACTTGTTAGACTACATCATAGTCAGGCAGAAACAGAAGGGATGTATTGGACACCAGAGCAATGAGAGGTGTGTACTGTGGTACTGATCATGTTATGCTGAGATCTAGATTAAGGATTTGCAGACAAAAACAGCACTGCAGGATGGGTGCGAAGCCACCATGGAAGCTAGTGCATGTCACCATGACTAGTGCATGTCATGACCCGAGTGCTGGTCTCGTTTGCCCTTGGGTTCCTTCTAGCTCCCCGGGCTCTTACTGTGACAGCGCCCAGTGGAGCTCCCTGCTGTCAAAGTCCACAGCTGTGCTGCATTCGGGGTCATTAGTGACCGGTGTTAAAAGCGGACGCTGAATGCACCCCGATGCAGCAGTCTCTGTTATACTTCGGTCTGTTATACTTCCTGTTATGCTACCCGTGATACTTCCTGACAGAACGTCACATCTGCCCTGTAAGTTATCCTGTTATTATCCTACCCGCACTGTCGTGTGTATTATCCTCTGTTCCTTCACCCCTTCAATAAAACATCACTGCAACTCACCAGTGACTGCTGGCATCTTATGGTGGCTCGCGAGGGCCACCATGACAGTAGACTGCTGCCAGAACGTCCAGAGAGGGGCGTCACGCCGAGATGCCATTCACCGTGAGTTTTAGCAGTATTGGACTGTTGTTATTACCTGTCTGGGTACCGTGCTGAAGCATGCCGTCGCGGAGGTCCCGCACTCGGAGTCCGAGCGATGTCCTCGCAGACGCCCTCGAGTGCGTGGACGAAATCCTCGTCACCGCCTCCCTCCTCGACTTCAGCAGCGACGTGCACCGGTACCTGGACCAAGCTGAGGATGTTCTTGATTATCTTCCCCACTTCGCCGACCACCCTGAGGTGAGCGCGAGGAGATATGACATTGCTGCACAGCGTGAGATACTCCGCGGGCTGGAGGGAAATCCTGGCAGGAGGCCGAAGAGGAGGAGACGTCGCCCCTCGCTTCAGAATCCCGCTCCTGCCTCTGTTCCGGTCCGGGAGTTCGCACCATCCGGAGGTCTTCCCCCATCTAGTGTGTCGTCACTCGGGATTCCCCCAGAGGAGCTGCAGCTGACTGCAATCAAGATCTGGGACCGAGTGGCTGCTGCTTGCTCCACTGCGCATCCATCATCCATCATGAAGCATGTGGCAGCGGCAGTTAGACTGGTGGAGAGGAGTCCAGAGTTGTGTGATTTTCCAGAGTTCGCTGACCTCCTCGCCTCTGTCTCCGCTCAGGAGCAGCGGTTCCCGGACCTCACCTTTGCCTCGCTCTCCACCAGAAACCATCGTCACACCGGCTGCCATCCTCAGTTTGAATCCCGTCCGGATCCAGTTCTGGGTCGCTGCAAGGGCTCAATCCCCCACACAGCTGCCACTCCTGTGCCTCGTCAGAGGGGAATTCCCGCAGCCTCTCCTCCCGGGCCATCTTCTCCTGCTGTTCCGTCAGCATCCCGTGCCCGGCTCATCTTCGCTGTCGCCCCCTTCTCCTCGACACATTCCCCGGCCGCTGTGTGTGCTCAGAGTCCTGGCCCGGCGAGCTCCATCCCGGAACCATCTCGAGCGGCTCCCCATCGTCCTCCCAGGGGGCCCTCCATCACCGTCCGGCGGAAAAAGGGAGGAGCAACGTCCGCCACAGCAGGCACCACTCAGCCTGCAGGAGACAGGCAAGTCCAAGTTCATTCACACTCTCATTATTGTGATTTGCTCTGTCAGACTCCTGGAGGTGGAGTTCGGGGTTCGCAGCTCCCCGAGCTCCCACCACCTACTGTGGCTTTAATTATTAATCCCCCATCCTCTGTGCCTCCCTCCGTTGAGCGGTCCTTGACGCTAGGCCAACGTCGCTGGATGAGGAGGGGGGCCTGCGGTTCTGGAGAGCCTGGTTCCGGTTCTGCAGCTACGCCGTGGGCGGAGGAGGACATCGGACTGCAGCGTGGATCCTGTGCCGACGAGGAAGTGTCCCCGGGTCTCCACGGGGGAGCGGTCCGGTCCAGCGGGTCGAGGTTCTCCTGCCACCACGCCGTGTGGGCCATCGGAATGGGCATTGGTGCCGGAGGACTCTCAAGCTGCACACACCATCATGCCAGCTGCGGAGCCCGATGCAGCTGAGTGGGAGCCTGATGACAACCTCCTGCTGTCTGAGCCCAGATCTTCGCAGTCCTGGACGGCGTCAGAACCCGAGATCAGGCAAGTGCTCTGTTTTGTCTTTCTCCTTTATATCTTAGAGCATTTTAGCCTGTCTCTTGGGGAGACGAGCTTGGTGCAGCCGCCCGCTGCGTCCGAGCTTATCTCGCTGGGTTCTGGCACTGCCGGTGATCCTGATCCCGATTCTTCTCTCTCTCCTGAGCCTTCTCCCAGGGTCGCCGGCGAGGAGCTGCTTTCGCCTGCTGTGCCAGAGGTTCCAGGTTTGGGGTTGGAGGTCGGTTCTGGTGCGGCGCCGACCCAGTCGGGGTCCGATGCAGGTGCAACCGAGACCCAATCGGGGTCCATCATGGGGGCAACCGTGACCCAATCGGAGTCCGATGAGGGTGCAGCACCAGCAGGTTCCAGGTTCGGTGAGGGAGCTGCAGATCCCCTGCCGCCGGATACTGGACGGGCTCATCTCCAACTTCATTCTCATCACCATCGACACCCTCCTCGTCCTCCTAAGGAGCGCAACCCATCTCCACCTGGGGCCGTTGGGGTTCCGAACGCTCTGCCTGGTTCTCCCTCGTCTTCCCCTTCTCCAGGGAGGCCGCCGTCTACTTCTCCCCTACGGTCCTGGTGGTCAAGTGATGCGGGTCGGCCGCCTGAAGGACTACCGAGCCCATTTGGCTCTCTGGGCCGGCCACCCGACCCATTGGACTCCCTGTTTGGCGACCTGGTCCGGCCGCCTGAAATTCATGGTTTCCGGGCATGGGACTGGGGTAGGCCACCCGAACTGTCCTTTTCCCCTCTGCCTGCATTGTGGCCGTTTGATGCTGGGCGGCCCCCCCGAACTTTCAGTCTCCATGCCTCAGAGCCAGGACTGCCATCATCCCGGGTTTTTTTCCATAGTGGTCATGTCTGTAAACTTTTGGGATGTGCGGGGAGGCCTGATAGCTGTAATTTTGTATCTCACTAAAACTGATATATGTATTGCCTGTTGGGTTCTGTCCCCGTTACCCACACATAAGGGAGTATTGTTTTTGTTTTCCTCTCCACCTGACTCTGTAATTGCTTTGTTGGTCCCCTGTTATCATTTTTGCTCTTTTTGACTCTCTCCCTCCTGCCGGCGCCCCATCCGCCCACCCTAGGGGGGTGGGGGGTGGGGGGCTTGGGTGTTACTTGGCCGTTCAGGAGCACGGCCTTGAGGGGGAGGGACTGTCATGACCCGAGTGCCGGTCTCGTTTGCCCTTGGGTCATACATTATCTTTTCCAGGCTTTGACAGCAGTGGGTTCCTTCTAGCTCCCCGGGCTCTTATTGTAACAGTGCCCAGTGGAGCTCCCTGCTGTCAAAGTCCACAGCTGTGCTGCATTCAGGGTCATTAGTGACCGGTGTTAAAAGCGGACGCTGAATGCACCCAGATGCAGCAGTCTCTGTTATACTTCAGTCTGTTATACTTCCTGTTATGCTACCCGTGATACTTCCTGACAGAACGTCACATCTGCCCTGTAAGTTATCCTGTTATTATCCTACCCGCACTGTCGTGTGTATTATCCTCTGTTCCTTCACCCCTTCAATAAAACATCACTGCAACTCACCGGCAACTGCTGGCGTCTTATGGTGGCTCGCGAGGGCCACCGTGACAGTGCACTGAAAGGCCAAAAGAAGCAGGAAGAACTTACACAGGAAATGGATGAAAACTTTAAAGACTGAGAAAGTACCAACTCAGAGAATGACATAGAAGAGAAATGGGCAACACTGAAGGATATGGTGTATCAGGCTGCGAGTGATGTATTAGGCCACCCTGAAAGGAAACATCAAAGATTGGTTTGATGAGCACGATGAACATAATGCTCTGCACTGTGTGTCTATATATATATACATTTATAGTAATATGGACATATGTTTACTAGATGTTGTTTTTTTTCTTGTCTTCTGATTGTTGCTCTGAGTGTTGCTATCCCTATGCTGTTGCAATCCTGGAATTTCCCCATTGTGGGACTAATAAAGGCTTATCTTATCTTATCTTAACATCTGAAGAAACAACTAGAAGTGAGGAATACAGTTAGGCAGGAAAACCTACAGTGTAACACAAGGTCGAAGAAGATGAAATACTCAAAGGCTCAGAGTGAGCTACAGAAGTACACTAGAGAGATGAAGTCCAACTGGTGGGATGAAAAAGCGGAGGAACTTCAAACTGCAGCAAACAGGAAGGACATGAAAACATTCTTCACAGGTTTGAGAGAAATCTACGGCCCTATACCAAGAAGACTGATCCAACTAAAGGCTATGGATGGTGAAACGGTTTCGCAGGAGAAAGATAAGATCCTGGACAGATTTGCTGACCACTTTGACCAACTACTAAACAACCCTGGAGATCTCACTGTAGAGGCTAAAAAAGTTCTAGTGCAGTGACCAGCTGCATCAAGTCTGGATGAACCACCAAATCTTGATGAACTAATGGCAGCTATCAGGACAACACAGGATGGTAAAACTCCAGGAAGGGATGGAATTCCAACAGAAGTGTGGAAATTTGGTGGTGTTCAGCTGACCAACTGCCTGCACAAGCTCATCCAAGACATATGGGATGCCCAGCAAGTACCTCAAGACTGGAAGGATGCAAGTATTGTGCCTTTGTTTAAGAAAGGTGACAGGAAAGATTGTGGAAATTACCGAGGTATATCACTGCTAGCCACTGTTGGTAAGCTTCTCTCACGTGTACTACTGAACAGACTCAATGAACACATCTCACAGAATGTACTACCGGAAACCCAGTGCGGCTTTAGAAGTGGAAGAAGCACAATGGACATGATTTTCTGCTTGAAACAGGTTCAAGAAAAGTGTATCAAACAGAATATGTTGCTTTATGTAGTCTTCATAGACTTCAGGAAAGCTTTCAATACTGTTTTACGACAAGGACTTTGGCAGGTACTCAAGAAATATGGCTGTACAGAGAAGTTTGTCAACCTGATCGAGGCACTCTATACAGGTATGCAAGCAAACGTGGCAATGAGTGGTTCAGTATCTAAAGACTTTTCAGTAAGCAACAGGGTGAAACAAAGGTGTGTGCTGGCACCTACACTCTTCTCGCTATATCTGGCAGCCATGCTTGAGGTGGCCTTAAAAGAAACTTAAGAAGGAGTATACAATCAAACAAGGAAAGAAGCAGACTTGTTCAATGTGGCACAATTTAAAGCTAAGAGTAAGACATCAAGAAAGGTATAAAGAGAAATGCTTTTTGCTGACGACAGTGCTCTAGTTGCACACAGTGCGGAAGATATGCAATCTCTTAGTGGAGAAATTTGCAATAGCAGCTAGCCAGTTCAGCCTCCAAATCAACATCAAGAAGACAGAGTGCCTTTATCAACCACCAAAATTCCAGTTATCAACATCACTACCAGAAGAAAACAGCATTGGTACAGAGCCACTAGTCAAGTGCAAGACTTTCAAGTATCTAGGGAGTACTGTTTCAGAGAATGCTAGGCTGGAGGATGAACTATCTCTCAGAATGGGAAGAGCAAGCGCTGTGTTTGGAAACTTGAGGGAGAGACTGTGGAACAATCGACATGTGTTTATCTGTGTGAAATGCAAAGTGTACAGAGCAACAGTACTGGCTACTCTATTGTACGGTGCTGAAACTTGGACTGTCCACAGGGTGCAGGTAAAGAAACTCCACACGTACATGATGAGACACCTTCGAGCCATAATGAACATCTCATGGAAAGACAAGATAACCAACATAGAAGTGTTGAAACGAGCTGGTCTACCATCAGTGGAGGACATGCTAATACAGATGAACCTTAGTTGGCTCAGACATGTTGAGAGGATGGACCACCAGTGTCTCCCTCGGCAGTTACTCTACTCACAGTTACGTATGCAAGGGCAAATGCAATCAGGGTAGACCAAGGCTCAGATTTAAAGACACTGTTAAAAGAAACTTGAAGTTGGATATAGACAGGAGTTTCTGGCAGCGGAAGGCTAAGGACAGAGCTGCATGGAGGAATCTGATCAGACCTAAATGAAACAGTCATTGTCGCCCACGACAGACTGTGATGATGATGGTATAGTTAGGGTGGGATCAGGTGACCCTGAACCCTCCCTTAGTTATGCTGCTGATAGGTTTAGATAGCCGAGGGACCTCCAACAATGGACCGGGCTTCACTCTTTTCTTTACTCTCAATTAAATATTTTTGCTGGTCATTAACATCTGTTTGTTCTCTCCCTTGCTCACAGGGGCTCGCTTTATTGCTGGGGTCTTTCTGCAATTGCGGTGTTTTCCCTTCCACTTTGAAAGTACTATGCGATGACTGTTGTTGTGAAAAGGCGCTATATAAATAAAGTTGAGTTGAATTGGTCCTTTGGCTAGCTAGTATGCTGTCAATTTGGCTTTGGCACACTTAACTTGCATTTTCTTTGCAGTTTCAGGTGAAACAAAAAGCCTGTCACCACAAAAGTATTATGGCTGGCTAATCAAGACAAGAAATCAAACTGTAGTTTGTCTATTTTGTATTAAAAAAAAAACATGAAATATCTAGCCAGATATTCACAAGGGTGGGACAGCTAGATTTTAGGGACTGACTCTTTTCAAATGGTGCCTCACTGTGGAAATGAAGGTATCCAACACAGTATGACAATTCTCACATATTATAAGAAGGCACTGATATGTCAGCGAAACCACTAACAGTGGAACAGAGGATTTACCATCATGATCAGAGACTAATAATACTGATGTGGCAATAACTTAACCGTGGCTGCATAAAGGACTCCCTCAGCACAGCTAACAAGCTAGCTATTAACATTGCGAGTCACATGACTCCCAAACCCTCCTCAAGAGGTGGACGGTATAAACAACAGGGGTTGGGAAAAATGATGAACTCTTAAATTAATTCAGAGATGCTGGTATTTTGATACTTTACAAGGAACTATTAATAAATGTTGCAAATGCAAACTTACCTTTTTTAGGTACTGGTTTCACTATTGGGTAATAAAAACAAGTTCACTTTTAATTCCGCTAAATGCTCACTCTCTGGTTAGGTAAGCACAGCAAAGGAGATACTTGTGAGATCAAATCACACTATATGATACTGCAATCCTCAGTGTATCACAAGATCAAGAGAGTATTGCATTGCGGCCTAAGTATCGTGACACTATTCCATCCAGGCAGAGAGTGTCTTGGCAAACATACAACTGAACTTTATTTGGCGCACATTACTATTTATACTCCCTGCCGTAGCCCGCCTGACATCATCCCATTCCCCGCCCCGGCAGTGCTACGGCAAACCCCAAAGGCCAATCTCCATACACAACACTGTTCTCTTATCTTTTTACCTTTTAAACTTACTTCCTGCTTTTTTCAGGAACAACAGATTCTGAAATCCAACCTGAATTGCTTTCTATATGTGCCGTTTTTCTTTTAATATCTTCCTGTCTGCCTCAGGGACTACAGACGGAAATTAGTGAGAATGCTATAATCTGGTACAGATCATCTTTACCCTGTGTTTAATGTTGTTTCAGTACATTGATCCCTGAGAAACCAATAAACTATTAACAACAACTCTTAACTGTTTTCTAAATGCAATGTTACGCTTGACGTCATGTGGTATAATGAATTATAAAGTACCATCCCACCAATGGAACACCAATTGTGTATTAAATAAAGAATATGGCAGCAGTCAAAAGAGGATCAACTTTCCTTTCGAGCAGCTTTCTTTTAAATGTTTCTCTTGACTCAATTCCACATTCGTCCTCCGGAACGTCCAATCTCATCTTCACAATCGGCCAATTTAGTGGCGGGCCGATACTCCGCCGTCTCCATCATTCATCTCTTTAAAAAAATAATAATTTGCCAGATGATTTTGATTGGGCAATTACAGCTTCTACAATACACAATTACAGCACGGTGTGCACTAATCGTTTGGCTTCATTTAATCCGACAAGCTAGCAACAACGAAGAAAACTCATTCATCGTCTCCATTATGGAGCGCTGTAAGAGTCTCAGGTGTGTCTGCAGCTGTCATTTAGAAATAGAGAAAAGAAAAGAGCAACTTTTCTGATTGATGAACTGAAACTCTGAAGAGTCGGATTGGACCTGGACACAAAAGGATTGTAAAAAAAAATGTGACAACAAAGTTACAAATCAGAATCCAAAGTTGCAAATTTATCAGGACATACTTATAAATTTACTGAAAGTTAGCAAGTGTATGAGGAAAGAGTAAATTTGTGCAGACTGATTCATTTTAAGTGCATTATTCTATGTGTTTGAAGGATTTGTGCACTGCAGAAAAAATAACTTTCTAGTCTGTTTGTGTTGTATTTAATTGTTTTATTTATATATCAATATATATTGTATATTTATTAATTTATATATTTTTATTTGAGGGGTTTTGAACACTAACTTTGATTCTTTTACTTCAAAGACCCATCAGACGGAATGTGGAAAAAATCTTGTGTAAAATTGCACTAACAGTATGTGTTTTCATGAGACTTGTTTTTTACCTCCGCCAAGGAGGTTATGTTTTCATCGGCGTTGGTTTGCCTGTCTGTTTGTTTGTCTGTCTGTCTGTCTGTTTGTTTGTTAGCAAGATAACTCAAAAAGTTATGGATGGATTTTCATGAAATTTTCACAGATTGTCAGAAATGGGGTCTCCTACAGATGAGGGTGATCCGGATCACCATCCACAAGAAAACCGCCATTATGCCAAATGCCATTTTCGTGAATAACTACTG
Source organism: Pholidichthys leucotaenia (assembly GCA_020510985.1). Classification (NCBI taxonomy): domain Eukaryota; kingdom Metazoa; phylum Chordata; class Actinopteri; order Cichliformes; family Pholidichthyidae; genus Pholidichthys; species Pholidichthys leucotaenia. The sequence continues at coordinate 98,769,997 of CM035841.1, read as the reverse complement.
AACCACTAATCCTATCATTGTCAATCCAATTGCTTGTCATATGTTTTCATGGTCAAGGAATCTGAAAACGTACACACAAACACTGTATGGGGGGAACTGTGGCGCTTGGCGGAGGTCTGCGCTCTCCGAGTGCTTTTCTAGTTTTTTTTTAAATTGTGCCTAGCAAAAAAACCCCAAAAAAACATCAACAGTAGTGTCAGTGCTAATCATTGACATATCCGAGGCTCTAATAATCCCCCACAAAAAAATAAAATTTGCATTCAGAATATTGAAAATATTATATTTTTAGGACAAATTTGTGGTGCCATCACAAACCCTGGCATATGGGTTAAAATTATGATTTATTTATTTTTTTTTTGGGGGGGGGGCGTATTTATGATCATGACTGAAGTTGACAAAAAGATATATATCCAAAAAAGTAGAAAAATAATAACATATACTATTTTTATGGCATTTTTGAAGAGGACACTTTTGTCCTTTAACGGTAATTGTCATGAGTCTGAGTGCATGTTTCCTCAGAGCTCAGACTCTTTATTGTTTGTCTGTTAGTATGATTTTGTTAGTTTCTGTATATATATTTTGGTTTGTGACTAGAGCCCTTCCTCTTTCTCCAGACACCCCCACCAGCTGCTCGCTGTCTGCTCTTCTGCCATCCCAGCTGTGAACAGTTACGCAATCAGGTCACCTGCTCACTCAGGGGGAACGCACCTGCTGCTCAATGACTGCTAGCTAATTAAAGACTGGCTGGTCATTTTCTCACTGCAGCAGCATTGTCAATTGTCTAAATGTCTATGGACAGTTCCCTGACATCTGATGGACTTACTCTTCTTCACTCTCGCGGTGCGATTTCGGCTCTGGAGAGTTCTCCTCTGTAAGTTACCTAAAGTTTGCATTTTTGTGTGTCCTGCACCATTTGTTTTGTGTTTTCCTTTATTCAATAAATGTCACTACTGCAGTTCAGCGACTGTGTATGTCTTTCTGACCCGAAGGGGCCAATTCATGACAGAATGCTGCTGCCATAATAAGATCCAGTTACTGTAGTAGTGCATATTTTTCGCCTTTCTGTCCTTTTTTTTTCTTCTTACTTGTCCGGTGGAGCTGTCATGTCTCCTGCAGGCAAACCAGACCAGAGGAGGAGGAAGTGGAGTCGGGATGAGCTGGAGTTTGTATCCATGATCGAGGACATGGCGATCGGTGCTCGAAAGTGCTCATCCCACAAGGATGAGATGCTGTGCTGGGGTGCAGTAGCCAACTTGCTGGAAGTCAAACCCAGCGTGTGCTTCCATCCTCGGGCGCTCACGCCGATGCAATCTGCCTCCTCCTCACCTGCTCCATCAGCTCCACGGTGGCAACATCGTCCCGCTCCAGACCACTGGAGGAATTCCCCCGCCTTTTCAGCAGCCATTTCCCTTACGCCGAGCCCGACAATTCATACAGCAGTTCCCCTCTCTCCTTCTCCTTCGCCGGCTGTCCCGTCAGCCTTCGCTCTTGCTGCTGCTGCAACTTCCGTCCCCTCGACGTGTCCACCTGCTGCCGAGAGGTCCTCCATGTTTTTCCCGGTTACGTCCACCTCCTTGACTACAGGGGCGGCTACTCCACAATCCTCAGAAGGGCCCAAGCTCACCATAGACACGGAGAGGGGTGACTCTTCGCGTGCTGCAGGAGAGAACATCGCTCCCTGGGATGACAGGAAAGTTTCATTTCATTCCATGTCAATTTATGATGATATGCCTTGCCTGATTCCTAGTAGAGAGAATCAGGTTTTGCAATGCCCTGAGTTCTCTCCACCTGCTGCAATCAATATATCCTCACCTGCCCTCTTCGTGTCTCCTCCCATTATTCCTGAGTGTCCGTCGGCCCCGGAACTGAGCCACTGGATGATGGAAGACCCTGTGGCCCTGGAAGCCCCGACGTGCCAGCGGTAAGTAGAGCCCCAGCTGCCACATCGGATGAGCGTGGGTCACTCCACCTGGGGACACCTGGACTGAAATCACTATCATGCCTGCTGTGGATGCTGCCGCAGCAGAGTTAACAACAGAGCTGGACCTCCAAGAGACCGGGCCCGAGATGTCGTTGTCTGGATTGACAGAGTCCTGGACGGCGGTGGATCTCGAACTAAGGCAAGTGCTCTCTTTTGTTTTTCTCTTTTCTGCCCTGGAGAAATCTTGCCTAGCTCTTGGTGAGGAGTAGTCAGGTGCTGCAATCAGCTGCACCTGAGCTCACCTTGCCAGGCTCCGCTGCTTCCGGTGACCCTGACCCGGTACTACTACCTCTCCCTGTTTGTTCTGAGCCTTCTTCCAGGGTTGCTGAGGAAGATCCAACCTCACCAAATGACTCCGTGAGTCCAGGCTCACCACCTGAGGATGTTGTGGGTCCAGCTCCCCCAGCGGAGGTCATCACGGGTATTCCGTCCCAGCCCGGGACCTCCGTGGGTGCAGCCTCCCCTCTGCCCTAGGCCGTCGTATAAGTCCCTTCTCGGTCCTAGTCTCCATGGGTGCTGTGTCCCGGTCAGGGACCGTTGTGGGTGCTGCGCCCCAACATAAGTCCAACACTGGTGCTGCGCTCCAGCTTGGGCCCACCATGGGCACCACGCCCCAGCACGGGGTCCACCGAGGGTGCAGTGTTGGCCCAGCCTGGGCCCACCGAGGGTGCAGCATTGCTCCAGCCTGAAGCCACTGAGGGTGCAGCATTGCTCCAGCTCGGAGCCACTGAGGGTGGTGCAGCATTGCTCCAGCTCGGAGCCACCGCGGGTACAGCGTTGCTCCAGCTCGGAGCCACTGCAGGGGCAGCGGAGCAACCATGGGTGCTGCAATGCTCCAGCCTGGAGCCGCTGTGGGTGCTGCAATGCTCCTTCCCGGAGCCTCCGCAGGTGCTACTGTCTTCCAGCGCAGGACCACCGAGGGTGTTGAGGCTTCTCCTCCTCTGCCTGACATCGTCATGGTTTCCTCTCCACTACCAGACACCATCATGGGTCTTCTCCCACCACAAGACACAATCGTGGTTCCCCCGCTTCGGCTCTTCATCCCTTCATTGGGCGTTCCCGTGGGGGGGCTACCTCCTGGGTCACCCCCTAGTCTTGGTGGCTGAAGAACTCCGGCCGGCCGCCCGATAGACTGAGCCACTGGGTTGGGTAGCCCATATTCTCTGGCAGGCCACCTGATTCATACCACCTTGCCGTCTATTTACCTTTTGTTCTTATTAAAGACAAAAATAGCAAGGAGATGTTTTTACCTTCTTTACATGTTTCAACTGTTCACTGCAGCCTTCGTCAGAAGTGTCAGCTGATTGCTGCGAGGTGTCATTTTATTTTTTATAAATAGCCAGCTATTTATAAAAAAATTGTTATTAAAATCAGCTACTGTATATCAGATCACTGCAAAAGAAATAATCATATCATGGACTGGGACAATGCAAAAATTGTTGGATCGGAGAGCAACGGACACAAACGCTGGATCAAGGAGGCCATAGAAATAAGGAAGCGGGGAAAAGCCAGCATGAACCGGGATGAGGGGGCATTTATGCTTTCCCACACCTGGGACTACATTCTCCAGAGACCATTGGACCGCGGAAAGCGGCGCCGGCTTGGTGGATCTGACAGGTCTGCTGGGCTGGTCCCGCCTACGAAACATCAGCTGGTAAAATGACACCTCACAGCAATCAGCTGACACTACTGACGAAGGCTGCAGTGAATAGTCAAAACATCTAAAGAAGGTAAAAGCATCTCCTTTCTATTTTTGTCTTTAATAAGAACAAAAGATAAATAATTAAAAGAAGACAAAATGAACCTACTTGAGCACCTTACCGTCTCTCTGGCCTGGGACTTTGGCCAGCCACCCAAACAGCTTAGTTCTTTGGCCTAGGGGGCCCAGGTGACTGATGTAGTGTGGGTGCGGGTCCTGAGCGGGCTCCACACTTTTTCCCTCCAAACCTTTTTTCCCCCACCTCCCACCCTGGGTGTTTTTTTTTTTGATGTACCCCTTCTTTTTCTTTTCTTTTTCTTTTTTTTTTTTTTTTTGGGGGGGGGGGTCTTTTTTTGGTGTTACCTGGGTGTCTGGGGGGGGGGGGTCTGTCATGAGTCTGAACGCATGTTTCCTCAGAGCTCAGACTCTCATTTTATTGTATGTCTGTTAGTATGATTTTGTAAGTTTCTGTATATATTTTGGTTTGTGACTAGATCCCTTCCCTTCCTCTTCCCTTCCCTCCGCACTGTGTGTGTTTATATACTTGCATATTTATTCCACCTAGCTGCAATGCTCCGTACTGTGGGTGTTTATATATTTACATATTTATTCCATCTAGCTACAATGCTCTGCACTGTGTGTTCATATATTCATATATTTATTCCATCCAGCTACAATGCTCTGCACTGTGTGTCTGTGTGTGTGTGTGTGTGTATATATATATTTTATAGTAATATGTACATATGTATATTAGCTGCTCTTGCTTGCTTGTTTTTTTTCTTGCCTTCTGATTGTTGCTCTGAGTGTTGCTATCCCTGTGCTGTTGCAATCCTGGAATTTCCCCATTGTGGGACTAATAAAGGCTTATCTTATCTTATCTTATCTTATCTTATCTTTCTCCAGACACCCCCACCAGCTGCTCACTGTCTGCTCTTCTGCCATCCCAGCAGTGAGCAGTTATGCAATCAAGTCACCTGCTCGCTCAGGGGGTGCGCACCTGCCGTTCTTTGACTGCCAGCTAATTAAAGACTGCCTGGTCTTTTTCTCACTGCAGTAGCATTGTCAATTGTCTAAATGTCTATGGACAGTTACCTGATGTCTGATGGACTTAGCCTTCTTCCATCTCACAGTGCGATTTTGGCTCTGGAGAGCTCTCCTCTGTAAGTTACTTTAAGTTCATATTTTTGCATGTCCTGCACCGTTTGTTTTTTGTTTTCCCTTGTTTAATAAATGTCACTACTGCAGTTCAGCGACTGGATCTGTCTTTCTGCTCCGAAGGGGCCAATTCATGACAGTAATAACAATATAAGTCTTTTTTTTATTTTAAATCTGACACTACAAAAAAAATCCTCCAATAAAATCTATGTTGGTGCTAATCACTGACATATCCAAGCTCTAAAAACCCACCCAAAAATCACTTTTGCATTCAGAATACTGAAAATATTACAAATTTTTCATGTGTGTTTCATTCCTCCATTGTCTCAAATTAATTGTCCACTGTATCCAGAGAGCTGCTTTAGATTTTTCCTCACGACAAAAAAATATTGTGTATATATCGTAGTTTGTCATCAGCAATTAACACTTCAACAATCTAGAGACAAAACAAAATCATTAATATACATATAAACAGTAATGGACAGAGTACAGAACCCTGTGGTTCCCTACATGATACCTTTAACAGCATTATTTACATGTACATATTGATGTCTGCCCTCTAAAGAGTTTTTATTTTACTTTCTTATCATAAAGTTCAAATATCTCTTGCAACTTTTAACTAAAAGAAACTGTAAAACTCAGCATTAGGAGCACTAAAGCCATCTTATGTACTTTTTGCAGGTAAATGTGTGACTTTTAATGAAATTCTTGTAACTTTAATACAAATACAAATAAATTGTAATTATTTTCATACTATGTACCAAGTTTTTTCCTTTAGGGGATAGGGTTATTTCTTGTAAATTTGTAACAGTTTTTACATAATTTTTGTTGTTTTTCTGATAAATTCATGACTTTCTCCAATTCGTGAAAAAAATGTGCTTTTGTAGGTTTTAACTTTTTGAAATGCATCTATTGGTCACATGACTAATTATAAAAAACAATCAAAAACACTATTAAAAACACAGCCTTTATATCAGTTCTGTCTCTGAGGAGCCACTTTAACTCTTGCAGGTTTGCTATGGAAAATCAAAGGCTGAATCCTTGATATACCCGGACCCGGCCGGGCTCAGCCCGAAGGAGTTACATTGGGTCCGCCCCTCCAGTAGGTTCACCACCTGCAGGAGGGATCATGGAAGTCTCGGTGCTATGTGGATTAGGTGGCAGTCAAAGGCGGAGACCATTGCGGACTGATCCCAAGCTTTCTAAACTGGCTTTTGGTACGTGGAATGTCACCTCTCTGGTGGGGAAGGAGCCTGAGCTGGTGTACGAGATTGAGCGATACCGGCTAGATATAGTCGGCCTCACCTCAACACACAGCTCCGGTTCCGGAACCAGTCTCCTGGAGAGGGGCTGGAGCTTGGCCTTTTCTGGAGTTGCCCCGGGCGAGAGGCGACGAGCAGGGGTAGGTATTCTTGTATCGCCCCACCTTGCTGCCTCTATATTGGAGTTTTCCCCGGTGGACGAAAGGGTTGCTTCCCTGCGCCTTCGGGTTGGGAAACGGGTCCTGACCATCATTTGTGCCTATGCACCAAATGATGTTTCAGAGTACCCACCCTTTTTGGAGTCTGTGACTGGGGTGCTGGAGGGTGCTCCTCCTGGAGACTCCATTGTCCTACTGGGGGACTTCAATGCGCACGTGGGCAACGACAGTGAAACCTGGAGGGGGGTGATTGGGAGGAACGGCCTGCCCGATCTGAACCCGAGTGGTGTTCAGTTATTGGACTTCTGTGCTAACCACAGTCTGTCTATAACGAACACCATGTTCAAGCATAAGGGTGTCCATATGTGCACCTGGCACCAGGACACCCTAGGCCGCAGGTCGATGATCGATTTTGTTATCGTATCATCAGACCTGCGACCGTATGTCTTGGGACACCCGAGTAAAGAGAGGTGCAGAAGCTGTCAACTGATCACCACCTGGTGGTGAGTTGGATCCGATGGCAGGGGAGGAAGCCATTCAGACCTGGTAGACCCAAACGTATAGTGAGGGTGGTGCTGGGAGCGTCTGGCTGAGGCCCCTGTCCGGGAGGTCTTCAACTCCCACCTCCGAAGAACTTCAACCACATTCCGAGGGAGTCTGGAGACATGGAGTCTGAATGGGCCATGTTCTCCACCTCTGTTGTTGAAGCGGCAGCCCAGAGCTGCGGCCGCAAGGTGGTCGGTGCATCTCGTGGTGGCAACCCCCGAACCAAGTGGTGGACACCAGTGGTGAGGGGGGGCCATTAAGCTGAAGAAGGAGTCCTATCAAGCTTGGTTGGCTTGTGGGACTCCCGAAGCAGCTGAGGTGTACCGGCAGGCCAAGCGGAGTGCAGCTCGGGTGGTTGCTGAAGCAAAAACCCGGGTATGGGAGGAGTTCGGTGAGGCCATGGAACAAGACTTTCGGTCGGCTTCAAAGAGATTCTGGCAAACTGTTCGGCGGCTCAGGAGGGGAAAGCAGCTCCCCGTCCACACTGTGTATGGTGCGGATGGGACACTGTTGACTTCAACTGGGATATTGTCGGGCGTGGAAGGAATACTTCGAGGATCTCCTCAATCCCACTGATACGCTTCACAGAGGAAGCAGGGTTTGGGGACGAGGGGATGACTCGCCTATCACAGGGGCTGAGGTCGCCAAGGGTGGTTAAAAATCTCCTTGGTGGGCCGGGCCCCGGGGGTGGACGAGATTCGCCCCGAGTACCTCAAGGCCCTGGATGTTGTTGGGTTGTCATGGTTGACACGCTCTGCAACATTGCGTGGAGGTCGGGGGCAGTGCCTTGGCATGGCAAACCGGGGTGGTGGTTCCTCTCTTCAAAAAAGGGGACCGGAGGGTGTTTGCTCCAACTTTAGAGGGATCGCACTCCTCAGCCTCCCTGGGAAGGTCCATGCAAGGTACTGGAGAGGAGAGTCCGGGCCGTTGTCGAACCTCGGATTCAGGAGGAGCAATGTGGTTTTCGTCCTGGCCGTGGCACATCGGACCAGCTCTTTACCCTCTCGAGAATTCTTGAGGGTTCGTGGGAGTTTGCCCAACCAGTTTACATGTGTTTTGTGGACTTGGAGAAGGCATTTGACCGCGTCCCTCGTGGATTTTTGTGGGGGGTGCTTCGGGAGTATGGGGTATCGGGCTTGTTGTTTACGAGCTATTCGGTCTCTGTACGACCGTTGTGAGAGTTTAGTTCGCATTGCCAACACTCAGTCGGAGTCATTCCCAGTGAGAGTTGGACTCCGCCAGGGCTGCCCTTTGTCACCGGTCCTGTTCATATTTTTATGGACAGGATTTCTAGGCGCAGCCAGGGAATGGAGGGTGTCAGGCTTGGTGACCACAGGATCTCATCTCTGTTGTTTGCAGATGATGTTGTCCTGTTGGCTTCATCCAGCAATGACCTACAGCTCTTGCTGGGACGGGTTTGCCGCTGAGTGTGAAGCGGCTGGGATGAGAATCAGCACCTCCAAGTCCGAGTCCATGGTCCTCAGCCGGAAAAAGGTGGATTGTCCTCTCCGGGTTGGGGACAGGCTCCTGCCCCAAGTGGAGGAGTTTAAGTATCTTGGGGTCTTGTTCACGAGTGAGGGGAAAATGGAGCGAGAGATCGACAGACGGATTGGAGCAGCATCTGCAGTGATGCGGACGTTGTACCGGTCTGTTGTGGTGAAGAGGGAGCTTAGTTCTAAGGCAAAGCTGTCGATTTACCAGTCAATCTACGTTCCTACTCTCACCTATGGTCACGAGCTTTGGGTAATGACCGAAAGAACGAGATCGCGGATACAAGCGGCTGAAATGAGCTTTCTCCGTAGGATTGCTGACTCACCCTCAGAGTTAGGGTGAGGAGCTCAGTCATCCGGGAGAGGCTCAGAGTAGAACCGCTGCTCCTCCACATTGAAAGGAGTCAGTTGAGGTGGTATGGGCATCTGATTAGGATGCCTCCTGGACGCCTCCCACTTGAGGTGTTTCAGGCACGTCCCACTGGGAGGAGACCCCGGGGCAGACCCAGGACTCGGTGGAGAGACTATGTCTCCCAGCTAGTCTGGGAACGCCTTGGTATCCCCTCTGATGAGCTGGAGCAGGTGGCTGGGGAGAGGGAAGTCTGGGCTTCTCTGCTTGAACTGCTGCCTCCGCGACCCGGACCTCCGGAAAGCGGTAGAAGAAGAGTGGATGGATGGATGGAAATCAAAGGCTGTTCTATTATTGGCTAGCTAGCGTAGCTGTCTGTCTGCAAACGTGTATGAAAGGGGAGCCCAAGGACTTAGCTTCAAAGCTAGCAGTGTTACTAGGGAGGTAGCTTACCAGATGTGGTTTATACTGTTATTTTCTTTAGATTTCACTCACTCTAGCAACCATCCCCATTTCCACACACCCCGGTCCACCAGTGATACATTATTTTGTTAGTTAGCTCAGGTTTGTTATCGGAGCTATGAGCTACTCAGCTATGATTAGCAATAGTGATGTAAGAGGGAGAATGGAGTTATATGTTGTTCTTGAGCATTTAAGGAGACATGCATTGAAATGAGCTATTCCAAAGAAGTCTGCGAAAGCCGATTAACAATGATGTTGCTATAATTGAAGAAAATTTGACTAAAATATGTCACAAATATTTCATTAAGTACAATGAATGCTGTCAAAATGTGGAAAAAAGTGCAGTAAATAGAACCTTTAAATTTGCAGCTTTTTCTCTGTTTTTTGTCTTTTTTGTTTGTGAATTCTTTTAGGGCACCATTGGACAAAAGAGTTGCATGTTGCTCTTTTTAATGCCAACCCTGTAATCATCCAAAATAAAACCCTGCTCTTTAATATTTCTTCAGCATTCATCACTTTCTGGCATTCTGACATCCCTCTGCTTTCACACACGAGTCTAGGGTGACGTCCTCTTCCCAGACAACAAAACACGGCGCGGGAGGGACGCGGCGTTATCGTGGAAGATAAGAAATGATTAAAGAGTCGGAGCTGATTCAGCAAAAACATTCACTCAACGCTCCGCTAATGGTCTGAAGAGAGGAGTGGGCGGGCGAGCGTCGTCTTAACACCAGTCCCCAGATGTTGGAATAAAGACCCTCCTGTTTTTTTTTTTTTGTTTTTTTTTTTTACATCTTTTCCTTTGTTCACTGTCAGTAGAGTAGTTATTGTTAAATGTGGGAGATGGTGGCAGTTGGAGTTCACCAATTTAGCAAAGTACAAATGCAATTAAGCACAAATTTGCAGTGATAAAGGTGCAACAATATGATTAGAATGGTCATTTGCAATTAAAAAACTCCCACATTGACCCCAAAAAAGTAAAAAAAAAAGCTCATTAATTTCCAAGGAAAAACACACATTTACAAGAAAAAATAGCAAATTTGCAAAATCAAAAGCTGAATATTTGTAAAAAAAAAAAAAAAAAAACAAACAAACAAAAAAAAAAAAACTTTTTCTCTTATAAACTTACCATTTTCTTACCAGTTTGTAAGGTTTTTCTTCTCAACTTGTAACAATTGCAACTTTTTCCTGAAAAAAATTGCAGCTTTTTCCGGCTAAATTTGTGACTCTGCTAAATTTGTGACAACATCTAAATTTGTGACTCACTCAAACGTTGTTTGTTGTGAGAGTTTGGTTCCTATGACCAACAATCAGACAAACTTGTTCCCAGTGAGAGTTAGACTTCACCAGGGCTTCCCTGTGTCACCGATTCTGTTCATTATTTTTTTTTTTTTTTTGCACATGATAGCCGCAGGACCTTGTCTCTGCTGTTTGCAGATGATGTGATGCTGTTAGTTTCATCGAGCAGTGACCTACAGGTTTTCTGTAGCAATGATTTGCTACTGAGTGTGAAGCGGCCGGGACGAGGATCAGTCCCTCCAAGTACGAGTCCAGGGTCCTAAGCCAGAAAAGGGTGGATTGTCTTCCGCAGGTCGGAGACGAGCTCCTGCTGCAAGCGATAGGTGATGGCTGAAAGAATGGAAGTTAATGGGGCTGTGCCTCGCTAGTCTGTTTTTCACACTGCATTACACATCTACGTGCACAAAAGCATTAATTTATTTACTTTTTTTTTGTTTTGTTTTTTCAACATAGCCTCCCCTTTGGTCCACATACTTCTTTCATTGGTGTTGCAGAGCTTGGATCCCTGAGGTTAAAAAATAAACCACATTTGGTCCAATTTGACCACTATGAACTTTTCATCCGATGATACCCCACCCCTCTGTATTTGTTCTTGAGCAAATACAAAGGGGGGGGGTGAACTTAAGTGAACAAAATTTGTGAACAAATTCTTAAGTGAACAAAATTTGGGTCAAACAAATGCAAATCATTTCCCGTTGTTGTGCATGTATGCCTACAGAACACATGCATAACAGAAACAAATTACTTTTGGACCAAATAACAAGTGAAATTAGAAAATTTCCCACGAAATCTTGAATGTTTCAGGGACCTCAGGTTTGGTACCACTGCCTTAGACAATAGACTGTTGATTAGATCGTCCTAATATCGCCCCAAAACTATCCTGGTTAAACTTCTCTTCAACAAAAGGTGGAGGTTGGAGAAAGTACATATGGCCTGGAAAATGGTGGATCTGGTCCAGACTGGAATGAGACAATGTGGTTCGTTATCCTTTCAAGGATAATTGGGAGTTTGCCCAAAATAATCCACGCGTTTTGTGAACTTGGAGAATTTATTGGACCTCATTCTTTGAGCAGCTCTTTGGTTGTTGTATAACCATAATAAGCTTGGTCCACATTGCCTAGAATCAAACAGGTCAGCACTCTGGTACTGCTGGACCTGGCCAGGAATACAATTTGTCACTAATACTTTTCATAATGACCAGAAATGAAAGTGCAGCTGAGGACCATGAGGTGCCATGTTTGGTGGACTCATATTATCTGTTCTTTTTGCAAAGGATGTTGTGTTGGCTTCCTTTAAGGATCACCACCTTATCATGGTGAAAGGGTTTGTGTGCCCCAGCGGTCCCGGGAGCTATGTTGTCGTTGCTCCTGGTAGGGGCATTCCAAGACAAAATGGTCCCAAGTGAAGGACCACACCAAGAGCAGTCCAGTTACAACAAGGAGCAAGATGAGATTCTGCCTCAACAGGAGCAGTTCAAGTATCTCACGTTAGTACTGATGAACGAGTGGATGATGGAGCAGGAGACAGATGGACAGTTTAGTGAATCATTCAGGCATTGTACCGGTCCAAGCATAACGATCAGGCTTCCAATTTACTTGCCAATCTAATTTTCCATCATCATCTATGGTCACAAACTTTGAGTAGTGGATAAGATCAAAGATACAAGTGGCCCAAGTGATTTTTCTCCACTGGGTGTCTGATTTCATCTTCAGACATTAAAGAGAAGCTCACCGTAGAACTACTGTGACATTCAACATCTGACAGGGATGTGTGGTGGACAACTTTGTGCAGTGTTTTGGGCACGTTCAAACTGTAATTAGAAAATTAAGTTTTCCTGCTGATGCCACCCTGATGTAGCACAACCTTTACTGAAGGAAAAAAGCATTAAATATCCCCCAGCTTAAAGCACAATAACTGGGATTTCATATTGGATTTCCTGGTATTCTTTCATGTCACACCTTTGGGATTTTCCTCTGAGAATTTCAATATTTCAGTGCTTATATTGCCACACTGTCAAGCTTTATTACTGAATTACAATATTCTAGCTGGGGTTTAAGAATGCAGGCGTCCCTTGAAGAAACTGACAATATCAATACGAGCATAATCCTCTTCGAATTTCAACACTTTAATTATTCCACAGCATCCACACCACACGATCTTTCCTTCTGTCTCTGATTACCTTTAAACGGGTACGGTGGAATCAATCCATCCGTCGGCGTCTCTGTCCCCGGAGGATGATGTCACGAGTTTAATTGCCTTCAGGTGATGAGCAGCTTGGAAAAACGGAATTAACCTTGTCAGCCTGGAGCTGTCTCCAGTGCTCTTCCTTGATGCAAACCATCAATTAGAGTTAAGCCGCCATGGCCCCCTGGTTTCACGGTGCTCAGTGTCGGCTATGGCGGAGTGAGAGGAGGAGAGGGGATTTACAGAGGAGTGAGCTGAGTGGATCAGAGGAAACAAGAACATGATGGACAGTAGGACTCTGGCAGGTAGACCGGAGGAGGGATACTGGAGGATTGAACGAAGGATAAACAACTTCCTGTCAACCATGCGCAATTAAAATGGAAAAAGAAGAGACTAAAGAAGAGTATTAGAATTGTCAGAGGCATCCACAGCACAACCGTAATTCTGCTGTTTGCCATTGATGTTTTTTTCTTCTTCTCAGACTTCTTCTGTTTTGCTCTGTGCGCATGGATGAGGACCTGGCAAAACCAGTCCATTCTGGAGACTGGTTTCAAACCTTTACAGTTTCACACCTCCAAAATCCTGGTACCGTATACACAGGCAGAGGTGACTGAGTCTCTCTGGGCCCTGGGCAAAAGTTCAAAGGGCGCCCATCCAACAAGCGTCTGAAATTTAACATCAATATAAACCTTTTTTAAAATTATTTTTAAAGTGAACGTTTGCATCTTTTTAACAAACAAAAATGTTAACATTAAATTGAAAAACAGAATTCTGAAGAGCAATAAAAAGCAGAACAATAAAAAGTAGACAGATAATTCTGCTTCATTTTGATACATCCACTCTCACTTGTATGTTTACAAAAGATGTGCACTGGTACTTGTGAGAGTAAGGGGTGGGGGCCTGGCCCCTTAGGGAATTCTGCGCTTGCCTACCACTGTCATCACAGACTCTCCACATTGTCACTGATGTAGTGATTCAAACTTAACCAGCCCTAAGAGGACCCTAAGCACTTGCCTTTCTTGTCTGCTGGCATGCAGCGCCTCTGTGCGTAGACGGCTGAAATATTTTAAAAAAAGTTTTCCAATTTGGGCTAAAAATATTAAATTTGCATACTTTTCCTTGTAAATGTGCAACTTTTTTCTACAGTCGTTGCAATTTTTGTTCATGTATTTGTGGGATTTTGTATTTGCATTTTGTTCCCCACATAAGTTTGCAAAGTTTCTTATAAATTTATAAAATTTGTTCATATACTTGGAGGGTTTTTTGTTCAAATTGTTTTTAGGCAAATTTGAAACTTTCACTTAAATCGAGGATTCATCATCTAAATTCACATTTTTTTGTATAAAATGTGCATCTTTTTCTTTAAAATTATCACTTTTTCCCCATGAAGAGCTAGATTAACATTATTTCTTTTAAATTTACACAATATATATAAAAAAGTGATATATTTTTTGTAATTTTTCCAACTTTTTTCTCTGAATTTGTGGCTTATTTTGTATAAATTTCCAACTCTTCATATAAAGTGGCATTTCGTTGGATGTTATACTTTGGCTATGACAGTACAATTTGATTAATCTTCTTTTTTTTCATAGACTTTGTGGATAATTCAGCTGTGTATGGCAGGTGTGTATGCATGAATGCGCATGATGTGTTTTTGGCTGTTCTGCAAGTTGAGCATTGGTGGAGGTATGCGCTTTCCGAGAACTTCCCAGTTTTCCAAAACTTTGCAGCCATAGGCATCTTTGAAAGCACAATGCTCGTTGGTGTCGCGTTCACCTGTCCTCCTCACAGTGGCGTCTTTGTACTAACCTCCAGACCCGTGACGCCGGGCCATAGTGGCGCTCCCAACCCGGCACACACACACCTCTTCACACAAAGGACCTGAGAGCTTTTAGCGGCTCTCGGTTACAGTCCTCTAACCCCGGCCCTGCCTCTCTCGGGTCTCTTATCACCGTCAGGTTTGGTCCCCCCTCCTCGCTCTGAAGCTCTTCACTCCACAGGTGTGCTTTTGGATGCAGGTCACATTTCTCATGATTGCCAGCTACAGATGGAGCTTAAATCTGACAAACACTGACTTTGTTATACACGTGGCTCTTACTTATAACTCAGTGGTTCTCTGAATACATTTCTTTATTTTTCTCTTTTTAATTATTAATGCATTTCATCCATTCCAAGAGGCTCCTGCTGATTTTACATTTATTTATGGGAAATGTCACAGGTTAAGTTCTCAGTGACCGAGCTTTCAATTTTTTAAATTCCTTAATTAGCTTAATGCGCTTACAACTGCATGCATTAGACCAATTAGCTTTTTAAAATATGCAGATGAGCTGCGAGTGATCAAGCGTCTGCTGACACGAGGCCATATGTTGGTCGCCGTGGCCGCAAACAGCCGGAGAGTTTCGACTGCTAATTAGATACGTTTAAAAAAACACCAATTTGATCCTTAAAATGAAGGTAAAACAGGATACACTGACCTGTTAGCTTCAATACTCCTAAAATATGCATTTTTTTTTCTAAAACAATGAGGCTAAAGTGGTCACTGGCTAAAAAAAATGTTTTAAATTTCTTTAAAAAAAATGCAAAGCCTTTACTTCATTTTCTCCCCAAGAAACCATTCAAACTCTGAATGTTAAGAAATGGGAAAACCTTGGAGAATCCACCTCAGTATGTTTACACTCAGACGGAAGGACAAGGGGAATCATCATGGGGGTTTGTGTGTTGATGCGGGGCTTGGTGTGTTGATGCGAACAGTGACAAAGAGAATGGGAATTGCAAAGGCTATGATGTTAATGCAGCACCACAGAAGGCTGACCGAGTGGTATGATATAAGAGCAGAGGTGCCTGTGACCTGTGACTCTTTTGATGCTTGTGATTCTAGAGAATGAGAGAGAGAGAGATGAATAAAGCCTGTTCTGCCCTGGACCTCTCCGCCTGATTATTTCTCTCCCCACACTGGTGACCCTTGATGCACAATGGAACTCGAGGCGAACACCCCAGAGACGACCCAGTTGGGAGGTGCCAGCAACGTGTGCACCGTTTCGGTCAAACTCCCTGACTTTTGGCTACACGACCCGAAGTCTTGGTTCCTCCACAGTGAGGCCCAATTTGCGCTCCGGGGAATAACGGCGGATGACACCAGAAACTACTACGTGGTTGCAGCACTGGACGCACGCACAATTCAGCAGGTGGTGAGCCTGCTCTAACAGCCCCCAGCCCACGACAAATACGAGGCTCTTGAAACCGCGCTGACCCGGCGCTATACGCTCTCAGACTGCGAAAGAGCAGAAAGGCTCCTGGCGCGCTCCGAGTTGGGAGATGGGTCGGCGGTTGAGTTAATGGAGAAGATGTTGGTGTTGATGGGCACAGATGACGGGCATTTGCTCTTTGTCCACCTTTTCCTCCAGAACCTCCCGACGGCAGCCAGGGCGGCCCTTGCCAATTTGCCGCTGCTGGCCGCGCGCAACTAATGGGAGCAAGTGCAAGAGGCAGATCGGATTATCCTCACCACCAGAGCCCTCGCAGTGAACGCAGCGGTGTCGGAACCCAGCTAGATGGCCAGCGGGGGCGATAAGCCAACGACGGTGGCTGCAGCGGAAGCCAAGAAGCACCGGAGAGACACACTCTGCTTCTACAACTGCCGTTTTGGAGAGGACGCACGCCGATGCATGCCACCGTGCCAATTCAAGTGCTCGGGAAACACCAGGGCCGGCAGTCGGTAGAATCTGCAACCGCTGGTGAAGCAAGCAAGCTGCTCTATGTGACAGACTCACGCTCGGGGAGACGGTTCCTTGTGGACTCCGGCTCCAAAAAGAGTCTCTTCCTGCCATCCTACGCAGACCGGCTGGCAGGAACTAGCGGCCCCGAGCTGATGGCTGCAAACGGCTCAGACATTAAGACTTTTGGTGAGAGGACACTGATTGTATCCTTGCACGGCCGTACATACCTGATGCGGGGGTTGGTGTGTTGATGCGAACAGTGACAAAGAGAATGGGAATTGCAAAGGCTATGATGTTAATGCAGCACCACAGAAGGCTGACCAAGTGGTATGATATAAGAGCAGAGGTGCCTGTGACCTGTGACTCTTTTGATGCTTGTGATTCTAGAGAATGTTTGAGAGAGAGATGAATAAAGCCTGTTCTGCCCTGGACCTCTCCGCCTGATTATTTCTCTCTCCACAAAATGTCCATAAAAAGGTAAACATCACAAGCCTTGGTGCCTACTAAAACATGGAACGAACAGTATAATACGGATCGTTCTGTACATGTTCCGTATGGGTCATCTTCTGATCCTGCCTGCTGTCAGTTCTATGTCAATGTGCCTTCATCATGAGCCACAGTACACACTTAGCACTCAGCATGTTCCGTACATACAGTATATCGGGCATGTTTCGTACATGATAGTTGTAAATAAATGCAATTGCAATTATCCATAAATAAATACATGCAATAAGAAATTAAGCAACATACCCTAAAGGTTTGTCGATTGTTAGGTTGTCCTGTTGTGTTTGTTTTTTCAATCCATAAATCACAAAAAGCATGTTGTTTTTTTTTTGTTTTTGTTTTTTTCAAGTAGGTTTGGTTTTATTTGGAAAAAAAATACTTATAAACAACTGTCTGTAATGCCTATGTTTTTCTAGTGTTCCATGTCTAATGTTACAAGAGCATGTTTGTAAAACACTCAAGACCACTAGCTAGCAGGATTATTAGCTAGAAGGACTGCTAGCATTCCGTAAGGCACAATCCATATCTAATGTTACATGTACATTGTTGGAAAATTGAATATATGGTTATCATTTTATTAATAACTCATGAAATGAAGATTGATATTCTTATATGTATGATGCTTTTTCTTATTAGTCATAAATACAACTTGTGCCTCTTCTTATAATCACTGTTAGTGACTAAGCTGCATCACCCTTCTGTTTATTCATCTGATGTGTGATAAAAGAATGTTGACATATATGCTGTATCAAGACTTGTCTCCTGTACACCCTGTGCATCTTATTTTATCTGCAAAAGACTGTTGTATGTTATCATTTAACCATTTCATCTATTAACTATGACCGGAAACACTGGTTTGTTGCAGGCCCATATATGGAGTTGTTTCCCCCTCTCTGCCTTTACTGAGTGGAGAAGCAGATGTTCTCCCCGCGATAAGAGTGTTCATGCAGTTTATCTCCTACACACACTTGAAGACATACAGAGCGTACTTTTGCTTATGTGGTAATTCCGTTTGTTCTGCTTTTGCTGAGTTTGTCACATACTCCATGTATATAAAGAAAGCAACTGCGGACTGTGCCTCAGTATTCAACTCGCCCTGTATGTGGGTTGATTACTCCTTGCAAGTAAAAACTTCAAAGGCTCTGCGTGTCTTAAGTCTGATCTTTGATTCAGTCTAATACCTTTTTGTACTCTGTATTTGTGAGGTTATATTTCAGACTTCTGACATAGCTGGTGCCGAAACCCGGGACAGCTGAGATCCAGGTGGAGTGGGAAGGGATGTGTGTCCTGCAGGTTGAAAATTGGAAACCCGACTTGAGGGAACGCTGCCAGAGACTCTCCTTCTCCCGGCTCTAATCTGGTGACGGCTGTCCTTACTGATAGAGCCTAAAAAGTAAGTTACAAATTTTTCCCTTTTCAGATTGACTGTAGTAGACGTATATGAAGAATAACCGAGCTTCACAATTCACAATTTCCCATTTTTAAAGAACCACGGGTCAGCTGACGAGCGAGTAATGGTAGTATAAGGCGGCGCCCTGTACTTTTCCTTGTGGTTAAAAACCGCTGCAGGAATGCAGTGGTCTTAGGAAGTAACGTGACGGCGATTCACGGTTACTGACCGGTCAGGTTTTAAAATAAAGAGGGGTGCAGGAGACAGTGTGATGGCGATTCACAACTGTTTGGTGGTCAGGTTTTAAAATAAGTAGGGTGAAGGAATTCACCCCAAATTGGGCAGTAATAGTGTTAACAGTCGGTGTACTGATAAACGTCCCTGACCACGAACACACCCCAAAAATTGGGCAGTAATACGGTTACGGTGGGTGTACTGATAACGTCCCTGACCATCTAAAAATGGGGAATTGTGTTAGAAGAAACAGAAGAAAAAACAGGACATAGCGCGTGCAGCTGTAAAAATTACAATAACAGACAAAATGAAAAGGGAAAAATAAAGGATCCAGAAAAATACTTGAATAAATGGAAAAAAGGATTTCTCATTCAAGCCCACGTTGAACGCGGATGAATGCCAGGCATTGTTAACAACCATTGAAAAGGCGTCTAATAAACCTGTTAAAACAGGCAAACCCAGTGCGGAGCTCCAATGTGCCATCTTGTGGTCACAAGCGGCAGAGGCTTCCCAACGGAAAGCTGATGAAGCCAGAGAAAAGCAGAAACAAATGAAAACTCAAACTAGTACTGTTAGTACAGCCCCACTATTGGAAAATCCACCCCATACCTCAAACCGGGACCTAAGGTGGGCCCGTATTCCACTCTTTCACAAGAAGCCCAAGAGGTTGGGAAAAGGAGGAAGCAAATAAAATCATAATAATTAGACCATAATATTTAAAGACGGACGGATTAAATGGCAGCAAAACTGGATAACGTTAAAATGGACAATGAGAACGTTGTTTTATCTATTATCTATTTTGTGTGTGTGTGTGTGTGTGTGTGTGTGTGTGTGTGTGTGTGGTTGATCTGTGAAGAAAGTGGTCTAAATATGGGTACTTTTACAAAGTTTTGGGTTTTTATTTTTTCAATTTAACTCTGTGGGGTCTTGATTAATGTTGCGTACGTGATAAACTGTTTACATATTTTAAAAAAAAAAGGAAAAAAAGCAATTTTGACCCATTACTGACCTTTGTCCTTGACTGAAACATGACAGTGCACTTTATTGGAAAAAAAGGACTGATGTGTGACAATGTGACTACAGGCCATACTATGATCATATTATGATGTCATTTAATAATGCCTAATCACTGAAGATTTTATGTTTACCCTATATCACATGATTTAGAGCACAGTGGATCAAAACAGATTGATAATTAATGTGTCTGTGCATATGATCTGCCAGAGGCTGTGGATTATCAGACAAAGGTCTTGGAGAAAGAATCCTTAAATTGATAAGCACTTTTTGAAGCCAAGTATGACTTTGTATGACATTGTAGATAACATAAGGTGTACTGATTCAAATGACTTTGACTTTACAAATGTAATGTTTATATGATTTTATACTGATATTACTCACCACATAATGGTGCCGTAACAATATATTTCAGAAATGTGACAGCAATGAGGGATGTGCTTCTCCTGATTCAGCGGTGGCCAAGCTGGGACAGGGTGAACTACATTGCACTCCATAATTTACCAAGGAATGTATGAAATAGGGACATTCCTTGTAAAACATTAAATCGAATTCTAAATTAGGCAAAACGTCCTCCTTTCCTTTGACTGAAAGAATGTGACACAATATTTCAAATTCAACCCATCTGTGTTCAATTGGACAAACTGATCTTATTTATCAATGCTGAAGCATATCAAAAATGCACAGATAGTTATTTTGTTTTTCTTAAATGAAATTTGTAAACTATTTCAAGAGATGTCACAAAAAGAAGCTATAATTATTGAGATCTCATCTTTGAAGGAACTGGGCTACCTGCAAATTTTATTTAAAACTAAAAATGGTAACACACTTCCTTTCAGTAAAAGAATCAAACAAATACCCTGTAACTTTGCTGCATGTAAGCCTCCATGTATCAAAACAGAGGGTATCAAAGAAATTAATTAGCAAATAATTAGCAATCCTCAGAAAAATAGATAATGCATAAAAATTATCAATAAATGCAATTTTATTTACATAAGTGCTTTTCATTTCATTTTCTGTAGTGCCCAGGATAAACATATGGCTGCAGTTATAACTCAAATACAGGCTGGGCAATACAGACCACCTTTTTATTATTTATGGGATAATACAAATAATAAGATCATGCCCTCTATTATCCTACACATTTCCCATGTTGTGGAGGAGGGGGCGAACAGCAACTCTCTCCCTCTCTCTACTTAGCAAAGGAAGAAGCGAGCGACAGGCTTGCTCTGTAAAAAATAGAAGTGTGCTTATGCTGTAACGGTGTTGTCTGGGGTCCTGATTGTGTAAAAATTCCACAACCTGCATCACCTCCAACAGCTGAATGAGCTACTAACCTGAATGTAACTTATCTGTATTCTGTACAGATAGTAAATATGCTTATAGCACATGCCACCTGCATAATGCTACTCACTGTGCTGCTATTGGTCTTTTAGGAACCGTCTGTCTTATTAATAATGTTGATGTTTTAAAAGACTGTCAAAATAATATGGACCTTCCTCCTGTTTCATGTGTAAATAATTAGATATACATTTGGCTTGTCTGATGAAAATTTGCTCTGCCACCCACATTATACAGATGAGCTGTCCTGGTGGCACATGGCCAACCATGTGCCAACAGGAGGAAATCAATGATGAGGATGTTGGGAAAAACTGTCCTAATATTTTGAAAGAAGTAACAAAAACATGCCGAAAGTGCATCATTTGTTTATAAAATAATGCTCAAGGAGCAATGGAAAGCTACAATATTGCTTGGTGTTGATTGACACCTTCACAAAGTGGACAGGAATTCATC
The DNA here is from genome assembly GCA_020510985.1 of Pholidichthys leucotaenia. NCBI lineage: Eukaryota > Metazoa > Chordata > Actinopteri > Cichliformes > Pholidichthyidae > Pholidichthys > Pholidichthys leucotaenia. The sequence continues at coordinate 98,748,763 of CM035841.1, read as the reverse complement.
ACACATCCCCAGCAAATGCCGCATCTGTGTGTGTGAAACTCTATTGAATGATGCTCTTTCCGTTTTTGGGGTTCCAGAACTGATTTATGCAGATAATGGAAATCATTTTACAGCACAAACAGTTCAAGACCTAATCCAAGCTGTAAGAAGTAAGATCAAATTTCATAGTATCGGTACAATCAAACAAATGCTGGCAAAAACCACACATGGAAAGGGTGTTACTTGGCCAGAAGCTCTGAAATTTGTCAGACTAACCATTAACTCTATACTAGACCCAAAGACAGGATTATCACCTTTTGAATGTGTTTTTTCACCATCCTTATGTATTACCTGACCTCTCACCACTAACCACACCTAACAAATACACAGATCTTGGTGAACATCTCAGGGAATGTTTTGATTCTGTCAGAAGCTCTGCTCCACAGAAAAGGATAACCTGGAGACTATGTCTTCATAAAGAACCACCACCGACAACACTAGACACTCCCACTCCCACTGCAGTACGTATTGCTGAATGACCATCTCGGATTCACCTTTCACACGCTAAAAGACTACGGGTGCCTGTAAGTGAACTAACTAACTTGTTTCCCTGAGTAAGTCCAGTACAAAGGGGGCATGTCCTTTTAAGGACAAGGCCGTCTCAACCCTGGTGAAGAAAGAGGCCCGGAGGGGTACTCTCTCAGGTGGAAGCATGGCACCAAAATTATTGATGACCCTGTGTTCAGCACTTCTCCTGGCAGTGGGGTGGTAATCTCTTTCTGATTCAAGGACAAGGAACCCACGAAGCACGGACAATGAACAATACGCATAACCTATGGTACCAGCCAATGGTGGTTTCGGTGAGAGGACTGGGAATCGATACTTCTTGCTATGTGTGTTCATTGCTACCCCATTTACACAAGACTGCAATACCCATGATTGCCTACAATACCCATGATCCCTGTTCCACTGAGTGAAGAGAAAATGCCCGGAGCGACAATAGCGATGAACTCTCGTCTCAGTCTGTTTAATACAAGCAATAATGTTGGACATTGGTTGGTGGGGAATTTGTCAGAAAGGTATCTTAATAGATTGAATGTCACTATTACTGATTACACTGGGTCTAAGATTAGAATATTCAATATTATTGGGATTGGAACTTCTTTGCTTGCAGTTAAGAAGCATTTAATGAAAGTAAATCCTACACTGTTTACTTCACCAATCTGCTTTCACAAAAATTGTAGTAAAAACAGTTTCAACCTGGGTATTTCACAAATATGCAATGATACTAAGGAAGTGACCTGTGAAGTGTCATATTATGATTCTGTCTGTAGAAATGTATTTCACTTTCCCTATATTGCTGCTGGAAAATTCACCTTAAAGAGGAAAAATTGTACTTTTAACTGTAGCAATAATCCTACTGTTTTTTGGCCAAATGATGTTGGGTATGGATTCTTGGAAAACCAATGGGTACTCTTTTTCCAATGTATGGCAGTGCTCTAGCTATACGCCACATGAATGCTTAATGATGTCAATGTAGGAAATCTTTTGAAGTTACATTATACTGATAATTGCATATGATTAAAAAGATTAATAAAATAATAAAGAGGAGGGAAATGTTGGAAAATTGAATATATGGTTATCATTTTATTAATAACTCATGAAATGAAGACTGATATTCTTATATGTATGATGCTTTTTCTTATTAGTCATAAATACAACTTGTGCCTCTTCTTATAATCACTGTTAGTGACTAAGCTGCATCACCCTTCTGTTTATTCATCTGATGTGTGATAAAAGAGTGTTGACATATATGCTGTATCAAGACATGTCCCCTGTACACCCTGTGCATCTTATTTTATCTGCAAAAGACTGTTGTATGTTATCATTTAACCATTTCATCTGTTAACTATGACCGGAAGCACTGGTTTGTTGCAGGCCCATATATGGAGTTGTTTCCCCCTCTCTGCCTTTACTGAGTGGAGAAGCAGATGTTCTCCCCGCGATAAGAGTGTTCATGCAATTTATCTCCTACACACACTTGAAGACATACAGAGCGTACTTTTGCTTATGTGGTAATTCCGTTTGTTCTGCTTTTGCTGAGTTTGTCACATACTCCATGTATATAAAGAAAGCAACTGCGGACTGTGCCTCAGTATTCAACTCGCCCTGTATGTGGGTTGATTACTCCTTGCAAGTAAAAACTTCAAAGGCTCTGCGTGTCTTAAGTCTGATCTTTGATTCAGTCTAATACCTTTTTGTACTCTGTATTTGTGAGGTTATATTTCAGACTTCTGACATACATGTTTGTAAAACACTCAAGACCGTTAGCAAGCAGGATTGCTAGCAAGCAGGACCGCTAGCAAGCAGGACCGCTAGCATTCAATAAGGAACATTGCATATCTAATGTTACATGCATCCTTTCACAAAAAAAAAAAAAACAACAACAAAAAAAAACTCAAGTCTGCTAGCTAATAGGGCCGCTAGAAAGTAGGACCGCTAGTATTATGTAAGGAACGTCCCATAACTAAAGTTACATGCACATGTTCGGAAAACATTCAAGACCACTAGCTAGCATGACTGCTAGAATTCTGTAAGGAACATTCCATATCAAATGTTACATGTACAAGTTCGTAAAACATTTGAGTCCACTAGCTAATAGGACCGCTGGATAGTAGGACCACTAGCATTCTGTAAAGGATATGCCTTATCTTTGGCACTTAGGAATGGTAGTGTACAAAATGTGTGCGGAAAATGCATGGAATGTTCGATCCAGAACACAGACAGAATGTGTACATTCTGTACTGTACCATTCATTCCATGTTTTAGTAAGCTCCCCTAGCCTTGACACCTGCCTGCTGCTTTATTATTAGCCAGCCTAGCTGTCAGTCATGAAGATAGGTGGGGAGCCGCAGGCGCTAGCATAAGAGCTAACAGTGCTTCTAGGAAGCTTGCATTAATAGTTGTTTTATTTAGGGAGGGGGCTGATGTTGTGATCGTGAGACGTTCCGAGACTGTTGCGCAACAATCCAAAATAGCGTCGCCCGCCAACTAAGCATGAACAAACTTTTCCACCAGTAGTTTTTTTTCTGCTTTTTAAATAAATAATAATAATACATTAGTCTTATGTAGCACTTTTCTAAATACTCAAAGACGCTTTACAAAGCAGCAATTTAATTTAATTTTTGTAATTAATCCATTAACTGACTGTCAGTAGCTTTCTTTTTTGTACCAAGCTGGAGGAACTAGAGAACTATATTGATGAGTTTTATTTCTGTTGCTGTGTCATGGATCAGTCTCCCATCCCTGCATCCCAGTCAAAACGATTGATACCCGCAGACTCGCTGAAGATAACGCCCAAGAAATCACGAGACGGCTCTGAGGTTTGCGACATCCTTTTCTCTATTGAAAATAAACTTACCAGCATGGAAGGCAGACTAGCGTTAGTAGAGCTGCTCCATAAAGAATTCCAGAGCATACGTGAGAGTCTGGAATACAGTCAGGCGCAGCTCATCTCTCGCTAGTTTGAAAAAGTCAGTAAACACGCTAACCACGTGACTTGGCATTGTTGAAAGAGAGAACAGGAAGATGAGGGAAACAGTTCTTAATTTGCAGTCAAGAAGCATGAGAGATAACCTTGTTTTTTCTGGAATTTCTGGAAAAAAAAAAGAAAATCCAGAACAGCTGATCAGGGAATTTATGTCCATGCAACTGAAATTGTCTGCAGAAGTCACAAAATCGATTACCTTCCACTGAGTTCACAGAATTGGGAAAAAAAAAAATCCCACAAATAAACGTCCCAGTGTCGGGCGACCCCCACAGCCTACGGACAAGCAGAGTGCTCAGCTGGAGCAATTAGCATAACAGTGAGATGTATGGACTGATATCAATAGGCAGCCTCTCTTTGTCTAATTCCGGCACCAGTAATCCTGCTATTGATATGTGTGACTCTAATGCAAATGTCCATGCTTTACTGCTGTGCATGTATTGTCTGTAGCTGGGTATATAAGTCTACTGCATATCGCTTGCTGTCTCTCTTACTGCTTTTTGATCACTTGCATTGCCTGTTTGCTGACTAGAGACACAGGGCTCGCTCCAGCGCTGTGCGAGCGCACTGGAGCGAGTCTCGTGATGGAGGATGAAATAAACACCCTTTTAAACTTCAGTTCGCCGTGTCCTGCCTGCACTTATTCCGTGCCTCCACACTGGGTTCCCTTATTTTATCCGCCACACTGGTGACCCCGACGTGATCTGAACACACAACGCCCCACACTAGACCTATTGTTGCCAAATTTGAGCATTTCAAGCAAAAAAATGTTGGTACAGAGGCAGAACAGGCAGCTTAAAAACACCAGTTATGGTCTAAATGATCAATTTCCACAGGAAATCTTGGAAAGGAGAAGGAAGCTTTTTCCCATGAGAAAACAAAAAATCCAAGAAGGTAAACAAGCTATTGTCTCTGTGGATAGATTGAATATAGATGGCAAGTTGTTGATGGATGAAACCATAACCCCTTGGTTATTCTAGAACTTCCATTTATTTCTTAGCAACAGGTGAAAAAGAGTGTGATTGTGTGCAGGTCTCTTATTCGATCTTGGTTTAATTTGTTGACATTTGTCTATTTTTTTTTTCTGCTGAGGTTGTTTTCTTGTTTGTCTATTGTAACTAATTTTGTTAAGGTTGTTACATCGTTGTGTATGTTATCTGCATTTTTTCACCATTTACTAACCTTTATGTCTGTTTTCTCTCATACTTCTGGTTTATAGGAAATAACTAAGTACATGCACCCAGTGTTTCCTCTGGCTTAAAGACCTTTGTGTGGTGGCAACATATTTTTCCCGGGGGGGGGGGGGGGGCACATATGTATGAATATGTTAATTTTACAATATTTATTTCTTTTTTTAAATTTTGCATATAATAATACATCAGATTTATATAGAACTTTATCATAGACACTCAAAGACGCTTTTTACAGACACATTATTCAGTCACTCCAGACAGACAATGGTAGTGGCAAGCTACTATTGTAGCCACAGCTGTCCTGGTGCAGGCTAATCGAAACGTGGCTGCCAATCCGGGCCAATGGCCTCTCAGGCCACCACCGAACATTTATACACATTCCCAGTGTTATGGACACTGGAGGCAAGGTGGGTAAAGTGTCTTGCCCAGGGACACAACTGCAGGATATCTGGGGAGAGCGGGATTCAAACCGCCAACCATCCGGTTATTGGACGACCCACTGTACCTCCTGAGCCACAGCCATGCATATGGAACTTACAATTTGAAGTATTGTACAACCAAGACTTGAATGTTGAAATATTGGATCATTTGAGGTCCCACCCAGACGTCCTGTGTTTGGACTTTTTACTGGAGTCATCCTTCTCTCCTTTCTCTCTCTCACCTCTCCTGGACCCTCTGCCTGAACACTTTCCTCTCTTTGGCTGCTCTCTTCTGTCTAATCTTGCCCTCTCTGAGCTCTGTCTAATTCAGGTTCTCTCTCTGTCTATGGTGGTATACAATCAGGTAAGAAAATATCAAGTGCTATTTAAATTAAAGGAGACAACCAAGAATTTCTAGTTAAGGGTGCAAAGAGTACCCACTTAAAACTTGAGTAATGATTTCAGTCTTGAAGGTTTGAGGTTTTTCTCTAAAATGTATAACAATTTTCTTATAGTTTTCTACTTTTCTCTGTAAATTTATCTAAATTTGAAACCATTTTCCTCAAATTTGTAATTTCCTCTTGTAAAACTGACTTTTGTTATACATTTGAAACTTTATTATAAATGTGTGGATTATTTTATGGCTTATTTTTGTCTGTTTTTTTTTTAAATAAAATTGTTTTTTTTGTTGTTTTTTTAATACATTTGAAACAGACTGTTTTTTTTTGTTTTTGTTTTTTACTTTTTCCTTATAACAATTTATATTTTTGACCATAACTTTGCAGTCAGAACAGAACAATAATTTAACTCTCATTACAAAGAAAAAAAAAATAAAAATTGTATTTAATGATTTAAATTAACTTAAATGACCAGGATGCCATTACTTCTGTTATAATATTTCTATTGTGGGAATGTATAAATGACGAGGCAAGGTTTGTCTCAAGGCAGTTTTATTACACATTCGCCATCATCGATCAAGTTGAAAAAAGAGGAACTCTCAGACAATTTCGTTCCTTATATACCCAGGCTTTCACAGCTCACAATTCACATGCATTAACATCACAAATCACAGTGCATTTCCTCTTTAATCCTTCCGCCTCCCCCTCTCCATCCTTGGCCAACAAAGGGTCCCCTACACAGTCTCTAGGCACACAAAGGATCCTCCCAAGGCCATCTCCTGCATAACAAGGACTACACTTTCACACCCTCCTGTTATCTCCAAGGAGACTCAGTTCTTTGTTCTTATCTGAGATGTGAGGCATACAGTAATACACATGCGTGGCCACATGACCCCCCCCAAAAACATCTAAGATGGAACAACAGAATAACAGTCTGCATGTCATGATAAAATCATTACACATCAGCCCACGTGCTGCTTGGGCCTCAGTCTTCTCCCGTATCTGTTGTAAGCAGGATTCACCACCTCTGTGGCACCATCATGCTGGGGAGCTGCTGTCTGGGGGTGAAAACTATTTGTCAGTCCCTGTGGGTGTTCTGGGGAATTTCCCCGAGGGGGTCTACCTCGCCGAGGAGCCGTGGCCAACAGCACCTGCTCGTCCGCCACCACAAAAGAGGGTTTGAGTCTGTTTATGCCAATTTTTTCCTTCCTGCCCCCTAAACCTAGCAAAAAATGCTTGTTCCCTGTTTCCAGCACTCTGAACGGTCCATCATAAGGTGGTCGCAGCGGGGGATGATGAGCATCGTGTCTGACAAAAACAAACTCCACGTTTTTCAAAGTTTTAGGCACAAAAACGCGTGGAAAACTGTGGTGAACGGGGCCGGGCAGCATGCCCGATTCCTTGCCACGCTGCAACAGCTGAGACGGGGAGCTATCTGGCGCAGGATTATCTGGGAGAAACTCCCCGGGCAGCCGAAGTGGCTGTGCGAAAACTAGCTCAGCTGGGGAGGCTTCTAAGTCCTCTTTAGGTGCGGAACGCAACCCCAATAAAACCCACGGTAGCCTGTCTACCCAATTTGCATCCGTCAGTGACGCTCTGAGAGCCGCTTTCAGTGACCTATGATAACGTTTGCATAACCCATTAGCCTGCGGATTGTACGCGGTTGTGCGGTGGATTGTTACACCCAGGCTGCGGGCCATTGCTGACCAAAGTTCGGAAACAAATTGAGGACCTCTGTTGGATGTAATGTCCGACGGAACTCCAAAGCGCGCCACCCATGCTGTTAAAAAAGCTCGCGCCACCTCCTCGGCTGTGGTTGACGCCAGTGGAACCACTTCAGACCAGCGCATGGTGCGGTCCACCATTGTCAGAAGATGTGTGCACCCCTGTGACGGCAGAAGGGGGCCCACGAGGTCCACGTGAACATGATCAAACCCCTTAGCCGGGATGTGCAACGGCTCCAAAGGAGCCCTTGTGTGTCTGTGTACCTTGGCACGTTGACACGCCATGCAGGCTGCAGCCCACTCTTTAACTTGTTTGCGAAGGTTCGGCCACACAAATTTCTCTCCTACCATTTTGACTGACGCGCGCACTCCCGGGTGCGCCAAAGAATGGATCGAGTCAAAAACGTGGCGGCACCATGCGGCCGGTACCACGGGATGCGGTCGCCCCGTGGAGACATCACAGATTAGGGGGGGCATACCGTCTTGCAGCACCCTGTTCTCCAGCCTTAATCCTGTTGGTCCAGACTGGAGCGCGCACACATCCGCGTCACCAACCTGCTCCACGGCCATGGCTGCGTAATCTATCCCTACACGGACTGGGGCTGCCACGGCGCGCGAGAGACAGTCTGCCACTACATTCAGCTTACCCGCCACTTGCTGAATATTGGTAGTAAACTCTGAGATGGCGGCCAGCTGTCTCTGCTGCCGGCCTGACCACGGTTCTGAAACCTTGCCCATCGCAAAAGTTAACGGCTTGTGGTCCAGGAACGTGGTGAAACCGCGTCCTTCCAGCCAGAACTGAAAGTGGCGAATGGCCAAGTGGAGGGCTAACAACCCCCTGTCGAACGCGCTGTATTTACGTTCACTATCGCGCAAAGTCCTGCTGAAAAAGGCGAGCGGTTGCCAAGCCCCAGCTACATGCTGCTCCACGACTGCCCCTATGGCCACATCTGATGCGTCAGTAGTGAGCGCTATGCGGGCCGTTGGGTCTGGATGCGCCAACAATGCAGCGTTTGCCAGGGCTGCTTTGATCTCCGAGAATGCTCGCTCTCGCTCCGGAGACCATTCGATCTTATTCGCGGGTTTTTGTTTTTTGAGCGCGGCGTACAATGGTTGCATGAGTTGCGCTGTGCGGGGGAAGAAATGGTTATAAAAATTCACCATTCCCAAAAAACTCCTGTAACGCCCTGACCGTTTGTGGCCAGGGAAAATCTGTCACCGCGCGCACCTTGTCAGGGAGCGGAACCGCTCCTTCGGCAGAGACGCGATGCCCCAAAAAATCAATCTGCGTCACCCCGAACTGACACTTTGCTGGGTTGATTATTAAACCGTGCTCTCCCAACCTCCGGAAAACTGCCGCGAGGCGGTTTTCGTGTTTGTCTTCGGACGCGCTGGCTACCAAAATATCAAGTAGACGAACACGAAAGGGAGGTCGCGCAGCACCGCGTCCATCATGCGTTGGAACGTCTGTGCAGCCCCTTTAAGCCCGAATGGCATGCGTAAAAACTCGAATAGGCCAAATGGAGTTATCACCGCTGTTTTGGGTATGTCTTCAGCGCGCACTGGGACTTGATGGTAACAGCGGACCAAGTCTATTTTAGAAAAAACGCGCACCCCTGCCAAATGAACGGAAAAATCTTGGATATGTGGGATTGGGTAGCGGTAATGCGCTGTGGCGTTGTTCAACCTGCGGAAATCCCCGCAAGGACGCCACGAGCCGTCAGATTTAGGGACCATGTGTAGTGGGGAAGCCCATGGGCTGTTCGAACGCCTGATGAAGCCCAACCTCTCCAGGTTGGCAAACTCCTCGCGCGCTATGGCCAGTTTAGCTGTGTCCAAGCGCTGAGCTTTTGCAAAAACGGGCGGTCCGGTGGTGGTAATAAAATGCTCCACCCCGTGTTTAGCGACGGCTGCCAAGAATGTGGGGACTGTGAGTGCTGGGAACTGAGTGAGCAGTGTGTGGAACTTACCACTTGCAGCTGTGACGTTGGCTTGTGCTGTTGGCCGGGCCATTCGAGCTGTACAGGGGATAGAGTCAAAGGAAAGTGCATTAACCAGGCGCCTGTTAGCAAGATCAACCAACAAACCATGTGAGCACAAAAAATCAGCACCCAACATATTGAAATTAACTGCTGCTATAACAAAAGTCCATTCAAATGTACGGCCGTGTAGAGACAGAAGCAGAGTCCTCTCACCAAAGGTCTTAATCTCCGAGCCGTTCGCTGCTGCCAACCCGGGACCTCTGGAACCTGCCAACCGGTCAACGTAGGAAGGTGTGATGAAACTCAACTGGGAGCCTGTGTCCACAAGGAAGTGCCTTCCCGAGCGTGTGTCTATTAAGTAGAGCAGCTTGTTCTCCTCCCCGAGGGTCGCGGTTGCTACCGACTCCCGGTCTTGGCGTTTCCCGAGCGCTTGAACTGGCACGGTGGTATGCATTTGCTTTCCTTCTCTGCAAAGCGGCGATGGTAGAAACAGAGAGTGTCTTCTCCGCGATCCTTGGCCCCCGCCGCTGCCGTCGTCGGTGGATCTGCTACCGCCGTCCCTGGCTCCCTGCCATCTCCGGCCGTCGTGCCGAGCTCCGTTGCTGCTGCCGTGGCTGCGCGCTGTTTGCTGGCGTTGAGAATCCAGTGCGCCTCTCGGGCCAGCGCGCGGAAGTCCCGCTGGGCCAGTGACAGCGAACTGGCCAGGGCTGCTCTGGTGGCTGACGGGAGGGTTCTGAGGAAGATGTGGGTGAAAAGGAAGTTGTCATCGTCCGTGCCCTTCAACCTCAGCATTTTCTCCATCAAGTCGATGGGCGTGCAGTCTCCCAAGTCGGTCAGCGCCAGGAGTCTCTCTACTCTATCCTCGACTGAGAGAGTGAAGTGTTGGATAAATGCAGCCTTCAACGCGTCGTACTTGTCACTGGCTGGCGGCTGCTCCAAGAGGCTTTCCACATGCTGAGCCATGTGGTTGTCGAGCTTTGCAACCACATGGTAGAATTTGGTGTCATCCACCGTTATCCCCTGGAGGGCGAACTGTGCCTCGACCAAGTGGAACCAGGAGCGTGGGTTGTTCTGCCAAAAATCCGGTAGCTGGACGGTAATGGCAGAGGCTTGGCTGGGGGCTCCTGATGAGTCTGGCCCGGGGGAATTCTCCTCTTGCTGCATGCTACGTCTTGGGTCACCAGTGTGGGAATGTGTAAATGACGAGGCAAGGTTTGTCTCAAGGCAGTTTTATTACACATTCGCCATCATCGATCAAGTTGAAAAAAGAGGAACTCTCAGACAATTTCGTTCCTTATATACCCAGGCTTTCACAGCTCACAATTCACATGCATTAACATCACAAATCACAATGCATTTCCTCTTTAATCCTTCAGCCTCCCCCTCTCCGTCCTTGGCCAACAAAGGGTCCCCTACACAGTCTCTAGGCACACAAAGGATCCTCCCAAGGCCGTCTCCTGCATAACAAGGACTACGCTTTCACACCCTCCTGTTATCTCCAAGGAGACTCAGTTCTTTGTTCTTATCTGAGATGTGAGGCATACAGTAATACACATGTGTGGCCACACTATATATTTATAGTTGTTTTTTTTTAGAAATCTCCTCACCGCCAAGAAAAACCTCCCTTATTTTGAAATCCAAATGCTGGCACGTTCAGTTTGTCTGAAGGCTGCTGATGGATTAAAGTCATTGACTTGGTGAATTTCGGTCATCTTAACCTGCCAGGTACATAATTGGGAACAAAACTTAATATTGTAGTGGCTGGTGAAATATATCCTCAGCAATTCATCAGTCCCCCTTGCCTTTCCCTTCATATGAAGCTGGCTGCATTTGAATTCTAACCACATCTCTTAGCTAAGAGACTCTTCCGTTATTGCTCCCCTTCTCAGCTTGTTAAAACCACGATAAAAGCCAGTGCTTACATACCTCTTCTGATTTTTTTTGTTTGTTTTTTCCCCAGCTTTTAAAGTACTTTAATAAACTCATGTTTCTGTCAGACAGTCAAGCCTTATTCATGCTGCATTTCCCCTCTAGTTCGCCTTGGTCCTCGTACGCTTTGGACGACCCCGGCACGCACGCGGCACTGTACATGCTCACTTTTTTCATCTACCCAGGCCAAGCAGTTGACGCAAGCACACAACCATCATTTGTAGTTTCACTCCCGCCTGATAGGTAGCGCCAAGGCGCTGACGCGCCAGGATTTTCACCAACGAAGAAATGGCAGACAAAGTTTTTCTTCAAATAGCATCCATTTCTGCTGTTTGACTTCCCGGTTTTCACTCCTTTTCCACGAAGATGCTGCTGCCGCTAGCGAAACACTGCCTACTGACTGACTGGAAAGCTCGCATGGACGGGGCGCTTCTAAACTCTGCGCGGATGATGGCCACGCGTGTGTTTCATGTGCGCGCTTGCAGAAAGTCATTTCTTCATATATTTTTCTTAAATTCCAATCTCCGTCTTGGCAAGGCAGTAAATTTTCTGGCGAGGCAGCCCGCCACCGAGAAATGTTACCAGAGGAAACCCTGCATGCAACCAAGTCCATCAACCTCATTTGCTTGCAATTGCAAGCAAATGGAATAGAGACATCATGCACGCACATCCAAACATACTGTCATGAATTGCCCTTCGGGGTAGAGAGGTGAGACTCACGCGCTGAACTGTGACTCTGTGAGGTTCATTGAAAATAACAAATCATAAGTTCAAACTGTGCACTAACACAAAATACAAACAATGAATAAACTTACTAATGAAGCATACCAGAGCGAGTCAGGGCTCTGGTGGAGATGAGGAGAAACTCCAACAAGACAGCAGCGACAGGCAATGAAAATAACTGCCCTTAAATAGGGTCAAAAACAATTTACATAATAAATGACAGGTGTCAGTCACATGAGCGGGCAGAAGGAAACAATTCATGATTAGGACCAGCTGGGAGCAGTAAGAGTGGAGCGAAACCAGAGCTGACAGCTGACAGGGCAATGCCCACATGGCGCACTATGCCACCTACAGCTGTCAACCAGTGAAAGAACAACAGTAAAGATATAAAGAATAAAATATCAACCAAAGCAAACCAAGATATAAATTCAAATTAATACAAAATAAAAGTGTAACAAAACTAAAACATAAGCAGGAAAATAATAAACAGTACAAGCATTACAGAAACCCAAAAAGCACAAAATACAACAAATATATAAATATAGAGAAAAAGCCATGAGACTGAGAAAGGGGGAAACATCCTGTGCTCAGTTCATGACACATACATGCATAGGTACAGTATATATTTTACACGCAGCATACATATACACACATATGCATACATTACGGACATAGAATCACCTAGGCACATTTAGTTAGCCTTTAACACCAAACCAGTTAGTGAAAACATATCCACATTAAGTTTGTCACGTGGCACCAGGGAGAAGAGGCTAAAAGTTTTTAATCGACTGAAGGATCTACAGGAAGACTTTGTCTTATTACAGGAAACACATGTTTCTAAGTCATCTGTAGATGACCCCGGAATTCTCCTACATGTACTCAGCCGGCTTTAATTCTAAACAAAGTGGGGTAGCTATATTGGTAAACAAAAGAATATGCTTTGTTGTGAATAATACCATAGCAGATCCGGAAGGTAGATTTATAATATTAAAAATCTCAGTTCAAAATTTGGATCTATGTATTGCAAGCGTTTATAGCCCAAATGTTGATGACCCATCCTATTTTCACACTTTCTTCACTTCTCTTTCTGAGCACTTGGACACTACACTCATAATAGGAGGACACTTCAACCTGGTATTAAACCCTGCAATCAACAGGTTCAGTACATTGGGGAATTATCGAAACTGGCAAGCTACTGACACTCTCAAACAATACATGAATGATTTTGGTCTTTGCTATGAATGGCGTTCTCTTCACCCAGGTCTTCGGGAATACACTTTTTTTCATCAGTTAATAGTTCTCATTCACGTTTAGACTTCTTTTTAGCCAGTAACTCTATTGTGAGGGACATCACAGACACTGAAATATGTTCAAATCAAGCTATTAGCGATCATTATCCACTATCTTACACTAGTAAAAAGGAAAGCTATAAGGAAAACTAGGAGATGGAAATTTAATACATCACTACTAAAAGACAAAGACTTTATTAACTACTTTAATTAAGAGGGGGAATCATATCTGGAACATAATGATGTGCCAGGAATATCCCCGTGTGTTCTTTGGGAAGCAGCAAAAGCGGTCATGCGAAGTAAAATAATCTCTTACTGTTCGTATAAGAGTAAAAAAGAAAAAAGCACTGGTACTGGAGTTAGAAAATTAAATCACTAGAGATGACCTGTGCCATTTCTCCACAGGAACAGCCACTTAATAATCTGAGAAAATTAAAGCTGGAATTAAAATAAATTACAAACAAAAGAATGCAATTTTTAACACAAAGACTGCGTCTTGAGAAGTTTGAACACAGTAATAAATAAGGGAGATATCTATTGAAATACCTTAGACTGAATAAAGAAAAAAACAACAACTATCCACTCTCTTAAAGATATGACTGGAAATATTACCCATGAACCTGAAGAAATAAATAACTCCTTTAGAAATTTTTATGAAAACCTCTACTCATCTCAGATTAACCCATCTGACTCAGAGATAAATACATTTTTGGATGATATTAATTTACCACAATTAAATAATGAACAGGTTGCATCTCTGGATGCACCTCTTCTGGTGTCCAAACTCCAAGAGACACTTAAGAACGTCCCAAACAACAAGGCTCCAGGACCAGATGGTTTTCCAGTAGAATTTTATAAAGAATTCTGGCCTGTGATCACACCTACTTTCTTTAAAATAGTGAACCAAATTAAAGAAGATAATGTAATACCTCTGAATATGAATTTGGATGGTATTGTCCTGCTCCTTAAAACTGGAAAAGAACCTACACTTCCATCCAGCTACTGTCCCATCTCACTTATGAATGTTGATCTTAAAATAATTTGCAAAGCTCTCGCCAAAAGGCTGGAAAGGATAATTCCAGTTATTATACATCCACATAAAGCAGGTTTCATCAAGGGTACGCACTCGGCTAATAATACACACAGGCTATTTAATTTTAAATTAAATTAAATCACCCTTTATTGTCATTCAACTGTACAACTGATAATGTACAGTAGAACGAAATTGTGTTTTACCTATCTACTGTGTTAATCACGCACACCCCAAGTGTAGAATCAGAGGGCCGCTGCCATGCAAGGTGCCGCCACAAATTTCCCTCCTCCATTCCATTATTGCTGAGCACCAAGCTGGACGGCAGGAAGTTCCACTTTTATATGGTCTTCGGCATGACCCGGCCGGGTTTTGAACCCCTGCCTCCCGGGTGTGGGGCGGATGCTCTACCAACTGAGCCACCACTCCGGCATTTAATAGACTACTGTAAGATCGATAACTTAGAAACTACAATTTTATCTCTGGATGCAGAGAAAGCCTTTGACCGTGTTAACTGGAAATATCTTTTTATGGTGTTAACCCTTTGCACTCCGGTCAATTTTCCTAAAAACGCCAAAAAATAATGTGCCCAAAGTAAATCGAAAGCTGTTCTTCAACCCTTTGCAGCATCTTCATGGGGTTGGTCTCATTTAAAAGAAAACACTTTGAATTTTTTGGCAAAACAGTCATAATCTCTCTAAGTGCTCCGGCCACTGAGTTACAGTCATCTAAACATACTGAACTTGAAGGAAATAAATTTGGCCTGGGTGTTTTTTTGGATACAAATGCTTGCAAATAACACACAGCTTCAGATCCGGGCTGGAAAATGCAACAGAAATGTAGAACCAAGTGTTATCCAGCTTAGTTCCAAATTTTGTAACAATACCACAAAAAATGAATATATTACACAGCTTTTTCCTCAGGTTGTTCCCAGGCGTTTTGGAACTGTGCCAAATTGTGCCAAATGGCACAGTTTGGAAAAACGTCTGTAACTTTTGAAGGATTCAATGTAGAAGCTTCATTTTGGGCTCTAATGAAAGGTCACACTCAGGGCTGTGTCTGTGTGTGTGTGTGTGGGGGGGGGTTGTCCCCCCCCCTCGCTACAGAGGACGGAGATCGGCCATCGCTACATGATGGATTAGCTTCATGTGGGATGTGGGACAGCAGCTCAGTCACCGCGCCCCCCCCCCCCTCGCTACAGAAGAATAGTCAGGAATAAAGAATAATTTAGCTTATAACACCTTACCTCTTCACAGCAGCGTCCTGGCGAACTTCTCTTCCCCATTGTCAGACGAACGCAACGCTGGTCCGCTCGTGGTTCTGGTCTCGCGACCCAATCAAAACATAATTCCATTATTGCGGTTTTGTGCTTCCATGATTGCAGTTTTTGGTGAACGATTTTTCAAAACAAAATAACAGTAGTAATTAAAAAAAGACTGGCGAAGGCATGTGTGTCACTCAGCCTTCATCGTCAGCCTCCGTCGGTCTATGACCATGGAAGAAATCATAACATCTCATAACGTCTAATCCTTTTTTGATCCGCTCCAGCAGTCAGTCTTCACCCAGCCTTAAAAAAAACAGATTGTGAACTTCTCTGCTTCAATTGGCTCACTGCAGTCACAGCAGGCTGGTCCTTCTGGCTAAGTTTTCAGTCATTGGTTCTTCAAGGTTTCAGAAACCCAATTCAAGGCTCTTATTAGTCGAATGAGAGGTCAATCAGATGAACTAATCTGTTCGCGGCTGTGTCTGCAGCTTTTATTTTCAGTGCGCGCTTGGACGCCACTACATCACCATCACCACCTACATCACCATCTACACCATGCGTCCTAGAGCGCACGAGAACGCCCTCGTGCGCTCTAGGATGCAGAGACTTGCCCGTCCGCAGTACAACGGAGCGCAAGAGGTTAATTAAGTTTGGGTTTGGTTCATCTTTCATAAACTGGATTAAAACACTATATAGCTGTCCAACTGCATCTGTCCGAACAAATGATCAGACTTCCCAAAGCTTTAATCTCCAGACAGGTGGTAGGCAGGGGTGTCCACTCTCTCCCTCACTTTTTATCATCTTTATCGAACGATTTGCAGCAGCCATACGTCAGAATGTTGATATCAGAGGTATCCGAACTGGAGGAAAAGAACACAAGATAAGTCTTTATGCTGATGATGTATTGATTTTCCTTGAAAACTCATAAAGATCTCTTCTTCAGAGAGTGGCACTCATTGATCAATTTTCATCATTGTCAGACTACTCTATTAACTGGGGTAAATCAACAGTTTTACCTATAAATTGTAATTTCTCAAATACATCCATTATTCCAATGCAATCAGGTAATATTTAATTCTTAGGAATCGATATGTCCCACAGGCTGTCAGAGTTATTACAACTAAATCACACTACTCTTAATAACAGTTGGGGGCGGCAGTGGCTCAGGAGGTAGAGCAGGTCGTCTAATAACCCGATGGTTGGCGGTTCGAATCCCGCTTTCCCTAGATATCCTGCCGTTGTGTCCCTGGGCAAGACACTTCACCCGCATTGCCTCCAGTGCCCATAACACTGGGTATGAATATATATAAATGTATAAATGTTCAGATGTGGCCAGAGAGGCCGTTGGCGCAGATTGGCAGCCACATTTCCGTCAGCCTGCCCCAGGGCAGCTGTGGCTACAGTAGTAGCTTGCCGCTACCATTGTCTGTCTGGAGTGAATGAATAATGTATCTACTTGTAAAGCGTCTTTGAGTGTCTATGATAAAGCGCTATATAAATCTGATGCATTATTATTATTATTATTATTATTATTATTATTAAGATGACCTTACACACTGGAGGACACTACCCATATCACTAATGGGAAGAGTTGCAACTGTTAAAATGATGGTCCTTCCTACAATCAACTAATTAATCAATTAATAATTCCTACCCAACCATATATGGCCTGGTTTCAGTCTTTAGACTCAAATATAAGTAAATTTTTATGGAAGGAAAAACCATCGCGGATCTGTCTAAAAACTCTTCAAAAAGCAAAAGAGTGCTGAGGTTTAGAACAACCATTTTTTTTTAATTACTTCTTAGCCAATAGACTGCAGTTTGTGTCTAAATGTACAAAATTACCCCCACTAGGAAACCAATGGTTAGATGCTGAACAGGCTCTCTGTGGGTCGCTAAATATCTCTGACTTACCTTTGATGAGTCCTTGTATTAAATGCCATGACTGTTTTAAAAGCATTAATATCAGCTTCTCTCTGACAGCTTGGTGGAAATTTTTAAAAATAACGGGGTCTTCTCTTGTCCCTTGTAAACTCACACCCATTTGGAATAATTCTCATATCTTGCAATAAAAGAGGACATTTCTACTATGGCAAGAGAAGGGAATAAAAACTTAGAGCATCTTATTCAAGGTGGAAATTTTATCCAATTTCAGGCATTAGTGTCACAGTACGATGGGGGGGGTGGGCCGTGGCCCCCAGCCGGCTCGTCTTGCCTCCTGGGAAGGGCTGGATCTGGCCCTGGGCCCCTGGTGCTGGGGGGGGGGGGGGGGTTCCTCCCCTTGGCCGGGGTTGGGTGTGCCCCGGCGGTGCGGGCCAGGCCTGGTGCATCCTTGTGCGGCGGGATAGTTTCCTCCCTGGGGCCCTGGTGGCACCCTCAGATACTGTAGGTGCCTGCGTCCTGGGGGGTCATCCTCCCCGTCCTCTGGGGCCTGCGGGTGTGGGTGTGCATGTGTGTGTACATGTACGTGTGTGAGAGTGGGTGTAAGTGGGTGTGTGTGTGTGTGTGAGCGGGTGTGGAAGTGGGTCCGTGGGTGTGTGTGTTGTGTGTGGGCATGTGGGGCTGTGTGTGGGTGTAGGTAGGCATGTGTGATTGTGAGCATGTGTGTTTGTGTGCACAAGAGGGTGGGCGGGTGTGTGTGTGTACAGTTGCGGTTACCTGTGGGTGGATGTGTGGGGGTGGAGGATGTGAGTATGGGTAGGAGAACTGCGTTGGGTGGCAGGGGTGCTGCGGTCTATCTAGTAGCATGGTGGTTGGCGATTCGGGGTCTGCTTGTCCCGGCTGCCCTGCTGTTTTGTCACGGGGTGGGGCGCTTTGTCGCATTGCCCCTGGTGTCATTGGCAGTGGGTGTATGTGGGTGCTCGGGGGTGGTTGTGGGGGCCGTTGGCACAGGGTGGTGGCTGTGTTGCCGTTGGACTGCTCCGGGGTGGCTGTGGATGTGGGGCAGCCTGCTGCTGTCGGTGTGCATTTGGGGTTGTCGTTTGGCGTGTGGGGTGCCGTGTGGGTCAGGCCCATTGTTCACTATTGTGACTATTGTTGTTGTGCATGTTTGTGTGTGCAAGATGAGTGGGAATAGGTGTAGCTGCTCCATCATGTTTATGGAGCTAGGAGCCCCAGGGCACAACGCTGGTGGGTCCTGGTCTGCTCGGCCTGGCAGCCCTCGCCCTGGATTGGGATTTTAGGGCCGTGTGTGGCTTCATGAGCCACTTTGCGAGCTTGCTTCTGGGGGGTGAGCAGCCTTGCTTTTGGACCGCCTTCCTCCCAGTCTCATTTCCTGCCCCCCTCCCCCTGAATCTGGGTGGAATATACATCTTCTTAGATACATTTAGGGCTTTGGGGTGGGGGTGTGCCACACTGTGTCAGTGAAGGGGAAACCTCTGCTGCACAGTGGGGCTGCCCTCATCTCAATTTTAATTGCAATTTAGACACTGAGGGCTTGGGGGGATGGGGCCCCACTTCCTATTGTAGTGGCTATTGGTGCTCCAACCACCATCCCCCCAATTTTAACTGCACTATGCTAGTCCACATATTTACCCATAATCACATCATACAACCGACATACACCTATCATGTTTTGTGCAAGGGGGAGGGGGGGGGTCTTCCCCCACTCCTGTTGCCCTGCTCCTGCTGGGGGCCTGGGAGCCCAGCAGGGGGCCTTGGACCCATCATGTTGTCAAAATCCCTTGGTGTTGTTGAATGTATAGATACAAGCAAGGGAGGGAGAGAGAGACTGAATAAGAGTGTAAGCGAGAGTGAGGGAGTCATGAATGGAGATGGTGATGGTGGGTCAGTTTTGTGTGGCGTTTTGCATGTTGGGTGGCATCTCAGGGTACCTGTGGTGATCTGCTGATCAGTCGCTTGGGTGGGCACTGGGGGTGGGGGTCTGCTTCTGTGGCCACAGCCACCCTGGGGTGGGTTGGCGGGTGGGTGGCTGCTGGCCTGCGCCTGCAGTCTCCCCAGCCACTACCAGGCACTGGTGCGCGTTCAGGTTCTCTGCATTGCAGTTGCCCTGAGAAATAAGGCTGAAAGAGGGTGGGTGAGTGTGAGGGGGAGAGCACGGATTGATGTGAGTAGGTGTGTGAGTGAGAGTGCGTGTGTGGGTGAACGTGAGTGGGTGTGGATGACCCTGAGGGTGAGTGGGAGTGAGATTGAATGGGTACAGGAGTGATAGAGAATGGTTGAGTCCGGGAGTGTGAGAGTGGGTGAGTGAGTGCACATATTGCACATAATTTAGGTACCTATTTATTAACTCCATTTTTTATTTACTTATTTTTGTAGGATGTTATTTGGGTTCTAAATATTTTATTTGGTTTTAGACCTTTGAGTTTTTAACCTCTTTGACTAGTTTTTAGCTTTATAATATGACCCTTCTCTCTTACCTTTGGTTTTTCTCTCATCTCTTTGTCTTTATACCCTGATTGATGGAGCCTTGAGTGTTTTTATCATGTTTATAGTCAGCTTCATGTGTGCCTGTGTTTGTGTCTATGTTGAATGTAATTGTGGTTTGTAAATATGGATGTCACCAGACTGCAAAACAAATCTACCTACGGGTACAAATAAAGTAACCTGAACCTGAACCTGAACCTGAGTGCATGTGGGTGCATATGACAGCATGAGGGTGTGAAGGTGTGGGGGTGGGTGTGTCTGCAAGTTGGGATTTGCTGGATTGACGGGGGTAGTGCCTCTCGGCTCTGTGGGCTCCCCTGTATGGGGGAGACTTCTTTTGGCATGGGGTCCCAAGGGTGTGCGCCGGTGGCTTTGGGGGGGGTGGACCCGCTGCGGGGGTGCCTGGGTTGGCTTGCGCCGGTGGGTGTGGGCTGGTCTCCGGCCCGGGGTGTTGGGGCACTGGTTTCCTGTCACCTGGGGCCCGGGGACTACTGTTGGCCCCTCGGCAGGGGGGGGGGGGGCGCTTGGTGGCCCCGGGGGTGTGGGCCCTCCTTGCCGGCCGCCTTGCAGCCTGACCTCCCTCGATCATCCCTGGCTTTCTCGATCGATGCCTGGCTTTCCTGGGGCTTTCTGAACTTGGGCATTTGTGCCCTGTGGGGGTTGGCGGTGCTGCCTTGCCTGCTTCGGGTTCCCGGGCGGGGGGGGGGGGGGGGTTGCTGAGACCGGTCCCCCTCTTCGTATGTTTCCTGACAAACCACTCACATGCACACACTTATTTTGCACACAGTCTAATATATATGCACAAGGACACACGCACACACACACACAAATGTTAACCAGACTCGTGTTGAGACATCTTCGGTGGAAGAAGCAGTTTGTCTTCTAGCTCGAGTAAGTTCATTTTGTCTTCTTTTAATCATTGGCCTTTTGTTCTTATTATAGACAAAGATAGAAAGGAGATGTTTTTACCTTCTTTACATGTTTCGACTGTTCACTGCAGTCTTCATCAGAAGTGCACTCTTCTGATGAAGGGTTATGTGATCATCGGCGTTGGTTTGTTTGTTTGTTTGTTTGTTTGTTAGCAAGATAACTCAAAAAGTTATGGACGGATTTTCATGAAATTTTCACAGATTGTCAGAAATCGGGTATCCTACAGATGATTACATTTTGGTGGTCATCCGGATCACCGTCCACAAGAAAACCGCCATTAGGCAAAATGCCATTTTCGTCAATAACTACTGAACCACTAATCCTGTCATTGTGAATCCAATTGCTAGTCATATGTTTTCATGGTCAAGGAATCTGAAAACGTACACACAAACACTGTATGGGGGGAACTGTGGCACTAAACCGCCATTACGGAAAATGCCATTTTCGTCAATAACTACTGAACCACTAATCCTATCATTGTGAATCCAATTGCTAGTCATATGTTTTCATGGTCAAGGAATCTGAAAATGTACACACAAACACTGTATGGGGGGAACTGTGGCGCTTGGCGGAGGTCTGCGCTCTCCGAGTGCTTTTCTAGTATTTTTGCTGTGATGCTAAATCATTAGCACAACCAAGGCAGCTACCTGAAGCTAGCAATTTAGCCAGTAGTCACAGCATGTTCACAAATGTTGAGACGCTTCCTGATCTCCAGGCGCCGGTCATGTCCGATCAGCTGCTGAACCTTGCACACCCCTGTCCACCAGTGACACTTCAGTCACTCTTTGAGACAAATTTACGTTAGCATGCTCAGGGTAGATTCAAACTTGCCAGTTAATGTCAGCAACAGTGACATAAGATGTAAGAGATTCTCACAAAGATTTCAAAGCTGATTCACTAATGATGCTGCGATAACTAAAGGAAATTTGACCAAATTTTGTCACAAACATTTGAAGAAGGCCTTTGTGAGCTGTTCAAATGTGAAGTTAATGAGTTAAATGAATGAATTTTTTTTTGGTATTGTAGATATTTTAAAGGAATTTATCAATTCTATTCTGAAAATAATTGCAATTATTTTTCTCCTAAATGTGTAAGTTTGCAGGATTTTCATTTGTAAATCGATGAACTTTTGGTTGAAATTTCTCATTTTTACGGAAATTTAATGCTTTGTAAATCTGAGATTTTTGTCACATTAATGAGCAGCTGTTTCCTTGTACTTGTTAATTTATTTCTCATGAATTTGTGACTTCTCCCTCCATATTCTTGGAACTTTTTCTTCATATTTCACATTTTATTGCCTATATTTGTCCTTTTTTCTCATTATTTTTTGATGTACAGTATTTTCTCTCAACTTTTTAATGTTACCAAGACTTTTTAATCAGGTACAACTTTAGGGAGCCTATCTTATAAATATGTTAAATATCTATCTTAAAAATCTTTGAGTTTTACGGATTTATTTTTTTTCTCTGTAGTTTAAATGTAGTGACCTTTTTTATGTGTTCAAATTTGTAACTTTTTCTCATAAATTTGTGACTTTTTTCAATATTTTTGCATTCATCCATCCATCCATCCATCCATCCTCTACTGCTTTTCCGGAGGTCCGGGTCGCGGAGGCAGCAGTTCAAGCAGAGAAGCCCAGACTTCCCTCTCCCCAGCCACCTGCTCCAGCTCTTCAGAGAGGATACCAAGGCGTTCCCAGACCAGCTGGGAGACATAGTCTCTCCACCGAGTCCTGGGTCTGCCCCGGGGTCTCCCCCCAGTGGGACGTGCCCGAAACACCTCAAGTGGGAGGCGTCCAGGAGGCATCCTAATCAGATGCCCATACCACCTCAACTGACTCCTTTCAATGTGGAGGAGCAGCGGTTCTACTCTGAGCCTCTCCCAGATAACTGAGCTCCTCACCCTATCTCTGAGGGTGAGTCCAGCAATCCTACGGAGAAAGCTCATTTCAGCCGCTAGTATCCGCCATCTCGTTCTTTCGGTCATTACCCAAAGCTCGTGACCATAGGTGAGAGTAGGAAAGTAGATTGACTGGTAAATCGACAGTTTTGCCTTAGAACTAAGCTCCCTCTTCACCACAACAGACTGGTACAACGTCCGCATCACTGCAGATGCTGCTCCAATCCATCTGTCAATCTCGCTCCATTCTCCCCTAACTCGTGAATAAGACCCCAAGATACTTAAACTCCTCCACTTGGGGCAGGAGCCTGTCCCCAACCCAAAGAGGACAATCCACCTTTTTCCGGCTGAGGACCATGGACTCGGACTTGGAGGTGCTGATTCTCATCCCAGCCGCTTCACACTCAGCGGCAAACCATCCCAGCAAGAGCTGTAGGTCACTGCTGGATGAAGCCAACAGGACATCATCATCTGCAAACAACAGAGATGAGATCATGTGGTCAACAAGCATGACACCCTCCATTCCCTGGCTGCGCCTAGAAATCCTGTCCATAAAAATTATGAACAGGATCGGTGACAAAGGGCAGCCCTGGCGGAGTTCAACTCTCCCTGGGAATGAGTCCGACCGAGCGTTGGCAATATGAACCAAACTCTCACAACGGTCGTACAAAGATCAAATAGCTCGTAACAACAAGCCCGATACCCCATCCTCCCAAAGCACCCCCCTCAAAAAACCACGAGGGACGCGGTCAAATGCCTTCTCCAAGTCCACAAAACACATGTAAACTGGTTGGGCAAACTCCCACGAACCCTCGAGAATTCTCGAGAGGGTAAAGAGCTGGTCCGATGTGCCACGGCCAGGACGAAAACCACATTGCTCCTCCTGAATCCGAGGTTCGACCAACGGCCAGACTCTCCTCTCCAGTACCTTGGCATAGACCTTCCCTTGGAGGCTGAGGAGTGTGATCCCTCTAAAGTTGGAGCACACCCTCCGGTCCCCTTTTTTGAAGAGAGGAACCACCACCCCAGTTTGCCATGCCAAAGGCACTGCCCCCGACCTCCACGCAATGTTGCAGAGGCGTGTCAACCATGACAGCCCAACAACATCCAGGGCCTTGAAGTACTCAGGGTGAATCTCGTCCACCCCCGGGGCCCGGCCACCAAGGAGATTGTTAACCACCTTGGCGACCTCAGCCCCTGTGATAGGCAAGTCATCCCTCTTGTCCACAAACCCTGCTTCCTCTGTGGAAGGCGTATCAATGGGATTGAGGAGATCCTTGAAGTATTCCTTCCACCGTCCAACGATATCCCCAGTCGAAGTCAACAGTGCCCCATCCCCACCATACACAGTGTGGACAGGGAGCTGCTTTCCCCTCCTGAGCTGCCGGACAGTTTGCCAGAATCTCTTCGAGGCCGACCGAAAGTCTTGTTCCATGGCCTCACTGAACTCCTCCCATACCCGGGTTTTGGCTTCAGCAACCACCCGAGCTGCACTCTGCTTGGCCTGCCGGTACACCTCAGCTGCTTCGGGAGTCCCACAAGCCAACCAAGCTTGATAGGACTCCTTCTTCAGCTTAATGGCCCCCCTCAACACTGGTGTCCACCACTTGGTTCGGGGGTTGCCACCACGAGATGCACCAACCACCTTGCGGCCGCAGCTCTGGGCCGCCACTTCAACAACAGAGGTGGAGAACATGGCCCATTCAGACTCCATGTCTCCAGACTCCCTCGGAATGTGGTTGAAGTTCTTCCGGAGGTGGGAGGTGGGAGTTGAAGACCACCAGGTGGTGATCAGTTGACAGCTCTGCACCTCTCTTTACCCGAGTGTCCAAGACATACGGTCGCAGGTCTGATGACACGATAACAAAATCGATCATCGACCTGTGACCTAGGGTGTCCTGGTGCCAGGTGCACATATGGACACCCTTATGCTTGAACATAGTGTTCGTTATGGACAAACTGTGGTTAGCACAGAAGTCCAATAACTGAACACCACTCGGGTTCAGATCGAGCAGGCCATTCCTCCCAATCACCCCTTCCAGGTTTCACTGTCGTTGCCCACGTGTACATTGAAGTCCCCCAGTAGGACAATAGAGTCTCCAAGAGGAGCAACCTCCAGCACCCCAGTCACAGACTCCAAAAAGGGTGGGTACTCTGAAACATCATTTGGCGCATAGGCACAAATGATGGTCAGGACTCGTTTCCCAACCCGAAGGCGCAGGGAAGCAACCCTTTTGTCCACCGGGGAAAACTCCAATATAGAGGCAGCAAGGTGGGGGAATACAAGAATACCCACCCCTGCTCATCACCTTTCGCCCGGGGGAACTCCAAAAAAGGCCAAGCTCCAGCTCCTCTCCAGGAGACTGGTTCCGGAACCGGAGCTGTGTGTTGAGGTGAGGCCGACTATATCTAGCCGGTATATCTCAACCTCGTACACCAGCTCAGGCTCCTTCCCCACCAGAGAGGTGACATTCCACATACCAAAAGCCAGTTTAGAAAGCTTGGGATCAGTCCGCCAAGGTCTCCGCCTTTGACCGCCACCTAATCCACATAGCACCGGACCTCCATGATCCCTCCTGCAGGTGGTGAGCCCACTGGAGGGCGGACCCATGTAACTCCTTCGGGCTGAGCCCGGCCGGGTCCCATGGGTGGAAACCTGGCCACCAGACGCTAGCCATCGAGCCCCTCCCCCAGGCCTGGCTTCAGGGTGGGGCCCCGGTAACCCCATACCGGGCAGGGTACACTGAATCCTTGATATAGAATTTATCATGAGAGTCTGTTGGATCGTTCTTAGTCTGGCCCTTCACCCAGGACCAGTTTGTCTTGGGTGACCCTACCAGAGGCAAATTGCCCCAGACAACATAGCTCCTGGGATCACTCGGGCACGCAAATCCCCCAATACGATAAGGTGATGATGCATGAGGGGATTTTTGCATTTTACTTCATAAATTTGACTTTTTTCACACATTTTCAAATGTTATCAATAAATCCTTTATTCACTGTATTTTCTGTTAAATTTGAGACAATGTGAATGTGTTATTTTATCCTAATAATTCTGTAACAATTTCTGTTAAATCTATATGTTCTCCAAGTAATTTTGCAACTTTTTTTTGCAAATAGTAAACGTTTCATTATAAATCTCTGAGATGTTTTTTCCTCTAAATTTGCAAGTTTTCCACATTGTTTAACAGTAATTTGCAACTGTTTTCTTGTAGATTTGTGGCCTTTAAAATGTGTAAATTTCTTTACTCTGCTGATAAATTCATAACTTTTTTTTCATAAATTTGTAACTTTTGTGCTTAGAAGTTTGAGATTTTTACTGTTATGTTGATCCTTTTTTTTTTTTCTTGAAAATGTTTCTTGTTTTTCATGACTTTAATCTTTCACTGAGTGACTTTTCTAACTGTGGGAAAATATCTGAGCCATAATGGCTGCCTTCATGTTTCGTGTCACAATCTTGTACCTCCACTAACATCTACTTAACCATCTTTCGCAGGCTGATAAAACATAATTGGTGCCCCGAGGGGGAAGGGGGGAAGGGGGTCAGAAACATTAGCGCCACAAGAGAAAGGATCACATTACCCAGAGTGCACTCTGCTCCTCGCTGTGGCCATTAACGCAGCGACTGACAAGCAGGAATGCATTCAGTTGTCCTTTTTGCTACAGTGGTGTGAAAAAGTGTTTTTCCCCTTCCTGATTTCTCATTTTTTTGTGTGTTTGTCACACTTAAATTTTTCACATCCATCCATCCATCCATCCATCCATTTTCTTCCGCTTAATCCTTTTCGGGTCGCGGGGGGGCTGGAGCCTAAATATTAGACAAAGATAACACAAGTAAACACAAAATGCAGTTTTAAATAAAGGTGTTTATTATTAAGGGTAAAAAAAAAAATCCATGCCTCCATGGCCCATTGTGAAAAAATGATTGCACCCCCCCCATGTTAAAACATAAATTAATTGTGGTTTATCACATCTTTGGAAAGCATCAATTTCACATCAATTTCTCTAGCCACATTCAGGCCTGATTACTACTACACCTGTTCTCAATCAAAAAATCACTTAAATAGGACCTGCCTGACAAAGTGAAGTAGACCAAAAGATGCTCAAAAGGTAGACATCATTCGGTGATCCAAAGAAATTCAGGAACAAATGAGATACAAAGTAAGTGACATCTATCATTCAGGAAAAGCTTATAAAGCCATTTCTAAAGCACTGGGACTCCAGCGAACCACAGTGACAGCCATTATCCACAAATGGCGAAAACACAGAAAAGTAGTGAACCTTCCCAGAAGTGGTCAGCTGACCAAAATTACCCCAAAAGCTCAGTGACGACTCCTCCAAGAGGTCACAAAAGGCCCCCACAACAACATCCAAAGAACTGCAGGCCTCACTTGCCTCAGTTAAGGCCAGTGTTCATGACTCCACCATAAGAAAGAGACTGGGAAAAAATGCCCTGCATGGCAGAGTTCCAAAACGAAAACCACTGCTGAGCAAAAAAAACATAAAGGCTTGTCTCAGTTTTGCCAGAAAACATCTTGATGATCCCCAAGACTTTTGGGAAAACACTCTGAGGACTGATGAGACAAAAGTTGAACTTTTTGGAAGGTGTGTGTGTGTCCCATTATATCTGGCATAAAAGTAACACAGCATTTCAGAAAAGGAACATCATACCAACAGTAAAATATGCTGGTGGTACTGTGATGGTCTGGGGCTGTTTTGCTGCTTCAGGACCTGCAAGACTTGCTGTGGTAAATGGAACCATGAATTCTGCTGTCTACTAAAAAATCCTGAAGCAGAATGTCCGGCCATCTGTTCGTGACCTCAAGCTGAAGCACACTTGGGTTCTGCAGCAGGACAATGATCCAAAACACACCAGCAAGTCCACCTCTGAATGGCTTAAGTACAACAAAATGAAGACTCTGGAGTGGCCTAGTCCAAGTCCTGACCTGAATCCAGTTAAGATGCTGTGGCATGACCTTAAAAAGGCAGTTCATGCTTTAAAACCCTCCATTGTGGCTGAATTAAACAATTCTGCAAAGGTGAGTGGGCCAAAATTCCTCCACTGTGCTGTAAAAGACTCATTGCCAGTTATCGCAAATGCTTGATTGCAGTTGTTGCTGCTAAGGGTGATGGCCCAAGAAGTTATTAGATTTAGGGGACACTCACTTTTTCACACAGGGCCATGTAGGTTTGGATTTTTTTCCCCTTAACAATAAACACCTTCATTTAAAAACTGCATTTTCTGTTTACTTGTGTTATCTTGGTCTGATACTGAAATGTGTTTGTTGATCTGAAACATTTAAGTGTGACAAACATACAAAAAAATGAGAAATCAGGAAGGGGGCAAACACTTTTTCACACCACTGCTATATTCTCATCTTTGGGTCAGAGGATATTGTCAACCGCATAAAACCACCACAGACCGGAAAGATGATGTGGGCGGAGTCAGGGGACCATGACTCAGTGCAACTCAGGCAGTGAGCAGGTACGCTGTTGACCAACTTTAAACCCATATGGGCCCAACATGGGTTTAAATGGGGGAGCAGGTTTCAGTACCACTTGAGCCAAAGGCAAAATTATGACAAAAAAGTCATAAATTTATGAGGAAAAAAATAAGAAAAATGCATAAGAAAAATAGTGACAATTTTTATTTATTTTTTTTTTAAAAAGTGACAATTTTATGAGGAAAAAAGTTACAAATTTACTGGAAAAAGTCTCAAATTTATGAGAAAAAGTGAAAACTTATGAGAAAAAAGTTTCAAATTTACAAGAAAAACGTTACAAATTTATCAGGAAAAAAGCAAAAAAAAAGTTGCTAATTAACAAAAAGCAGCAAATATAGGATTACATAAATTTAAAATTTACAAGAAAAAGTTGCAAATTTATGAGAAAAAGTTGTAACTTCACAGTAAAAAGAAAGTCAAAAATTTGTGAAAAGTCTCAAATTAAAAAAAAATGGTACAAATTCATAGGAAAAAGTCACAAATTTAAAAGAACATATTGTGGCCGACACACATTGTGGGCTCACGTTGCCACAGAGACAGGACTGCATGTGTATTGAGGGTGTCACATCTGCAAGGACAGAGAACTCGAATCTGCAGAAGATAACAAGGAAGTGTGAGATTTGTCTCTTTGTCCCACAGAAGATGCCCCGGAGAGAATTCCGGTTCATCAGGAAATGAGAGACAATAGGTGAAGCTTCAAAGGGATGCTTTGTAACTGTATGTTTACTGAAGACACCATGTGACTTGAATCCTGATGCTGGAAACGTATAAAAGGGTGTTGAGATATGATTCTTTCTCTTTCCTGCTTTGAGAATGCTAGAAGCTGTGTTCTGTCAAATAAAGCTGGTTTATGACTAAACTCAGCCTCGTCATTTGAGCACATCTTCTACATTGGTGACCTACGACGGAAAATGAGCAGACAGAATTCTCCCGAGCGGGGCTCGGCAGAAGCCAGCCTGATGGCCGCCTCCACGATCCGGCTGCCCGATTTCTGGCAGCACAGCCCGCGCTCATGGTTTAGCGCAGTCTAGGCGCAGTTCAACCTCTGGAGAATCTCCAACGACGACACAAGATTCTACCACGTGGTAGCGAAGCTGGACAGCGACACGGTCCCGAGAGTGGAGGATCTGGTTAACCATCCACCAGACAGCAACAAGTACAGCGCATTGAAGGACACGCTGATCAGCCATTTCACCCCCTCAGTCCAACAACGAGCAGAGGGGCTCCTGGTGCTGACGAAGGCAGAAAACGATAGACCTGCGGACCTGATGGTGAAGATGCTGCAGCTCAAAGCCTCTGAGGATGGCGAAGTCATTTTCGCCCACCTTTTCCTCCGAACCCTACCACCAGCAGTGAGAGTGGCCCTGGCAGAGTCGCCCCGATTGGCCAGGCAAGACTACCATGGGTTGAGCAAAGAGGCGCACCGGTTGGTCGACGCCCACAAGCAGAACGCGGTTTCGGCCGCGGCGGCCAGTCTGGGAATGGCGTCCGGAGACAGCGCAGGTCCAGCGGCCGTGGCGCCAGACGCACCAACGGCGGCGGCGACGGGAGCCAGACGACGCGGAGCGGAGGACGGCCCGTGCTTCTACCACCGCCGTTTTGCAGAGAGAGCGCACAGGTGCGTCCCACCGTGCAACTTTAAGCGCCAGGGAAACGCCAAGACCGAGGGCCGGTAGCAGCTGCGACCCTCGGCAACGAGAACAGGCTGCTTTACCTGACGGATGCACGCTCGGGGAAACAGTTCCTCGTGGACACGGGCTCTCAGCTGAATTTCGTCACACCCACCTACGCGGAACGGCTGTCACCTTCTAAAGCCCCCTGGGTGTCAGTGTCAGCAGCGAACGGCTCCACGATTAAAACGTTCGGTGAGAGGACCATGCTTCTGTCCTTACAGGGCCGTTCATTTGAGTGGACATTTATTGTAGCAACAGTCAGTTTCAACATGTTAGGGGCTGATTTTTTGTGCTCACATGGTTTATTGGTTGACCTTGCTAATAGACGTCTGATTAATGCACTGTCCTTTCATTCTATTCCCTGCACAGCTCGGGTGGCCCCGTCAACTGCACATGCCAGCGTCTCAGCTGCGGGTGGTAAGTTTCACACTTTGCTTGCTCAGTTCCCAGCACTCACAGTCCCCACGTTTTCGGCAACGGTGGCCAAACATGGGGTAGAACATTTCATAACAACCACAGGCCCTCCCGTTTTTGCAAAAGCTCGGCGCTTGGACCCAGCTAAACTGGCTATCGCGCGCGAGGAGTTCACTAATCTGGAAAAACTGGGCATCGTTAGACGCTCCAAGAGCCCTTGGGCTTCGCCGTTACACATGGTCCCAAAGGCTGACGGCTCGTGGCGACCTTGCGTCGATTTCTGCAGGTTGAACAACGTTTCAGCTCATGACCGCTACCCGATTCCGCACATTCAGGATTTTTCTGTTCATTTGGCGGGGGCGCGCATTTTTTCTAAAATAGACTTGGTGCGCGGCTACCACCAGGTTCCAGTGCGCGCGCAGGATGTACCCAAAACAGCGGTCATAACTCCTTTCGGCCTTTTTGAGTTCTTGCGCATGCCTTTTGGCCTCAAGGGGGCCGCGCAGACTTTCCAACGCATGATGGATGCAGTTTTACGCGACCTGCCTTTCATGTTCGTTTATTTGGACGATATTTTGGTAGCCAGCGCGTCCGAAGGCGAACATGAAAAACACCTCACAGCAGTTTTCCGGAGGCTGGCAGAGCACGGGTTAATAGTTAACCCAGCGAAGTGCCAGTTTGGGGTGGCGCAGATTGATTTTTTGGGACATCACGTTTCGGCAGAGGGAGCGGTTCCCCTTCCAAATAAAGTGCGTGCCATAATGGATTTTCCGCAACCTCAAACGGTCAAGGCGCTTCAGGAGTTTCTAGGGATGGTTAATTTTTACAACCGATTCCTCCCAAGTGCAGCACGACTCATGCAGCCATTGTACACCGCGTTAAAAAAACAAAAGCCCGCAAATAAAGTTGAATGGTCTCTGGAGCGGGAGCGCACTTTTGCCCAGGTCAAATCAGCCCTGGCAAACGCAGTTTTGTTAGCGCACCCAGTTCCAACGGCCCGCATGGCGCTCACCACTGACGCTTCCGATGTAGCGGTGGGGGCGGTAGTTGAACAGTTTGTGGCAGGTACCTGGCAACCCTTCGCGTTTTTCAGCAGGACTTTGCGCGATAGTGAACGGAAATACAGCGCGTTTGACAGGGAGCTTTTGGCCCTACACTTGGCCATCCGTCATTTTCAGTTCTGGTTAGAGGGGCGACGTTTCACCGCTTTTGTGGATCATAAACCGCTAACGTTTGCGATGGCCAAAATTTCAGAACCCTGGTCAGGTCGGCAACAAAGGTAACTAGCCGCAATATCGGAGTTCACTACTGATATTCAGCATGCCGCGGGTAAACACAATGTTGTGGCAGACTGCCTCTCGCGTGCAGTAGCACCGCCAAGCCCCATAGGGGCAGACTCTGTAGCCGTGGCCACGGGCCCGGGCAGCGATGCGGGAGCGCGCGCAGCCCCGGTCTGTGTTGGGTTAGATTATGCAGCCATGGCTGCGGAGCAGGTTAACGACGCGGACGTGCGCGCGCTCCAGTCTGGACCAACAGGGTTAAGGCTGGAGCACAGGGTGCAACAAAACGGTATGCCCCCACTAATCTGCGATGTCTCCACGGGACGGCCCCGCCCTGTGGTGCCAGCCGCGTGGCGTCGCCGCGTTTTTGACTTGGTCCATTCTCTCGCACACCCTGGGGTGCGCGCATCGATCAAATTGGTGGGGGAGAAATTTGTTTGGCCCGGGTTGCGCAAACAGGTCAAGGAGTGGGTGGCAGCCTGCGTAGCGTGTCAGCGAGCCAAAATACACAGACACACTAAGGCCCCGTTAGAACCTTTTCACATCTCCGCTAAGCGTTTTGATCATGTGCATGTTGACTTGGTCGGTCCGCTTCCGTTATCACATGGGCACACACATCTTTTGACGATGGTAGATCGCACCACGCGCTGGCCAGAGGCGATTCCTCTGACATCAACCACAGCGGAAGAAGTTGCGCAAGCATTTTTAGCAGTGTGGGTTGCGCGTTTTGGTGTACCGTCGGACATAACGTCCGACAGGGGTCCCCAATTTATTTCCGAGCTATGGTCATCGATGGCCCGCGGCTTGGGGGTGAAGATTCATCGCACCACCGCGTATAACCCCCAGGCTAATGGTTTATGCGAACGCTTTCACAGGTCATTGAAAGCAGCCCTCAGAGCGTCGCTAACGGATACAAATTGGGTAGACAAACTTCCATGGGTTTTATTGGGGTTGCGTTCTGCACCTAAGGAAGATTTGCATGCTTCCCCGGCTGAATTAGTTTTTGCACAACCGCTCCGTTTGCCGGGGGAATTTCTTCCCGATAATCCCGCACCTAATGGCCCCCCTGCTCAGCCGTGGCAGAGCGGCTCAGGAGCAAACATGCTCCCTGGCCCGGTCCATCACAGTTTCCCACACGTTTTTGTGCCAAAGGCTTTAAAAAATGCAGAGTTTGTTTTTGTTAAACATGATGCTCAGCGTTCAAGTTTGTGGCCGTTTTACGACGGACCGTTTCGAGTGCTGGAGACCGGGCAGAATCATTTTCTGCTAGATTTAGGGGGCAGAAGGGAGCTGATTTGCATAAACAGGCTCAAACCCGCTTTTGTTCTGGCTGACCAGGAGGTGCAGCTCGCGAGGCCCCCCCGCCGTGGCAGGCCGCCGGGAGGACATTCTCCAAAGTCTTCACAGAAAGGTGCTAACAGCTTTAATCCACAGGTGCAGAGAGATGTTGCAGGTGCAGCCAAGCCAGGTTGCAGCAGATTCGGCAGAAGGTTAAAACCTAGGCAGTTGGTGGATTGATTAGCGATGTATGGAGTGCTTTGTGTTTTTCTTTTTTTTTTGTTATGCCATGCAGGTTTTGCCTTACTAGACGTTTGGGGGGGTAGTGTGGCCGACACACATTGTGGGCTCACGTTGTCACAGAGACAGGACTGCATGTGTATTGTGGGGTGTCACGTCTGCAAGGACAGAGAACTCGAATCTGCAGAAGATAACAAGGAAGTGTGAGATTTGTCTCTTTGTCCCACAGAAGATGCCCCGGAGAGAATTCCGGTTCATCAGGAAATGAGAGACAATAGGTGAAGCTTCAAAGGGATGCTTTGTAACTGTATGTTTACTGAAGACACCATGTGACTTGAATCCTGATGCTGGAAACGTATAAAAGGGTGTTGAGATATGATTCTTTCTCTTTCCTGCTTTGAGAATACTAGAAGCTGTGTTCTGTCAAATAAAGCTGGTTTATGACTAAACTCAGCCTCGTCATTTGAGCACATCTTCTACAATATCAAATTTATTAGCAAATGAGTTGAAAATAGGTAAACAGGTAAAGTTCATGCGGGCAAACACAGATAGGGACAGTTTGGACCCCATGGACAAACCCATATGGGACCCATAAGACAGCCCAGTTTAACCTTTGGTAGGGCCCACATGGACATGCTTGCTGGGATGCATCATCAGTTACACCTGTCTCCCTCTCATTCACTCATAAGTATTGTGTCTTGTTTCGACCAAATTTAATTCCTCTTCTCTCCAGTCGTCTCCAGGTTCTCTTCCACCTGCTCCCTACTCTCACTACAGATCACAATGTCGTCTGCAAACATCACAATTCACTGATAATCCTGCCTGACCTCGTCTGTCAGCCTGTCCATCACCAGTGCAAACACTAAGATATATCACGTTATTTTGGCCTTTTTTTAATTTTTTGGGACCTCGGTAATTGAACCGTTAGCATAGCTAACTAGGGATATGAATTGGAATGACAATTCAGTTGTAGATGCAGCACTAGACCAATGTTTGAGTTTTTTTTAATAAGTCAAAGTAACTGTAAACCTTGCTCCAAACTTGCTTCATCGCTTGCACTCAAGGTTTGCTACCTCCTGTGTTTTTATTTATTTTATTTTATTATTTTTTTGTTGTTGGGAGTCATTCACATAAGGTTTCACTTTCTTTTGTCCATGAAATATTTTAATGAATTTGTTTAAGCACACTGTTTGTCTTTACTTGGGACTCATGTATAGATCCAGTCACATTTTATAACCAATTAATGTTGCAAACCAGGTCATTCCACACTTGTTCTTTCAACTGTATATAATGTAACTGTATATAACTGTAATGATATATATATATATATATATATATATATATATATATATATATTGCTAAAAAAAAGGGAGCACTTTGAAAACACATCAGATTTTAATGGGAAAAAATAAGCTGGATATCGAAATTGTGGCAGGCTAGTCCAACTTACTCAGATTAAAGGAACACTTTTTGATCTGAGTAAGCTGGACTAGCCTGCCACAATTTCGATATCCAGCTTGTTTTTTCCCATTAAAATCTGATGTGTTTTCAAAGTGTTCCCTTTATTTTTTGAGCAGTATGTTTACTATATTGCATATGATTGTAATAAAATTTTAATTTAAGTATTTAAAATTACATATTTGTATTGTGATTTTATTTATTGGTTGTAGTGCAATGGAGACATAACACATATTTCTATACATTTTTTTGTTTGCAAAAAAAAATAAAATTGGCAAACATCTGCAACTGCTCTGATACATTTGCAACTTTTTCTAACTTCTTCATTTTTTTCTTTTTCATTGTTTCTTGAAAAATCTGTAACTTTTGCCTCATAATTTGCTTCCTCATCACCTTTTCTTAAAAAAGTGTGCAACTTTTTCTACTTAAAATTGAAAGTTGTTCTTGTATCTTTGTTTTTTTAGTGCAAATTTTCAGAATTTTTTTGTGCAAATTTGTACCCTCAGAGTTGAAGCTTTTCAGGAATTTGAGAGCAATGTTCTTGTAATTTTGAGTCTTTTTCCTTGTAAATTAGTTTTTATTTGACATTTTCTAAAAATGTTCCTATATTTTTGTTTATTTATTTAATTTATTGAATTAGGACAGTCCACATTAATTACCATAACAGCATTGTGAGCTTTGGGTAATGACTGAAAGAACGAGATTGTGGATACAAGCGACTAAAATGAACTTTCTCTGTAAGATTGCTGGACTCACCCTCAGAGACAGGGTGAGCAGCTCAGTCATCCGGGAGAGGCTCAGAGTAGAACCGCTGCTCCCCCACATTGAAAGGAGCCAGTTGAGGTGGTTTGGGCATCTGATCAGGATGCCTCCTGGACGCCTCCCATTTGATGTGTTTCGGGCACGTCCTACAGGGAGGAGACCCCGGGGCAGACCCAGGACTCACTAGAGAGACTACATCTCCAAGCTGACCTGGAAACGTCTTGGTATCCTCTCTGAACAGCCGGAGCAGGTGGCCGGGGAGAGAGAACTCTTGGTTTCTCTGCTTGGGCTGCTGCCTCCATGACCCGGACCTCCAGAAAAGCAGTACAAGATGGATGGATGGATGACATTACGCTTCAGTTCAAATAGCACATTAGCTAAATTTTCTAAATAGATGTCTCTTTTTTTAACTTTTTTTTTTCTTGTAGTTCATGTTATAGTTTTATCAACTAAATTTGCCACTTTTTCCACAATTTTTTCTTTTCAAAAAAAAAAAAATCAGCATAAATTTGCAACTTATTCTAGTTTCTTTATTTTTCCTGTTTGTTGTTTCTTGAAAAATGAGTAACTTTTGTCTCACAATTTTTGAAGATTTTCACAAATTTGAGAGGAATGTGCTTGGAATTTTGAGTCCTTTTTCCTTGTGAATTAGTTTTTATTAGAAATTCTCTTAAAATGTCCCAACATTATTTACTTTATTTAATTTACTGAAATTGGAAAGTGCATAAAAATCAACATATCAGCATTACACTTCAATGCAAATATGCCAGAATTAGCACAATAGCTAAATTTTCCTCAGTAAATGTATATTTTTTCTTAAAGTTTGTTATAGTTTTATCTCGTAAACTTGCAACTTTTTGGCACATTTTTTTTCTTTACAAAAAAAAAAAAAGGCATAACTGTGAAACTGCTCTGATAAATTTGCAGCTTATTCTAATTTTTTTATTTTTTTTATTCGTCGTTTCTTGAAAAATGTATAACTTTCTCATAATTTGCTTCCTCATCAGCTTTTCTTTTCAAAAAAGCGTGCAACTTTTTCCACTTAAATTTAAGATTTTTTGGGGTTTTTTTTGCATTTTTAAGTGCAACTTTGCAGAATTATTTGTACCATCATATCTGAAACTTTTCATAAACTTGAGATCAATGTTCTTGGAATTTTGAGTCTTTTTTCCTTGTAAATTAGTTTTTAATTGAAATTTTCTCAGAATTTTCCAATATTATTTATTTTATTAATTTATTGAATCATAGCAGTGAACATTAATCAACATATCAGCATTTTGCAGATACTCTGGAAATTGCACAATAGCTAAATTTCAAAACATAACTCATAAGACAAGTTTACAGGTGTATGACAACTAACAGGATAATCATAACAACAACAACAACAACAAGAACAAAAACATAAGACAAAATGGACACATTTTGTGTGCTAAAACCAATAATTTGCAAGGGAGGCTAGCGGCTCTTGTAGCAGCATTGGTGGAGAAAGACTTTTTTTTTTTTTTTTTTATTTCAAAATCTTAAAATCACTGCTGAAGAGCAAAAGAGCCACACGAGACTGCAGGCTGCCAAACAACTTTAAAGTGAATTATTTCAATAGAAACGTCAGAAATAAACACAGGCATCACAACATGCTTAGGTGGTCCATCAGTAAGGCTGTGAATCACTGCAGGAAATGACTTTCTTTAAAGATCTAAAAGCAAAACAGCATAAAAAAAAATAATAATGGAGGAAAGCAGCAATACAGCGAAATTACACTTCCATTTAGCCTGACTGGCACAGCTTTTACCCAGATGACTGTGCTTTTCTCTTAAGACAGACTGCAATGTTAGCAAGAGGGGCCCGAGGTGAGCTTTGTAAAAACAGACCTGCAGGTTGGAAGTTGGCATTTGGAAGGAGGAACAATGGCTGCACGCTTTTATGCCTTTTTTCCTCTGCAGTCAAGAACATGCTGAATGTAAGCGAAGTGCCTGTTAGCGCTTTTCATCATTACCTGCTGTTTGGCTCTGAGAATGTAAAAAGCAAGGTTTGCCACATTTAAAAGTTCTTTTGATTTGTTGATGTAACGTTGTGTTGATCGATCAGCATGTCCATGTGTAGTAGTAGTAGATTAGTTTATTTGACAGGGACAGTGCAATAAACATAGACAATTAATCAAAGACAATCAATCTGATGTGTTGCACATAGAGTGTATAGCTATTAGCTAATTTGCAACTCTTGTCCCTGGATGGGCTTTAGAAAAAAGAATCAAGTAAAGATGGGAAAAAAAATAAATAAATAAAAAATATACACAATAACCACATACATCAATGCAGAAAAATTATAAATACACAATTATAAATATTATAAATATAAATACACAAATATAACAGCCTGACTCACATTTAACACATATAACATAACTCACATCTGCCTATTTCAGGCCTTCCTCCCTCCGTCACTCACTATAAACAAACACATTTATTCCTTCCCTTCATTCACTCTCACTTTGCAGACAATTAATTCATACATGAGTACATTCTTGTTTATTTTTCAGCCAGTTTTTAACATTTTTAGTGAATGTTTTAAAGTCCGTTATTATTTTAATTTCATTTGGCATTGTGTTCCAGATGTGACTGCCCTTTATAGAGAATGCTGTTTGTCCAAATGTGGTTCTGCGGTGGAATATTTTACAGTTATTGTTAACAGAACTCCTGGTGGCTCTGCTGCTGTCCTGTCTTTGGACGAAACCAGCAAGTGGCTCGGGTGCTGATTTATGGAAACATTTGAACGTTAATTTCAGAAGACAGAGGTCAATGAAGCTCTCAAAACTCAATAGGTTGTATTTTTTTAAAACATTACAGTGATGCCACCTAATGGGCTTTTTGTCCAAGATTTTTAGGGTTTGATTATATAATGAACCTATATGTCTTATTGTGGAAGGGGCTGCTTGAGCCCAGACTGTCAAACAGTATGATATATGAGAAAAAACCATAGAATGCATATACAGTGCAGCTGCTTTGTAAGGTATGTAATATCTAATTAATTTAAAGCAGTTCAGATTTTTTTTTACTGTTTTTGAAATTTTCTTTATATGAAGATTAAATTTGAGTTGAGGATCTAGTACAATGCCAAGGTATTTGAATTCTGTAGCTAAACTGATGTCATGATCATGTATATTAACTTTAAAATGTTGCAGGTTACATTTTTTGATTGAAAAGCACATTGAGACTGTTTTCTGAAGGTTCAGCAATAGATGGTTCTTGAGGAGCCACTCTTGGACATCAACCATACTTGTAGACAGTACATCTGCAGCCTGTGCTGGAGTCTTGGCAGCTGTGTAAATAACTGCATCATCTGCATAAAGTTGGCATGTTGCAGCTGAGCAGTGTAACGGCAAGTCATTAATAAAAATGCTGAAAAGTAAAGGACCAAGAATGGACCCTTGTGGGATACCCATGCGGTTGTTTAAAAATGAGGATTTATCCTGGTGAACTTTTACACACTGTTCTCTATTCTGGAGATAAGATGCAAACCATTCTAATGTATTTGGGGAGAAGTTAAAAGATACCATTTTGGATAAAAGCAAACTGTGGTTTACAGTATCGAAAGCCTTTTTGAGATCTAGAAAAACAGCTCCTACCACATTACCCCTGTCCAAGGACTGTTTGACGTTTTCAATAAGGCAACAATTTGCTGTGTCTGTTGAGTATCCTGGTCTAAAACCAAATTGATGTGGATGAAGAAGTTGACTGTCTTGTAAGTAGTCTATCAGCTGTGTAGCTACAACTTTTTCAAGAACCTTAGATAGGACTGGTAAGATAGAGATTGGGCGGTAATTGCATATATCGTCTTTACTGCCTGATTTATGAACTGGTATGACGACAGCTTTTTTCCAGCCAGATGGAAATGTACTAGACCTAATGGAGAGATTAATGAGATGGGTCAGTGGTTTGATTAATATTTTGCTGTGCATTTTGAGAAAGGAGGTGCTCATATTGTAGATATCATTAGTTTTTGAGTTTGACAGTGTTTTAACAATACCAGCAATTAACTTCTCATTTACCTCATTGATGTGAAAAGTATCTGTTGGAAGTATGGAATTTGTGTTGTTGAGCACATTTGGCAGCACAAAAATTTTTGTTAAGTCTTCCACAGAGCCCACAAAGTGTGAATTAAATTCATTTGCCAAAGTAGCCTTGTCACTGACGGTCTTGCCATTGATTCTAAGTTCCTTTACCCCCTTCTGATCGTTTTTTTTATTAGTTAAGTTATTTAAATGCCTCCATAGGGAACTGTTGTTACCCTTTGCATGATCTATCAGTTTATTGTAATAAGATATTTTTGATTTTCGCAGCTCATGTACCACTTTATTTCTTAAACTTTTATACACAAGGTGATCATTTTGTAGTTTGGAGGTTAGTGATGTTTTCAGTGCATAGTCTCGTCTCTTCATAAGTTTTCTTATTTCATTATTTAACCATGGTAGGCTAATCTTCTGTTGTCTACTTTTAATTTGCTTTGAAAATTTTTCTATAGACTTTGTGATTGTTGCAGTTATAAAATTACAACAATCATCTACTTCACATGTTGACATGAGCTGCTCCCAATTTTGATTCTCTAAGTAATGTTCAAACTCCTCATTTTTCGATTTGGGGATAATAAAATTTGATTTGTCAATATCGACTCCCCCAAAATACTGTAGTC
The DNA here is from genome assembly GCA_020510985.1 of Pholidichthys leucotaenia. Lineage (NCBI taxonomy): Eukaryota > Metazoa > Chordata > Actinopteri > Cichliformes > Pholidichthyidae > Pholidichthys > Pholidichthys leucotaenia. The sequence continues at coordinate 98,708,776 of CM035841.1, read as the reverse complement.
GCTTTTTAGTAAGTTTCCTGACAGCAAGAACCATGTTATGATCTGAGAGACCAGTTACAAGATTATAGGTTCTGGTTATTCGTTCTGGTTTATTAGTAAATACCATGTCAATAAGTGTTCTGGATTGTTTGGTTATCCTGGTGGGTCCTTTGATGATTTGCTGGTAATTAAATTTAGTCATGAGGCTTTTCAGTTTTTGTTTGTCTTTTTTATCAGACCAGTTGATATTAAAGTCACCATGAATTATTGTTTCTCTGTTCTTCTCAAGTTGTTTAACCAGATCACTTAATTCATTATAAAAGGAAGAGTTGTGTGACGGTGGGTTGTACACTACTGCAATGTTGAAATTCATTACCGGAGAGAGACATACATTAACAGCTAAACATTCAAGTGAAGTATTCAAATCAACCAGTTGACATTTATATTTCTCTTTGATGTAAATTAAAACACCTCCTCCCCTCCCTACCTGCCTGTCTTTTCTAAAACACTGGTAGCCCACAATATCGATCATATTAGTGTCTATGTTCCTGTGTAGCCAGCTTTTTGAGAGACAAAGGTAGTCCAGATTTGAGTCCAACAGCAACACCGAAATCTCATCTCTTTTGGGGATTATGCTCCGTATGTTTAAATGACCACCGAGGATCCCCTTTGGTTTAGCCTTGGTGTCCCAAAGAACTCGTGCATGATTAACAGTTTGGAAAAATAAATGTTGTTTTTGCTTTTGTACAGCTCGGTTTTGTGCTAACCCAGTGGTCTGCTGTTTAATAGTGGCAGGTCCAGGGTTAAGGTGAATATCTCCTGCCAGAAGTAGCAGAACTAACAGAACTTTAATTGTATATCCTCTGCCATATTGTGATTTTTGCTTAACAGCCATGTTTGCCTTAATTTGGAAGTTTTTGCTCAGGGCTTTTAAAGACCACATAGAGTGTAGGGTGAGATGTCCAAGCCCAAATCCATACAGATAAAACTTTTTAACTTCACCTTTGGTTGAGTTTGTCGGAAAATCCTTCTTGTTGCAGGTCCAGACACACAAAGACAAAACGAAGAGGAAGTAGATAAGTAGAGAAGGCTTATTAGTGGTGCCCATCAGCCCACTTTTTAATCCGGTGGCAGCCATCTTCAGTCTTTCTTGGAAAGAAGGAAAAAGAAAATCTGTGGATAGTAAAATAAATTCTGCTTATATCACCAGAATCTGATCCGATCGTCCTCGAATCCAGCTGGGCCTCAGCTAGCCAACTAGCCCCTTCCGTTGCTGGTCTCGTTGCTCATAGCCGCCGTAACTGGTCTCCCGTCCCGCTCCTCCAACCGAGTCTCGTCGCACACCGCCGCTGCCACCGAGCTCCGCTGAGGTCACGGTAAGTCCTCCGCTAGGCACCGCCACCTACCATCGTCTGCCTGGGTGAAATCTCTGCTGAGCCCCGTCAACAAATAGCCGCTTGCCTGGTAGTATCTCCGCTGGGCCTCGCAGCTGGGCTTCGATTCAGGCTGGTGTAAGGTGGAATGACTGTGTGTTTGTAGCTGCTGTTTATATAGCTCCTAGCGCTAATGCTAAAGCTAATGCTAAAGAGGCACTCGGAGAGCTGCACAACGCTATCAGTGAATTTCAAACTTCACACCCGGACAGTTTCGTGGTGGTTGCAGGGGATTTTAATCACACCAGTTTAAAGACTGTGCTCCCCAAGTTTAAACAATGTGTACACAAACTCCACAGATGCTTATAAGGCAACATCTTGCCCCCACCTCGGCCATTCTGACCACCTATCCGTGATGCTGGTGCCTGCCTACAAACTTTTATTGAAGCGCAGCAGGCCAGCAGGGAAGCAAATCAGGATTTGGCCAGAGGGTGCAGCCTCGGCACTTCAGGACTGTTTTCTGCACACAGACTGGGAGGTCTTCAAAATAGCAGCCTCCCAGGGAGACAGGACAGATGTGGAGGAGTATGCTGAACCGGTCACCAGCTACATTGCGAAGTGCACAGAGGATGTCACTATAGTGAAGATTATCACTGCACGGGGCAACTATAAACCCTGGATGACGGCAAAGGTGCGCTCGCTGCTCACAGCCAGAGATGCAGCCTTCAGAGTGAAGGACAGGATCGCCCTCCGCTCAGCCAGGTCTGCGCTCTCAAAGGGAATTAAGACGGCGAAGTGCGCCTATGCGGAGAAAATCCAGGGACACCTCTGTGACACAAGGAACACCAAACGGATGTGGCAGGGAGTTCGGGCACTGACATATTATACAGTAGGGCAAAAAAGCATATGGGCCCCACCATAGGTTAAACCTAAGCCTTCTCATGGGTCCATGTGTGTTTGCCCACATGGACGTTACCTCCGGCGCGGGTAAGCAGCTTTAAACCTAACTGGGCCCCACGTGGGTTTAATGCGAGTGAGCAGCTTTCACTAACACTGGCGCCATAAGCTAAGTTATGCAAAAAAGACACAAATTTATGAGAAAGAAATGTGAAAATTTATAAGAAAAGAGTGACAACTGTACACAAAATAATAAATTTATGAGAAAATATCACACATTTACAAAAAAAAGATGAAAATTTAGGAGGAGCAAAAGGGAAAATTTAGGTGAAAAAAGCTGAACATTTTCAGGAAAATAAAATTGTAAAATTACTTGAAAAGAGTTAAAAACTTCCAAGAAAAAAAATTCCAAATTTACAAGTAAAAAGTTGGATATGTATGAGGAAAAATTCTAAAAGTTGCAAATTAACAAAAGCGTGGCAAATGTATCAGTAAATAAATTGAAAATTTATGAGAAAAAAGTTTCTAATTTATGAGGAAAAGCGGTAAGTTTACAGTTAAACAAAAAGTGGAAAATTTTTGAGAAAGTTCCAAATTTAAGATAAGATAAGCTTTTATTAGTCCCACAATGGGGAAATTCCAGGATTGCAACAGCACAGGGATAGCAACACTCAGAGCAACAATCAGAAGTCAAGAAAAAACAAGAGCAGCTAGTATACATATGTACATATCAGTATAAATATACTGTATATATAGACACACAGTGCGGAGCATTGTGGTTGGTGGATGTGCAGCAGAAAGTCTAAGCTCTCTCTTCGCGGATGCGGCGGGCCAGCCGGATGTCTTTGGGCATGATGGTGACCCTCTTGGCGTGGATGGCGCATAAGTTGGTGTCCTCGAAGAGACCCACCAGGTAGGCCTCGCTGGCCTCCTGCAGAGCCATGAAGGCGGAGCTCTGGAAGCGCAGGTCGGTCTTGAAGTCCTGAGCGATCTCCCTCACCAGGCGCTGGAAGGGCAGCTTACAGATGAGCAGCTACGTGGATTTCTGGTAGCGACGGATCTCTCTCAGAGTCACGGTACCGGGCCTGTAACGGTGAGGCTTCTTCACTCCGCCGGTGGCCGGAGCGCTTTTCCGAGCAGCCTTGGTGGCTAGCTGCTTCCTGGGGGGCTTTTCCTCCAGTAGATTTACGGGCGGTCTGCTTGGTTCTTGCCATCGCTCTTTATTATTCTGTCTTATATTTCTTGCACGCCGCCTAAACTCCAGCCCGGCACCCACGTCGTTTTCGCTTTAGTTCCCCGGTATGTCGAGTTTCTCCGTTAGCACTGGGTGGCGGTTGAGTGCTAGCTAGCTCTTCCCTGCTGTATCGTCTCCTGCTGTAGACAGTGGCTCCATCCGCCGACTCGGGAGACCTTTGGGGCGATCTGTGTGTCCGTGATATATATAGAGTGAAAGGTGTGCTGGATCAGACAGTTATCACTGGATCAGAAAGGAGAAGGAAGATAAAAAGACTCAGAATTGAGCCGCGAGAAAAATGTCATAACTTTATTTGAAAAACTCACAAATTTACAATCCGATCCAACTTTATTCATAAAGCACTTTAAAAACAACCACAGCTGACACAAAGTGCTGTACATCAATGAAAAATGAAATATTCAATTCAATTCAATTCAGCTTTATTTATAATGCGCCACATCACAACAAAAGCCGTCTCGTGCACAGTGCAGATAAAAAAAAAAATCACACAGTCACAGAAAGACCCAGCAATCAGACAATCCCCTATGAGCAAGCACTAGGCGACAGTGGAGAGGAAAAACTCCCATTTGGAAGGAAGAAACCTCTAGCAGAACCAGGCTCAGGGAGGGGCAGTCATCTGCTGCGACTGGCTGGGGATGAGGGCATAGGGAGGATGGAAAGGACAGACATAAAGAACATAGCAGTAAGATGCCAAGTACAATATTGGAGATCAACCAGCAGTATGGATCAGATAACAATAGAACAAGAGTGGGGTTAAAAGACACAAATACCCTCCTTAAATGAAAGCTATATTAAAAAGGAAGGATTTTACCCTGTTCTTAAAGACAGAGACCGAGTCTGACTCCCGGACCCAGAGTGGTAACTGGTTCCAGAGAGAAGGGGCTTGGTAGCAGAAGGCTCTGCCTCCCACCGTACTTTTGGAGATTCTGAGCACCACAAGTAAGCCAGCATTTTGGGAGCGTAATGCTCTGTTAGGATGGTAAGGTAATATCATATCTTTTATATATTGAGGGGCCAGATTGTTAAGAGCTTTGAAAGTAAGAAGAAGGATTTTAAACTTGATTCTGAATTCAATGGGAAGCCAATGGAGGGAGGACAGAACCGGGGAAATATGATCTCTTTTTCTAGAACCAGTTAAAACTCTAGCAGCAACATTTTGAATCAATTGAAGACTTTTTAAAGATACTCTAGGACAACCAGATAATAGCGAATTACAATAATCTAATCGCAAACTGACAAAGGCGTGAATCAGTTTCGCAGCATCACCCAGAGACAAGATGCTCCTGATCTTAGCAATATTGCGCAGATGATATAAGGGGGTCCTAGAAACAGTTTTAATATGTGAATTAAAGGACAAATCCTGGTCAAAAATCACTCCAAGGTTCCTCACACAACTGTTCAGAGTGAGAGTGGCAGCATCTAAATTAAGGGCATAATCTGAAAAGGAATTTCTAAGATGTTTTGGGCCAACAACAATGACTTCAGTCTTATCAGAGTTCAATAGTAAAAAAATACAAGTCATCCAAGCTTTGATGTCCTTGAGACAAGCATCTAGCTTGGCCAACTGATCACAATCATCGGGCTTCATTGACAGGTATAGTTGTGTGTCATCAGCGTAACAATGAAAATGTATACAGTGCTTTCTGATGATATTGCCCAGCGGGAGCATATACAGACTAAAAAGAGTAGGGCCCAACACAGATCCCTGTGGAACTCCATGAGTGAGCTTAGAGCTGGAAGAAAATCCATCACTGACATGGACAAATTGAAATCTATCAGACAAATAAAATCTAAACCACTGCAACGGAGTTCCACTGAGTCCAACAAAGTGTTCCAATCTATCAAGTAGAATGTCATGATTGATAGTGTCAAAGGCTGCACTGAGATCTAAAAGAACAAGAACAGAGACCAGCCCATTATCAGATGCAGTCAGGAGGTCATTAGAGACCTTCACTAAGGCAGTTTCAGTGCTGTGATGAGCTCTGAACCCAGATTGAAACACCTCAAACAAACCGACTCCCTGCAAATGGTCAGATAATTGCGCAGCAACAGCTCTTTCCAGGATTTTTGAAATGAAAGGCAAATTGGAGATTGGTCGATAATTGGCCAAAACTCCAGGATCAAGCATCGTTTTTTTAAGTAAAGGTTTAATTACAACAGTTTTAAAAGCCAGTGGAACATAACCCAGAGTTAAAGAAGAATTAATGATAAGAAGAATACGGCTACTAATAATTGGGAAAATAATTTTAAATAACCTGGAAGGAATAGGGTCCAGAAGGCAAGATGAAGGCTTAGAAGAGAAAACTACCCTATCCAACTCCAAGAGGTCGATTGGAGTAAATCTATCCAAGCAGATATCAATTGAGGGAGCAGCAGTAGTTAATGTACTAGAGTTTACGGTAGGAAGAATCTGACTAATTTCATCTCTAATAGATAAAATTTTAAGATTGAAATAGTTCAGAAAGTCCTGACTAGAAAGCTCAGGGGGGATGCGAGGATTGACCGAATCAGGGCTCTTTGTAAGCCTGGCTACAGTGTCGAAGAGAAACCTGGGGTTATTCTTGTTTGCTTCTATTAATGCAGAATAATAGCTTGATCTAGCTTTTCTAAGAGATTTTTTTATAGATTAAGAGATGATTTCTCCACGCCAAGTAGAATTCATCTGAATTAGATGAACGCCATTTTCTTTCCAATTGACGAGCCTTCTATTTCAAGCCATGAGTTTCTGAGTTAAACCAAGGAGTAAGAAATCTCTGGTTAGACTTTTTCCTTTTTAAAGGGGCTACCAAATCTAGAGTCCGATGCAGAGAGGCAGTAACACCATCAACCATGCTACCAATCACTGATGGAGCAGACTCTCCATCACTTATTTCAGGTGTTTCTGTTGTGTTGACCCATGGCATAGAGGAGACAATCTGCAAAAATTTAGCAACAACGTCATCAGAAAGACATCTGCTGTAGTAATATTTTTCTTTAGGAAATAAGTGATCAGAGATAATGAAATCAAAAATTAACAGACAATAGTCAGACAGTACAGGATTATGAGGAGATACAACCAGATTTTCGATATCTATACCATATGTCAAAACAAGGTCCAATGTATGGTGGAAATAATGGGTAGAATTTTTTACTTTTTGGGAAAACCCCATTGAGTCTAAAATTGAATTGAAAGCCTTATTAAGACAGTCACTCTCAACATCAACATGTATATTAAAGTCCCCTACAATAATTATTCTATCGGCTTTCAGCACCAAATTAGCTAAAAATTCAGCAAATTCTGATAGAAACTCTGAATACGCCGTGGGAGGACAATAAACTATGGCAAAGTGAACTGGAATCAAGCCAAGATTGCCAACAGGCCCCACACTGAGGACCAAACCTTCAAAGGAATTAAAACATAATTTCTGCTTAACATTAACCAGCAATTTAGGATGGAAAATTGCCGCCACTCCACCACCACGACCAGAACCTCTGGGGTTATGACAGTTTAAATACCCAGAGGGAGTTGATTCATTCAGACCAACATAATCATCAAGCCCGAGCCAGGTCTCTGTGAGGGATAGTAGATCGATCTGGTAATTGATTAATAGATCATGGACCAGAAGAGACTTAGAAGATAGAAACCTAATGTTTAATAAGCCACATTTAATTTTTAAACTTTGGGGGGGAAGAGAGGCCAAATTATTAATTGTATTAATTTTAGAGACTTGAGGCTGGATTAGAATTTTCTCAACATTTTGTTTAATCAATCTGGGAAGTTTATGCATTCTATTTTTTTTTACTTTTTTATTAACTTTAAAGGGAGCAGAAAAAGGTTCTCTAAGGGAAGAGAGAGGGGCAAAGTTGAAGGGTGGTGGAAGAGGAGGAGCTACAGAAGTGCGAGTGTTTTTCAGGTTGTGTTGTATTTGTCCTGGGTTACAATATTTAGGGCAACGGGAGACAGACTCAGTCTCTGAAGGATTATAAATCAAAGGCTGATCCAAGCGGTAAAGACCACCCGAGTTAATGGGATCGATACAATATGTGGGAACAGGACCAAAAAAGGGCAGAGTGGCAAACCCAGAAACTTCAGAGTGAATAAACACATCAAATTTCAGTCACTGTACCAGAAAGCACCGAATAAAATAGAAAAGATTGTCTGTTAAAACACGTGCACCAAGTCTATTTGGGTGGATGCCATCAGGCCTCATAAGTGATGGGCGGTTCCAAAATAAATTAAAATTGTCAACAAAAGCAATGTTAAAAATAGGACAAGTAAAACACAGCCAAGAATTAAGGCTGAGAGTTCTGCTAAAACGATTACAGCCTCGCCTGAGAGGTGCCAAAGGCCCAGAGATGAGCGCACGTCTGCCACAGTTCATGAGAGTGGACAGAAGGCTCCTGAAGTCACTTTTTAAACTCTCCGACGCTTCATCTGGGATGTTATTGCATCCCACATGCACAACGACAGTTTGAACATGAGGGAATTCATTCAGCAGGTCAGGGATAAGAGCCTCAATATCAGAGACTCTAGCCCCGGGAAAAAAATCGAGTCTGGGGGGGGGGGGGGGGGGGGGTTGTCGGTGGATTCTGATGTGGTGAGAAATTCTGAAGAGGATGATGTTGTTGTTGCGAAGGCGGGGAGATGCGCTCTTTTCTTCTGTCTGGAGCAGGTGTGTAGTTTGACACACCCTGGGTGGTCTTCATTCGGGGTTTGCGGACATGAGCCGCCGCTGAAGGAGGGAAGGGAAGATGAGGGACGTCCACGGGCGGGCGGCCAGCATCCAGGTGGGGAAAATCCTCCAGGGAAAGGATATCAAATCTGTTATCCAAGGACACCAGAAAAGAAGAGGCGCAGCCCGTTCCGGTCGATCGACGATGGCCATTAGCTGGTCGAACCAAGGTCCAGGGCGCAGATGGAGGATGAGAGGGACCAAGCGAAGCTTTTGGTTTAGCCCCGAGATGAAACCAGTGATTGTTGCTGAGGTCATGGACGTCTGCGGAGGCTGGAGCAGGTGTGGAGGTAGGTGGAGACGCGCTCAGCTCACCCAAATAAGTGGCAGTTTCCGCCAGCTGTGAGGTGGTGGCCCGGGCCGATGACCGCTCGAGAATGATGGTGTCGATATGGTCTTCGGCCTCCCGAATCTTGTAGAGATTGGAGAGCCTCGTTTCCAGCTCAGAGACCTTCTCGAGGAGCGATGAACAGCGTGAACATGACGGAGAAGGAGCCATGACGTTCCAGGCGCTGAGATGGGTAGCCCGCAGCTAGCCAAAAACCGCTACTCGTGCGTCCGAACAGACTTTTAGGAGAGGCCAATATCGAGATAACAGTAAATAAAAACTGATAACAACAAACAGGGATAAAAAATAAATAAATAAATAAAATCAATAAAAACAAACAAAAACTGAGAAAAAAGTAGTCTGACGCGAGTGAGTGTCAGACGCAGCTGTCAACGTCAAACGCAGCTGAATATAAAAACATAAAGCATAAAACAATAAAATACAGCTTAAAAAGTAACAAAACAGCACAAATAAAACAGCAGTGCATCGTGACATGCACTACACAAAGAGCAAAGATAAAAAAAACTATCATCTGGTCAGTCACTGCAACAGATACTGGAGTCAGTTTGTCTTGGCCTGTCCTTGCCACTGATGATACCTCTATCTGCCAAGAATGTGCCGCTAGTCCAGCAAAAGCTAGTGGTACTCAAATACTTTGCAAGCAGTTTCATGAAATGGTCAGTCAGAAAGCAACTCATACCTGCTTGGACGTCGCCCAGGTTAACAAGGTCAGGAGTTCCTGGCAGCGGAGGGCAAAGGGCAGAGCTGTGTGGAGGAATCTGATCAGACCTAAATGAAACAGTCATACAATTGAAGCAACAAAAACAAATAAAATTAATGTCTCACACTGGGTCAAATGCCAGAGGATAAAAATGTTTTGTTTTTTTGTTTTTTTTTTAAGATGTTTTAAAGAAAACAGCAAATTTACAAGGAAAAAAGTAACAAATTTATTTGAAAAAGTTGCAAGACTAGAGAAAAAAGTCACATATTTATGTGAAAGTTCCAAAACTACAAGAAAAATTTAGTAAATACAGCAGGGACAATAAGTATTGAACACATCAACATTTTTCTCATTAACATATTTCTGATCAAGCCATTGACCTCAGATTTTCACCAGATATCAGTAACAACCCAAGTAATCTATACATACAAAGAAATCAAGACAATTGTGTTCACAAAACAAGTTATATTTAGTAAAGTGGAATGACACAGGGAATACGTATTGAACACGTTAAGAAAAAGAGGTGCAAAAAGGCTTTGAAAGGCAAGAAACCAGCTGATATCCATCATAATTTAGGAAGCCATCCCATCCCCCATCAGTGCAAATTAATTTCAGCTGGTTAAGTCCTGACTGATAGCCTTTAAAAAGGTCTGTGAATATCAGATTGTTATACCACAAAGAACTCATGATGGGTAGAAGCAAAGGGCTCTCTCTAGACCTTCACAACCTTATTGTTGCAAAACATAATGATGGCGTTGGTTACTGGTGCATTTCTAAACTGCTGAATTTTCCAGTGGGCACTGTTGGAGCCATCATTCAGATTGGAAAGAATGTCATTTTACCATAAACCGGCCATGACCGGGAGCTCCTCACAAGCTTTGTGACAGAGAAGTGAAAAGAATTATCAGAAGAGTTATCCAAGAGCCAAAGACCACTCGTGGAGAGCTCCATAAAGACCTGGAGTTAGCAGGTAGTGCTTTTTCAAAGAAAGCAATAAGTAATGCACTCAACTGACTTCAAAGGGTCCATTGCTGACGAAAAAGCATGTTGAAGCTCCTTTAAAGTTTGCTGCAAAACATTTTGGCAAGCCAGTAAAATACTTTGAGAATATAGTCTGGTCAGATGAGGCCCAAATTGAGCCTTATGGATGCCACAACACACAGCATGTTTGAAAGAGAAATGGCACTGCATATCAGCCCAAAAACAACATACCTACAGTGACATTTGGAGATGGAGTTTTTAAGTACATGGTACAGGCAGACTTCATATAATTGGAAAAAAAAAAGATGAATGGACAAATGTACAGAGACATCCTTGATAAGAACCTGTTGCCATCTGCCAAGATGCTGAAGATGAAACGAGGGTGGACATTTCAGCAGGACAGTGATCCCAAACACATAGCCAAGGAAACTCTCAACTGGCTCCAGAGGAGGAAAATAAAACTGCTAGAATGGCCCAGTCAGTTACCTGACCTGAATTCAATTGAGAATCTATGGAAAAACCCGGCACTGACCCGGCATCGGCCTGGTAGATGACGGCTGGGCCTCCTGCACAGATTCTTAGAATCTTGTGATTGGGGCTTGGTGGAGGAACTAACCGAGGCGACAGCTGGACAGGAGCCGGATCGGAGCTCAACTACAGTGGCGGTAGTAGACGGGGATCAGTGGAGGAGCAGCCGGGGCCCTAGCTGGATAGGAGCCGGATTGGAGCTCAATTACAGTGGCGGTGGGCGGCGGGGCTTGGTGGAGGAGCTGCTGGCACCCCAGCTGGACAGGAGCCGGATCAGGAGCTCAATTACAGCGGCGGTAAGCAGTGGGACTAGCAGCGGAGGAGGCTGGCTGAGGCCCCAGCTGGATTCGAGGTCGACTGGGTTGGATACCGGTGACACCAGCAGAGATTGTTTTATTATCAATAGGTCAGTAAAAATGCAACCAATGAAGGAAGAAATGGAAGAGATTAAAAAAATCTCTGAACTTCATGTCAGAAGAACAACAAAGTGGCCAATCAACAGTTTAAACTATTAGGGCTAATGGAGGAAGTCCGAGAATTGAAATTAACAATTAAGGAAAGAGACAAAAAAATTGCAGACTTGGAGCGACGAATCAAGGATCTTGAACAACATTCTTGTATGGATGATTTAATTATTAGTGGACTAGACATTAAATACCAATCATATACCAATGTTACAGCAGGAATGAGAGGTGAGGAGGCTCCCCTAAGTGAATCAGTCTACCTGGAAAACCAGGTGCTTCAGTTCCTTGAAAGCAGAAATATAAAGGTTGAAGTAAATTCAATTTCAGCCTGTCACACTTTACCCAGAAAGAATAATAAAATAAAGAAATCAATTGTGATGCGCTTTGTGAACAGAAGGGTAAAGGATGACATACTGAGGCAGGCCAGAAAGCTATGGGGAACAGAAGTTTACCTAAATGAACATTTAACAAAGACTAATGCTGAAATTGCATGGCAAGCACGAATGTTGAAAAGACAAAACAAGATACAGGCAACATGGACAAGAAACTCTAGAGTTTGGATAAAACTAAAAGGAACACCTGAGGAAGCAAAGGACATAATAATAAGAGATCTCACTGACTTACACACATGGATTAAATTGTTGGTACCCCTCTGTTAATGAAAGAAAAAGCCGCAGTGGTCACAGAAATAACTTGAATCTGACAAAAGTGGTAATAAATAAAAATTCTATGAAAATTAACCAATGAAAATCAGACAATGCTTTTGAATTGTGGTTCAACAGAATTATTTTAAAAAACAAACTCATGAAACAGGCCTGGACAAAAATGATGGTACCCTTAACTTAAAATTTTGTTGTACGACCTTTTGAGGCAATCACTGCAATCAAACGACTTCTGTAACTGTCAATGAGACTTCTGCACCTCTCAGCAGGTATTTTGGCCCACTTCTCATGAGCAAACTGCTCCAGTTGTCTCAGGTTTGAAGGGTGCCTTCTCCAGATGGCATGTTTCAGCTCCTTCCACAGATGTTCAATAGGATTTAGATCAGGGCTCATAGAAGGCCACTTGAGAACAGTTCAATATTTCACTCTTGGCCATTCTTGGGTGTTTTAAGCTGTGTGTTTTGGGTCATTATCCTGTTGCAAGACCCATGACCTGCGACTGAGACTAAGCTGTCTGACACTGGGCAGCACATTTCTCTCTAGAATACCTTGATGGTCTTGAGATTTCATTGTACCCTGCACAGATTCAAGACACCCTGTGCCAGATGATGCAAAGCAGCCCCACAACATAACGGAACCTCCTCCATGTTTCACAGTAGGGACAGTGTTCTTTTCTTGGTATGCTTCATTTTTGTGTCTGTGAACATTCAGCTGATGTGCTTTGCCAAAAAGTTCCAGTTTTGTCTCATCTGTCCATAAGACATTCTCCCAGATGCTTTGTGGCTTGTCAACATGCAGTTTGGCAAATTCCAGTCTGGCTTTTTTATCATTTGTTTTCAACAGTGGTGTCCTCCTTGGTCGTCTCCCATGAAGTCCACTTTGGCTCAAACAACGACGGATGGTGCGATCTGACACTGATGTACCTTGACCTTGGAGTTCACCATGAATGTGTTTAGAGGTTGTTCTGGGCTCTTTTGTTACCATTCGTATTATCCGTCTCCTCCTGCGGCCATGTCCAGGGAGGTTGACTACAGTCCCGTGGATCTTAAATTTCTGAATAATATGTGCAACTGTAGTCACAGGAACATCAAGCTGCTTGGAGATGGTCTTATAGCATTTACCTTTAACATGCTTGTCTATAATTTTCTTTCTAATCTCCTGAGACAACTCTCTCCTTTGCTTCCTCTGGTCCATGTTTAGTGTGGTAAACATCATGTCACCAAACAGCACAGTGACTACTTGTCACCCTTTAAATAGGCCGACTGACTGATTACAAGTTTGTAGACACCTGTGATGTTAATTAGAGGACACATCTTGGTTGAACATGTCCCTATGGTCACATTATTTTCAATCTTTTCTGGGGGTACCATCATTTTTGTCCAGGCCTGTTTCATGAGTTTGTTTTTTAAAGCAGACGGACAGTGACATTTTTTTATTGAACCAATCAACAGATTGTATGAAAATATTCTATTCTGTCTATTCCCGCGATTTAATATGTGTCACCAGCTTCCATAAATGACCTTATTTGCTCATAGCTCAGCCTTCACTTAGTGAGGCTGCAGTACTGCCATCTCTCGATAGGTGCGGGCATTGGTGACGTCACAACAGCAATACATAGTAAATGGCAGAACGAGAGCAAAGTGATTCGGACAGCGATTATTTTCTCGAGTTTGACGACCTCAATATAAACGATGACATTGAAAATGAGGACTCGGATGATGAAGTAGTTTTGGGTGGTGCTGAGGGGGTATTCAGCCTTATTTGTGGGAAAGAAGTGAGGGTTATGTTGCCTGCCTGTGCAGTGAGCCTCATCAGAGAAACATTCCCATCTGATCACTACAAGGGATTTTGCCTACCAAGATTAGATTTGTGAACAATGATATGTAAATAAAGTTTTGTAAAATCATATATTGAGTTTATTAATGCTCATGTCAGTGTTATAATTCTCATAGTTCAGCATTCATCAAAGTCGCATGTCATATACATTTGAATAATTTGAACACACTAAATTCTTCTCAATTTGAAAAGAAATATTACATACTAAACCACCTTTGTATGAACGTTTGAAAACACAGCAGAAATATACAAACAGGACATTTGCGCTTATTTGCTTTATTTTGGGAGTGTTCATTAGAATCTCTTAGTGTATTGTTGAGTTTAATATTATCATTACTTTTTCTTACTTTATTGTTCAGATTACAATACTGGTATAAAACAGCATGTAATTTAATCATTGCACATATTATAATTCAATTTCTGGAAGTTGGCAGGAGACATGTTTTCCATTGGTATATATATATATTTTTTTTTTCTCTGCTCGGCTTTGCCTCCGAGTTGTTCCTATTTAACTGAGAACAACTTTTCTTTGTGTGTGACACTGCTGTCTCCATTGGTTTTTGGGTGTGTTTTTTTGTTACATGGAGACTTTGGGTGTATTTGTTTTGGGGGTTCTTTTGGGTGGGTGGTGTTTTACCTCAGCTCACAGCAATAGTTCTTGTGTTGGTTGTTTTTTTTTTGGTACATGTAAATGGCTAGTACCAATATAGGCCATGGTACAGCTTTACTAGGCGCATCTTTGCGATTCATTAGCTGGAATATTAAGGGCATGGGTCATCCTGTTAAAAGATCAAAAGTTTTTAACCACTTAAAACATTTAAAATCCTCAATAGTGTTTCTGCAGGAGACCCATCTTCGGATAAAAGATCATCATCGGTTGCACTGCTCTTGGGTGAGCCAAGTTTTTCATTCAGAGTTTAATTCTAAATCAAGGGGGGTTGCTATTCTTATTAATAAAAATGTACAATTCTCAGCCACTAACATTATAGCTGATAAAAACGGCAGATATGTGATAGTTGCCGGTACTTTGATGCAGAAAAAGGTTCTGTTAGTCAATGTATATGCCCCAAATATTGACAATGTTGAATTTGCAAATAAATTACTAAGTAGCTTACCATTTTTGAATTCACATTTGTTAATCTTAGGGGGCGATTTAAATTGTGTCTTTGATCCATTATTAGATCGATCTAATCCCCGTAATCTAAATAAGTCTTTAATGTCTCAAACATTTTCTGATTTCATGACACAGAATGGCTTTGTCGATCCTTGGAGATTCCGCAATCCAACCAGTAAAAAATTCTCCTTTTTTTCTAAGGTGCATCATTCTTACTCCAGGATTGATTACTTTTTTATTGACTGTACTTTAAATTCCTGTGTAGTTTCCTTTTATTATTTAAGTATAATAATATCTGATCATGCACCATTATTATTAGATATTCAGTTGGGTGCCTATAAACGTAGTCTTCCTTTATAGAGGTTTAATTCTCTTCTTTTAGCAGATAAAGAGTTTTGTGATTTTATTTCCAATTCAATTGATGAGTTTTTGTTGTTTAATAAAAATGATTCTACTTCATATTCATTATTATGGGAGACTCTTAAATCCTACCTTAGAGGACAAATCATTTACTATTCTGCTCTTTCTAATAAGAGACGTCACACCAAGTTTTCTGAACTCACTTTAGCTATTAGTAATATTGATCAAAGTTATGCCTTAAATCCTACACCAGAATTATTTAAACAGCGCATAGAGGTACAGTCAGAACTTGATCTAATTTCAACCCAAGAAGCTGAACGGCTATTACTACAAAATCGTGGAACTCATTATGAATATGGCGACAAAGCAAGCCGTCTGTTGGCACATCAGCTACGCCGTCAAGCTAATTCTCGGATTATAAGTAGTATTCAGAATAGTCAATATATAATCACGACAGATCCTAATGAAATCAATGCCACATTTAAAACATTTTATTCCTCATTATATACGTCGGAGTTCCCAACAGATTCACATAACATGAACTTATTTCTTCATGACCTCTCGAATCCTGTAATTGACTCAGACACTGCAAAAAGCCTGGATTCCCCACTCGGCCTTGTTGAAATAATTAACTCAATTGAAGCAATGCAATCAAACAAAGCACCTGGCCCTGATGGGTTTCCCATTGAATTTTATAAAAGATTTACGGAAAAATTAGCACCTTTACTTTTAGCTACCTTTAATGAATCATTAGAACGAGGTATTCTTCCTCCAACTCTAACACAAGCTTCGATTGTTTTACTTCATAAAAAGGACAAAGACCCAACTCTATGTAGCTCTTATAGACCACTATCTTTGCTCAATGCTGACGTGAAAGTGTTAGCCAAAGTAATTTCTTCCTGTCTGGAGAAGGTTCTCCCTTTGATTATATCTGAAGAACAGAACGGTTTTGTTAAGGGACGACAATTATTTTTTAATATACGCACTCTCTTCAATATAATTTATGCAAAACAGTCATCTGATTCATCAGAAATAGTCATATCGCTAGACGCTGAAAAAGCATTCGACAGGGTAGAGTGGGAATATTTGTTTGCGGTTTTGAGGAAATTTGGATTCAATGAGAAATTTGTTTCTTGGATTCGTCTCCTCTATACATCCCCGAAGGCAAGGGTTCAAACTAATGATATGTTTTCTGATTACTTTTCTCTTGGACGTGGCACACGGCAAGGCTGTCCATTATCGCCCTTGCTCTTCACTATTGCCATTGAGCCTCTGTCCATTGCGTTGCGGTCTTCCAATTTATTTAGTGGGATTTTCCGAAATGGAACTGAACACAAGTTGTCGTTATATGCGGATGATTTGTTGTTATATGTGTCAAATCCAGTTAGTTCTATCCCCAATGTCTTGAGTATTTTAAATAATTTCAGTTCCTTTTCCGGTTATAAATTGAATTTGGAAAAAAGCGAATGCTTTCCTATCAACATGACTGCCTGGGATCTTCAGCAGTCTGACATACCCTTCAAACTTAGTCCCGCAGGATTCAAGTATCTTGGTATAAATGTGACATGCTCTTTCTCTAGCCTAGCTTCAGCCAATTTTTCTCCCCTTATTGCCAAAATAACCTCTGACGTCCAGCATTGGCGAAATCTCCCTCTGTCACTCTTGGGTAGGATTAATGTTGTCAAGATGAATATCTTACCAAAATTCCTTTTTTTATTTCAGTCAATTCCTCTTTTTCTGCCTAAAAGCTTTTTTGATTCTCTGGATAAGATAATTTGTGGCTTTATCTGGAATGGTAAACCACCTAGAGTGCGTAAAAAATTATTGCAAAGATGTAGACTTAGCGGGGGACTTGCATTACCTGATTTCCAGTCTTATTATTGGGCGGCACATATACATAAAATCTGCTATTGGTTAAAGTCTTTTCGCTCCCCATGGTGTAGAATGGAATTATCATCCTGTCGGGGGTCGTCAATACCTGCATTAATTTTTTCTTCTTTGCCTTCAAAACCCTCTTTGTATACGGACAGTCAAGTGGTTCTCAACACATTAAAAATATGGTTTCAGTTTAGGCGGCGCTTTGGTTTTGTATCTGCCTCCTCTTTATGTCCTTTAACTAAAAATCATTTGCTTCCCCCATCTCTCTCAGATTCGTCATTCTCAGACTGGCATGACAGAGGTATTAAACATATAAGGAATTTATATACATCTGGGCTTTTTGATAGTTTTACCAATTTATCTTTCAATTATAACTTACCCGGCACCCATTTGTTTCGTTATTTTCAAATACGTAATTTTGTTTCTAAGTGTTTCTCTAACTTTCCTTCTATCCCTCCTGAGCAGCCCTGGGAAAGTATAGTTTCACATGGTCCACAACAAAGGGTTGATATCCAAGCTTTATAATTCCACTTTAACATTAAACGATGAATCAAGTGTCAAAATAAAAAATTTGTGGGAGAAAGAATTGGGTATACAGATGACTGATGAGCTTTGGGAGGATGCCATTAACAGAATTAGAACGTCTTCCTCATGTGCTCGTCTTAGCTTGATTCAGTTTAAGGTAATATATAGAGTCCACTACTCAAAACTGAGACTCTCTGAGATTTACCCAGAAGTTGATGGTAGTTGTGATAAATGTAAGGGATCTCCCTGCCACCTTGGCCATATGTTTTTTCTTTGTCCGGAATTATACAGTTTTTGGTCTAGTTACTTTACAATTATCTCCAGGGTTCTTCAAGTGACTCTGCTGCCTTCTCCATTTATTGCCATATTTGGGATTCCTGATTCCTCTGTAGTTTTGAATTCGGTACAAAGGGATATTGTGGCCTTTACATCCTTAATAGCAAGGCGTACTTTACTGCTGCATTGGAAATCTGTCAGATATCCCTCAATTTCCCTATGGCTCAAGGACATGATGTTTTTTCTAAAACTTGAGAAAATTAAATACACTATAAGAGGATGCACAGAAAGGTTTTACCAGAAATGGCAATGTTTTATATCTTACTTTTCTAATCTAAAAGTCTTGCCCATCTAATTATGTCAGCATGTGCCTTGTTATATATATATATTTTTGTTATTTTTTTTCCTACTCTATTATGTGTATTTGTTTCAAATTATATGCCTGTTGAGGTACTTCCTCTACTGATCTTGTGAGCTGGGGGGGGGGGGGGGGGTGTTGTTCGAGGGGATATTATAAAAAAAAAAAAAAGAAAAGAAAAAAAAAATCTGGTGCTTAAGTGTGTAGTACTTGTTGAGGCACTATTTGATCCTATATACATATATGTATATGTGCTAAATAAGTGTATCTTTATTTTTTGTTTCAAGAAGTATTATGCCAACTTGTCTGTAATTTCTGAAATTGATTTCAATAAAAACACATTGGAAAAAAAAAAAAGAAATATACAAAGAAATACAAAAATCAATGGAGTATCACTACAGATTAAGAAAATAACTAGTTTCCAGATATAGCAATTATTATATTCCAATAAATAACATTTCACAGTTATAATGGGCACCATTTTATGGTAGAAAATTGGGGTTCCATTTTTAAAAGCACATTTCTCTTACAATCTTAGGCTTATATTTATTTTTCTTAGCAAATATGTTGCTTCCCTAAAAATTGAAAGCTGAACTGTCATTGGTAATTACCTCCGCCAGGCCGAAAAGGCCAGGAGGAGGTTATGTTTTTGCCGGGGTTTGTTTGTCTGTTTGTCAACTCCGCGTTCTTCAACGTTTTAGGCACAAAAGCACGCGCAAAACACTGGTGGCCTGGGCCCGCCAGCGTGCCTCTGTTTGCGCGCAGCTCCAAAACCTGACACGGGCACCTGTCCGCCGCCGCATTATTTGGCAGAAATCTGACCAACACAAACTCCGCGTTCTTCAACATTTTAGGCACAAAAGCACGCGCAAAACACTGGTGGCCTGGGCCCGCCAGTGTGCCTCTGTTTGCGCGACGCTGCAAAACCTGACACGGGCACCTGCCCGCCGCCGCATTATTTCCCAGAAATAATTTGATTTTGAAAATCATCCATTGCTTGGAATTCATTTAAATTGTTTAGTAAACATTTGCAGTGAATATTAAAAATACAAAACTTACCCTGTTTACTTCTCGTTTTCTGACAGATGATCGCCTCGGTAGATCACCCTTGCTTTTCACGCCACTGTCACTGACACTTGTCTCAGAGTCAGACTGGGGAATCGAGGGATATATAGTTGGAATAGCCGTTTCTTTATCACCAATCTTTTTGCAAATTTCATTTCAAATTGCATCTTATTCTCGAAATCGCTGTAAACAAAATGTCTGCACATGTAGGGCGCTGACGAGGTGCAGGTGTGCGCGCAGCTGAGGCAGATGCCTGAGAGCGGCGAGCCGTGACACCTGCAAAATATATGTGGACAAGAAAGACTGACAAACCTGGGTACTATTTCACTGGAGTCTGCTTTAATACAGAAGCTGAAGCAATAGGGAACACTGTATGTCTCTGTAATTGAGAACTTTGCTTCTAAAAAACACAGGAGGATGGACTTCCAATATAAGTAACCAGTGAGTTAAACTGTCTTTCTTCAGCATGTTTTTTCCCCCTAACCGTTCTTATGATTATGAAAATATTTGGTAATTCCGAGAAATATCCGTAATCGCCGATTTTAAAACGTAAACATCAAGTGTTGCACGAAGCAAAACACAGCAGTGGCCGCGACAGTGTGCGTGTGTTTGCCGGTTGTGACGTCACACAGTCAGTGGCCATCTTAGCCGCTGATCGCTTGGCTCTCCAGGGCAACATACTTTCAAGAGCACATTGTCACCATATGCGACATTTGTTGAGACCAAAACATGTGCAGTTCGCTTTAGCTCGTCTCAGACAACAATTTCAGATATGAATTAGCATTATTGAATTTTCGTCTGTCCGTCTGCTTTAAAGTATTTCTGCTGAACCACAATTCAAAAGCACTGTCTGATTTTCATTGGTTAATTTTCATAGAATTTTTATTTATTACCACTTTTGTCAGATTCAAGTTATTTCTGTGACCATTGTGGGCTTTTCTTTCATTAACAGAGGGGTACCAACAATTTTGTCCACGGCTGTAAATAAATATAGCTTGAACACTGATTAAGAAAATAAAGAGACTATGTTAATCCATATCCACACACACGGCAAGAACAGTTCTTTTGTGACATACCATGTCAATGTACTTTAAAAAACAAAACAAAACAAAACAAAAAAAAAAATATGACTGACTTTAGTAGACATCAATCATCCCCAGTTAGAGGAAGTCATTTGACACAGAGTGAGGATATTCAGACTCTGAAAATATGCCATTATGCTGAACATAAACTCTAAGAGATGGAGAATGATATTGATCCTGATAACCGCTTTTTTAATATTATTCATAATCACTGTGAATAATATACTGAAAAGCAATTCAAAAGTCAAGTGCAATTAGATGGTAAACTATCAATAATACACTTCAACAGCAGAAGTCTTAACAAAAACTTTCCACAGATTCAGGACTATTTAAAACAGCTAGATAGAAAATTTACAGCTATCACAGTCTCTGAAACTTGGCTTAATGAAGAGCAGGCATCTCTGATGGCAATAGAGGGATATCAGATGTTTTATATTAATAGATCTCAAAAAAAGGGTGGTGGTGTTGCACTGTATATTGATGACCTGTGTAGGTGTAAACTTGTAAATGGAATGTCCTTTGCACTACCAGGGATTCTGGAATGTGTTACTGTTGAGATTGACCAAGATAAAACAAAAAATATAATTATAAATTGTATATATAGAATGCCGGGAACTTGCATTTAGGCATTCAGAGATAAATTAGTCGAGCTATACAATAATATAACTAGTAGGAAAATGGTTGTAATCTGTGGAGATTTCAATATTGATTTAGTAAATCCATTTCAACAAAATGTAATTACAGAGTTCATGAATTATATGAACAGTATGAGTCTATATCCCACAATAACACATCCCAGTAGAATCACAGTTCACACTGCTACACTTATTGATAACCTGTTTGTTAATATTATTGATAAGAAAATAGAAAGTGGATTATTGATAAATGACATAAGTGACCATTTGCCAGTCTCTGCACTTATCCATGGCCACACGGGGGCCAATACAGAAAAAAAAAACAACAAAAAAAAAAAACTTTTAAAATCTTTCAGATACAAATCACAAAATGCAATCAGTTCTTTTAAAGAAGACCTGCTGAAGCAAGACTGGACAAAAGTGTATGTATCCGATGTAAATGATGCGAATGACACATTTATGAATATTGTAGCCACTCTTTATGGAAAAAAAGAAAAAATGTCCATTAGTAAAGAAAAAAGCTTAAACAGAAATTTGTCAATAAACCATGGTTAACCAAGGGATTACAAAAAGTGTGTAAAAAGAAAAATTCATTATTAAAGCTTTTCTAAAGAAAAGGACAAAAGAAGCAGAGCAGCAGTATAAAACAAACAAAAATAAGTTAATCTATATAATGAGATGTAGTAAAAGAGACTATTACAGTAAAGAACTGGAGAAAAACAGAGATAATATTAAAAATACATGGGCAATACTTAACAATATTCTAGGAAATAAAAACAGAAATACAAGCTACCCAACCAATCTTTCAAAAAAAAAAAAAATGACTCAGAGTGTGAATGCAGTCTCACTTGCAGAAGAATTTAATAAATTTTTTGTTAACATTGGTCCTAATTTGGCTTGAGAAATACCCATTACGGCATCTACAGGTGATTTTTTTTTTTTTTTTTTTTTTTTTTCCTCTCGGCGCCACACGAGTCGGCTGCCTTTTGCAACAGCGGCTCGATTCCGAGTCTTTTTCCCTTCCTCTCTCTTTTGATCCGTCTTTTTTTTTCACCCCACTTATATCACGGACACACAGATCGTCCTAAATGTCTCCTGAGCCGGTGGACGGAGCCACTGTCTATAGCAGGATACGATACAGCAGAGAACAGCTGCTAGCATTCAACCGCCACCCGGTCCCATTGGAAAAACTCGACATACCGAGAGAACTGAGGCGAAAACGCCGCGGCTGCCGGGCTGGAGTAAGGCGGAGGACAAAAAATATAAGGTACAGACCCTCCCTTCCATCTGTTGTCATGGGAAATGTACGGTCGATACTGGGAAAGTTAGATGAGCTAGCGGCTATCTCCCGTTATGATAGCACATACCGGGAGTGCTCTCTCCTTTTGTTTACTGAGACGTGGCTAACTGAACTAGCAGCAGATGCTAACATTGAGCTGGAGGGTTTTCACATGATACGAGCTGACCGAACACCAGACAGTGGCAAGGCTAGGGGCGGTGGAGTGATAATGTATGTTAACAACAACTGGTGCAGACCGGGACATATCACTGTTAAACAACGACACTGCAGCAAAGACATTGAGTTGCTAGCTGTTAGCATGAGGCCTACATATCTCCCGAGAGAACACTCACACGTGATCTGCATTGTTGTTTATGCAAATCCGACGGCGAACGCTGGGACAGCACGTGACGTCATCCATTCAGTAACCAGCAGGCTGCAGACAGAACACCCAGATGCTCTTCTCCTCATCTCAGGCGATTTCAACCATGTTTCACTGTCTCCCATTCTACCCACGTTCACCCAGTATGTCACATGCCACACTAGAGACAATAAAACACTGGATTTATTCTACGCAAACACTAAGGAGGCGTACACCTCATCACAACTCCCCCCACTCGGGAGATCGGATCACAACTTGGTTCATCTCCGGCCGGTGTACAAACCCCTAGTGCACAGACAACCTCCGGCCATGCACACTGTGGAGTTATGGTCTGAGGAGACAATGGACACACTAAAGGGCTGTTTTGAAGCCACCGCCTGGAAGCAGCTCTGCGATCCACATGGTGAGGACATCGATGGCCTCATTCACACCTTCACGGGCTACCTCAGCTTCTGTGTGGACAAATCCGTTCCCACCAAGACCATACGGCGTCACTCAAACAACAAACCCTGGATCAACCCTGAGATAAAAACACTTCTGAGAGAGAAGAAGAGGATCTTCAGGTCAGGGAACAGGGAGATGCTGAAGTCCGTACAGAGGGAGCTGAGGAGAAAGATCAGAGAAGGCAAGGACAGCTTCAGGAAGAAGATGGAGGACAAGCTGCAACAGAGCGACATCAGCGGGGTCTGGAGAAACCTCAAAACCATCTCGGGGCTCCAGAATACCTCCCCCCAGGCCACAGGGGGCAGGGAGTGGGCGAACAACCTGAATCTGTTTTTCAATAGATTTGACCAACCGCCCTCCCCCCTGACTGCACAACAACCACTGCTGCCTCTAAAGAAATCAAGTCCTGCTGCCCACTCCCCACTCCACCAACACCCCCCCACTCCCAACACACAGCCCCCCATCCTGACCCTGACCAGGACCCAGGTGAGGACGGAGCTGAGGAAGATCAAGGCGAGGAAGGCGCCGGGACCGGACGGCATCAGCGCAAAGCTCCTCAAGTCCTGTGCAGACCAGCTGTGTGGGATTGTGACGTATATCTTCAACATGAGCCTGAAACTGGGGAGGGTACCACAGCTGTGGAAAACATCTTGTGTGGTACCTGTACCAAAAACTTCCCACCCCAAAGACCTGAACAGCTACAGACCGGTGGCCTTGACGTCCCACTTGATGAAGACCCTGGAGAGACTGCTCCTTGCTCACCTCCGCCCCCTGGTGGAACCAGCGATGGATCCACTCCAGTTCGCCTACCAGCATGGCATTGGGGTGGAGGATGCGGTGATCTTCCTCCTTCACCGTTCTCTGTCCCACCTGGAGAAGCCCGGGAATATGGTGAGGATCATGTTCTTTGACTTCTCCAGTGCTTTCAACACCATCCAACCGATGATCCTGAAGGACAAGCTGCTGCGCGCAGGGGTGGACCAGCACCTGTCATCATGGATCCTGGACTACCTCACGAACCGGCCTCAGTTTGTGAGAACCCGGGACTGTGTGTCCGACACGATCATCAGTAGCACGGGGGCCCCCCAGGGAACGGTGCTGGCTCCCTTCCTGTTCACTCTTTATACTGCGGACTTCTCACACAACACAACACACTGCCATCTACAGAAGTTCTCTGATGACTCAGCGATCGTTGGCCTCATCTCCAATGGAGATGAAGCTGAGTACAGAGGGCTTATCCAGGACTTCGTGGACTGGTGCCATCGGAACTGCCTCCAGATCAACGCGAGGAAAACTAAGGAGCTGGTGGTGGACTGCCGCAGGCATGGGCAGCCCCTCACAGTACCAGTAAATATACAGGGAACAGACATCGAGATGGTGACATCCTATAAGTACCTGGGTATTCATCTGAACAATAAACTAGACTGGTCACACAATACTGATGCACTCTACAAGAAGGGACAGCGCAGGCTGTTCCTGCTGAGGAGACTCAGGTCTTTTGGTGTACAAGGGGCGCTGCTGAAGTCATTCTATGACACGGTGGTGGCATCAGCCATCACTTTTGGAGTGGTCTGCTGGGGCAGTGGCATTACTGCAGCCGATAGGAAGAGACTGAACAAACTGATTAAGAAAGCTAGCTCTGTCCTGGGGCAGCGCCTTGATCCGATGGAGGAGATAGGAGAGAGAAGGACGGTGGCTAAACTGTCATCTCTGCTGGAGTCCGAGTTCCACCCTATGCAGGACATACTGAATGCACTGAGGAGCTCATTTAGCAGCAGACTACATCATCCCAGGTGCACAACCGAGAGGTTTCGTAGGTCCTTCCTACCAACGGCTGTCAGACTGTACAACCTAAGCAGGGCTGCTCGCAGAGATAGCAAAAAGACGTAACAAACTAATAGTTTTTTGAATGCAAAAGATGCAATAGACTTACACAATGGTCCCCTCCGGCATACAACTAGGAACATACCGGTCGCTATGGAGGGTGAGAATATGTATGGGCACATAATCATACCATGTAGGATAACTAAGTAGACGGTTATGCTGTTTCATTCCATCTAGCAACAATGCTCTGCACTGTGTGTGTTTATATATTTGCATATTTATTCCATCTAGCTACAATGCTCAGCACTGGGTGTGTTTATATATTTATATATCTACATATTATTCCATCTAGCTACATTGCTCCGCACTGTGTGTGTTTATATACTTGCATATTTATTCCACCTAGCTGCAATGCTCCGTACTGTGGGTGTTTATATATTTACATATTTATTCCATCTAGCTACAATGCTCTGCACTGTGTGTTCATATATTCATATATTTATTCCATCCAGCTACAATGCTCTGCACTGTGTGTCTGTGTGTGTGTGTATATATATATATTTTATAGTAATACGTACATATGTTTATTAGCTGCTCTTGCTTGCTTGTTTTTTTTCTTGCCTTCTGATTGTTGCTCTGAGTGTTGCTATCCCTGTGCTGTTGCAATCCTGGAATTTCCCCGTTGTGGGACTAATAAAGGCTTATCTTATCTTATCTTATCTTATCTTACAATAAGCAAAAATATTGCTATAAAAGACTCCATTTTCATGAAGAACACAGACGAGAGAGAGGTCATTGAAATTGTTAAATCTTTTAAAAGTTAAACATCTACGGATTGTGATGGTATTGACATGCTTTTAGTCAAAACTATCATTGAATGCTTAGTGAAGCCACTGACATGTATCTGTAACCTGTCTCTCCAAACAGGTATATTTCCCAATGCAATGAAAATAGCTAAAGTAATTCCGATATACAAGATGGGTGACAGAGGGAAATTTTCAAACTATAGACCTATTTCACTGTTGCTGCAATTTTCCAAGATACTTGAAAAAAATATTCTGTGAGAGAATTGACAACTTCATAATGAAGAATTATTGTGTGAGCAGCAATATGGGTTCAGACACAAGAGGACAACTGCATTTGCTCTAATGGAATTTACAGAAAAAATATCAACTGCCGTTGAAAATAAAGAGTATTCAGTTGGGGTATTCCTGGATCTTAAAAAAGCATTTGATACAGTGGATCATAATTTATTATTAAAGAAACTACAAAATTATGGTATTAGGGGGATAGCACTGTCCTGGTTATGTAGTTACTTAAAGAACAGATATCAGTATGTACTGTATGTGTTGGTAGCAAAAACTCACAGTTACTGAAGGTTACTTGTGGAGTCCCACAGGGTTCAGTTTTGGGGCCACTGTTATTCAATATGTATATAAATGATATATGTAAAGTTTTAGAAAAAATGGATTTAATATTGTTTGCAGATGACACTAATTTATTATGCAGTGGAAGCACTTTGGAACAACTTTTGACACCAACTTAGTAGCTAAACTCAGTGTAAATGGTGTAGAGATTGAAATGGTATCCAAAATTAAATTGCTTGGAGTAATAATTGATAATAAACTGTGTTGGAAGTCACATAATAATTATGTTAAAGGTAAAATATCTAAATAATTGCAATACTACACAGAGTGAAATATTTGCTGAATCAAACCACACTGTATACTTTGTATCATTCATTAATACCCCCATACATGACATATTGTACGGAAGTATGGGGAAATACATATAAAACAAACATATATCCAATATTTATGCTTCAGAAGAGAGCTATTAGAATAATAAAAAAGCTGCTTACAGGGAACCAACAAACCTACTTTTTCTTAATTTAAAAGCTCTCAAGTCGAAAGATCTGGTTGATTTTAAAACTGCAGTAATAATGTTTAAAGTGAAGAATCTATCACTGGCCGCAAATATCCAAAAGTTGTTCCAAATAATTTTTTCTAAAACTTTACATATATCATTTATATACATATTGAATAACAGTGGCCCCAAAACTGAACCCTGTGGGACTCCACAAGTAACCTTCAGTAACTGTGAGTTTTTGCTACCAACACATACAGTACATACTGATATCTGTTCTTTAAGTAACTACATAACCAGGACAGTGCTATCCCCCTAATACCATAATTTTGTAGTTTCTTTAATAATAAATTATGATCCACTGTATCAAATGCTTTTTTAAGACCTCTAACTTCTTCTTTAAGAGGCTCCTCTGTCCTCCACTCATTACCTGTATTAATGGCACCTGTTTGAACTCATTATCAGTATAAAAGACACCTGTTCACAACCTCAAACAGTCAGACTCCAAACTCCACTATGGCCAAGACCAAAGAGCTGTCAAAGGACACCAGAAACAAAATCGTAGACCTGCACCAGGCTGGGAAGACTGAATCTGCAATAGGTAAGCAGCTTGGTGTGAAGAAATCAACTGTGAGAGCAATTATTAGAAAATGGAAGACATACAAGACCACTGATAATCTCCCTCGATCTGGGGCTCCATGCAAGATCTCACCCTGTAGGGTCAAAATGATCACGAGAACGGTGAGCAAAAATCCCAGAACCACACGGGGGGACCTAGTGAATGACCTGCAGAGAGCAGGGACCAAAGTAACAAAGATTACCATCAGTAACACACTACGCCGCCACGGACTCAAATCCTGCAGTGCCAGACGTGTCCCCCTGCTTAAGCCAGTACACGTCCAGGCCCGTCTGAAGTTTGCTAGAGAGCATTTGGATGATCCAGAAGAGGATTGGGAGAATGTCAAATGGTCAGATGAAACCAAAATAGAACTTTTTTGGTAAAAACTCAACTTATCATGTTTGGAGGAGAAAGAACACCATACCTACTGTGAAGCATGGGGGTGGAAACATTATGCTTTGGGGCTGTTTTTCTGCAAAGAGACCAGGACGACTGATCCGTGTAAAGGAAAGAATGAATGGGGCCATGTATCTTGAGATTTTGAGTGAAAACCTCCTTCCATCAGCAAGGTCATTGAAGATGAAACGTGGCTGGGTCTTTCAGCACGACAATGATCCCAAACACACCGCCCGGGCAATGAAGGAGTTGCTTCGTAAGAAGCATTTCAAGGTCCTGGAGTGGCCTAGCTAGTCTCCAGATCTCAACCCCATAGAAAATCTTTGGAGAGAGTTGAAAGTCCGTGTTGCCCAGCGATAGCCCCAAAACATCACTGCTCTAGAGGAGATCTGCATGGAGGAATGGGCCAAACTACCAGCAACAGTGTATGAAAACCTTGTGAAGACTTACAGAAAACACTTGACCTCTGTCATTGCCAACAAAGGGTATATGACATAGTATTGAGATGAACTTCTGTTATTGACCAAATACTTATTTTACCGAGGAATTTACCAATTAATTCATTAAAAATCCTTCATTGTGATTTTCTGGATTTTTTTTTTCTCATTTTGTCTCTCATAGTTGAGGTATACCTATGATGAAAATTGGAGACCTCTCTCATCTTTTAAGTGGGAGAACTTGCACAATTGGTGGCGGACTAAATACTTTTTTGCCCCACTGTATACAAGATGACATGTAAAATCACATAAGAATTATCATATTCAGTCTGTGTTGTGTTGTTGCTTAGTTTTTTTTTTTTTTGTTTTTTTTTTTTGTCGTGTTTTGTCTTAGCTTTGTTCTGAATTGTAATCACTCTTGTTTTGTTTTTCTTTTGAATTCTTGGATGGAATATGGGTGGGCAATATAAGCTGCGGCTTCAGCCATCACCCATTTCGGATAACTTATGTTGAACTGTCTAAACAGAGGAGTTATTGTTTAATTTGACCTTGAAAGATTTTTTTTCTCCTTTGTTATATTATTCTGTTTCTTTCTTTTAATCTTTACTTTTAATCTATCCAAAATAAAGATTCATTCATTCATTCATTCATTCATTCATTCAACAAACTGAAGATCAGAGTTCATAGAAGACACACGTGGAACCTTCAAGATTTGAAGACAGTTTGTGTTGAAGAATGGGCTAAAATCACTCCTGAGCAAGTCCTGCACCTAGTTTCTCCATACAGGAGGAATCTGGAAGCTGTTATTACCAACAAAGGCTTTTCTACTCAATATTAGATGATTTTCACCAAGCATGTTCAGTGTGGGGTAACCCCCACAGCCACGGACAAGCAGAGCGCTCAGCTGGGGCAATTAGCAGAACAATGAGATGTGTGTATTGAGATCAATAGGCAGCCGCTCTTTGTCTAGCTTCTTCCTGCCAGTTCCGATGTTGATATGTATGACTCAAATGCAAACGTTCATGCTTCCTGCTCTGACTGTGATGCAAATGTCCCATGCCTTTCATGTATTGTCTGTAACTGGGTATAAAAACTGCATATGCTCTGTAGCTCACTCTCTCTCACTGCTCATCTGACTAGACGCATCCACTGTCTGCTAGGAGAGCCTCCGGGCTCACTCTGGCGCGCATGCACGGCGCCGGAGTGAGTCTGTGATGGCGGTATGATTAATAAACACCCTCAAAAACTCTCAGTTCGCCGCTTATCATTTCATGCCGCCACATTGGTGACCCCGAAGAAAGCACACGCTTTGTGCAGCAACCTTCTGATCTGCACATCCACGCTGGAACCGGCCGAGGGACACAAAACGTCTCCTCCCTCTCACCGCTCCAACGCATCTGCACGAGCCCGAGGAACAAAGATCGTCTCCTTCCTCGCACCGCTCCAACGCATCTGCACGAGCCCGAGGGACAAAGATCGCCTTCTCCCTCTCACCGCTCCAACGCACCACGAGCGAACAACGCAACAGCTACAACAGGGATGACCATCGGCGCCGACTACGCTGATCTCCAGCAAGCTCCCTGACCCTGACTCGCCTCTACAGCGGACCTGCCATGCACCGAATCCCACACGCACACCGGGGGGTTATGAGGACAGCGCACCACGCACGGGACAATAACGGCTCCACAGACCACCATCGTCCTTCGCCGCTGCACACAGAACCTTCAGGGCTGCTCACACACCTGAAGCACGCACGCAGCTCGCTCACAGGATTTTGTACGGGTCTCAGCCATGGCGCACAAGGGAATTCAGCCGTCAGCTGTCCCCGAGGACTTTAGGACTGCGCACGCACCTAAAGCCAACACGCCAAGTCCCTCACAGCTGCAGCTCCTTTTTTTTTTTCTTCATGGCTGCGAGAGGAGTCAGAGACAAATTTTCTTCAAACAGCTGCTGTGGACCTCCGCACGTTCAACGGGACAGCCCCTCAACATCGCGGATCCACAGGCAATTTTTGCAAGGCCCAAACAACTTCGCCGTCCTGGGCCGGCACTTGCTACCCCCACCCCCCTCCCTCCACCTCCGCCTGCACAGAGCTTTCCCTGCTCGCTACCAAAGCCGGACTATCGAGGCCTCAGCTTCCTGCTGAGCCCTCTGGGGGGGAGTGTGTGGGGTAACCCCCACAGCCACGGACAAGCAGAGCGCTCAGCTGGGGCAATTAGCAGAACAATGAGATGTGTGTATTGAGATCAATAGGCAGCCGCTCTTTGTCTAGCTTCTTCCTGCCAGTTCCGATGTTGATATGTATGACTCAAATGCAAATGTTCATGCTTCCTGCTCTGACTGTGATGCAAATGTCCCATGCCTTTCATGTATTGTCTGTAACTGGGTATAAAAACTGCATATGCTCTGTAGCTCACTCTCTCTCACTGCTCATCTGACTAGACGCATCCACTGTCTGCTAGGAGAGCCTCCGGGCTCGCTCTGGCGCGCATGCACGGCGCCGGAGTGAGTCTGTGATGGCGGTATGATTAATAAACACCCTCAAAAACTCTCAGTTCGCCACTTATCATTTCATGCCGCCACATTCAGTACTTATTCCCTGTTTCATTCCTCTTTATTAAATATAACTTGTTTTGTGAAAAGAGTTACCTTGATTTCTTTGTATGTACAGACATGGACAAAATTGTTGATACCCCTCTGTTAATGAAAGGAAAAAAAAGTGGTAATAAATAAAAATTCTAAGAAAATTGCCCAATGAAAATCAGACAATGTTTTTGAATTGTGGTTCAACAGAATTATTTTACAAAACAAACTCATGAAACAGGCCTGGACAAAAATGATGGTACCCCTAGAAAAGATTGAAAATAATGTGACCATAGGGACATGTTCAACCAAGATATGTCCTCTAATTAACATCACAGGTGTCTACAAACTTGTAATCAGTCAGTAAGCCTATTTAAAGGTGACAAGTAGTCACTGTGCTGTATGGTGACATGGTGTGTACAACACTAAACATGGACCAGAGGAAGCAAAGGAGAAAGTTGTCTCAGGAGATTAGAAAGAAAATTATAGACAGGCATGTTAAAGGTAAAGGCTATAAGACCATCTCCAAGCAACTTGATGTTCCTGTGACTACAGTTGCACATATTATTCAGAAATTTAAGATCCACGGGACTGTAGCCAACCTCCCTAGATGTGGCTGCAGGAGGAGACGGATAATACGAATGGTAACAAAAGAGCCCAGAACAACCTCCAAACACATTCATGGTGAACTCCAAGGTCAAGGTACATCAGTGTCAGATCGCACCATCCGTTGTTGTTTGAGCCATAGTGGACTTCATGGGAGATGACCAAGGAGGACACCACTGTTGAAAACAAATCATAAAAAAAGCCAGACTGGAATTTGCCAAACTGCATGTTGACAAGCCACAAAGCTTCTGGGAGAATGTCCTATGGACAGACGAGACAAAACTGGAACTTTTTGGCAAGGCACATCAGCTGAATGTTCACAGACGCAAAAATGAAGCATACCAAGAAAAGAACACTGTCCCTACTGTGAAACATGGAGGAGGTTCTGTTATGTTGTGGGGCTGCTTTGCTGCATCTGGCACAGGGTGTCTTGAATCTGTGCAGGGTACAATGAAATCTCAAGACTATCAAGGTATTCTAGAGAGAAATGTGCTGCCCAGTGTCAGACAGCTTGGTCTCAGTCGCAGGTCATGGGTTTTGCAACAGGATAATGACCCAAAACACACAGCTAAACACCCAAGAATGGCTAAGAGTCAAACATTGGACTATTCTAAAGTGGCCTTCTATAAGCCCTGATCTAAATCCTATTGAACTTCAGGAAAGTCACGCCCCCTCTGGCCCCCTCACCCTCACAGGCTCTCCCATCACCACTGCAGGTTCCTTCCGCTTCCTGGGCACCACCATCACCCGGGACCTCAAGTGGGAGCCGACCATCAGCTCCCTCATCAAAAAGGCCCAGCAGAGGATGTTCTTCCTGCGGCAGCTGAGGAAGCTCAAGCTACCCACCAAGATGTTGGTGCAGTTCTACACGGCCATCATCGAGTCCATCCTCACCACCTCCATAACCGTGTGGTACGCAGGAGCCACTGCCAGGGACAGACTAAGGCTGCAGCGCGTCGTGCGCACTGCTGAGAAGGTGATTGGCTGCAAGCTCCCATCCCTCCCGGATCTGTACATCTCCAGGACCCGGAGGCGTGCAGGCCGGATCATAACCGATCCTTGACACCCTGGTCACGTACTGTTTGCCCACCTCCCCTCAAGTAGAAGACTTCGGTCCATTCAGACTAAAACCTCCCGTCACACGAACAGCTTCTTCCCCTCTGCCATCAGACTGCTGAACACTATGTGACTTATTAGACTCTCGTGCACTACGTACAGCAGCTCAACCAGACTCATGTCAATCATCACTGTTTTCTTTTTGCATTACCAACTGCACTATGTGGTACTTCACAATATCTGCTGCTCGCTAATATATTTAAATTGCTTGACTAGTATTACTCATTCATATTCTACATTTTATTGCATGTATAGTTTTTTTGTTTTTTTTATTTCCATCTTCTATTTTTATCATGTTTAATGTTGCAGCATTGCACCGAGACAAAGTCCTAGTTTGTGTACTACATGAACAATGGCAATAAATCTGATTCTGATTCTGAACATCTGTGGAAGGAGCTGAAACATGCCGTCTGGAGAAGGCACCCTTCAAACCTGAGACAACTGGAGCAGTTTGCTCATGAGAAGTGGGCCAAAATACCTGCTGAGAGGTGCAGAAGTCTCATTGACAGTTACAGAAATTGTTTGATTGCAGTGATTGCCTCAAAAGGTTGTGCAACAAAATATTAAGTTAAGGGTACCATCATTTGTACAAAAGCAAAAACAACATTTATTTTTCCAAACTGTTAATCATGCACGAGTTCTTTGGGACACCAAGGCTAAACCAAAGGGGATCCTCGGTGGTCATTTAAACATACGGAGCATAATCCCCAAAAGAGATGAGATTTCGGTGTTGCTGTTGGACTCAAATCTGGACTACCTTTGTCTCTCAGAAAGCTGGCTACACAGGAACATAGACACTAATATGATCGATATTGTGGGCTACCAGTGTTTTAGAAAAGACAGGCAGGTAGGGAGGGGAGGAGGTGTTTTAATTTACATCAAAGAGAAATATAAATGTCAACTGGTTGATTTGAATACTTCACTTGAATGTTTAGCTGTTAATGTATGTCTCTCTCCGGTAATGAATTTCAACATTGCAGTAGTGTACAACCCACCGTCACACAACTCTTCCTTTTATAATGAATTAAGTGATCTGGTTAAACAACTTGAGAAGAACAGAGAAACAATAATTCATGGTGACTTTAATATCAACTGGTCTGATAAAAAAGACAAACAAAAACTGAAAAGCCTCATGACTAAATTTAATTACCAGCAAATCATCAAAGGACCCACCAGGATAACCAAACAATCCAGAACACTTATTGACATGGTATTTACTAATAAACCAGAACGAATAACCAGAACCTATAATCTTGTAACTGGTCTCTCAGATCATAACATGGTTCTTGCTGTCAGGAAACTTACTAAAAAGCGACTACAGTATTTTGGGGGAGTCGATATTGACAAATCAAATTTTATTATCCCCAAATCGAAAAATGAGGAGTTTGAACATTACTTAGAGAATCAAAATTGGGAGCAGCTCATGTCAACATGTGAAGTAGATGATTGTTGTAATTTTATAACTGCAACAATCACAAAGTCTATAGAAAAATTTTCAAAGCAAATTAAAAGTAGACAACAGAAGATTAGCCTACCATGGTTAAATAATGAAATAAGAAAACTTATGAAGAGACGAGACTATGCACTGAAAACATCACTAACCTCCAAACTACAAAATGATCACCTTGTGTATAAAAGTTTAAGAAATAAAGTGGTACATGAGCTGCGAAAATCAAAAATATCTTATTACAATAAACTGATAGATCATGCAAAGGGTAACAACAGTTCCCTATGGAGGCATTTAAATAACTTAACTAATAAAAAAAACGATCAGAAGGGGGTAAAGGAACTTAGAATCAATGGCAAGACCGTCAGTGACAAGGCTACTTTGGCAAATGAATTTAATTCACACTTTGTGGGCTCTGTGGAAGACTTAACAAAAATTTTTGTGCTGCCAAATGTGCTCAACAACACAAATTCCATACTTCCAACAGATACTTTTCACATCAATGAGGTAAATGAGAAGTTAATTGCTGGTATTGTTAAAACACTGTCAAACTCAAAAACTAATGATATCTACAATATGAGCACCTCTTTTCTCAAAATGCACAGCAAAATATTAATCAAACCACTGACCCATCTCATTAATCTCTCCATTAGGTCTAGTACATTTCCATCTGGCTGGAAAAAAGCTGTCGTCATACCAGTTCATAAATCAGGCAGTAAAGACGATATATGCAATTACCGCCCAATCTCTATCTTACCAGTCCTATCTAAGGTTCTTGAAAAAGTTGTAGCTACACAGCTGATAGACTACTTACAAGACAGTCAACTTCTTCATCCACATCAATTTGGTTTTAGACCAGGATACTCAACAGACACAGCAAATTGTTGCCTTATTGAAAACGTCAAACAGTCCTTGGACAGGGGTAATGTGGTAGGAGCTGTTTTTCTAGATCTCAAAAAGGCTTTCGATACTGTAAACCACAGTTTGCTTTTATCCAAAATGGTATCTTTTAACTTCTCCCCAAATACATTAGAATGGTTTGCATCTTATCTCCAGAATAGAGAACAGTGTGTAAAAGTTCACCAGGATAAATCCTCATTTTTAAACAACCGCATGGGTATCCCACAAGGGTCCATTCTTGGTCCTTTACTTTTCAGCATTTTTATTAATGACTTGCCGTTACACTGCTCAGCTGCAACATGCCAACTTTATGCAGATGATGCAGTTATTTACACAGCTGCCAAGACTCCAGCACAGGCTGCAGATGTACTGTCTACAAGTATGGTTGATGTCCAAGAGTGGCTCCTCAAGAACCATCTATTGCTGAACCTTCAGAAAACAGTCTCAATGTGCTTTTCAATCAAAAAATGTAACCTGCAACATTTTAAAGTTAATATACATGATCATGACATCAGTTTAGCTACAGAATTCAAATACCTTGGCATTGTACTAGATCCTCAACTCAAATTTAATCTTCATATAAAGAAAATTTCAAAAACAGTAAAAAAAAATCTGAACTGCTTTAAATTAATTAGATATTACATACCTTACAAAGCAGCTGCACTGTATATGCATTCTATGGTTTTTTCTCATATATCATACTGTTTGACAGTCTGGGCTCAAGCAGCCCCTTCCACAATAAGACATATAGGTTCATTATATAATCAAACCCTAAAAATCTTGGACAAAAAGCCCATTAGGTGGCATCACTGTAATGTTTTAAAAAAATACAACCTATTGAGTTTTGAGAGCTTCATTGACCTCTGTCTTCTGAAATTAACGTTCAAATGTTTCCATAAATCAGCACCCGAGCCACTTGCTGGTTTCGTCCAAAGACAGGACAGCAGCAGAGCCACCAGGAGTTCTGTTAACAATAACTGTAAAATATTCCACCGCAGAACCACATTTGGACAAACAGCATTCTCTATAAAGGGCAGTCACATCTGGAACACAATGCCAAATGAAATTAAAATAATAACGGACTTTAAAACATTCACTAAAAATGTTAAAAACTGGCTGAAAAATAAACAAGAATGTACTCATGTATGAATTATTTGTCTGCAAAGTGAGAGTGAATGAAGGGAAGGAATAAATGTGTTTGTTTTATTTATAGTGAGTGACGGAGGGAGGAAGGCCTGAAATAGGCAAATGTGAGTTATGTTATATGTGTTAAATGTGAGTCAGGCTGTTATATTTGTGTATTTATAATATTTATAATATTTATGTTAAGTGTGAGTCAGGCTGTTATATTTGTGTATTTATAATATTTATAATATTTATAATTGTGTATTTATAATTTTTCTGCATTGATGTATGTGGTTATTGTGTATATATATTTTTTTTTTTCCATCTTTACTTGATTCTTTTTTCTAAAGCCCATCCAGGGACAAGAGTTGCAAATTAGCTAATAGCTATACACTATGTGCAACACATCAGATTGATTGTCTTTGATTAATTGTCTATGTTTATTGCACTGTCCCTGTCAAATAAACTAATCTACTACTATTTTTGTCCAGGCCTGTTTCATGAGTTTGTTTTTTAAAATAATTCTGTTGAACCACAATTCAAAAGCATTGCCTGATTTTCATTGGTTAATTTTCATAGATTTTTTATTTATTACCACTTTTGTCAGATTCAAGTTATTTCTGTGACCATTGTGGGTTTTTCTTTCATTAACAGAGGGGTACCAACAATTTTGTCCACGTCTGTATGAACCCTTTGGGTTTTTACTGATATCTGGTGGAAATCTCAGGTCAGTGGATCCATCAGAAATACAATGTGTTTTATGAGAAAAAATGCTGACGTGTTCAATACTTATTTTCCCTGCTCTAT
Organism: Pholidichthys leucotaenia; assembly: GCA_020510985.1. Classification (NCBI taxonomy): domain Eukaryota; kingdom Metazoa; phylum Chordata; class Actinopteri; order Cichliformes; family Pholidichthyidae; genus Pholidichthys; species Pholidichthys leucotaenia. Next base: position 98,671,916 of record CM035841.1, on the reverse strand, counting down.
GCAAGGAAAAAAGTCACAATTTTATAAGAAACACTAACAAATTTATGAGGAAAAAGTTGCAAGTTTACAATAAAAAAGTTGCAACTTTATGAAACAGTTTCAAATTTTCAAGAAAGATGCATCAAACTAGAGTGAAAAGGTCACAAATTTACAAGAAAGTAGCAAATGTATGAGAAAATAAGTTTAAAATAGGTAAACAAGTAAAGTCCATGTGGGCAAACACAGATGGGGCTAACATGGAATCCATGGAAAAACCCACATGGACTCATAAGACAACCCATGTTTAACTTCTGCTTTTACCCACATGGGTAAAAATCTGCACATAATGTCGTATCCATGATATAATTTTTCACATATTCTTTAAAATTTGCTATTTTAGTTGTGACATATCCTGTAGGATATGTCACAACTGCTATATGGCATTGTGGATTCGTTGGCCTCCGTCGGTCTATGATGACCATGGAAGAGAATCCTAAATGTCTACTCTGCCGGAACAGCACCGCCTGTGGCTGAACAGACCGATGCGCGAATGGCAGTCCCTGTCACACAGGTCGCACTTGTGGGTGGTCTCCGTGCTGCTGGGTCTGTGGCGGTTCTTCCTGCGGGTCCTTTTTTCATCTGCTGCAGCAGTCAGTCTCTCTTCACCCGCCTTGACCTGTCTGGTCAGGGTGCCTCTCCATTTGGAGCGGTCCGTTGCAAGGTCCTCCCAGTGCTCTGTGTTGATCTCCAGGGCCTTCATGTCTCTCTTGCAGACGTCTCTTGGATTACTGTCATGGTAATTCAGCAATATTACATGAGATTGAGTGTCCACAAGCACAGTTTAATAAATGACAGCAATGCAGGACAAAATATGATTTTTGTTTGTTTGACCAGTTATTTTTGCTCCACAGAGAAAAATAGTCCCTTCTGAATATTGCTAAGCACCTCAATGAGCACAACATAGAAAAGAACAAGCCTGTTGTCCCTCCAAACACGTAACCAAATTAAATATTGTCCAGTGCAGAAGTCAGTGTTTAAATACATACCACTCCACCTGCTGAGTACACTTGACGGGTTGCGTTGAGTCGTGGCAGTGGCTAGTTTGTTGTTAGCCCCATTAGCAGTCTAGCGTGTAGTTTCTGCATGCTGAACTTACTTTTTCTTAGCATTTTCAGATAAGACACAGAGTTGCTCGCCACAAAGGTGTTAAGGTTGGCTAATCAAGACAGTAAATCCAACTCTCCCCATCACATCCCTTCGTGTCCGTCGTCCTGTCTTTGTTTCTCCGAGAGTGTCACCTCTCATCATGTCCTCACCAGACACCCATCCCTCCTCCTCCTCCTCCTCTTCCCTGTAACTCTCTGCTAGAGAACAAGAACGCTGGGTCTTAAATATGTACTATTGTCAGACCATTTCTCTGGACTTTCCTTAAATTAGCCTTAGCGATTAACCACAGGCGGTTTTCTCTCCTGCAACTGTTTGCTAACTCTTTCTTGTAAGTTTATAATGCTAATTAGGATTTTTTTTTCTCATAAATCTGAGACTTCTGCTCGAGGGTCTCCATTACTTTTCTTATCAATCAATCAATCAATGCATCAGATTTATATAGCGCTTTATCATAGACACTCAAAGACGCTTTACAGAAATTAAGGGTCATCCACCACCTGGATGGATGAAGCAGCCACAATACGGCGCCATCCCTTTTAACTATTCACACACACACACATTCACACAAAGGGCCACTTTAGAGTCTCCAATTAACCTAACCTGCATGTTTTTTGGCATGTGGGAGGAAACCGGAGAAATCCTGGGGTAAACCCACATAAACGGGGAGAACATGCAAACTCCACACAGATCACTGTTGGTCGGGGGCTGGGATCGAACCCACGATCCCACGATCCCCATGAGCCCCCGGCCAAGGGTAAACTGTGCTGCCGCAGTGCTAACCACTGCGCCACTGTGCAGCCCAGTCTTATGGATTAATGACTGTTTTCTTAAAAGCTTTGCTAACATTTTTTTGTCAAATTTGTAACCCTGAATGTTAAGGTCTTTTTCATATTAACTGCCATCATTCCCACAAATCTGCATGCCTTACTATATACTGTAAATCTGTGACTGTTTTGCATCTGTATTTGGCCTCTCCTCACATTACTATCTGAAACTATAACAATACACTTTTCTTTTATTGCCGAGTCACTCGGCTGGCTCAGCGGTGGTTTTTTAAGGCAAAGCACAGATGTAATAAAAGCTAATGAAGAGAGTCCCTGTCTGTTAAAGCTGCCTGTTATGATGCTAATGAGAGGTGCTTGTTTTATTGTTGCAGTTCAGGGGTGAGCGCGTCGCTGGGCCCTGTGGTTTTTATAAACATTAACTACAAATGGGCTGCCCGCAAATCAGGGGTTTTATGCCATCTTGGGACCGCCACCACTGCTGCAGGTGTTTAATGGAGAACAATAGAGAGTGGGAGGGTTTAATAGTAGGAGAAAGAGGACGAGTCAGGAGAGAGAAAGGCTTGAAAAGCTTTAGATGTAACATCCTATGGACAAGCTTGCGGCGTCATCAGTTTCTCATACATACGAGGGCTGTTCATCAAAGGTTTCCCTCTGACTCCTTTCCAGGGGACTGAGTGGAACCAAACATTGAGACTTATCCTCTAGAAGTCTGCAGGTTGTGTCACAAGCCACAACATGACCTCTGCAAGGAGTGTTTCATCGTCTTGGAAGTGCTCGCCCATCAAAAATTACTTTGTGACTGTAAAGAGGTCGGGAGAGCAAGTGGGGTGAGGAAGGATTTCATAGCTTCAGGACCATTCTTCCGGTATTGTCTTGCAGGAGGCAGACACCTTTTGTCAATGTGCCACACCTCTTGGTTTTGATGGCCTGACGCATAGTAACTCCTGGTCATTGTGGTACCATTGCAAGGAAATCCATCATCAATAAAGTAGTCCATACTAGTTCCTAAACACTATGAGTGTGACCTTGCCCACTGATGGTTGGACATGTGCTTTCTTCCAAAGTGGTGAGTCATAATGCGTCCATTGCTTCGACTGTGCTTTAGTCTCTGGATCATAGTGATGGACCCATGTTTCATCCTGCATGATTAATCTATCGAAGAAGTCCCTGGGTTTCTTGGCACATGGACAAAACAGCGGGGGAGTACACGACTCATTCCTGCTTCTGAAAAGATGTGAGCAACCAGAGAATCCATCAAGCAGACAACTTCCACATGTGCAAATGGTTGCGGATGATTTTTTTCCACAGACCCCATACTGATCTTGACATTTAGGGCCAGTTGTTTAACGGTTATGTGGCGATCCTCCAAAATGGTGGCCCCCACTTGCTGGGTGGTGTCGTCATCAGTGGCACACTGTGGCCACCCGGGAATGCGTGGCATTTCCACTGATTTCCAACCACAATGGAACTGTGGATGCCAGTGCCTGACTACTTTATACTATGGGACATCTGCCTCTAAGCCTCTTTCATTTCATCAAATGTCTACCGTGGCATGTGACCTCTCAAGTACAGGAACTTGATGATCAACCAACTCCATTATCACACCTTACTGCACCTTAGAGTCAGTAAAAGAAAAACTCTTAGGAGTTCAGAAATGCAAATTATCACCTAACCCATAGATTGATGGATTATTATGCATGTGAAATTTCAGCACAAATAAAAGTATTGGATTACTTATTTGAAAAAGTATAAATGAAAGGTTAAAATTTCAATAGCACCTCTTAAAATTACTTTTTTAGCTCAAAAATGTAATCTAAATAGTCTAACAGTGGTCTCCAACCTTTTTTGCCTCACGGACCAGTTACACATTTAAAAAAAGCAACATTATGTACTTTAGCATTAAAAACATAGTATGATTTAAAAAAAAACCAAAAAAAAAAAAAAACAGAGTGGTGGCCTTGTTGATTGAGCATCCGCCCCACAACTGGGATATCGTGGGATCAAATCGTGGCCGGGTCATACCAAAGACCATATAAAAATGGTACTTTCCACCTTCTAGCTTGGTGTTCAGCATAATAGAATGGGGAATTGAAAGTTAATACACAGAGCTACCAGAGGATTGACCCCCCACTGTAGCTTTCACTACTCAGTAGCTGTGTGGCCTAGGATCAGTGAAATGGAGATAGGCGCTGCCCCCATACACCACATGGTGTCCCATTTGCTGTTTAAGGGATTAACTTAACTTAACTTATGATTAAAAAAACATCATCTTCCTTGGAGGCCTGAGCTCAATTCTCTGCAAGGAGACACTCCCTGGTACTCTCGTAAAAAAGAGTTGCAAATCCACTCCTTTGCATTCCATTGGGAAGTACCCTCAAACTCTTCAGTGATCATGCACCAGCCGGTAGAAGGAAGGCTTGGACTCAGTTTCTTCCAAAACCACCCGCTAAGTGTGAGGAACATTCGTCCTCACAGCACAAATTTGGCTTTGGATGTGGGTTTAGTTTTCTAGCATCACCACTAATTATTGAGACGGGGTGTGTCAAGACCACATGGACAATTTTTCAAAATAAAACACCAGGCAGACTCAGTCAATGCAGAGTAGCAGAATAAATTGTTTTTTTTTTCTAGTGGTGTCATTTTAGTTGTGACTAATCACAATTAAAATGGCCACAAGGTGTCACTTTAATTGTGATTCTTTTCAAAATCGAGATTAATCATGGCCAATCACATCAAAGTGCATTAATCGCATTAATGCATGAAGTGAGATGCAGCGTCATGCGATTAACATACATTGATGTGACCAAGCATGATTAATAGAGATTAAAGTAATACCACTTATTTTGTCTTTATGTTCTTTGCGCTCCAGACCACTGTTCTAGCATGCTACAACCAAGACTGGTCTGCATGGACAAAATAGCTACATGTGGAATCCGGAGCCACAGGGGTACGACCGCTGGTCAGTCCTGGCAGCCTGGTGCCAGCTCTATCACTGCCACCAGCTTCTACGGTTGGAATTTCAGTCAGCAGACAAGAAGAAGACAATAATTTAGTCACAATGTTCACAAATCCCCTTAGATGGAATGTCATGATGTCTGGCATACATTGTTTTTACTTCACCCTCCTGCCCTGCGGATGTAAACTCCATGACTCCGCTCTTCTGTCTCAATGTTGTGTTGTGTCGTGTCGTGGGCAGTTCAAGTGTGTCAAAGTCGTGCTCGGCCCTTTCCTCTGGCGTCTGCGTGAATCATCGGAGAAGGAATCCGTTTGGCCGCTCACAGCTACTCTGGTCACCTCTGTAAAGAAGCAACGTGGATATTTTTAACCCCCCCAGTGAAATCAGAGGTGAAATGATTTTATTCAGTCATGCTGAACCTGCTTTGATTCATTCTGGCAGACTGTTGAAGGTACCGTGTCACAAAAACGGCTCTCTGAATTTTCTTTTTCATCATCTCTCTGTCTGTGCTCTCCTGATTCCTTTTGCCGCCTCCTCTACATAACGGGCCTCTCATTGGCTTCGACTCCATCGCACCGACGCTTCTGAAAAGCCTTTCCGGTGCCTATTTCGGAAACACTGGCAAACTCATCGCCACAGCTGTTATCAGCTGGAGTTAAGTCAGCGTTGCAGGCTTGTTTCATGGAGGAGATCAGTCATTGTGACGGGACACAAACATCACTCCTAATGTTTCCTCCGAATTTTATCATTTGAAATATCAGGAGTGGAAAGGCGGGCTGTGACATGTTCACACTGGGAGGCGGAAATAAATGTTCATATACAAAATCCAAGCCAAGGTGCAGATTTAAAAGAAAGAAAGAGGTTGTAGATTCATCACACAAAAGTGTCAAATTTAAGAGATATAACCCAGCCAGCATATCCGAGTGGGCCCCACCAAAGGTTAAATGGAGGCTGTCTATTGTCCAGGTTCCATGCTGGCCCCATCTGTGTTTGCCCACATGGACTGTATCTGTGGTACAGGTAAGCAGGTAATCTGTCTAACCTCTTTAAACACACTGGGCCCCATGTGGGTCTAATATTGGTGAGCAGGTTTCAGTAACACTGGCGACATAGGCAAAATTACACAAAAAGTCACAAATTTTCTAAAAAATTTGCAAATTTATGAGTAAAAAGTGAAAATTTAAGAGAAAAAAGTTGCAAATTTACAAGAAAAAAATTGTAAAATTACTAAAAAGTTGCAAATTAATCAAAAAAGTATATCTGAGTAAATAAATTAAAATTTTATGAGAAAAAAGGTCCCAGATTTATGAGGAAAAGCTGTAAGGTTACAGTAAGAAATGTTTAAAATTTTTCAGAAATTTCAAAATTTACAAGACAATTGTTGCAAATTTATGGTAAAAACCTACAAATTAACAAGAAAATAGCAAATTATCTATCGCTAACATTAACCCAGTCGCAGGGGGTCCACAAGCCAGTGTAAATGTGGAGAGTTGTGTCAGGAATGGTGCCGGTGGAAATTGGGCTACTGTTGGTCGAAGATAGAGGCGGTGGAGTGTGTCGTGGTTTGGACATGGTTGGTGACCATGAGAAACTCATGGTGTGGCCTCCATCCCCCCATGACCTCAACCCTATTGTGAACCTTGGGAACATCCTCAAGCAAAAGATCTATGAGGGAGGGAGGCAGTTCACATCAAAACAGCAGCTGTGGGAGGTTATTCTGACATCTTGCAAAGAAATTCAAGCAGAAACTCTCCAAAAACTCACAAGTTCAATGGATGCAAGAATTGTGAAGGTTATATCAAAGAAGGGGTCCTATTTTAACATGTAACTTGGGCTGTTAAGATGTTTTTGATTGAAATAGCTTTTGATTTCAGTAAATATGACCTTCTAATGCTGCAAATTCAACAAATGACCATTTTCAGTTCTTTACAACCAATAAAATGTTTTGAAACTCTGTTGTGCATAATAATTTGGAACAGTGCATTTTGAGTTAATGTTTTTTTAATTTTGATAAAAACAATAGTTATCACTGGGAGGTTTGTTCAGTGAAATTTGAATTCACTTGCTCTAATGGTTAATGACTTGAAAATTATACTGACTGTCATTTGCATCGATTATTTAGGAAAATCAGAGACCGATATCATTTACATAATTTGGAACACAGTGTAGTCTTAATTAGTTCCCTGTCTGGCACTTGTCACGTGCACAGCCCCAGTTAGCCTCTTTGGCCTAGCCGGCTTATATATGTTGTTCAGACCCCGTGGTGCCTTTGGTGTTCTTTTTTATTTAATGAATCCTTGTTTGCACCTGATCCTGCCCTCCTAAAGGAGTCATCCTTTCCTGTCTGCCGGAGGAAACCTGATTGAGAGGGGGAAAGTGTGTTAGGAGGGAGAGAGAGAAAAGGAAAGGTAAAAGTGTGGAGGTGAGAGTAGGGACTTTAAATGTAAGAACTATGACTGGTAAAGGCAGAGATTTGGCTGATATGATGCAAGGGATAGGGTGAGATGGAGGCAGATGATCCACTGTGGCGCCTGAGCAGCCAAAAGAAGAAGCAAATCTATCGCTAGCATTAACTGCTGTTAGCTTCTGCCTAGATCTGAGCCAACTGATGTAAATTTGTTGCAAAGACTGACATAAATAAAACATTTAGCACTATAAGCATAACTCTAACTATAAAATTGTAGTTTTAAATATTGTTCTGACTTACTGTGTCCGTCCATAATAACCCCTTCCTCCGTCTCCTGTCACATGGGGCCTTCCTGTGTCAGCCCTGTTAAGTAATGTGACAGTAATGGGCCTGCCCTTCCACCACATGTTGGGTCATTACTGAAAGTGATTGTCTCCACTCGGTGCATCATATAACCAACGCCGTACTTCATCTGTGGGAGGGGCCTGAGGTGAGCGAGGCATGACTCAGACTTGACGATTCAGATCATGCTCCAGTCTGCAGCGTGGATTTGCCAATTTAACATACCACCAAAGCTATTGATGCTGGGTCAGCGCAGGCATTTATAAGACACATTTTATGTATGTATGGATGTATTAGTCATCCTGTCGCTAATGAGCACTGGTCAGCAACCAGTGCAAAAACTAGCAAATTGTGAAATTTACAAAGAAGGCTTGAAAGTTTGAGCAAAATGGCATTGTCATGTTGGAGGAACACACCGATGTTCGCCATCAGCCTCAGACCAAGTGTGAGTTCAAGTTTCGCTGCCTAGACCCTCCACTTCTATCCGACACAGCGGCTGGCGGTGCGACATGAGACGTTCCAGGCTAAAGACAAAGCTTTTTATTTGAAACGGCATTTAAATACAACATTGAGCCACTGGAGTCCAAGCCTCCGAGGGTTCCGCATTTTTAACGGTATTCCCAATATTATTAGAGGCTCTACACCCAGCTGGGAGCCTTTTTCTACTTCCTGTCTGCCTTTACTAAAAGTGCCTTCTCAGCTGCAGCCGTTCGACCCTGACAAGGTCCATGTTTAATTGATGAGTTTGGCTCTGAGATTCAATGAAAAATAATACACAAAGAAAAACGGCTCTTTCCCCCCTCCTCAAAGGATTGTGGCTTTAAAAAGATGAACCTGTTGTGCCTGGATTTCCTTACATCTCTTTGGCAGGGAGCAGAGATTATTAAATTTAATCTCTTATAGCCATTCTGCATTATCGAAATGATTTTTTTTTTTTTTTTTGAATGGGGAGCATTAAGGCGGCTAAAGATGAACAGGAAAAGCTTGATTTAAACAGAACCACATGATGATACCCGACCACTGAGAAGGCTCCAGCTAAATTTGGTGGATTTATTTCCAAAAATCTTCCTGTCATGGACATTTATGAGGGAGCCTTTCCCAGGGGTCTATCCTGAGAGTTTTGCAGAATAAATCAACATCAAACTGCAAAACATATTTTCACTTTAAAATGAAGGTAATACAGCCTATTACACATAAATGGTCCTAAATCAATATCCCTGGCAGCTGTGAAGGAAAATTAATTGAACATTTCTATAGCAGCATGTTTCATGATGCATAATCTCAAATATAAAATGGTTAAAATGATTAATTAAAGATAAAATATACAACATATTGCACAGATATAAAACATAAATGGTTCAATCCCAATTGCAAACTACAATCACTTTAAGAATTTTAAACCTTTCATCTTGCTGCAGAATCAAATCAAACTAGAAACAATAAAAGGTCTCATGCTGTCCATATTCCACAGTTCACACACGGTTCCCAGAAGATCCAATGACAAGTCAGTGACATGCTTTGATCAGAACACCTCAGGGTTTAATTTTGGCGAAACACCATTTTACACATGGGGAAGGAGCTTTCAGTTTGAGCGTGACGGTCATCAGACAAGAGTGACATGAACAGCCCAGGCTCATCGGCGTGTGGATGACAGGACTTAATATATTTCTGTATGACTGAAACTAGTAACAGTCAGCCTGTCCATGTGGGCCCCACCAAAAACTAAACCTGGGCTTTCTTATGGGTCCAAATTTGCTATTTTCTTGTAAATTTGGGATGTTTCCCCCTTAATTTGATACATTTTTTTGTGAAAATTTAAAACTTTCTCAACTGTTTCTGTAAACTTGCAACTTTTTCTCATAAATTTCTGATTTTTATTCTTGTAAATTTGCAACTTTTTTCTCATAAATTTGTTAGTCTTCTAAAACTGTGATTTTTTTTTCTTGCATATTTGTGGACTTTTAATTTTGGAACTTTCTCATAAATTTGCCATATTTTTACTGTAATCTTGCAAGTTTTTCATCATAAATTTGTTTCTTTTTTGTTGTAAATTTGCTATTTTCTTAAAAATTTGTGACTTTTTCCCATATATTTGCCACGTTTCTTGTAAATTTTGAACCTTCTCAACAACATAATTTTCCTTTTTTTTGGCTTTAAACTTAAAACTTTTCTTCATAAATGTGGAACTTTTTCTCATACATTTCCTATATATCTAGGCATATGTTTGCTACTTTCTTTGTTAATTTGCAACTTTTTCAATTTTTTTCCTTATAAATGTTTGACTTTTTTCCTCTAAATTTGCAACTTTTTTCTCCTAAATTTGGAACTATTTTTTGTACATTTTTCACTTTTTTTTCCCACAAATTTATGACAAAAAATGTGAAAATTTCAACTTTTTTTTTTTTTGTAATTTTGCCTATGGCATGACTGTTACTGAAACCTGCTCACCAGAATTAAACCCATGTGGGGCCAAGATGGGTTTAAAATGGTAAAGCGATTACCTGCTTACCTGCACCACAGGTAAAGCGCATGTGGGCAAACACAGAACCCATGAACAAACCCATGTGGTACCCATAAGACAGCCCAGTTTAACCTTTGGTGGGGCCCATGTGGACCTACTGGCTGGGCAGATGCCACACTTTCTTCATCATCTCCACCATCTATTCCCTCCCTGCATCTTTACTTTATTTGGGACTTTCTGGTCCTTGTAGTGATAAAATGTGACTATAAATTATAATAACAGCAGACTGAATGTTTTCCCATTTTGTCCTTGAACTTTTTTTCTTTTAAATAAAGGCTTGTTTAAATCTGAGCCCTGCAGATGTAATGTGATAGGATTGTGTAATATTGCTTTTAAACAGATTTATTTTTTGATCTTGCTTGACTTTCCCTTAGAAGAGACAGAAAAAAGGTTGTAAATCAGCTTTAGCTTTAATTTGATGTCTCCAGTTTTATAAATGAAACATCTTTTATATCTTCGGCGCTCATGAAAAATGGCTCCTCTGAAAGGAAAGGGTGCCGACCCCTGATGTAGCTTCACCAATAATGTTTAAAGATCCCGGACAAGCCCCCATCCGACCTGGCTTGGGTTTAGTGACAGAGAGAGTGTGTTCACTTGAAGCAGGGGTCTGCAACCTGTGGTTCTGGAGCCACATGCAGCTCTTTGTTAATAATCAGTGGATTCGTATGCTCTTGACCCAAAAGAGAGAAAAAAAAAAGAAAAGCAAAATATTTGCTAGAATGATTTAAAAAATAGTGCATTTTAAAAAATGGTAAACTCATTAGAAATGAAAAGGTAACAAATTTTCAAGAAAAAAAAATTTTTTTTTCAAATTTTTGTGAAAAAATGAAATTTTATTGAGGAAATTTTACATTTTGTTTGCAAATTTTATCCTAAAATTTACAACCTTTTCCCCATGTAAATTTGCAGGTTGTAGTTCCTTCATTTTCGCGCCATTTGATTCCCTAAAATCAATGTGTTTCCACGCTCAGCAACAGTGAGTGTCGTCATCTCAATCATTTAAATGGTCCACAGTGACATTGAAGAGCTCACTGACTTATGGCCGCCGTGCCAACACCCATTTTTACCTGATTTATTTTATTTGACCTTGATGGAGACAATAAGGCAGAGACGTCCTAACTATTAACAGATGAATGAATAAAATTCATCATATTGTCAACGTACTGGATTTATTCATCAGTGGAGAACGTCTCCGGCGGAGCTTTGGCGGCTGTAGCTGACATCTGACTGTTGCCATGTTGGCGTCATTCCTGCAAAAATCACATCAGATTTCCTCTGAGCTGAGTCTCATTACTGTGATCTGACAGCTTTGCAAAAAATTCACTTAATCATGGAATCATATTTTCCCTCCTAAGCTTGCATATCTCAGACTTTTTTCTCTTTAAATATATAAACATTTGTAAGTTATTGAATTCTTATAAAACATGCTGATTTATGCAAAATTGGTCTCAAATTTAGCTTAAACAAGAAATTTTATACCATCAATTCCAAATTCATAGGAAAACAGCTGAAAATTTACCAATTTAACAGAACTGTTACAAATTTGCTAAAAGTTGAAAATTTACAAGAGTTGCAAATTTACATAATAACTAATGGTGAAAGTTTTAATCGTGATTAAATTGTGCTAAAAACTGTTTTCCATCCATCCATCCATCTTCTACCGCTTTTCCGGAGGTTCGGGTCGTGGAGGCAGCAGTTCAAGCAGAGAAGCCCAGACTTCCCTCTCCCCAGCCACCTGCTCCACCTCTTCAGAGGAGATACCAAGGCGTTCCCAGACCAGCTGGGAGACATAGTCTCTCCACCGAGTCCTGGGTCTGCCTCGGGGTCTCCTCCCAGTGGGACGTGCCCGAAACACCTCAAGTGGGAGGCATCCAGGAGGCATCCTAATCAGATGCCCATACCACCTCAACTGACTCCTTTCAATGTGGAGGAGCAGCGGTTCCACTCTGAGCCTCTCCCGGATGACTGAGCTCCTCACTCTATCTCTGAGGGTGAGTCCAGCAATCCTACAGAGAAAGCTCATTTCAGCCGCTTGTATCCGCGATCTTGTTCTTTCGGTCATTACCCAAAGCTCGTGACCATAGGTGAGAGTAGGAACGTAGATTGACTGGTAAATTGATGGCTTTGCCTTAGAACTAAGCTCCCTCTTCACCACAACAGACTGGTACAACGTCCGCATCACTGCAGATGCTGCTCCAATCCGTCTGTCAATCTCTTGCTCCATTTTCCCCTCACTCGTGAACAAGACCCCAAGAGTGTGTGTGTTTATATATTTATTCCATCTAGCTACAATGTTCCGCACTGTGTGTCTATATATACTGTATATATATATATATATATATATATATATATACACAGTATATATATATATATATATATATATTTATATTTATATGTACATATGTATACTCACTGCTCTTGTTTTTCTCTTGCCTTCTGATTGTTGCTCTGAGTGTTGCTATCCCTGTGCTGTTGCAATCCTGGAATTTCCCCATTGTGGGACTAATAAAGGCTTATCTTATCTTATCTTATCTTATCTTAGATACTTAAACTCCTCCACTTGGGGCAGGAGCCTGTCCCCAACCCAGAGAGGACAATCCACCTTTTTCCGGCTGAGGACCATGGACTCGGACTTGGAGGTGCTGATTCTCATCCCAGCCGCTTCACACTCAGCGACGAACCATCCCAGCAAGAGCTGTAGATCATTGCTGGATGAAGCCAACAGGACAACATCATCTGCAAACAACAGAAATGAGATCCTGTGGTCACCAAGCATGACACCCTCCATTCCCTGGCTGTGCCTAGAGATCCTGTCCATAAAAATTATGAACAGGATCGGTGACAAAGGGCAGCCCTGGCAGAGTCCAACTCTCACTGGGAATGACTTCAACCGAGTGTTGGCAATACGAACCAAACTCTCACAACGGTCGTTCAGAGACCGAATAGCTCGTAACAACAAGCCCGATACCCGAAATGTTTTAATGCGATTAATTACACCGTAAGTGCATAGCATAATTAATTGCATATGTGCGATTAACTCGCCACAGCTCTATCGCTTATGCACTGCTTATGGAAAATTGTTTTTCTTCACAATTAACATGATAAACTCTGGTACTATTAATCAAGATTAATCAGGATTAATTGTGGTGCCTCTAGTAATAACATTTAAAATTTATGGAAAAACTTTCAACTTTGAAGGAAAAAAATACAAATGGATGTAAAGTTTTTGAATTTATGAGAAAGGAATAGTTTATGAGAAAATACATTGTAAAAATATAATTTTTATGATAAAATCTGACATGTGTGGTTCCCAGAATTGCACCATACAAAAAATAATAGAATGTTTTCCAGTGTTATAATAAAATGATATTAGTGCTGATAATTTTCACCTGGAAATTGACATGGCTTGTTATGCAGGACCCAAATGACAGAAACCACAATGAGGGGCAGTAGGTAAGGTGCAAAGGTAAGTATTTTATTGTACAAATTACGAATGTTGATCAGACTGGTGCCTTGTGGGGAGAGAAGAGAGAAAACAGGATGAATAACTGGAGCAGGATATATGGGATATTTTACTGTGTAACCTGAGACTTACTTGGTGATTATTTGTTGACAGCTGTTGCAGAGAGCTGGAGAGGACAACTCGCAGCAGCAGCGGCAGTGATGAGGCAGAGTTGGAGGAAGCGTGCTGATGGTGAGGGGAAATGTGCCGTGGCCTGGGGCTTTCTCCTAGGAGGGCAAAGGGGATAATGGTTGAAAAAAAAATGTGTCTTACTTGGTTCCAGGGCTTCCAGGAGGAAGGGATCCAGGCTGCGCAGGCAGTAGGAGTCCTGAGTCCGGGAGAGGGGCTCCAGAGGAGAACACTGGGGAGAAGGAGACAGAACAATCCAAAATGAGCACAGAGGTAAGAGCCTGGGGTTTCAGGCCTATGTGCAAACCAGGGAAAAGTACACACAGCGGGAGGGGAAGGCTGTGAGGGTGGCAGGCAATGAGTGAGCATAAGCACACACACATGAAGTCATAGAACATGAGGACCAGGAGATCTCTGCGACACTTGGCGATGGAGTCGAAATAATCCCAGACTGACAGAATGCTAGCACACCCCTTAAATAGGGAAGAGGCGGACCACCGAGCAGCTGGTGGCAATCAGAGGCAATTAAGGCAAAGTGGTGTGTGTGTGCATGCTCACTAGGAAGCATACATAGTGAGGGGGTAGCTTGAGGTTGACAGCAAGTGGGTTGACTTTGTAGGTGATAGAAAAAGGGCCATTGAATCTGGTGCACAGTTTCTTTGACTCGGTCTTTAGCGGGATGTTTTGTGTGGAGAGCCAACTCTTCTAGCTGACGGAATATTCAGAGGCCAGGGTCCTTCATCAGTTGTCCATGACCAAATTCTGTTCGGTAGTCATAAGGAGGGCTGCCATGGTCGATCTCCAAATCTGACGGCAACGTAGCATGTCCGCCTGGATCGAGGGGACAGCTATCTCCTCCTCAGTAATGGGCAGTAGTTGAGGCTTATAGTCCAATGAGGCCTTGAATAGAGTGACCCCTGTGGCAGGCGAGGAAGCAGAATTATGGGCTTACTCGATCCAGGGTAGATGCTTGCGCCAGGTGGCCAGATGGTGGGAGGTAACACAACGTAGGGCTGTCTCTAGTACCTGGTTGTCTCGTTCGGTCTGCCCGATGCTCTGGGAATGGTATCCTGACGTGAGACTCATTGAGGTGCCGAGAGCGTTGCAGAACACTTTCCAAACCTGAGATGTATACTGTGGGCCCCGGTCAGAAACCTGTTGGATCAGGATCTCAGTGGTCTCTTTAGCTTCAAAGCACCACAATAAAAAACATAAGAGTGCCGTTTGGCGTTGTTGACGTTCCTCCGGCGATTGCTGAATATGACCCATCTGCATGGGCTCGGCTGTTTCCGGAGGCAGACACGGGGGAAGGAGAGGAAATGTGGAGAGGCAACAGAAGAGCAAGCGGGGGCGGTGACACGAGGTCACCCGGAGGCACATGGACGAGTTTCAATCAATCAATCAATCAATCAACCTTTATTGTCATGATGCTATGCATACAACTGTAGTGCAAGCAAGATGAAATTGCGTTTCTCTAGGCATCCGTATTGTAAAAAGAACATAATTTAAAAACACCCCCCACACACACACCCCACCCCGACAGCCATTCACATATCCCCGAGACACATTTGGATATTACAGTAATGTTAACTTATTACAGTTGCAGTTAAAATGATAATAACTGCCTATGTATATATAAAACAATTAAAATGGCTAAGTGAATCTAAGTAGCTAAGCGAAATAAATACTTAAAACTGACTAAAACTATAATATAATGTCCATAAAGTGCAGTAATATGTGTAAAGGATTCCGGATCAGCTGTTGCGCATCCTAACAGCTTGTGGAAGGAAGCTGTTGATCAGTCTGGTGGTTCTGCCTCTGATGCTCTGGAATCGTTTGCCAGATGGCAGCAGTTCAAAGTGTTTATGCAGAGGGTGAGAGTGATCCTTAACAATGTTCAGTACCCTGCTCCTACAACGGCTCTGAAAAAGTTCTTGAACAGAGGGGAGGGAAACTCCAATTACCTTTTCAGCTTCCTTAACTATCCTCTGCAGAGCTTTTTTGTCTGACATACTGCAACTGGAGTACCATGTTGCAATGCAGTATGTCAGAACACTCTCCACCACACCTCTGTAGAAGGTCCTGAGGATGCAGATGGGGAGAGAGGCCTGTTTGAGTTTCCTGAAGAAGTGCAGTCTCTGCTGGGCCTGCTTCCTGATCCCCAAGGAATTCTTGCTCCAGGTCAGGTCCTGCGAGATCTGCACTCGGAGGAACTTGATGTTCTCCACTCTCTCCACCGAACGGCTGCTGATGCAGAGAGGGACGTGTTCAGGCCGTGACCGCCGGAAGTCGATAATCATCTCCTTCATTTTGTCCACGTAGAGCACCAGGTTGTTCTCCCTGCACCAGCTCTCCAGGTCTCTAACTTCTTCCCTGTACATTGATTCCTCATCCCTCTGAATAAGTCCCACCACTGTGGAGTCATCTGCAAACTTAATAATCTGGTTCCCCTTGTGTCTGGACACACAGTCATGTGTTAAAAGTGTAAACAACAGTGGACTGAGTACACAGCCTTGAGGGGATCCAGTGCTCAGCAAGATGGGGTTGGAGATGTTGTTTCCAACCCGGACAGACTGAGGTCTCTCGGTCAGGAAATCCAGGATCCAGAGACATGTGGTGGTGTTCAGACCGAGAAGGAGTAATTTCTCCATCAATCTTTGGGGAATAATGGTGTTAAATGCTGAACTGAAATCAATGTACAGGAGTCTGGCATAGGTGTCTTTCTGATCCAGGTGGGTAATGACAGAGTGCAGGGTGATGACTATAGCGTCCTCTGTGGAGCGATTTGAATGTTACGCGAACTGGAGCGGGTCATGTGATGCAGGGAGGCAGGCTGTGATGTGTGGTTTAACAAGCCATTCAAAACACTTCATCACAATTGGTGTCAGTGCGACAGGATGATAGTCATTCAGACAGGACACAACCGCTTTCTTTGCCACCGGTACTATGATAGAGGTCTTAAAGCATCTAGCGACGATGGCCTGACTCAGGGAAATATTATATATGTCAGTCAGGACATCCGCCAACTCACTCACGCAGACTCAGAGCACATGTCCTGGGATGTTGTCCAGACCTGAAGCTTTACGTGGGTTGACCCTGATTAGGGTCCTCCATGTGTCCGCTGCATTGATGGTGATAGCTGGCCCCACAGATGGTGAAGATGGGCCAGCCCTCCCTCTGCTTGTCGGGTCTGATGCTTCAAAATGTGCAAAGAAGTTATTGAGCCTGTCTGGAAGCAAAGCGTCATCATCATCGACCCCCTGCCTAGACTTATAATCCGTCAACGCCCGTACTCCCTGCCACATCCGTTTGGTGTTCCCTGTGTCACAGAAATGTCTCTGGATTTTCTCCGCGTAGGTGTGTTTCGCCGTCTTAATTCCCTTTGCGAGCGCAGACTTGGCTGAGTGGAGGGCAATCCTGTCCTTCGCTCTAAAGGCTGCAATCTCTGGCTGTGAGAGGCGAGCGCACCTCTGCAGTCATCAAGGGTTTATAGTTGCCCTGTGCAGTGAAGGTCTTCAATATAGGGACATCCTCTGTGTACTTCGCGATGTAGCTGGTGACCATTTCAGCGTACTCCTCCACATCAATCTTGTCTCCCTGAGAGGCTGCTATTTGAAAACCTCCCAGTCTGTATGCAGAAAACAGTCCTGAAGTGCCGAAGCTGCACCCTCTGGCCAAGTCCTGAATTGTTTCTCTACTGGCCTGCTGCACTTCAGTAAGGGTTTGTTGGCAGGCACCAGCATCACGGATAGGTGGCCAGAATGGCCGAGGTGGGGGCGAGGTGTTGCCTTGTATGCATTTGGGAAATTTGTGTACAACAATTCCAACATATTCTTTCCTCTGGTCTTAAAGTCCACACATTGTTTGAACTTGGGGAGCAGTCTTTAGACCGGTGTGATTAAAATCCCCTACAACCACCACAAAACTGTCCGGGTGTGAAGTTTGAAATTCACTGATAGCATCATGCAGCTTTCCGAGTGCCTCGTTAGCATTAGCTTTAGCATTAGCACTAGGAGCTATGTAAACAACAGCTACAAACACATTGGTGAATTCCCTCGGCAGATAGAATGGCAGGCAGTTTACGATAAGGAACTCCGCCAATGAACAGCAGTGTTTAGTTGCTAACGTGGCATTAACACACCAGTTCTTGTTAATATAGATACATAGGCACCCCCCTCGGCTCTTACTGGAGCTAGCGGCCTCCCTGTCTGCTCGGAACAATGTCATCCCTTCCAGCTGAATGGCGATGTCAGGGATGTTGTCGTGGAGCCATGTCTCCGTGAACGCAAACACACAGCAGTCCCTCCACTCTCTGCGGGTTTCTCTCAGCAGACGCAGCTCATCCAGCTTGTTGTCAAGGGAGTGGACATTGGAAAGTAGGAGCGACGGTACTGCTGGTCTGGAGGGGTTAGCCTTTAGCGTAGCATAAATTCCGGCCCTCTTTCCTCTCCTTTGTTTGCGTTTGCGCCGCTTACACTTCCTCCTCTCCCAGGTAGCTGCCAGCCTAACCCCCGATAGTAATCCATGCTGGCGTAGAATGTCCAAATCGCACCCGAACGCCACAATTCTTGCAGCGTACATTACCTTGATGCTTAATAAGGTCTCTCGGTTGTAAGTTGTACGTCTGGGATGATTAAAACACTCAAAACTCTCACACTCACTGATGCCTAGAGGGGCCGCAGTGTCCATGCGTGCCGCCATCCTGTTCAAGACCTGGTTATCCAACTGGACAGCCAGGGAAATCAATTCATCTAGGGAAAAGGGTTCATCACGAAGTGTTAATTCACCTTTAAGAGTCGAATTGAAGCCATGCCCAAACACCCCCCGGAGTGCGACGTCATTCCAGCCCGACTCGGCAGCGAGAATGCGGAAGTGCATCGAATATCTGCCACTGATAAGGCACCCTGGTGGAGATCCAAAAGGCAAGTGGAAATATCTCCCTCACTGTTAGAGTGACGGAAAACCTTTTCAAACTCCAGGACAAACTGACCGTAGGAATAACCAGGGTAATTTGAGCCATTAACCAGTGCCTGCGTCCATTCCAAGATGAAGCCATCTAAAAGAGTAATGATGTAGTTAATTTTGCTTTGGTCAGATGGGAAGTCGGCAGGGGTCCTCTGAAAGACCAAGTGACACTGGAGAAGGAACACTTTGCAGCTCCCCACCCTTCGGCTATAGCTGGATGAAAAAGGGATTGAAAGGGCTTGCCCGGCGGAGACAGGCTCAGGGTGAGAAGGTTCGTCCATCGGCGGGGAGACCCTACCATGGCTGAGCTTAATGAGGTGGTGGCAGTGAATTGGGCCATAAACTGACCAATCCGGCCCTGACTGATGACAGTGAGATGACATAATTGATCAATTTTCACCTCGAGGGCAGAGAGGCATTCTAACAGGGTGGGCTGTTGAGTTTCTAATGGGTCCTGTGTCTGCTGGTATTGTAATGACATGGTTTGTTATGCAGAACCCAAAAGATAGATAGATAGATAGACTTAATTGTTCCCAAACTTGGATATTACAGTGTCACAGCAGCATGACAGTAGACGACCAAAACGACAGAAACACACACAGCATAATAGACAAAGGGATTACCCATGGAAAGTAAAACTGCCTAAATTACTTACATACATCACAGATGAATAGATGATGAACCATATATATACATGACTCATGTCCGCTGTACAATGCAGGACTATCAGGTGCAGGGTGAAATGGGAGGTACCAATTACACTGCAAGGTGTAGTGTGGCACCATAGTTATGAACCAGAATTCAACATCAGAGTGAGTTATTGTACAGTGAAATGGCATGTGGCAGGAAAGATTTCCTGTACTTAACCGTTTGGCAGCAAAGCTGTAGCAGTCTGATGGAGAAAGTTTTCCGCTGTCTGCTCAGTGTGTGGTGGAAGGGGTGATAAGGATTATCCATGATGGATTGTCATTTTTTAGTGTCACCTCTCCACCACAGTCTCAAAGATCTCCGGCCAGAGACCAATCACAAAGCCTCTTGATAATCATGTCAAGTCTGTTGGTGTCGCAGGCTCTGATACTGATACCCCAACAGACAGCAGCAAAGAAGATGGCGCTGATGATAAAGGCCTGGTCGAAAAGCTCCAGCATCCTGTTGCACACGTTGAAGATCTCAGCTTCCTCAGGAAATAGAGTCTGCTCATCCCCTTCTTGTACGCAGCATGAGTGTTAGATTTCCAGTTCATTTTGTTGCTGATCATCACACAGGGCCTTAGTTTTACTGAAAACTGAGGCTAAATTGTGATATTCCGGAGGAACTTTAGACAGGTCGAGGGGCTCAGGAGCAGGGGTTTTAAGAGAGATTGATGGAGAGAATGCAGCTGACCGAAGGCAAGCAGCCATTCAATATGGACTCCGGGAGCTAATTACGCCCTTACATCAGTCAATGACAGGATTATGAGCCTTCAGCCAAGGATACTCAAGAACAGCGGGGAAGGATGAGGTTGGGATGTCCAGAAAGTGATTACCCAAGGCTAACAGGGTGAGAGGGGTGGTTTGTTTGAAGACTCAGCAAAGGGGATGGCTAAAAATGATGATTATTTTTCCAGATTAGGCTAGATTCAAGCAAGGGATTTTAAACTGGGTTGCCAGAGTCTCCAAAATAAAGTTTTACTCAGCCTCAGAATCAATTAAAACTGTACCAACATACTCTGTGGCCGCCAACAACACCCTGATGGGTATTAACCCTTTAACTGCCCAGGTTAAATGGACCGCCACACGCTCCCAGTGGCACAGCGCAGCAACTGCACGTGTCAACTTATTGACGTCCCCCAGCTATACTGAGAATTTGTACTAATCTCTATTGATCTGACAGTTTAGAAGGTGGCAGACACGCGCTGAAGGAATCATGGCTGACATGGAATATAGCAAAGAAGGAGAAATCCTCATTATTATTCTTCCTTTTTCCACTTTGAGTTCACACACCAATGCGTATGCCTTCATGATCGGTCATCGCCGCGGCAATGATGACCAAAACTGCATGAAACGGGAAAAATAGCCACGTAATACAAACGAGATTCACGTGGAATAATCATAAGAGTATGTAGATGTGGTACAAGGGTGTAAATTACTAAGTAAATGTGTTACATTGAGGTCAGTGTAACAAAAAACTGAGTTCCCCGTACCAAGATGGCAGCACCTACAGGCGGCATGGATTCCCACAGGAAAAATACACCAAACAGAAAAAATAGCCACGTAATACAAACGAAATTCACGTCGGGTAATCATAAGAGTTTGTAGATGTGGTACACGATGTAAATGGCTGAGCAAACACAGAAACATCGACTACGATGGACGAAAACGGACCTGTCATGTGGGCGGGCGAGCCCCCCTCCCGGTAACAGGTAAGAGAGAAATATGTTGGGTTTTTTTACATTTTTTGACGTATTTTTTTTGACATATTTTCTGGTTCGTTTACTTTGAAGATTAGATAAAACCATACCCCTGTACACAAATTGGCATAAAAAAATGGACCATTCTTTATATAAATGTGTCCAAAGTCAAGTTTTGACTGAGTTATGTAATTTATATAAGGGGACCTATACTTATATAGCTCTTTTCTAGTCTCAAAGACCACTCAACGCGCTTCACTAGTACTAACCCTCTATTCTAAGGGCCTATAGGAGATAGATATTTAGGGACAATTTAGAACAACCAATTAACCTAACATGCATGTCTTTGGATTGTGGGAGGAAACCGGAGCCCCCGGAGTAAACCCACGCAGCACAGGGAGAACATGCAAACTCCACACAGAAAGGTTCCTACCCCTGCCAGCCTGGGGATTCGAACCTGGAACCTTCTAGCTGTTAGGCAACAGTGCTAACCACTGCACCACTTTGCTGCATATAGCTGCCATGACATTATGCAAATTAGATGCATAAATTTATTCCTATCTGAAACTTTGGATCCTATTCTACATCTTTCTAATTGGTAGTAAGCCATTATCTCTTGTAACTTTTAAGTTATAGCCTTGGAAATCTGAACTATTTTATTGACAATTTTTTTTTTACCACTCTTGACCACTAGGGGGGCCTTGAGTTGCCTTGCATTTCCCCAGGCGCCACATGGCACCTAGGACAGTTAAAGGTTTAAGAAACAGTTGGCTGAGAGGAGAGATGTTTCGCCTGTCAGGTTACTTTTACTGTCGGACTTGGTCTTTTCCCTTCATGGGGCAATGGACTGCGGCATGACGGTTTTCTGAAGGAAAGGCACAGGCCCTCCTCGAAACATTGAGACTTTTCTGTGGGAGCAAGCTTAAACTGGCCCACTGCCATGGGTTCGGGCACATCGGAAGTGGCGCCGGACAGCCAAAGAGCAAGGAGCTGCGGGTTGGAAGAAGAAGAGGGCATGGTGAGGTGCGGAGACCGAACTGCCATTCCCTTGAACTTTGACAGAGCCTTTTGTAGGTTTTAACCACAAAAGAGATTAATTCATTCAGTGTTTTGAGTTCATTGCGGAGATGAGCGAGTTTGTTGAGGAGGGAGCTGTTCAAGCTGTGAGTGTAAACAGAGTGTTGTCCCATTCCTCTTCGGCTGCGAGAACTCAGAATTCAACAGAATGCTCCGCCGTGGTTCTTTGCCCCTGAGAAAGATCCATGAACCGGTGGGCGTTCTTCCTTCCCGGTCAGAATGTCAATTTAGTTAATAAGTGGTTGAAGGAAAACAAAGTCGGGGTTCTGGAGTGACCATCACAAAGCCCTGATCTCAGTCCCATAGAAAATTTGTGGGCAAGGCTGAAAAGATGTGCGAACGAATATATCATCGATGATATTGTTGCAGTTGAAGCTTGATTATGTCTTATGTAATTTTGCCTGTCATTATATTATGCTTTTTCACTACCAGTCCATACCTGTAGAAAGAAAGTATTTTTGACTCAAAACAGGTAGCCCAGTTAGGCTTTACAGTCCCAAATGTAGGCTGTGTTTGAAAGTGGAATCCAAAGAGGTGTAGCCTACAGTATATGTAGGCAATCTGACATGTTAGACTTTGACAAATATGAAAGGGACTGAACACTAAGATTTATCTGATTGTGTGAATATGAATTACAGAATTATTGAGAACAAATGGGACAACCAATATTAGTGACCTTTTAAGAACCCTTTTTTATTTGTTTGTCAGACTTATTTGTGTGATCTTTTATGAAATATATTCATAAGTGCTGTATTTTGCACTTTGCGGAATGGGAGTTGTTAAGTCATTATAATTGTTGTAGTTCGTATGTGTAGTTTATAGTCTATCGTCGATAAACTCATGCAGTACTATGACAGGACACGTTTACAAGTATTTGAGACCCATTGCAGGGCATCCTTTTATATTTTAGCAATATTATAAGTACAAAACACCAAACATTATTATACACAGCAGAATGACCTGTTTGACTGCAACTGTTGCATCAGTGTTGCCCATTAATCAGTAAATAAAAAAAAAGATTTATTTTGTTATTTTGGCATTTTGTGTCCTGTTTGGTCATGGTCATCGTTTAGTCAAAGCATGCATATGTGTCCGAATATGATATGCAATTGATCGGGCTATTCCGCTCCACAATCATGATTTTTTTTTTAATTTGATTTTGTATACTTTATTGATCCCCAGAGGGAAAATTGAGGGCATCCACCTTGATGAATGAAGCAGCCATGGTACGGCGCTATCCTTTAACCATTCACACACACATTCACACCTAGGGCCACTTTAGAGTCTCCAATTAACCTAACCTGCATGTGATGGTATTATTATTAACTTTTAATTTTTAGATAGCCGTGCGAGCACACCAGCACTGGAAGGAAGGCAATGTTGAACCCGCGGTGCCGCAAAAGACAGTGATGGCACATGGGTGAAGCACGGGTGAAGCAACAGCCGAGATTCCCGTTAACTGGGCAGGCTTGGCTTGGCTCCCTGTGAAGGACTGCAGTATGGTGGTCCAACTGCTGCTCCCTCCTCCCCTCAGGGCACCCGTGCACCTTGTGTTCTCCACATATGCCAACTTATCCTTTAGAGCTACACAATCTCAGCAACATTATAGTATCATTTTTTTAAAGCATTAACTCTTAACTCTATGAGTGTGTATGTTGCTGAACTGTGACATAACCCCAAGTGGTCAAGAGTGGTAAATATTTTTTGTCAATAAAATAGTTCAGCTTTCCAAGGCTTTAACTTGAAAGTGGTAAGAGATAATGGCTTACTGTCAATTAGAAAGATGTAAAATATGATCCAAAGTTTCAAATAGGAATAAATTTACACATTTAGTTTGCATAATGTCGCGGCACCTCTTTAAATGCCATAACTCAGTCAAAACTGGACTTTGGACATATTTACACAGAAAATGGTTCAGTATTTTGACACCGTTTTTTGTACAGAGGTACCTCATCATCTTATCTTCAAAGTATATGAACAAGAAATCAGTACATTTAAACAAAGAACAACACAAATTTCTCACTTACTTTTGACAAAGGGGGGCTGGCTGGCTGGTTGGCGAGGCCACTGTGTTTTCACCCATCATGGTCCATATTTTGCGTTCTGCTGGTAATTTAAATTCTCTACCACATCTACAAAGTCTTATGATTATCCCACATAAATTTTGCTTGTATCCCGCGGCTATTTTCTGTGTACAAAGCCAAAAAAGTGACGGTGCTGATCATGACCATATTAGCTTTCTGGACTAACTGCTACAAACAAGAAAAGGAAATGAGGAGTTCTTCTTCTTTGGTGTATTACGTGTCATCCATTGAGTCCTCCAACGGGTGTCTGCCACCTTTTGAAACTGGTAAATCAGTACAGTCAGTACAAATTCCCAATGCAGGCAATCATGTCAGAGTGAGAAGGGAGGCACAGTGCCATGCGCTGCCACTAGGAGCACGCAAATTCTCACATTCAAAGGGTTAAGTATTATTTTTTTCTGGTCAAATTTGTCACTTTTCACTTCCCTGTTTTGTTTAGGGAGCGCTGTGGTGACTGGTCGTGATGGTGTGTATTATCCAATCAACACGGAGTCAATCCGAAACCCTGCCCATACTTCTAGAAGCCAGAGCATGAGGAAACGGAGCAGTGGCTAATCTTTTATTGATAAAAAAATACATATTTTGACTGAACAACTGCATACTCGGGGATGCACACCCTCGTAACCTCAGCAAAGCACTTATAAAATCTGAGGTCAGTCTGAAGAACCATTTGAGAGATATCTGAGGAACACACACACACACACACACACACACACACACACACACACACACACACACACACACACACACACACACAGATTTGTTGCATTTATATATAGATACATTCTATTAATATTTTTAAGTGCAAAAATAAGTACTACTCAAAGATAAAGAATGAAATTCATAAAAGTTTTGTATTCATTCATTTGTTGTGTTCGAGTAGGACTTTCTATATTTCTGAGGGTATTCAGTAGGAGAAAAAGAGATAAATCCAGCAGATGGATATAAAGACCTTCATCTGCACTATGTGAATAAAACTTCTATTTCTTTTGCTTTTCTGTATACTGTTTGCACTTCTGAATTTCCAAGGTGCCCATGAGGCCGTTAGCAGGCCTTATTATCATTACCACTAGTATGCTACTCCACCGTTGGAGCAGGTTCCGTCCTCCAGATGGCTCGGCCGACCTTCCACTAACAGGCAATTTATCAGGGACCACACTCTCATTAGTTTGTACTTTTGGACCCAAAACAAATAACTCTGTAAAGGACAGAGATGAGGATATGATTAGATAATTAATCACATTACTGACCAGCCGCTAGCTGTGAGCAGCCTGACTTGATCTCCTGATACTCAGTGGTTCACAACAAAGAAATAAATTGATTCTATACTGAGCATTGGTTAGTATGACGGAAATCAGCAAAAACTGTGATGTGACAGTACAGACTAAAAAAAAATAATCAGATGGTCATCATCATCATAGCAGTCTGTCGTGGGCGACAATGACTGTTTAATTTAGGTCTGATCAGATTCCTCCATACAGCTCTGTCCTTAGCCTTCCGCTGCCAGGAATTCCTGTCTGTATCCAACTTCTTCAAGTTTCTTTTTACAGTGTCTTTAAATCTGAGCCTTGGTTTACCCTGATTGCGTTTCACTGTAAACTTTCACTGTTCCATTTTTTTCCACAAAATTTGCAGAATTTGATTGTCAGACCTTTCTATAACACCTTAACGAATGATTTCTTGTGGTTCGACCTCTTTTGGACAAAACATTTAGTGTGACCAAGGGGACGAGTGGTGAAGCCCAACTGGTGGCACCCAAACAGAGATTTGGACTTGCAACCTCCCGCACAGGAGTCTTGCACCTTAGTTGTGTCACCAAGACGGTCAATCCCCTTGGCCAGCCAAGCAGGAATGCTTTTATCAACTGCATTACATATTCCCCCTCCATATTTTGACATTGTCCCAGTGAGTCCTACCAGCAATACATCTTGTGGTGGGGACCAAGTGCTACTCTTAGCACCTGGAGAGTGGGAGCAGCATGCCACCAGTAAATTCTGCCAATAACGTCAATTGTGACCAAGGGGAATGGCGATGAAGTGACCAAACAGGTTCAAACTCACACCCTCCTATATGTGAATAGTTCATTTTTTTTTAAAAGTGCAAATACTGTCGGTCAATAGTAATGTTTACTGTATGGTGACAAGCAGGGGTGGATATTCTTGTATCCCCCGCCTTGCTGCTTCGACACTGGAGTTCTCCTGGTGGACAAAAGGGTTGTTTCCCTGCGCCTTTGGGTTGGAAAATGGGTCCTGACTGTGGTATATATTACTCATATATTCCATACCTGCATATGTTAGAGCATGTGGAAATGTTTGGGACAACATATGCAAAGGAACTTCACAACTCCGAAAGGACAAAGGAATCTCACCGCCGTGTGAAGATCAATGACGTCACAGGACGCGGCGGCGACAGACTTGACACCTTCACCCCCTAAGGTGAGGAGAGGTTTTCCCATCACCTCCCAAGACGAAGGGAGGAGTTAACAGGACAATGGGGGGATTAAGATAACGGGGGATGTCGGCTTGTGTTTTGCATGTCTTTGATGTGTGCCTGTATTTAACCAGCGAGCTGGGCAGAAATTTTCCTCTTTGCCTTCTGCCAAGCTCTGCACCAGATGAGACAAGATAGGAGAGCTGTTCATTAAAGACTCTGTTTTTAATACAAAATCGCCTCGTCATTTCCAGCTCCTCTACACTGGTGACCTTGACGCGAGTATGGACCGGAGGCGTTCTTCAAGCGACTCATCCGTGGCGACTCTGACATACGTCAGCAACGACGCAGACGAGGGAGCAGACAGACAGCTGTCCCCTCCGGCAGAAGGAATTGAGAGGGCTCAACCGAGCTCCAGCACCGCCGTGAGAGCCGAGGCAAGGCACTGTCACCCGGCGGGCACAACAGTGATGGTGTGCACGAACGCCGTCGCTGTCCAGCTGCCAGACTTCTGGCGAGAAGACCCCGCCTCTCGGTTTCTACAAGCTGAAGCCCAGTTCATACTGGCGGGCATCACAGCAGACGATACAAAATTCTACCATATTGTCTCCAAACTCGACTCCGCCACTTCGAAGTGTGTGCGGAGCTTGATCCGGCGACCACCGGCCCGGGACAAGTATGAGACGGTCAAGGCGACCATCGTGGCAAACTATGTCCCACCAGCGGAGGAAAGAGCCGAGAGGATCCTGGCGGTCTACGGCCACAGAGGGGGCAATCCGAAGGCCCTCATGGAGGATTTGCTGCAGCTTAAGGAGGAGGACAACGACAATTTCCTGTTCCAGTTTATTTTCCTCAGCACGCTTCCACCACACATGAGAGGGACACTCGCCAATACGAAGTGCAACACCCACCAAGACTTCCGCACACTGGCCAGCGAGGCTTATCGGCTCGTCAACGCCTGCAAGGAGCGGACACCTACAGCGGCATCCGTGGACCTCAAAACTGACGCCCCGAGTCATGGAGAGCCACAACCCACGGAGCAGACCCAGCCCACGGTGACAGCGGCGCAGCCCAAGCGTAACAAACAGATCGACGTCTGTTATTATCACCACCACTTCGCCGAGAAAGCCCACAAATGCGTTCCCCCCTGCAAGTTTACAATGTCGGGAAAACGCCAAAGCCAAGGGCCGTTAACAGCAGCGGTTCTCGGCGAGAAAAATAAGCTGTTATACGTGACGGATGGACACACAGGCAAGCAGTTCCTCATCGACACGGGAGCTCAGCTGAGTTTCGTCATGCCCTCCCACGCAGATCGAGCCATGGGCACCCGGGGCGACGGAGCAGTGGCAGCCAACGGCTCTGACATCGACACGTTCGGGGAAAAGAGCCTGCACCTCCTCATTCACGGCCGCAGCTACAGATGGACATTTGTTGTAGCGGCGGTGAGTTTTAACTTGTTAGGCGCAGATTTTCTGTGTGCACACGGGTTATTAGTGGATCTAGCAAATAGGCGCCTGGTTAATGCACTATCTTTTGCTTCTATCCCATGCTCAGCTCGAGTTTCTCCACCACCTGTGCAGGCCAGTGTCACCACGGCAGGAGGTAAGTTTGAGCAACTCCTCACCCAATTTCCAGCACTCACAACCCCCAAATTCTCAGCCACTGTAGCCAAACACGGGGTTAAACACTTCATTCCGACAACGGGACCTCCCGTTTTTGCCAAAGCTCGCCGCTTAGACGCGGCCAAGCTCAACATAGCACGGAACGAGTTTACAACTCTTGAAAAATTGGGCATTGTTAGACGTTCGAAGAGCCCCTGGGCTTCACCACTTCACATGGTTCCGAAATCCGACGGTTCTTGGAGACCGTGCGGAGATTACCGTAGATTAAACAACGCTACAGCGCATGACCGCTACCCCATCCCTCACATTCAGGACTTTTCACTGCATCTAGCGGGTGCGCGCATTTTTTCAAAGATAGACTTAATCCGCGGTTATCACCAAGTCCCAGTCTGAGCTGAAGACATTCCTAAAACAGCGGTTATAACCCCTTTTGGCCTTTTTGAATTCCTGCGAATGCCTTTCGGCCTCAAAGGCGCTGCCCAAACTTTTCAACGTATGATGGACGCAGTCCTACGCGACCTCCCCTTTGTTTTCGTCTACCTCGACAACATGCTGGTAGCCAGCCCGTCCGAGGAAGAGCACGAGCAGCACCTCACTACCGTTTTTCAGAGGCTGGAAGAGCATGGACTAATAATCAATCCAGCCAAATGCACATTCGGCGTATCGCAAATTGATTTTTTGGGACATAAAGTCTCCCCGAAGGGGGCAGTTCCGCTTCCAGACAAAGTTCATGCGATAGTAGGTTTTCCACGGCCCCAAACGGTCAAATCGCTACAGGAATTTTTGGGGATGGTTAATTTTTACAACCGCTTCCTCCCCCACGCAGCTCAGCTCATGCAGCCCCTATATGACGCGCTTAAAAAAAAGAAAGCTTCCAACGCGGTCGAATGGACCCCGGAGCGCGAACGCGCTTTCGTGGAAGTAAAAAACGCCCTAGCTAACGCCACAATGTTAGTCCACCCAGATCCCGCGGCCCGCATTGCACTAACCACGGATGCTTCAGACCTGGCCATAGGGGCAGTTGTAGAACAACTTGTCAGCGAGGTCTGGCAACCTTTAGCATTCTTTAGCAAATCGCTAAACCCACCTGAACGCAAATACAGCACTTTTGACAGAGAGCTGCTGGCGCTTCATTTGTCCATCCGCCACTTCCAGTTTTGGTTAGAAGGGCGGAGTTTCACGGCTTTTGTGGACCATAAGCCGCTCACTTTTGCTATGGCTAAAATTTCAGAACCATGGTCGGGTAGACAACAAAGACAGCTAGCTGCGATTTCAGAGTTCACCACAGACATTCGACACGTAGCAGGCAAACTTAACGTAGTAGCGGACTGTCTCTCTCGCGCTGTGGCACCGCCAGAGCGCGAGGAGACAGATTACACTGCCTCAGCAGCGGAACTCTTCGCTAACGCAGACACATACGCAGCACCTATCCATGAAGGGATAGATTATGCAGCCATGGCGGAAGAACAAAGCAGTGATGCAGATGTGCGCGCGCTCCTGTCTGGACCAACAGGGTTAAGGCTGGAGAAAAAAGGGTTGCGCGACGGCGTGCCCCCCCTAATATGCGATGTTTCAACCGGCCGACCTCGCCCGTTAGTACCAGCTGCTTGGCGCCGCCGCATTTTCGACGCAATTCACTCCCTCGCGCACCCAGGTGTGCGCGCCTCGGTCAAAATGTTTGCCGAAAAGTTTGTGTGGTGAGGCCTGCGCAAAAACGTAAAAGAATGGGCAAAAACTTGCATTCCTTGTCAACGCGCCAAAATACACAGACACACAAAAGCCCCTCTGGAGCCTTTTCCAATCCCTGCAAGAAGGTTCGACCACATTCATGTCGACCTCGTGGGGCCACTACCTTCCTCCCAGGGTTTCACACACCTGCTAACAATGATAGACCGCACCACGCGCTGGCCAGAGGCAGTCCCTCTAGCGGCAACTACAGCGGAGGAAGTCGCTCGCGTTTTTCTAACAAATTGGGTGGCACGTTTCGGCGTCCCATCAGACATCACGTCAGATAGGGGGCCTCAATTTGTCTCAGAGCTCTGGTCAGCAATGTCCAACAGTTTAGGGGCAACAATTCACCGTACCACCGCTTATCACCCTCAGGCTAATGGGTTATGCGAGCGTTTTCACAGGTCCTTAAAGGCCGCCCTCAGAGCCTCATTAACGGACACAAATTGGGTAAACAAACTTCCCTGGGTTTTATTGGGGTTGCGTGCGGCACCTAAAGAGGATTTAGACGCTTCCCCTGCAGAATTAGTCTTTGCTCAGCCTATCAGACTACCAGGTGAATTTTTACCAGAAAACCCGGAACCAGGGCACCTCCCAGTCCCAAGGTTTTTAGGCAGTAACGGACCGGACTCTCTCCACGGTCCAGCTCATCACTCCTTTCCACGAGTTTTTGTTCCTCAAACTTTAAAAAACGGTGAGTTTGTTTTTGTTAAGCATGAAGCTTACCCAGAGTAACTGCAGCAGTGAGAAGGTATTCTTTACATCTGGCCATCTGGAGCCGAGGAGAGAAGGATTTAAAAGGAGGACGAACCAACCGAGGCGGCGATTGGGAGCTCGGGCGCGGCGTTGGTGAGAGACGGGGGCCACCTGGATCCAGCAGGACAGTGGTCTGAACCGGTGCTCAATTGCGAGGCCCAGCCGAGGAACGACCAGACTGACGGCGGTCGGTGACGGGGCCTAGACGGGGCCCAGCGGAGGAGCCGCCTAGCCAGACGGCGACGAGTGGCTGTGATCGGTGGATTCCGGCTGCGCCGGCGGTGCACGACACAACTGGCCAGGTAGACGGAGGCAGGCGATAGACGGCGGTGATCTGCGGAGCTGAGCAGCGTCACTCGGCGGAGAAGCTGCGCAGGAGCGGCGGGTCCAGTAGTGACCGAGCTAGTTGAGGCCTAGCCGGATTCTCTGCTTATTTCTATCCACAGGTCAGTAAAATGCCACCCAAAAAAGAGGAAATGGAAGAAATTTAAAAAACTCTGAACTTTGTGTTAGATGAACTGGCCAAAGTGACTAGCCAGCAGGACAAAATATTAGACCTAATACAGGAGGTACAAGCCCTACATTCAATAATAAAAGAAAAAGACAAAAAAATTATGGACCTGGAGCAACACGGGCGTCTTTTGGAGCAACGCGTTGAGGATCTTGAACAAGGTTCTCGCATTGATGACATAGTTATAAGTGGACTAGACATCAGATATCAGTCGTACGCCCATGCCGCTACAGGACTGAGTGGTGAACATGCTTCCATAAGTGAATCAATGTCCTTAGAAAACCAAGTGCTTCAGTTCCTTAATGATAAAGACATTAAGGTAGAAGCCAATGCGATCTCAGCCTGTTATGCTTTACCGAAGAAAGATAACAAAACAAAGAAATCAATTGTGATGTTCTTTGTGAACAGGAGGGTGAAAAATGACATACTGAGGCAGGCCAAAAAACTAAAGGAAACTCAAGTTTACCTAAATGAACACCTGACAAAAAAAAAACGCTGAATTAGCACGGCAGGCACGGATGCTAAAGAAACATAATAAGATACAGTCAACCTGGACAAGAAATTGTAGAATTTGGATTAAACTAAATGGAACACCTGAGCAAGCAAAAAGTATAATGATCAGAGATGCTACTGACTTAGATAAATACAGATGAACACTGACTATGAAACACAGAGTGAGGAAACTCAAACTCTAAAAATATGCCACTATGCTGAACATAAACCACAAGAGATGGAGAATGATATTGATCCTGATAACCACTTTTTCAATAATATTCATAACCACTGTGAATATTACACTGAAAAGCAATTCAAAAGTCAAGTGCAATTAGATGGTAAACTGTCAATAATACACTTCAATAGCAGAAGTCTTAACAAAAACTTCTCACAGATTCAGGACTATTTAAAACAGCTAAACAGAAAATTCACAGCTATAGCAGTCTCTGAAACCTGGCTTAATGCAGACCAGGCTCCCCTGATGGCAATAGAGGGATATCAGATGTTTAACATTAACAGATCTCAAAAAAAGGGTGGTGGTGTTGCACTGTATATTGATGACCTATATAGATGTAAGCTTGTAAATGAAATGTCCTTAGCACTACCAGGGATTCTGGAATGTGTTACTGTTGAGATTGACCTAGACAAAACAAAAAATCTAATCATAAGCTGCATATACAGAACGCCGGGAACTTGCATTGAGACATTCAGAGATAAATTAGTCGAGCTGTACAATAATATTACTAGTAAGAAAATGGTAGCAATTTGTGGAGATTTCAATATTGACCTACTTAATCCACATCAACAAAATGTAGTTACAGAGTTCATGAACTCTATGTACAGCATGAGTCTATATCCCACAATAACACATCTCAGTAGAATCACAGCTCACTCTGCTACACTTATTGACAACCTGTTTGTCAATGTTCTCGACAAGAAAATAGAAAGTGGATTATTGATAAATGATATAAGCGACCACTTGCCAATCTTTGCACTTATCCATGGCCACACGGGGCCCAACCCAGAAAAAATCTCAAAATCGTTCAGACACAAATCACCAAACGCAATCAGTTCTTTTAAAGAGGACTTGCTGAAGCAAGACTGGACAGAAGTCTATGTATCAGATGTAAATGAAGCCTATGACACATTTACAAACATTGTAACCACTCTTTATGAAAAAAACTGCCCATTAGTTAAAAAAAAGCTTAAACACAAATTTACTGACAAACCATGGCTAACCAAAGGACTACAAAAGGCGTGTAAAAAGAAAAATTTATTATATAAAGCTTTCATAAAGAAAAGGACAAAAGAAGCAGAGCAGCGGTATAAAACATACAAAAATAAGTTAACATATATAATAAGATGTAGTAAAAGAGACTATTACAGTAAAGAACTGGAAAAAAACAAAGACAATATTAAAAATACATGGACAATAATCAACAGTATCCTTGGAAATAAAAGCAGAAATACCAGCTACCCAACTAACACTCCAAAAAATAATAAATCGACTCCGAATGTGAATATAGCTTCACCTGCAGATGAATTTAATAATTTTTTTGTTAACATTGGACCTAAACTGGCCCGAGAAATACCCACTACGGTGCCAACAGGTGATTCAATATGCAATAACACTGCTGTAAAAGACACCATCTTCATAAAGAACACAGACGAAAGAGAGGTCATTGAAATTGTTAAATCGTTCAAAAGTAAAACATCTACTGACTGCGATGGTATTGATATGCTACTAGTCAAAACTGTTATCGAATGCATAGTGAAACCACTGACGTATATCTGTAACCTGTCTCTCCAATCAGGTATATTTCCCAATGCAATGAAAATAGCTAAAGTAATTCCGATTTACAAGACAGGCGACAGAGGGGAACTCTCCAACTACAGACCAATTTCACTATTACCGCAATTTTCCAAGATACTTGAAAAAATATTCTATGAGAGAATTGACAACTTCATACTGAAGAATGATTTATTGTGTGAGCAGCAATATGGGTTCAGACACAAAAGGACAACAGCATATGCCTTAATGGAATTTACAGAAAAAATATCAACAGCCATTGAAAATAAAGAGTATTCAGTTGGAGTATTCCTGGATCTTAAAAAAGCATTTGATACAGTAGATCACAATCTATTATTAAAGAAACTACAAAATTGTGGTATCAGAGGGGTAGCACTGTCCTGGTTAAGAAGTTACTTAAAGAATAGATATCAGTTTGTATGTGTTAACAACAAAAACTCAGAGCTACTGAAGGTCACCTGTGGAGTCCCACAGGGTTCAGTTTTGGGACCATTATTATTCAATATGTATATAAATGATATATGTAAAGTTTCAGAAAAAATGGACTTAATATTGTTTGCTGATGACACTAACCTGCTATGCAGTGGAAACAACTTGGAACAACTTCTGGATATACTCGGAAAGGAATTAGGAAAGCTGAAACTGTGGTTTGATTCAAACAAATTAACGCTCAATTTAAGCAAGACAAAATTTATAGTCTTTAACAACCATCACAACTACCCAGTACCCAAACTCAGTGTAAATGGTGTAGAGATTGAAAGGGTATCCGAAACTAAATTCCTTGGAGTAATAATTGATAACAAACTGTGTTGGAAGCCACATATTAATTATATAAAAGGTAAAGTATCCAAATCAATTGCAATATTACACAGAGTGAAAAATTTGCTGAATCAACCCACACTATACACCTTGTATCATTCATTAATACTCCCATACATGACATATTGTAATGAAGTATGGGGAAATACATATAAAACAAACATATATCCACTCTTTATGCTTCAAAAGAGAGCTATTAGAATAATCAACAAAGCAGCTTACAGGGAACCAACAAACCCACTTTTTCTTAAACAAAAAACTCTCAAGTTGAAAGATCTGATCGACTTTAAAACCGCAATAATAATGTTCAAAGTGAAGAATCTATCACTGCCCGCAAATATCCAAAAGTTGTTCCAAACAAGGGAGAAACGATATCACTTCAGAGGAACATGTATATTTCAAAAGCCTACAGTGAGAACAACTACCAAGCAACACTGTATTTCAGTGCAAGGTGTCAGATTATGGAACGATTTTGGACCTGAATTAAAATCATGTACAAAGCTTGGACAATTTAAACAAAAACTAAAGGAAGAAATACTCCAAACATATTTACAAGACGACATGTAAACTCACATAAGGATTGACATTTCCAGCCTGTGTTGTGTTATAGCTTAGTTTTTCTTTTTTCTCTGTGACACTATGCCTTAGATTTGTTTTTGAATAGTAACCGCTTAACTTAGACTAGCTCAGTTTTCTTTTTCTCTCAGTCAT
Organism: Pholidichthys leucotaenia; assembly: GCA_020510985.1. Lineage (NCBI taxonomy): Eukaryota > Metazoa > Chordata > Actinopteri > Cichliformes > Pholidichthyidae > Pholidichthys > Pholidichthys leucotaenia. Next base: position 98,636,731 of record CM035841.1, on the reverse strand, counting down.
ATTTTGTCTTAGCCTTGTTTTAAATTGTAATCGCTCTTGTCTTGTTTTCTCTTTTTTCTCCTTTGAATTCTTGGATGGAATATGGGTGGGCAATATAAGCTGCGGCTTCAGCCATCACCCATTTCGGATAACTCACGTGGAATTGTATAGTAGAAGGAGTCTTTGTCTAATTTGACCTTGTTGTTATATTATACAGTTTCTTTTAACCTGTAATGTACTATCCGAAATAAATTCATTCATTCATTCATTCATTCATTCATTCATTCAATTCATTCATTCAAGCTCTAAAACCAACGTTACGCCCAGTATACGATGGCCCGTACAGAGTGCTGGAAAATGGTGACAAACACTTTGTGCTTGATTATGGGGATAGAAATGAAACGGTCAGCATTGACAGACTCAAACCTGCCTTCTTGTTGAGAGACGAACCTGCGCAGCTGGCTCGAGTACCTCGGCGAGGTAGACCCCCCAAGGGAAAAGTCTCAGCCCCCAGGCAGGGAACAGATAATCTCTCTCCTTCCCACACTGCAGATTCCTCACAAGAAGGTCCCAGCAGGACGCCTAAACCAACCCACAGCAGCTTTGGTAGAAGATTAAAACCCAGACTGCACAGGGACTGATTACACCACTCTGCAATTTTTCGCTAATTGTGCTGCAACAGTTTAGGACTGACTTATGATTATACTATGCTGTTATGTTTTCACTGAACTCTCTTAGGAGCATGGCTGCTTGAAAGTTTCTTCTGTGGCAACAGCTGTAACACGTAGTATGTCTTAGTAATTACCCTAGACTGTGAATCTTTCTGTGTCCTTTCCTAGTTGTTTGGGGGGCCTGTGGGATATATTACTCATATATTCCATACCTGCATATGTTAGAGCATGTGGAAATGTTTGGGACAACATATGCAAAGGAACTTCACACCTCCGAAAGGACAAAGGAATCTCACCGCCGTGTGAAGATCAATGACGTCACAGGACGCGGCGGCGACAGACTTGACACCTTCACCCCCTAAGGCGAGGAGAGGTTTTCCCATCACCTCCCAAGACGAAGGGAGGAGTTAACAGGACAATGGGGGGATTAAGATAACGGGGGATGTCGGCTTGTGTTTTGCATGTCTTTGATGTGTGCCTGTATTTAACCAGCGAGCTGGGCAGAAATCTTCCTCTTTGCCTTCTGCCAAGCTCTGCACCAGATGAGACAAGATAGGAGAGCTGTTCATTAAAGACTCTGTTTTTAATACAAAATCGCCTCGTCATTTCCAGCTCCTCTACACTGACTATCATTTGTGCCTATGCACCAAATGATGGTTCAGAGTACCCACCTTTTTTGGATTCTCTGACTGGGGTGTTTGAGAGTGCTCCTCTTGGAGACTCCATTGTCAAACTGGTGGACTTCAATGCGCAAGTGGTCAATGACAGTGAAACCTGGAGGGGTGTGAATGGGAAGAACGTCCTGCCCGATCTGAACCCGAGTGGTGTTCAGTTATTGGACTTCTGTGCAACCACAGTTTGTCTATAACAAACACCATGTTCAAGCATAAGGGTGTCCATATGTACACCAGGCACCAGCACACTCTAGGATGCAGGTTGATGATCAATTTTGTTATTGTGTCATCAGACCTGTAATCACGTGTCTTGGACACTCGGGTAAAGAGTGGTGCAGAGCTGTCAATTGATCACCAGCTGGTGGTGAGTTGGATCCAATGGCAGAGGTGGATGTCACTCAGACCCGGTAGACCTAAACATATAGTGAGGGTGTGCTGGAAATGTCTGGCTGAGGCCTCTGTGTGAGAGGTCTTCAACTCCGCCCCCCGGAAGAACTTCAACCACATTCCAAGGGAGTCTGGAGACATGGAGTCTTAATGGGCCATGTTCTCCACTTCCATTGTTGAAGCAGCTGTCCAGAGCTCTGGCCTAAAGGTTGTTGGTGCATCTTGTTGTGGCAGCCCCCAAATCAAGTGGTGGACACCATTGGTGAGGGGGGCCATCAAGCTGAAAAAGGAGTCCTGTCAAGCTTGGTTGGCTTTTGGGACTCTCAAAGCAGCTGAGGTGTACTGACGGGCCAAGCGTAGTGCAGCCCGGGTGGTTGCTGAAGCAAAAAGACAGGTGTGGGAGGAGTTTGGTGAGGCCATGGAACAAGGCTTTCAGTCGGCCTTGAAAAGATTCTGGCCAACTGTCGGGCAGTTCAGGAGGGGGAAGCAGCTCCCTGTCCACACTGTGTTTGGTGCAGATGGGGCACCGCTGACTTCGACTGCAGACATCGTCGGGCAGTGGAAGGAATACTTCAAGGATCTCCTCAATCCCACAGACACACCTTCCACAGAGGAAGCAGGGCTTTAGGATGAGTATCACGACTCGCCCATCACAGGGGCTGAGATCGCTAAAGTGGCTTAAAAAACTCTTTGGTCGCCAGGCCCCAGGTGAAGATGAGATTCACCCTGAGTACATCAAGGCCCTGGATGTTGTAGGGCTGTCATGGTTGACACGCCTCTGCAAGATTGCATGGAGTCGGGGACAGCACCTTTGGCATGGCAAACTGGGGTGGTGGTTCCTCTTTTCAAGAAGGGGGACCGGAAGGTGTGTTCCAACTTTAGGGGGATCACACTTCTCAGTGTCCCTGGGAAGGTCTATGCCAGGGTACCGGAGAGGAGACTCCAACCGCTGGTCGAATCTCGGATTCAGGAGGAGCAACATGGTTTTCATCCTGGCCTTGGCACATTGGACCAACTCTTTATCCTCTTCAGACTCCTCATGGTCTCTTATGGGGGGTGCTGCGGGTGTATGGGGTATCGGGCATGTTGCTACAAGCTATCCAGTCCCTATACGACCAATGCAAGAGTTTGGTTAGAATTGCCAACACCTAGTCAGACTCGTTTCCAGAGACAGGTTGACTCTGCCAAGGCTGTCCTTTGTCACCGATCCTGTTCATAATTTTTATGGACATGATTTCTAGGCACAGCCAAGGAACTGAGGGTGTCATGTTCAGTGACTTGCATGATCTCATTTCTCCTGTTTGCAAATGATGTTATCCGTTGGCTTCATCGAGCAATTACCTACACATCTTGGTGGGACAGATTGCTACTAAGTGTGAAGCAACGGGGATGAGAATCAGCACCTCCAAGTCCGAATCCATGGTTCTCTGCCGTAAAAGGGTGGATTGCCCTGTCCGGGTTGTGGACAAGCTCCTGCCCCAAGTGGAAGAGTTTAAGCATCTCACGGTCTCCTTCACGAGTGAGTGGAGAATGGAGCGAGAGGTTGACAGATGGATAGGAGTGGCATCTGCAGTGATGCGGACATTGTACCAGTCTGTTGTGGTGAAGAGGGAGCTGATCTCTAAAGCAAAGCTTTCGATTTACCGCTCGATCTACGTTCCTACCCTCACCTATGGTCATGATGTTTGGGTAATGACTAGGGATGAGACGATCCAATCTGCTGTATCGGGTTCGATCCAAGCAAAATAGCTGGATCGGTAAGGAATAAAAGTAATTTACCCATCCAATACATTAATAATATTAAAATGAAGGCATGATCATATTCTCAGCCGCACTGCACGCGGCTTCAAAAATCAGCCGCAAAGAATATCAGATCGCTGGAGCCTGTCTGTGGGACTCGCCTCAGTATGTTGCTGTGTGGTATCAGCATTTACAATTTTACACCACCAGCTTGATAAAACACTTGCAAAAGTATCACGACAAAGGAGCATGCTGAATTCTGTCAACAACTGAGCAGAAGGGCTGCAATGCTGCTTGTCCAGCTCAGGAGGCCGGACGCTAAAAGTGAAACATTAAAAGAACAAAACTTAAAGTAAAAACCAGACTGGAGTGTACCTTTTGGGGAGAGTCTTACAATTGTTTAGAGGTAGGTGACAGAAACACAAATAGCAAATTATTTTTTTTTGTATTTTTTATTTTTTTGTATTTTTTATACTTTATTATTTCCAGAGGGTGCAAGGCTTCATGAACATGAAATGGAACAGGAATGACTTCAAAATCAGAGCAAGCCATGAAACTAAGAATGGAAAGAGAATGATATCATAAACACTACTAAATAAACCAAGGACCAGGAGAATACTTTTGACAATAATAATGGATGACAAAATACAACTTCAAGGGTTACTTCCTTTATTTTCAGATCTTCAGCATTTTCTATTTCATGCATAAAGTAGTATTTTGAATTTCATCTGAATGTTTAGTTAAGTACTCAGCTTCAAAGATTTGTATAAACTTGGACTTAAAACTTCACAATGCATGTTTACATGGTACTGACCAGTGAAATGCTGCCAATGTTGCAAAGTTTAAAATCAGAAAAAGCAGCAGCATTGCTGAACTGAGTCAAAGTTGTAATATATTCTTTGAAATTTAGATTTCTCTCTTTTTATGTGTGTACAAAATGCAACTAGTCATTAACAAAGTATATTCTGTACTTTTGTTGTTTTAAATAAGAGAGACGCATCGGGTTTGGATCAATATCAGCCGATACTCAAAGTCACAGTATCGGTATTGGTCTTGAAAAAGCTGGACTTACCCTTAGACATAGGATGAGGAGCTAAGTCATCCAGGAGAGGCTCAGAGTAGAACCGCTGCTCCTGTTATGACCCGAGCGCCGGTTCTGATCGCGCTCGGGCTAAGTTATTCTCGCTGCCGGCTTTGACAGCTGCGGGCTGTATTCTGGCCTCGCCGGGCTCTTATTGTGAAAGTGCTCGGTGGGGCTTCCGCCTGTCAACGGCCGGTCAGCTGATTGTCATTACCGTCGTTAGTGCTTCGCCCTTTTAAGCCCAGCACTGACGGCGGTAAGACGCAGGATTATTAGTCGACTTTGGTCAACGTTACGTCTGAGTGGCTTCATCCTGCCAAGCCCTGGGTCTGCGCCTCGCCATACCTGTGAGTGCCGCAGACCTTCATGTCAGGTCTGTCATCTTAGTTATGTCACAGTTAGCTCGTAGCGGCTGGGTTAGCCCTACGAGCCCAAGCCTCAGTCATGTGTTTGTTTGCCCTTATGGGTTCATAGTTGTGTTTTGTCACGTCTGTAATAAATAACATCTTAGCCAAACTCCCTGGTGAACTCTGTGGCGTCTGTTGGTGATCCGCGAGGATCACCACATGACAGTATACTCCTGCCAGGTCGCCCAAACGGGGGCCCCGCATTGAGACGCTGTTTCACCGGGAGTTTGTGCCTTTATTGGACTGTTGTTTCTTCTCGTTTGGGTGTCAACGTCTGGAGAATGCCGTCTTCCAGGGGCCGCTGTCGGCGTCTGGACCAGGAGCTAGCGAGCGCTTTGGAATACGCTGATGGGGCGCTCCTCGCCGCTACATTTGACGACACCTCCAGTTACATGCGTTGGCATCTGGGCGTCGCTGAGGAGTATCTGGACAGCCTTCCCCTCGACTACGACGATCATCCGGAGGTGATATCGAGGTGGGAGGAACTCGCCGCTCAGTGCGAGGTTCTTCGTGGGCTGGAGGAGGAAGAGAGCGGGAAGCAGAGGAGGAGGCATCCTCGTTCCCCGCGTTGGTGTCCCATTCCCGTCCCGGAGCAGGTCCAGGAGTACGCACTGTCTGGGGGCCAACGAGGACGTCGGCGTAACGGCGCGGGCAACCCTCAGCGGAATCCCCGGCTGGACTCGCTGCCGGCGTATCCCGTCAGCCAATCTTCGAGAGCGGCCCCACCTCATTTTCCTAGGGGGCCCTCTGTCGCCATCCAGCGGGGAGAAGGAGGAACGACGTCCCCCACAGCAGGAACCATCTCTGCCCCAGGAGGAAGGCAAGTGATCGTTTGTTTGTCACATCTTAATAATGATCTGCCTTGTCTGACTCCTGGGGGCGGAGTTCGGGGTTCGCAGCCCCCCGAGCTCCCTCCACCTGCTGTGGATAAAATTATTAAACCTACTGCCTCTGTGTTCTCCCCTGTTGAGCGGTCTGCGACGCCAGGCCAGCGCCGCCGGACGAAGAGGGCCCCTGCAGTGCTGGATAGCCTGCATCCGGCCCTGCAGTCACGTCTTGGACGGAGGAGAGGAGCGGACTGCGGCCCGGAGCCTGAGTCGACGAAGAAGCGTCCCGGGTCTCCTCGCCGGAGCGGTCCGAGCCAGTGGGTTCCCTGCCTCCACGCCATACGGGTCGTAGGCGTGGACGACAGCGTGGGAGGAACCTGAGGCTGCTGATGACATCGTGCCAGCTGCGGAGCCCGACGCAGCTGAGTCCAAGTCAGCTGACGAGAGTCGCCCTGAACCCGGATCGTCGGAGTCCTGGGTGGCAACGGAACCCGAGTGCAGGCAAGTGCTCCCTCTTTTGTCTCTGTCCTCTTTTGTTGAGCATTTTTGCCTGCCTCTTGGGGAGACGAGTGAGGAGCAGCCATCTGCTGCGCCCGAGCTCGTCTCGCTGGGTTCCGTTGCTACCGGTGATACTGATCCCGGTTTTCCTGTCCCCGAGCTTTGTTTTAGTGTCACCGGCGGGGAACGGGTCGGAGTCACCGAGGTGGAGGTCCCAGGTTCGGGGGTGGAGTCCGTCAGCGGAGCTGCACCGGAGGCCCAATCGGGTCCCACCGCAGGGGCGGTTTCGGCCCAATCGGGGTCCGACGTGGGTTCGTCGGAGGCCCAATCGGGGTACACTGCGGGTGCGGTTCTGGCCCAATCAGGGCCCAACGTGGGTGCAGCTGGGACCCAATCTGGGTCCAGCGGTGAGGCAGAACGAGCATGGTCCATTGGCGGAGGAGGAGCTGCAGACCCTTTTTCGCGGAGCGGATTCTTGGCTCGTCCTGTTCATCAATCCCCTCAGAATCACCGCCCCTTTTCATCATCGCCGGGGGCCATGGGGGTCCCTGTTCGCTCGCCCGGGTTCTCCCGAGTTTTGTTCTCGTCAGGGAGACGAGATGCCCTGGACTGGTGGCTGAGGGACATGGGTAGGCCGCCGGAGGGACTGTTTCGCCGGTTCGACGCCTCGGTTCGGCCACCTGACCTGTTATGTGTGCCATGGGGCTACCTGGTTCGACCACCGGAGAAGCGGACGTGCGGGACTTTGGACTCTGGTGAGCAGCCTGGTCCGCCTCCGTTGACCATCGGTCGACATAAACTGTCGGGGGGTGGTAGTGGTCCCTGGGTGTGTCTCTGTATTTGTGCTTTTTTTTCCTCGTCCTGGTTATTTTGTATCTAGTGCTCATGCCTTTGTTTTGAAAGCCACAGTCAAGTCATAGTCATGTTATGTCAAAGCAATTTTAGTTTGTCTCTTGTGTTTTTTGAAAGCCACAGTCTAGCCATAGTAAAGTTATGTTAAGCAATTTTAGATTGCTTCATGTGTGTTTGCAGTAGCCCTGCTGGTTTATGTATAGTCTGGGTAGAGCGTGTAGTGCTCTGTTTTTTGTTTTTTTTTTGTTTCATGTATAGTTTGGTTTGAGCGAGTAATGCTCTGTTTTTGTTTCATATAGCCTGGTATGAGCGAGTAATGCTCTGTTTTTGTTTCATAGTCTGGTATGAGCGGGTAATGCTCTGTTTTTGTTTTTTATGTATAGTCTGGTATGAGAGAGTAGTGCTCTGTTTTTTTTGTTTCAGGTTAAGTCTGGTATGAGCAGGTAATGTGTTCTTGTATCTAGTTTATCTGAACCTGTAGTTCTGGTTTTTGTTTTCCTTTGTACATTTTTTTCTTGTTAGTCTTGTCATTGTCTTGTATGTTTTTTTTAGTCTTGTCATTGTTTTGTATGGTTTTTTTGTCTTGTTAATGGGTTGGTTTCTCTCCCTCCGCACCTGTCCCCCAACCTCCCACCCTGGGGGGGGGGGGGCAGGGTGGTTCCTTGGGGCGTTCGGAGTCCGCCCGTGGAGGGAGGGTACTGTTATGACCCGAGCGCAGGTTCTGATCGCGCTCGGGCTAAGTTATTCTCGCTGCCGGCTTTGACAGCTGCGGGCTGTATTCTGGCCTTGCCGGGCTCTTATTGTGAAAGTGCTCGGCGGGGCTTCTGCCTGTCAACGGCCGGTCAGCTGATTGTCATTACCGTCGTTAGTGCTTCGCCCTTTTAAGCCCGGCACTGACGGCGGTAAGACGCAGGATTATTAGTCGACTTTGGTCAACGTTACGTCTGAGTGGCTTCATCCTGCCAAGCCCTGGGTCTGCGCCTCGTTACACCTGTGAGTGCCGCAGACCTTCATGTCAGGTCTGTCATCTTAGTTATGTCACAGTTAGCTCATAGCGGCTGGGTTAGCCCTACGAGCCCAAGCCTCAGTCATGTGTTTGTTTGCCCTTATGGGTTTATAGTTGTGTTTTGTCACGTCTGTAATAAATAACATCTTAGCCAAACTCCCTGGTGAACTCTGTGGCGTCTCTTGGTGATCCACGAGGATCACCACATGACAGCTCCTCCACATCAAAAAAAGCCAGTTGAAGTGGATTGGGCATTTGATTAGGGTGCCTTCTGGATGCCTCCCACTTGAGGTGCTTCGGGCACATCAAACTAGGAGGAGACCCCTGGGCAGACCCAGAACACACTGGAGAGACTATATCTCCCAGCTGGCCTGAGAACATCTTGGGGAGAGGGAAGTCTGGACTTCTCTTCTTGAGCTGCTGCCTCCATGACCCGGACCTCTGGAAAAGTGGTAGAAAATGGATAGATGGATGGATATTAATCATTAGTGTTGAAGTTGTGGGCTCTAAAAAGAAATTAAGACTTTTCAATCAACAGGCCTACCTAGTGGCCCATTTTGTAGTATTTTTGGATCATTAGGATGCACTGGTACCACACCATACAGAAGTATTTCTGTTTGAATGGAAGTCCTTGTACAGCAAGTGATGTAGTAAAGACCTCATCAACACCCAGAGGTCAAGTCAAGATCAGGTCAAGACCAAGACCTTCATACACAGCAGTCTTGCCCTGGGGATCAGTAATACATTATGTGCTTTGTAGCCCGTTTTATGTTGCGCTTCCTCTGATGTGGTAATGGTTCGATGTTACAATACTAGATCCCAACATCAGCCATCACCCAAGATTGTATCATGTTCGGAACGTCTTGTTCTGTTTTCTGGAGATGGGTTTTTGATGGACTGGCAATCCTGAGCTGCATAAATGATAAAGACAATGGAATAATAGATGAATGAAAGGACAAATGGTCTCCTGATTTACTGTTTAAATATCCACCCAAAGCCTGATCAAATGGAATAGCTGTCCTTTTTCCACTAACCACAAAATGCATTCAAAAAATATAGATTTGACATTTTCCTATTCATACTGGTTTAAAGGGGTTAAACTGGGTTATAATGAGGTGATATAATTGAAAGGGCGCCAGCCTGGTTTTAAAAAAACTTTGTTTTACCTTTTTTTTTAAATTTTTTTAAAGCACACAATTCATAGGTTGCACAGTAGAAAAATGCCCTTTGGTGTTAATAGAGATTCCGTGTTGAAGAGGGTACCATTTCTTCAGCAAATCTGATCAGTCCACTAGATGTCCGTTGCACTCTCAGGCCAAACATAGCATCTGAAAATCCTCCACAAAAGAAAACAGCCTTGCATTAAAAAAAGAAAACATCTATGAAAGCCATTTGAGGACTGGAAGGTTGTGGACAAAAGATCTTCTCTCCAACAAGGTTTTCAGAGTCTGGACTAGCACCTCATTAGCAGCTGCAGCACACAGAATTCCCTCCATAAGTGTCTGAGACTGTGCCAAATGCTAGTGGCATAACTGGCAACCCACCATATATGTATGTATTTATGGACGTATGTGTGGAAAAAGTGCTGAAATAAAAGTCTGCTCAGCTTGAGAAGGCTGTCACAGATTCTGTTTTATACCCCAATTTACAATGTACTGTATATTATTTTATATTAGTTTAATTCATCAAGTACTCTATGTTGATTTCAATGGCTCAGTTGAAAAGGACTGAATTACCAATGTGGGAATTGTGCTGCACAGTCCTGTGAAAAAGTATTTGCCCCTTCCTGATTTCGTTCATTTTGCCATATTTGTCACAGTTAAATGTTTCAGCTCATTAAACAAATTTTAATATTTGACAAAGATGACCTGAGCAAACACAAAATGCATTTTTATAAATGATGATTTCATTAAGGGTAAAAAGCTACCCAAACCTACATGGCCTCATGTGAAAAAGTAATTGCCCCCAAACCTAATAACTGGTTGCTTTTCCTTTGGAACTCTCCCATGGATGCCATTTTAGCCCAGTCTCTTTCTCATTGTTGAATCACTGACCAGTGTCCAAACTGAGGCATGTGATGCCTTCAGTTTGTTAGATGTTCTTCTGGGATTTTGCTGATCTTTTAGCCTACTTCACTTTGTCAGACAGGTTCTATTAAAGTGATTTCTTGATTCAGCAGGCCTGGCAGTAATCAGGCCTTAGTGTGGCTAGTGAAACTGGACTCAGCTTCCAAAAACTGTGGTTAATCACAGTTAATTCATGACATAACAAGGTTGGGCAATTACTTTTTTCACATAAGGCCAGGTAGGTTTGGATAACTTTTTTTCCCCTTAATAAATAAAATGACCTTTTAAAAACGGCCTTCTGTATATACTCAGGTTATCTTTGTCTAATATTGAAATTTGTTAGATGATCTGAAACATTTAAGTGTGACAAATATGCAAAAACCTAAGAAATCAGGCATTACAAACAGCACTGCATAAAACCTGTCAAACTGCCTGGCGTTATTATGCTGGCATCTTTTCAACCCCATTTTTGCTTCCAGATATATGACAGAAGAGAAAATAACCTCAGCAGACCTTTGATAATGAGTATCAGTAATGGGAACCTGCTCCATCCTGGGAGGAGGTTCTGAGTGTTTAAAAGGTGAAAAATTCATGACGCAGAGTTACACATTTAAGAGAAAAAGTGCCATGTTTAAGTAAGTAAATATGAGAATAAAGTTGCAGTTCACAAGAAGAGTCTATCAAATTAACATGAACATATTTTTTTAAACGCATGAGAAAAATATCCTAAATTGACCAGAAAATAAAATCAAAAATTCACAAGAATAATATTGTAAGTTGACCAAAAAAAAAAAAAAATCAAATTAACAAGAAAAAAATCTCATATTATGAGAACATCGTAAATATGTTGGAAAAAACTTTCAAATTTACAAGAAAAAATGATCGGAATGAAGAAGAAAATTCACAAGAAAAATATCAAATTTAATACAAGAAAAAAATCTAATTCATTAGAAATAAATCAAATTTGTTAGAATAAAGAAGCAAATTTGACAAAAAAGTCTATCATATTAACCAGAAAAAGCAAACATTATTTTAAATTACATCAAAAAAAAAAAAAATTCTGAGAAGAAAGTAGCAAATTTGCTGAACAAAATATCAAATAAACAAAAAAAAGTTAAATGTATCAGAAGAAAAGGTATGTTGGAAAAAAAAAATCTCACTTTTATTGGAATAAAGATACAGATTTAGAAGAAAAATGTAAAGGAATAAAAACATTGAAAAATTCCTTTTAAAGAATGAGAGACAACTGAGTGCTTCTTTTGTTTCTTTGTTTTCCTCCTTGGATAAGGGGCATCAATAATAGATATCTGCTCTCCTGAGTGCCGCTCTGCAGGAGGTTCCAAGTGGAGAAACCAAACATCTGTGGCCCGAGAAAAACAAAAAAACCCTCTGAAGCCCTTGATCTCCATCCCCCAACCTGAGACCCCGATCCTGGGGGGACTCGGCAGCTTTTTTAATCTTTAATGCCCTCAAAGGCCAGAAGAATGCTAATTTCTGTGGCCTGATACCAATTTTTTCTTCAGAAATCACAAATGTGCCGTCCCCACGGACCCGGTTTATCCCCCGGAGTCACAGCTGGGGACGATTAACGACAGGAAGGGGGCGGAGTCTGGGGTGGATCTGTACTTGGAATCAACAAAGGGCCCAAAAGGGTCCTTCGGGTGTCAGTAACCTTTATTATTAGAGACTGGAATTATTCTGTCACTATTACCGGCAGGTGTAAAACTGTCATGAAGCAGCAGTTTAAAACAAAAATTTGATAATTATGAGCTCACGCAAAAATGGATGTTTTTCTTGTAATTTGCATTGTTTCTCCTAAATTTGCTGCCAGTCTGACAGAATTTTACTGGTTTGTTTCTCAGAAATCTGGCTTTTATAATATTCATATCAACAAGACTAGTGCATATCTGTGCATCCCTGTAGAAACCAAGTATAAGCAAGTATTTCTGCATGCCCATAGAAAGCAAGCAAGCATTTCATCATGCTCGTAGAAAGTTACTGTTACCATGGCAACAATAACCATGGTGATGCCTGCCTTTGATCTTTGACATGGTTACCATGGCAACAGTAACCACGGTGACACCTGCCTCTCATCTTTGACGTCACCACTCGTTCAGTGATGCATGCCTTTGATCTTTGATGATGTGTCTGCCTAGCAACAGTAGCCATGGCAACATCTGTACGTCTATGATGTCATAGCTACTGTACGAACGCCCATAGCTTCCCTATGGACGTACATTAAAGATTCCCTCTCCTAAACTTCCACATCTGGCTGAAATTCGGGGATGCACACCCTCGTAACCTCAGCAAAGCACGTATCAAATCTGAGGTCAGTCCGATAAACGGTTCAGGAGATACTGTATGTACAGAACACACACAGAAAAAAATCAAAAATTTACAAGAAAATATCAAATTTACAAAGAAAAAAGTAACAAATTTATAAGAACGTTCAAAAATTAGAAGAAAAAGTTAGCAAATTTGCAAGAAAAAAGTCACCATTTTACAAGGAAAAAAAATCACAAATTTATGAGGAAAAAATTGCAAGCTTACAGTAAAAAAAATCACAAATTTATGAGAAAGTTTCAAATTTTCAAGAAAAAATGTATCAAATTGGGACAAAGTCACAAATTTACAAGAAAACTGGAAATTTATGAGAAAATAAGTTGAAAACAGATAAAGTCCATGTGGGCAGACACAGATGGGACCCATCTGTATGGATTAAACAAAACTGGAGGTCTTAGAAATAATGACATGAAGAAACATGGCAGAGAGTTGCATTTGTGATCTGTCTGAGCTAGTCTGTCACCTTTTTCCTAACCTTATCACAAATAACAGAACTATGTAAAACAATGCATTTAATGCATACAAATGTAATGATCAAGCTCAAAGTGAATCTCATATGAGGAAATCCATTAACCACAACTATAGTATCTGAGCTAATGCAAATTTCCAACCTGTCTTAATGTTTAAGAAAACTTTTAAAATGCTGATATGTTTATTTAAAGCAGAGGGAGGACAGGTGGCAGGAAACGAGAAATGTTTTCATGTTTCCCTCTGACAGTTTTACAGGCAGCTGCATAAGGATTATTAGATCCAGCCCAGATAGAAAACAATATTTCTGTCAGTCAAGATATTAAACCTTAGCATCTGCCAACAAGAGAGAAGCAGCAGAGTTCTCAAAAAAGAGGAAATAAAGTCTGTTCGGAAGCTTAGGAAAGGAGAATTCTTAAGGTGAAGCAAAACAAAAGCGGGGAAGATTCAGAGTACAAAACGGGGAGAAACAGCAACTCAGGTGGATGAGGTGCCAAGTGGGACGTCCTCAATAGCCTCAGACTTAAAGGAGAAGAAGGATAGGAACAGGCGAGGCATCGCAAACGAAGGAAAAGAGGACTTACAACAGAAACGTGAGCAACACTCTTCAGTCTGAGTCATTTCTGGGGCTCTGCAGATCATCATGTGAAGCACATATGCTGAGTCGGGGAGCCAAAACATAGCAAAGTGGATCTGACAGAAATGAAAGAATAGTGTCTCCCTCCACCCTGAGACTCTGTGCGAAACAGCTGGCTCCTGTATTCACAGACATTTTTAACACCTCCCTTAAGTTATGCCACGTGCCATCCTGCCTCAAATCCTCCACCATCATCCCTGTCCCCAAGAAGCCACGGATCACTGGACTTAATGACTACAGACCTGTAGCGCTCACCTCTGTAGTCATGAAGTCCTTTGAGCGCCTGGTCCTGTCCCACCTCAAGTCCATCACCACCCCTCTCCTGGACCCGCTGCAGTTTGCCTACCGAGCCAACAGGTCTGTAGACAATGCAGTCAACCTGGCCCTCCACTCCATCCTGCAGCACCTGGACTCCCCGGGAACCTACGCCAGGATCCTGTTTGTGGACTTCAGCTCCGCATTCAACACCATCCGCCCCGCTCTGCTCCGGGACAAGCTGTCCCTGCTCAACGTGCCTGACTCCCTCTGCAGGTGGATCATCGACTTCCTGACGGACCGGAGGCAGCATGTGCGGCTGGGAAAGACTGTATCAGACTATACTAGCATCAGCACCGGATCACCCCAGGGCTGTGTACTTTCCCCCCTACTCTTCTCCCTTTACACCAACTCCTGCACCTCCAGCCACCAGTCTGTCAAGTTGATCAAGTTTGCGGACGACACCACCCTCATCGGGCTCATCTCCAACGGCGACGAGTCCGCCTACAGGAGAGAGGTGGCCCAGCTGGCGTCCTGGTGCAGCAATAACAACCTGCAGCTGAACACTCTGAAGACAGTGGAGATGATTGTAGACTTCAGGAAAGTCACTACTCCTCTGCCCCCCCTCACCCTCTCAGGCTCTCCCATCACCACTGCTGATTCCTTCCGCTTCCTAGGCACTACCATCACCAGGGACCTCAAATGGGAGCTGACCATCAGCTCACTCATCAAAAAAGCCCAGCAGAGGATGTTCTTCCTGCGGCAGCTGAGGAAGCTCAAGCTACCCACCAAGATGTTAGTGCAGTTCTACACAGCCATCATCGAGTCCATCCTCACCACCTCCATAACCGTGTGGTACGCAGGAGCCACTGCCAGGGACAGACTAAGGCTGCAGCGCATCGTGCGCACTGCTGAGAAGGTGATCGGCTGCAAGCTCCCATCTCTCCAGGATCTGTACATCTCCAGGACCCGGAGGCGTGCTGGCCGGATCATAGCCGATCCCTCACACCCTGGTCACGTACTGTTTGCCCCCCTCCCCTCTGGTAGAAGACTTCGGTCCATCCAGACTAAAACCTCCCGTCACATGAACAGCTTCTTCCCCTCTGCCATTAGACTGCTGAACACTAAGTGACTCTCGTGCACCATGTACAGCAGCTCAACCAGACTCATGTCAATCATCACTGTTTTCTTCCTGCATTACCGACTGCACTATATAGTTCTCCACAGTATCTGCTGCTGGCTAATATATATTTTAACTGTTGACCAGTATCACTTAATCTTATCCTACACTTTATTACATGTATAGTTTATTTCTCTTATCTTATCATGTTTAATGTTGCAGCATTGTACCGAGACAAATTCCTAGTTTGTGTACTACATGAACAATGGCAATAAACCTGATTCTGATTCTGATTCTGATTCTGAGTATTTTTGCAGCAATATCCATGAGCAATCATCAATAAAACGCTAATTTTCACCAACATCTCCCATTAATATTTATCAACATCCACCAACAGCAACTAACAACAACCACTTTCCACGAGCAGTTGCCAGCAGCCACCAACAACCAGCATCTGACAAAAGCCGATATCCACCAACTACCACCAGTACCCACCAGCTTACACCAATATCAACTGGACTGTTGTCAAAAGGTAAAACATTTACCCTACAGCTGCTAGTTTGTGGATTTTAGCCCTGACCTGATCATACTTAAAGTCTATATAAACTATGGATCTGGGCTGCTTCTTCCTCCAGTGGACCAATGGTGCTGCAGGTTGTGCAGGGGCTTCAAACGGCAGCTGGCTATGTGTAGATGTTGCAGCAGGCATCCCTCTTGACTCAGGGCCCTGGTCTGTGAGGTTTTTCAACAGGACAATGCTTCAGGTCACTATGCCCACCTGACCCAGGTGGACCTCTTTTGGACCATCCTGCATGTTCCTCTGATCTAAATTCCATTGAGAATGTTTGGGGATGGATGGCTAGGGAACTTAAAAAAAAATGGACATCAGTTCCAGACTGTGGATGTCCTTCGTGAAGCCATGTTCACCACGTGGAGCAATGTTCCCATCAGCCTCTTGGAAACACTCACATCAAGAATGCCTAAATGAGTTTTTGAAGTGATCAAGAACTGCTGAGTCCCTTTTTTTGACACTTTCAGTTCTGTTTTGGGGTTTTGGGGGTGTGTGTGCTGTGGTCTTAAACTTTTGATTAACTGATGAACAGCCTGTTTGAGTTTAAATGCAATGTTCAATAAATTGCCTACTCTGATTTTTTTTTTTTTTTTTTTTTTTTGGCTCTTGCACCTGTTTCTCCTTTTTGCATTTTGAAGCTCTTCTTACAGCCTGGTTATGATCCATCAGCACAAAATGCAAATAATTGAAAATTTTCTCCCAGTCTTTAGAGTTTGTTCAGGAGTGTAAAGACTACTGTCAATTTCAACAAGCTACAGTACCACCATTATCTATCCACCAATATCAAGCAACGATTACCAGTATCAATTCACCAACTACCAGCAATATCTATCCACCAACCAGTTTTGGAAATTAATTTGTTTCCTACCAGCTATAGAGGCTGGCGGCTTCTAAGTTCTACCATGTAGTGTTTATCATTTCTAAACATTAATTTGCAGCTTTAAAATCTTGCAGACCCTAAATTGTAACCATGATCCTAGGATTCTGCACAGTAATCAGTGCTAAAAAAAAGAGGTAAATTATGAACCTTTTGATTTTTCATACATTTTTAAACACTCTTCTACTTTGCTTCTCTACCCCAGGATATGTGCCTTTTGAACTTGGAATGGAGTGAACAGGGTCAACAGAGATTGGATGATGGGATGTGTACATAGGTTTTCTGTGACCAGTGGTATGCTACTGTGTATCTGATAGATTCCAGAAACTATTTTTTAGAGTGTCTGCATCCCCACAGTATGTCACCTTGGATGACTGCTCATGTCATCCGTATTGGAATTTGCGGCTGCCTTCGGCCTGGAGTTTTACCAGAACTGTACTATGTAGGGAGCCTGATTCCTGAAGGAAGGTGCTAATGACTATGGTCAGCATTAACCAACTATTGCCAATAGTCATCAGCCAACATCTGCCGCATCTAAGCACTAACTACCACCAGTACTTTTCAAGCAGCACCAACATCTATCAACCAAATCTTGCCAGTATCTACCAGCTACCACCAACAGCCATTAGCAGCCATTTTGTATCTTGCAATATCTTCTAACTTTCCACAGACTGAATATTGTGCCATGATAGTTAACAGAAATAATTGAAAATCTTGTTGCAAGCTTGAAGAACACAACATTGTTTGCATAGTTCTTGGCTCTTGTGGAACAGAGAAACTTTCTGTTGTTTTTGTTACCTGAGACCTAGGGCTAGATTTTGTTGATTTTATAACAACTGTCCCATTGTAAAGTTTTCACCACTGTGAAGCCTGTAATGTCGCCTCCACACGCTCAACCACAGTTGCAGTGTTTCCCCTCTCAGCCGTAACTGACGATGCTGCAGCGGTCAGCCCAGTTGTGACTGTAAACCCCCATCCTGTGGAGAGGGAGGTGGCGCGTGGCGTACCGCACTGTGTTGATGGATGTCTGGCCCACATGAATGCTGCAGAGCAGGGGTTCTAATTAGCTGTTTATGTTGTTTTCCGTGAATGACCAGAAACTGTTGACCGGGGCAGCCTGTTGACCGCATCGCTCCCAAATAAAACCTTCCCTTTGAAAGTCATCTCAGACTTTCTCCAGCCATCACTCTGAGGAGGTTCATGTGGGCGGAGGGCTCACCTGCTGATTTCCATGTTGCTGACAGGTTGTAGGCTGCATCTTTTTTTCCCCCCACAATCCTCTTCATCCTTGCTTAATGAGAGAAGTCAGACGGCTGTAAAGAGTTGACGTAGCTGTGGTTAAGCAGAAAGGAGATCAGCTGAAGGAGGCTTTGATATGAAAAATACCAGAAAATCGGTTCAACTGATGTCCCTGCTGTATTAATTAAATCTGACTAAAAATGTGTGTTCTCAGGCTTCACACTTTGAAAAACTGTTAAACTGTTAATTTGCTCCAAGTAGCTTCAAAAACAGCCCACGCTTCTTAAAGGGGACGTATGAAGAAAGCTGCACTTTTCCATTGTTTTTGCACATCTATTTGTGTCTGAAGTGGCTAGCAAGCAGCCAATAGGAAGAGATTGAACAAACCGGTCAAGAACGCTAGCTCTGTCCTGGGGCAGTGCCTTGACCCAGTGGAGGAGATAGGAGAGAGAAGGATGGTGGCTAAGCTGTCATCTCTGCTGGAGTCCGAGTCCCACCCTATGCAGGACATACTTAACGCACTGAGGAGCTCATTTAGCAGTAGGCTACATCATCCTAGGTGCGCGACCGAGAGGTTTCACAGGTCCTTCCTACCAATGGCTGTCAGACTTTATAACCTAAGCAGGGCTGCTCGCAGAGATAGCAAAAAAAACATGACAACCTAATAGTATTGAATGCAAAAGACGCAACAGACTTACACAAAATGGTCCCCTCCAGTATACAACTAGGATAATATCAATCGCTACGGAGGATGACAATATGTATGGGTACATATTCATACTATGTGGGGTAACAAATGGTTTATTCCATCTAGCTACAATGCTCCGCACTGTGTGTATATATATTTATATATTTATGTGTACATATGTATATTCACTGCTCTTATTTTCTTATCTTCTAAATTATTGCTCTGAGTGTTGCTATCCCTGTGCTGTTGCAATCCTGGAATTTCCCCATCGTGGGACTAATAAAGGCTTATCTTATCTTATCTCATCTTAAGTGTGGAAAAAGCACAACCCCATCACTGTTAGTGTCCACCTTGGTTTCAGCACCTCACACTAAATGAGCAGCATGGTGAGGGCAGCACGGTGGTTCAGTGGTTAGTGCTGTTGTTTCACAGCTAGAAAGTTTCAGGTTCGAATCCCTGGGCTAGCAGATCTGTGGAAAATTGTGTTTTGTGCTGCTGTAACAGCAAAATGGACTTGGAAAGAAGCTTTATGCCAGTTTGCTACTGGAGCTAGGAGCTAGATAGCTAACATGAGCAGTATGGGTACAGCAACCACCCTTAGCAGTGATGGAAGATGGACGAACTGGGACTCATGAGCATTTAAAGAGACATGCACTCACCCAGCCGGCATGTTGACCAGTTGCCCTCACATCTCATGTGATGAAGGTCCTGGAGAGACTGGTCTTAGCCCACCTGAGGCTGCAGGTGAAGACGTGGCTGGACCCTCTGCAGTTTGCATATCAGCCCCATTTAGGAGTTGAAGATGCTGTCATCTACCTGCTGCAACGAGCCCATCTGCACCTGGATGGTGGAGGAGATACTGTAAGAATCACTTTTTTTGATTTCTCCAGTGCCTTTAACACCATCCAGCCACTGCTGCCGGGCGAGAAGCTGCGGGTGATGGGGGTTGACAGCTCTGTGATCTCCTGGATTGCTGACTATCTGACAGGAAGACCACAGTTTGTCAGGCTGGGCAGTGTCTTGTCTGGAGTGGTGGCTAGTGATACGGGAGTGCCACAGGGGACTGTGCTCTCTCCTTTTCTTTTTACCTTATACACCACGGACTTTCAGTACAACACTGATTCATGCCACCTGCAAAAATTCTCTGATGACTCAGCTGTTGTGGGGTGTATAAGAGGAGGAGAGGAGGGGGAGTACAGGGCACTGGTAGATTTGTGGAGTGGACGGAGCAGAATCACCTGAGGTTGAATGTCAGCAAGACCAGAGAGATGGTGATTGACTTCAGGAAGAGGAAGGCTCCTTCTCAGCCACTGCAGATTAGGGGGGAGGATGTGGGAGTGGTTGAGGACTACAAATATCTGGGTGTCAGGATCAGCAGCGGGTTGGACTGGAGATCCAACACCGATGCTGCGCACAAGAAGGGGATGAGCAGACTCTACTTCCTAAGAAAGCTGAGATCCTTCAACGTGTGCAGCAGGATGCTGGAGCTTTTCTACCAGACTGTTGTCGCCAGCGCCATCTTCTTTGCTGCAGTCTGTTGGGGTAGCAGTATTAGGGCCAGAGATACCAACAGACTTGTCAAGATTATCAAGATGGCTGGTTCTGTAACTGGTCTCAGACTGGAGACCTTTGAGACAGTGATGGAGAGGCGAACACTAAATAAACTGCGATCCATCATGGACAATCCTGATCACCTTCTCCACCACACACTAGATAGACAGTGAAGCACTTTCTCCAGTAAACTGCTATAGCTTCGTTGTTGAACAGCCAGATACAGGAAATCTTTCCTGCCACAGGCAATTTCACTGTACAATAACTCACTATGATGTTGTATTCTGGCATAGCTATGCTGCCACACTGCATCTTACAGACTAACTGGTACATCACTTTTCACTCTGCTCCTGATAGTCCTTCTTTGTGCAATGGGATGATTCATGTGTTTATACAGGTCATCATATATTAAGCTATGATGTATATAGGTTTTATAGTCATATTAGTTTTTTACTTTCCATGGGTAATCCCTTTGTCTGTCATGTGTGTGTTTCTGTTGTTTGGTTGTCAACTGTCATGCTGCTGTTACACTGTAATTTCCCAGTTTGGGATCAATAAAGTACATCCATCTATCTCTCTATCTCTCTCTCTCTCTCTCTCTCTCTCTCTCTCTCTCTCTCTCTCTCTCTCTCTCTCGTGCGCATGCGTGGGCGTTTGTGGGAGCAGGGGTGTGGAGTGGTGTCGAGTGAGTACTTTAAACTTTGTATTTTCTAACTTTTTCTCTATCTTGTGTGTTTGAGGTGTGTGTGTTTAATATAGTGGGTTGAGTGTCTGTGTGCTGGGGTGTGAGTGTTGGAGTGAGTGTGTTGGGGAACGGTAGCTTCTGCTGCCGGTTTTTCCCGGCCGGCATCATGCCGGTGATTGATGGTGGTGTGGAGTTTGAGCGCTTAACCCGGCGTCATGGCGTGAGAATCCTCCCGACAGTTCCCTGTTCTGTGGAGGAGGCCAGCCTCGCTGTAGGACAGGTGGTTGGGCATGGCAGCATAAAATCAGCATCGAGGATGAACAGCGCAATTGTGATCTTTCTGGATTCGACTGAAAAAGCTGATCAGGTGGTGGCACAGGGGGTGGTCCTAGGTGACACTTTTACTCCCGTTTTACCGCTGGCGAATCCGTCTAGGAGGATCACCATCTCAAACGCTCCTCCTTTCGTTAAAAATGATCAGCTGATTAGAGAGTTGTCCCGTTTTGGCCAGGTTGTGTCCCCTATCAGAATGGTCTCTCTGGGTAGTAAATCACCCCTGCTGAAGCATGTTGTGTGTCACAGGAGGCAGTGTTTCATGGTGTTGAAAGACAGCTCTGCTGAACTGAACGCGTCTTTTAATTTCAGGATTGACGGCTTTAGCTACTTGGTGTTTGCAACATCTGAAACCATGAAGTGTTTTGCGTGTGGCGCAGAAGGCCATCTTATTAGGTCATGTCCTGAAAAGGCGAACACAAAGAGCACTGGCGGTAAGAAAGGTGACGCCGCTGTTTCTGGTGGTCCGGAGGGTAGCGCTACATGTGGTGCGGCGGATGCCGCTGCGGCGCCCGCTTCTGCTGGGGCGGTCGCGGCCGCAGTCGCGGCCGCGTCCGCTACTTCTGCGGGGGCGTCCGCGTCCGCTTGTGCTGGGGCGGCCGCGGCCGCCTCTGCTGGGGTGGCCGCGGCGGGCGCGGTAGTTGCCCCCCCAAACAGTGATGGTGGGGAATTTCTGTTTGGCGGCAGCTCTGATCATTGTGACGAGCCTGTCGCCCGGGGTAAACAGGTGGAGGGTGTAAGTAAAAGTGCAGTTAAACGAAGGAACGTGAATGAACAGACTTTGCAGGCGGGGGAGGAGCGGTTTGAGGCTGTAGCGGACACACAGAGCAAACACTGCATGACAAACGTTGCGTTTCATGAAGAAATGCAGGAATGTAGTTTTGTTGAAGAGGATCCTTTTAAAGCTGCACAAAAAAGGAAAAGTGCGGAAAACTTGCAGAGCTCTGCTAAATCTAGTAGGGTTGGGAATTTAGATTTACTGAATGAGAGCGCTTCTGACGAAAGTGGAGATGAGTCTGAACTGATGCAGACGCAGGAGGAGCAAAGCTCCTATTGTTTTACTAAAATTAGGCAATTTCTCCAGGTGACTAAGGGGAGCAGAGCTGTGAAAGTGGAAAATTACTTTCCAGATCTGGAGTTATTCGTGGCATCAGCTCGCAAATTTATGAAACTGAATGATGGGAATGAGACTTTCACTGATCAGGAAATTTATCGTTTAAAGAAACTGGTTGCTAAACTGAAATTGCAAATTACTAACAGTCATGTTGACTCTTAGTTTGTTTCTTCCCTTTTATGCTATGTGTGTGTTTTTTTACTGTACCCTATTTTTATCCTTTTTAATGCCCCACCTTAGAATTGGCACTCTCAATATTAATGGGGCCAGGGATGATGTAAAAAGGGCCTCTTTATACAAGCTTTTTAATTTAAAGAAACTTGACGTGCTGATGGTCCAGGAGACTCACAGCACTGTGGACGTTGAGAGCCATTGGAGAAAAGAGTGGGATGGCTGCATTTTTTTTTAGCCACAAATCCAGTAGCAGTGGGGGGGTGGCTGTACTTTTCCCTAGGGGTTGTGTGCCTGTCTCTTATGAGGTAGAAGAGGTGGTGAGAGGTCATTTCCTCTTATTAAAGGTACAGTTTGAAAACGTGAACTTCGTTTTTATAAACGTGTATGTGCCAACACAGAGAGCAGAGAGGATCAGGGTCTTTGACGTGCTTTCGGATACGGTTAAGTCCTGTGATCCAAATAGTTTTTTATTTCTGGGGGGTGATTTTAACTGTACATTAAACCACAGACTAGACAGGAACCATCAGGAGCCTCACCCTGCTTCTGCCAATAGGCTGAGAGAACTGGTTAAAACACATGAAATGGCTGATGTGTGGAGATCACATCATGGGGACCAGAGGCAGTACACCTGGAGCCATGTCAAAGATAACCTTTTATCTATGGCTAGGTTAGACCGTTTTTATGGTTTTAAACATCAAATGAGTGTTTTTAAAAATAGTTGTATCTGTCCTGTTGGTTTCACTGATCACTGCCTGCTGTTTTGTTCTGTGTTTATTGAAAATGTAAAGTGTAAGAGTGCTTTTTGGCATTTTAACAATACACTTTTAAATGATGTGTTTTTTAAAGAGGTTTTTCATGATGTTTGGAAGTCACACAGGGAACAAAAACCCTCTTTTAGTTCTCTCCAATTGTGGTGGGATTTTGGTAAGGCCCAGATAAAACAACTCTGCCAACAGTACACTCAAAATGTCACTCGTAGCTTGACCCAATCCTTGAAAGTTCTGGAGACTGAGGTGGTAGAACTAGAGGAGTTGCTCAGTTCTACAGGAAAACAGGAGCACTTAGAGGCTCTCAAGTCAAAAAGGTCAGCCTTGGCTAGCTTGCTAGGGGTCACCGCACAGGGTGCTCTGGTCCGCTCACGCTACATGGATGTAGCTCTGATGGACTCGCCCTCCCAGTACTTTTTTGGACTGGAGGGGAAAAATGGACAGAGAAAGCTCATTCACTCCTTGTTGGGCGATGACGGGAGAACAATCTCCACAGCAGCAGAGATCAGGAAACACGCTGCTAGCTTTTACAGTGAATTGTTTAGAGCAGAGTGGAGGGAGGACACGTCACTGGGCCAGGTTTTCCTTGATGGTCTTCCAGTGCTCTCAGAGGACCTTGTTGCCGGCTTGGATGCTCCACTGTCTCTGTCTGAGCTGCATACGGCGCTAATGAGCCTCCAGAATGGAAAATCACCAGGCATAGATGGTCTCTCTGTGGACTTTTTTAAGGAATTCTGGCCCCTGCTTGGTCCAGACCTGCTGGAGGTTCTCCAAGATAGCTTGGAAAGGGGGACCCTACCCACGACCTGCAGGAGGGCCATCATCACACTGTTGCCGAAAAAGGGGGACCTCCAGAGCCTAAAGAACTGGAGGCCAGTCTCTCTGCTCTGCACAGACTATAAGATTCTCTCAAAAGCTCTGGCCCGAAGACTGAGAAAGGTGATGAGCGAGCTCATTCATGTAGACCAGACTTACTGTGTGCCTGGCAGGCTGATTAGTGACAACGTCACTTTAATTCGGGATATTTTGGAGGTCTCTGGTTCATTGGCGGTAGAAACTGGTTTGATTTCAATTGACCAGGAAAAGGCGTTTGATCGGGTTGAACACCAATATTTATGGACAGTTTTAACAGCTTTTGGGTTCAGCCCAGGCTTCATAGCCAGGATACGGGTCTTGTACAGTGACATTGAGAGTGTGCTGAAGATAAATGGGGGCCTGTCTGCCCCTTTAAAAGTCCAGAGGGGGGTTCGGCAGGGCTGCCCTCTCTCAGGGATGCTGTACTCCCTCGCCATAGAGCCTTTGCTTCACTGCCTGAGAAGGGATCTATCAGGAGTTACTTTTCCTGGCTGTGACACCACGTTCAAGCTGTCGGCCTATGCAGATGATGTAGTCATTCTGCTAAATAAGCAGAGTGACATTGACGTTCTGGTTAGGAGTGTCAATCTTTTTGGCCAATTTTCCTCTGCAGAAATAAACTGGGGAAAAAGCGAGGCTCTGATGGTGGGGGAGAAACTAGAAAATCAGCTTACGCTGCCTGGTGGGTTGATTTGGAAAAAAGGAGGTTTTAAGTATCTTGGTGTCTTTATTGGAAATCAGCAGTTTGAGCAAAAAAATTGGGATGGGGTCATAGAGAAAATTAACGGGAGACTAAACAAATGGAAGTGGCTAATGCCAAGAATATCTTTTAGAGGAAGAGTGCTCATTTTAAATAATCTTGTTTCCTCATCCCTGTGGCACCGCCTCATGTGCATGGACCCCCCTGCTGGTTTGTTGTCCAAAATTCAGTCTGTTTTGGTGGACTTTTTTGGGGGGGGGTGGACTCCACTGGTTTCCTCAAGCCCTGTTATTTCTTCCCAAAGAGGAGGGGGGGCAAGGAGTGATTCATTTAGCTAGTAGAGGTGCTGCTTTTAGACTGACTTTCATACAGAGACTGCTGACACATACAGACAGAGATTGAAGCTCACTAAACCTGTTGTGAGCACTACGAAGATACGGACCAGTGATGCTGAGGAGAAGCTGGAAACGTGCAGGGAAATATCTGACTGGGGCATGCTTAAAGGAGCCACGCATGATCTGGATGAGTACACGGACACTGTGAACTCATATATCCACTTTTGTGAAGAGAACATTCTTCCATCACGCACCAGGGTGAGTTACTCTAATGACAAACCCTGGTTCACAGCTAAGCTCAGACAGATCAGGAAGGAGAAGGAAGCAGCGCTGAAAAGTGGAGACAGGGACTGCTACAGGGAGGTTAAATACCGGTTTAACAGAGAGCTGAAGAGGGCTAAATCTCTATACTCAGAGAGACTCCAGCAGCAGTTCACTGCTAATGATTCGGCTTCCGTGTGGAGAGGACTAAGGCAGATCACCAACTATCGGCCTCAGGCTCCTAAAGGTCAGGATGACAAAGCCCTTTGTCAGAGACTGTCCCAACACTATGCCCGTTTTGACACCTCGTCATCTGTGTCCAACTCCCCCCCTCCCTCCAGCTCCACAGCCTCCACATTCCCTACTTCATTTAAGGCACCCCCCCCCCTCCTCCCCCCCTCCCCTTATCATCAGTGAGCAGGATGTGCTCAAACAGTTCTCCAGACTGAACCCGCGCAAGGCCCCCGGCCCAGACGGCGTGTCTCCCTCCACCCTGAGACTCTGTGCGAAACAGCTGGCTCCTGTATTCACAGACATTTTTAACACCTCCCTTAAGTTATGCCACGTGCCATCCTGCCTCAAATCCTCCACCATCATCCCTGTCCCCAAGAAGCCACGGATCACTGGACTTAATGACTACAGACCTGTAGCGCTCACCTCTGTAGTCATGAAGTCCTTTGAGCGCCTGGTCCTGTCCCACCTCAAGTCCATCACCACCCCTCTCCTGGACCCGCTGCAGTTTGCCTACCGAGCCAACAGGTCTGTAGACGATGCAGTCAACCTGGCCCTCCACTCCATCCTGCAGCACCTGGACTCCCCGGGAACCTACGCCAGGATCCTGTTTGTGGACTTCAGCTCCGCATTCAACACCATCCGCCCCGCTCTGCTCCGGGACAAGCTGTCCCTGCTCAACGTGCCTGACTCCCTCTGCAGGTGGATCATCGACTTCCTGACGGACCGGAGGCAGCATGTGCGGCTGGGAAAGACTGTGTCAGACTATACTAGCATCAGCACCGGATCACCCCAGGGCTGTGTACTTTCCCCCCTACTCTTCTCCCTTTACACCAACTCCTGCACCTCCAGCCACCAGTCTGTCAAGTTGATCAAGTTTGCGGACGACACCACCCTCATCGGGCTCATCTCCAACGGCGACGAGTCCGCCTACAGGAGAGAGGTGGCCCAGCTGGCGTCCTGGTGCAGCAATAACAACCTGCAGCTGAACGCTCTGAAGACAGTGGAGATGATTGTAGACTTCAGGAAAGTCACTACTCCTCTGCCCCCCCTCACCCTTTCAGGCTCTCCCATCACCACTGCTGATTCCTTCCGCTTCCTAGGCACCACCATCACCAGGGACCTCAAATGGGAGCTGACCATCAGCTCACTCATCAAAAAAGCCCAGCAGAGGATGTTCTTCCTGCGGCAGCTGAGGAAGCTCAAGCTACCCACCAAGATGTTAGTGCAGTTCTACACAGCCATCATCGAGTCCATCCTCACCACCTCCATAACCGTGTGGTACGCAGGAGCCACTGCCAGGGACAGACTAAGGCTGCAGCGCGTCGTGCGCACTGCTGAGAAGGTGATCGGCTGCAAGCTCCCATCTCTCCAGGATCTGTACATCTCCAGGACCCGGAGGCGTGCTGGCCGGATCATAGCCGATCCCTCACACCCTGGTCACGTACTGTTTGCCCCCCTCCCCTCTGGTAGAAGACTTCGGTCCATCCAGACTAAAACCTCCCGTCACATGAACAGCTTCTTCCCCTCTGCCATTAGACTGCTGAACACTAAGTGACTCTCGTGCACCATGTACAGCAGCTCAACCAGACTCATGTCAATCATCACTGTTTTCTTCCTGCATTACCGACTGCACTATATAGTTCTCCACAGTATCTGCTGCTGGCTAATATATATTTTAACTGTTGACCAGTATCACTTAATCTTATCCTACACTTTATTACATGTATAGTTTATTTCTCTTATCTTATCATGTTTAATGTTGCAGCATTGTACCGAGACAAATTCCTAGTTTGTGTACTACATGAACAATGGCAATAAACCTGATTCTGATTCTGATTCTGACGGGCCCCCAGGACCTGGTATGGAGGCCTTTGGCCTGTGTTATTTTACAGAGAGTCCTTGGGCTTGGGCTAGACCTCCCTGTGTTTTTAATGGATTTTAAGAACTCTAATGCACTGTCTTTACCCAGTTTTTACCGCAGTCTCTTTTCAGTGTGGACTCTTTTTAAAAAAACAAAGAGGGCCATGCGATTCCCTCTACTGGTTGTTGAGGGAGCCGCTGGTTTTTGGTGGTCGCCTTGGTGTCCTGCCGGGAGTTGGAAGGACCTTCCTTGATAGGCTGTGTTCCAGGAACGTTCTCACTCTGAAGCAAGTGGTGGAACTGGCTGGTCCTGGCCTCAACAACGCCTCAGCTTTAGCAGCTCATCTTGGTGTCAGGTCGAATCGTTTCATCGATGGTCTTCTTGCACACTGGAAACAGGAGCTTCATGGACTTGAGCACTCCCTACTCTTGGACTTTAGCAATGGCACGCTGCAGCCGGAAAGCACGGACCCCTTTCCTTCTCTCACGCTCTATATGGACTTTGACGTCGCTCCTTGCTCCTTACTGGCATTCTGTGCTCCCACTGGTGTGGACTTTGGAGGAGCCAGTGGTAAGGCACTCTACAGACTGGTGGTGATGGCACTCAACAAGGACAGATTGAACACCTGTGTGGACACTCCTTGGAGAGCCTATTTTAAACTAGGAAAAGGGCATCGGCCTGCCTGGAGGGCTCTTTATAAAGCCCCTCTCCCTAAGAGGCATGGAGACTTACAGTGGAGGGTCCTGCATGGTATTATAGCTGTCAATGCTTTTGTTTCTGTGATTAACAGCAGTGTCAGTGATCAGTGTGTTTTTTGTTCCTCTAGGGAGACTGTTTTTCATTGTTTTATTGAATGTCAGCGCCTGAGTGGCCTCTTTGAACTTCTCACAGAACTTTTTCATATTTTTAAGGAAGTTTTCTCTAAGCAGGTTTTCATTTGTGGTTTTATGTACAATCGTCGTTTTAAGCAGAAGTGTCAACTACTGAACTTTGTTTTAGGGCAGGCAAAGTTGGCTATCTATGTAAGCCGGAGAAGAAAACTTGAGAATGTTGAGAGTGATGTTGATGTCAAAATTTTATTTGTGAGGCTACTTAAAGCCAGAATCAGGCTGGACTTTCAGTTTTTTATGGGGAATGGGGATGTGGAAGGTTTCAGGACCCTCTGGTCCCTGGAGAATGTCCTCTGTTCAGTTCATGATGGACAGCTTTTTTTGGGGCGTTTTTTGGGGGATTAATTTTCTGTGTAATATAGCATGACATATAAATTGTATTGACTGATGGACAAATGTGTTTATTAAAGATCTTTTAAAAATCATCTCTCTCTCTCTCTCTCTCTATCTATCTGGGTTCCAGCAAAGGTTAAATCTAGGCTATGTTATGGGTCTAATGGATTCCATGTTGGTCCCATCTCTGTTTGCCCACTTGGACTTTACTTATTTACAAGCTATTTTCTCATAAATTTTCTATTTTATTGGAAATCTGTTTCTTTTTCCCCCTAATTTGATATTTTTCTTGAAAATTTGAAACTTTCTCATAAATCTGAAACTTTTTTAACTGTAAACTTCCAACTTTTTTCTCATAAATTTGATAGTTTTTCTTGTAAAATTTTGACTTTTTTCTTGCAAATTTGATAACTTTTTCATGTAATTTTTGATCTTTCTCATAAATTTTCCAGTTTTTTATCGTAATCTTACAACTTTTTCTCATAATTTTTTTTTCTTTGAAATTTGTGACTTTTTTCTCATAAATTTGCAACATTTTTCTTGTAAATTTGGAACTTTCTCAATAATTTTCAACTTTTTTTTACTGTAAACTTACAGCTTTTTCACCTAAATTTGGGACTTATTTCTCATAAATTTTCAATTTATTTACTCATATATTTGCCATATTTTGGTTAATTTTCAACTTTTTCTATTTTTTTCTTCATAAATTTGTTACTTTTTTCTTGTAAATTTGCTTCATTTTTCTTTTAATTTTGGAACTTTTTCATAAATTTGTTACTTTTTTCTCATAAATTTTCAATTTATTTACTCATACTTTTGCTATTTTAATATGCAACTTTTTTCTAATATCTTCATAAATTTGTGACTTTTTTCTTTTAAATTTACTAATTTTTTTGTAAGTTTGTAACTCTTTTCAAGTCATTATACATTTTTTTCTTGTAAATTTGTAACTTTTCCTCATGAATTTTAACCTTTTTGTCATAAATTTGCAACTTTTTTCTCTCAAATTTGTGACTTTTTTCAAAAATTTGCTACTTTTTGGTAAATTTGTCACTTTTTTCTTGTAAATTTTTAACTTTTTTCTGATAATTTTGCTTATGGCGCCAGTGTTACTGAAACCTCCCCCCCCACATTAAACCCATCGGGCCCAGTTGGGTTTAAAGCAGCTAAACCGATCACCTGCTTACCTTTACCACAGATAAAGTCCATATGGGCAAACACAGATGGGGCCAACAGGGAACCCATGGACAAATCCACATGGGACCCATTTATGCTATCATGGGGCCCACATGAATGTGCTGGCTGGGCAAATGTGCATTAAACACCTAACATATAATGTTATTCATATGTTGTGTGTATTTTTTTCATACAGGTGTGGAGCTCAGCTGGAACGATTAACCACCGCTGCAATGCTACGAAGCAAAAACACAATGTTGAAGTTTGCTTCCTCGGGTTTCTTACCCATAACACTGACATGGTCACGAGAAAACCAATTACAATCAGCTTTCTGGAGTTACCTGATTATTCAAACTGTCATGTAAACAGAGTTTTCCAGTTACCTTTATCGATTTACTCCAGTAATCGGTTTATTCGTGACCATGTAAACAGGGTCAAGGGCTCATTAACAGTTTATGATAAAACAGATTAATACCCCTAGTTATTTGACCAGTAAACTGTTTACTCAGTGCATGCAAACACCATAAGCTGTTTATTACCTTTATCGGTTTACTCCAGTAATCAGTTTACTGCTGACCATGTAAACATGGTCACTGAGCGATAGAGTGGGAGGCATCGCCAGAACAAATGAGTCACAGAAGGAATCCAGGAAATTTGGCTCAGGTAATAAAGCAGGAACAATTCACCCAAACTCTGGGCTGCCGTCAAGGAATAAGTCAGCGCTAACAACATGTTTAGACGACACACTGATGAGTCTCTCGCCAAACTATAGCCACCATTTAATTCCACTAATCTCACAGAGCCGTGGAGGTGGATGGCAGTAGTTCCCTCGCACAGACGCTTTTTGGGGCTCGCACCATCAATATTTCACTCGACATGACATGAGGTCATCTTTTGGACCTCTGAGCGGTGGCTGTGGCGATCTGGCGGATACCAGGCAGTGATCTCCACTCAATCCCAGGCAGATAATGATGTGTCAGGGGGGTCTGGGAGGAGAATCCAGTGGTTCAACACACAAGAAAAAACGGGAGGTGAATTTTAAATGGGCGGCCAGAGTGAAGGTCACTCATGCCGGCTGCTCACTGCCCCAGACAGAGAGAGGTCAGCTGGATGTTTCAAGTCAGATAAAGTACAGTCGAAGGAATAAACTAAAGTGGGGAGGCTCGGGTCACGGGCGTGCTTCCTCTGCCATGGTGTGTTGCTGCGGTGATGCATTTTACAGCTACTGTAGAAGATAATCAGAGTGGGAGGTGGGTGTCTTCTGTGATGTGGGTGACATAAAATGGCTCTAAAGATGGAGAGAAGCCTCAAAACATCTTATAATGAAAGTAAAACATTGGAATACTCACCCAGCCAACATGGCATAGTGGGGCCCACAATAGGTTACACTGGGCTGTCTTATGGGTCACATCTTTTCAACTTATTTTCTCATAAATTTGCTATGTTCTTGTAAATTTGTGATCCCCCCCCCCAATTTGATACATTTTTCTTGAAAATTTTAAACTTTCTCATAAACTTGCAACTTTTTTCTCATAAATTTGTTAGTTTTGCTTGTAAAATTGTGACTTTTTCTTGTAGATTTGCTCCTTTTCTTGTAATTTTGGAGCTTTCTCATAAATTTGCCACTTTTTTTTTACTGTAATCTTGCAACTTTTTACTTTTAAATTTGTTACTTTTTTCCTTGTAAATTTGGCATTTTTTTTAATAAATTTGTGATTTAGCAAAAATTTGCAACATTTTTCTTGTAAATTTGGAACTCTCAATTTTTTTAAACTTACATTTTTTTCCTCATAAATTTGCCACTTTTTTATTCTAATCTTGCAACTTTTTACTCATAAATTTGTTACTTTTTTCCTTGTAAATTTGCCTTTCTTTTATAAATTTGTGATTTTTAGCAAAAATTTGCAACATTTTTCTTGTAAATTTGGAACTCTTTCAAATTTTTTTTTAACTTTTTTAATTGTAAACTTACATTTTTTTTCCTCATAAATTTCTTACTTTTTTCCTCATAAATTTGACTTTTTTTCTTGTAAGTTTGTAGCTCTTTTCCAGTCATTTTTACTTTTTTCTTGTAAATTTTCATAAATATGAATTTGCTAATACTGTAATGAAAAGTGTTATAAATTTGCTATTTTTTTGTAAATTTTTGACTTTTTTCCTCATAATTTTTGACATTATTACAAATAAATTTCCAAATTTTTCATCATAAATTTGTTACTATTCTCTGTAAAATTTTGACTTTTTTCTCATAAATTTTAACATTTTTTCTAATAAATGTGTTACTTTTTCTAGAAATTTGTGACTTTTTCTGAAAAATTTTCTATCTTTTGTATATTTAAACTTTTTTCTCTTAAATGTTGACATTTTTTCTCATAAATTTGCTGCCTTTTTTTTTTTTGTAAATTTGCGACTTTTTCTCAGAAATTTTCACATTTCTACTCATAAATTTGTGACTTTTTTCTTGTAATTTTGCCTAAGGCACCGGTGCTACTGAAACCTGCTCACCCAACTTAAATCAATGTGGGACCTAGATGGGTTTAAAGTGGGTAAGCATATTACCCACTCATCTGAACCAAAGGTAGAGTCCATGTGGACAAACATGGAACCCATGGACAAACCCACTTTGGACCCATAAGAAAATCTAGACCAGATTTAACCTTTGGTGGGGCCCAGATGGACATGCTGGCTGGGTAACAGCAGTCTTTTTTAGATCAAGTGCCCACTTCCTGTTATAGGGGAGGAGATGAGCTGTTCTGATTGGGTAATTCTATGTTAAACCCAAAACGCAGCTCTGAATAATTAAGAAAAATTAGACAACCTAGCATTTGCTAGCTCCAAGCCTTTTTTTTCCCCACCACTGTAGCATCAGAAATTGACCTGGACATGCTCATAAATTAATTTTGAGCCTCTGACAGTCCACTTTTCAATAGATTGTCATAATACAGCCCTTAATCTCATACCAGGACCATCAGACAGCATCAGTTCCAATCAACAAGCTTCTCCTCAAAGAGACAGTAGAGATGTACACATCTGAAACAAAAGTATCTCATGACTCTCAGAGAAGACCCAGTGACCCCAGAGTCAGTCTTCATTTATTTAATTTAAAAGCTTTGCCTAAAACCAGACAGCAATCATCATCTGTTAATAATGTAAATCCCTGTTCTGGATCACTCCCAAAATCCCAAACAATTGTTCCATGGCCAGAGGCTTTTTCTGACCATCAAATTTAATAAAGGATCACTGTGAGTCTTTGAGAACGGACATCCGACTAATTAAGTTCCTTTGTAAATGCAATCAAGTAAAAAGACGGAGCGGTCGAAACCAAAGGAAATCAGACATGTTGGACATTGATGATGATGTTTAACTGCAGCTAAAACACCAGTGACATTTAAAAACATAACTGAGCACAGCCACAGCATTTGTCTGTAATAAATACCAATGGTTTTCAGCTTTCTGATTAAATTTCCAAGGTTTAGGTTTTAATTCGGGATGAAAAAACATTGGCGTCATCGATGTTTGGTTGTTTACACCATGATAAGCTCTGGATGAAAACTAGGTTAAGATTTCAGGATTTTTTGGATATCATGCCGATACTTGGACCACGTTACAATGTTATCAGGATTTTGCAGAATCATTTGTGTTGTGATTTCCCATTCTAATCTCAGGAGTCACTCCTCTGCTGTGCTGACCTAACCAGACAGTGACTTTAGCACCATCTAGTGGACTGAAAAGTCAACTGTTTTTTATTACTTTGGCACCCCAAAATACTGCAATATTTCTTAATACTTTTCTTAAAGTATCAAAAATATGGGTTTCTCACAGTGGGGCAAGCTTTAATCACGATTAATCACATTTATTTATTCATTTTTACCCCATCCTGTCTAGCAGCTAGGTAAGCAGAATGGATATCTGCTTCCCTTATTGTGCCAGACAGATTTACTTTGCCAAAAGGAGCTTTTAGATGACAAGGCAGCTTGCTTCTTCTGAATCACATCGCACTAATAAGTGTATACTGCCTCCATAAAATAAAAAGTACTTGGGGCTCCAGGCTAAAATTTACCCTGTAATGTACAGATATAAGTGGGATTACACCATAAAAATTTGGGCTCCTACAGACCTCCAGAACCAGGACAGGGAAATCAATAACGAGCACCCCCGTTTGATTTGAATCCTGGATAAAATGAAAACTACAGGGAGTTCTGGCTAAAAATGTAGATTTATAATGTCATCGACACAACATATCACAATACTGCGCTGTATCAATTTCCCCACCAATAAAAAACACAGAATTAACTCTCTGAATGTTTTATCACGTAAGCAATCAATCAAGTAGATTTTACTGCCAACATATAGCCAGAGTTTTATCACCTTATTCTCAGTAGTTTTGTAAAGTTGCCACTAAACAGGAAGTTGAAATAAGCCACGAGACCATTTTTAACATTCAAATATTTGCTCCTAAACACGTAAAGGGACACTACCTTCTGAAAATCAGGGATTACCTCAATTATTCATTTCTGTCTTGCCTTCAGCGTAACTAGAATTAATGAAACATGCTGAAGCATTCAATTAATGTTCATTACACATATTAGTAATACTGAGAGACTAATTTAGCCCTTTTTATATTACTTTGTTATTTGTTCATCAATCTTGTGCACTCAAACCAGACCAGTAGGCCGGTCGTCTGGTTTACCTTCAGGTGAATTGGAGTTATAGTGAGTATAGAATAGAATCACAACTTCAAAATGATCACACTCTGTTGCTCTGCAGCCTGAAATGAAGACAGACACAATTTGTGTTTCATCTAGCTGCAATTCCTCATTGCAATTCATGACATCCAACTGAAAGATGTAACATATTTTGTTCAAATTTACTTTAATTATTTAGTTATTGCAAGCTTCCTTGTAGCACTGTTGGGGCTTAAGCTAGCACGTTTGGTTCCCTGCCCATCTACATGACAGACAGCTAGGCTGGCCAGTAATAGCACAGCGGGCAGGTGTCAAGTCTAGGCGCATTTCCCCTTTCTCGACATACAGGAAAATACCTGGAAGAGTCAAACCGGCCTCTTGGAGAGAACAACAAGAGAATTTTTAAACACATTTCAGGAGGTTAAAACCTACAAAAACACAATTTTCAGTCATTTTTTAGTTGGGATATGTCTCTACTAACTTTGCACATCGACACTTTACAATATTTCCCCACTCTTCTTTGAAGAACTGTTGGTGTTCTGGTAAACTTTCCACAGATTTCCAGTGGTTTTAAGTCTGGACTCTGGCTTTTCCATGCAAAGATATTTAATCATTCATTCATTTCCCCTGGGTCATTGCCATGTTGGAAGGTGAACCTTCTTCCCATTGACGACATTCTGGCAGAGGGCAGCAGGTTATCCTGAAGAGTTTGTCGGTTCTTTGCCCTATCCCTTTTTCCTTTTATCCTGACACTTCCCCCAGTCCTTTCTGCAAAGAAACACCGTGGCAAAAGGATCTTGCTACCTCCTTGCTTTACTGTAGGACTTGTATCATTCGGACTGTGAGGCCCCAGTGTTCGGATCAACAAAGATCAAGGAGATCTTTGCCTTGCTGCAACCTCAGAATGCTTACGGATGGTAAAGTTGGTGGAGCACACAGAAGAGTGAAGAAATTGAATAACTCCATCTTGGTGAAATCATCATGGGAATCAAAGAGGGGAAAGGAGCACCCTTCCTTGCTTTAAACCACAGAGGCTAAAGTAGAACAGCCAGTTGACGGGTCGACTGAGTGCTGCATGCTAGCTGGTATGACAGTCACCTCAAGACATTCTAGCCAAGGAGGGTCTTAGTTGTACCAAGCACAACTCCCTTCTTAATAACAGACTTCACTGTGCTTCTTGTGATTGATAAAGACTTGTGTCCATCTTCTCACACTTGAAAATCCACAACTTTATCACTAAGATCTTTCGACAGTACTTCAGTTGCGCTATCAAGTAATGAAATGCAAAATCTCTTTTTAAGTCATGCTAATCAAAATGACCACAAGTAAAAGGGCTTGATATACCGTTGAGATGATAATTAGTTTTGTTTTTTGTTTTTTGTTTTTTTCCTGACCTGTTGGTATATCATTCAGCTGGATAAGCTTTATGGAGTAAAAATGGCTGGTAAAACAAAAGCAACAAAATGTGATTATTTTGAATGATTCTTCTCTTTACCCACTGTAGATGTGGAGCTTTTTAGGACAAAAACTCTTTGGATAATAACCCTGTATTATAACATCTTTTTTTCTTTGAAGAGCTTTGTAGATGCAGAATAAATCAAATTTATTCCCCCCTGCTCCTTGTTCGGCAGTCACTCATATCACAATTTCAAATCTGAGAGTGCTGACTCCATCTTCAGTCCAGCCGAGTGGCATTGATCATCCAAAACTCAGCGAGGCGTTACAGGTTTCCTAGCAGAGCTGTATATCTGTGTTTAGGGGTGGCACTGCATTAAGAAAACCGCCAATGGTATCGCTCAGCTCTAGATGAGGACTGATGGTTATTCCACTGGTAATCTGTTTAAAGGCAACAAACGAGCTCTTACCCCTTATCTATCAGTGGAATGCATTAGCGTGCATTGCTTACCAACATGTCAGATTCTCCAGCTGCATCACTCCCTGCTGGCTCAATTATTTCCCGACAACGCTCAGTCTGATACAGAATTCGCCAGCTTCGCCAGAGGGTTTGGTGTTTGATTGTGTTGGAAAAAGCAGCAGATGAATGCCTGTAATGAATGCACGGGCAAGATCACAGGGGTCCACTGTTTGTTTTGTAAAGACGGCGCTATATAACCTTGGCGGCTCATGAGCTCCGGCAGACACTCGGAGGCGAGGGTGACTCCTCCGAATCCCTTAACAGAAAGAGCACATCGAGTTATGTTTACAGACTTCAAAGCGTCTCCGGGTGTAATTTTACTCTCATTTGAGAACATTTTTATCAGCCCGTAACATCTTTGGCGTTTCAGCAGCGATTTGTCCCTTTTACCAAAATGGGAATCTTTGAACTTGTCGTCCACCCTCAGAGGAAGAGTGGGTAATCACACCTTGACACATCCTTTAGAAAAAGGCCAGATATGCCAAACAGCACTTGATTCTATGGGGGGATTTTCACATTTTTCTAGACAGTGCTGGATTTTCTACTGAATTAATTTTCTCATGTTCTTTTCTTTTAGAAATACACTGCACATCAAAAAAAAAAAAAAAATTGGTGATAGTAAAGGCAGAAATTTTCAAGTAAAAGACTAAAAATTTTCATGGAAAAATCTGAAACTTTTTGAAACAAATTTGTGAGGAAACAGAAGTAATATGCCAAGAAAATAGCCACAAATGTCTGAGGACAAAAACTCTCAAGGCATTACAACCTAAGTTTTTTCGGTAATAACTCTCACTTGTACTCATGTAGTTCATGTCATCAGGTAAAAATTCTTTTATCTTCAGTACAATTTCGGGATACTCATCCACCTTTGGTTTTAAACCCAAACACTGAACACATCATACAAAGCTATTATGGGTAATTTACATTTCTGTATTCATCAAAAAACGATTCCTTATCTGGGTGTCAGAACCTATTTTAAAAGGCTCTGCATGGATTTGACAAAAGCCATGTCACCAAATGTTTCCTCAACTTTTAATTAGCCAGATCTTTGTAACGTTCCTTCATGTAAAGTGTCCATCCTTATCACATTCCTGTGTAATTTGGCTCTTTGACTACAGCAGCAACTGGCCCAGTCAGGCTTTGCTTTATCCAACCAAGGGCTAATTAGCTTCAGATGTGTTTTGAGCAGATTTCAAACCAAACACCCCAAAGCTGCTTCCAAACCACAAGGGAGGCACCTGATGTTTGCAGACCTTACCGCCGCTGGTCTGTCAGTGGGATCCTGGATTTGTGTTTGCAGCGTGAGATATTCACAGGCACCTCTGGGCAGATGCCTTCGAGGCCTGGACTGGGGAACAGTTTAACAGCTTTTTCTGGTCTGGTTTCACATCAGCAATCACAATGAGCGTAGTTATCTGCGTATCGTCTATGGTGAAACTCACAATCTGGAGATCCAGCAACAAGATCTTCTCTCTCAGGTAGAAAGTAGTGCCAGTTAGTGAGGTAAAAATGAAAAACAGCATGAAGCCACAAATCATATTTTAACCCAACATTTTTCATAGTAGATTTTTTTTCTCTTTTATTGTAAATATGCAACTCAGCCCCAGCAGTGTTATGTCTCAGCTGCCGGGGAGGCGGAGATGACGGACTCATGTGAGGGTAGTGCTGTACGATATGACAAAAATTTCATATCATGATATACGTCATCTTATATGACGATAAAGATATATATCGCAATATACATTTTCTGTGTAGTCTACAGTTTAGATAATCACAAAAAAAGGACCATCTCTTTTTTTTTACATTTTAAATTACATACTGGAAAAAAAAAAAAAAATCAATTGTACAAATTGACCAAATTTGCACAAACTGAACAAATGGCAGTCTGAAGACTGCCTTTCTGGTCTGACTTATCCCGTTTGCTTCTTTGTAAAAATATTTCAGATTGACCTTGATCTGAAAATCAAAGGCACAAATGGAAATGTAAAAAATACATGTGATGACTTCATCTTTATTCATTATTGCTACTTGACTAATTAAAATGATTCAAAATCAAATAAATTGCATTAAGACCCAATTGCTTTTAATTTATTTATTTTGTTTATGTGCAGCTATCACAAACTTTTGCAGCTTTAATATTTTTTTCAGAAAAAACTAAGAAACGCTATAGTAATTTAAACCAAAGAAACAATGGTCTGATACACTCTTAGCGACAACTTACCATTGTCATTTAGCATTTACTGTTTATTAATTAAAGTGAGATGGTGTTAACGTGACTTACAGCCAATTAAAACGGGGTTAGAAGATGTTTGTTTCTGATGCAGCATGGAAGGAACAGTCCAGCATTTTTGACACATAGAAGAAGCAGATATATGACTAAACTATTAGTTTCGAGTTAGCTGCTGTGCTACTGGCTGGAATGAAGCCTGACCACTCACCAACACTGCTGTTCTGATGCACGCACTGGGGAGAGAGGCAGGGTGCTGACTAGTAGTGTGAGGAATGTTGCTGAAGAAACGGAGTATATGCATTTTAAATCCCAATAAAAATGATAGAGGGTTAGATGAAGCAAACCTTTTTATATCGTCATATTGCATAGCCCTACATGCAGGTATGAGTTTCAGCAATTTCCTAAGGAATAAACTAAGGGGCTGGTAACATAGAACTGAACATAAATACAAGAATTATAGTAAAAGGTACAGACCATACTGGAGCATGGTGAAAAGCAGAGGAGTGACAATCATATCATGGACTTATTTCGCGGTGGGGAACAGAGGAGTGAGGGGAGCTATATACAAACACTAATGAGGGCAAATGAGAAACAGAAACTAGCAAATCATGACGGTGAACCAGAAGGAGGGCTACAACAATAATGGTACGTGTCCAACTAAATACTCATTTTCACACTTCCCATTCATTGTTTACATAGCATGCACCCTGGTAGTGTGGCATCAAGAATCTGAAGCCGTCACCCTCCTCCACTTGAATCCCCACTCAGATCCAGAATATCCAAATGAGAAGCAAGTGCACGGAGCCGATCATTTCCCGGAGCTCGTGCAGAACTTTTAAATTAACAATTGTCATTAAAAAGTAAACACATATTTGGCAACTACACAATTATTACTCACCTTGATCATTTTCAGAAAAATGTTTAGCTTTTTACTTTTGAAGATATAGGCAAAAGTTTAACATCCGGACACGTCGCAAACAGACTAGAACAGCCCACCCACCAGGAGTCACGGTGACCAATGATGTGCAGGCTGTGCAGGTCGGGGAGGACAGAAAAAGTTCATCCAACTGCACTTTTTAAGATAAGATAAGATAAGATGAGCCTTTATTAGTCCCACAACGGGGAAATTCCAGGATTGCAACAGCACAGGGATAGCAACACTCAGAGCAACAATCAGAAGGCAAGAAAAAAAAACAAGCAAGCAAGAGCAGCTAATATACATATGTACATATTACTATAAAATATACAGTATATATACACACACACAGACACACAGTGCAGAGCATTGTAGCTGGATGGAATAAATATATGAATATATAAACACACAGTGCAGAGCATTGTAGCTAGATGGAATAATATGTAAATATATAAACACCCACAGTACGGAGCATTGCAGCTAGGTGGAATAAATATGTAAGTTTATAAACACACACAGTGCGGAGCATTGTAGCTAGATGGAATAAATATATAGATATATAAAAACACAGTGCGGAGCATTGTAGCTAGATGGAATAAATATACAGATATATAAATATGAACACACCCAGTGCTGAGCATTGTAGCTAGATGGAATAAATATGTAAATATATAAACACACACAGTGCAGAG
Source organism: Pholidichthys leucotaenia (assembly GCA_020510985.1). Lineage (NCBI taxonomy): Eukaryota > Metazoa > Chordata > Actinopteri > Cichliformes > Pholidichthyidae > Pholidichthys > Pholidichthys leucotaenia. The sequence continues at coordinate 98,596,638 of CM035841.1, read as the reverse complement.
CATTGTTGCTAGATGGGATGAAACAGCATAACCGTCTACTTAGTTATCCTACATGGTATGATTATGTGCCCATACATATTCTCACCCTCCATAGCGACCGGTATTTTCCTAGTTGTATGCCGGAGGGGACCATTGTGTAAGTCTATTGCACCTTTTGCATTTAAAAACTATTAGTTTGTTACGTCTTTTTGCTATCTCTGCGAGCAGCCCTGCTTAGGTTGTACAGTCTGACAGCCGTTGGTAGGAAGGACCTACGAAACCTCTCGGTTGTGCACCTGGGATGATGTAGTCTGCTGCTAAATGAGCTCCTCAGTGCATTCATTACGTCCTGCATAGGGTGGAACTCGGACTCCAGCAGAGATGACAGTTTAGCCACCGTCCTTCTCTCTCCTATCTCCTCCACTGGATCAAGGCGCTGCCCCAGGACAGTGCTAGCTTTCTTAATCAGTTTGTTCAGTCTCTTCCTATCGGCTGCTGTAATGCCACTGCCCCAGCAGACCACTCCAAAAGTGATGGCTGATGCCACCACCGTGTCATAGAATGTCTTCAGCAGCGCCCCTTGTACACCAAAAGACCTGAGTCTCCTCAGCAGGAACAGCCTGAGCTGTCCCTTCTTGTAGAGTGCGTCAGTATTGTGTGACCAGTCTAGTTTATTGTTCAGATGAACACCCAGGTACTTATAGGATGTCACCATCTCGATGTCTGTTCCCTGTATATTTACTGGTGCTGTGAGGGGCTGCCCATGCCTGCGGCAGTCCACCATCAGCTCCTTAGTTTTCCTTGCGTTGATCTGGAGGCAGTTCCGATGGCACCAGTCTACGAAGTCCTGGATAAGCCCTCTGTACTCAGCTTCATCTCCATTGGAGATGAGGCCAACGATCGCAGAGTCATCAGAGAACTTCTGTAGATGGCAGTGTGTTGTGTTGTGTGAGAAGTCCGCAGTATAAAGAGTGAACAGGAAGGGAGCCAGCACCGTTCCCTGGGGGGCCCCCGTGCTACTGATGATCGTGTCGGACACACAGTCCCGGGTTCTCACAAACTGAGGACGGTTCGTGAGGTAGTCCAGGATCCATGATGACAGGTGCTGGTCCACCCCTGCGCGCAGCAGCTTGTCCTTCAGGATCATCGGTTGGATGGTGTTGAAAGCACTGGAGAAGTCAAAGAACATGATCCTCACCATATTCCCGGGCTTCTCCAGGTGGGACAGAGAACGGTGAAGGAGGAAGATCACCGCATCCTCCACCCCGATGCCATGCTGGTAGGCGAACTGGAGTGGATCCATAGCTGGTTCCACCAGGGGGCGGAGGTGAGCAAGGAGCAGTCTCTCCAGGGTCTTCATCAAGTGGGACGTCAAGGCCACCGGTCTGTAGCTGTTCAGGTCTTTGGGGTGGGAAGTTTTTGGTACAGGTACCACACAAGATGTTTTCCACAGCTGTGGTACCCTCCCCAGCTTCAGGCTCAGGTTGAAGATGTACGTCACAATCCCACACAGCTGGTCTGCACAGGACTTGAGGAGCTTTGCGCTGATGCCGTCCGGTCCCGACGCCTTCCTCGCATTGATCTTCCTCAGCTCCGTCCTCACCTGGGTCCTGGTCAGGGTCAGGATGGGGAGCTGTGTGTTGGGGGTGGGGGGATGTTGGTGGAGTGGGGAGTGGGCAGTAGGACTTGATTTCTTCAGAGGCAGCAGTGGTTGTTGTGCAGTCAGGGGGGAGGGGCGGTTGGTCAAACCTATTGAAAAACAGATTCAGGTTGTTCGCCCACTCCCTGCCCCCCGTGGCCTGGGGGGAGGTATTCTGGAGCCCAGAGATGGTTCTGAGGTTTCTCCAGACCCTGCTGATGTCGTTCTGTTGCAACTTGTCCTCCATCTTCTTTCTGAAGCTGTCCTTGCCTTCTCTGATCTTTCTCCTCAGCTCCCTCTGTACGGACTTCAGCATCTCTCTGTTCCCCGACCTGAAGATCCTCTTCTTCTCTCTCAGAAGTGTTTTAATCTCAGGGTTGATCCAGGGTTTGTTGTTTGAGCAACACCGTATGGTCTTGGTGGGAACGGATTTGTCCACACAGAAGCTGAGGTAGCCCGTGAAGGTGTGAATGAGGCCATCGATGTCCTCACCATGTGGATCGCAGAGCTGCTTCCAGGCAGTGGCTTCAAAACAGCCTTTTAGAGTGTCCATTGTCTCCTCAGACCATAACTCCACTGTGCGCATGGCCGGACGTTGTCTGTGCACTAGGGGTTTGTACACCGGCCGGAGATGAACCAAGTTGTGATCCGATCTCCCGAGTGGGGGGAGTTGTAATGAGGTGTACGCCTCCTTAGTGTTTGCGTAGAATAAGTCCAGTGTTTTATTGTCTCTAGTGTGGCATGTGACATACTGGGTGAACGTCGGTAGAATGGGAGACAGTGAAACATGGTTGAAATCGCCTGAGATGAGGAGAAGAGCATCTGGGTGTTCTGTCTGCAGCCTGCTGGTTACTGAATGGATGACGTCACGCGCTGTCCCAGCGTTCGCCGTCGGATTTGCATAAACAACAATGCAGATCACGTGTGAGTGTTCTCTCGGGAGATATGTAGGCCTCATGCTAACAGCTAGCAACTCAATGTCTTTGCTGCAGTGTCGTTGTTTAACAGTGATATGTCCCGGTCTGCACCAGTTGTTGTTAACATACATTATCACTCCACCGCCCCTAGCTTTGCCACTGTCTGGTGTTCGGTCAGCCCGTATCATGTGGAAACCCTCCAGCTCAATGTTAGCATCTGCTGCTAGTTCAGTTAGTTTTAACCCCTTAGTCTTCCAGCCCATTTCTTGTCGAAGTGCGTGAAAAACATACCCAAACTAAATTGAAAGCTGCTCATCAGCCCCTTGCATTTCATGGGGTTGGTCTCATTCAAAAGAAAGCAATCTAAATATTTTAGCAAAACAGTCAGAATCCCCCGAAGTGCTTCAGCCACTGAGTAAAAGTGATCTAAACATACTAAATTTGATGAAAATAAAGTTTGCCTTGGTGTATTTTTAAATATAAATGCCTGAAAATAACATACAGCTGTTATGTACTGGCTGGAAAACACAATAGGAATGTAGAACCAAGTGTTATCAGGTTCAGGTTCAGGTTCAGGTTACTTTATTTGTACCCGTAGGTAGATTTGTTTTGCAGTCAGGTGACATCCATATTTACAAACCGCAATTACATTCAACATAAACACAAACACAGGCACACATGAAGCTGACTATAACACGATAAAAGTACTCAAGGCTCCACCAATCAGGACGTAGGACAAAGAGATAAGAGAAAAAACAAGGAGATAAGAGAGAAGGGTCATATTAAAAAGTTAGACTAGTCAAAGAGGTTAAAAACTCAAAAGTCTAAAATCCAATAAAAGATTTAGAACCCAAATAAAAAACCTACAAAAATAAGTAAATATAAAATAAAGTTAATAAATAGGTAACTAAATTATGTGCAATATATTGTTACATCTTGTTCATCTCTAACAGCAGCAGGAACAAAGCTGTTTTTGTAGCGCTGGGTTTTACTTTTTGGGACAGCAAACCTCCGTCTGGAGGGAAGAAGCTGAAAGTTGCAGTGCAAAGGGTGGGAGTCATCATTTAAAATGGAGGTAGCAATCCTCAGTACCTGTCTGGTGTACAAGGATGTCAGGCTCAGCTGTGACTCACCAAGAAAATGACTGGACCATCTAACTACCTGATCCAAGGATTTCCTCTGTTTCAGTTTTATCTGACCAAACCATAACACTAAAGAAAAGGATAAAACAGATTCAATAAAAGCCCGAAAAACATTGTCAATATGGTTTGGTCAGTTTGGAAGTGTGCAAGTTTCCTTAAACAATGCAAATGTTGCTGACCCTTTTTGCACACCCTTTCACAGTTCTCTTCAAAGTTTAAATTACTATCAATAATACTATCAGTAATCAATAATAAGTGTTATGAAGTTCAGGTAAAAATTTGGTAACAATAGGACAAGAAATGAATATACAGTGATCCCTCGCTACTTCGCGCTTCACCTTTCGCACCCTCAGTGCATCGCGGATTTTTCAAAAATATTCATCAAAAATTCAAAATTGAGAAAAAAATACATTAGAACATCACGTATCAACACGGAGAGCCCGCACAACTCAAAATTCACCTCTCTGATTCGCTGGCCAGCATCTCCCCCCTAAGAGATCGCTCCTGACTCTAGATTTTGTTCTCGTGTTGACTCGGCTTGGGAATCTCGCGAGAGATGCACTCTAGCGAGATTCTTTTCATTCTCTCGCTCTTTCTCTCTCCCGAGAGAGAGAGAGTGAGAGAATGAACGTACGTATTATTTATATTATTTATACATTATTTTATGTATCAAAAAACTAACGAGATCAGCCTGGAATTCCACAAAGGGGGGTGACGCTACTTCGTGGTTTTTCACTTTTTGCGGTCGGTTCTGGAACCCATTAACCGCGATAAGTGAGGGATCACTGTATTACACACCTTTTTTGTCAGGCGTCTTCATGCGTCTTCAAACTGTGCCAAATGGAATCATGGTCACCACCCCCCCCCCCCCCCCCGCCCGTGATTCTTCAGCTAAGGGTCGGGTCAAGTAATTAATAATTTCTTTGATGTTCCATGTTAATTTTAGCCATTTTTCAAAAAGGTCAGTAATGTTACAACGCTTTTTTCTTGGATTCACAGATTGGTTTACGCAAGCTTTATGCACCTGCATTTACGCACTCATTTTAGTGGGGGCAACGGAGCTGAACGGCCCCTTGTGAGGTATCCCTGAATTTAGAAATTAGTTGGCCATCATTTGCTTACTCTGAAATAACTGGCTTGTTGTGTTCCTGTTAGCTATGAGTCTGGACCTTCATGGGCCTTTATCACTCATTGGGTTTCCAAAGCTGTCAATCACAAAATTGAGGCTCTATCAGGTCAAATGAGCTGTCCAGCTCTCCTGGGCAAGCCCCTGGATGGGGGGGGGGGGGTGTTCTGTTTCCAGTTCAATCTCCTGAAAGTGATGTGTTTTTTAGCATAAAAAGCTAACCATTTTTGGCCAATTTTCAAACAAATGCTCCTATTTTTATGGGCAGTTTTCCCTGTTGTCATCAAGATGGACAATAAATCTTACTCAAATGGATCTATTTGACCCATTGGACCCTTTGCAATACAAATTGACCGTATTTGTGGAACAATCATTGATTCTGGGATGGCAAGGACATTCTTTCGGTAAGTGATTCGGTCGATTTCATGCTAATGCTAGCTGGTTAAAAGTTCTATTTAAATCCAGTGATATCATTTTTCTGAAATCTGTTTTAATTACTAATTAGACAAAATTCTAGGCGTTCAAATGATGTAAGGCATGACTGCCTTCTGTAAGCATGTTAAACACAATTCACTGTGTGGCAGCTGAGATTTTAAAAGGACAATTAAATACGCCCGGCCATGGTATCTGGAAGAATAATTGACTTTCTTAACACTTTTTTAAACTTTCTTAACACATAACACTTTCTTAGCTTCCGGTGCTACACGAGTCGGCTGCCTTTTTGCAGCAGTGGCTCAATTCTGAGTTTCTTTCTCGTTTTTTATTTTTCTGTTTTTTTCTTGAAACAACTTTCTGATCCTGTGACCCCGTATCCATCACAGATGCCAAGGACACATATATCGTCTCACGGTGATTGATATTAGCCATCTTTCAGCTCATATTGCCAATGAGTCCTGACCCAGTGAACGGAGGAGCTATTGTTTACAGTAGGAGCCAGCTGTTAGCACTGGGCTGCCCCACGGTGCTAACACAAAAACTCAATATCCCAAAAGAAATCAGGCGAAAACAATGGGGATGTCGAGCTGGAGTGAAGCAATGTGCAAGGAGAATAAGGTACAGACCCGTCCTACCATCCGTTATTATGGGAAATGTGAGATCGTGGCGGTTGTGTTCTGGTATGAGAGCGTCTTCAGAGAGATTAGCATTATGTTGTTTATTGAAACATGGCTAACAGAACTAGCAACAGATGCTAACATCGATCTGGAGGGTTTCCATGCAATACAGGCAGATCGGACACCAGACAGTGAGGAGAGCAGAGACGGGGGGCTAATAATGTATGTGAATAACAGATGGTGTAATCCTGGGCACATCACAATTAAAGAACAACACTGCAGCAAGGACATTGAGTTGTTAGTGGTTAGCATGCAACCGGCATACCTCCCCAGGGAGTTCTCACATGTTGTTGGGATTGTTATTTACGTTTCCCCCTCCGCAAGCGCTGAGGTAGCGTGTAACGTCATCCACTCAGTCACTAGCAGGCTGCAGACACAACACCCAAATGGTCTCCTCTCCATCTCTGGTGATTTCAACCATACTTCACTGTCCTCCATTCTGCCCACTTTCACCCAGTATGTCATGTGCCACACCAGAGACAATAAAACACTGGACTTATTTTTTGCAAACACCAAGGAGGAATACACCGCATAGCCACCCCCCAGGAGATGGGACCACAATTTGGTTCACCTCTGGCCTGTATACAAACCCTGGTACAAAGACAGCCTCCTATTACCCGCACAGTGAAGATATGGTCTAAGGAGGTGGAGGACGCTCTGAAGGACTGTTTTGAATCCACTGTTTGGGAGCAGCTTTGTGATCCATATGGTGAGGACATCGATGGCCTCACACACACCATCAAAGACTACATCAACTTCTGTGTGGACAACAACTGATGCATCATTCGATTCGTCAGGATCGTCACTTCCTTGTGGTAACGTATCGTCACTTCCTGTTTTGCTGTCTGCCTGTGTGGTTTGCTCTCTAGCCACTAGCTATGGCTACTAGCTCTCTTTCCTCTCCTCCTCTGGTGTGCTCTCTCTGTCAGATGTTTAGCTACACCTCTGCCTCTTTTAGCGATAACGGTAAATGTAATAAATGTTGTCTTTTTGAGGCGCTCGAGGCGAGGTTGTCTGATTTGGAATCCCGGCTCCGCTGCATTGAAACACCGTCTGCGCCAGTTAATCTTGACGGACGCCCAATAGCTGCAGCGGAGCTAGCTAGCTTAGGCCCCCCTGTCAGCAGTCCCTCGGCTCTCCTCAGCAGCGAGGAGACTGGGTGGGTGACGGTGAGGAGGAAGCCTAGTCGCAAAGCCCCGGTACACCACCAACCTGTTCACGTTTCTAATCGTTTTTCCCCGCTCAGCGACACACCCGCTGAGGAAAAAACTCTGATCATTGGCGACTCTGTAGTCAGAAACGTGAACCTAGAGACTCCAGCGGCCATAGTCCAATGCATTCCTGGGGCCAGAGCAGGCGACATCGAGTCAAATTTGAAAATGCTGGCTAAAAGTAACTGTAAATATTCCACAATTGTTATTCACGCCGGCATTAATGACATCCGTCTCCAGCAGTCGGAAGTCACGAAACTTAATATAGAATCGGTGTGTGACTTTGTAAAAACGATGTCTGCCACTGTAGTATTCTCTGGGCCCCTCCCCAATCTGACCAGTGATGACATGTTTAGCCGCTCGTCATCCTTGAACCGCTGGCTGTCTGTGTGGTGTCCTAAAAATGACGTGGGCTACATTGACAATTGGAGCTCTTTTTGGGGAAAACCTGGTCTTATGAGACGAGACAGCATTCATCCCACTTTGGATGGTGCGTCTCATTTATCTAAAAATTTGGCATCTTTTTTATCCAAATTTCCAAAACCATGACTACTCAGAGTTGGGAGCAGGAAGCAGAGTCGCAGTCTTACACGCCTCTCTGCAGCTCCTCTTCATCTGCCACCCCTCAACTTAGCCCCTGACTTCCCCATCAGAGAATCGTTGTCTGCTCCCTCCAAAGTAAATAAAAATATAATGTATAAGCATCCCAAAGTGATAAAGCAAAATATTGATAAAACTCAAATTAAACATAAAGCCTCTAAATTGAATGATTTGGCCTCTGTTTCTCCTCATAATTTAAAAATTAAATGTGGTTTATTAAATATTAGGTCTCTAACTCCCAAGTCTCTGTTAGTCCATGATTTGTTAATTGATCATCAGGTTGATTTAATTTCCCTTACAGAGACTTGGTTAGGGCAAGAGGATTATGTTGGTTTAAATGAATCAACTCCCTCTGGTTATTTAAACTGTCAAAATCCCAGAAGTTCTGGTCGTGGAGGAGGAGTAGCAACAATTTACCATTCCAAATTACTAGTTAATGTAAAGCAAAAAACATGTTATAATTCCTTTGAGGGCCTGGTCCTCAGTATTGGACACTTTAGCAATTTTAGGTTAAACCCAATTTTATTTGCCATAGTTTATCGTCCCCCATCAACCTACTCAGAATTTTTATCCGAATTTGCTGATTTCTTAGCTGATTTAGTGCTGAAATCTGATAGAATAATTATAGTAGGGGACTTTAATATACATGTGGATGTAGATAGTGACTGCCTTAATGTGGCATTCAATTCAATATTAGACTCGATTGGGTTTTCTCAGAAAGTAGGGAATTCTACTCATTACCTCCACCATACATTGGACCTTGTTCTGACATATGGCATAGAAATAGAAAATCTTGTAGTGTCTCCTCATAACCCTGTACTGTCAGACCATTGTCTGTTAACCTTTGATTTTACTATTTCTGACTATTTGGCTCCTTAAGAAAAATATTATTACAGTAGATGCCTCTCAGATGATGCTGTTTCCAAATTTATGCAGATTGTTTCCTCTATGCCATGTGTCAACACAACGGAAATAAGCTATAGACAGCTTGCTCCTTCTGTAATTGATAACATGGTGGATAGTGTTTCAGCTTCTCTGCATCAGACTCTAGACTTGGTGGCCCCCTTAAAAAAGAAAAAGTCTAATCGGAGATTTCTAACTCCTTGGTTCAACACAGAAACTCGTACCTTAAAACAGAAGACTTGTCGATTAGAAAGAAAATGGCACTCTACTAATTTAGATGAAATCTATTTAGCTTGGAGAAATCATCTTTTAATTTATAAAAAATCTCTTAGAAAAGCTAGAACGAGTTATTACTCTGCATTAATAGAAGAGAACAAGAATAATCCCAGGTTTCTTTTCAGTACTGTAGCCAGGTTGACAAAGAGTCAGGACTCTGTCAATCCTAGCATTTCCTTAGAGCTTACTAGTCAGGACTTTATGAACTTTTTCAATAATAAAATTTCATCCATCAGAGATAAAATCAATCAGATTCTTCCCACAGTTAACTTAAATACTGTAACTACTACAACTCCTTCTATTGATCTCTGTCTTGATGAGTTTACTCCAATCGACCTTTGTGAGTTAGACAAAATAGTTTCCTCATCCAAACCTTCAACTTGTCTTTTAGACCCTATTCCTACCAGGTTATTTAAAGAAGTCTTCCCACTTATTGGTAGCTTTATTCTTCATATAATCAATTCTTCATTAACTTTTGGCCATGTACCGCAGGCTTTTAAAACGGCTGTAATTAAACCCTTACTCAAAAAGCCAACGCTAGATCCAGGAGCTTTAGCTAACTATAGACCAATCTCTAATCTCCCTTTCATTTCAAAAATCTTAGAAAGAGTTGTTGCTACGCAATTATTTGACCACCTGCAGGGAAATGGTTTACTTGAAGAGTTTCAATCTGGGTTTAGAATCCATCATAGTACTGAAACAGCCTTAGCGAAGGTCACTAACGACCTCCTCATTGCATCTGATAATGGACTAGTTTCTGTACTTGTCCTTTTAGACCTTAGTGCAGCTTTTGATACTATCAATCATAATATTCTACTTGATAGGTTAGAACACTATGTTGGACTTAATGGAACTTCTTTGCAATGGTTTAGATCTTATTTATCTGATAGGTTCCAGTTTGTTCATGTAAATAATGAGTTTTCTTTCAACTCAAAGCTTAGTCATGGAGTTCCACAGGGATCTGTGCTAGGCCCTACTCTTTTTAGTTTATATATGCTTCCGTTAGGCAACATTATTAGAAAGCACTGTATACATTTTCATTGTTACGCAGATGACACACAATTATACCTGTCAATGAAGCCAGATGATAGTAATCAATTAGCCTAGTTAGAAGCCTGTCTTAAGGAAATCAAAGCTTGGATGACTTGTAATTTCCTGCTATTAAATTCAGATAAGACTGAAGTCATTCTTGTTGGTCCAAAAAACCTTAGAAATTCCTTTCCAAATCAAACTTTCAGTTTGGATGCGGTTACTCTTTCTCTTAATAGCTCTGTGAGGAACCTTGGAGTTATTTTTGATCAGGATTTGTCCTTCAATTCACATATTACATTTGTTTCTAAGACTGCCTTCTATCATTTGCGTAATATTGCCAAGATTAGGAGCATCTTGTCTCAGAGTGATGCTGAGAAACTGATCCACGCTTTTGTTAGCTCGAGATTAGATTATTGTAATTCTTTATTATCAGGCTGTCCTAAAACATCTTTAAAAAGTCTTCAGCTGATCCAAAATGCTGCAGCAAGAGTTTTAACAGGTACTAGAAAGAGAGATCATATCTCTCCGGTTCTGGCCTCCCTTCATTGGCTTCCCATAGAGTTTAGAATTAAGTTTAAAATCCTTCTTCTTACTTACAAAGCTCTAAACAATCAGGCTCCTTTTTATTTAAAAGATCTGATACTACCGTATTATCCTAACAGAGCACTACGCTCCCAAAATGCAGGATTACTTGTAATACCTAGAATCTCCAAAAGTACAATGGGAGGCAGAGCCTTCAGTTATCAAGCTCCTCTCCTGTGGAATCAGCTGCCAATCTGGATTCGGGAGTCAGACTCGATCTCTGTTTTTAAGAATAGGGCTAAATCCTACCTTTTTGATATAGCCTACAATTAGGGAGGGATCATGTGTTTCTGAACCCTCCCTTAGTTATGCTGCTAATAGGTTTAGTCAGCCGGGGGACCTCCAGTAATGCACTGGGCCTCACTCCTTTCCTCACTCTCTATGAAATATTTTTTTTTGCTGGTCATTAACATCTGTTTGCTCTCTCCCATAGATTGAGTCCCCATCGTTCTGTTTGCTCTCTACATGTCTGTTCTTTTCTTCTTCTCTATCCCCTCACCCCCCAGCCAGTCTCAGCAGATGACTGCCCCTCCCTGAGCCTGGTTCTGCTGGAGGTTTCTTCCTGTTAAAAGGGAGTTTTTCCTCTCCACCGTCGCCAAGTGCTTGCTCACAGGGGATTGCCTGATTGCTGGGGTCTTTCTGCAACTGTGGGGGTTCCCCCCTACAGTTGATAGTGCTATGAGATGACTGTTGTTGTGAAATGGCGCTATATAAATAAAGTTGAATTGAATTGAATTGAACAATGCTGTACCCACCAAGACCATATGGTGTTTCTGAAACAACAAATCCTAGATCAACCCTGAGATAAAGTCACTGCTCAAGGAGAAGAAAAGGATATTCAGGTTGGGAAACAAGGAGGATCTGTAGTCCTTACCAAGGGAGCTAAGGAGGAAGATCAGAGAGGTGAAGAACAGCAACAGGAAGAAGATAGAGGACAAGCTGCAACAGAGTGACGTCAGCCATGTCTGGAGAAGCATCAAAGCCATCTCTGACCACCAGAATACCTCCTCCCAGGCCATGGGGGGTAGAGAATGGGTGAACAACCTGAACATGTTTTAAAACAGGTTTGACCAACTGCCCTCTTCTCCACCTGCCCAGCAACCACTGCTGCCTCCACCTTCATCTAGTCCCGCTGTCCACGGCCTCCCTCCAACACCCCCCACCCTCCCAGCAACACAGCTCCCCTGCCCCAACCTGACCCTCACTAAGACCCAGGTGAGAACTGTGCTCAGGAAGATCAAGGCAAGGAAGGTTGCGGGTCCAGACGGCATCAGCTCAAGGCTCCTCAAGTCCTGCACTGACCAGCTGTGTGGGATCATGGATCACCTCTTAAGCCTTAGCCTGAAGCTGGGGAGGGTACGACAGCTTTGGAAAACATCCTGTGTGATACCCGTACAGACGACCCCTCACCCCAAGGACCTGAACAGCTACAGACCAGTGGCCCTCACCTCACACCTAGTGAAGAGGCTGCTCCTCACCCACCTCCACCCCCTAGTGGGACCAACGATGGATCCACTTCAGTTTGCCTACCAGCATGGCATCGGGGTGGAGGATGCAGAGATCTTCCTCCTACACCATTCCCTGTCCCACCTGGAGAAGCCTGGGAGCACTGTGAGGATCATGTTCTTTGATTTCTCCCGTGCTTTCAACACCATCCAACCAGTGATTCTGAGGGACAAGCTACTGTGCACATGGGTGGACCAGCACCTGTCATCGTGGATCCTGGACTACCTCATAAACCAACCACAGTTTGTGGGAACCCAGGACTGTGTGTCTGATACCATCATCTGCAGTGCAGGGGCCCCCAGGGAACAATTCTGGCTCCCTTTCGGTTCACCCTCTACACTGTTGACTTTTCACACAACACACCACACCGCCATCTACAGAAGTTCTCTGATGACTCTGCAATCGTCGGCCTCATCTCTGATGGAGATGATGTGGAGAACAGAGGACTTATCCAGGACTTCGTAGACCGGTGCCAAGGGAACTGCCTCCAGATAAATGCAAGGAAAACTAGGAACTGATGGTGGACTGCTGCAGGTGAGGACAACCCCCCAGAGCATCAGTAAACATCCACGGAACAGACATTGAGATGGTGACATCCTACAAGTTCCTGGGTGTTCACCTGAACAACAAACTGGACTGGTCACACAACAACAATGCGCTCTACAAGAAGGAGCAGCGCAGGCTGTTCCTCCTGAGGAGACTCAGGTCTTTTGGAGTGCAAGGAGTACTCCTAAAGGCCTTCTACAATTCAGTGGTGGCATCAGATATCACATTTGGAGTGGTCTGCTGGGGCAGCGGCATCATGGCAGCCGACAGGAAGAGTCTGAACAGATGGATCAAAAAAGCTAGCTCTCTTCTGGGGCTACGCCTCAACCCAGTAGAGGAGATGGGAGAGAGGAGGATGGGGCTAAGATGTTATCTCTGTTGGAGTCCAAGTCCCACGCAATGCAGGACACGATGAATGCACTGAGGAGCACATGTAGTGGTAGGCTGTGCCATCCTAGGTGGACGACGGAGAGGTTCCGCAGGCCCTTCCTACGTACGCCTTTCAGACTTTATAACCTAACCAGAGCTGCTCGAAAAAGTCGTATTTATTGTTCTAAATGGAACAACCTTGCACAATAAATTGTCCCCTTCATTATACACCTACAACAATATCAGTCATTACTGAGGGTGGCAACAAGACTGTTGATTGAAAAATGAAATATACTGTCTGCGTACAAATTCATATTCTGCAGGGTAACTTAAACAAACCGTAATGCTGTTTTTCCATCTAGCTGCAATGTTCCTGCACTGTGTATATATTTGTGCACATATGGATATTCATTTACTATTTTGACTAACCAGTTCTTATTATCTTATTAACTATTTGTCATGATTCAGGGCAAGTGAGGCTCAAATGCAGAACTGCCAGAGTGAACACTCAGGCTCGGATGTAAAAATTCACCAGTTTATTGTAAAAATAAAATGTAACATACAAATCTAAATAAAATCCACAAATAAAGAAAAGAGCAAAACAAAAACTCATTTAAATTTAACCCAAAAACCGGTGACGCTGGAGTGCACGCAGCCTATGGGAAAGAGCAGAAAGAGATGATTAGGGATAGAATCTCTGCAAAAGGAGAATAAGATTGGGAGAACACTCTTACTGCTGTGAGCAGAGGAGCCCTGTGGGGAACTCCTGCATGGGTCCAGCAAAACAGGGGGGAAGATGGTTGACCTGGGTTGACGTCCACTATCTTCTGGTCAGGCGAGCATGATCAGCGATCAGCCCAGGAGTACACACCGCTAAGGTGTCAGCAAACCTGAGAAGGGAGGAAGACACGGGAAGTGAAAACACAGACCAACCGAGGGAAAAATAATACAAAGTGGCTTAGACTCTTTGGTGGCAAACCTAACGATCCAGTGATGAGCTCTCCACACGCTGGCTCTTAAATATGCTGGTTAATTAGGAAGCAGCAGGTGTGTAGTCACACAGGTGTAGCTGATACTCCGGAGCCAGTAAGACCGGAACAGGAGGGGAGGGGAAGCACGCTCGCCTGATCATCGCAGTGCCCCCCACTCAAGGGGTGCCTCCTCGCATCCCACTACGCTTGCATGGATGGGCCCGATGGAGTGCCTGCACCATCCACTTTTCCAGGATATAGGACCCCAAAATCCAGGACCTCTCCTCCGGATTGTACCCTTTCCAGTCGACTAGGTACTGGCACCCACGATCTCGTCGACAGACGTCCAGGATCTTCTCCACCATGTATGTAGTCTGGCTGTTGATGACCGGGGGGGGGGGGGGGGGGGGGGATCTGGAGGAGGGCAGACGGGACTGGTGGAGAGGGGCTTAAAACAGGAAATGTGGAACATTGGATGGATCCACATCGAAGGTCACAGGTCCAACCGAACAGTGACATCGTTGATGAGCCGCTTGATGGTGAACAGGCTCAGATAGCAGGGGGAGAGCTTCCGAGACGCCGTCTTGAGCGGGATCTGTTCGGTGGACAGTCAGACCTTCTGTCCCAACGTGAACTTTGGTGCTGGCGTGCATCTGTGGTGAGCTTACAGTTGAATGCACTACGCAGAGCGGAGGAGGGCAGCTCTTGCGTCCCTCAACAGACAGCGGCACCGGGGCGCATGGACCTCCACGGATGGGATGACTAGGCCCCTCTCCGCCATGGGAAGCAGACATGGTGTGTAGCCAATCGAGGCTTCGAATGGTGTAAGCCCAGTAGAGGAGGAGACAGCCGAGTTTTGAGAATTCTCCACCTAGGTCAGGTGGGAGCTCCAGGTTGATGGGTTGTGGGATACTACACACCTTAGGGTGGCCTCCAAAGACTGATTGGCATGCTCAGCCTAACCATTGCTCTGCAGATGGTATCCGGACGTCAGGCTGACTGTAGCATCCAAAAAGCGGCAGAACGCCTTCTACACCTGGGATGTGGACCCCGGTCCGAGACGATGTCCATGGGTATCCCATACAGTCAGATGACATGCTGCATCACCAGATCAGCTGTCTCCCTGGCAGATGGTAATTTACGGAGAGGGACCAGGTGGATGGCCTTGCAGAACCGGTAAATGATGGTGAGGATCACAGTGTTACCTTGGGATGGAGTGAGGCCCATAACAAAATCCAATGCAATGTGTGACCACAGATGACTCGGCACAGAGAGGGGATAGAGGAGGCCAGCTGGAGGGGAAGAGTCTGATTTGTTTGTGGTACAGGTGTGACAGCCTTTAACATACTCCTGCACATCCCTTCCGAGTGTGGACCACCAAAATGCTCTCCTGAGCAGCTCTATTGTACGGGAGATGCTGGGATGGCAGTCAAAGAAGCTGCTATGCCCCCACTTAATCACCTCGCCGCATAATGCTGAGGGGACGTACAGACGGTCAGATGGACCTCCTTCCGGGATGGGTTCCAATGATTGGGCCTGCTGAACCCTCTGCTCAATCTCCCACAAGAGTGTTCCGATAAAGCAGGAGGAGGGGAGAATAGTCTATGGGGGAGACACAGCAGGGGCAGAGGAGTAGGTGGAGGAGGAAAGCTGGCATGAGAGAGCATCAGCCTTGGCATTACAGGACTCTGGTTGGTACGAGATGGAAAGATTGAATCTATTAAAGAACAGGGCCCACCGAGCCTGCCGAGAATTCAACCGTCTGGCCGCTCGAAGATATTCTAAATTTTTATGATCGGTCCAGACAATGACCAGTTGGCTAGCTCTCTCAAGCCAGTGTCTCCACTCCTCCAATGCCAGCTTAATGGCCAAAACTTTGCGGTCCTCAACATCGTATCTTCTCTTGGCTGGCATTAGCCGCAGGGAGAAAAACGTGCACTGATGGAGCTTCTTGTCGGAGCTTCTGGTCGGATCTGGAGCACCGGGAGAGGACAGTGCCCACCACCGAATCGGAAGCATCCACCTCGACCACAAACTGCGCCAGGGGATTCACCTGCGCCAGGACACATGCATTGATGAAGAAGCCTTTCAGGGTCATAAAAGCTTGTTTAGCAGCCTCGGACCACTTGAATGGCCTTTTGGTCGATATCAGTGGTTGCACCACCTTACTAAAGGCGTGGATAAATCAGCGATACAAGTTGGCAAAGCCCAGAAAGCGTTGGAGGTCCTTCCTGGCCAGTCTACTACTTCCTTGATTTTCACTGGATTGGCCTTTAACGCGCCCTCGGTGATGATGAACCCCAGGAATGAAGTTGAGCGAGTTGAGCTTTCACAAAAAGCTGATTCTCCAGCAGGTACTACAGGATGGAATGAACATGGGCTACATGCTCCCCCAGCACGAGGGAAAAAATAAAAATCGTCGTCGTCGGCCTCCGTCGGTCTATGATGACCATGGAAGAGAATCCTAAACGTCTACTCTGCTGGAACAGCACCGCCTGTGGCTGAACAGGCCGATGCGCACCGGTGTTCTACCTTCCAGCATTGGGCGTTGGTAGGATTCAAGCCTGGGCAGGAAGATATGGAGGACAAGATGTTACCCATGCAGCATGTCCCCCCTCTCCACGTCACTGATGAATCCAAAGGAACAGCAGGGCTGCTATAGTTTGGCACCAGCGCCGTCGCAGGAGCTGCCAGAATGATGTTGAGCACAACAGAGAACTGCCTTAGGAGCTCCGACTCCAGATTTTTCCCTCAGGGTTGACTCCCGAAGCCTTTCCCGTGACCAGGTGTGCCGCAAGGCAGCGGAGGTTTGAAATCAGGGTTTACCTTCCCCTAGATGGGCTACCTTTCCAGGTTGACGAGCCACCATCTACCCGAAGCATCTGGTTTTAAGGTGCCAGAGATCCGCCCTCGCCCCTTCTCCTATTAGTAAAAGCAGTTCTACTGGGCTTAGAGACTAAACCACACGGGCAGGCTAGGAGTTGGACTTAGTTGTCAGAGGCTTTTCGAGACGCACGCCGTGAGGAGCATTTTATGAGCACTGGGAGCTTAACCCCAGTGCCGCTCCTGGCTATGACAACCTTGGAACCTGAAGACCATCACTGCACGGGGAAACCATAAGCCCTGGATGACTGCAGAGGTGCGCTCGCTGCTTACAGCCAGAGATGCAGCCTTCAGAGCGAAGGACAGGATCACCCTTCGCTCAGCCAGGTCTGCACTCTCAAAGGGAATTAAGACGGCGAAGCGCGCCTATGCGGAGAAATTCCAGGGACACCTCCGTGACACTAGGAACACCAAGCAGATGTGGCAGGGAGTTCGGACACTGACCGACTATAAGTCTAGGCAGGGGGTCGATGACGACGCTTCGCTTCCAGACAGGCTTAACGACTTCTTTGCACGTTTTGAAGCATCAAACCCGACAATCAGAGGGAGGGCTGGCCCATCTCCACCATCGGTTGGGCCAGCTTTCACCATCAACACAGCGGACACACGGAGGACCCTAACCAGGGTCAACCCATGTAAAGCTGCAGGTCCAGACAACATCCCGGGACGTGTGCTCCGAGACTGCGAGAGCGAGTTGGCGGATGTCCTGACTGACATTTATAACATCTCCCTGAGTCAGGTCATCGTTCCCAGATGCTTGAAGACCTCTACCATAGTACCGGTGGCAAAGAAACCAGTTGTGTCCTGTCTGAATGACTATCGTCCTGTTGCAGTGACACCAATTGTGATGAAGTGTTTTGAACGGCTTGTCAAACCACACATCACAGCCTGCCTCCCTGCATCACATGACCCGCTCCAGTTTGCATATCATTCAAACCGCTCCACGAAGGACACTATAGTCACCACCCTGCACTCTGTCATCACCCACCTGGATCAGAAAGACACCTACGCCAGACTCCTGTACACTGATTTCAGTTCAGCATTCAACACCATTATTCCCCAGAGACTGATGGAGAAATTACTCCTCCTTGGTCTGAACACCGCCACATGTCTCTGGATCCTAGATTTCCTGACTGAGAGACCTCAGTCTGTCCGGGTTGAAAATAACATCTCCAACTCTGTCACGCTGAGCACCGGATCCCCTCAAGGCTGCGTACTCAGTCCACTGTTGTTTACACTTCTAACACATGACTGTGTATCCAGACACGAGGGGAACCAGATTATTAAGTTTGCAGATGACACCACGGTGGTGGGACTTATTCAGAGGAATGAGGAATCAATGTACAGGGAAGAAGTGAGACCTGGAGGGCTGGTGCAGGGAGAACAATCGGGTGCTCAACGTGGACAAAACGAAGGAGATGATTATCGACTTCCGGCGGTCACAGCCTGAACACGTCCCTCTCAGCATCAGCGGCCGTTTAGTGGAGAGAGTGGAAAACATCAAGTTCCTCGGAGTGCAGATCTCGCAGGACCTGACCTGGAGCAAGAATTCCTTGGGGATCAGGAAGCGGGCCCAGCAGAGACTGCACTTCTTGAGGAAACTCAAACATGCCTCTCTCCCCATCTGCATCCTCAGGACCTTCTACAGAGGTGTGGTGGAGAGTGTTCTGACGTACTGCATTGCAACATGGTACTCCATCTGCAGTATGTCAGACAAAAAAGCAGGAAGAGCTAGTGCTAGCTAGCACTCAGCCGCCACCCGGTGCTAACGGATTGAAACTCGACATACTGGGAACTGGAGCGAAAACGACGCGGGTGACGGGCTGGAGTTTAGGCGGCGTGCAAGAAATATAAGACAGAATAATAAAGAGCGATGGCAAGAACCAAGCAGACCGCCCGTAAAATCTACTGGAGGAAAAAGCCCCGCAGGAAGCAGCTAGCCACCAAAGCTGCTCGGAAAAGCGCTCCGGCCACTGGCGGAGTGAAGAAGCCTCACCGTTACAGGCCCGTGGCTCTGAGAGAGATCCGTCGCTACCAGAAATCCACGGAGCTGCTCATCCGTAAGCTGCCCATCCAGCGCCTGGTGAGGGAGATCGCTCAGGACTTCAAGACCGACCTGCGCTTCCTGAGCTTCGCCGTCATGGCTCTGCAGGAAGCCAGCGAGGCCTACCTGGTGGGTCTCTTCTTCGCTAAGAGGGTCACCATCATGCCCAAAGACATCCAGCTGGCCCGCCGCATCCGCGGAGAGAGAGCTTAGACTTTCTGCTGCACATCCACCAACCACAATGCTCTGCACTGTGTGTCTATATACACTACCGTTCAAAAGTTTGGGGTCCCTTAGAAATTTCCTTATTTTTGAAAGAAAACCACTTTTTCAGGTTCAGGTTCAGGTTCAGGTTACTTTATTTGTACCCGTAGGTAGATTTGTTTTGCAGTTGGTGACATCCATATTTACAAGCCACAATTACATTCAACATAGACACAAACACAGGCACACATCTTACAAAATAGGTAAATATAAAATATGTACAATATAATTTTTATAGCTTGTTCAACTCTTTGACAGCAGCAGGGACAAAGCTGTTTTTGTAGCGCTGGGTTCTACTTTTTGGGACAGCAAACCTCCGTCTGGAGGGAAGAAGCTGAAAGTTGCAGTGCAAAGGGTGGGAGTCATCATTTAAAATCGAGTCGGCCATCCTCTGTACTTGTCTGGTGTACAGGGATGTCAGGCTCAGCTGTGACTCACCAAGCAAACGACTGGACCATCTGACTACCTGATCCAAGGATTTCCTCTGTTTCAGTTTTATCTGACCAAACCATGACATTAAAGAAAAGGATAAAACAGATTCAATAAAAGCCCGATAGAACATAGTCATTATGGTTCGGTCAATTTGGAAGCGTGCAAGTTTCCTCAAACAATGCAAATTTTGCTGACCCTTTTTGCACACCCTTTCACAGTTCACCTCAAAGTTCAATCCACTATCAATAATCGTCCCAAGATATTTGTACGATTGTACACATTCGGTGGTCTGGCCTTTTAGTATGGTGACTTTGTGCCTGGGAGTTTTCCTCCTAAAGTCAATAATCATATCTTTCGTTTTTGTTGTATTCAGCTGCAGGTAGGAATCCTCACACCAGTGAACAAAGTCATCAACTACTGGGCCGTGGCCACTCTCACCATCCTGGAGGAGACTGACAATGACTGAGTCATCAGCATACTTTATAATGTGTCTGTTGTCATGTCTGCTCCGACACATGTTTGTGTACAGGATGAAGAGTAGTGGTGACAACACACACCCCTGAGGAGAGCCAGTAGAAGAGCACTTTAGGTCAGACAATGTGCCATTGACCCTTACTCTCTGCGTCCTGTTGGTTAAGAAATCCAGAATCCAACCCACCAGATTATTGCTTAAATCAAATTGTTGCAGGAGCCTTTCAACTAAAATATGAGGTTGGATTGTATTAAAGGCAGAAGAAAAGTCCACAAATAAAAGCCTGGCGTGTGTCCCATTAAAATCCAGATGTTTAAAAAGCATGTTAAACAGAGTGACAGTGGCATCCTCCACTCCTCTGTGAGGCCTATAGGCAAACTGCAGAGGATCCAATGCATGTTCAGTCTGCTTTAGGACCTCACATCTGACCAGTTTTTCAAAAATTTTCATTAAAATTGAAGTCAAAGCAACTGGTCTAAAGTCATTTACCGTTTTAGGACAGCTGGATTTTGGAACGGGAACAACCACGGCATATTTCCAGATCTTAGGCACATGTTGTGTCTGTAAGGACTTATTGAAAATGTAGTGAAATATAGGACTCAGTTCATGTGCACAGGACTTTACCAGGCGTCCACATATATTATCGGGGCATATTATGTGGACTTATGTGGACTTATGTGGACTTATTATATTATGTGGTAAATGACTATTCTAGCAGCAAATGTCTGGTTTTTGGTGCAATATCTACATAGGTGTATAGAGGCCCATTTCCAGCAATTATCACTCCAGTGTTCTAATGGTACAATGTGTTTGCTCATTGCGTCAGAAGGCTAATGGATGATTAGAAAACCCTTGTGCAGTCATGTTAGGTCTGCAATGCTGTAATTGCTGCAAATGGAAGATTCTTTGACGAAAGCAAAGTTTGAAGGAAAAAATTATTTTAAATACAAATCATTATTTCTAACCTTGTCAATGTCTTGACTATATTTTCTATTCATTTTACAACTCATGGAGGTAAAAAAGTGTGACTTTTCATGGAAAACACAAAATAATTGTCTGGGTGACCCCAAACTTTTGAACAGCAGTGTATATATATATATATATATATATATATACAGTTAGGCCCAAAAATATTTGGACAGTGACATAAGTTTTGTTATTTTAGCTGTTGACGAAAACATATTTAGGATACAATTATATAATCAATATGGGCTTAAAGTGCAGACTCTCAGCTGTAATTTGAGAGTATTCACATCCAAATTGGAGCAAGGGTTTAGGAATTACAGCTCTTTAATACGTAGCTGCCTCTTTTTCAAGGGGCCAAAAGTAATTGGACAATTGACTCAGAAGGCTGCAAAAAAAAAATAACAAGGCTGCATGGGCTCTTCCCTCATTAACCTGTCATCAATTAAGCAGTTAAAAGGTCTGGAGGTGATTCCAGGTGTGGCGTTTGCATTTGGAAGCTGTTGCTGTGAACACACAACATGCAGTCAAAGGAGCTCTCAATGGAGGTGAAACAGACCATCCTGAGGCTGAAAAAAAAAGAAGAAATCCATCAGAGAGATAGCAGAAATGTTAGGAGTGGCCAAATCAACAGTTTGGTACATTCTGAGAAAAAAAGAGTGCACTGGTGAGCTTGGGAACTCAAAAAGGCCTGGACGTCCACGGAAGACAACAGTGGTGGATGATCACAGAGTCCTTTCCATGGTGAAGAACAACCCCTTCACAACATCCACTCAAGTGAAGAACACTCTCCAGGAAGTAGGTGTATCAGTATCTAAGTCTACCATAAAGAGAAGACTTCATGAGAGTAAATACAGAGGATTCACCACAAGGTGCAAACTATGAATCAGCCTCAAAAATAGAAAGGCCACAATTGACTTTGCCAAAAAAACACCTAAAGAAGCCAGCCCAGTTCTGGAACAGCACTCTTTGGACAGATGAGACTAAGATCAACCTGTACCAGAATGATGGGAAGAAGAAAGTTTGGAGAAGAATTGGAACAGCTCATGATCCAAAGCACTACATCTTCTGTAAAACATGGTGGAGGCAGTGTGATGGCATGGGCATGCATGGCTTCCAATGGCACTGGGTCACTTGTGTTTATTGATGATGTGGCAAAAGACAGAAGCAGCCGGATGAATTCTGAAGCGTATAGGGATATACTTTCTGCTCAGATTCAGCCAAATGCAGCAAAGTTGATTGGACGGCGCTTCACAGTACAGATGGACAATGATCCACAACATACTGCAAAAGCAACCCAGGAGTTTTTTAAAGCAAAGAAGTGGAATATTCTGCAATGGCTGAGTCAATCACCAGATCTCAACCCAATCGAGCACGCATTTCACTTGCTCAAGACAAAACTAAAGGCAGAAAGACCCACAAACAAGCAACAACTGAAGACAGCTGCAGTAAAGGCCTGGCAAAGCATCACAAAGGAGGAAACCCAGCGTTTGGTGATGTCCATGGGTTCCAGACTTCAGGCAGTCACTGCCTGCAAAGGATTCTCAACAAAATATTGAAAACTGACTTCCGGTCTGGACGCCATGGCGACTGCAGCTTAACACTGAAGCTCTCAGACCCAATCCAGGATAACACCTTGAAAATCAAATTTAATGGATTTTTGGAGGAGTGAAAATCAAAAGACAAAATCATCATGTCTAAAGGAAAACAGAAGAAACTGAAATTCTCCAGGCCAGGACACGTATCGGCCGGAGAATCTGAACTGGAAGATCTCCGTTCAGAAGACGAGGAACTGGTGATAGCTAACAAAAAGGTCAGCCTGAAATCACTATTTGAGGAGCTACGACGATTTCGCCGAGAAGTTATGGCCGAATTTCGGGAATTCAGAGAAGAATTGAAAAGGACAAACAGCAGAGTGGACCAGGCCAAGAACCGAATCTTGGAAACAGAGGAACGAGTAAAAGTGCTCAAAGATTCTGTGCTGGACCTACGCAAAAGACAAGCATCTATAGAGGCTAAGCTAGCCAACCAAGAAGGAAGACAAAGAAGAGACAACATAAGAATTCATGGTCTGATAGAAGGAGCCGAAAACGGTTTTAACTCAATGGCAGAATGCGTGGAATCCTTACTAAGAGAGAAATTGGATATTCCACAAACCACCGACTTGAAGATAGAAAAGGCACATCGTTCATTAGCCGCTAGGCCGGCGGCGGAAGCGCCCCCACGTTCGGTGTTGGTAAGATTTTCCAATTTCAAAATAAAACAAGAGGTTGTAAGACTGGCCTGGCAGAAAAAAAGGATTTATGCACCAGGAGAGAAAAGTCTACGTGGAACACGATTACGCCCCAGAGGTCCTTAAAAAGCACAGGGAATACAATGACGCGAAAAAGGTGTTAAGAGAGAAGAAATTGCGCTTTCAGACTCCATTTCCTGCGAAGTTAAGGGTCTTCTACGGCGAAGAAACGTGTCTCTATAATTCGGCAGAAGAAGCAACAGCTGACATGGCGAAAAGAGGGCTCCCGGTAACGGTATTTAAACCCGCAGCAGACCCGAGTGAGAAGATCAAAGCGCAAACATGGACAACACAAAGACCTTCAAAATCCACGGACCAGCAGCGGGAAACCCAGCGCCAGAGCGTCGCGGATAAACTATCCGTTTTCAGGTTGGAATAGCGACCTTTTTTTTTTTTTTTTTTTTTTCTCTTGAATCAATCCGCACATCCAACCCCCCTCATACAAGGTAACAAACATTAAAGGAGATGCGTATTCAGCATGTGGTAAAACATTTCATGGAACAGTCATAATATTTGAAACAAATAAGTCTTTGTAATAAAAAAAAACAAAAAAAAACAAAACTTGTTAAAATAGAAATGTGACAATAATCCACATGTTCTCCTCATACTAACAAATACTGTCTTTGCGTGAATGTTTGATGTGATGGTGGTGGGAGGGTGCACACAATTTCACAGGGTTTAGGCATAAAAGGAAAAAAAAAAAATCATTACAAGTTCGGATTGGGTTCTGAAACTCACGTTAAAAGCATGGGACAACTTACAGGGGTAAGAGAGGGCCCTCAACACGTAACAGAGTTTGAGGAATTTCCCTCAGGGCCTTCACTCCATCAAGGCTCTTCCAGGGTCTTTAAAAAGACCTCAGCTCAGGAAGTTCTTCTGACAGCTTTTTGTTTTAAAGTTTTATACACTATGTTCTTAATGTTTTTCTTGTTTTTAATGTTCTTTCAGTTTCTGAGTAGCACAAAAGAGGGCCACCACACAGTTATACTAAACAAAACAACACAATGGAGAAACAGGGTGTAACCAAAATAATTTCATATAATGTAAAAGGAATCCTGAATCCAGTTAAAAGATCCAAGATTCTAGGCAAAATGAAAAAAGACAAAGCAGGAATAATATTTTTACAAGAAACCCACCTAACAGACGTGGAGCACAATAAACTCAGTAGACAAGGGTTTAAAATGATCTCTTCATCTTCATATAAGTCAGGGAGGAGGAGGGGAGTGTCATATCCGGCTCTAGGGAGCCGGGCAATCAGAGCCAGGGGCAAGCCAGTGAGTCGTGATATTTTATTCAGGGTAAAGGGGAAGGGATGAGGAGAGCACAGATACTCATGCAGAGGTACACTCACAGGTTGCACAGCGCAGAGGTAAGCAGCTCGTACCGGACGTGGGGGTAGCAAGACGTACATCCTCACAGCGGGATACAAACACAGGAATGCTGCAAGAGGAGTATAAGCTGACACCAGACGAAGGGGCTTCAGCTTAGCAATGTGTTTATGTCGCAGCCCCGAGTCATCAAGGCTGCTCCTATTTATCCTCATTGGCAGCGCCCCAGCTGATGAAGACTAATTGGCCCCAGCCGTCCATAATGCTGCCAGCTGGGGGCCAGCTGAGACGCTGCTCAATGGGAAGCAGGGATGAGGGAAAACATGGGCTGAGTGCCGAGACGGCATCTCAACCCATGGTGACAGAGCCCCCCCCTCAAGGTCGGGCTCCTGAACGACCAGGAACATCCCAGCCCCCCCCCCCCCACCTAGGGTGGGAGGAAGGGAGGCGGACCGGAGGGGAAGAAGCCAAGGGAAGGACAACACCAATGGGGCAATGTAGGGTAGCGGGAAAGAAAAACCCAAATACAATACTGACAAAACAGAATAATTAACCCAGGTACAGATGGGGAGAAGAACTGGGTCAGCACGCCGGTTACATACTACCCAGAGAGTACCAACCATGCGTGACCCAGAGCAAGGAAAAAAGAACCACCAAAAAGGTACAGGGCAAAAAATGCTGAGTACGGTTAAATAAAGGGGAACCTATACACAGCGCTAATTTAAGTACATACACACAGTCACCAAGAAAAGTGAGGGTGACTGGAACAAATGACAATTATAGAGCATGGTGTTACGGAAAACAAGGCACATGACTCTATAATGAACCAACAGGACAAAAAAGAAATACTGAGTGCAGGCAAAGAAAAACCCACACACACGAATATATAAATACCCAGTCACCTAAAGAAATGAAAGTGACTGGAATAAATGGATAACTGCAGAGCATGGTGTTACGGAAAACAAAACATAACTCTACAATACAAAAAACGAGGCTAAAAACATGGCACAAAAAGTAAAATGCTGAGCATGAGCGATGGAAAACACAGCACTATAAAAACGAATCCACCAACAGGACAAAACATTACACCCGACTGACCTTAATAACAAAAGAAAAAGTGACACCCGAGGTGAATGGCAGGCAGAGTCCAAAAATGGCCGAGATGGCTCCGGAGATCTCCCCGCCCATTGTCCAGCTGGCGAATCAGGGGAAGAGAAGTGTTCGGACGGCGAACTCTGGACCCAGATCCCAGGAATCCAGTCCACCGGCAGCCGAACCAGGCTGCCCAGAGGGAAACACAGACCAGTGGGGGGAACCAGATCACCGAACCGAAAGTTCTGTGGGTCGGGTCGTCGACCCGCATCACTCAACCACCAGGACCGTTGAGACGGGCGAAGGATCAGAGCGGATCCCGGTGGAAGAGGCTCTGGGGAGAGCCGATGACGAGGGCGGCGGGCGTCAGGCCGCAGGGAAACGGCAACATCCTCACCGGACCTGGACAATACTGGGGCAGCACCCACGTCGGACCCCGATCGGGCCTCAGGCGAACCCACGTTGGACCCCGACTGGGTCTCGGGCGAACCCACGTTGAATACTGCACCAGAACCGACCTCCAACGTTGAACCCGGACCCTCCAGCACCATGAGGAACAGCAACTCCTTGCCGGTGACCCTGGAAGAAGGCTCAGAAGAGAAAACAGAACCGGGATCAGGATCACCGGCAGCGCCAGAACCCGGCGAGACGAGCTCAGACGCAGTGGACGGCTGCACCCGGCTCGTCTCCCCTGGAGATAGGCTGAAGTGCTCGGGGATAAAAAGAGAGAAAAGAAAGGAGAGCACTCGCCTGATCTCGGGTTCTGACGCCGTCCAGGACTGCGAAGATCCAGGATCCGTCGTCAGGAGGTCGTTGTCAGGCTCCTATCTAGCCGCGTTGGGCCCCGCAGCCAGCACGATGGTCAGCGCAGCTTGAGATTCCTCCAGCTCCGGTAACCCCGCCGACGATCCACTCGGCGTGAAGCCAGAAGAATCTCGTCCCGCCGGACCGAACCGCTCCTCCGTGGAGACCCGGGGACGCTCAGTCGTCGGCGTAGACTCCACGCAGCAGTCAGTCCCCCTCCTCCGTCCGCAACGTAGCTGCGGAACCACAGGCCCTCTCCATATCCCACCCCGTTGACCCGGAGCCGGGGACTGCTCGGCGGAGAGAGACACAGAGGATGCGGGATTAGGAATACAAGTTACAGCAGGTGGGGAGAGTTCAGGGAGCTGCGAACCCTGAACTTCTCCTCCAGGGATGTGACAGAGCAAATCATTAAGCAGGTGTGAAAAAACAATGACTTGCCTGCCCCCTGGAGGTTGAGTATCGCCTGCTGTAGTGGATTCTGCTTCTTCCTCTCCCCGCCCGGCGATAACGGAGGACCCCCCGGGAGTTAGTCTGAGGATCGCTCGCGTTGACTCCAGCAGAGAACTCACCAGGCCGGGATTCCAGGCACACACAGCAGTCAGGAAGCGCGTCGAGGAGGAGGGGAAAACAGCCGGGGTGAGCCAGCCCGAATGTCCAGGAATGACAGCGGGGGAACGAGGCTCAAGGGACGAGGCTGTAGAGTCTCCACACTGACGAGGCGAAGGGATGACAGCTGCATGGGAGGAACGGTCCTGACGATAGCCCAGAACTGGATCCGGACGAGGTTCGTGCAGAAGTGACTCGGCGATGTGATGGCGGCTATTCCCGGGGAACGAAGCGAGGGGGGAAACCCAGGATTCGCCGCTCCAGATCAGAGAACGAGGCGAGGAAGGCGCCGAGCACGGGAAAGCTTCGTAGCCCTGAAGTCCACACCATCAATCTCCCTGCCGCCGCCACATGCCTGAAGGTGGTGACAGGAAACACAGTAGAGCTCGCGACAGCCACTCGACCCCGGACATAACTGCTGTCAGCTGCGGCTCCTTGAAGGGAATCCCGAGTGACGTGGCGCAGGTCGGGGGAAGTCCTCTGGTTGGCGCGAACTCCCGGACTGGAATGACGGCAGGAACGGGACTCCGAAGCGGGGAAAGACGTCGCCCACTTCGACTCCCTGCCGGGATTTCCATCCACCCCGTGGAGCTTCTCTCGCTGTGTACCTGCAGCGTCTATCCTGGCACTGTCCTCCAGATGGTACAGAGAGTGAGGGTGACAGTCCAGGAGTTCCTCAGCACGGCCCGGATGCCAGCGTCTCGCGTTGGAGGCGTCGTGCAGGGTGAAGAGCGTCCCGTCGACAGCCTCCGAGATGGACCTCAGCTCATCGCCCTGGCGCCGGAAGTGACTCCTGGGAAACGGCATGCTAGCAGCGCTGACACCCGGACAGAAAGGTACATTTCCACAGCGACTCACGGCCGCCGGCAACTCTTCTGGCTGCGACATACTGTCATATCCGGCTCTAGGGAGCCGGGCAATCAGAGCCAGGGGCAAGCCAGTGAGTCGTGATATTTTATTCAGGGTAAAGGGGAAGGGATGAGGAGAGCACAGATACTCATGCAGAGGTACACTCACAGGTTGCACAGTGCAGAGGTAAGCAGCTCGTACCGGACGTGGGGGTAGCAAGACGTACATACTCACAGCGGGATACAAACACAGGAATGCTGCAAGAGGAGTATAAGCTGACACCAGACGAAGGGGCTTCAGCTTAGCAATGTGTTTATGTCGCAGCCCCGAGTCATCGAGGCTGCTCCTATTTATCCTCATTGGCAGCGCCCCAGCTGATGAAGACTAATTGGCCCCAGCCGTCCATAATGCTGCCAGCTGGGGGCCAGCTGAGACGCTGCTCAATGGGAAGCAGGGATGAGGGAAAACATGGGCTGAGTGCCGAGACGGCATCTCAACCCATGGTGACAGGGAGTAGCGACATTGATATCAACCAAAATTACATTTGAAAAAAAAATCAGAACACAAAGATAAAGAAGGGAGATACAGTTTGGTAACTGGGTGGCTAGAGGGAGAAGCTATCACCCTGCTGAATGTGTATGCTCCCCCAGGGGCTAACTGGAAATTTTATAAAAATGTATTCGACCTAATGATAACTAAAGCTCAAGGTTTAGTGATATGTGGTGGGGACTTCAATCTTAGACTGAATCCATACTGGGATGCTTCTGGTAATTCTCCACATCAAAATAACACCCAAAACAGGAAGACTCGGATGCTACTAAAAGAAATGGGAATCTGTGACGTGTGGAGGGAACTCAACCCCAGTGTAAAAGACTATACATTTTACTCAACTCCACATTCATCTTACTCAAGGATTGACTATTTTTTTATGTTTAATAGAGACATTGGAAGAGTAAAAACATGTAAAATAGGACTGATGGATCTCTCTGACCACAGTCCGATCTACATGGACTTAAATATCCAAAAATACACAAATAATACATTTTCTTGGAGGTTAAATTCAAATGTCCTGAAAGGACCATTGAAAGATGAATTGGAATCAGATATTCTCAGATATTTGGAAGATAACGATAATGGAGAAGTATCCCCTTTAATACTGTGGGATGCATGCAAAGCTGTAATAAGAGGAAAGATTATTGCAAAACTGGCAACCCAAAAGAAACTAAGACAAGAAAAACTATCCACATTAGAGTCAGAACTTAGGAACCTAGAAAAAGAACACAAAGGCAACACTCATTCTACTGACTCGCTCAAGATTAAGGAAATTAAAAACCAAATAAATGAGATCTACACAATAGAAATCCAGAAGAAACTTCCATTTTTGAAACAAAAATACTATGAAGCAGGCAGTAAATCGGCAAAATTGCTAGCCTATAAATTGAGGAGACATCAAACAGAAAGAGCAATCTACAAAATCAGAGACCCAGTATCAAAGGAAATAAAATTCAGAATTCAGGATATTCTTAAAAGCTTCGAGAATTACTATAAGAACTTATACTCCCACAAAAAACATAAAAACGCATCCGAGGCATTCCTAAACACATTAAACCTTCCCCAACTTACGGAGTCACAAAATAAAACACTACTGTCAGAAATACATCCTAAAGAATTGGAAAAAGCAATTATGAAACTTAAAGCTAACAAATCCTCAGGAGCTGATGGCTATACAGCAGAGTGGTACAAAACCTTTAAACAGCAACTATCTCCTCTCCTCCTGAAAACATTTAATTATGTCCTCCACACAAGGGAAATCCCCCCCTCCTGGAGAGAAGGGGTCATTGCAGTTATACCTAAACCTGAAAAGGATAAACTAGAGTGCTCCAACTACAGACCAATCAGTGTACTAAATCAGGACTATAAGCTTTTTACCATTATCCTTGCCAAAAGGTTAGAAAATATACTGACAGACCTAATTCATTTAGACCAAACAGGTTTTATAAGACAAAGACAGACA
Source organism: Pholidichthys leucotaenia (assembly GCA_020510985.1). Classification (NCBI taxonomy): domain Eukaryota; kingdom Metazoa; phylum Chordata; class Actinopteri; order Cichliformes; family Pholidichthyidae; genus Pholidichthys; species Pholidichthys leucotaenia. Next base: position 98,566,680 of record CM035841.1, on the reverse strand, counting down.
CAAGACAACATTCGACGCACTTTACACATAATTCATCATATAAAAAAATATAACTTAAATGCAGTCATATTGGGATTAGATGCTGAAAAAGCATTCGATTCGGTTGACTGGTCTTTTCTATATAGAATCTTATCCAGTTTCAATTTTCTTAACAACTTCATTAGAACTATACAGGCATTATATAAAAAACCAACAGCTAAAATAAGGATTAACGGTAATTTATCATCATCTTTTGAACTGGAAAGAGGATGTCGTCAGGGCTGCCCCCTGTCTCCACTGCTCTTTGCAATCTTCATAGAACCTCTGAGCCAATGGATAAGACAAAATCAAAAAATTCAAGGTATTACACTTGGTCAGAAGGAACATAAAATAGCACTCTTTGCTGATGACATTTTAATATACCTAGGGCAGCCGGACACTTCTTTACCAGAACTAACCTCAGTTTTTTCCAGAGTATGGAGATTTATCAGGGTACAAATTAAACATGCATAAAACCCAAGTTTTAACATTCAACTATGACCCAAATCATTATTCACTAAGCAAACTCAAAACTAACTGGGAGTCGGAATCTATGAAATATCTGGGGGTCAATATCCCGAAACAACTCAACAAAATTATATCACTAAACTATGATCCACTGGTGACAAAAATAAAATCTGACCTAGCAAGATGGAATATGATACCATTCTTGGGTACTGCACAAAGAATTGAAGCAGTCAAAATGAATATACTTCCACGTCTTCTATACCTTTTCCAAACAATACCGGTAGAACCTCCCAAAAAAACATGGCAGGAGCTGGACAGAAGGATCTCAAGATTCATATGGCAGGGCAAGAGACCTAGAATCAGATATAGAACCCTACAGCTAAACAAAGACAAAGGTGGGCTCGCGCTGCCAAATATCAGGGACTACTTTAAAGCCGCACAAATTAAAACTTTAGTAGAGATATGTAACCCAGTCTACACTGCACAATGGAAGGAGATTGAATGCCAAATAACAAGTGACATCCCCCTACAGGCGATAATAGGGAACAATGCCTTACCTAAGCTTTTGACGGCAGGGGTGTTGGTCAGCTCGAATGGCATGACCAAATATTCAAAATGGCCCAGTGGTGTTTTAAATGCCATCTTCCACTTGTCTCTCTCACGAATGCGGACTAAGTGATACACATTATGGAGGTCGAGCTGAGTGAAGAAACGCTCCTGTTGGAGTAGTTCAAATGTGGAGTTGAGAAGAGGCAGTGGATATTCATCTTTACGGGTAATCACGTTAAGCTCACGGTTATCAATGGACGGCCGCAATGTCCCGTCCTTTATCCCTACAAAAAAGAACCCAGCGGCAAGAGGGACGAACGACGGATGAATAATGCCGGCAATGAGGGAGTCTTTTATGTAGGTCTCCATCGTCTCCCTCTCCAGCCCAGATAAACTGTAGTGCTGTCTTGATGGCAGCTGCGCGCCTAGAAGGAGATCAATAGCACAGTCGTAGACCCGATGAGATGGTAAACATAGGGCCCTGGACTTGCTAAAGACCTCCCCTAAGTCATGATAGACTTCGGGCACGGAGCTGAAATCCACCAGCTCAGCCGGAGGAGAGGAGATCGGGAGAGAGGGCGAGCGTGCGGCCGATCGAAGATACGATGACAGACAAAAAGGGCTCCAGGACGAAATGGAGCCTTGACTCCAGTTTATAATTGTATGTATTTGTTTTGGTCTAATCCCACAGTACAAGAAGAAGGAAATATTTCTTCCTCTTTGGTGTATTACGTGTCATCCATGAGTTCTCCAATGCGTGCCTGCCACCTTGTGAACTGGCATGATCAGTACAAATCCTCAGTACAGCTGGGCAGTGTTTCTGCATGTTATGAGTTGACAGACGCAGTGCCATGCTCTGCCACTAGGGGCACACAAAATATCACAGCGAAAAGGTTAAAACTTCTCTAGCTGTGTTCAACCTGCTGTGGAAATTCCCAAAATAACGTCATGTTTACGTTTACATTATCTGACTGAGGGCTCACCTGAAAATGTTGTCTCAAGCCTCTAAAACTTAACAGATGATGGGTGTTTACGTTGCTAGCTTGCTAGCTTGCTAGGATATCCGTGGCCAGAAACCGTGGGTAAATAACTCCAAAATCCCGATTCAGCTGAAGAGCTCCCGGTCCTCCTGCCTACTGGTGAGTGAGTTTCATTTTCAAACTAGTTTACTCTGCAAAGGTGATACTTTTACTCCGGTAACGGCAGAATCTCAAAGTTAGCAGCTAGCTAGCTAGCTAGCTAACGCACGGACGCGCAAATGTGCAATTTCGCGTGTACTCGCGTCTTTCCATTGACTTTGTATGGATTTACGCCACCCATTTGCGTTTGGTGTAAACGCACCTTTAGTGGATTGAATCCACAATAAATACTTACGTATCTCTTCATCTTTTTGTCTCTGTTGAAAGTACTTTAGTAAGCTCATGGTTCACTTGAGTATGCGGATGCAGTTTTGTCTCTCAGACAACTATGCTATCCAGCCAACATGTCAAGGTGGGCCCAACCATAGGTAAAACTGAGCTGTGTAATGGGTCCCATGTGGGTTTGTCTACGGGTTTCATGTTGGCCCCATCTGTGTTTGCCCACATGGACTTTAACTATGGTGCAGGTAACCTGTTTACCCATTTTAAACCTGTTTGGGCCCCACATGGGTTTAACATGAGTGAGCAGGTTTCAGTAACACTGGCACCATAGGCAAAATGATGCAAAAAAAGTCACAAATTTAGGAGAAAAAAAGTGAACATTTAGGAGAAATTGTTGCAAATTTACAAGAAAAAGAAATGTAAAATTACTTGAAAAGTTCGAAACTTCCAAGAAAAATGTAGCAAATTTATAAGAAAAAAAGTTATAAATTTATGAGGAAAACATTAGAAAAGGTTGCAAATTAACAAAAAAGAGCAAATGTACAAGTAAATTAATTCAAAGTTTATGAGAAAAAATATCCAAATTTATGAGGAAAAAAGAGGAAAAGGAAAAATTGTAAGTTTATAAAAAGTTGAAATTTTTTTTAAAAAAGTTCCAAACTTACAAGAAAAATGTTGCAAATTTATGGTGAAAAGTAACAAATTTACAGGAAAATAGCAAATTTACAATGAAAAAAATAAGATTTTATGAGAAAAAGTTGCAATATTACAGTAAAAAAGTGAGAAATTTATGAAAGTTCCAAAAATACAAGAAAAAAGTTATCAAATTTGCAAGAAAAAAAGTCATAATTTTACAAGAAAAGTAAGAAATTTTTGAGAAAAACTTGGAAATTATGAGAAAGTTTCAAATTTCAAAGAAAAATCCATCAATTTTTTTGGGAAAAGTCACAAATTTACAAGAAAATAGCACATTCAGAAATGTTTTGATGTGCACTGTTTGTGTGCATGCTTGTGGAGTGACATCCCTTCATTTATTCTCCTAGTGAAAATATATATAATAGCCCTTTTTATTTTTCTATCTATCTATCTATCTATCTATCTATCTATCTATCTATCTATCTATCTATCTATCTATCTATCTATCTATCTATCTATCTATCTATCTAAACCTTCATCAGTTTCCCATTATTTCAGCGATATTTGTCCACAGTATACATGCTATAGGAGATAAATGTCCTATTTGTATGTAGCACTGACAGCCGAGCTGCTTTGTAACAAGTGGAAGGATTGAGGCTCATCAACCCATCAACACGGCTCGCTTTGTTTTCCGTCGCTATTTCTCCCCCCCCCCCCCCAAGCTCCTTGTTCAACCTCCTTTGTACAACATCTGCATTCAGAGTTTAAGTAAACCCCTACGCCATCGCCAACCATCCAGCAGACCTCCGCACAATAGGAGGGTGGCTGTAATTGCCAGAGTCGGGGCTTAAACCGTACAATTAGCACTGAATGACGGAACGATCTGCAAGCTGAAATTAGCTCGTTACCGAGGTCTGGGATAAAGGGCGAGCTAGGCGGTGGCGTTTCTTCAGGAAAGAGGAAAGAAGAAAAAGGAGCATAAAGAATCATTTGGCCAGTTTCAGAAATGGTTTTAATCAAAATCTTTATAAAAACAAAATTTTTAACGTTTCTTTTTCTGTGATGGGAGCGTGCTCAGTGTGCCAATGGACTGATTTGGGCACAAAGAGCAGATGACCTTTTATTGCTCCAATTCTTTCAGCCTACCGTCAAACCTGCAATAGTCCGCCTGTCCCGCAGTCAAAATTAAATGTTCAGTTCAGCACAGTGTTCTTTCACCTCCACGTTTGAGAGTAAAAAATATTCAGGAATCACAATCATTTTGCAGCCTTTGCAGATCAGAGAACAGGGCGTTCATGAATTAGAAATGACAGGTGTGAAAATAACGGCAGTGATTTCATGATTCAGGGAGGCAATCATTCCAAAGTGAGCAATCATACGATGTCATATCATTTGAACCATTTTTGGTCATAAAATGAAGCCTGAAAATTTGTGCTTTTGTAGGTTTCAACCTTCTGAAATGTGTCTATTGGTCACAAGATTAGTGAAAAAATATCAAAATGTTCACTTCTCTTTAAAAAAAACCACACAGCCTTTATGTCGATTCTGGCTTTGACCAACCGATGATGTCACAAACTAGTAAGCCCAGCCTAGGTACCCACACGCTGCTCTATTGTTGGCAGTATTGGGCAAGTTACTAAAAAGTAGTAACTAATTACAGTTACTAGTTACTTCTTTTTAAAAGTAATTGACTTACTTTACCAATTGCTGCATGATTAAAGTAACTAGTTACTTGGCAAAGTAACTTTCACACTTTTAAATGCATACTTAAATCATTCTGCACACATAGCAAGATAATTTAATTAATGATTACATTACAGGCTTATTAATGTGAGGCTGAAAACAGACTGCTTCAGAAAGAGCTTTGAGAACAGGTTCAGTCTGCTTTATCCTGCCTTGAGAGCTCTTATTGTGTGAAAAATCTGAAGAAAATCAACATGATATTGCCAGCAATTTCCTCATTTTGGAGTGAGAGTTGGCAACACTGCATAAAGCTGTCCATGTTTACCTTACCTTTATTATATGGATTTAATTCGATGTGAAGTGATCCAAAGAAAATGTCCACTATCCATAGTCCAAATTCTCTGCTGTGATAGAGATGTGATGCAGTCCCTCAAATTGCTTTTGGAGATCAAAATCAATTTTTGAATAATCTTTATCCAGGTAGTAAGTAAGTGTGTTTTAACTTCAGTGGATCACAGTCTCAGCTGTCTGATGGAAGGTCACCGTTATCTCATTTTCAGTCTGTAACGACGTATCTGGCAATCAGTCAGCTTAATTCTTTCTGGGTCACAAACTGTCCAGATGCATACCTGTACTTGAAATCAAGCCGTGGCTGTTGAGACTGTTCAGATAGCATAGATCCACAAACATGGTGTTCTTAGCATAGCTAGCCGTTACATAGCACTAGCTTTGTCAGAGCATTGTTGCTGTTTCAAGCGCTTCTGAAGATTGCAGTAGGTCTCAACTGGCATTTGGCTTCAAACCCGCCAATATGCTTTTGTCCTCAACCACGACAAAGGAACAATAATCTTTTTCCACAAAAACAGAGTAGCTGCATCTTTTCCTCTGCTCAGTAGTGAAGACTTGGCTGTCTGCAACAGGTCATATCGGCTGACGGCTCATCTCAGCTACGGTAGGGTCAGAATCAGAATCAGAATCAGAATCAGATTTATTGCCATTGTTCATGTAGTACACAAACTAGGAATTTGTCTCGGTGCAATGCTGCAACATTAAAACATGATAAGATAAAGAGATAAACTAAAAAAACAAACAAACAAAAAAAAAACTTAAAGACTAAAACCATGCAATAAGTGTAGAATAATAAGTAATAATAATAATAATAATAATAATAATAATAATAATAATAATAATGAGTAATACTAGTCACAGCAGTTTAAATAAATTAGCAAGTAGCAGATGATGTGCAGTCGATAATGCAACAGAAAAACAGTAATGAATGACATGAGTCTGGTTGAGCTGCTGTACATAGTGCACGAGAGTCAATAAGTCACTTAATGTTCAGCAGTCTGATGGCAGAGGGGAAAAAGCTGTTCATGTGCCGGGAGGTTTTAGTCTGAATGGACTGAAGTCTTCTACCTGAGGGGAGGGTGGCAAACAGTACGTGACCAGGGTGTGAAGGATCGGCCATGATCCGGCCTGCACGCCTCCGGGTCCTGGAGATGTACAGATCCTGGAGAGATGGGAGCTTGCAGCCGATCACCTTCTCAGCAGTGCGCACGACGCGCTGCAGCCTTAGTCTGTCCCTGGCAGTAGCTCCTGCGTACCACACGATTATGGAGGAGGTGAGGATGGACTCGATGATGGCCGTGTAGAACTGCACTAACATCTTGGTGGGTAGCTTGAGCTTCCTCAGCTGCCGCAGAAAGAACACCCTCTGCTGGATCAGATCGGGTCAGATTATATAATATTTTTTTTGTGCTAAATATATCTATCCATATTAATAAAATAAGTAACGAGTAACACATCTGATCAAATTTCAGTCACTGTAATGCATTACTGAATTTTTAAACAGTAATTTTGTTACACAGCACATTACTGCAACAGCAGTGGCGTTACAGTAACAGGTTACTCCCAACACTGATTATTGGCAAGCCTAGCCATCTGCCTGCAAACATTAAGATGAGCAAGGGGGCAAAAGTGTTAGCTTCAGAGCTAAAGGTGCTACTATGGAGTTAAGCTGTGTTCGGATTGTTCACTCATTCTCTCCCTCACTACTCTCTATATAGTGAATTCAGGTATTGTGGACTATATGGTAAACTTAATATAACAATAAAATGATCAGCTTTCAGACACTACTCAGATTGTTTTTACGGCATGGTTAATGACATCATCATGGTGAAACAGTAAAACGTAACAGGTTAATGGTAGTGAAAAATGAATACTTGCATGTATTTTGTTGTACATATGTATTAAATCTAGTGTATTTTTTTGTATTTTTGTATTTTTTTTTTATAATTTATTAATCCCCAGAGGGAAATTACAGGGCATCCACCTGGATGGATGAGGCAGCCATGGTGCGGTGCCAACCCCTTCACCAATCACAGACACATTCACGCCCAGGGCCACTTTAGAGTCACATGCATACATGCATACACACACACACACACACACACACACACACACACACACACACACATGTGTGTGTGCATGTGTGTGTGTATGTATGTCTCTCTCTCTCTCTCTCTCTCTCTCTCTCTCTCTCTCTCTCTCTCTGTATATATATATATATATTGTAGGAGCATGCTCAAATAACGAGGCTGAGTTTCAGTCATAAACCAGCTTTATTTGACAGAACACAAGCTCCTAGCATTCTCAAAGCAGGAAAGAGAAAGAATCATACTTCAACCCCCTTTTATACATTTCCAGCATCAGAATTCAAGTCACATGGTGTCTTCAGTCAACATACAGTTACAAAGCATCCCTTTGAAGCTTCACCATTGTCTCTCATTTCTTGATGAACCGGAATACCCTCCGGGGCGTCTTCTGTGGGACAAAGAGACAAATCTCACACTTCCTTGTTACCTCCTGTAGATTTGAGTCCTCAGTCCTTGCAGACGTGACACTCCACAATACACATTCAGTTCTGTCTCTGTGGCAGCGTGAGCCCACAATGTGTGTCGGCCACACTACCCCCCCCAAACGTCGAGTAAGGCAAAATCTGCATGGCATAACAAAAAGAGAAACACAAAGCACTCCATACATCACTAATCAATCCACCAACTGCCTAGGTTTTAATCTTCTGCCGAATCTGCTGCAACTTGGCTTGGCTGCCTCTGCAACATCTCTCTGCACCTGTGGATTAAAGCTGTTAGCACCTCTCTGTGAAGACTTTGGAGAATGTCTTCTCAGCGGCCTGCCCCGGCGGGGGGGCCTCGCGAGCTGCACCTCCTCCTCAGCCAGAACAAAAGCGGGTTTGAGCCTGTTAATGCAAATCAGCTCCCTTCTGCCCCCTAAATCTAGCAGAAAATGCTTCTGCCCGGTCTCCAGCACTCGAAACGGTCCGTCGTAAAACGGCCGCAAACTTGGACGCTGGGCGTCATGTTTAACAAAAACAAACTCTGCATTTTTTAAAGCCTTGGGCACAAAAACGTGTGGGAAACTGTGATGGACCGGGCCAGGAAGCGTGTTTGTTCCTGAGCCGCTCTGCCACGGCTGAGCGGGGGGGCCATTAGGTGCGGGATTATCAGGAAGAAATTCCCCGGGCAAACGGAGCGGCTGAGCGAAAACTAATTCAGCCGGGGAAGCGTGCAAATCTTCCTTAGGTGCAGAACGCAACCCTAATAACACCCATGGAAGTTTGTCTACCCAATTTGTATCCGTTAGCGACGCTCTGAGGGCTGCTTTCAATGACCTGTGAAAGCGTTCGCATAAACCATTGGCCTGGGGGTTATACGCGGTGGTGCGATGAATCTTCACCCCCAAGCTGCGGGCCATCGATGACCATAGCTCGGAAATAAATTGGGGACCCCTGTCGGACGTTATGTCCGACGGTACACCAAAACGCGCAACCCATGCTGTTAAAAATGCTCGCGCAACTTCTTCCGCTGTGGTTGATGTCAGAGGAATCGCCTCTGGCCAGCGCGTGGTGCGGTCTACCATTGTCAAAAGATGTGTGTGCCCGTGTGATAACGGAAGCGGGCCGACCAGGTCAACATGCACGTGATCAAAACGCTTAGCGGGGATGTGGAAAGGTTCTAACGGGGCCTTAGTGTGTCTGTGTATTTTAGCTCGCTGACACGCTACGCAGGCTGCTGCCCATTCCTTGACCTGTTTGCGCAACCCGGGCCAAACAAATTTCTCCCCCACCAATTTGATCGATGCGCGCACCCCCGGGTGCACGAGAGAATGGACCAAGTCAAAAACACGGCGACGCCACGCGGTTGGCACCACAGGGCGGGGCCGTCCCGTGGAGACATCGCAGATTAGCGGGGGCATACCGTTTTGTTGCACCCTGTGCTCCAGCCTTAACCCTGTTGGTCCAGACTGGAGCGCGCGCACGTCCGCGTCGTTAACCTGCTCCGCAGCCATGGCTGCATAATCTAACCCAACACAGACCGGGGCTGCGCGCGCTCCCGCGTCGCTGCCCGGGCCCGCGGCCATGGCTACAGAGTCTGCCCCTATAGGGCTTGGTGGTGCTATTGCACGCGAGAGGCAGTCTGCTACAACATTGTGTTTACCCGCGACATGCTGAATATCAGTAGTAAACTCCGATATTGCGGCTAGTTGCCTTTGTTGCCGGCCTGACCAGGGTTCCGAAATTTTGGCCATCGCAAACGTTAGCGGTTTATGATCCACAAAAGCGGTGAAACGTCGCCCCTCTAACCAGAACTGAAAATGACGGATGGCCAAGTGTAGGGCCAAAAGCTCCCTGTCAAATGCGCTGTATTTCCGTTCACTATCGCGCAAGGTCCTGCTGAAAAACGCGAGGGGTTGCCAGGTACCTGCCACAAACTGTTCAACTACCGCCCCCACCGCTACATCGGAAGCATCAGAGGTGAGCGCCATGCGGGCCGTTGGAACTGGGTGCGCTAACAAAACTGCATTTGCCAGGGCTGATTTGACCTGGGCAAAAGCGCGCTCCCGCTCCGGAGACCATTCGACTTTATTTGCGGGCTTCTGTTTTTTTAACGCGGTGTACAATGGCTGCATGAGTCGTGCTGCGCTTGGGAGGAAACGGTTGTAAAAATTAACCATCCCTAGAAACTCCTGAAGCGCCTTAACCGTTTGAGGTTGCGGAAAATCTGTTATGGCACGCACTTTATTTGGAAGGGGAACTGCTCCCTCTGCCGAAACGCGATGTCCCAAAAAATCAATCTGCGCCACCCCAAACTGGCATTTCGCTGGGTTCACTATTAACCCGTGCTCTGCCAACCTCTGGAAAACTGCTGTGAGGTGTTTTTCATGTTCGCCTTCGGACGTGCTGGCTACCAAAATATCGTCCAAATAAACGAACACGAAAGGCAGGTCGCGTAAAACTGCATCCATCATGCGTTGGAAAGTCTGCGCGGCCCCCTTGAGGCCAAAAGGCATGCGCAAAAACTCAAAAAGGCCGAAAGGAGTTATGACCGCTGTTTTGGGTACATCGTGCGCGCGCACTGGAACCTGGTGATAGCCGCGCACCAAGTCTATTTTAGAAAAAATGCGCGCCCCCGCCAAATGAACAGAAAAATCCTGAATGTGCGGAATCGGGTAACGGTCATGAGCTGAAACGTTGTTCAACCTGCGGAAATCGCCGCAAGGCCGCCACGAGCCGTCAGCCTTTGGGACCATGTGTAACGGCGAAGCCCAAGCGCTCTTGGAGCGTCTAACGATGCCTAGTTTTTCCAGATTAGTGAACTCCTCGCGCGCGATGGCCAGTTTAGCTGGGTCCAAACGCCGAGCCTTTGCAAAAACGGGAGGGCCTGTGGTTGTTATGAAATGTTCTACCCCATGTTTGGCCACCGTTGCTGAAAAAGTGGGGACTGTGAGTGCTGGAAACTGAGCAAGCAGTGTGTGAAACTTACCACCCGCGGCTGAGACGCTGGCATGTGCAGTTGGCGGGGCCACCCGAGCTGTGCAGGGAATAGAATGAAAAGACAGTGCATTAATCAGACGTCTATTAGCAAGATCAACCAATAAACCATGTGAGCACAAAAAATCAGCCCCTAACATGTTGAAACTGACTGCTGCTACAATAAATGTCCACTCAAATGAACGGCCTTGTAAGGACAGAAGCATGGTCCTCTCACCAAACGTTTTAATTGTGGAGCCGTTCGCTGCTGACACTGACACCCAGGGGGCTTTAGAAGGCGACAGCCGTTCCGCGTAGGTGGGCGTGACGAAGCTCAGCTGCGAGCCCGTGTCCACGAGGAACTGTTTCCCCGAGCGTGCATCCGTCAGGTAAAGCAGCCTGTTCTCATTGCCGAGAGTCGCGGCTGCTACCGGCCCTCGGTCCTGGCGTTTAAAATTGCACGGTGGGACGCACCTGTGCGCTCTCTCTGCAAAACGGCGGTGGTAGAAGCACGAGCCGTTCTCCGCTCCGCGTCGTCTGGCTCCGGTCGCCGCCGTTGTTGGTGCGTCTGGTGCCGCTGGACCCAAGCTGTCTCCGGACGCCGTTCCCGAACTAGCCGCCGCGGCCGAAACCGCGTTCTGCTTGTGGGCGTCGACCAACTTCTGCGCCTCCTTGCTCAACCCATGGTAGTCTCGCTTGGCCAATCGGGGTGACTCTGCCAGGGCCACTCTCACTGCTGGTGGCAGGGTTCGAAGGAATAGGTGGGCGAAAATGAATTCGCCATCCTCGGAGGCTTTGAGCTGCAGCATCTTCACCATCAGGTCCGCAGGTCTATCGTTTTCTGCCTCCGTCAGCGCCAGGAGCCCCTCTGCTCTTTGTTGGACTGAGGGGGTGAAATGGCTGATCAGCGCGTCTTTCAATGCGCTGTACTTGTCGCTGTCTGGTGGATGATTAACCAAATCCTCCACTCTCTGGACCGTGTCGCTGTCCAGTTTCGCTACCACGTGGTAGAATCTTGTGTCGTCGTTGGAGATTCTCCGGAGGTTGAACTGCGCCTCGATTGCGCTAAACCATGAGCGCGGGCTGTGCTGCCAGAAATCGGGCAGCCGGAGCGTGGAGGCGGCCATCAGGCTGGCTTCCACCGAGCCCGGTTCGGAAGAATTCTCATTGCTCATTCTCCGTCGTAGGTCACCAGTGTAGGAGCATGCTCAAATAACGAGGCTGAGTTTCAGTCATAAACCAGCTTTATTTGACAGAACACAAGCTCCTAGCATTCTCAAAGCAGGAAAGAGAAAGAATCATACTTCAACCCCCTTTTATACATTTCCAGCATCAGAATTCAAGTCACATGGTGTCTTCAGTCAAGATACAGTTACAAAGCATCCCTTTGAAGCTTCACCATTGTCTCTCATTTCTTGATGAACCGGAATACCCTCCGGGGCGTCTTCTGTGGGACAAAGAGACAAATCTCACACTTCCTTGTTACCTCCTGTAGATTTGAGCCCTCAGTCCTTGCAGACGTGACACTCCACAATACACATTCAGTTCTGTCTCTGTGGCAGCGTGAGCCCACAATGTGTGTCGGCCACAATATATATGTATATATATATATATATATATATATATATATATATATATATATATATATATATGTATAGATAGATAGATAGATAGATAGATACAGACGTGGACAAAATTGTTGGTACCCCTCTGTTAATGAAAGAAAAACCCACAATGGTCACAGAAATAACTTGAATCTGACAAAAGTGGTAATAAATAAAAAATCTATGAAAATTAACCAATGAAAAATCAGACAATGCTTTTGAATTGTGGTTCAACAGAATTATTTTAAAAAACAAACTCATGAAACAGGCCTGGACAAAAATGATGGTACCCCTAGAAAAGATTGAAAATAATGTGACCATAGGGACATGTTCAACCAAGATGTGTCCTCTAATTAACATCGTAGGTGTCTACAAACTTTTAATCAGTCAGTCGGCCTATTTAAAGGGTGACAAATAGTCACTGTGCTGTTTGGTGACATGGTGTGTCCCACACTAAACATGGACCAGAGGAAGCAAAGGAGAGAGTTGTCTCAGGAGATTAGAAAGAAAATTATAGACAAGCATGTTAAAGGTAAAGGCTATAAGACCATCTCCAAGCAGCTTGATATTCCTGTGACTACAGTTGCACATATTATTCAGAAATTTAAGATTCACGGGACTGTAGCCAACCTCCCTGGATGTGGCTGCAGGAAGAGACGGATAATACGAATGGTAACAAAAGAGTCCAGAACAACCTCTAAACACATTTATGGTGAACTCTAAGGTCAAGGAACATTAGTGTCAGATCGCACCATCCGTCGTTGTTTGAGCCAAAGTGGACTTCATGTGAGACGACCAAAGAGGACACCACTGTTGAAAACAAATCATAAAAAAGCCAGACTGGAATTTGCCAAACTGCATATTGACAAGCCACAAAGCTTCTGGGAGAACGTCCTATGGACAGACGAGACCAAACTGGAACTTTTTGGCAAGGCACATCAGCTCTATGTTCACAGACACAAAAATGAAGCATACCAAGAAAAGAACACTGTCCCTACTGTGAAACATGGAGGAGGTTCTGTTAGGTTGTGGGGCTGCTTTGCTGCATCTGGCACAGGGTGTCTTGAATCTGTGCAGGGTACAATGAAATCTCAAGACTATCAAGGTATTCTAGAGAGAAATGTGCTGCCCAGTGTCAGACAGCTTGGTCTCAGTCGCAGGTCATGGGTCTTGCAACAGGATAATGACCCAAAACACACAGCTAAAAACACCCAAGAATGGCTAAAAGCGGAACATTGGACTATTCTAAAGTGGTCTTCTATGAGCCCTGATCTAAATCCTATTGAACATCTGTGGAAGGAGCTGAAACATGCCGTCTGGAGAAGGCACCCTTCAAACTTGAGACAACTGGAGCAGTTTGCTCATGAGGAGTGGGCTAAAATACCTGCTGAGAGGTGCAGAAGTCTCATTGACAGTTACAGAAATTGTTTGATTGCAGTGATTGCCTCAAAAGGTTGTGCAACAAAATATTAAGTTAAGGGTACCATCATTTTTGTCCAGGCCTGTTTCATGAGTTTATTTTTTTTAAATAATTCTGTTGAACCACAATTCAAAAGCATTGTCTGATTTTCATTGGTTTATTTTCATAGAATTTTTATTTATTACCACTTTTGTCAGATTCAAGTTATTTCTGTGACCATTGTGGGTTTTTCTTTCATTAACAGAGGGGTACCAACAATTTTGTCCACGTCTGTATATATCACAAACATTTCATTGAGACTGGTGGATCAACATTAGTAATCACAAGTTTTTCTTATCAAATTTCACAGTTTTCCATGAATATGCAACTATTCTCATGTAAATAAAAGTTCTGTAAATTTGAACATTTTCTCATAAATTAGTTATTTTTTTCTTTACCAAAAATTTCCCCTTCTCTAATGAAGCTATGACACTTGCAAATTTGAAAACTTTCTCCTAAATGTATGACTTTTTTCTCTTACATTTACAGCCGATGTCTTGCAAACTTTGCAGAGCTTAACCTCCTTAAACTTAATTTCAATTTGTTTAAAATTAATCACTCAGTTCAGTGCAGCAGCCGTTAAACATTGTGGAATAAAGTGTAGGGATTACAATCATAAAGATCTGTGAGCACAGCCTTCATGACTCAGAAACCACAGATATGGAAATGACAGCAATCATTTCATGATTTAGCGAGGCAATCATCCAAATGTGAACAATCAGGCTTTTTTTAACCATCTGATTCCCTCCATTCATGCCAGGTTTTCTGTCTAAAATCCCAGAGCTTGTGCTGATATGTGGGAACTTCAACACCTGAATGTCTGCACCAAGTTCCAGGCTAATTACCAAGCCATGTCCATGTGGGCCCCACCAAAGGTTAAAACTGTCTTTTGGGTCCCAGCCCACATAGACTTTACCTCATTTCAACTTATTTTCTCATTAATTTGCTATTTTCTTGTAAATTTGTGGCTTTCCCCCCCTAATTTGCTACATTGATCCACACCGCCGCCATCAGTGTGTGAATGGGTGGATAGCAGGATGTGTAAAGCGCTTTGGTCGTCCAGAGATGAGTAGAATCTGGCTTTTTAAGTGAATGCCATTTAACATTTATTATTTACCATTTTTCTTGAAAATTTGAAACTTTGTTATGAATTTCCTTTTTTTACTATAAACTTGAAACTTTTTTCTCATAAATTTGTTAGATTTTATTGTAAAATTGTGACTTTTTCTTGCACATTTACTAACTTTTCTTGTAATTTTGGAACTTTCTCATAAATTTGCTACTTTTTTACTGTAATCTTGCAACTTTTTCCTCATAAATCTATGACATTTGGCCTATAAATATGGAACTTTCTCAAAAATTTTCACCTTATTTTTTACTGTAAACATAAGTTTTCTTCATAAATTTGCAACTTTTTCTAATAAATTTTCAATTTATTTACTCATATATTTGCTACTTTTTTTTTGATAATTTGCACCTTTTTTCTGAGTTTTTCCTCATAAATCTGTGATTTTTTTTTTTCTTTTAAATAATTTTTTTTTTTTTTTTCATCCGGCGCCACATGAGTTGGCTGCCTTTTGCAACAGCGGCTCAATTCTGAGTCTTTTTATCTTCCTTCTTTCTGATCCGGTGATAACTTTCTGATCCGGCACACCTTTCACTCTATATATATCACGGACACACAGCTCGCCCCAAAGGTCTCCCGAGTCGGCAGACGGGGCCTCTGTTTACAGCAGGAGACGATACAGCAGGGAAGAGCTAGCTAGCACTCAACCGCCACCCGGTGCTAATGGAGAAACTCGACATACCGGGAGAACTGAAGCGAAAACGACTCGGGTGCCGGGCTGGAGTTTAGGCGGCGTGCAAGAAATATAAGACAGAATAATAAAGAGCGATGGCAAGAACCAAGCAGACCGCCTGTAAATCTACTGGAGGAAAAGCCCCCAGGAAGCAGCTGGCCACCAAGGCTGCTCGGAAAAGCGCTCCAGCCACCGGCAGAGTGAAGAAGCCTCACCGTTACAGGCCCGGTACCGTGGCTCTGAGAGAGATCCGTCGCTACCAGAAATCCACGGAGCTGCTCATCCGTAAGCTGCCCTTCCAGCGCCTGGTGAGGCAGATCGCTCAGGACTTCAAGACCGACCTGCGCTTCCAGAGCTCCGCCTTCATGGCTCTGCAGGAGGCCAGCGAGGCCTACCTGGTGGGTCTCTTCGAGGACACCAACCTGTGCGCCATCCACGCCAAGAGGGTCACCATCATGCCCAAAGACATCCAGCTGGCCCGCCGCATCCGCGGAGAGAGAGCTTAGACTTTCTGCTGCACATCCACCAACCACAATGCTCTGCACTGTGTGTCTATATATATATATATATATATATATATATATATATATATATATATATATATATATTTATATTAATATGTACATATGTATACTAGCTGTCCTTGTTTTTTCTTGCCTTCTGATTGTTGCTCTGAGTGTTGCTGTCCCTGTGCTGTTGCAATCCTGGAATTTCCCCATTGTGGGACTAATAAAGGCTTATCTTATCTTATCTTAATAATCAATGAGATTTATATGGTGCTTTACATGTCGAGTTCAACTTTATTCAGTTCAATTCAACTTTATTTATATAGCGCCATTTCACAACAACAGTCATCTCATAGCACTTTCAACTGTAGGGGGAACCCCCACAATTGCAGAAAGACCCCAGCAATCAGGCGATCCCCTGTGAGCAAGCGCTTGGTGACGGTGGAGAGGAAAAACTCCCTTTTAACAGGACGAAACCTCCAGCAGAACCAGGCTCAGGGAGGGGCAGTCGTCTGCTGCGACTGGCTGGGGGGTGAGGGGATAGAGAAGATGAAAAGAACAGACATGTAGAGAGCAAACAGCATGATGGGGAGTCAATCTATGGGAGAGAAGAAACAGATGTTAATGACCAGCAAAAAAAAAAAAAAAAAAAAAAATCATCAAGAGTGAAGAAAGGAGTGAAGCCCAGTGCATTATTGGAAGTCCCCCGGCTGTCTAAACCTATTAGCAGCATAACTAAGGGAGGGTTCAGAGACACATGATCCCTCCCTAATTGTAGGCTATATCAGAAAAGAAGGTTTTAACCCTATTCTTAAAAAAAGAGATCGAGTCTGACTGTCATGGCCACCAATTAGGTGCACCTGCGCACACACCTGTCTGCTATTTGGCTCTGCCTATATATTCTATGAGACCCAGGGATCAGCGCGGAGTCGTCTGCTTCCTTCCTGAGGAATCTGAACTCGCTAGTCTCCACACTGAGCTTCCAGCCTCATCTTCCTCCAGCGCTTCTGCTCGCCAAGGGTCTCCTAACCATCCGGCAACCAAGTAAGCCTGTACCTTTCCTCTGACCCATCTTCTACCCCTATGCACAGGCGGTGTCCTCCCGGCGGCGGACTCCCCTTCCCCCTGGTGGAGGACTCTCTTGCCTCATTCACCTGCCTGCTACATAGTGACGTAGAAGGGTTGCAGCCATTTTTTCTGTCTTATACAAGCCAAGAAGCGAAGCTACAAACTACTGCCATTTGTCAGTGAAAATGCCACATTGCGCGGCTTTTGGATGTAATTTCCAATCAAAAGGGAAATAAAGAGAGTGGGGTAAACCTCCATAGCTTTCCTAAAGAGGGAAAGTTGAGGAAAAAGTGGGGCGGCAGCGGCTCAGGAGGTAGAGCAGGTCGTCCAATAACCCAATGGTTGGCGGTTCTAATCACGCTCTCCCCAGATATCCTGCCGTTGTGTCCCTGGGCAAGACACTTCACCCGCATTGCCTCCAGTGCCCATAACACTGGGTATGAATGTGTAAAAATGTTTAAATGTTCGGTGGTGGCCGGAGAGGCCGTTGGCGCGGATTGGCCGCCACGTTTCCGTCACTCTATGAGTGTCTATGATAAAGCGCTATAGCGCAGGCTTGATAAAGCATATATATATATATATATATATATATATATATTAATTACGCTATGATAAAGCGCTATATCGCTCAAACGCACGCTCGTGCGCTTGAGTGTCTCTCCGCTTTGAGTGTCTCAAGCGTGCGCTTTGAGCGATATAGCGCTTTATCATAGCGTGATTAATATATATATCAGCTTTATCAAGCGTGCGCTATAGCGCTTGATCATAGACACTCATAGAGTGACGGAAATGTGGCTGCCAAGCCGCCTCTCCGGCCCCCACCAAATATTTAAACATTTTTACACATTCATACCCAGTGTTATGGACACTGGAGGCAATGCGAGTGAAGTGTCTTGCCCAGGGACACAACGGCAGGATATCTGGGGAGAGCGTGATTCGAACCGCCAACCATCGGGTTATTGGACGACCTGCTCTACCTCCTGAGCCGCTGCCGCCCCACTTTTTCCTCAACTTTCCCTCTTTAGGAAAGCTATGGAGGCTTACCTCGCTCTCTTTATTTCCCTTTTGATTGGAAATTACATCCAAAAGCCGCGCAATGTGGCATTTTCACTGACAAATGGCAGTAGTTCGTAGCTTTGCTTCTTGGCTTGTATAAGACAGAAAAAATGGCTGCAATCCTTCTACGTCACTACCCAGAATGCATTGAGACGTAAACAAAAATGGCGATTTACATCGTAATAAAGTTTTTTAAAAATATATAAAACTGGGAATTATTTTCAAAAAAATTATATTATAGATATGTTACTAACATCAAAATAAAGCATATAGAGCTAACATGCCAATATAATCTGAGTTCCTTTTAAATATAAAGGGGCCTGATTGTTTAGAGCTTTGAAAGTGAGAAGAAGGATTTTAAACTTAATTCTAAATTCTGTGGGAAGCCAATGAAGGGAGGCCAGAACCCGAGAGATATGATCTCTCTTTCTAGTACCTATTAAAACTCTTGCTGCATCATTTTGGATCAACTGAAGACTTTTTAAATATGTTTTAGGACAACCTGATAATAAAGAGTTACAATAATCTAATCTCGAGCTAACAAAAGCGTGGATCACTTTCTCAGCATCACTTTGAGACAAGATGCTCCTAATCTTGGCAATATCATGCAAATGATAGAAGGCAGTCTTAGAACCAAATTTAATATGTGAATTGAAAAACAGATCTTGATCAAAAAATATCTCCAAGGTTCCTCACAGAGCTATTAAGAGAAAGAGTAACCATATCCAAACGAAAAGTTTGATTTGGAAAGGTATTTCTAAGGATTTTTGGACCAACAAGAATGACTTCAGTCTTATCTTAATTTAATAGCAGGAAATTACAAGTCATCCAAGCTTTGATTTCTTTAAGACAGGCTTCCAACTGGGCTAATTGATTACTATCATCTGGCTTCATTGACAGGTATAATTGTGTGTCATCTGCATAGCAATAAAAATGTATACAGTACTTTCTAATAATGTTGCCTAACGGAAGCATATATAAACTAAAAAGTGACATCTCAAAGTGCTTACAGTGAGTCCATTATTCATTCACTCCAGACAGACATTCATAGTGGTAAGCTACTACTGTAGCCACAGCTGCCCTGGGGCAAACTGACAGAAACGTAGCTGCCAATCCACACCAATGGCCTCTCCAACCACAAACATTTATACACATTTGACATAAAAATTCCATATTATCCACATTATTATTGTTATTAATAATGTATTATTATTCTTGAGAAGGATCATGCCTTTCATATGCCATTTTAAATGTTTATATGTGCATTCTATGTAGGATAAGTTCATATATTCTTGGCATGTTTCTATGAGCAATAATTGGCCTTCAGATAATTCAGACTGAGGATCAGTACCTGCGTAAAAAATGATCTAAGCTACACTGATAATCACTTTGACATGCCCTGTTTTCTCTTGGGTCACAGGAATGCACAGGAACTCCTAGCTTGTGATTAGTTTTATGGGCACTCTGTCTCTGGGATGTCTGTGACATTTCTTCATTTGCTCATCACCCCGGATAAGCTCTGCTTATCAGGACTGTCTCTCTCTGGCTCTCTCCCTTCCTCCTGTCACCCTTCTCTCCCCCCCTTCCTTTTTGTTCCCTACATATATCAAACCTAAAGAATGTACCTCCAGAGATTCTATGTATGTGCTGAAGGCCATGCGTTGTAATCTCTCCCCCAAATGGCCATGGGGGGACTTTTTTTATTTTTATAATAAATGTACCTAAATCCAATATTCTGCCTTATTTTTTTTGACTTTGAATAATTTAAGCTCAGAATTATTCTAACAACATTCGTACAGTGCATCCAGAAAGTATTCACAGCACTTCACTTTTTCCACATTTTGTTATGATACAGCCTTATTCCAAAATGGATATTTTTTTTCTAAAAATTCTACAGACAATACCCCATAATGACGTGAAACAAGTTTTTTTTTTATTTTTTTTGAGATTTTTGCTATTTTTTTTAAAAAATAAAAAAACTAAAAGCCAACTTTATTGTCATTCAACCCATACAAGCAATCATGTACAGTATAACAAAATTATGTTTCTCTTATCTACAATGTTAATCACATCAAGAATCAGAGGGGTTGCTGCTATGCAAGGCATTGCCACAAATCTCCCTCCTTCGTTCCATTATTGCTGAGCACCAAGCTAGATGGCAGGAAGTTCCACTTTTATATGGTCTTTGGCATGACCTTGCCGGGATTTGGACCCCGGCCTCCTGGGTGGGGGTGGGAGGGTGCTCTACCAACTAGGACACCACTCCGGTAAGAAATCACATGTACATAAGTATTCACAGCCTTTGCCATTAAACTCAAAAGTGAGCTCAGGTGCATCCTGTTTCCACTGAGATGAAAGACAAGATGGCACCAGTGTATGGGGCTGACCGTCTGTCTCTGACACCTTTGCTTGTTTTGTTTTTTTTTTACTGTTTTTAACCATTGGCATTCAAGAAATCAAGTCCTTACTTGTGTACGACCGCCAAACATTGTTGGATCTTAGATTTTCTGCCGAGGATCTTATTTCGTCTGATTATGGTGGACAGAAGCCTCCGCTCTTGTCAGATATCCCGCCTTACCTGTATCGGGCCTCAGCCCCTCTCTCTGAGCGAAGACGGAGGCGGAGGCCTCACCGTCACCGTGGGAAATGCAGTGGTCGGCTGGTGAAACTGAAGGCCAGCCTGGCACATTTCTTCTCTGTTCCCTGGACTCCGGGCAGATTATGTTCCTGGGTTTCTGTGTCCTGGCGTTCCCTGGATCCTGCTGATGCCTGCCTGGTCCCTGTGACTGGCCTTGGTGAGGTGATCCGGCCCCGGCGCTGCTACTCTCCCCAGCCCCGCCAGCGTGGGGTAAATCCCTGGCACCTGAGACCGCTGCGGCACGTTTCCTGTTCTGCTGAGGCCCAGGCTCCAGCTCCAGCTGCAGCTCCAGCTCGGATTGGCCTGGTAAACGCCAGATCGCTGGCAAATAAAACTTACATCCTGAAGGATTTCATCAGCTCCCGGGAACTGGATTTCTTTTTCGTTGCGGAGACCTGGCAGACTGTGGGTGAACTCTCTGCTCTGTCCGAAGTTTTACCCCCAGGTTACTGTTATTTTAATTCCCCGCGGACAACAGGACGAGGAGGAGGAACGGCAACAGTTTACAAAAATGACTATAAATGTAAGCAGTGCTTTTTACCTTCTCCATTCTCCAGCTTTGAACTGACTTTCTTTGAGGTGGGTCGAATAAACCCTGTACTGTGTGCTGTCATATACAGACCACCCAAATACAATAAGGACTTAGTTAGCATGTCTGGGTTTGAATCCTCTTCTGCTCATCTGCCTTACGGGGTCCCACAGGGGTCAATTCTAGGGCCCATGCTTTTTTCTCTGTACATACTTCCACTGGTTTCCATTTTTAAAAAGCATGGTATCTCTTTCCACCTGTATGCTGATGACTGTCAGATTTATGTCCCTCTAAAACAAAAAGCTGCCTCATCAGTAAACTCACTCATGGCATGCATTGAAGACATAAAGTCTTGGATGGCCCTAAACTTCCTAAATTTTAATGATAAGAAGACCGAAATGATGGTGTTTGGACCTAGTCGCCCCTGTTTAGTCCCTTCCTGTATACTTGGGCCCCCTTACTCCTTATGTTAAATCCACAGCTAGGAACCTTGGTTTTATCATGGACAATGATTTTAAATTAGACACGCAGATTCGTTCTGTGGTAAAATCCAGCTTCTTTCATCTAAGGCGTTTAGCAACAGTAAAACCCATTCTCTCTAGACCACACCTGGAAACAGTAATCCATGCTTTTATTTCATCTCGGCTGGATTACTGTAACGCACTTTATGCCGGTGCCAGCCAGTCATCTCTTTCCCGTCTGCAGCTGGTTCAAAACGCCACTGCTCATCTTTTAACAGGTACACGTGGAAGAGATCACATCACACCCATCTTAGCTTCACTCCACTGGCTGCCCGTGTATTTTAGAATTCATTTTAAAATTCTTTTATTTGTTTTTAAATCCTTGAATGGTCTTGCTCCACCTTACCTCTCTGAGCTTCTGCATCCCTACGCTCCCACCTGGTCCCTTAGGTCAGCTGAACAGCTAGTCTTAGCTTCTGCGCCTGGTGCCCATTTAGCTCTGTGGCTAATTTCTCTGCTGCTACTAGCTGGACAGTTAGCTCCCCTGAGCTAACTAGCTTCATGCCTTTTGGAGCCAATAGCATCTCAACCCACAGCTCCGTGCTACGTGTGTGTTCAGCAAAGTGGCTAGCAAGCAGTTCGACATTATCTGCATATGACTCCATCTCCCTTAATGTGTGGAAAATTCTCTGACCTTCTACGCCGAGTTTGCAAACCAGAAGTGCTTGTTTCCTTCCTCCTTTGAGTTTACCCAGTCCCAACGCTGCAATATACATCTCGAACGCGGCCAGCAAACTAGGCCACATTATTGCTTGTTCTCCTGGGTACTCCAGAAACGGCCGTAGTGAGTTCCCGCCCACCTCCATGAATTAATCCTCAGTTGCCAAATGTTATGTCCACCAAACCTGGTATGGAAGGAGAGGGATGAAGAGGTTGCACAGGAACTTTATTGAGGAACTATATAGAGCACATAATATGCAGCACTTGGCGGAGCCGTCCTGGACAAAAAGCCACCCCAAATAGTTGACACCTCTTATAATAGGGCGGTGTTATGACGCACCCGGAAGGTGGCATAATCACACCGCACTTCACCATAAAACCTCGATCCCACAGGCCACACAGCACCTGCACCACAGTCGCCCCCAAACAGCAGCAAAGAAAAAAAAGTAAATTCACAAGTTTAAGGGAAATTTCTAATTCATAATAATAATAATAATAATAATAATAATAATAATAATAATAAAATTACAAGGAAGTTGCCATAAATTTAAAGGACTGGCAAAAAATTGTAGTTTATAATTTTATAACTGCTAACATTCAAGAAAAAATGTTTTAAATTTATCAGGGAAAAACTATTTTTTTGAATATTACAATTAAATTAGGAAAAAGCCAAATTTTGCCTCACACACAGTTTATAAAGCCATTATTTTAGAAGATACATTCCTATATCTTAGGACATCTACTGTTAATTAAGTAATTAATATTTTAATCTAATACTACTTTTTCTTGAGTAAAATTTGTGGCAACTTTACCCCCAACTCTGGAACCAGACACCAGTGCAGAGAGAGAAAATGGAGGCTTTTCTTGGTTCCACCTGCCTGCAGATCCCTTTCAGGACCCAGAGAAGAGGAAGCGGCCGGCGATTTTTACACCGATAATTAGCGAGCCATTAGATATGAGCAATTATCCACGCTGCCCCCATCTCTAATGACAAAGATGAGGGTGCAAATGAGCGACCGGCGCCGGAGCAATTTGCCACAGATTTCTAGCTGTCATTATACCTCATGGATGTCCACTGATGAGACAAATGGGACGAAATTAGGTGAGTGTGTGTGTGTGTGTGTGTGTGTGTGTGTGTGTGTGTGTGTGTGTGTGTTTGTGTTTGTGTTTGTGTGTGTCATTGTCTCACTAACCAAGGAAAGACAGGCCGATTCCGTGTCTGGCACCTTGCAGCGGGGAACGAGATGGAAGGTAATCCCCGCCGTGAGGCCCCCACGCTGGGCGCCTCTCGCCACTTGAAACCCTTCAGCCTCAGGCCTCCTGTGTCTGTGCTAAGACCACTTGAGCTCTGGATTTCTGTTTTCTACCAGACAACACCTGAATGTCGGAGGAAAAGAAGAAATCTTTAACGGTTGTTCTAAATTCATTATTTTTTCAGTACGCTACAATAACTGGAGCAGGAGGTAGAAGTATGTGGTTGTTTTGCACATATCAAATATATCCATCAGATATAGGCAAAAAAAAATATTTAAATTAGATTTTTACTCACTAGTTTAGTTACTCTTTTGTGTTTTCTCTTCGTATGTTTTTCTTCCTTTCTCCCCCCCACTCCTTGTCCCCCACCTCTTCTGACCACTTAATATCCCTTCAATTTCCTCCCCATTCCTCCCTGTCAGTTTCAGCATAAGACAATATAAATAAAGTGTTAAAGTTTTTATATAGCAAGGGGAGTCTATAAATACTATTATTATGCAGCATATATTATATATGAGCAGAGCTTTTTTTTTGCAAAGAAAAATGGTATAAACATGTAAATGTAAATTAAGTGCAAATTTGTAAGAATAAAGTTGCAAAAAATATTAAAGATCCTAAATCACAGTTTAAAAAATCAGATTTATGAAACAAACAAAAAAATAAATAAATATCTGTGAAAAAGTTGCAATAACAAGAAAAAAAAATGTTGCAAATTTTTGATAAAAACTTTCAAATTAACACAAAAAATATGTAAAATATATGAGAAAAAAGATGCGGGTTCAGGTTACTTTATTTATACCCCTAGGCAGATTTCTTTTGCAATTTGTTTTGCAACAGAAAAAAACAGAATTATGAGGAAAGAAGCTGACAATTACGAAAAAAAAAATAAAAAAATCAGATTTATCAAAAAAGTTGCTAATTTTAAAGAAAAAAAGTTTTATTTAAAAGAAAAATAGTTTCAAATTCATGAGAAAAACTTACAAGAAAAAATGTTACAAAATTTCAAGAAAACATCACAAAGAAGAAAAAAGATGAAATTTTTAAGAAAGAAGTTGCAAATTTATGAGAAAAAAGTCATAAATATATACAGTATAAGACAAAAGTTTAAAATTTTTGTGAAGAAACTGGCAAATTTATGAGAAAAAAATCAATTTGCAAGGAAAAAAGTCACAAAATTTCAAGAAAAAGTTGCAAAGTTTCAAGAAAAAAGATAAAATTTGCCAGCAAGGAGTTGCAAACTTCTGAGAAAAAAAGTTGGATGGAGAACAAACGTTGCTAAATTATGAGGAAAATTTTCGAGAAAAAAATCATAAATTTGCAAGGAAAAAGGTCTCAAATTTTCAAGAAAAAGTCACAAAGTTACAAGAAAAAGGATAAAATTTGGAAGAAATTATAAATTATGTTCCATAAAAAAAAGTTATGTGGAAAAAACGTTGCAAATTTATGAAAAAAAATACAAGAAAAAAATCATAAATTTTTGAGAACAAAGTCAGAAAATTTCCTAAAAAAGCTGCAATGTTACAAGAAAAAAAGTTGAAATTTGTGAGAAAGAAATTGCAAATTTACTTGAAAAAAGTGACCAAGTAACAAGAAAAAAATTGCAATTTTAAGAGAAAAGTGGCAAATTTATAGGAAAAATTTAAGTTTTTCTTGTAAACTTGGGACATTTTTGTTGGATATTTATAACTTTTTCCTGACAAGAACTGAAGAAAAAAGAAATTTGTAAGAAAGAAATTGCAAATGTGCGAGAAAATTTTAAGAGAAAAAAAATCATATTGTGAGAAGGAAGTCACAAAATTTCAACAAAATGTTGCAAACTTGTGAGGAAAAAAGTCCCAAAATTATCAGGAAAAACTTGAAAGTTTACGAGAAAAAGTTTTTTTTTAAACACGAAAGAAGTTTACATTCATGAGGAAGGAGCTGCAAATTTTCTTGAAAAAAAGAAACACTTGTAAGAAGAAAAAAAAACTTGCAATTTTAAGAGAAAAGGTTTGCAAATTTATGAGAAAATTTTCAGGTTTTCTTGTAAACTTGCAACATTTTTTCTTGGAGATTTATTCAATTTTCCTGACAAATAATTGAATAAATTTTGTAGTTTTTGCCTTTAAATTTGCCACTTACGATCGATTTGTTACCCATTTTTCCACAAGACTTTACGTAAATTGAAACTTTTTTTTTCCATAAAACGTGCAACTTTTTTTTCTCATCAATTTTCAGTGTTTTCTTGTACATTTAAAAACTATACTCTGACATATTCTGTTGTCCTATCCTTGCACTCTTTATGGGGATGGGGGAATGGCAGCTTAACAAGTGGGGTGGTTTCTGGTTATTTAGCTAACAAGGTGGATGGCACCATCTCTCACCCCCCGTCAAATCACCTACTGCCTTCAGTGACTGTAAAAATGTGAAGCCTGTTCTCTCTAAATTCTGCTTTGACTGGAATCCACAGAGAATGTCTACAAATGCTCAGCACTTTCAGAGCACAGGCAGCGGACGTGGCAGCTGCAGGCCGGAGCGTTATCTGCCTTTAATGCAGTCCAGATGCAGGGACATGGACCTTACACGATTACAGGATCAATATTATATACTGCACGCGCCATTTCACCGGGGAAATGCTTAACAAGCGTTCCCAAGTTTGCTAAAAACCCAACAACATATGGCTGTTAGGAAGTGCCGGAAACATGATGAACGCTGCTGTTTTCACACCAGCTGCATCGATCACGTGTAACCTAATGAAAGAACACGGCTCAGCGGGAACACAGCCAGCCGGGGTCGACTCCGCTCACGCTCCGAACACACAACATTTGGAGAATGGATGCATCCAAAATGACTCCGCAGGAAGGAGGGAAAGAGCTGAATCTCTGCAGGGAGTCGACGAGACAACGGAGAAACAGCGACCAAGTGCTTACAGCAAGTAAAGTGTGTTTCCCGTTAAATCCTGTAGGGACTTCCATGATTTCCTGATTAACTGGGGTACAAATATGAGGCGACACAAAGGCCACCTTTCCTTGGTCGTCCATCAGCAAGACAAAGATCAGAGAAGTAATTGGTTTGCACAAAGGGCAGTCTTCTTCTCACACATTTTCATTGTCCAAATCAAATAAGTCTCCACTGTATATTGTATTGGTTTGATGCAACAAACAAAGTAAATCAAGTTACAAATGAAAAGTATGTTAGGTGGTCAGTGCTGACCGATGTGTACCCCTTACAGATGAAGCAAAATTGAAAGGGGAAAAAAACAAATTTAAGTAATTAATGCTGACATTTGTGTGAAAAACAAAAATATTGAGCGTTTACGAGAAAAAAAATTACAAGAAATAAGGGTCTCAACTGGGTATCAGCAGATCCAAGAAAACTCTTAGTCTTTAAATTACTTATACACAGTTAGTTTGAAATCAACTTTTTATCATAAATTTACCTTTCAAAAATATTAACAATACCACCTATATTATAAACATAATGCCTCTGTGGTTTTGGAGATTTGTCCTTACAGTTTTTGCCTTTTCACATTAGAGGAAAGCAAAACGAGCACCAGTAAATTTGGGATTAATCATAGAACTTTTGTTTTCCTTGTGAATTTATGCAATTTCTTTTCCATGCAAGATTTTCTTATAAATTTGCAACTTTTTGTAATTTTTTTTCCTCAGGCAGTTATGACTGTTTCTCAGATGTTTCTCATGAATATTTTTTTTTTCTTGTATGCTGTACTTTTTTCCTGTTGAAGTGGTGAATTTTGATAGTATGGGTTTGTTTGGGTGTCTTTGTCAAACAAGTTAATTCTCTACAGCCCAGCCAGCATGTCCTCATCGCCCTACCAAAGGTTAATAAACCTAGGCTCTCTTATGGCTACCACGTAGGTTTATCCGTGGGTTCCCTGTTGGCCCCATCTGTGTTTGCCCACATGGACTTCATGTGTGGTGCAGGTAATCAGTTTACCATGTGGGCCCCACACGGGTTTAATGATGGTGAGAAGGTTTCAGTAACTCTGGTGCGTCGGCAAAATCACGAGAAGAAAGTCACAAATTTATGAGAAAAAATATGTACATTTAAAAGAAATAAGTCTCAAATTGGGTTCAGGTTTCAGTGTACCCCGCCCGGTATGGGGTTACCGGGGCCCCACCCTGGAGCCAGGCCTGGGGGAGGGGCTCGAAGGCTAGCGTCTGGTGGCCGGGTTTCCACCCATGGGACCCGGCCGGGCTCAGCCCGAAGGAGTTACGTGGGTCCGCCCTCCAGTAGGTTCACCACCTGCAGGAGGGATCATGGAAGTCCGGTGCTATGTGGATTAGGTGGCAGTCAAAGGCGGAGACCTTGGCGGACTGATCCCAAGCTTTCTAAACTGGCTTTTGGTACGTGGAATGTCACCTCTCTGGTGGGGAAGGAGCCTGAGCTGGTGTACGAGATTGAGCGATACCGGCTAGATATAGTCGGCCTCACCTCAACACACAGCTCCGGTTCCGGAACCAGTCTCCTGGAGAGGGGCTGGAGCTTGGCCTTTTCTGGAGTTGCCCCGGGCGAGAGGCGACGAGCAGGGGTAGGTATTCTTGTATCGCCCCACCTTGCTGCCTCTATATTGGAGTTTTCCCCGGTGGACGAAAGGGTTGCTTCCCTGCGCCTTCGGGTTGGGAAACGGGTCCTGACCATCATTTGTGCCTATGCACCAAATGATGTTTCAGAGTACCCACCCTTTTTGGAGTCTGTGACTGGGGTGCTGGAGGGTGCTCCTCCTGGAGACTCCATTGTCCTACTGGGGGACTTCAATGCGCACGTGGGCAACGACAGTGAAACCTGGAGGGGGGTGATTGGGAGGAACGGCCTGCCCGATCTGAACCCGAGTGGTGTTCAGTTATTGGACTTCTGTGCTAACCACAGTCTGTCTATAACGAACACCATGTTCAAGCATAAGGGTGTCCATATGTGCACCTGGCACCAGGACACCCTAGGCCGCAGGTCGATGATCGATTTTGTTATCGTATCATCAGACCTGCGACCGTATGTCTTGGACACCCGAGTAAAGAGAGGTGCAGAGCTGTCAACTGATCACCACCTGGTGGTGAGTTGGATCCGATGGCAGGGGAGGAAGCCATTCAGACCTGGTAGACCCAAACGTATAGTGAGGGTGTGCTGGGAGCGTCTGGCTGAGGCCCCTGTCCGGGAGGTCTTCAACTCCCACCTCCGGAAGAACTTCAACCACATTCCGAGGGAGTCTGGAGACATGGAGTCTGAATGGGCCATGTTCTCCACCTCTGTTGTTGAAGCGGCAGCCCAGAGCTGCGGCCGCAAGGTGGTCGGTGCATCTCGTGGTGGCAACCCCCGAACCAAGTGGTGGACACCAGTGGTGAGGGGGGCCATTAAGCTGAAGAAGGAGTCCTATCAAGCTTGGTTGGCTTGTGGGACTCCCGAAGCAGCTGAGGTGTACCGGCAGGCCAAGCGGAGTGCAGCTCGGGTGGTTGCTGAAGCAAAAACCCGGGTATGGGAGGAGTTCGGTGAGGCCATGGAACAAGACTTTCGGTCGGCTTCAAAGAGATTCTGGCAAACTGTTCGGCGGCTCAGGAGGGGAAAGCAGCTCCCCGTCCACACTGTGTATGGTGCGGATGGGACACTGTTGACTTCAACTGGGGATATCGTCGGGCGGTGGAAGGAATACTTCGAGGATCTCCTCAATCCCACTGATACGCCTTCCACAGAGGAAGCAGGGTTTGGGGACGAGGGGGATGACTCGCCTATCACAGGGGCTGAGGTCGCCAAGGTGGTTAAAAATCTCCTTGGTGGCCGGGCCCCGGGGGTGGACGAGATTCGCCCCGAGTACCTCAAGGCCCTGGATGTTGTTGGGTTGTCATGGTTGACACGCCTCTGCAACATTGCGTGGAGGTCGGGGGCAGTGCCTTTGGCATGGCAAACCGGGGTGGTGGTTCCTCTCTTCAAAAAAGGGGACCGGAGGGTGTGCTCCAACTTTAGAGGGATCACACTCCTCAGCCTCCCTGGGAAGGTCTATGCCAAGGTACTGGAGAGGAGAGTCCGGCCGTTGGTCGAACCTCGGATTCAGGAGGAGCAATGTGGTTTTCGTCCTGGCCGTGGCACATCGGACCAGCTCTTTACCCTCTCGAGAATTCTTGAGGGTTCGTGGGAGTTTGCCCAACCAGTTTACATGTGTTTTGTGGACTTGGAGAAGGCATTTGACCGTGTCCCTCGTGGATTTTTGTGGGGGGTGCTTCGGGAGTATGGGGTATCGGGCTTGTTGTTACGAGCTATTCGGTCTCTGTACGACCGTTGTGAGAGTTTAGTTCGCATTGCCAACACTCGGTCAGAGTCATTCCCAGTGAGAGTTGGACTCCGCCAGGGCTGCCCTTTGTCACCGGTCCTGTTCATAATTTTTATGGACAGGATTTCTAGGCGCAGCCAGGGAATGGAGGGTGTCATGCTTGGTGACCACAGGATCTCATCTCTGTTGTTTGCAGATGATGTTGTCCTGTTGGCTTCATCCAGCAATGACCTACAGCTCTTGCTGGGACGGTTTGCCGCTGAGTGTGAAGCGGCTGGGATGAGAATCAGCACCTCCAAGTCCGAGTCCATGGTCCTCAGCCGGAAAAAGGTGGATTGTCCTCTCCGGGTTGGGGACAGGCTCCTGCCCCAAGTGGAGGAGTTTAAGTATCTTGGGGTCTTGTTCACGAGTGAGGGGAAAATGGAGCGAGAGATCGACAGACGGATTGGAGCAGCATCTGCAGTGATGCGGACGTTGTACCGGTCTGTTGTGGTGAAGAGGGAGCTTAGTTCTAAGGCAAAGCTGTCGATTTACCAGTCAATCTACGTTCCTACTCTCACCTATGGTCACGAGCTTTGGGTAATGACCGAAAGAACGAGATCGCGGATACAAGCGGCTGAAATGAGCTTTCTCCGTAGGATTGCTGGACTCACCCTCAGAGATAGGGTGAGGAGCTCAGTCATCCGGGAGAGGCTCAGAGTAGAACCGCTGCTCCTCCACATTGAAAGGAGTCAGTTGAGGTGGTATGGGCATCTGATTAGGATGCCTCCTGGACGCCTCCCACTTGAGGTGTTTCAGGCACGTCCCACTGGGAGGAGACCCCGGGGCAGACCCAGGACTCGGTGGAGAGACTATGTCTCCCAGCTAGTCTGGGAACGCCTTGGTATCCCCTCTGAAGAGCTGGAGCAGGTGGCTGGGGAGAGGGAAGTCTGGGCTTCTCTGCTTGAACTGCTGCCTCCGCGACCCGGACCTCCGGAAAAGCGGTAGAAGATGGATGGATGGATGGAAGTCTCAAATTTATTTAAGAAAAGGCTCGAATTTCTAAGAAAAAAAGTCAAAATTTAGGAGAAAAAAGTTGCAAATTTACAAGAAAAAAAATGCAGAATTACTTTTAAAGAGTTACAAACAGAAGAAAAATTCAGCAAATTTACAAGAAAAAAAGTCAAAAATTTCTGAAGAAAAAAATCAAAAAAGTTGCACATTAAAAAAGTGGCTAATACATGAGTAAATAAATCTGAAAATTTATGAGGAAAAATACCCAAATTTATAATAAATTTGTAAGTTTACAGTAAAAATCAATGAAAATTTTTGAGATTTCAAAGTTTGTACGAAAAATGTCACAAATTTATAGGAAAACAACAAATTTACACAGAAAAAAATAACAAATTTATGAGAAAAATTTACAAGATTACAATAAAAAAGTGGCAGACTTATGAGAAAGTTCCAAAATTACAGGAAAAAGTTAACAAATATGCAAGAAAAATATCACAATTTTACAAAAAACTAACAAATTTATTAAAAAAGTTGCAAGTTTACAGTAAAAAAAGTTTGAAATATATGAGTTTGTAATTTTCAAGAAAATTGTTTCAAATTAGAGAAAAAGTCATAAATTTAGAAGAAAATAGCAAATTTACAAGCAAAAAAAGTAACAAATTTATGAGAAAAAGTTACAATATTACAGTAAAAAAGTTTCAAATTTATGAGAAAGTTCCTAAATTACAAGAAAAGGTTAGCAAATATGCAAGAAAAAAGTCATAATTTTACAAGAAAAATTAACAAATTTAAGAGGAAAAAGTTTAAAATTTATTATAAAGTTTTAAATTTTAAAGAACAAATTATCAAATTAGGGGGAAAGTCACAAATTTACAAGAAATTAGCAAATTTATGAGAAAATAAGTTGAAAACAGGTAAAGTCCATGTGGGCAAACACAGAAGGGACCAACATGGAATCTATGGACTAATCCAAATGTGACCCATAAGACAGCCCAGTTTAACCTTTGGAGGGGCCCACATGGACATGCTGGCTGGGTACTGCACCTGAAAATGCCCATTTCTAGTGTGAATAAAAACAGTAATAATAATAATATGCCGGATATGAGATTAGCTTCACAGATGCATGTTTCATAAAGGCAATTTTGAAGCTACAACCTGATAAAGTGTCTGATGTTGTCCATGGTGGGAGCGTGACAGACTTTTACAACTTTTATTATCCCATTCTGAATCAGGAGGAAGGAGACACGACCTTCAGCGGAGCCCCATGGGGGCGTTCTGGCTCTGGCCGTGCATTAGCGTGACCACGACCACCATTAAAACGTTCCCACAATCTGTCCCTCCGACCGACCGGGACACCTGTCTGTAATCAGAGGCAGCACATCTCCGTTTGGCAGGCCGGGCCACAGTCTGGTCGCCGTCCAATCCTGTAAGTGACAGATTGGTTCGGACACTCCGCCTGCCAGTACCGTTGAGGCGAGTCGTCGTCCCAGTCCGCTGCCGCGGTGGCCAACTGTTCACCCAGACAAACACAATGCTGGCCTAAGCAGCTCTGCTCACATCAGCCTCGGGGCTAAGACACACAGATCCACTCTACGAGAGGAGATAAGTGAAACAAGACGTCAACACCTGCTACCATTCAAGGAATTCAGCCATTTTTTTTTTTTTTTATGGGTCTGTCAAACCTTCAGAGACAAAAGAGTTTGAGGAGAACTGTCAAGTTTTAAAAAGCCTGTGGACTTAATTAAAAGTTACTAAAAGCAAGAGCTTTGTTTGTTTCCTTATATTCTTGGTTGTGTTCTTACACTTATCCACATGAAAAGTTTCTTTCAAGACTTAAGAAAAGCTTGAATTTGAAAGTAAGGAGCAGAATACTGAAGTTTGATTCTTGGTTTTATTTGATCTCAAAAGATCATTTTTACTTTGTTAAAGAAAAAAATCATCATTACAATGGCAAGTGACTAATTGTTGTATTTGGACAATATGACATAAACAAGAAAAGCAAATTTTATAGCATGGACAGTAAAGAAACTTACTTTTTTCCTACATACGATATTGATCACGCCTGGAATTGGAGGGGCCCCTGCCACGCAAGGTGGGAAACTGAGCACGTGGAGGAAACCCACGGAGCATGGGGTGGATATGCGGACTTGACCTGGAATCGGACCTGAGTTCAAGTTGATCATACAATGTAATACAAGCTTCTGATGCAGTACTTCATCTGAAAATGCCAATGTAAAGATAGCCAAGAGAATGTAAACTAAAATGGAACTACCAGTGCATTCTAGCTAGCATAGCAAACGTGATGAGTTTGCTTCTGAAATTAGTTAGTTTAAATTAAAATTGTGTTTTTGTTTTTTGTTTTTTTGTGGTGTCACTTTAATCATGATTAATAATGCCAAGATTGTTAATCGTTCAGTCACAATTAATTGCAGTTTTTTGCCATAGACAGCACAGAGACAAGAGAGAGCTGTCAAGTTAATTGCAATAATGCATTTAATTGCACTAGAAGAAGAAGCCAACTTTATTGTCATTCAGTCAACTGAATGACAATAAAGTTGTCAATGACAACTTTATTGTCATTCAGTCCATCATTTACAGTAGAACAAAATTACGTTTCTCCTATCTACAATGTTAATCACATCTAGAATCAGAGAGGTCGCTGCCAAGCAAGGCGCCACCACAAACAACTTCTCCTTCCCCCATTCTATTATGCTGAGCATCAAGCTAGAAGGCAGGAAGTACCATTTTTATGCTCTTTGGTATGATCCGGCTGGGACTTAAACCCTCAACCTCCCGGTTGTGGGGCAGATGCTCTATCAGCTAGGCCATCACTACGAAGTAAAAGTGCAATTAAATGCACTAAAACACTTACAGTGGTGTGAAAAAGTTTTTGCCCCCTTCGTGATTTCTCATTTTTTTGTATGTTTGTCACACTTAAATGTTTCAGATCATCAAACAAATTTAAATATTAGACAAAGCTAACACAAGTAAACATAAAATGCAGTTTTTAAATGAAGGTTTTTATTATTAAGGGGGAAAAAAAATCTAAACCTACCTTGCTCTGTGTGAAAAAGTGATTGCCCCCTAAACCTAATAACTGGTTGGGCCACCCTTAGCAGCAACAACTGCAATCAAGCATTTGTGGTAACTGGCAATGAGTCTTTAACAGCGCTGTGGAGGAATTTTGTCCCACTCATCATTGCAGAATTGTTGTAATTTAGCAACATTGGAGGGTTTTCAAACATGAACTGCCTTTTTAAGGTAATGCCACAGCACTTCAATGGGATTCAGATCAGGACTTTGACTAGGCCACTCCATCTTCATTTTATTTTTCTTAAGTCATTCAGAGGTGGACTTGCTCGTGTGTTTTGGATCATAGTCCATAGGGGCTGCACGGTGGCGCAGTGGTTTAGCACTGTGGCAGCACAGTTTTACCCTTGGCCGGGGGATCGCGGGGATCATGAGATCGTGGGTTCGATTCCAGCCCCCGACCAACAGTGAGCTGTGTGGAGTTTGCATGTTCTCCCCGTGCTGCGTGGGTTTACTCCGGGATTTCTCCGGTTTCCTCCCGCATACCAAAAACATGTAGGTTTAGGGCGCTCGCGCACGCAGCAACCAGCAGCCGGTGGCTTGTCACCAGACTGCAAACCAAGTCTACCTACGGGTACAAATAAGTAACAAAAAAAATAAAAAATAAAAAAATAGTCCTGCTGCAGACCCAAGTGTGCTTCAGCTTGAGGTTACGAACAGATGGCCAGACATTCTCCTTCAGGATTTTTTAGTAGACAGCAGAATTCATGGTTCCATTTACCACAGCAAGTATTCCAGGTCCTGAAGTAGCAAAACAGCTAATGACCATCACACTACCACCACCATATTTTACTGTTGGTATGATGTTCCTTTTCTGAAATGCTGTGTTACTTTTGCGCCAGATGTAATGGAATGCATACCTTCCAAAAAGTGCAACTTTTGTCTTGTCAGTCCACAGAGTATTTTCTCAAAAGTCTTGGGGATCATCAAGATGTTTTCTGGCAAAACTGAGAAAACCTTTTCTGTTCTTTTTGCTCAGCAGTGGTTTTTGTGTTGGAACTCTGCCATGCAGGCCATTTTTGCCCAGTCTCTTTCTTATGGTGGAGTCATGAACATTGACCTTAACTGAGGCAAGTGAGGCCTGCACTTCTTTGGATGCTGTTATGGGGTCTTTTGTGACCTCTTGGATGTGTGGTCACTGTGCTCTTGAGTTGATTTTGGTCAGCCAGCCACTCCTTGGAAGGTTCACCACTGTTCCGTGTT
Organism: Pholidichthys leucotaenia; assembly: GCA_020510985.1. NCBI lineage: Eukaryota > Metazoa > Chordata > Actinopteri > Cichliformes > Pholidichthyidae > Pholidichthys > Pholidichthys leucotaenia. Next base: position 98,531,496 of record CM035841.1, on the reverse strand, counting down.
TTTGTCATTTGTGGATAATGGCTCTCACTATGGTTTGCTGGAGTCCCAAAGCTTTAGAAATGCCTTTATAACCTTTTCCAGACTTATAGATCTCAATTATTTTGTTTCTCATTTGTTCCTGAATTTTTGGGGGGATTGCAGCATGATGTCTAGCTTTTTAGGATCTTTTGGTCTACTTCACTTTGTCAGGCTGGTCCTATTTAAGTGATTTCTTGATTGAGAACAGGTGTGGCAGTGATCAGGCCTGAGTGTGGCTAGAGAAATTAAAGGCCAAATGTCACATAACAGGGTACTTTAAATATCTTGAAACTAGATATAAAAGGGAACCGATCCGTTCGGGTCTTGGTGCATATGCTTCAGTAACAACGGAATATTCGTTAATTTAAAACTGCCGCGCTTGGCCTGACACAGCCCCTGGAATCGCCTGGGGAAGAAGGCGGAAGTGACGAAATCGATTGTACCCTAGTTTGATGCTTGGGGTATTTCAATTGATTGTTTATATGGAGACTGGAAGGTTGAAGTGAGCAACAAGAAAGAAAAAATTGGATATTTCACCCATACCTTAAAATGGGACTATCAGGGACACCTGGGTAATAAGGGACACTTCTCTGGGAAATGTTTTCATACCTGTCAAGTGAGACGTTTTCGCCGTACTTCAACACCGTAAAAAGCGGCTATAAGGGACGGCGGAGCAACAAGGGACACCTCTCTGGGAAATGCCCCAAATGCAACTCGTGTTGTTATTGTCAAATATTTTAAGGATTCATGGATATTTGACAATAACAACACAACTCAGCGTCCGGCGCAAAATAAAAAAAAAAAAAGCAGAATTCTGTATTTGTAAGGCGATCTCTCTCTGTTCCGCAACCGCTGCACAGCTGAACGTGTTAAACCATTGTCCTAATGATTTCTCATTGTAGTGAGAATAGCTCACGCTGAGCGATCAGCCCGCCCCGACAATCAGACTAATGATTGACTCCACACTTCTCATTGTAGTGATAATAGCTCCCGCTGAGCCATCTGCCAGCACCAGCTGTGGGGGATCACACACAGGACGTGCTCCGCAACACACTCAATTTTTTTTCCCGTATATTTTTCTTTTGGGCGTACAGAAATGGCAATACGCCCGTTCTTGCTAAAATTGCATTTTCCCCGTATTTTCCTTAAAATATTTGACAATAACACGAACTACATTTAAAACATTTCCCAGAAAAGTGTCCCCCACCACTCCGCCGTCCCCCACAGCCGCGCTTGGCACCAAAATACGGCGAAAACGTCTCACTTGACAGGTATGCGCCTCCATTTTCATATTGATCTGGCCAATTTCTTGACAGCAGCGGCTCTCCTCCACTGTAATAATAATGGCTTCCGAAAAATCAATATTTATGGGGCGCCCTCGACAGACCCCCTTCGGCTTCGCAATTCTGGAGGCGATTAATGTCCAGTTCAATGACATTTTCCACTGGTTCTGCTCTCTGGTCATCGTTGGAACTGTTGTCATCAGACAAAGCATCTGATTCCCTCTCGGACGGCTCGAACCTGTAAGGTTCAATGCCTCTGTCACTGTCTGAACCACTGACAAAAAAAAAAAAAGACAAAACTAAACTAATTTGTTCACAATCGCTGTCACTTTCCGTCATGATTGTCCAGTGTTGATAAGTGTGAATGTGGATAGGCAGGGCAGCCAGGGTACAACTGGTGATGTCAAAAACATGGGCGTGGTCTGGACTGGCTGTCACAAGCCAGCAAGCAAGGTGGGGCCTTCACCTGGTGTATTTTGTGCAATTATGTAAATACAGGTGGGTGATATGGTCTCCGGTATGAATATTTGGTTTAAGCTATGTGTATTTTATCTAAATTCGTTGTCATTTAGAAAAAAAAATTACGTGACATTTGGCCTTTAAACTCAGCTTTCCAAAGATGTGATAAACCACAGTTAATTTATGTTTTAACGGGGGGGGGGGGGGGGTCACCTTTTTTCCACACAGGGCCATGTAGGTTTGTTTTTTTTACACTTAATAATAAACACCTTCATTTAAAAACTGCATTTTGTGATTACTTGTTTTATCTTTGTCTAATAAAAAAATCCACGAAAAAAACTCGTGGTTTTTTATGGGGGGTGCTTTGGGAGTATGGGGTATTGGGCTTGTTGTTACGAGCTATTTGGTCTCTGTACGACCGTTGTGAGAATTTGGTTCGTATTGCCAACACTCGGTCGGAGTCATTCCCAGTGAAAGTTGGACTCCGCCAGGGCTGCCCTTTGTCACCGATCCTGTTCCTAATTTTTATAGACAGGATCTCTAGGCGCAACCAGGGAATGGAGGGTGTCATACTTGGTGACCACAGGATCTTACCTCTGTTGTTTGCAGATGATGTTGTCCTGTTGGGTTCATCCAGCAATGACCTACAGCTCTTGCTGGGATGGTTTTCTGCTGAGTGTGAAGTGGCTGGGATGAGAATCAGCACCTCCAAGTCCGAGTCCATGGTCCTCAGCCGGAAAAAGGTGGATTGTCCTCTCTGGGTTGGAAACAGGCTCCTGCCCCAAGTGGAGGAGTTTACGTATCTTGGGATCTTATTCACGAGTGAGGGGAAAATGGATTGAGAGATTGACAGATGGATTGGAGCAGCATCTGCAGTGATGCGGACGTTGTACCGGTCTGTTGTGGTGAAGAGGGAGCTTAGTTCTAAGGCAAAGCTGTCAATTTACCAGTCAATCTACGTTCCTACTCTCACCTATGGTCACGAGCTTTGGGTAATGACCGAAAGAACAAGATCGCGGATACAAGCGGCTGAAATGAGCTTTCTCCGTAGGATTGCTGGACTCACCCTCAGAGATAGGGTGAGGAGCTCAGTCATCCAGGAGAGGCTCAGAGTAGAACCGCTGCTCCTCCACATTGAAAGGAGTCAGTTGAGGTGGTATAGGCAACTGATTAGGATGCCTCCTGGACGCCTCCCACTTGAGGTGTTTCGGGCACGTCCCACTGGAAGGAGACCCCAGGGCAGACCCAGGACTCGGTGGAGAGACTATGTCTCCCAGCTGGTCTGGGAATGCCTTGGTATCATCTCTGAAGAGCTGGAGCAGGTGGCTGGGGAGAGGGAAGTCTGGGCTTCTCTGCTTGAACTGCTGCCTCCGCGACCCGGACATCCGGAAAAGCCGTAGAAGATGGATGGATGGATGGATGGATCTTTGTCTAATATTTAAATTTGTTTGATGATCTGAAACATTTAAATTTGACAAACATACAAAAAAATGAGAAGTCAGGAAAGGGGGCAGACACTTTTTCACACCACTGTATTAGTGCGATATGATTCAGAAGAAGTGAGTTGCCCTGTCATCTAAAAGTGATTAATCACCATAAAAAGTGACACCACAAATTTTTTTGTAACATACGTTGAAATGATAAACTTTATATTACATGCACAGAAATATGGGACCTTACTTTGGGAAAAAATTTCCATTGAAATGAACGGCAAAAGAGAAATTATCTTTTGAACAGATCAAATTTTCCCACGAGTTACACATATGATGTTTATCAATTTAAAGTACACTTTTCTGCATAATTAAAGTTGTAACTTGTTATGAAATGATAGAGTAATACTTAGTTTTTGTGTGACCGCTTGATGGACTACATCTCCTTGTCTCGGACAATACATGTCACCAAACACGATTACGGCGCTATCTTGAATGCCCTTGAATTTCCCTCTGGGATACATAAAGAGTAACAAACATATGTGGAGGCACAGAGGATTGTTCTTTGTGGCTAACAACATTGCTAAGGCTAAAAAGCCTTTGCCTATCGGTTAGTTGATTCTGCTCGCTGCTAAAAGGCATTTGCTGTGAACTTTTAGGAGAAGATGCAGTTGGGACAGTCAAGTTACACTGAAAGTGAGTTTTGTTTTGTTTTGTTTTTTTTTAATCACACACTTTGTTTATGCTGATGTAGTCCATTCATTGTAAACTCTCTCCACAAAGATTGGGGACCTCTGCTCTAGGACAGCATTGAATTTTGGAAACAACCCTTCCTACAACCTTAGAACTAGAACCTAATTTGGAACATTAACAGTACTTAGATTAGTTTTGGGACTCAACCCTTACAGGAACTGTGTGCTACTAATCTTTTTGTGGCCCAAAAAAAAACATCCCAAGACAAATCAACTTAATTTTTGGAGCAAGACTCATATGGAATACTTCCAGAGCGTTGAACAACCTTGAGATAAGTGGGTCTGCATCTGTAAGACAACGCACACCCTTGTTTTGAGTAACAAAGTGAGGGATTCTCCGGGCTATTATGAAACGTCGGATTGATTTCTTTGGTGCCCGATTTGTGTTGTTGCTCGCTTCGAGGCGTGTGACAGACAACATCGATTGAACCTTTTGTTTCCGCCTACAGAAGAGCGGCTCGACAGCTATCAGCCCGTCAGAGGAGATTGTAATGAGAGCGGCGGCGTTGATTGGAGTTGTGTCAGGGTCTTCCATCATCCTTTATCTGCCCTTTAAATGCGAACGCTTTATTCTCGTTATTAGGGCATATTTGTCAGGCATCCATGGGTCAGAGGTTGCTGGTTGTAGATTGTCCTTTGATGGCAATTTTTTTTTTGTTCTCTCTCAGAGGCTGATCTGCAAGGATGAATGAATCATTTACTGTTCCTACCAGAACAGTGCTTTCCTCATTTAAAAAAATGGAGAAAAAGGTCAGACTTTTAAGAGAAGAATCGTTTCATACGAAGGTCTTACAGCAACAGCAGTGAATGGTCAGGGGAAATTTATCACAGATACCTTGAAAGTAAGATGCAAAAATAAAGTGAGAGTCTGCTGTGCATAAGCATGGCCTTGATTTTCACAGAGCACAAGCTTCTGTTTCTTATTGAGAATGATAGAATCTCATTTCTTGCCTGCTTTTTTTCTAAGGATGATCTGGATTAGTTACCCTTGTTGTGTCTGAACGTTTGGAGGTTTTAAAGAAGAAAAACAGGCTTTGGTGTGCTCTGAATGGGGACTTTGATCGAAACTAATAACATGTAATCAGCAATAGAAACAAAAAGAAAGCAATCATAGAGATGTTTTGAAGAAGACAAAGGAATTTCTGATTTTGCGAGGAGCGAGCATCACTCTGGCGCCGACCAGAAGCTGGTAAAGGAGTCAGAAACTGTACTCAAGTAAATGTAACATTCCCTTATAAAATGAATTACTCAAGTAGCCATCAAGGAAATTACCTGAGTATGGGTAAGAAAGTGACTACTCCAAAACTTACTGGAGTATTGCCAGTTTTCATTGCTTTTCATATATACTGTATTGTGTGGCTATTTCTGATAAATTTTTTACAGTTGTTCTTTCTTCATAAATTTGTAACTTTTTCATGTCTATTGGAGCCTTTTCTGGATTTCTGGATTGGCCAGGTCATCTGATGTCTTCCACATCGCTGGCCACAATGCTCTTCCATTCCAACCCCGTTTTCTCCCTTTTTCTTCCATACCAGCCCAAACTGCTTGACAATATCATTTTCCCATCACTGTGGAGGTCATCTGGGTGATTGTTTCCGATCTCTTGGATACCACTCGACAACTGCATGATGTGGCTTTCTGTACTCTGAGATCATGACCTTCACTGCACATGTGCATCTAGCATGTATTTTTCCATAGCCCTTTGTGCTGTAATCAATCGCTGTTCATCCTTCTTCGTAGTAGACCCCGTCTGGCATGCATGTAACGTTGCAGGCCAGACTGTGCTATTGAAAAAATTTTCACCTACAATCTTGTCCAGCTTTTTCCAGCACATCTTTTGTTGTGGTAAATGCCCTCCATCCTGCCCTCCATCCTGTATTTTAGATATAAAGTCATGGATGACAGAGAACTTCCTACAGCTCAACCAGGGAAAAACAGAAGTTTTAATCATTGGTCCTGAAGACAAGAGAGAGAAACTTCTACCAAAATTGTTAGGTCTAAAACCTACACATTGCGTCAAGAATGTGGGCGATCTTTTAGACTCTGACTTTAATTTTATTTCACACATTAAAAATGTAACAAAAATCAGATTTTACCATCTTAGGAATATATCAAGTGTCCACCCTTTTCTCTGTCTTGCCACCACGGAGGTCTTGATGCATGCTTTTATTACTAGTTGTATAGACTATTGTCATGCCCTGCTCTCTGGTCTTCCTCAAAAAAGAATATCACATCTCCAACTGCTCCAAAATTCAGCAGCACGAGTGTTAACGAGGACCAAGGGGCAGGTGCATATTACACCAGTTTTAGAATTGCTGCATTGGCTCCCCGTGCCTTTTAGGATCGATTTTAAGGTTCTCTTAGTAGTTTTTAAATGCCTCAGTGATCTTGTGAGCCCTCGCGAACTCTGAGGTCCTCTGGTACTGGCCTTTTAATGGTTCCCAAAGTCAAGACCAAGACCTTTGGTGAAGCTTCCTTTCACTATTATGGTCCTCGTCTGTGGAACAGCCTGCCAGAGAGCCTCAGGGCTGCAGAGTCAATAGATGTTTTTAAAAACAGGCTCAAGACCCACCTTTTTAATATGGCTTTAAATAAACCTGTTTAACTATTACTGAAGCAGTCATTTATGTTCCATTGTTGTATGTTCTTTTTGGCACCAATTGTTTTCTCATCTTCTCATTGGTGTGTTTAGTTCAGTTTTTTTTTTTTTTTTTTTTTTTTTAAGTATGGGTTTTTTAGTTCCTGTTTTTATGTGTTCTTAGTTCTTTTTGTGCCTTTTTAAATTTTGGCTTTTAACAAACCGTTGAACTATTATTGAAGTAGTCATTTATGTTCCATTGTTTTTACATTCTTCTTAGCTCCATTTGCTTTTAGATTTTCTTATTTTGATGTGTTCTTAGCTCAGTTTCTAAGTATGGGTCTTTAGTTCCCTTTGCTCTTTGTGTTCTTAGTTTTATGTTGTATTTATGTGTTTTAGTTCCAGTGTTTCCTCAGGATGGTTGCTCCTTCACATGGTGTCTCGGTGCCGAGCAATGTCTCCTTTATTTTAAATGTGTGTAAGAGAAGTAGGGGGTGATGTATGTGCCTGTGTGTGTTGTGTTTGTGGGTATGTTTATGGGAGGGCTGGAAGGGGTGGGGCTGTACCATGTAAAATAAGCAATTAAATGTGTCTATTGTTTTTATCTATGTAAAGCACTTTGCGCAGCATCTACTGCTTTAAAAGTGCTATACAAATAAAGTTTGACTGATTGATTGATTGATATTCTTTGTAAAATTTATGTATCCATGTCTTGGGACATATTTACTATCTGTCCCAGTAGGCAGACTTTCTTCTCTTAAATTTGTGAGGATTTTCCCTTGAATTTGAGCCATTTTTAGCTTGTTCTGGCAAACCATCCATGCTGAGATTAAGGTCATCGTCAAAGGTCAAGAAATCTGGGCATTTATGATTTCATGAAAAAACGTTACTCCTTCTTGGCCGTTGTCCTTGACTTTAAGTACATCCTAGATGGGTCAAGGTCAAGGTCAATGATCAGGAGATCTGAGAACTTCTGGGGTGAAATGATCAGGCCAGAATGGACTACTCCATCATTGATGGTCTGGTTTTTGGAAAGTAAAATCCTACAGATGTACCCTATTCAAAAAATACCATATAAAGAAAATGTAAACAAAAAAAAAATCCTTAGCTAGAAAAATGATTTCACCTCTGATTTCAAGAAAATAAAGTGACAAATTAATTGAGATGGCTAAAGCTGCCATCATTGGTAAGAGCAAGTTATTATGGAGAAATAATAACTGAACATTTATAATCAGTTTTCTTATAAATTTTGGTCAAGTGACTTCAAAAAGTACCCTACAATGACACATCTCAGAAAAGTTGAGTGCATGTGTATTAGTAAGATAATGTAACTATTTACTACCCAAATTTGTAGTAAGCCAGTTCTCATCTCATAACATCTCAGAGCTGGAAGTAATGAGCACATCTATCTGTCTGTAGAGCTGTGCTTATCAGAATAAGCCGGGTTTAATATGGAACTGGACTTTTTCTTTTTTGGAGCCAGTATTATTTGCCGTTGGCTTATAAAGCCCTGTATTGGCATGATTTGAGCACGGGGAGATTTAATCAGTCCCGCTTTGATGACCAGAAGGCTTTTAAATTGCTGCATCTATATTCTATTCAGCAGTTTCACACCAAACCCATTTGGTCTGAACCTTAAGACTTTTCAGTTTGATTCAGATCAAAATTTCAGGTGTGAAACCACGGTCCGATCCAAAGAACCAAAATTTGGTCCAGCAAAAAGAGGTGCCAATGATCAGGATCAAACTGAAACTTGGGCCACTTTGTTTAGAATGTGAAAGCAATTTTTAGAAAGGTTCAGACTTTGACTGAAGGCCTGGTTCATCTATCCAAGAACCCCCTAAGCCGAGGGGTATACTGACCCTCATTCCTCCCATGCTTACATTTGGTACATTTGGCCCACGGGACCAGAAACTTTCAATTGTTTAAAACTTGTACAACTTATAATTTGAAAACAAAACCACTTTCATATGCACACTGATAAATGCAGACTGAAACAGTGCAGTCCAAAATTTTTTTTACTAATTCTCTGAAATTAAAGACTGGAAACAGGTCACTTTGTCCATAGATGGTAATTTAGGTTTTGCTGACTAAAGTAGCAGTGCAACCACCCTTTCCTTCAACTCACTGTCATAAGCCAAATAGGAGTCTGAGCATCACTTTGCACAGAAATATACCCAACTCTGAACCACGAGGCTCTTCTAGACTGAATATTTCTAAGAACTTCTCTGGCTGTCAGCTGACAACTTTTCATCTACAGTCTGTCAAACACAACATCAGGTCAGGTGATGGTTGGGATAGATCTTCTCCTCTTCCTCTGATGAGTGCAGGGTGTAATTCGACAGTTTCTGTCAAAAATGTGGCTGTGAGCACCTCAGGGAAGAGGGAGCACCATCCACCTACTTTAATTTGACAATCTGTTCGTGAATTTTGAAAAATTAACACCCAAAATTAAAGCTCTTCTTCTAAATTATGCCTATTTTTGGTAAAATGTTTTACTTCTGGCTAATTTCCAGGTGATTCTTCCCAATACAATTAAAAATATTCCCTTCACCCCATTGTAATGCCACTACTCAGGTATGTGTGCGGCTCAGATGGAGGAGCTGCTCTGGTGTGGCTACATATATAGTTAGCATGCTGTTTTTAGCCTTTCTATTTCTTTAGTTTCTTTCAAAATCATAAAAGTCACAAGAGGACACGCAAGGTTATAGCCCCAGACAGCTACTGATCTGGCCAATGAGAATCGGATTGATAGGTCAGTAGTGAAGATAGAGAAGCAGGTTACTCACACTTAGCATCCCACTGGATTAGCTACCATCACGGCTAGTCTATTAGCATTCCAATGATGTCCATTGGCATTCCTGTGCCAGCATTAATAATAGGCTGTCGCTGTTATTCCTAGACTGGTCATTAACATGTCTAGGCTGACTATTAGCATGTCTGTGGTAACTATTACCAATCCTAGGTTGGACATTAGCAATTTCAGCCTCGCCATTGGCATACCTACACTGTCCATTAGCATGCCAAGGCTAGCCATTAATATTCTTAGGGTGCCAATGGGTGCGGTCGGGGCTACGTCACTTCCGGTTAGTAACACATCGCCGCCATCTTAACTCGGTGAAAACAAACCCGTTACCAAGCCTTGTCGAGTGCAGTGTTTTGACTTTTTGTCATGACCTGTGACTACATAGAAAAGCTTGATGAGTCAGCCAGGCTACGTTATCAGGAGAAACTGACAGCAAGTGGACTGACAGATTGCCCATACAAGCTACCAGCCGGAAAATGGTTTAATGACCCGACCAGGTGGCCAGCTGTGCAGTGGCCGGACATGTACAGCTACTTGATCGACATCCCTGGTAAGCATATTTGCTTCGACCCATATTAACATGATTAACCCTCTTACATGTTTTGAATGTTTTTAAGGAAAGGCCCCTATGGGTAACATGACCAATCCATTAAATATCAGGGCAGCACAGGAGTAATTCTTAAAAGAAATAATTAAACAAGAAAATGTTCACTGACGCTAAACACTGCTTAGGTGCGCTTGTGTTGGATCGAAATAAGTGTAGGCGGACACGAGTGAAGTTTAAAAGGGTGCTTCATGCAGACAGTCAACATATATACCCGGCTAATGCATGCATGGCACATTAGCATCACAGTAGACAGCAGGAAAGCATATACATTTGCATTAGTCACACATATCAGGCGCAGCATTACTGGCGCCGGGATTCCTCTCTGTTCCAGAGCCGCAGAAGGTGCGAGGCGCTTCTATAACGATCAGTAATTGCTCACGCTGAGTGCTCTGCTAGCTCGCTGTGGGAGTCACACGAGGTGTTCTCTTTTCCCGTATATTTTTCTTTTTGGAGTACAGAAATGGCAATACGCCCGTATTTGCTAAAATTGCATTTTCCCCGTATTAAAATACGGCGAAACCGTATTTGTCACCTCTTTCATTAATGGCCAGCCCCTTTGTTGCACTATTTACTACAGTCTACAGTTAAATTAGTCAGGCTGACTGCACATAGAGAGGTCTGTATTGTTGGGTGAAAAGGGAATCAGTCATGCATTTCCATAGACGAAATGTCCGTCTCTGTTTACAATACAGAGAGGCTTGTGTCGGGGGCTAGCATTTTCAAAACGTGACCCATCAAGTGGCAACTAATTAAACTAACACAATATCCCTCAATTACCTGATATAGAACGTGATGAGCTGAATATAATGCACTACGACGGGCTGGGCAAGCTTGACTGGGTCACGGCAGCTGCCTGGGAATAGGTCGCCACTGAATTGTTTTCACCTAGTACGGCGTTGCCATGTGGGCTGCTAACCGGAAGTAGGCCAAATGCCCGGATGCCCGACTGCGCCCATTAGCATATTTAGACAATCACCAGAGACCTCACAATGCAATACTATCATGATGCTATATATATGATGATGTTATATATTTAATTTACCCCCACCTTATTCAACATCAAATTGTGTCCTCAAAGTAAAACTGTTCACATCAGTTTCCTATAAAAAAAAAAAAAAAAAAAAAAGTTTTCAGTCTATTTAACTCATTGCGGTTGGTTGTTGTTTTGGTGGCTGGAGGATCTCAGGCCTCCTTGGGATGGTGTGCTGGTCTAGTCGCATGTGGGTTCACTGCTCCTGGAAGTCTGTGCATTACTGGTTGGTGTGGGGCCTTTTTACTGTGCTCAGGGATTTGTCAGCTTAATGGTGTCATGTCAAGGATGGTCATTCCATCTTTGTTACAAAATCCGAAAAAAGTCCAGGCATTTGAGTTAACTTTTCCATGCATTTCTTAATTCAATATCCAGTGTAGCTTCTTCAGCTGCTATCTTAATCTGTACATCTGTCTGCAAATCTCAGGAGACAAGCTATGACTTCACCTGAAAATGCATGCATACTTTGCACCATCTAGCGGACTGAAAACTCAACTGCTTATTGATACCCAGAAGTTTGCACCATTTTAATAAAAGCTTGATATGTGCCATTAGGGGTCAATGCTTCGTGCCAAGTATCGAGTGCCAAGTATTGCAATGCTATGCCTTATTAATCTTGTCCCCCACCAGTAACATTCCTAGACTGTTCATTAGCATTCCTGGACTGTTTATTAGCATTCCAAGACTATCCATTAGCATTCCTAGGTTGGCCTTTAGCATTCTTGGGCTGTCCATTAGCATTCCTAGGCTGCCTGGCTGTCCTTTAGCATTCCTAGGCTATCCATTAGCATTCATAAACTGTTCGGCTGCCCGTTAGCATTTCTAGACTATCCATTAGCATTCCTAGGCTGTCTGGTTGTCCGTTAGCATTCCTAGGTTATCCACTAGGATTCCTTGGCTATCCATTAGCATTCCAAGGCTGTCCATTAGCATTCCTATGTTGGCCTGTAGCATTCCTAGGCTGTCTGGCTGACCATGAATTCCTAGGCTATCCATTAGCATCGCTAGGCTGTCCAGCTGTACATTAGCATCCCTAGGCTATAAGTTAGCATTCCAAGTTTGGCCTTGAGCATTCTTGGGCTGTCCATTAGCATTCCTAGACTAGCAGTCTACTCAGCTGTCTCTTCCTTCGGTTACTAGCAAGCCAAAGGTAGCTACAATAACTGCTAATTTGTCTCCTCTTATCTGTTTAGTGGCAGATTGTGCACTTTATTGCCACCAACTGTGGACGTGGCTGTAACTGTAGTTACTGTGGTGGAAAATCAATGACTAGATCAAGTTGCTGGCTTGTATGTCTTTATGCTGAATTATGATGTTGGGCAAATTAATGTAGAAAGTAATCAGATTTTCGGTATCTTGAACTTGCTTCAGGAAACTACAGTCACCTTTTGTATTTAGTGTACACTTTATTTGTAGTGAAGCTTTGCAGACAAACTCTGGAAGATGTTAAACGTGTTTTCTTCATCATCTGTAACTTTAGTTTAACAAGTCACCTCCTGGCTCATAATGCTCAGCCTCAGCGTAACCTGAATCCTTTGTCCAATAAAATCCCGCCTTCTCTCACTTTGACAGTTTCATCATCCCCACCACCCACCTGAAGACATTCACACCCGTCCTCCTCCGAGTTAGCAAGTCTTTCTTTCACAGCGTTCCCACGCTGCTCTGAGCTCCCAACAATGGAAAAGAAGAACCACAGTACGGTAGCGTATGGACTCTGGGTGTATTTGAGCTGGTTGCCAAACCTGGATTCACTGTGTAATCCTGGTCTTTTCCTCCAGGCCCACTTCCATTATGTTTTCACACATTAGCACATTCATCCCCTCAACATTTTTTCGCTCCCTGGTGTAATTGGAGGGACGTGGACGGGGTCTGAAGGAGCCTGGGGCGGGCCCACCTGTGAGGCTGTGCTCTTGTCGGATGTATAATTCTGTAATAAGAGGAATTAACTTCTGTGTGAAATAATAGAAAGTGAGGAGTGAAAACAAAGACCAGAATATTCTTATTTGTGTTTTTGTTGTTCCACACTGGTGCGCATTACTTCTCATTAAAGAAAGCCCTTCATAAAAGCAATGTGCAGAAAATGACTGTAGTAATATTGCAGCGTTGCAGAGCTGCTGTTCATTTTCTCCCACAGTGGATGTAGAGTCGTTCTGTGTGAAAACGCCGCAGTTTCATTTGTTTAAATGATTATATGTACACAGAGCATATGGTGCAGAATTTCAGAGTCAACACTGTAAAAACTGTGTGCCACATTTAGCTTTAAAAATGTGCTGTAAAGTTTAAAGTTTAATAAAAGAAAAGAAATAATGTTACATTTAAATATAGATAGTTAACATTTAAGATTAATATTTAGCATTAAAATATAACATTTTGCATTTAGACTTCTATTTAAAGTTAGTGTCTGGTGAAAATCAAGTTGTTGTTTTTTTTCTTTCTACCATGTCTGCAAAATGTTTGTTTTTTTTTTTTTTCATGACTGACTTGCTGTTATGTCTGGAAACCAAGAATGACTAACAGAGAGGAGAGCTGTGCTTGAACTCGAACTTTATTACACACAGTAATTATTATTACACTGCAGGTTTACTGTGTGCTGAACCATAGGTGGCTATGAGTCGAGAGAGGCCTAAGATGGCGACTCTCCCCATTTATGAGCTGGCCTGATGATGTCATCAACCAACTGCATCATCACGTCGCTACCTGTTTACCTGTCATTACACCTCTTCCCCCCGGAAAAACACATAAAACATTGTCAAATTTTAACCCTCCCCAGTTTGGTACGATAAACATTAACAACACTAGCTAGGGCTAGCGGGTGGACCACCGTGTGGCCCAGCGTGACTGAATGGGTTATCCTGCCACTCTGTAGCTGGTAGCTCCGCCCCTTGCTAACCGGTCCTTTCTTTCTTGTACTCTTTCATAGGGAAAGCAGTTCTACTGACGGGGCCTTGTAGCGGGCCGGTGGTGGACAGACCCCTGGAGATACTTCGTCTCGCGGACTGGGACGATCGCCCATGAAACTCCAGCCCAGGTCCCACACTGCATGAGCCAACTCGTGGGAAACCTTGTCCTCCGGAACTATTACTCGAGCTCAACGATGACGATTGACCTTGTCAGCTGGAAGGTCACTGGTCCCAGCTGTGCGGCGATCCTCATGGGTGTGAGTGGTGCTGGAGGCCACGATGTAGATAACTGCAGACCCGGTCACTCGATTTTGCGGACTCAAACCCAATCCAGTACCTCAAGTGGCATTCTGTTCGGCTGCACGTGTCATTGTGGTCGCGGTGATGTACCATCCATATCCGTCATGGGGTGTGTTTTGCTTCAAACTCTTCCACCGTGTCACCAGTTTCCTTCATGCTCACTACGTATGTCAGCGGTATCTGGCTTGGCTGTCACTGTTGTTATTCTACACCTAGCTCCAATGCTAACCTGTCGGCCGACTCAAGCTGAAATGCTAGCTTGATGGTGTTTGCTAGCGTCATGTTGTTTAGTACCGTTAGCATCTTTGTCTGAAGCCACGGGTTGCTAGCTGGTCCCGCACCATTTAATCTTCCAATAAACCAAACCTGCATATGCTAGCAAGATGATGAAGGTCTGCAACAAATTGCTGTGTTGTTTCACCAATTTTCTGTTGCTGTTGGCAGAATCTAATGCACTGCACCAACGCGTTGTCGGGTGTAGTGAAGTAGCTAGCTAGCAGTTCTACAGCACCAGCGAATGAGTCCATTGGTCCTAGCGTGTGGAAAATGCATTGTCCTTCTATGCAAAGATGTGAACTAACAGAGCTCACTTCTGTACCTTATCCAGTATGCCCAGGTCCAATGCTGACACATACATCTTGAAAGCATTGAGCCTGTGTGGCCAAGGAATGGGTGGCTCACCGGGGTATTCCAGAAATGGTTCCAGTGGCTTCAGGCACGCTTCCATGGTTTTACTGTCATCCCCAAATATTATGTCTGTAAACCCAGAATGACCAACAGAGAGGAGGGCTGTGCTGGAACTTGAACTTTATTGCACACAGTGATTATAATTACACTGCAGGTTTACAGTGTGCTGAACCATAGGTGGCTATGAGTCAAGATAGGCCTAAGATGGCCGACTCTCCTCATTTATGAGCTGGCGTGATGACGTCACCAGCTGGCTGTGTCATCACACCGCTACCTGTTAAGCCTTAAATACAATGCCGTATCAAGAGTGAGATCACCCATAAGTGCTACGTCCTCCTTCTAACAGGTGAGTTCAGAAAGACTATCACAATGATGGGGAACCAACCAGGACTAAGCACTGGGTGTTGCCTCGGAGGAAGAAACTGCTGATGCAGTTCCGGCCATTATCCTGAGGCCATTGTGCATTCAAGTGGGCATGTCGTTCAATTGGTAAGTCAGTATTTTATCACAGGATGTTTGTGTAATGTAGTGCTAGCAGCCATTAGCCTGAAAATGCGGTTGATTCATGTTAACAGTAGGACATGTAGCTTGCCAAAGGTATGCTTTTGATGTACAGTGCTACAGAGGAAATGATCCACAAATGTCCAGATAAGCCTGGATATATTTAGATGCTACATGTGTAGATTGTTCAGACTTTTTTGGAGAGACGTTGCTGCACATTATATAGGAGGAGAAAAGTGATGCAATCACACGTGGTCATCTGACAGTTTTTCCCCAACGCAGCATGGAAGAGGAGTGTGTTGAGACCGTGCAGAGATGATTGTACATGAAATGAATATGAAGTGTTGTTTGGTAATTGCGGTGAGGACTGGAACTGCACCGGAGGGGCGCTGTGGCCACTGTCGGACGGCAGGCCGCCTGAGCTGTCATCCTTGCCCCTCTGCTGTGCGTCCACACTGCTCCAGTGCATGAGTGGTTGCATGTGATATACAGTTGATCTGGTCATCCCTCTTCACAATTGATGTTTTGGATATTACAGGCGTGTAAGCACCAGTGGGGACAGCAGTAAAAAGAAAGCCAAGACGGCAAGCTCAAGGAAACACAGCAACCCCCCCACTTGGATCCTCCCCCACCATGGGAGAGTGAAAGAGAGACACACAGATGTTTTTTTGCATCATGAGGCGCTCGTTGCCAAGACTTTAGTGGCAGAAATCCTCTTGTGGAGGATGATGCTGTGTTGACGGTAAACTTGTAAAGAATATAAAAATGTGTTGTGGCTCAAAAACAGGTTGAAAAACACCACTGCATGTGACTGATCTATCTATAAATGCAACAAATTTCTGTCTGTGTGTTTGTGTGTCTGTCTGTCTGTGCCACGCATATCTCTTGAACCGTTTGTCAGACGGGCCTCAGCTATTAAATGTGGTTTCCTGAGGTTACGAGGGTGTGCATCCCCGAATATGGAGTCGCTCAGTAAAAATATGTAATTTTTTTCAATAAAAGTTTTAGCCACCGCTCTGTCTCTTCATGAGGTGGCTTAAAGAAATGTGGGCAGGGTTTCAGATTGACTCTGTGCTGACTGGACAATACACGGCATAACGACCATGCTGATTGTATAAGACACAGCATCACGAACTGTCAGTCACCAGTGTTCCCGGGACAAAACAATTCAATTCAATTCAACTTTATTTATATACTGTCATTATACAACAACAGTCATCTCATAGCACTTTCAACTGTAGGGGAAACCCCCACAACTGCAGAAAGACCCCAGCAATAAGCCAATCCCCTGTGAGCAAGCACTTGGAGACAGTGGAGAGGAAAAACTCCCTTTTAGCAGGAAGAAACCTCCAGAAGAACCAGGCTCAGGAAGGGGCTGTGATCTGCTACGACTGGCTGGGGGGGGGGGGGAGACGGGGGGGGGGAGAACAGACATGTAGAGGGCAAACAGCATGACGGGGACTCAATCTATGGGAGAGAACAAACTGATGTTGATGACAAGCAAAAATATTTCATTGACAGTGAAGAAAGGAGTGAAGCCCAGTGCATTGTTGGAAGTCCCCCGGCTGTCTAAACCTATTAGCAGCATAACTAAGGGAGGGTTCAGAGACACATGATCCCACTCTAACAATAGGTTATTTCAATAAGGAAGATTTTAACCCTATTCTTAAAAACAGAGATCAAATCTGACTCCCAAATCCAGATAGGCAGCTGGTTCCACAGGAGAGGAGTGTGATAATAGAAGGCTCTGCCTCCCATTGTACTTTTGGAGATTCTAGATATTACAAGTAATCCTGTATTTTGGGAGTGTTTTGCTCTGTTAGGATAATAAGGCAGTATCAGATCTTTTAAATTAATAGGGGCCTGATTATTTAGAGCTTTGTAAGTGAGAAGACAGATTTTAAACTTAATTCTAACCACTATGGGAAGCCAGTGAAGGGAGGCCAGAACCGGAGAGATTTGATCACTCTTTCTAGTACCTGTTAAAACTCTTGCTGCAGCAGTTTGGATCAGCTGAAGACTTTATAAAGAAGTTTTAGAACAACCTGATAATAAAGAGTTACAATAATCTAATCTAGAGCTAACAAAAGCATGGACCAGTTTCTCAGCATCACTCTGAGACAAATCTTCCTAATCTTGGCAATATAACACAAATGATGGAAGGCAGTCTTAGAAACAAGTTTAATATGTGAATTTTTAAAAAAAAGCATATCTTGATCAAAAATAACTCCAAGGTTCCTCACAGAACAATTAAGAGAAAGGGTAATCACATCCAAACAAAGAGTGTGATTTGGAAAGGTATTTCTAAGGTTTTTTGGACAAACTAGAATGACTTACGTCTTATCTGAATTTAATAGCAGGAAATTTTAAGTCATCCAAGCTTTGATTTCCTTAAGACAGGCCCCCAACTTGGCTAATGGATTACTATCATCTGGCTTCATTGACAGGGATAATTGTGTGTCATCTGCATAACAATGGAAATGTATACATCCATCCATCCATCCATCTTCTTCCGCTTAATCCTTTTCAGGTCGCCGGGGGACTGGAGCCTATCCCAGCAACTTTGGGCGAGAGGCAGGGTACACCCTGGACAGATCGCCAGTCCATCGCAGGGCCAACACAGAGAGACAGACAACCATCCCAGCCCCCGACCAACAGTGATCTGTGTGAAGTTTGCATGTTCTCCTCGTGTCTGCATGGGTTTACTCCGGGATTTCTCCGGTTTCCTCCCACATGCCAAAAACGTGCAGGAAATGTATACAGTGCTTTCTAATAATGTTGCCTAGCGGAAGCATATATAAACTAAAAAGAATAGTGCCTAACACAGATCCCTGTTGAACTCCGTGACTGAGCTTTGAGCTGGAAGAAAACTTATTACTGACATGAACAAACTGGAACCTATCAGATAAATAAGATCTAAATCACTACAACGAAGTCCCATTAAGTCCAACATGGTGTTCTAATCAATCAAGTAAAATATTAAATTAAGTCACCCTTTGTTGTCATTCAACCAATCATGTACAGTAGAACGAAATTGTGCTTTATCCTATCTACAGTGTCAATCACACACACCCCATGTGTAGAATCAGAAGGGCCGCTGCCATGCAAGGCACCGCCACAGATTTCCTTCCTCCATTCCATAACTGCTGAGCACCAAGCTGGACGGCAGGAAGTTCCACTTTTATATGGTCTTCGGCATGACCCGGCCGGGATTTGAACCCCTGCCTTCCGGGTGTGGGGCGGATGCTCTACCAACTGAGCCACCATTCAGTGGTGATCAATACTGATATGATCAATATTATCAAAAGCTGCAGGAAGGTCAAAAAGGACAAGTACAGAAACAAGTCCATTATCAGATGCGATAATAAGGTCATTAATGACCTTCACTAAAGCTGTTTCAGTACTATGGTGGATTCTAAACCCAGATTGAAACTCTTCAAATAAACCATTTTTCTGCAAGTGGTCAAATAATTGCATAGCAACAACACTTTCTAAGATTTTTGAAGTGAAAGGCAGATTAGAGACTGGTCTACAGTTAGCTAAAACTCCTGGATCCAGCGTTTGCTTTTTAAGCAAGGGTTTAATTACAGCAGTTTGAAAAACCTGCAGAACATGGCCTAATGTTAACCCTTTGAGTGTGTATGGTGCAGAACTGCAACATAACCCCTAGTGGTCAAGAGTGGTAAATATTTTTTGTCAATAAAATAATTCAGATTTCCAAGGCTATAACTTGAAAGTGGTAAGAGATAATAACTTATTGTCAAGTATATGAACAAGAAATCAGTACATTTAAAAAAAAAAAACAGAAATGTCTCACTTACTTTTGACAAAGTCAGAGTGAGAAGGCAGGTGCAGTGCACCACTCTGCTACTAGGGGCACACAAATTCTCACACTCAAAGGGTTAATGAAGAATTGATTATTTGAAGTATAAAGCTACCAAAACATTGGAAGACTTCTTTAAATAACCTTGTAGGAATTGGGACTAAAAGACAAGTTGAAGTCTTGGATGAGGAAATTATTTTATCTTACTCTAAAAATTCAATAGGAGTAAACTCATCCAAACAGACATCAATTGAAGGAGTTGTAGTATTTACTGTATTTAAGTTAACGGTGGGAAGAATCTGACTTACTTTGTCTCCGATAGATGGAATTTTATTATTGAAAAAGTTCATGAAGTCCTGACTAACAAGCTCGAAGGGAATGCTAGGACTGAAAGACTCCTGACTCTTTGTCATCCTGGCTACAGTGCTGAAGAGAAACCTGGAATTATTCTTGTTCTCTTCTATAAATGCGGAATAATAACTTGTTCTAGCTTTGCTAAGAGATTTTTTTTTATAAATTAGATGATTTCTCCAAGCTAAATAGATTTCATCTAATTTAGTGGAGCACCATTTTCTTTCTAATTGACAGCTATTCTGTTTTAAGCTACAAGTTTCTCTGTTGAACCAAGGAGTTAGAAATCTCTGATTAGACTTTTTTTTTTCTTTTTTAATGTGGCCACCCTCATGGATCGTCACCCCCTCATGGATCGTCACCTTATCATGGGGGGGGGTTTGTGTGCCCCAGTGATCCCAGGAGCTATGTTGTCCGGGGCAATTTGCCTCTGATAGGGTCTCCCAAGACAAACTGGTCCTGGGTGAAGGGCCAGACTAAGAACGATCCAACAGACTCTCATGATAAATTGTATATCAAGGATTCAGTGTACCCTGCCCGGTATGGGGTTACCGGGGCCCCACCCTGGAGCCAGGCCTGGGGGAGGGGCTCGAAGGCTAGCGTCTGGTGGCCGGGTTTCCACCCATGGGACCCGGCTGGGCTCAGCCCGAAGGAGTTACATGGGTCCGCTCTCCAGTGGGATCACCACCTGCAGGAGGGATCATGGGGGTCTGGTGCTATGTGGATTAGGTGGCGGTCAAAGGCGGAGACCTTGGCGGACTGATCCCAAGCTTTCTAAACTGGCTTTTGGTACGTGGAATGTCACCTCTCTGGTGGGGAAGGAGCCTGAGCTGGTGTACGAGGTTGAGAGATACCGGCTAGATATAGTCGGCCTCACCTCAACACACAGCTCCGGTTCCGGAACCAGTCTCCTGGAGAGGGGCTGGAGCTTGGCCTTTTCTGGAGTTGCCCCGGGCGAGAGGCGACGAGCAGGGGTGGGTATTCTTGTATCACCCCACCTTGCTGCCTCTATATTGAAGTTTTCCCTGGTGGATGAAAGGGTTGCTTCCCTGCGCCTTCGGGTTGGGAAACGGGTCCTGACCATCATTTGTGCCTATGCACCAAATGATGTTTCAGAGTACCCACCCTTTTTGGAGTCTGTGACTGGGGTGCTGGAGGGTGCTCCTCTTGGAGACTCCATTGTCCTACTGGGGGACTTCAATGCGCACGTGGGCAATGACAGTGAAACCTGGAGGGGGGTGATTGGGAAGAACGGCCTGCCCGATCTGAACCCAAGTGGTGTTCAGTTATTGGACTTCTGTGCTAACCACAGTCTGTCCATAACGAACACCATGTTCAAGCATAAGGGTGTCCATATGTGCACCTGGCACCAGGACACCCTAGGTCGCAGGTCGATGATTGATTTTGTTATCGTATCATCAGACCTGCGACCGTATGTCTTGGACGCCCGAGTAAAGAGAGGTGCAGAGCTGTCAACTGATCACCACCTGGTGGTGAGTTGGATCCGATGGCAGGGGAGGAAGCCATTCAGACCTGGTAGACCCAAACGTATAGTGAGGGTGTGCTGGGAGCGTCTGGCTGAGGCCCCTGTCCGGGAGGTCTTCAACTCCCACCTCCGGAAGAACTTCAACCACATTCCGAGGGAGTCTGGAGACATGGAGTCTGAATGGGCCATGTTCTCCACCTCTGTTGTTGAAGCGGCGGCCCAGAGCTGCGGCCGCAAGGTGGTCGGTGCATCTCGTGGTGGCAACCCCCGAACCAAGTGGTGGACACCACTGGTGAGGGGGGCCATTAAGCTGAAAAAGGAGTCCTATCAAGCTTGGTTAGCTTGTGGGACTCCTGAAGCAGCTGAGGTGTACCGGCAGGCCAAGCGGAGTGCAGCTCGGGTGGTTGCTGAAGCAAAAACCCGGGTATGGGAGGAGTTCGGTGAGGCCGTGGAACAAGACTTTCAGTCGGCCTCAAAGAGATTCTGGCAAACTGTCCGGCAGCTCAGGAGGGGAAAGCAGCTCCCTGTCCACACTGTGTATGGTGCGGATGGGACACTGTTGACTTCGACTGGGGATATCGTCGGGTGGTGGAAGGAATACTTCGAGGATCTCCTCAATCCCACTGATACGTCTTCCACAGAGGAAGCAGGGTTTGGGGACGAGGGGGATGACTCGCCTATCACAGGGGCTGAGGTGGCCAAGGTGATTAAAAATCTCCTTGGTGGCCGGGCCCCGGGGGTGGACAAGATTCGCCCTGAGTACCTCAAGGCCCTGGATGTTGTTGGGTTGTCATGGTTGACACGCCTCTGCAACATTGCATGGAGGTCGGGGGCAGTGCCTTTGGCATGGCAAACCGGGGTGGTGGTTCCTCTCTTCAAAAAAGGGGACCGGAGTGTGTGCTCCAACTTTAGAGGGATCACACTCCTCAGTCTCTCTGGGAAGGTCTATGCCAAGGTACTGGAGAGGAGAGTCCGGCCGTTGGTCGAACCTCGGATTCAGGAGGAGCAATGTGGTTTTCGTCCTGGCCGTGGCACATCGGACCAGCTCTTTACCCTCTCGAGAATTCTTGAGGGTTCGTGGGAGTTTGCCCAACCAGTTTACATGTGTTTTGTGGACTTGGAGAAGGCATTTGACCGCGTCCTTCATGGATTTTTGTGGGGGGTGCTTCGGGAGTATGGGGTATCGGGCTTGTTGTTACGAGCTATTCGGTCTCTGTACGACCGTTGTGAGAGTTTGGTTTGTATTGCCAACACTGGGTCGGAGTCATTCCCAGTGACAGTTGGACTCCGGCAGGGCTGCCCTTTGTCACTGATCCTGTTCATAATTTTTATGGACAGGATTTCTAGGCGCAGCCAGGGAATGGAGGGTGTCATGCTTGGTGACCACAGGATTTCATCTCTGTTGTTTGCAGATGATGTTGTCCTGTTAGCTTCATCCAGCAATGACCTACAGCTCTTGCTGGGACAGTTTGCCGCTGAGTGTGAAGCAGCTGGGATGAGAATCAGCACCTCCAAGTCCGAGTCCATGGTCCTCAGCCGGAAAAAGGTGGATTGTCCTCTCCGGGTTGGGGACAGGCTCCTGCCCCAAGTGGAGGAGTTTAAGTATCTTGGGGTCTTGTTCACGAGTGAGGGGAAAATGGAGCGAGTGATCGACAGACGGATTGGAGCAGCATCTGCAGTGATGCAGACGTTGTACCGGTCTGTTGTGGTGAAGAGGGAGCTTAGTTCTAAGGCAAAGCTGTCGATTTACCAGTCAATCCACGTTCCTACTCTCACCTATGGTCACGAGCTTTGGGTAATGACCGAAAGAACGAGATCGCGGATACAAGCGGCTGAAATGAGCTTTCTCCGTAGGATTGCTGGACTCACCCTCAGAGATAGGGTGAGGAGCTCAGTCATCCGGGAGAGGCTCAGAGTAGAACCGCTGCTCCTCCACATTGAAAGGAGTCAGGTGAGGTGGTATGGGCATCTGATTAGGATGCCTCCTGGATGCCTCCCACTTGAGGTGTTTCAGGCACGTCCCACTGGGAGGAGACCCCGGGGCAGACCCAGGACTCGGTGGAGAGACTATGTCTCCCAGCTGGTCTGGGAACGCCTTGGTATCCTCTCTGAAGAGCTGGAGCAGGTGGCTGGGGAGAGGGAAGTCTGAGCTTCTCTGCTTGAACTGCTGCCTCCGCGACCCGGACCTCCGGAAAAGCAGTAGAAGATGGATGGATGGATGAATGTGGCCACCATGTCTAGAGTCTGATGCAGAGAAGCTGTAACACTATTGGTAGAAAAAATTCACATTATTCTTATATTATTCTATGTCTTTTATATTCTCATATGTGCATTTTATATATGGCCTTGAGGCAGCTTCATTCTGTGTATAAGAGTGCATGAGTTAACAATTATAAATCACATAGCTGTTAATGGATGTCCAGTCTATGAGTGTGTAACGTGAAAATGGATATTAATAAATAATAAATATGATCAGGTATGAATTATTTAATTTATATTGATGTATTGGAATCTGAGCTCAAATCTCATTTCATATACATCAGAAAAGTTAATAACACTCGTAAGGGGCACCAGCTTCTATCTTTAAGAAGCAATTTGATCTTTAATTTCACTTTATACCTGTTTGATCACTCAATAAATTAATCAATAATCAGTCTCAAAAATTTTCCGTGAATTCGATACCTGGGCTTGAAACAGACTCAAAATGAAATAAATTCCCAACAACTTCTCATTTTTAAATATTTATTAAACGAAATGATTAATAGACATCGAAATAATTTCATTAATCATAAAATCAATCTTGTAAATGATAGATTAACAATGTCAATATTTTCGGAACCAGGGTTAAACTGAGAAACGAATTTCTATCAGTTTGAGTTAACAGATTATCAAAAACAACGCAAATTTATGGAGAAAGTTTGCTAATTATGAAAAAGTCCTAAATTAATCTTAAGAAAATAAAAACGGAATTTTAATGAAAAGGAGAGTTATGTTAAGGGCTTCTTAATTTGCATCTGATTAGATATATAAATTAGTACCGAACCTCAAGTTTAATTCAGCAGATGAATTAAAGTTTTTTTTAGCTCACGTGATCCTCAGTGATGGCAGTTCTGTCGTCCTTTTTCAGCCCAAGACTTTGTGGATGTGAGGGAAATATCTGCCAGCAGATACTTCAAGGGTTCACAGCTCGACCTTTAGATTCAAGCGGTCGAAGGAGGCTGGATTCTGGGCTGCATGACCCACAGTTGAAACGGGTCTTAGCCAGATGGTGCCGACGTCTCTTCAGAGTGATGTGGGACAGCTGTGTGTTGATCCTACAGCTGCATGTTATGTGGGAGCTGCGTCTTTCTTCAAGAGGTCTTCAGTAATAATTAAAAGATATCTAATCCGATTTCAAATTAGAAAAGAAACTTTCGGACTTTAGATAAAAAATAGTTTCTGGTAGGTGCTTGGTCAAGAAAAATATTATAAAAATAAAGTCAAGATTAAAGTTTACCTTGAAATTAAACAAACGGCGGTTTTTACAGAAAGTTTAACAAAAAGTGATAAATTAAGAATTGGAGTTTGACTCCGATTAAGAATTGAGCTCAAAGAAAAAGGAATTCCTAGGCATTTAAGAGAAGAAGAAAATACAAAGTTACATAAACAAATTATCTGCTCTGTGTTCAGAAAAACGACATGTGCTCAGACAGTCCTTTGTTCTTCCTTGCTGTGTGTAGACAATGGAGGAGATCAGAAAAAGAGAGCAGCCGGGAAGAAATCCGGGGAGGAAAAAAGGTCCGGAGCAGAAGAGAGTGGTGTCTGACGAAAAGGGGGAAAAAAAAAAGGGGGGAAAAGGGCTGAAACCGAGTCTCTCTCTCCTTTTTATAAGCTCTGTTGAGTTTCGCGGGATTCCGGCCTGACCGGAATCTCAGCCAATGAGCATCCTTCGTGGGCGGGCTCGATGAACTTTTAGTCCAATGAACAAACAGTCTATTGTTCGTAGTCCTTTGGGGTGAAGAGCTGTCGTGCAGAGATTGGCTGTGGGAGTCACATGGTTTTAGAGGCAGACTCATACATACTGGAAGTTAAAATTTCCCTTTATGTATTAAACTAAGATAACTTTAGTGATTAGTATAAATTATAAGCAGTGCTTCTAAATCAACATGCAGGAATAAACATTCATATAAACATTAGCATGCCTATATATATATATATAAAATCACAGATTAACGCATTTCACACATATTTTCCACATCAAAAACATCAGAGTCCATCTGCATTTTCATAGTCCTGAAAAGAATGAAGGTTTAGAATTGAGTTTGTAATAATGTACTTTAAAGTTGTTTAAATCCAGCATGTCCACAGTTTAAGGAAATTAACTGAGTCGTGGATCTGTGTAGGTTTTGTGGGGGCAATAAAAGTGAAGCCGGACATTGGGGAAATTCCTTAGGCTGGTTTTAACAAAAGAAGGGGATTTCAGCCGTGGCCTGGGGGAAGAAAATCCATTTATTTGCGTTATTCCTGGATGAAACAAAAATGTCTTTAAGCAGGAGAATAATTATTGCTGAGCCAAAGTGAGATGATGCTACAGTCCCCCCTCTGGTATCAATGGTGACGTTGATTCAGCGTTGATAGCAATCCTAGGCATCAAATCCCAATTTGGCGAGGCTTGATCCAAATGCTGAACTAAAGTTCTGATGTCGATAAGTCTTAAGCTTGTGAACAGTATCTATTCCAAAGTGTAGGTTCTTAAATTTGGGTTTTTTTTGAAAAACTTCTGGAAATTTCAAAAATAATTTTGACATGACCAAATATAAACATTGTATAATTGTCTAGGATATACTAAAGTTCTGTATAAGCCTGTAAAGACTGTAAAAAAAAATGAACTACAAGTATGTGGGTTTTGACATACTTGATATAAATGTTTTGGGTTTGCTGAAAAATATCTAGTAAAAATTTCAAAAACAGTTTAAATGTGCATAAAATCTAAATAAAGTATAAAGGATTATTTGTATATACACATGCATGTATCCAAAAATCTTAGTCAAAAGCAAAAATAAAATTCTTTCATATTTGAGGTAGATTCAGACTAATCAATATTGAGGTGACTCAAGGAGGTTCAAATTGAATTTGTTTAGTTAGACTAAACCATGGTTCCACAGATGTCCAAATCATAGGGTGTTTGAGGCTTTTGTTCAGAAAAACTGAGTGGGCATAGGATGTCGTTATCATTCTTTGGATGGCAATGAGAAGTAAATTTGGATTTACTGCAAAAAGGATATGATGAGAGAGCATATTCATTGCTAAAGCGTTAACTGAAAAGCTAATGTTTCTAGCTACTTCTGAGAGTAACATAGACATTGGCTGTGTGTGAGCATAGTCAACCTTTAACACAAAGAGCAAAGAGTTCAAGACCTTGTTGAGTTTGATTGAAGCTTCGGAGCAAGCATTCAAAACCAACACAGTGTCTTGTAAGACTTTGGTAACGATTTGTGGTTCGACAACCTGGCGTTTCGGTTTAGCGGTGTTGACCGAGTTAACAGTGGGCATGCTAAGGTTAACTAGAGGCTCTAACAATGAGGCTGTTATTAAGAATCCATCCGAAGATCTTTGACCTTTCGTTTTGGCTTGGCCCAATTCTGACTGGGTAACAGTGGGTGTGATTGCTAGGCAGATGGCTAAACTGATAAACAGGAGGGCCATCATCTCAGCAAACAAAAGTGAGTGGTTTTGGATCTTAATCTTCTTGTTGATCTTTCTTTAGATACCTGGTTGGCAAATGAAAATTCCTCTTAGAGGTGAAATGATTTCTTTTAGATGGATGTACTTTATTGATCCCAAAACTGGGAAATTACAGAGTAGAGATAGAGATTGAACTCTAAACCTTGTGCTTGTTTTTCACCTTTGATGGGAGTTTTAAGATTATTAGCTCAAGCTAATGGTGTTGAATGTCTTGTGTATACTATTTGGTAATAGTAAGTTGATTGAAGTTTATTAGATTTTACAGAGGTCTTTGAAATTTGTTTAAGGGCTAATTTGGTTTTAATATACCCTTTCCTTTCTGGAGATTTTGATGCAGTTAACTGATTGGAGAAATTTGACTGAGTGTACCTGAGGCTAGTAGTTAGCTACAGTTATTTCTCAGACGTAGGTTTGGTTTTAATCTTATTTATGGACTTACTTTGACAGCGTTGTACCCGACAAGTCCCATGGGGTTTTGGTAAAGGTTACTCTGATTTTGGTGAGCCCATTTGAAAATGGGGTCCTGGGTTTGGCTCTTGAGTGGCCAAAGTTTGTTGGTGACAATGTGTGGATTCATCCACTCAGGCAGGAATTTAGGAGTGATTTTCTCTTCCTGTAAATTGATTTCAGGTGTCTGTGGTACAAATGTGGGGTGGAAGATCTTGTCCCCCCTTCGCAGTTTGTCATGCGAAAGTTTTTGATCGTTGTACGCTTTGTGTTGTTTGGCGAATCGGTCCGAATGGTTTTGGCATACAGCCTTGGGAGCTTTGTATGTCGTTTTGACGCTTTTGTGCTCTGCAGCTGGAGTGTTATGGGCATTGGCAGTCATCACCCCCCTCTGGTTTCGAGGAACTCTGAGCGGTGGCGATGATGGTTCGTCGGAAGCATTATCAGGAGTGCCATTGCATAGCTGCAGAGAAGATTGTGTCGCATGAAGTGGTTTCAATTTTGGTATGTTATAGGGTTTAGATGCGGGTAGCGCATGTACCATTTTATCCAACCGGTGTTTGACGGTTTTATGGATCATTTGGTTGCACGGTTGAGTGACTGTGCGCCTTGCGTTTGCAAAAGTTGGGTTCGTTGTTGCAAAAACTTGAGATTTCAGAGGGTCTAGAGAGCCGGTTGGTGTGGCTCTTGTGACCATGCAGGCCTCATGGGCGGGTGGGTGGGTTTCAAAATGTGACACCACCATTGAATCATGGGTATCAAGGGTTCCAAGAGGGCCGTTTGGGGTTTTCTGCTCGGCCGTTGAGTTTTCAAGATCATTTGAGTGTTTGGCTTGACCTTGTATTTGAAGGTGACTTTTGACTTCTTGTGGACAGTACTCACCTTGGTCTTGGCGGTCGCTTTCAATCGGTTGCAGTTGTTCCAACAGTGCTAGTTGTGTGAGACTTGGGGTGTCCAAAGTGTTCAGAACAAAGCACTGTGATTCAGTTGTTCTTGTTGGGTCAAATGGGTGAGGGTGTTGCGTTTGAGCCCATAGTTTGAGGTTCTTGAAATCAATCAGTTGCTCAAAACGGTTCAGTAGGTCTTTGCCAACAAGTAATGGAATGGCGTCAAGTTTGGACACGTAGACCGGATGTGTCACGGTCATGGGTCCAATGGACATGTTTAGTAGTGATACGCCCAACAGGGTTGTTTTAGTGAGCGCATATGGTCGCACAGCTAATGAACAGGGTTCCAGTTTCAAATGTTTGTTAGCGCGGTTCGCGGCTACACGTAGTTTGTCAAAAAGGGTGTGTGACATTAGAGTGATGTCAGCAGCGGTGTCTAAAACAGCGTCCTGACACACCATGTCTTCAAGGGTCAGTGGAAGGTAGAATTTCCGTGCCACCCCCCTCTCGTTTAAATCGCATAGAAATTGTGGAACCGGCGGTTCGACACAGAGTTGCGACATGTTAGAGGAGTGGTCTGTGACCTGTGGTTGGGCTGCCATAACAGCACTGGACTGCGTTGAGTCCTTTGGTCCTTCCTCATTTGCATGAGGGATTTTCTTCTTGCGTTTCCTTCGTTTGGAACGCTTGTTTTGAGTTGGCACAGCTGATATAGCTAGAATGTTAGCAGTTTTATTCTCTTTATAGCTTTGAATCTCTGCTAGGAGGTGTTGGACAATTTCAATAGCTTCTCTACTGAATGTAGAAGTTTCTTCTTCCTTCCAGGGTTTGTGATAGGTCTCTGCTTCTGAGCTTCTGTGATGAGATGGAGACCATTTGTCGTAGTTACGCGTGTCTTCGTATCGGTATCTGTCATCATGGTAGTCCGTATCGCGTTCTCGTGACCTATCCCATGGATATGGTCTACGACGGTAGCCGGGTTTTCGCAAAGTTGGTCCAAAGTGGTATCCAGAGGACCTAGTTTGGTTTTGACCTTGATGAGGTCGCTTGGGAAAATGCTTCGGCTGTTGGTGTACTCGCGGTGTAGGAGGTGGAGTAGAGCGAGGAGCTCCTTCCAACTTCAAGGTATTAGATGCATCGCTAATAGCTAGCACTGTGGCAGGCTCAGCGTGCTTGTTGCGACTTTGTTGCTGTTTTTGGAACGCATAGTGTGCAAACTCTCTCAGCTGACTTATTGAGTTTGACCTTGGGTTAGCTGTAACTCCTAGGTAATGGCTCACAGTGGGATGGAGGTTTTGGATGAAGAGGGTCTTGAAATTGTGGTCTTCTTCCATCCCTGGTGTATTTTGGGATCCAAAATATGCAAGTAGGAGTCTCTGGTAGTAGGCTTGTGTCGGCTCTGAGCGTCCTTGCTTCACGGCTAGGGCTGCGGTTAGCCCTGCCTGTAGGCAGTCGTCGGAGAACTCCTTTTCGATGGCTTCGCGGAGCAGCATGTAATCTGCTTTGATGTTTGTCGGCTGTCGGTCTATGAATTTTGACACTGACCTGTTAGATGTTAGTTTAATCAGATAGATGCGATCGTCAATTGTAGCATCAGGATACTTACGCAGGTAGTAATCAATGTCCTGTAAATAGACTTTGGCATCAGGTGAACCCGTAGGTCCTGGATCAAATTTGGTGATATTTCGCGCGATCTTGTCAAGGTCGCGGTCTGAAGGGGCACACGCACGCTGTCCACGCGGTCGTCCGTATTCGAAACGGGAATCGGGCGAGGGAGCGCGGTGGATGTCCCGGTGTTCATGTCTTTCCTTTAGGAGCAGTTGACATTCCTTGTAATCCTTCCTCACATTTTCAAGTTGACCTTCAACTCTTCTGAGTTCCTTCTTGGTGTCTTGAAGGGCATCTTCAAGTTCATTGTTGTCTTGATGAAGCGTGTCATTGTTATGCATCAACCGTTCCTTTTGTGACTCTGCATGGTCCAAATCTTGTAATGCTTCATCCAGTTGATTTTGAGTTTTGTCATTCTCCTCTTGAGATTGTTCCAAATTTCCTTTCAGTGTTTCATTCTCTTCTTGGAGAGATAAGATCGTTGTTTGTTGATTTGCTAGCTCGTTCTCGGCTACTTTTAATCTTGCGACTAATGTTAGCGCAAACTTACCTAACACACTGGTGAGGTCCTTGCCTTCTGGTGGTTTTTCAGTGTGTTCATTCAAAAGTTCTTCAGTGAGTTGCTCCAATTCTTCGGGCTGTGTTTCCTTGACCCGTGTTGTGAAGCTAGAAATTAAATTAGAAGTCCATGCTTCCAATGTTGTTTGAAGGTCATCCAGTTTGGTAAATTGGTCGGTTGTCTGTTGACTCATCATGTTTGACCGTTGTTATTTAGCTTTAAAAAAAAATTCAACTTGTTGATTATTCTTAAATTTGTTCAACAAGGTTTAACATTGAGATTTTTATTTTACAACCGTGATAGTTGAAAGTTCCTTTAGAATTTGTTTCAACTTGTAGGCTTGCAGGATGGGAAATAGAATTTTGAAATTATTTAGAAATGTAGAGATGCTTCAAATAATTCGTTCGTTGAAACCGTATGTTGATAAATAAAGTTGAATTGAAATTGGATTGAATTTGTTTCGCAAAACAAAACTGAAATTTCAATTGTGTGGATTGACTTCTTTCCTTTGATTTTCAAAGTCTAGTATTGGAATTTGTCATCAATAACTAGCTTTGGGATTTTGCAGAATGTCACTTTGAAGGTGAGGATTTTATTTACAAAAGAAATCCAAAAGCAAAAGAGGCTAAATGCTTTAAAGATTTAGGATTATAAGTTTCCACTTTCTTTTAAAGTTAAGGCTTTCCTTTGGTTTTATTTGTTAAAGCCTATATTCAGTTGAAGCATTAAATGTTTAAAATATTTACAAATTAGAAACAAGTGAATTGTTTGAATATTTGATATCCAAGGATTTCTTAGGATTGAAGCCAATAGTGATCTTTCTTGATTGTGATCTATAAATTTCTTATTTACAGAATAATCAATGTTTGCACCTTTTTGACTTTTCATTTAAATCCTGGGAAAAATTTGAAAATTATGCTGGTTGGTTAAGTGTTTTTCTTTTCCTGTAGAGAAAGCATGAATCAGAAACGATACAATGAGTTTAAATAACACCTAGAGCTTCTCTTAAGTGTTAATTGCTTGATGTGGTTTCCTAAATTTGAGAAAGAGGAAAAATTATAAATATTCAATAAGTCTGTAAATTTGTCAAAATGCACAGGACTAATCCTACTTTAATGTTACTCTTGAGTAAACATCAGCATTAGAATCCTTAAGCTAAAACTGGGTTTCTGTGAGAAGGGAATCACACCATATCACATTTAAAAACAGCAAAATAAGCACACATATAGCTTCAAAGTTTGTAACTTTTTGCTTAAAAGTGTGTAAATATGTTTGCTTTTAGCTTAAAAGATTATAATATGTGGTTATATAAGTGATTAAATACAATAGAGGTGTTTGTATATGTTCTTGCTATAGGTATCTATGTAATGAGTGGGATTCCACCCCTGAGAAAAAACTTTCAGAAGCCAACAGGTCCTTTTCCTTTTATTCTTGGCATAAAAGTTTGGATTAGTGTTAAATTTAGTTTATTCCGAATAATATGAACGGCTTTGAAGTTACTTTGAAGACTTAATTTGGTTATAAATCGTCTTTAAAGATTATAAGTTTAAATAAAATTGTAGTCCCGATGTTTCACCACAAGATGGAGGCAGTTTTCGTCTGCACTTCCAGAAGAGGAAACCCAATGACGTCGCAAGGAGTCAAGGATCTCTACTCAAAATGGCGGCTACAGGGAACTCTACCTAGACTTAAGATGGCGTCGCTGAGCCGATCTACACATGCGCGTCATGCACAGCTTGACGGTCGCGTGCGCGACTGAGCGTGCACGTGCCACGTGGATGCAGAGCTCAAGCTTCAGTCCATAAAACCACGCCTTGCTTTCCAAAGGCGGGAAAACTTCAGTCTCCCTAAACTTTATTCAACAAGTTTATACAATGGTTAATTCAATTAAATCCCAAGGGTTTGCTTCGCCTGTGGGGTGTTGAAATAACGGGGAAAACAAATAGGATTTCTTCGCTATTTTGTTTCCAGGCCTATTTTAATTATTCAGCGTGTAATCACTTTTAAGCATGCATTAAACAACAAAAACTAAACTGACTAGGGTGCAGTGGGGGTCTTCACCCCCACCTCGGTCAGCAGACACACAGCAGTTATCAGGAGTAATCAGGGGGGCGAATTCACCCCCTCCCCCTCGTGACACAGAGACAGACAATAGACTGGCTGCAGACAATGAACCACCTTTATGAGTTAAAATTGACCAAAATCACACACAAGCTTATGTATTAATTTCCTTCTGAGTAGTTTCAAGTTCAACCAAGCCTTCACGCGGGGTACCAATATATGTAACGTGAAAATGGATATTAATAAATAATAAATATGATCAGGTATGAATTATTTAATTTATATTGATGTATTGGAATCTGAGCTCAAATCTCATTTCATATACATCAGAAAAGTTAATAACACTCGTAAGGGGCACCAGCTTCTATCTTTAAGAAGCAATTTGATCTTTAATTTCACTTTATACCTGTTTGATCACTCAATAAATTAATCAATAATCAGTCTCAAAAATTTTCCGTGAATTCGATACCTGGGCTTGAAACAGACTCAAAATGAAATAAATTCCCAACAACTTCTCATTTTTAAATATTTATTAAACGAAATGATTAATAGACATCGAAATAATTTCATTAATCATAAAATCAATCTTGTAAATGATAGATTAACAATGTCAATATTTTCGGAACCAGGGTTAAACTGAGAAATGAATTTCTATCAGTTTGAGTTAACAGATTATCAAAAACAACGCAAATTTATGGAGAAAGTTTGCTAATTATGAAAAAGTCCTAAATTAATCTTAAGAAAATAAAAACGGAATTTTAATGAAAAGGAGAGTTATGTTAAGGGCTTCTTAATTTGCATCTGATTAGATATATAAATTAGTACCGAACCTCAAGTTTAATTCAGCAGATGAATTAAAGTTTTTTTTAGCTCACGTGATCCTCAGTGATGGCAGTTCTGTCGTCCTTTTTCAGCCCAAGACTTTGTGGATGTGAGGGAAATATCTGCCAGCAGATACTTCAAGGGTTCACAGCTCGACCTTTAGATTCAAGCGGTCGAAGGAGGCTGGATTCTGGGCTGCATGACCCACAGTTGAAACGGGTCTTAGCCAGATGGTGCCGACGTCTCTTCAGAGTGATGTGGGACAGCTGTGTGTTGATCCTACAGCTGCATGTTATGTGGGAGCTGCGTCTTTCTTCAAGAGGTCTTCGGTAATAATTAAAAGATATCTAATCCGATTTCAAATTAGAAAAGAAACTTTCGGACTTTAGATAAAAAATAGTTTCTGGTAGGTGCTTGGTCAAGAAAAATATTATAAAAATAAAGTCAAGATTAAAGTTTACCTTGAAATTAAACAAACGGCGGTTTTTACAGAAAGTTTAACAAAAAGTGATAAATTAAGAATTGGAGTTTGACTCCGATTAAGAATTGAGCTCAAAGAAAAAGGAATTCCTAGGCATTTAAGAGAAGAAGAAAATACAAAGTTACATAAACAAATTATCTGCTCTGTGTTCAGAAAAACGACATGTGCTCAGACAGTCCTTTGTTCTTCCTTGCTGTGTGTAGACAATGGAGGAGATCAGAAAAAGAGAGCAGCCGGGAAGAAATCCGGGGAGGAAAAAAGGTCCGGAGCAGAAGAGAGTGGTGTCTGACGAAAAGGGGGGAAAAAAAAAAGGGGAAAAAGGGCTGAAACCGAGTCTCTCTCTCCTTTTTATAAGCTCTGTTGAGTTTCGCGGGATTCCGGCCTGACCGGAATCTCAGCCAATGAGCATCCTTCGTGGGCGGGCTCGATGAACTTTTAGTCCAATGAACAAACAGTCTATTGTTCGTAGTCCTTTGGGGTGAAGAGCTGTCGTGCAGAGATTGGCTGTGGGAGTCACATGGTTTTAGAGGCAGACTCATACATACTGGAAGTTAAAATTTCCCTTTATGTATTAAACTAAGATAACTTTAGTGATTAGTATAAATTATAAGCAGTGCTTCTAAATCAACATGCAGGAATAAACATTCATATAAACATTAGCATGCCTATATATATATATATATATAAAATCACAGATTAACGCATTTCACACATATTTTCCACATCAAAAACATCAGAGTCCATCTGCATTTTCATAGTCCTGAAAAGAATGAAGGTTTAGAATTGAGTTTGTAATAATGTACTTTAAAGTTGTTTAAATCCAGCATGTCCACAGTTTAAGGAAATTAACTGAGTCGTGGATCTGTGTAGGTTTTGTGGGGGCAATAAAAGTGAAGCCGGACATTGGGGAAATTCCTTAGGCTGGTTTTAACAAAAGAAGGGGATTTCAGCCGTGGCCTGGGGGAAGAAAATCCATTTATTTGCGTTATTCCTGGATGAAACAAAAATGTCTTTAAGCAGGAGAATAATTATTGCTGAGCCAAAGTGAGATGATGCTACAAGTGAGTGTGGTGTTCAGATTTTTATTAAGACACAGCTGTTTTCAATTCATCATGTTCAGATCTGTGTGACTGAAGGTGTATTTATCTCCCTTTTTCCTGTGAGTAAAAGAAGATAAGGACTGTGTGCTTCGCGAAAATTTGATAAGGACTATGTGGTTTGTGGACTCTCAAGGACAAGACTGTACATTTTGCTGGACATTAATCTTCCCTTTTCCCATTGATAACAACAGCTTTAAAAACTTTGAGCAATGTGTGTTTGATTCAGGAGTATGGATGTTCAGACTTAGTACTCTGCCTCAGTATTTCTCCCTCATCGGCCATGAGGAAAATAAATCTATTTACATTTAAATATTCTGCCTGATTTTTTGACTCAGAATGATTATGCTGAAAAATAATCTAACATTTGGTGCAACAAACAGGGACCCAGATAACTCTGTCCTGCTACCGGCGCCTCTGCCCGATTTCAGCAAGTGCACAGCTGAAGAAAGACCTTCCCAGGCTTAACCCAACAGGCTCAGTGTTACTGCAGTGAAGACATCTGGAACAAGGCACTGAAATGGACTGGTTGACGAGTCCAACAACTTTACAGGCGGCTTGAGTGTGAGTACATTTAGTTATTGATTGACCCTGCAACGGGAGTCCCCGAGGGTACCCTGGGATGAGTTTCCCCTAGGGTAAATGTTGTGGTTTTTAAGCTGAGCATTTGACACCACAAAGTCTAGTGTACATTTCTGCTCACCGTAGCCATAGGTTTGGTTCAGTTCGGTCTGGAGCAGTTCAGGTTTGACGAGGTGGAAGCTCAGTGGTGTTGTTAACGTGTGGAACCATTGATGTAAGAGGCTCCAATAAGATCGTAGTGAGCGTTGATGGAATCGGTGTAAGAATCTCCAATAACATCGCAGTGAGCACTGATTAAAGTGGACCAGTAGAAGCGCTGGTTTGAATAAAATTACTGCAGTTTGTTTGTTTGTTTGTCTGGTTGTTCTGTGTTATGCGGTTTGTCCTGGCGAGACCACAGAGGCAGAAGTACAAGTGCCTCGACGGTTGAAGCCGTGGTTGTCCATTGTTTTTCTGGTTATTGTAAAGTGTAAAGGTGTGGTATATATTACTCATATATTCCATACCTACATTTGTTAGAGCATGTGGAAATGTTTGGGACAGAATATACAAAGGAACTTCACACCTCTGAAAGGGACAAAGGAATCTCACCCCGTGTGAAGACCAATGACATCACAGGACGCCATGGCAACAGACCTGACACCTTTACCCCCTAAGGCCAGGAGAGGTTTTCCCATCACCTCCCAAGACAAAGGGAGGAGTTAACAGGACTAATGGGGATTTAGATAACAGGGGATTTCAGCTTGTGTTTTGCATGTCTTGATGTGTGCCTGTATTTAACCAGCGAGCTGGGCAGAAATCTTTCTCTTTGCCTTCTGCCAAGCTCTGCACCAGATGAGACAAGATAGAAGAGTTTGTTCATTAAAGACTCTGCTTTTGTGATACAAAACCGCCTCGTTATTTCCAGCTCTTCTACACAAAGGGATGATTATGTGATTATTGTCTCATGGGGTAATGCTAAAAATTGTGTATAAAGTGGTGAATTGGGAGTTTGCAGGTAATAATGGTGAGAAAGCAAATAGTGTTCTCACAGCGGTAAAGAGAAAAACAAGAAGGGCTCATGTTACAGCGTGAGGTTGCCAAATCCGCCCTTTCTCCGCTGAGGTTGCCATTTCAAGCTTATTTTAAGTGAGATGTAATTGTGGGTGTGCATGGCTGCCTAGCTGTGACCTTGAGTGAATCAGAGAGTGAAAGAGAGCTGCATGTGTGTATATGTGGGCCCTTGTGTCTGAGAGTGAGTGAGTGAGAAGAAAGAAAATATTTATATATATGGGTATTTTTGCAAAGCTTACCTTTATTTCAAGGGAGTTTTTTGACTAATTTTTTGTGGAGGTTTTTTGTGGCCAGTTTAATGTTGTGCACTTGGTAAATATTCTCATATTTTTGAAGCCAACATTTTCAATTGCCAGATTTTTTTTCTCCATATTTTGGGTTAAGGAGTACCGGAGTGGTGGCTTAGTTGGTAGAGCATCCCCCCCACACCCGGGAGGCAGGGGTTCAAATCCCGGCCGGGTCATGCCGAAGACCATATACATAAAAAGTGGAACTTCCTGCCGTCCAGCTTGGTGCTAAGCAATAATGGAATGGAGGAGGGAAATTTGTGGCGGCGCCTTGCATGGCAGCGGCCCTCTGATTCTACACTTGGGGGGGGGGGGGTGATTAACACAGTAGATAGGTAAAACACAATCTTGTTCTACTGTACATGATTGGTTGTACAGTTGAATGACAATAAAGGGTGATTTAATTTAAATTGCCTGCTAGCAGGGCAGAGAGACATTTTTTTTTTTTTTTTGTTACTTATTTGTACCCGTAGGTAGATTTGGTTTGCAGTCTGGTGACAAGCCACCGGCTGCTGGTCGCTGCGTGCGCGAGCGCCCTAAACCTACATGTTTTTGGTATGCGGGAGGAAACCGGAGAAATCCCGGAGTAAACCCACGCAACACGGGGAGAACATGCAAACTCCACACAGCTCACTGTTGGTCGGGGGCTGGGATCGAACCCACGATCTCATGATCCCCGCGATCCCCCGGCCGAGGGTAAAACTGTGCTGCCACAGTGCTAAACCACTGCGCCACCGTGCAGCCCATTGCACACATTTGGATTTTTACTTTTATTCTTTGGGATGGCTTATGGCAGATAAACAGCGTTGGGCTATTTTATTCAATTTTTGAAGTGTCATTGTAATTTCTCAACTCAAAGGGACAACAGTGAACTTTACAGGGAAAAGGGTGACGGACTAACTGTCTGACATGACAATGAGGGCCACACCTTGGTCACTCCCTTCCCCTGCTCCTCGTTCTTCTGCTGCTCAGCCATGGCCCTGCCCCAGGAGCCCAGTGAATGACGTCACCTCACCTCTGCTCACCGCACCCCTCCTGTCGACAACCAGCCATGTCGGATAGCCAATAAGTTAAATAAAGGTGCACACAAATTAATCACTAATACCATCATCAGTATGATAAATTAAACTGAAGATTATGGAATAATGCTGTCACTAAATAATACCCAATGATTAAAAGCTTTAAATCCAGCTTATATGACATGATTCAAAGAACAGACAAGGTGATAATGACAATGTTTATGCATATGATTTGCCTGAGGCTGTTGATTGTCAAACAGAGGCTTTATTTTTTCTTTGCCATATTATTGTTCTTTTGGAAATAGAAAGTCACTCTTAATGAATGACTATGTGATTATTAAAGTTTTAATCCTTTTACTGTTCATGACAAAACAGCAAAGCTCTGAAGGATTATAGGATTTAGAAAAAAAGAAAAAAAAAAGAGGAAAAAGTCCCAATACTGGGCTCTCTAAATAGATTTGATTCTGTTGACATGAAAGAAAAAAAAAAGACCAAATGGTTGGTTTACTGTCTTGTCAATTTAAAGAAATGGCAGACTGTGTGAAAGCTGACATTGTAATACGTAATGTATCATTTAAGGACTTTATGAGGACAGGCAGCTATGTAAATCACTACTGGGATACTTTAAAATCATCAACTATTCTTGTTTTGCTATGGGTGTGCTTGAATAAAAGGTACCATTTTATTTTTTCTCTAACCTCCTGAAAATGAATCACCAAAATTAAAAATAAAAAAATATCATTTATGATATTTACTTAGAGGAAATGACTAAAATATCAGAGAACAAAAAGATGTTGCTTTTGACGAGTTTCTCCAGATTCTGGGACTTTGATTTGATTTCCAAATTTGATTTCAAAATCAAATGCCAAATTTACTTTTATCTGAACAGAAGTCGTCTGCTGGCATTTGTCCACTGTGTTTTATCAAGACCAAAGTCACGGCAGTTGCCTACCAGGGAATTTTTGAGCACTTCATGCTTCCCTCTGCTGACAAGCTTTATGGAGAAGCTGATTTCATTTTACAGCAGGACTTGGTACCCCCCCCCCCCCACACACACACACACACTGTCAAAAGTATCAAAACCTGGTTTAATGACTATAGCATCACTGTGTTTGACTGGCCAGCAAACTCTCCTGATCTAAACCCCATAGAGAATCTATGGAGGATTGTCAAGAGGAAGATGAAAGACACCAGGCCCAACAATGCAGATGAGCTGAAGGTCACTATCAAAGCAACCTGGACCTTCATAACACCTCAGCAGTGCCACAGGCTGATCACCTCCATACCACACCAGATTGATAGTGTAGTTAATCCAAAATGAGCCCTGACCAAGTATTGAGTGTGTACATGGACATACTTTTCAGTTGGCCAACATTTCTATTAAAAAAAAACAAAAACAAAAAAAAAATATGTTTTTAAATTAATTTTATGTAATATTCTAATTTTTTGAGAAACTGAATTTGGGGTTTTCATGGTCTGTAAGCCATAACTGTCAAAATTAAAATAAATAAACACTTGAAATATATCACTCTCTGTGTAATAACTCTATATACTATATGGGTTTCACTTTCTGAAATGAGTGACAAAAAATATTTAACTTTTTCATGATATTCTAATTTTTTGAGATGTACTTGTATATAGTCTGTGAAATTTCTCCTTTTAATGAAATGGAATACGCTTAAGGGCTTGGTACAAGGTGAGAAGCACTTTGTGGTATTTAAGCCCGTAAATTCCATCAATCAATCCTTTACTCCTTATCGAGTCTCAGGGACAGCAGTCTAAGCAGAGAAGACGGACTGCTGCCCGGCTGACTTATCACTATGACCTCTTCCGCAGATAATTGGGAAGAGTTCAAAAGATTTAACATGAGGAGAGAAAAGATCTCTCGCACTCCAGCAAAACATTACAGAATAAGCTTGGGTCATTTCTTCTAAATGTACAGGCAAAAACGAAAAGAGAGCCATTAGAGTACAAATTTTATCAGCATTAAAATAAGCACTGTTACCAAAACAAATTACAAGGAAAGAGTTAAATGAATACATGAGTAAAACTTACAAAAAAAAAATAAAAAAATATGAGAAGACAAATTTGAACTCCTGTTTATATGATTTCTGGTGTGTGTGTGTGTGGGGGGGGGGGAGGGGGCTACAGCTTCCCCTGATTTTATTTTTTCAGGATGGCACCAACTTTAAACGCTTGTGGTGGACGGGAGGACAGAAAGAGGTGTGGGGCAGGCTGGCTGTGGCAAGGGGAACACAACATTTGTCATAAACCTGAATATCAGGGTCATTTGCTGGGGGCAGTAGCAGAGTGGAGGAGGAGGACCTCACAGGCGGACCACAACATGTGACAAGCCACCTGACGCTAAGTAAAACAAATGACATTGACAATGACATAACACATATCAATTACCTGACTGAAAATGCAGTGTTTACCTGAAATGACATTGCAGGTCTGACACATTGCAATGAAGCCTCTCACCAGATAATGGTATGACAGTATCACATTTCAGAAATGTAACAGGACTAAGGAATAATTGTGCTGTATGATTTTGGTGTGCTAAGGAAGTGGACTGTGTTCACGGTGCCTGGCTTTCGGCCGAGCCTGGCCCGATGACTGCAGGCCAGATCAACATTTAGAAAGAAACATAGGAAATAAAGCATTCCTTGTGCAGAATGAAGCCAACTTCAAATTAAGCAATATGTCCACCCTTCCATTAACAGAAGGAGTGGAACATACCCTTTCACAAGCATGCACTAACACAAATTCAAACTGTCTGTGGTCAACAGGACAGGCAGATGTGGCCTTAATTACTAATTCAAATTTATTTACAATAAATGCTAAATCACATTAAATCTGCACAGACAGATGGATTAATTGTTCTGACTGAAATTTGTAAATTAGGCCAAGGGAAGACACTCACAAAAAGAGGCATGATTACACAAACCTCATTTTAAGGGTGCTATAGGCTCAGTTGGTAGAGCATCCACCCCACACCCGGGAGGCAGGGGTTCAAATCCCGGCCGGGTCATACCAAAGACCATATAAAAATGGTGCTTTCTGCCTTCTAGCGTGGTGCTCCGCATAATGGAATGGGGAAAGTAAAGTTACACACAGAGCTACCAGAGGACTGATCCCCCGCTGTAGCTTTCACTACTTACAGTAGCTGTGTGGCCTAGGGTCAGAGAAACGGAGATAGGTGCCGCCCATATACACCTTCAGGTGTGAAGGGATTAACTAACTAACTATACTGCTCACAAAATTTCATTTAAATTAACCATCTGTAAATGTGCCACAACTATTAATGGCGCAGACTGTATCTCTAAGGAAAACACTAGAACAAGGGCCACCATTTTGATTCATGGCCATCTCCATACATCGGGGGGGGGTGGGGGGTGGTACCACAATAATTAATTAGAAAAAATCATCAGAAAAATAGATAATGAACAAAAATGATCAATAAATGATCAATAATGTAGGGAAGAAAAAAATATAGGTTAAACAGCTTGGTAATGGAATCACAACATTCAATAGGTAAATTTAAGAAGACAAAAAGAAAAGAAAAAAATATGTTTATAAGAAATGAAGTAACCTAATACGGAAGCAGAAAAAAAAAACATGCACATTTATGGGAAGAGTTCCAAATGTCTAAGGAAAGTTCAATTTATACTAATGAAGCTTACTGTGGGATTCAATATAGAATCTACTACAAAGACAAAACAGATTCTTACTCAGTTATGTAAGAAGAAAATAATGTTTAAGGGAGCTCAAACCAAAAAATAATTTGACCTTCCTTGCATAAACCTGTTCTTTTCAAAACCTTTGCATGGATCTCATTGAGTTAAATAAGTGTGAAGGCAAAGATGTTGTTCAGTAATTATTCACATACTTCCCTTGCACAAATCAAAATATTGCTATAGTAACACTGAAACCCTTTACTGAAACAATATCAAGATTTAAAATAGCTGAAATGATTCACTTAGATAATAGAATACATTAAATGGAAAACACTTTGTAAATCAAATCATATCACATTTAGGTACAGTACCCAATATTACCTAGGAAACCATTTAGCTTACCATTAACAATCTACAGGATTAGCATAATGCACAAATAGGATTATGAAAGATGGATTAGGGAAATAGTGACAAAGAAAAATAGGAAAATTATGAATGGCAAACCCTACTATTAAATCCATTTAACTTAGGTGATAAGCAAGGGTTTCTGGTTGATTACATGCAAAGGATGACAACTGAAAGAGATGTTATCCATACTGCCCTTCCCAGGAGGGACCATGTGACAACGGAACCATGGGAGGTGCACCCATCTTTTGGCCAAACCAGGGGATCTGGTCATCAAAGAAAACTGGACCAAATACTCCGTGACAAGGACAACACAAAAGTTATCCTGGCAACACCAACAGCTGTGAAAGGTGAAGGACGTGACTCTTGGGTGCATCTAACGTTTTACCCCACTTGGAACCCTCAGCAAGAGATTGTTTAACACACATTACAAAGTCACGGAAAAAAAAAAAAAAAAAAAAAACTCAAGTGACTGTTTAACTGTTTCTCTATGCAAGTGTCAGTTGACAGTGCCCCCTGGCGTCCAGTAACGGCTTTACATAGCAAAGCAACTGTTCATCATGGAGGGGCAAAAATGCAAGGGAAAGAAGGCTGGCAACTGAAGGCAGTTGGTGTTGTTGCCTTTTCATCTTCATCATTCTCGTAGTAACACTTTTGCTTTGGTTATTTTTAAGTTGTTCCACTGCCTATACACCATAGAGAATTGTTTTGTTTGTTCCTTAATCCCACTATCAGCTGGACAAATTATCTGCTACTGCTAAAATAATGCAGCTGCCACCGACTGTTTGTTTCTTAAGACAGGCTATATACAGTAATAACACAGCAAACATCACTTTGAATCACACCTGTCACAACACTTATCACTCCATTGATCGGAAACATGATGGCACTGCTTACTCTACAAAGGCAAGTTTAATTTCATCAGGGAATTCCTCCATTCTGATGCGGTGATGTCCCTTTGGGCAGCTTAACACTCTCTAAGTGTGCAACGGCCTACAGTGCGTCTCTCCCCTGTACTGCCACCTGCTTGACCAACGAAGCGGGCAAGTGTTATCCTGAAGATCTACATTGTCAGTACAGGGGAATGGTGATCGTTGGGTGTACCCACACCTGGCCAGGAATTGGGCAGGGTTGTGTACCCCGTTTTGGCGACTGATCGTACCCTCATTATGTCGGCAGGCCAGGTGGGCAGGGTGTAGAGAGATGCTTTCTTACAGCAGGATGCTACCCTATTTGTTACATGATGCCATTTGGGGCATGGATGTACCAGAGCAATTT
This sequence comes from Pholidichthys leucotaenia, assembly GCA_020510985.1. NCBI lineage: Eukaryota > Metazoa > Chordata > Actinopteri > Cichliformes > Pholidichthyidae > Pholidichthys > Pholidichthys leucotaenia. The sequence continues at coordinate 98,488,498 of CM035841.1, read as the reverse complement.
CAGATGGAAAACACAAGAGTGAGGGTCTTTCAATCACTGTTTCCTTGAGTGAGAGTGGGCAAGAACACCTTATGGATTGAAACACTTAATTGCAGGCTACAATCATTTGTAAAGATTATGACACAAAATAGAATAGTTCTTGATCAATTAACTGCCACCCATAGGGGTGTGTGCCCAGTTATAGGAGGTTATTGCTATACTTTCATCCCTGAAAATAATGCAGATGTCCATATTATTACTTTGGCCACACGCAACCTTTACTGCCTTGTATGATGTCACTGATGCACAAAATTGATTAAGTTAGTGGTTCTCTTTATGGAGAAATCTCATCATGAACTTGTCATTTTTTTAGTGATAATTTTGGTCTTTTCCTGTGTGAGTCCTTGTGTCTGTAACATGATGATGAGGCTGGTACACTGGTACATGTAAACTGAATGATATGTCTTCATACATTTGCTGCAGATGATGAGGATGGTAAAAGGGGCAATACTAGCCTAAGGAGTGTGAAATTTAAAATATTGTCTCAATCTATTTTGAAGTTTTTCATGTCATTTTCACATTACTATTTCTATCATATTACACTTATTGTCGCTACGTTCTTATTTGACACAGTTTAAACTGATTTTGATTATATTCACACTTGTCACTATACATATTTGCACTATACATATAGATGCTGTTTGCTCTCTACATGTCTGTTCTTTTCACCTTCTCTATCCCCTCACCCCCCAGCCAGTCGCAGCAGATGACTGCCCCTCCCTGAGCCTGGTTCTGCTGGAGGTTTCTTCCTGTTAAAAGGGAGTTTTTCCTCTCCACCGTCGCCAAGTGCTTGCTCACAGGGGATTGCCTGATTGCTGGGGTCTTTCTGCAACTGTGGGGATTCCCCCTACAGTTGATAGTGCTATGAGATGACTGTTGTTGTGAAATGGCGCTATATAAATAAAGTTGAATTGAATTGAATTGAACATATTCACTTTTAATGACATATTCACTTTTATTGCTACACACGTTGTCATAGCCTTGTTTAACGTCAAATAGGTTCATTTTGTCTTCTTTTAATTATTTATCTTTTGTTCATATGAAAGACAAAAAATAAAATAGGAAGATGTCTTTACCTTCTTTACATGTTTCAACTGCACTGCAGCCTTCGTGAGAAGAGTCAGCTGATTGCTACCAGGTGACATTTATCAGCTGATTTTCGTAGGCGGGGCCAGCTCAGCAGATCTGTCGGATCCACCAATCCAGCCCCACCTCCCGGGGGGGGGGGATTTATTTGAAATTTGAAATTTACAGACAAAAAGAAGGATTTGCAATGGGAGACCCACTATCAGCCATTATGAGAAGCTTTTTTATGGAGGATCTGGAAAACAAAGCCATCAACACAGCACCTACACAATGCAAACCCACCCTTTGGAAGAGATACGTAGATGACATTCTGGAAAAAATAAGGAAAGGACATACACAAGAACTCACTGACCATCTGAACAGTACGGACAGCACTGGGAACATAAAATTCACACACAAAGAGGAGGAAAATGGCACCATAGCCTTTCTGGACATGAAAATCCACCACAACAATGATGGCAGCATAAAAATCACAGTCTACAGGAAACCAACCCACACAGATCAATACCTACTATGGACATCGGAACACCCCACAGCACACAAGCTATCAGTCGTCAGGACATTATATGAATGAGCCACCATCATCATGGAACAAGAAGACAGACAGGAGGAGGAAAACCACATAAAACATGCACTTATACGCTGCCAATATCCAGTATGGGCTATAAACAAAGGGAAACAGCAAGTCAAAAACAAAGAAAATAAACAGGATATAAGACATAGAACAAAAGCCGAAATCAAAAACTAGGACACCATAACTATACCATACATACGAGGGATCACGGAATCAATTCAAAGGATCATGAAAAAATACAAAATAAGCACAGCAGTCAAACCACACAAAAAATTAAGACAGTTGTTAGTACACCCCAAGGACAGACTAGAACAAGACAATAAATGCAATGTAATATATGAAATATCATGCAGATCATGCAACAAAACCTACATTGGAGAAACTGGAAGATTATTCACCACAAGAAAAAAAGAACACCAGAAGGAATGTGAGAAGGAAACACAAGGACGACTCACAAGATCACAAAAAGAAAAGGCAGAACAAGAAACATTAAAATCTGCAATATCAGATCACTGCAAAAGAAATAATCAAATCATGGACTGGGACAACACAAAAATTATTGGATCGGAGAGCAACAGACACAAACGCTGGATCAAGGAGGCCATAGAAATCAGGAAGCGGGGAAAAGACACCATGAACCGAGATGAGGGAGCCTTTATGCTTTCTCACACCTGGGACCACATTCTCCAGAGACCATCTGACGGCGGGAGGCGTCAGAGACTGATCCGACAGATCAGCTGAGCTGGCCCCGCCTACGAAAATCAGCTGATAAATGTCACCTGTCAGCAATCAGTTGACTCTTCTGACGAAGGCTGCAGTGCAGCTGAAACATATAAAGAAGGTAAAGACATCTTTCTATTTTATTTTTTGTTCTTCATATGAACAAAAGATAAATAGCTTTGTTTAAGTTTAAACTACCTCATAAAATTGCTGATAGTCTGCAAAGACACATAACAACATGTACACACCTTACACACACACACACACACACACACATATATATACTGTATATATATATAATATACGTATATACTGTGTATATATATATATATATATATATATATATAGTATATACGGTGGGGAAAAAAAGGATTTAGTCAGCCACCAATTGTGCAAGTTCTCCCACTTAAAAGATGAGAGAGGTCTCCAATTTTCATCATAGGTATACCTCAACTATGATAGACAAAATGAGGGAAAAAAAATCCAGAAAATCACATTGAAGGACTTTTAATGAATTAATTGGTAAATTCCTCGGTAAAATAAGTATTTGGTCACCTAAAAACAAGCAAGATTTCTGGCTCTCACAGACATGTAACTTCTTCTTTAAGAGGCTCCTCTGTCCTCCACTCGTTACCTGTATTAATGGCACCTGTTTGAACTCATTATCAGTATAAAAGACACCTGTCCACAACCTCAAACAGTCAGACTCCAAACTCCATTATGGACAAGACCAAAGAGCTGTCAAAGGACACCAGAAACAAAATTGTCGACCTGCACCAGGCTGGGAAGACTGAATCTGCAATAGGTAAGCAGCTTGGTGTGAAGAAATCAACTGTGGGAGCAATTATTAGAAAATGGAAGACATACAAGACCACTGATAATCTCCCTCAATCTGGGGCTCCACACAAGATCTCACCCCGTGAGGTCAAAATGATCACGAGAACGGTGAGCAAAAATCCCAGAACCACACGGGGGGACCTAGTGAATGACCTGCAGAGAGCTGGGACCAAAGTAACAAAGGCTACATCAGAAACACACTACGCCTCCAGGGACTCAAATCCTGCAGTGCCAGACGTGTCCCCCTGCTTAAGCCAGTACATGTCCAGGCCCATCTGAAGTTTGCTAGAGAGCATTTGGATGATCCAGAAGAGGATTGGGAGAATGTCATATGGTCAGATGAAACCAAATATAGAACTTTTTGGTAAAAACTCAACTTGTCGTGTTTGGAGGAGAAAGAACACCATACCTACTGTGAAGCATGGGAGTGAAAACATTATACTTTGGGGCTGTTTTTCTGCAAAGGGACCAGGACGACTGATCCGTGTAAAGGAAAGAATGAATGGGGCCATGTATCGTGAGATTTTGAGTGAAAACCTCCTTCCATCAGCAAGGGCATTGAAGATGAAATGTGGCTGGGTCTTTCAGCATGACAATGATCCCAAACACACTGCCCGGGCAACGAAGGAGTGGCTTTGTAAGAAGCATTTCAAGGTCCTGGAGTGGCCTAGCCAGTCTCCAGATCTCAACCCCATAGAAAATCTTTGGAGGGAGTTGAAAGTCTGTGTTGCCCAGCAACAGCCCCAAAACATCATTGCTCTAGAGGAGATCTGCATGGAGGAATGGGCCAAAATACCAGCAACAGTGTGTGAAAACCTTGTGAAGACTTACAGAAAACGTTTGACCTCTGTCATTGCCAACAAAGGGTATATAACAAAGTATTGAGATGAACTTTTGTTATTGACCAAATACTTATTTTATCAAGGAATTTACCAATTATTTCATTAAAAATCCTTCAATGTGATTTTCTGGATTTTTTTTTCTCATTTTGTCTCTCATAGTTGAGGTATGCCTATGATTAAAATTGGAGACCTCTCTCATCTTTTAAGTGGGAGAATTTGCACAATTGGTGGCTGACTAAATACTTTTTTCCCCATTGTGTGTATATATATATATATATATATATACGTATACTGTGTATATATATATATATATATATATATATATATATATATATATATATATATATATATATATATATTATATACACTGTATATATATATCATTATTCATTATTATTCAATTTACTTTACTACCACTTTGTTTGATTATTTTTCTTTTTATTGTGATGCTTTATTAAGCACCAAGGGGGGAATATGACAGAAAAATTCCATATTATTCTTGTATTATTCCATGTCTTTTATACTCTCATATGTGCATTTTATATATGGCCTTGGGACAACTTCATTCTGAGTATAACAGTGCATGAGTTAGCAATTATAAATCACATAGCTATTAGTGGATGTCCAGTCTATGAGTGAGTGTGGTGTTCAGATATTCATTAAGACACAGCTGTTTTCAATTAATCATGATCAGATCTGTGTGAATGAGAGTGTATTTATCTCCCTGTTTCCTGTGAGTAAAAGAAGATAAGGACTGTGTGCTTTGTGGACATTTGATAAGGAGTATGTGCTTCATGGACTCTCAAGGACAAGACTGTACATCTTGCTGGACATTAATCTTCCTTTTTTCCATTGATAACAACAGCTTTAAAAACTTTGAGCAATGCATGTTTGATTCAGGAGTATGGATGTTCAGACTTAGTACTCTGCCTCGGTATTTCTCCCTCATCGGCCATGAGGAAAATAAATCTACTTACATTTAAATATTCTGCCTGATTTTTTGGCTCAGAATGATTATGCTGAAAAATAATCTAACAACTATTTACCATGGTATTAATTACAGAAGGAGAATGCTCACCATTGCTTATCTCCGTTGTGTTGACACATGGCATAGAGGAAACAATCTGCTTAAATTTAGTATCAGCATCATCTTAGAGGCATCTACTGTAATCATATTTTTCTTTAGGAGCCAAATAGTCAGAAATAGTAAAATAAAAGGTTAAGAGACAGTTGTCTAACAGTACAGGGTTATGAGGAGACAATAACAGATTTTCTATTTCTATGCCATATGTCAGAACAAGGTCCAATGTGTGGTGGAGGTATTGGGTAGAATAACCTACTTTCTTACAAAACCCCATCGAGTGTAATGTTGAATTAAATGCCACATTAAGGCAATCACTATTTACATTTACATGTATATTAAAGTCCCCAACTATAATTATTCTATCTGATTTCAGCACTAAATCTGCTAAGAATTCGCCAAATTCAGATAAAAAGTCTGAGTAGGCTGAGGGAGGACGATAAACTATGGCAAATAAAACTGGGTTTAACCTAAATTGCTAAAATGCCCAATACTCAGGACCAGGCCCTCACAGAAATTATAACTTGTTTTTTGCTTTACATTAACTAGTAATTTGAATGGTAAATTGTTGCCACTCCTCCTCCATGACAAGAACTTCTGGGATTTTGACAGTTTAAATAACCAGAGGGAGTTGATTCTGTTATTTTTTCCCCTTTCATGGCATAATGAGGCACCAAATGCCTGCATTGAGTTTGGTGATTTAATAAGAAATAATAACAAACACTCACCTTGAGGGGCGGACATACAAAAAGCTAAGGATGAGACCCCAGTGGGGTGATAATGAAAACATAAAGAGCAAGATTCAATACAACAACTTGCATGTTAACTTGCGAGGATGAAACCTTAAGCAGAGAATGGACTGGAGTCAGGGTTCGGGACTCCAGCCTAAGTTGGGCGAGGTCGCAGCAAATAATGAGCCTCACTTGTGAACTTAAATAATGCTTCACAAATCAATGAACACACAGGTGTCAAGTGAATGCAATCAATAGAATATACTGTAAACAGCTGTGACAGGCTGCGAACAGACTGACAGGCAGAAGTCCTGCCGCGGCGCTGTCCAAATAAAAGCACAGACCAAACGACAGATAAACAGGACTAAATATATACACAAAAAAAGAATAAAAATCAAAGACCCGAGCACAGTACAGACCCGCACTTGGCGACACAACAGTGCCCCTCCCTTAACCTCTTGCACTCCGTTGTTCCGCGGGCGGGCAAGTCTCTGCGTCTTAGGGCGCACGAGGGCACACGAGAGCGCACCTGTGCGCCCTCGTGCGCATGACGCATGATAAGGATATTGATGGTGGTGATGTAGGTGGTGTGGCCTCCAAGTGCCACTGAAAAAAAAAGCTGCAAACACAGCCGCGAACAGATTAGTTCATCTGATTGACCTCTCATTCGACTAATAAGAGCCTTGAATTGGGTTTCTGAAACCTTGAAGAGCCAATGAATGAAAACCTAGGAAGGAGGACCCGCCTCCCAACGCTTTGAATGCAGTGAGCCAATTGAAGCAGAGAAGTTCGTGAGCTGTTTTTTTTTTTAAGGCTGGGTGAAGACTGACTGCTGGAGCGGATTAAAAAAGGACACAGGAAGAGCCCCACAGACCCAGCAGCATGGAGACCATCCACAAATGCAACCTGTGTGACAGGGAGTGCCATTCGTGGATTGGCATGTTCGGCCACAGGCGGTGCTTATTTTGTATTGGTTCCAGCAGAGTAGACGTTATGATTTATTCCATGGTCATTATAGACCGACGGAGGCTGACGACGAAGGCTGAGTGACACACACGCCTTTGCCAGTCTTTTTTTAATTACTACTGTTATTTGTTTTGAAAAATCGTTCGCCAAAAACCGCAATCATGGAAGCACAAAACTGCAATAATGGAATTATGTTTTGATCGAGTCGCGAGACCAGAACCAGAGCGGACCAGCGTCGCGTTCGTCTGACAATGAGGAAGACAAGTTCGCCAAGACTCCGCTGTGAAGAGGTAAGGTGTTATAAGCTAAATTATTCTCTATCCCTGAAAATTGTAATCCAAAATGACTTTTGACCGATCAGTAAATTACAGCTGTGCGGTTCACAAAGTCTGAAGTTCGTGCGCCGGGGTACAAGGGGTTGCTCGCAGTGTACAGGCTGTGAATGCCCCCCCCCGCTATTCTTCTGCAGCGAGGGGGGGGGAGCCGCGGTGACTGCACTGCTGTCCTACATCACCACATAAGGCTAATCCGTTGTGTAGCGATGGCCGAAGTCCATCCTCTGTAGCGAGCGGGGGGGGGACAACCCCCCCCCCACACACACAATAGCGGGGGGGGGGGGAGCCGCTGTGACAGCGTTGCTGTGGAAACATGCAACGAGTGTAATCTGTCATGTAGCGAGGGCCGAACTCTGTCCTAGGTAGCGGGGGGGGGGGGAGACCCCCCCCCACACACACAGACACAGCCCTGAGTGTGACCTTTCCTTTGAGCCTAAAATGAAGCTTCTACATTGAATTATTCAAAAGTTACAGACGTTTTTCCAAACTGTGCCATTTGGCACAATTTGGCACAGTTCCAAAACGCCTGGGAACAGCCTGAGAACAAAGCTGTGTAAAATATTCATTTTTTGTGGTATTGTTACCAAATTTGGATCTCAGCTGGATAACACTTGGTTCTACATTTCTGTTGCATTTTCCAGCCGGATCGGACAGCTGTGTGTTATTTACAAGCATTTGTATCCAAAAAAACACTGTGTCCAAATTTTTTTTCTTCAAGTTCAGTATGTTTAGATGACTGTAACTCAGTGGCCGGAGCACGTAGAGAGATTATGTTTTTTTTGCCAAAAAATTCAAAGTGTTTTCTTTTAAATGAGACCAACCCCATGAAGATGCTGCAAAGGGTTGAAGAACAGCTTTCGATTTACTTTGGGCACGTTATTTTTTGGCATTTTTAGGAAAATTGCCCGGAGTGCAAGAGGTTAAGGGGTGGATCCCCAGACACCTAGCAGTAACATCGAAAGGGAAAAGGAGACCCCCCAAACAGCAACAACTACAAAAACAAACCCCGAGAGGGCAGAGGGGGGATCCAGGCCCGGAGGGAGCGACACAAAAAGCAAAACAACTCGAAAATCCATAACCATAATCTAACAAACAAAATACAAAGAGAACTGGCTCATACATGATAAATATAGAAACAGTTCAGGTGGCCTCCCGGCATCCTGGCTCCACCCGACCATCAAGTGGAAAAGGCTAGGCGTCCAACCAAGTCCCCAGATACCCCAACTAGAAGAAAAGATTTTAGGGGACCGACCAAAATCCTAGGACCGCCGAACAGCCAGATGGAATGAGTCGGGTGGCCTGCCTGAGAACACTGACCACCAAACTCAGTCTTTCAGGTGGCTGGCCAGTGTTCTTTAGCCACGAGGACCGAAGGGGTGAACCAGGAGGTGACTTTCCTACAGAGAGGCTCAATAGCAGGAAGCCAGACCAGAGGAGGGGAACCCCAACAGCGTCTGGTGGAGGAGAAGGGAGGGGATCCACGACAGCATCAGGCTGGAGCTTAGCAGCACCAGCGCTGAACCCAAGCTGGGCCAAAGCTGCACCCATGGTGGACCCAACCCGAGGAGGGACCCAAATGACGGCCTCGTGCGGGGGGCGGGGGGGGAGCAGCAACCTGGATGACCTCCAGAGGTGATCCTGGACCCTTGGGAACATCAGATGGTGCTGGATCATCTCCAGTGACCCTGGAAGAAGGCTCAGATACAGCAGAGTGAAAACAGGGATCAGGGTCACCGGCAGCGGCAGCGACAGAGCCCGGCGGGGCGAGCTTGGATGTAGTGGGTGGCTGCAAATGGCTCTCCTCCCCAAGAGACAGGCAAGATTGCTCAAAAATAGAAAATAGAAAGACAACATAGAGCACTTGCCTGATCTCAAGCTCCACCGCCGTCCAGGACTCCGAAGATCCAGGCAGTGATGATGATTCGAGCTTGGTCCTCAGGAGGCCCATCTCAGGTTCCCACTCAGCTGCGGTGGCCTCTGCAGCCAGCATGATGGTCTTTGCAGTCCTTGAACCCCCTGGCGATGTAACCCACACTGATGGCTCACTCAGCATGGCGGCAGGGGATCTGTTACTTACTGGGGCTGAACTCTGCTCCAGTGACACCAGGGGACGCTTAGTCATTGGCTCAGGAGTGCAGATAGCCCTCCTCCTCTGTCCGTGTCTTGGCTGCGGGGCTGGAACTAGGATATTCAGGCATGCAGGCTCTTCCTCCGTCCGGCGGCTTGATCCTGGACCCGGCAGACTCTCGGGGGGTATATGAGGAGACACAGAGGTAGCAACTGATTTATTTGTGGCTGCAGCAGGTGATGAGAACTCAGTCAACTGCAATAACTGAGCCCCATCCCCGGGAATCAGACAAGGTAGTTCATTAAAATGAGATTTAGAATGAAAAAAAACTTGCCTTTTTTCCTGGGGGACAGTGGTTCCTGCCACTGCAGACTCAATTTCTCTCCTTCCCGTAGTAGCGGTGATCTTGGACCCATCTGGAAAACAAGGAGGAGCCGCTCCTGCAGATACCGTGACGGATGAAGCCAAGGAAGAAACAGCTGGACTCCCAGCAACTGGAAAATGTGCCATAGGGGAGAGGGAAAAGCTGCAACGATCCTGGAAGAAAGAGCTGATGAAACAGCTGACAAGGAAAACCCAGAGGCGGAGATTGCTGTCCTACCTCTCTGACATGGCGGAGAAAAAAACTGCTGGCTGGGAGACAGAGGAATTCTTCTGGCGGCCCGTGTTGGGATAATAATGGGAACTTCGAGGTGTATTCACCTAGTGGTTGTCCTCCATCTGCCTCGAGGCAGCTGTGTCACGGGGAGGAGAAGAGTTATGTGCTGGGCGGCGGCGTCTTCGGGCTGATGTAGCAGGAGCTGGAGCCGGAGCAGGAACCTGGTGAGGAGTCACTGGAGCCGGGCCCCAGGAGCGCCTCCCCGACGGCGCCGAGCTAACCCACAGTTCTTCTGTCGAAGTGCCGACAACTGGGATATCCTCTCCTTTCCCTTGGCATACTCCGACAGGCAAGGATGACGCAGCACAGCCGCTTCCGCGAAGTCCAGATACCATTAAGCGTCTTTGGGAGTCGAACAGCGACGAGCTATGGCTAGTCTAGCATCAATTTCCATAAGAGCCTGGCAGAGCTCAAAACCCAGGCTCATAGGATACTACTTGCCATTTGACGCCATATCAAAAAAATACAGGCACCCAAAAAGAGAAAAAATAGAGCCAAAAAACATAAACTCACTGCTGCTGGCACCAATGGGCTGCAACCTACTGTTATGTTTGCCCCTTTCAGGGCATAAATGAGGCACCAAACGCCTGCAGTCAGTTTGGTGATTTAATAAAAAATAAAAACAAACACTTGCCTCGAGGGGCGGATATGCAAAACGCTAAGGATGAGACCCCAGTGGGGTGATAACGAGAACATAAAGAGCAAGAGTCAATACAACAACTTTTATATAACTTGCGAGGACGAAACCTTATGCAGAGAATGGACTGGAGTCAGGGTTGGGTACTCCAGCCTAAGTTGGGCATGGTCGCAGCGAGAAATGAGCCTCGCTCGTGAACTTAAATAATGGTACACAAATCAATGAACACACAGGTGTCAAGTGAATGCAATCAATAGAACATAAACAGCTGTGACAGGCCGCAAACAGACTGACAGGCGGAAATCCTGCCGTGGCACTTTCAAAATAAAAGCACAAACCAAACGACAGACAGACAGGAATAAATATATACACAGAAAAAGAATAATAATCAAAGACTTGAGCGTGGTACAGACCCGCGCTCGGCATCATGACAGATTAATTTAAACCAACATAATCCTCTTGCCCTAACCAAGTCTCTGTAAGGGATATTAAATCAGTCTGATGATCAATTAACAGATCATGGACTAGCAGAGACTTAGGAGTTAGAAACCTAATATTTAACAAACCACATTTCATTTTTAAATTATGCAGAGGAACAAAGGACAACTCATTAAATTTAGAGGCTTCATGTTTAATTCAAGTTTTACCAATTTTGTGTTTAATCACTTTGGGATGCTTATACACTATGTTTGGATGGAGCAGACAATGATTCTCTGATGGGGAAGACAGGGGCTAAGTTGAGGGGTGGCGGATGAAGAGGAGCTGCAGAGAGGCATGTAAGACTGCAACTCTGCTTCCTGGTCCCAACTCTGAGTTGTCGAGGTTTTGGAAATTTGGAAAAAAAATGATGCCAGATTGTTAGATAAATGAGACGCACCATCCAAAGTGGGATGGACGCTGTCTCATCTAATAACACCAGGTTTTCCCCAAAATGAGTTCCAATTGTTTATGTAGCCCACATTGTTTGCAGGACACCACACAGACAGCCAGTGGTTAAAGGATGACATGCAGCTAAACATGTCATCATTGGTCAGATTGGGGAGGGGCCCAGAGAATACTACAGAGGCAGACATCGTTTTGGTAAAGCTATGCACGAATTCCACACTAAGTTTTGTAACTTCTGACTGCTGGAGACGGATGTCGCTAATGCCGGCGTGGATTGTGGAGTATTTACAGTTACTTTTAGCCAGCATTTTAAAATTTGACTCAATGTCGCCTGCTCTGGCCCCAGGAATGCATTTGACTATGGCTGCTGGAGTCTCTAGGTTCACATTTCTGACTATAGAGTCACCAATGATCAGCGTTTTTTCCTCAGCGGGTGTGTCGCTGAGCGGGGAAAAGCAGTTAGAAACATGAACAGGTTGGTGGTGAACCAGGGGCTTGCAACTACTCGTCCTTCTCACCATCACCCACCCATTATCTCCTGGCTGCTCAAGAGAGGTGGAAGCTGGGGGACGGCTAGCAGGCTGCCCTATGCTAGGGTGCTCCGCTGCAGCTAAGGAGAGTCCGTCATTATTAACTGGCGCTGATGGTGTTTCAATGCAGCGGAGCCGGGATTCCAAATCGCACAACCTTGCCTTGAGCGCCTCAAAAATACAACATTTATTACATTTTCCATTATCACTAAAATAGGAAGAGGTGTAACTAAACATCTGACACAGAGACCACACCAGAGGAGAAGGGGAAGGAGAGCTAGTAGCCATAGCTAGTGGCTAACCCGAAGCTAACACAAACACCGATGAAAGGTGAACAGAAGGCTAAAGAGAGTGATTTGGTGACACTGAGTGAGCACACAGGTGCAATAGGTTTGATAAACAGAAGTGAGAGGTGACAGTAGATGGAAAAAGTGATTAAAATACAATTTAAGGCAATAATCCTCAGGAGAATGAGGAGAGCTAAGCACAGAGCAAGCTACACCAACAGCCAGCAACCCAGGAAGTGACGATACGTTACCACGGGAAGCAGCAGGAAGCAAACAAGGAAATGAAAGTTAGAAATCAACACAGATCATGCCGGGAGAAGCAGTGGCCAGACTTGGCTCAAAGGCATGCTAACTGATGGCAGTGAAAAAAAAAAGTAATGCATGGAGTGTGCTTTTGCCCTGAGGCTGATTTATCATGGAAAAAAGTTGAGCTCTGTGGTTCGAGCGATCAGCTTGTGATGTCGCTCAGTACAATTAATATATTATAGTGTGCTATGGGTGGTGGTTCCATCTTTCCAGTTCCGCCGCCACCCACAGTATAAAAGGCCGATGAGGAAGAGCGATGGTCTCTTTTGACCTCACCTCTGCCTGGACGGGACCACCTTGGGCACACTGTGAGTTCATTAATAAAGTGACCTTCTACTGCACCTCCGGCCTCATTATTAGTGTATTGGTGATAGACATAAAACAGCTGATTGGATTCATTGGTGTTCTGACGACATATCTATCAGAACAGCTGATATACGTGCAGGACTTACAGGAGAATTGAAATGGCGTTTCTCTCTCTTCAGTGGTGTGTGCAATGTAAAAAAAGAAAAGAAATAAGGCTGGAAAAACAACAACAGCAGTTTGTGTACAGTAATGCTACCCATAGTGCAAATAGCAACAAAAGATAGACTTAAGGTTTAATGCTTTTAGAATTTTACCATAAAGTTGCTATGATTGCGTAAGTCTAATGGATAATTCGGCATGAAGAACACCACGTGCGCCGGGGGGAGGTAGCCGCTGAACCGGTGGATCGCAGTCCTTCGGAGGCACACGGGTAAAGCAGCAGCCAATGGGTCTCAAATATTTGTAAACGTGTCCTGTGATAGTACTGCATGAGTTTATTGACGATACACAGAAGAAATTCAATATTACACTGAACTCCATCACAGAACAGTCGTCGGCCTCCGTCGGTCTATGATGACCATGGAAGAGAATCCTAAACGTCTACTCTGCTGGAACAGCACCGCCTGTGGCTGAACAGGCCGATGCACGAATGGCAGTCCTTGTCACACAGGTCGCACTTGTGGGTGGTCTTCGTGCTGCTGGGTCTGTGGCGGTTCTTCCTGAGGGTCCTTTTTTCATCTGCTGCAGCAGTCAGTCTCTCTTCACCCGCCTTGAGCTGTCTGGTCAGGGTGCCTTTCCATTTGGAGCGGTCCGTTGCAAGGTCCTCCCAGCGCTCTGTGTTGATCTCCAGGGCCTTCATGTCTCTCTTGCAGACGTCTCTAAAGCGCAGCTGTGGGCGGCCAACGTCTCTCCTGCCAGTCGCCAGTTCTCCGTAGAGGACGTCTTTGGGGATTCTGCCATCCTCCATACGGTGAACGTGGCCTAGCCAGCAGAGCCTGCGCTGCCTGAGTAGAATGAACATGGAGGAAAGGCCGGCGCGGGACAGAACTTCTGTGTTGGGCACTTTGTCCTGCCAGGATATGTCCAGGATGTGGTGAATGCAGCGCAAGTGGAAGGAGTTCAGTCTCTTTTCCTGCCGGGCGTATGTTGTCCACGTCTCACTCCCATAGAGCAGTGTGCTGATGACGCAGGCATTGTACACTGCCATCTTCGTCTTGACAGAGAGTTTGGGATTCTCCCACACTCATGTGGTGAGGCGAGCGAGTGTGAAGGCTGATTTTCCAATCCTCTTGTCGATCTCTGTATCAAGGGAGAGGTTGTTGCTGATCGTGGACCCCAGGTACGTGAACTGATTCACGACCTCCAGCTCACAGTCGTCGATGGTGATGGTTGGTGGTGCTTCCGTGCCTTGCCCCAAGATGTTAGTCTTCTTCAGGCTGATGGTAAGCCCGAAGTCCTTGCATGTCTTGGAAAAGCGGTCCATCAGGGTCTGAAGCTCCTGCTGTGTGTGGGTTGCGACTGCAGCGTCGTCTGCGAACAGCATGTCTCTGATTAGAGCCTCGCGTACTTTGGTTCTGGCTTTCAGGCGGGCGAGGTTGAAAAGCCTGCCGTCAGATCTTGTGTTGCAGGTAGATTCCCTCTGTTGCTGTGCTGAAGGCATGCCTCAGGAGCATAGCAAAGAAAATCCCAAAGAGGGTTGGCGCAAGTACACAGCCCTGTTTCACTCCACTGCGTATGTTGAATGGCTCTGAGACGTTGCCGTCCTGCTGCACTATCCCCTGCATGTTGATTGAAATGATTCGATGAGGCTTTGCAACTTTGGTGGGCATCCTATCTTTGGCAGGATCTTGAAAAGGCCCTCTCTTTGATGTAAACAGTGTAACAGTGATGTAAATTAAAATAATTATAATGATGACTGAACAACTCCCATTTCCCAAAATGCAAGATACACTATTATCTTGAATAAGTGAGAAAAGATCACACAAATAAGTGATCTGACAAACAGATAGATAAGGTATCTGAAACAGTTGCCAATATTGGATGTCCCATTCATTTTCAATAATTAGGTATTCTGTAATTAACATTCACACAATCAAATAAGTCTTAGTGCCATTTACTCCCTTTTATATATGTCAAAGTCGAACATGTGATTGCCGACATATAGGCTACACCTCTTTGTATTCCACTTTCAAACACAGCCTACATTTGGGCCTGTAAAGCCTGATTGTGATACATGTTTCAGACAGGGATACTTGCATTCTACCGGCAATGCACTAGTTCTTTATGAAACAAAGTCCTTATCAATGTTGCCTCCTCAGACTCCAGACTCGATCTCCACACTCATACAGGCAGCATCAGCAGTGGTGTAATCACAGTCATATCGACCTACTGAGTAACTGTTGTAGAGGCTGCCGCGAAGAAGAATGCAAACCACAGAAGTGCCCGAGCTGCAGCAGATAAACAAATAAACTGTGAAGAAATGGGCCAGACCATCAATGCCGCAGAATTTAATTTGTTCACTGAGGGCAGAGAGTTGTTCAGATATGACACACTCCACATTATTACATGTTAAAGGACGTTTGTAATTGTAGGTGCTTTATTGTTGAGGAAATGTCACAGTGATCCAGAATAGGAGCAACACGGAGCCACAGAACAGATTAACACTGTTGCCTCACAACAACAAGGTCCTGGGTTCGAACCAAAGAGGTGACCGGCTGGCAGAAGTTTGCATGTTCTTCTCGTGTCTGCATTTGTTTTTGTCAGGTTCTGCCACAGTCAAAAGACTGGTTAACCACCTTTTCCTGCGTCTCACCCACAGAAGCTGGGATAGGCCTGTAACCATAAAGGATTAAGTGGTTAAGAAAATGGCCAAAGCATTTAATTTGGGACTTTTTTCTCATATATTTTCAATTTATTTACTTGTATGTGACCAGTGCTGGCAAAATTAGTCAGAATGCATACCGGGTAATTATGGCAGGCAGGCAGGAGAAGCCATAAATCATGACTCTTTCATTGTTTGCTGGCAGCAAGTCCAGGGAAAACCCTCGTCAGTGCCTGGTATCATAGTAAAGCTTGGAACTCCTACTTTCTAAAAATACACGTTTTTGTAGAAGATGTAACTCAGGACCGATCGAACGAGAGTTTTCAAACCAGCCCAAATATCAGCTAAATCGACTTGTTGCTTGTCTGTTTTTGTACAGTTCCTACAAATTAAATATTTTGAAGGTCTTTCAATACAGAATATGAAAATAATGTTACATCAGTTTTGAAAATTTCCTCATTGCGACCCATTTTGCCAGCACGGATCACATATATTTGCTACTTTTTTGTATAGGTTTTCCTCATAAATTTGTGACTTTTTTCTTGTAAGTTTGTAACTCTTTTCCAGTAATTTTACAATTTTTTTCTTCTAAATTTCCTACTCTTCCTTCTTAAATTTTCACATTTTTCTCATGAATTTGCAACTTTTTTCTAGTAAATTTGTCACTTTTTTCCTCATTAATTTGCTACTATTTTTTTTTTAATTTGTGACCTTTTTCTTTGAAATTTTCACTTTTTTTCTGATAAATTTGTGATTTTTTTCTTGTAATTTTGCCTTTTGCACAGTTGTTACTGAAACCTGCTCACCCACATTAAAGGTTTAAAGCGGGTAAACAGATCACCTGCTTACCTGCACCACAGGTAAAGTCTATGTGGGCAAACCCAGTTGGGGCCAACATGGAACGCACAGACAGACCCACATGGGACCCATAAGTCGGCCCAGTTTTACCCAGTGGTGGGTCCCACATGGACATGCTGGCTGGGCAGTTTTGAGAAAAAAATCTAAGGATTAACTTTCATTACCATTTTATCCTGTTTGAATTATGACCTCTGGTAGCTGTCAGCTTTCACAACAATAACAACACATAACTCAGAAACCCTCCCCCGTCCTCGCCTCCTCACCGTCTACCGCCCAGGTCCCCATCTCCAAACAGGAAGCAGACACAATGCGAACGCTCACGTATGAAAGGCATTACTGGGCGCTCTGCAGATCTGAGGCTCGTCATGTCATCGCGGCCATCTCAGCTTTATTGGGTTGAAAATGGGCCGTGAGTGAGAGCACTTAGCCTTCAGCGGAGGGTAAATGTGGTTTATTTATTCCACCCCTGCGGCCCCCTGGGACCCTCCGTTAGAAACGGGCGGATAAACAGTCAGAGCAAACGCAGAGCACGGCTGACCGCAGACGCACAAACACTGAAGAAAACACACGTGGAGATAAGAACATTCCAGCAGTGAGGTCATACATGAGCCTACAGCCTTTGCTGGGCACAGTAAGGGAAGCAGATATCTGTTCTGCTTACCAAGCTGCTGGACAGGACAGGGTAAATAATAATAATAATAATAATAATAATAATAATAATAATAATAATAATAATAATAATAATTTTAAAAGTTTTGAAAAATTAAATTTTTAAAATAAAAAATAATTTAAAAAATAATACATAAAATATTTAAAAATTAACAAGTTTTGAAAAAGTAAAAATACAAAAAAAAAAAATTGCATAAAAATATATCAACTGTGGATTCTAAATTTCTTTAGGTATAGATGTGAGAGTGAATGGTTGTCTGTCTTTCTGTGTTGGACATGCGATGGACTGGCGATCTGTCCAAGGTGTACCCTGCCTCTCGCCCAAAAGATGCAGGTAGAGCCTCCAACCCCTCCGCCCCCACCCCGTGACCCAAAAAGGATTAAGCGGTAGAAGATAGATGGACATAAAAATATTTTAAAATAAATTAAAAAATAAAAAACTTCACTCTTTAACTGTCCACATTTCATGGACGGGTCACACGCCTCCAGTGGCACAGTGCAGCAACTCCACCTGTCAACTCATTGACATCCCTTGGCTATACAATACTGAGAATTTGTACTGATCTGCACTGACCTGACAGTTCATAAGGCGGCAGACATGCATCGGAGGAATCATGGCTGACATGGAATACAGCAAAGAAGAAGAAATCCTCATTATTATTATTATTATTATTATTATTATTAATTTTTCTGCCTTGAGCTCACAAGACCAAGATGGCCACCACCGTGATCGGTCATGGCGGCGGCAATCCTGACTGAAACTGCATGATATGGGAAAAATAGCTGCGTAACACAAACGAAATTCATGTGGGATAATCATAAGAGTTTATATATGTGGTAGAGAGTGTAAATGACCGACCAAATGCAAAACAACGACCACGATGGGCGAAAAACTGAGCTCACAACACCAAGATGGTGGTGCCCACATTGTCAAGGATTCTCACAGAAAAAAATGCATCAAACGGGAAAAATAGCCACGTAATACAAACAAAATTAATGTGGGATAATCATAAGAGTTTGTAGATGTGGTAGAGAGCGTAAATTACCGACTAAACGCAAAACAACAACCACAATGGGCAAAAACGGACCAGCCACGTGAGTGAGCGAGCCCCCCCGGCCAAAGGTAAGAGATGAAGATATGTTTGGGTTTTTTTTTAATATATATATTTTATTGATTTTCTGGTTCACATACTTTGAAGATTAGATAAAAACTCACCCATTCGCCCTTTTCACATTCCCCACAATGCAATGCACAACCAGCAACATCCGGTAGTTTGTTTACACTGGCTCACATGCCAGTGAACTCTGTCTCAATGGAGACAGAGTTCAAGATACGTCGAAATAAAGCCAGAAATCAGGGTTCCAGATGCGTAGTACCTTTCTGTAGTAATCGCCAGGGCACAGACAAGGAACAGGGCATAAGAAGATCATACTATAGGTTTCCCAGCGGTGAAAAAAATGCAGATCTTCGGCGAATTTGGGAGAGCAAAATCAGGCGTGAAGGATGGACTGCAAGTGCCAGTGACAGAATTTGTTCAGACCATTTTCGAGGAGGTAAGAGCACTGTTTGAATAATATATTTATCTATATTGTATTACCTGTATTGTATTACCTTTATTCAATAAAATATTAGCATTTAGTCTAATTTTAGGTTCCAAACTAATCACTGATCAAATCCAATACAAAGTTAACATAGTATCAATTTTCTTTATTTTATTAGTTAATATAGTCTTGTCAGACTTCTGCATTATAAATTATATAGTTGTATGTGTGTGTATTTTATTTGTTTATTTACATATATATATGTATTTGAACTTTATACATATATAATAAAGCTGTCAGTAACTACTGACACTGCCTCCTTTTTTAATTTAAATTCTGGCATAATTAGTATCTGTTAAACTAATTTCTATTTTTATCCAACAAGTGTACGCACACACAAGAAAGGTTCACTGGGATATATTCCCACCACACCAAATATGACTATAAACTTTGTGTCAACGGCATATGGTGGCCGAGCCAGTGACAAACATATCACATTATCTAGTGACCACTTCCTGAATGCTTTGCCACTTAATTCTTCAGTTATGGCTGATAAGGGTTTCAATAGGGCGCTCGCGTACGCAGCGACCAGCAGCCGGTGGCTTGTCACCAGACTGCAAACCAAGTCTACCTACGGGTACAAAGAAGTAACAAAAAAAAAAAAAAATGTGTCAAGGGAACTTAGAGACAGGGGGGTGAAACTGATTCTCCCTAACTACAAAGGTAGTGACCGGTCGCAGATGTCGGCGGAAGAAGCTGCAAACTGCGAGGCAATCTCGAGCACACGTATTCATGTTGAGAGAATTATCCAGAGAATATGAACATTTCACATTCTGGATGCCAGTCTGAAAATTTCACAACAGGATGTGACAGAGCAAATGTTTACAGTTTGTGCCTACTTGTCTAATTTTCAAATGCCTATTGTTAATATTCACAGTGTTCTAGCAAGTCCAGTATCAGAGTCTGAAAGTATCTTTGATTTCATTTAATTTGCTTTTTGAACAAGTGGGCAGCTATTTCTTGTAATCACTAGACAACACACTTAAAGACTGTAGTAAAGTAAAATAGTTTTTATTAGATTTCAGAAAAGGAATTTCAAGACATATACAATCAATATTTCTGTACAGCTGTATATAGGATATTGTGGAATGTTAGTCAAAACTGCATTATGTTTTTGTTAATAAATGTATCCCTGGTCACTATGGTGTAAACTTTAAACAAAGATTTATTGTTTATATTGTGTATTGTATTTTTGTTCTAGATAAGAATTTGTACTAATAAAGACCAGTTTATTCAACCTGACAAATTTGTATTAAATGCATACATGTATAACACAACAAAAGGAATGTAATACCTACACAATAAATGCTAAACATATGTGCACTTTTATAGTACAATCATGGAATGATAAGTCCATGGTAGAAACATCCAATGACTAGCTACAAAAAGCCAAAATGACTTGAAAGCTAAAAATATTTCTCATAAGAACTACATTTGCATCATGACAAAAACTAATAACGTTTCTGAAAATGACTAGCTATTCACATGAATAAGAACATCACAGAAATTATAGCGCCATCCATCAAGAAATACTAAATATTCATGTAAACATTTGGACAATTCCTTACACAGGATATGCAAAACCACGGAATATCTTCATCTACCATGTCTTGGTTATAGTTCGCACATCTCCAGCATGACCAGGAATCACAGTTGCATGGACATTCACACCCTACACTTGCATCCGAGTTGTCTGGCTTAATGTTCTCCGCTTCAGGCAGCACCTTGTTGCATGGTCCAGCACACCGGACTGGCGCTGTGTTGTCTGTAGTCTCAGCACATGGGTCACCAACTGAATAAAGTGCATCCCAATGGCCACATTTTCTCTTCTTTCTCTCTGGTTCATCTGTTGTCTAGAATAATTTTGAATGGCATATGTAACTGTGTTCCTGCTTTATAAATTATTTCACATACAATAATAGGCTATTTATATACTTACCATGCCTTCAACTTCCCCTGGAATCAGTTGTGTGCCATCATGATTTGTGGTCGTTAAAGCCTAAAAAAAGATAATGAAAGCAACATTTAACTAACTTTCCCTGTCATTTTCTGCTAGAATCCATACGACATTATGCACCTGCAAGAAATGAGGAAAAGATGTCACATTGTGTATAGATAAATGTATGTATAATACTATATGTATGTGTAACCACTAGTTTAAAATAAACATTTAATGTACATCAACAGTGAGCAGCTGATAACCTGCTGACATGCACTCACATGGGTTATGCCTCATGAGTCATGGGTACAACTTACAACTTCTAAATATGTCACAAAAACACGCTGCATACGCGATTAGCATAGCATGGCATACAACCAAAACACAATAGAAAGCTCGAAAATATTACTAGGTATATTACTGCAGCTTGATATGTATAGAAAACTGTTTAACTTACCACAAATCAGTAAGAAAATCGCTCCCCCGTTGCTAGATTCAAGTGTGTTTATGTTGGGCGCTGGGAAACCGGATGTTGCCGGTTGCGCGAGGAATTGTGGGATTGTGAAAGGGGCGAATGTAGACAAAATGGTGTAAAAAAAACAACAGCGAACCATTCCTTGTGTAAATGTGTCCAAAGTCCACTATTTGGAACTTTTTCAATTCTGTGAAGTTCATGTAAATTTGGGACTTTTTACACTTTTGTGAAGTTCATCTAAATTTTGTACTTGTTTTCAATTTGGTGAAATTATTATAAATTTTCTGACGTTTTCAAGTCAATTTTGGACTTTATTCATTTACTTTTGTTAAGTTTTCATGTAAATTTAGAACTTTTTTTATTTTAAATCCCCCTGATGAAGCTGTAATTTCCATCTTTAATCAGACCAGCGATCAAAACCTCAGCACCCATTTCTACCGGGAGCATGGAAACATGCAGGGAGATAAAGATTTGAGATTATTTTCACAACATTTGTGTTGTTTCCTGTCACTGCTTTAGCCCTTTAGCATTCGTGGGAGCCAGAGGGGAAAGAGCAGCGATGGGGGGGATGATGGCAGGACTAATTTGTGACCGGCTGTTCACGCCTCTCAGCTGGGCGGGTGGGGGGGAGGCTGCCTGCTCATGTTATTGAAGCGACGCGCCCTAACTCACAACACCTGGAGCCTATGGCCTCCACGGCCTCGCCGCCACGAGGTGACAGAGTCTTGGCACGGTACGATGGAAGGACCGGATGCATGGTGTGCTACATGTGCAGATTCCTACCCTTCACGCAACGACACACGGAGGGGTTTCTGATTAACTCCAAATACTGCAAGAGCTTAGATCAGTTGCAACAACTCACCAAATGTCCACGTTTTAAAAGCGGAGCAAATGTTGTGGTGCCAAAACCTGCAGTTCCTTTACCATCCACAAAAGGCACTGCTAAATTCTGAAAAAAGTAAAGTTACATACACTAGAGCAAATTTTACTGTACTTACTTGGTATACCAATTTTTTTTTTAAATCTATTCGCGATACATTTCTTTCAATAAATAAAAACATCTTTGAAAAAAATGTTTAAAAGTTTGCAAGAAAAACCTCACGAATTAGTGAAAAAATTGGACATTTATGAGAAAAAACAATTGTTCTTCTATTACAAATTTGTTACTTTTTTCAAGTAAATTTGCAACTTCTTCCACATACATGTAAACTTCTTTCTTTTCTTTTTAAAAAACTTTTCTTGTGAACTTTCAAGTTCTTTCTCGTAATTTTGTGACTTTTCTCCTCTCACAAATTTGTCAGGGTTTTCTTGTAAATGTGCAACTTCTTTCTTGCATATTTCATCTTTTTTCTGGTAACTTTGCAACTTTTTCTTGAAATTTTATGATTATTTTTCTTGCAAATTTTTCTCATAATTTTGCAACTTTTTTCTTGTAAATTTGCAAACTTTTTCTCGCAAATTTGGACATTTTTTCCTTCAAGCTGGCAACTTCTTGTTCACAAATTATGTCTTTCTTCATGTAACTGCCACTTTTTCTTGAAATGTTGTGACTTTTTCCTTACAAATTTATGATTTTTTTCTTGTAATTTTTTTTTGCAAATTTATGATTTTTTTTCTCATAAATTTTTCCTCAAATCTGCAATTTTTTCACACAAATTTTATCTTTTTTTCTTGTAACTTTGCCACTTTTTCTTGAAATTTTGTGGTGTTTTCTCACAATTTTTTTTTCGTAAATTGTTCTCATAAATTTGCAACTTTTTTCTTGTAAATTTGCAAACTTTTTCTTGTAAATTTATGACTTTTTTCCAGATAATTGGCAACTTTTTTCTGATAAGTCTCATCTTTTTTTCTTGCAAGTTTTTATCTTATTCTTCAAATTGTATGACCTTTTTCTCACATTTATGATTTTATTCCTCCTAAATTTTTTCTCATAAATCTACAACTTTTGTCATAAACAACTTTTTTCTTCTAAATTTGCAACTTCTTTCTCTCAAATTTCATCTTTTTCTTCTATCTTTGCAACTTTTTCTTGAAATTTTGTGACATTTTTCTTGCAAATTTATATTTTTTCTCGTAAATTTTTCTCATAAATTTGCAACTTTTTTCTCATAAATTTGCAACTTCTTTTGCACAAATTTCATTTTTTCTCATATAACTTTGCCACTTTTTCTTGAAATTTTGTGGCTTTTTGTAGCAAATTAATTAATTTTTTTTCTGATAAATTTTTCTCATAAATTTGTAACTTTTTCCTCATAAATTTGTGACATTTTTTCTCGTATTTGGCAATTTTCTGTAATAGTATCTGCCTCCTGGCAGATGAAGGCGGATGAGAGGACAACGTTCAGACAGGAATTTGGTACAAAAGCATTTATTAAACAAAACTCAAATAGGGCGGCGCAGTGGCGGAATGGTTAGCACTGCAGCAGCACAGCAACTCACCCTTGGCTGGGGGATCCTGGGTTCGATCCCAGCCCCCGACCAACAATGATCTGTGTGGAGTTTGCTTGTTCTCCCCCTGTCTGCGTGGGTTTACTCCGGGATTTCTCCATTTCCTCCCACATGCCAAAAACATGCAAGTTAGGTTAATTGGCATCAAAACTGGGGATTCTAAATTGTCCTTAGGTATGACTGTGAGAGTGAATGGTTGTCTGTCTCTCTGTGTTGGCCCTGCGATGGACTGGTGATCTGTCCAGGGTGTACCCTGCCTCTTGCCCAAAGATGCTGGGATAGGCTCCAGCCCCCCACAACCCGAACAGGATTAAGCGGAAGAAGATGAATGAATGAAAACTCAAATATAAACAGCAGCAAAGGGGCTGAAAACATAACTAAACTCACAAAGCAACAATAAACTCACGCAGGATTATTTGGGACGCTGGAACATTCAGGAAACACTGACAGCAAGCAAGAACAATAACAGTAATGACACCACAGAGAACTGAAAAAGACACAGACAATAAATAGAGTAACTAATGATCACAGATGCAGGACAGCTGGGAGAACAATCAATGGCTAAACATTGCACATGTAAGGGAAAGTGGCTATAGGTACAGAAAACAATAAGAACTGGGGACAGTAGGTAAACAAATATACACACCAGAACACAATAATGACATTAAAGACAAACTGGTGATGACACAACCAACAAGAACCACAGAAGACAATAACTTTAATAATAATACACAGAAGGCCAAATAAATACTGACCATGGAAAACATAATGACCTTAAAATAAAGCTAAGACAGAAATACTGATAACATGATAACAAAACAATGATAACAAAACCTAAACAAAGGACAAGGCATAGAAAAATAAAACAAAATTAAGGCTGTGATGATAATAATAACCAAAGTAAAAAACAAAGAAACCAAAATGAACATACTGTAAAGCTTGGGCATGGTCCCATGCCCAGATCATAACACTTTTTTCCTCATAAATTTGGTTTTTCTCTTAAAATGTCCAACTTTGCAGCCAAAATAAGCACGGTTCTGCTTTTTCCCCAATCACCAACATTTTTTCCCTCCTTTAAGTGATTTCTTTCAATTTTAGGGGGTTATTTTTGGATTGCGAGTTCATGTTTTTGCTTCTTTACAAGTTTTTTATGTGTGTGTTGTATAGTTTATCTGTCCCAAATATCAAAATAAGCAAATGCACAGCAGAGACAAAGAAACACTTGGCATTTGTCATCTTTTAATCAACCTTACGAAGTTTTTTCAGCTGCAGACTGAAGCCAGTTTTGATTTATGGCAGCAGGATGTGCTCCCATGGAACCGAATCAAGACAAACTAGTGTGTCATAACAGAGGAACTGCAGATTAACTACACTTCCAACAAAGCGAAAAGTTTAATTGACTTAATTAATTTTAATCAGTTCATCATTTTGAAATCAGTTCATTATCTTGGTGATTTTTCAAAGCAGGAATATGAAGCATTTGTCACCCGTCATCCTCATTATTGTTTACACCAGAGTATTTTATTAATAGAAGTGATGATACGAAGGAGGGAAGTGAGGCAATTGTTTCTGCAAACTTTTCTTTTTGTGAAACAGGGTGGGGGTGTAGATGGAAACATAGTTGGGACAGAGATACACGTAAGTGCAGTTTAACCTCATAAAATTCTGGTGTTACGCCAGCGTGTTAAATTTTCTCCTGCTTTCAGAAAAGAAAGGATTGATTTTCATGCAGAATGCTGAATTTAGCAAACACAATGAAAACTGTCTAGAATGATAAGGGGTTAATTAATTTTGTGAAGTTTTTCATGTAAATATGAAACTTTTTTTCAAATTTATGAAGTTTATGTAAATTTCGGACTTTTTCATTTAACTTGTGAAGTTTTCATATAAATTTGGGACTTTTTTCAACCAATTTTGTGGAGTTTTGTTGTAAACTGGGGACTCGTTTCATTTAATTTGTGAAGATTTCTTGTAAATTTGAGAATTTTTCATGTACATTTTGGATTTTTTAAAATGATTTTGTGAAGTTTTCATTTAAATTTGATACTTTATTCAATTTTGTGAAGTTCATGTAAATTTGGGACTTTTGTCATTTAATTTTTTGAAGTTTTTCATGTAAATTTGGATTTTTTTTTAAAATTTAATTTGTTAAGTTTTCATGCAAATTTAGGACTTTTTTCATGTAAATATGGGACTTTTGCCAATTAATTTGTGGTTTGAAAGGAGTCGGTTGAGGTGGTATGGGCATCTGATTAGGATCCTCCTGGACGCCTCCCACTTGAGGTGTTTCAGGCACGTCCCACTGGGAGGAGACCCCGGGGCAGACCCAGGACTCGGTGGAGAGACTATGTCTCCCAGCTGGTCTGGGAACGCCTTGGTATCCCCTCTGAAGAGCTGGAGCAGGTGGCTGGGGAGAGGGAAGTCTGGGCTTCTCTGCTTGAACTGCTGCCTCCGCGACCCGGACCTCCGGAAAAGCGGTAGAAGATGGATGGATGGATGGAATTTGTGGTTTTTCGTGTAAATTTGATACTTTTTGCATTGAATCTTGTAAAGTTTTCATTTAAATTTGGGTGGTTTTTTTTAAGTTTCATGATGTTTTTCATTTAAATTTTGTCATTTTTTGTAAACTTGTGACTGTTTCAATTTAGGATGTGAGGTTTTTCATGTAAATTTGAGACTTTTTTCATTAAATTTTGTGAAGCTTTCACGTAAATTTGGGACTTCTTTAAAGTTTTATGAAGTTCTTAATGTAAGTTTCATACTCTTCATTTAGTTATTAATGTTTTCATGTAAATTTGGGTCTTTTTTAAATTTTATGAGGTTTTTAATTTGGGGCTCTTTTTCGTGTGAACTGGGGACTGTTTTCAATTAATTTTGTGGAGGATTTTTTTTTTTTTTTTTGTAAATTGGTGACTGTTTTCATTTAATTTGTGAAGTTTTCATTTAAATTTAGGAATTTTTTTTGTCATAAATCACCCTTTCCCAGGACAAACAGGAGATGCCAACAGCTGGAACTGTGAGTTTGCATATTTAATGACACAGAATACAAAGTACACAAAACACTATACTTACACATGAGGAAGGATACGGGAGGAGTAACACAGGGCTCACGACCGGGGAGAAAAAGAGCCCGGTGCTCCCCCCAGGCTCCACTTCATGACGTTTGACGTGTAAATTTTGGACTTTTTTCAGTAAATTTTGTGAAGTTTTCATGTAAATTTCAGACTTTTTTTCAGTTGTGTGATGTTTTGGAAAAATTGTAGCATCAGGCTGCAACATTAAACTAGAAGAAAGTGAAGGGGTCTGAATACTTTCTCAATCCATTGTACATAATATGAGCCAGAAGCACAGGCGCTCAACCTTTCACACTCATGTTCACATCTTCCTCGCTGAGGTATGGCCTGATGAGACACCCTCTCTGTTTGGTAAGAATTAAACTCCTTTTACAAGTTCTTACACCCCTCCTAATATCACACCATCCAGCCGACCTCCCCGGCGCTATCGATGTCACACGAGAGACGAGGCCGGACCTTTCGCCCGTCCATAAAGTTTTAACGAGCCCACACGCTCTCAGGTCTCGGGGAAATTCTCGTCTGATAAAAATGTTAAACCGTCAGATGCTGAGAATGAAATATGATAGCAGCTGATGGTGCCAACACAACCACAAGTACAGGCACGTTTATCGGCTTCACAGCAAGAAGGATGGACTTTTATTCGCCGCTGAACACACAGAAGGAGGAGTTTTATTTTTAATGCCATATATCAGGGGAAAGATTTCATCTTTGACAGTGAGTTCCTAACTATGATTGTAAATTTCAAACCTTTGCCTTCAACTGTGGGACGGCAGCACCAAGTTAACCCTATTAGCCTGAATTTACTATAAGACATTATAATAGGTTAAATCCTGGCTGTCTTCAGGGTCAATGTGTGTTTATCCATGGATTCCATGTTGGCCCATCAATGTTTGCCTACATGGACTTTACCTGTTTACGTATTTTCAACTTACGAGATGAGCTGATGAGATGAGATGATGCTTTATTGTCATTCCAACATACATACAGGCATGAGAGAATGAAATATGTACTCAAGGCCTAGAGAATATAATATAGAATAAAAAATACTAATAAATAGAATAAAAAAAAGACCTAACTGCTAAAAAAACAAGCAAAATAAATGCACTTCAAACACAAGTTGCACTTAGAAGTACCAATATGGAGTTCGTGTGTGCTAATAGCACATGTGCTAACAGCTCATGAGCTGTTCATTAGTTGGACAGCCTCAGGAAAGAAGCTGGACTTCAGTTGAGAGGTTCTCGCCCTGATGCTGCACATTCTTCTCCCAGAGGGCAGAGGGGCAAACAGTCAAGATGAAGGGATGGTACAGTATGGTCCATCATGATCCCAGAAGCCCTGCTCCTGTAGTGTCTGATGGAAATGTCACTGATGGATGGGAAACTGCACCCAGTGATCTCCCTGGCTGTAGTGACACCCGCTGCAGTGCCTTCTTATCCAGCGCAGATTAGCTGCCATACCACACTGTAATAAACTTAGACAGGACACTCTCCACTCCGCATCTGTAGAAGGAGGCCAGAGCTGGCAGAACAAGTACAGCAGCCTTAATTCTCCTCAAAAAGTAGAGGCATTGATGGGCCTTCTTCATGATGCTAGCTGTGTTGGTGAACCAAGTGAGGCAGTCAGGGATATGAAGGCCTAGATACTTAAAGCTAGACACCACCTCAGCTGCTGTGCCCGCAATGTAAAGTGGGGAAAGGGGAAGGCTGGTCTTCCTGAAATCCACAATTTACTCCTTTCTCTTCACCACATTTATGAGATTATTATCTCTGCACCAACTTTCAAGATGTTGTACCTCTTGTCTGTACACTACCTCTTCGTTGTGGGAGATAAGTCCCACCACAGCCATGTCATCCGCATAATTAATGATGTGACAGCTCGATTGTGTGGTCGAGCAATTATTCATCAGCAGCGTGTACAGTAAGGGGCTGAGGACACACCCCTGAGGACAGCCAGTGTTAATGGTGAGTGGTGAAGAGGAACAACCGTCGATCTTTACAGTTTCTATCCTATTAGTAAGTCACCCAGTTACACAGCAATGATCGGAGTCCCAGCACTTCCAGCTTGTTCACCAGAGTCTCTGGGATGACTGTATTGAAGGCCGAGCTGAAATGTAGAAAGCGAAGCTTGACGTATATATCTCTCCCCTCTAGATTGGTGAGGGCCTGATGGACAACAGCTGCCACCCCGTCAGACGTGCACCGATTCTTTCTGTACGCATACTGATGAGGGTCCACAGTGATGTTATGAGTGTCCCTAATATACGCCATCACCAACCTCTCAAAGCTCTTCATGACTGTAGATGTTAAGGCCACAGGGCGATAGTCATTCATGCAGGATACAATGGAGGTCTTTGGTTCTGGGATTATGATGACTGTCTTGAAACATGACAGTACTACGGTCTGGGAGGGGAAGGTGTTAAAAATGTCGGTCAACACCCCTGTCAGCTGATGTGCAGCATCCTTCAGAACCCTCCCGGACATTCCATCTGGTCCAGCTGCCTCCTGTGAATTAGTCCTGAGCAGACATTTCCTCACTTCCTGAGGGGTCACACTGAAGGGAGACTCACCTGGACAGAGGATGAGCCTGGTGTGGGAGGAAGTGCTGGTGGTGGAGGCCTCAAACCGAGCATAAAAATTGTTCAGGGCAACAGGTATGCAAGGGTCAGCTGAGGACATGGACTTCTTCGGTTTAATGTTCATTTTCTCATAAATTGACTATTTTCTTGTAAATTTGTGAATTTTCCCCCTAATTTCATCATTTTTTCTTGAAAATTTGAAACTTTCTCATAAATTTGAATTTATTTTTTTTTACTGTAAACTTGAAACTTCTCATGAATTTGAGATTTGTTTCTTGCAAATTTGCAGCTTTTTTTCTAGTAAATTTGTTAGTGTTTCTTGTAAAATTGTGAACATTTTTCTTGTAAATTTGGACCATTCTCCAAAAAATTTCAACTTACAGCTTTTCCCCATAAATTTTGGACTTTTTCTCATAAGTTTTTAATTTATTTACTCACACATTTGCTACTGTTTTTTAATTTGCAACTTTTTCAAAATTTTTCTATATAATTTTTTTTTTCTTGTAAACTTGCTATGTTCTTTTAAAGTTTATAACTCCATCCATCCATCCATCTTCTACCGCTTTTCCGGAGGTCCGGGTCACAGATGCAGCAGTTCAAGCAGAGAAGCCCAGACTTCCCTCTCCCCAGCCACCTGCTCCAGCTCTTCAGAGAGGATACAACGGCACTCCCAGACCAGCTGGGAGACATGGTCTGTCCAGCGAGTCCTGGGTCTGCCCCAGGGTATCCTCCCAGTGGGATGTGCCCGAAACACCTCAAGGGGGAGGCGTCCAGATCAGATGCCCATACCACCTCAGCTGGCTCCTTTCAATGTGGAAGAGCAGTGGTTCTACTCTGAGCCTCTCCCGGATGACTGAGCTCCTCACCCTGTCTCTGAGGGTGAATCCAGCAATCCTACGGAGAAAGCTCATTTCAGCCGCTTGTATCCACAATCTCGTTCTTTCGGTAATTACCCAAAGCTCATGACCATAGGTGAGGGTAGGAATGTAGACTGACTGGTCGAGTCTCCTCAGGAACAAGTATTCCTTTCTATAGCTTATACAGGACAGGGGTCGCCACTCCTTTCTGCCCGCCTTTCCCCGTTCTATTATGCTGAGCACCAAGTTAGAATGCGGAAAGTACCATTTTTACCTGGTCTTTGGTATGACCCGGCTGGGATTTGAACCCCAGCCTTCTGGTTGTGGAGCGGATGCTCTACCAACTAGGCCACCACTCCGGTGACTGATGGTAAATTGACAGCTTTGCCTTAGAGCTCAGCTCCCTCTTCACCGCAACAGACCGGTACAAAGTCTGCATCACTGCAGATGCTGCTCCGATCCGTCTGTCAATCTCTCGCTCCATTCTCCCCTCACTCATGAATTGGACCCCAAGACACTTAAACTCCTCCACTTGGGGAGTTTGTAACTCTTTTCACGCAATTTTACAATTTTTTTCTTGTAAATTTACAATGTTTTTCACTTCATCATAAATTTGTGACTTTTTTCTCATAGATTTGCTACTATTTTTATGTGATATTGTAGTTTTTTTCTTAAAAATTTTCACATTTTTCGCTACTATTTTTTTTTTAAAAATTTGTCACTTTTTTCCTCTTAAATATTGACAATTTTTCCTCATAAATTTGTGACTTGGGGAATATTAGCAGGCTGGACTTCAAGCTGTCAGGACTGCTAGCGTCCCGTACAGAATACTACGTATCAATGGAACATGTACCGTAAAACGGGGCTATAAGGGACGGCGGGGTAATAATGGACACTTTTTTTTCGAATTTTCCTTAAATATAACGGTGACAAATTTCTTAAAACTAATATCTATCTACAGGAAAGACAATAACAACACAACTCAGCGTCCTGCTCAAAATAAAAAAAGCAGAATTACATTTAAAACATTTCCCAGAAAAGTGTCCCTTATTACCCCGCCGTCCCTTATAGCCCCGTTTTACGGTAAGTAAAACAATTGGGACTGCTAGCTAGTACAAGGACTGCTAGCATTCTGTCAGGAATATTCTGTATGTAACGTTCTGTACGTAAGACACTTGGGAATGTCAGGAGGCTGGGCAGTTATCTAGCAGGACCTAAAAACATGTATGGAACATGGTCGGAACAAGCACAGAATGTGTAGAGAACACAGATGGAATGTGTACAGAACATGTGCGGAACACATACGAAACGTTCATAGTGTACTGGCCATTCTGTGTTTCAGAAATCTCTGGTGAAATCTGGGTATCAGGGTATACCGATAGGAAGAGACTGAACAAACTGATTAAGAAAGCTAGCTCTGTCCTGGGGCAGCGCCTTGATCCGATGGAGGAGATAGGAGAGAGAAGGACGGTGGCTAAACTGTCATCTCTGCTGGAGTCCGAGTTCCACCCTATGCAGGACATACTGAATGCACTGAGGAGCTCATTTAGCAGCAGACTACATCATCCCAGGTGCACAACCGAGAGGTTTCGTAGGTCCTTCCTACCAACGGCTGTCAGACTGTACAACCTAAGCAGGGCTGCTCGCAGAGATAGCAAAAAGACGTAACAAACTAATAGTTTTTTGAATGCAAAAGATGCAATAGACTTACACAATGGTCCCCTCCGGCATACAACTAGGAACATACCGGTCGCTATGGAGGGTGAGAATATGTATGGGCACATAATCATACCATGTAGGATAACTAAGTAGACGGTTATGCTGTTTCATTCCATCTAGCAACAATGCTCTGCACTGTGTGTGTTTATATATTTGCATATTTATTCCATCTAGCTACAATGCTCAGCACTGGGTGTGTTTATATATTTATATATCTACATATTATTCCATCTAGCTACATTGCTCCGCACTGTGTGTGTTTATATACTTGCATATTTATTCCACCTAGCTGCAATGCTCCGTACTGTGGGTGTTTATATATTTACATATTTATTCCATCTAGCTACAATGCTCTGCACTGTGTGTTCATATATTCATATATTTATTCCATCCAGCTACAATGCTCTGCACTGTGTGTCTGTGTGTGTGTGTATATATATATATTTTATAGTAATACGTACATATGTTTATTAGCTGCTCTTGCTTGCTTGTTTTTTTTCTTGCCTTCTGATTGTTGCTCTGAGTGTTGCTATCCCTGTGCTGTTGCAATCCTGGAATTTCCCCGTTGTGGGACTAATAAAGGCTTATCTTATCTTATCTTATCTTATCTTATCTTATACAGTAGTTCCTGGAAGGATTATTGTCCAATTAAATTACTAATTGCTGTGTCAGTGCTGATAATTCTTTCGCCACTATTCATTGCACACGGAGTGATATTTTTCAGGTAGGGAACAGTGGTAATCACGATTAATCGTGATTAAAACGGCTACCACAGGGTGTTTTGTCATGATTAATCGTGAATGATTGTGATTGATCGCATCAAGGTGCATTGATTGCATTAAATGCATGAAGTGACATGTGGCATCATGTGATTAATGCACCTTGATGCTATTAATTGCACTCAACTGCTGTTAATTGCAATTAGTGACACCACTTAAAAAAAAAAAATACTTTGAGGCTTTTAAGGTGATGTGATGAGACACTCTTATGAAATAGTCCTTCAGACAGCTGACAGAGCTAAAATAATAAAGCGCTGCTTCATCTTCCATGTCAAAATGCAACATCAGGTCAATCTGACTTCTGTGAAGGTCTGCAGATTTAATGCGGGGCCACTTTTACTGGAGAAATGCAGCAAATAAAAAAGATAAAAACATGAAAAAAATCCACCAAGACAGGGGGTTCAGAGTAAGGGCGCATGGTTGTGTTCGGCTTGTCTAGAAGAGATAAGGCTGTGGCAGAGGTGCAGAAATAATGATTTGACCTTAAAATGACAAGGAGCTGCAGAGCACAGAAGAGATGTGTAGCACAGCGGAGGTGATGGAGAAGAACGCTGGTTATTAACAATGACTGATGGTAATGATCCAGATCAGTTCAAAAAAAGAGGTGGTGTTGGGATTATTTAGATGAAAAATAATGAAGGACACATTTTAACAATGCAAGAAAAGCAGGCTAATTTCTGAGAAATTAAAGAAAGAACTGCATAAAACACCAGAAAAAAAGTAATCATTTCACACAAAAGAACTGCAGTTTTGTCAGAAAAATGTACAATCAGGATTCACATGCACTACATTGGGGCAGAGAAAAAGAATCACCACCCTTCAACATGATCATATTTTGTTCCTTTTCATTCTGAAATGAAAAATGACAAGATTTCTCTTTTATCCAGCTGGATTTACTCAGTGAAACTTAAAACGTCCAACTGAAAGATATAATCGCCAGAGGTCAGAAGATAATAACATTTAACAGAAGGATAACGTCTATTGCCATAATGACCACAAATAATAACTAGAATGCACTCACCTGCGATGCAAACACTAGTTTTCTGCAGCCCTATAGATTTAAAACCTTGACCTTTGACCTTTTGATCCCAAACCCATAGACAGGGTGACCCTGTGTACCAAGTTTGGTGACCCTAGCTTTACACGTTCCATAGTTCTAGGTCAGGATACCAAGGTGAACCTATGGGTGCCCACTAAAACGTGGACCAAATGGTACAGTACGGAAAATTCCAAATATGTTCCATACATGTTCCGTACCAATCCTGCCTGCTGTCAGTTCTCTGTCAATGTGCCTTCGTCATGAGCCGAGGTCCGCATTTAGCACCTATTGTGCTCCATACATATACCACACCTCTTCCGTACCTTACGGTTGTAAATAAACAGAATTACAATAACCAATAAATAAATACATGCTATAAGAAATTAAGACACATACCGTGAGGTTTGTCGGTTGTCAGGTTTCCTGGTTTTATAATGTGGTTATCCGCACTGTGTGCCCTTTGCCCTAATTATTTCCACAGCTGCACGCACACCTGCTCCTCCTAATCAAGCAGCCTTTATCAGGAGTGCTGCCCTGCAATCTGCACAGAGACGTCAACGCTCCTCCTGGGTGAAGAACTCTGTGCTTGAGTCTTCCCCTTCCTTCTATAAGGGAGTTTCGCCTCCCTCATCTCAACAACCTTCTACTCATTGCCCGGGAGTCTCATCTTCCCAACTCTACTTTAAGCATCTATTGGAAATTCTCCTTTGCACCTGCTTTCTCCTCTCCTTCCCTGTGCACAGGTGGACCAACCTTCGGGCAGATCTCCTTCAACTCCTGGCAGCGGACCGGATCATACCTGTGAACTGTGGGCACCTCTCTTTCCTCAAACTGGTGAGCCGGAGCATTCAGCACTCTTTTCCACTCATTCATCGTCACTGTAATTACCCAGCACAAGCACTACGTCACGGCAGTGGGACTCTGGCACTAGTGCAGGACGGACATCTCTTCTGAGCCTAGACTACTCCTCGCATGCTGTAAGATCATCTCAGTATTCTTGCCATTCATCTGGAAACCAAAGAGCGAAGCCACCTGTCTCTCTTCTCATTTTAGGGTTGCCAGACTCATCCTGCTCTGCACACTCTGGTCCTCACAGCCGCCCCCCCCCCCCACACACACACACACTTGAGCCTGTGTCTGCTTCTGGGTTTGTCTGAAATCATGTCAGTACATCTCCGTCAGGAAAACCCAGCAGACAGTGCTTTTGCACAAAAACTTAACATCATGGAGGCTCGATTAGATCAATTAACATACCAGCAGCAAGTGATCTTAAACCAACTGACTCAAATTAATTCACCACTCGACCAGCTCACCCTGATGCAGTCCTCTCCATCCGTGTCGGAGGGGCTGACCAGGTCTACCAATCCTACCCAGCCTCTAATGCTACACTCCTGGCTTACCCCTGTTCCCACTCCCACCCATTTTAGTGGTAAGTTAGGGGAGGCTCGGGGGTTTCTGTTGCAGTGCAGTGTTTTGTTTCAGCGTGTACCGGGGGATTTCCCCACCAATCACAGTCAGAACAGCTATGTGGTAAACCTGTTGGAGGGACGGGCCTTAGCTTGGGCTAGTGCCATCGTGGCCCGTCCCGTTTACTCCCGTTATACTTATGAACACTTTGTTTCCAAATATTCAGAGGTATTTGACCATTCTGACTGTGATAGTGTCCTCACCACCCGTTTACTTAATCTCAAGCAGGGGGTTAAGTCAGTTGCTGACTATTCAGTTGATTTCCGGGTGGTTGCGGCAGAAGTTGGGTGGGAGGATGCCTCTCTCTGTAGTATTTTTGTTTGCAGTGTTAGCCCTAGCCTGTGGGATGAATTAGCCCGAGTGGAGAAGCCCTCCAAATTGAATGAATTAATCTCCCTAGCCATTTGTATTGATAACCGGTTAAGGGAACAAGCTAGTGAGCGTCGCCCTTCTGATCGCTCGGGCACTCAGCTTCGCCGTTCCCCTCAGTCTCCCCTCCTGCCCCCCCCCCTTCCCCGACTTCCCCGAGACCGAGGAGCCCATGCTGGTGGGCCAGTCTAACTTTCCTCAGGTGGAACGACAATGCCCGCCGAGACCTCGGTCTGTGTATGTACTGTGCTAGCGCTGGGCACGAGGTCACTTCCTGCCCTAATCAGTTAAAAGGGGGAGTCCATTCGTCACAGTAGCGGGACTAACGGACGGTGAGAAGGCCAAATCCCTTACACGCTTAATGTAACCCATTTGCTTCCAGCATACCCATACTGAAATATCCACTCATGCTCTTATTGATTCTGGGGCCGAGCAGAGCTTTATTTCGGAGAGTCTGGCAACCCGGTTGGGGCTTCCGTGTTACAACCTGAAGATGTCTTTGAAGCTGATCGCTCTTTCTAAGATGCCCCTCACCATTGTTACTAAGCAGACTGTCCCCGTGTCTGTGTTGGTGTCAGGTAACCATCATGAGCATATCAGGTTTTTTGTGTCGTCTGTGACTGCCTCCCCTGTCATGCTGGGTTACCCCTGGCTCAAACTTCATAATCCCATGATTGATTGGCAGACTGGGAGAATCATTTCATGGAGCACCTTTTGTTTAAGCGCTTGTTAACAGTCTGCTGCTTGTTCTCCCTCTGTGTCCTTGTGTTCCCCTACCACGCACCTGCCTGATCTCTCCTCAGTCTCGTCTGAATACCATGACCTGGCTCCGGTCTTCAGCAAAGCAAAGGTTCTGTCTCTTCCCCTCCATTGCCTGTATGATTGTGCAATCAACCTCTTGCCAGGGGCTCCATTACCTTCCAGCCAGCTGTACAGCATCTCTGCCCCGGAACGGGAGGCAATGGACAAATACATCAAGGAGCACTTTAATATTGAGGTGCAGGATGTTAAAAGGGCATTCTGTGCTGTAAAAGTGAACAAAAGTCAGGGCCCTGATAGTATATGTGGGCGCTTGGTAAAGTCCTGTGCACATGAACTGAGTCCTGTGTTTCACTACATTTTCAATAAGTCCTTACAGACACATGTGCCTAAGATCTGGAAAGATGCTGTGGTTGTCCCCGTTCCAAAATCCAGCTGTCCTAACACGGTAAATGATTTTAGACCAGTTGCTTTGACCTCAATTTTAATGAAAATTTTTGAAAAACTGGTCAGATTTGAGGTCCTAAAGCAGACTGAGCATGCACTGGATCCTTTGCAGTTTGCCTATAGGCCACACAGAAGAGTGGAGGATGCCACTATCACTCTGTTTAATATGCTTTTTAAACATCTAGATTTTAATGGGACACACGCCAGGCTTTTATTTGTGGACTTTTCTTCCGCCCTTGACGCCTGAATTTATTTCCAACTGTGAACATTTTTTTTTTATTTTTTCATAATTGAAAATCGTTGTTTTTTTGTTTTTTGTTTCTTTTTTTTTGATTGATGCGAATTCGCGACAATAGGCGTCAAGGGGTTAATACAATCCAACCTCATATTTTAGTTGAAAGGCTCCTGCAACAATTTGATTTGAGTAATAATCTGATGGGTTGGATTCTGGATTTTTTAACCAACAGGACATAGAGAATAAGGGTCAATGGTACGTTGTCTGACCAAAAGTGTTCTTCTACTGGCTCTCCTCAGGAGTGTGTGTTGTCACCACTACTCTTCATTCTGTACACAAACATGTGCTGGAGCAGACATGACAACAGACACATTATAAAGTATGCTGATGATTCAGTTATTGTCAGTCTCCTCCAGGATGGTGAGAGTGGCCACGGCCCAGTAGTTGATGATTTTGTTCACTGGTGTGAGGATTCCTACCTGCAGCTGATTACGACAAAAACTAAAGATATGATTATTGACTTTAGGAGGAAAACTCCCAGGCACAAAGTCACTGTACTAAAAGGCCAGACCACTGAATGTGTACAATCCTACAAATATCTTGGGACGATTATTGATAGTAATTTGAACTTTGAAGAGAACCGTGAAAGGGTGTGCAAAAAGGGTCAGCAACATTTGCATTGTTGTTTAACCCCTTGCACTCCGGTCAATTTTCCTAAAAACGCCAAAAAATAATGTGCCCAAAGTAAATCGAAAGCTGTTCTTCAACCCTTTGAAGCATCTTCATGGGGTTGGTCTCATTTAAAAGAAAACACTTTGAATTTTTTGGCAAAACAGTCATAATCTCTCTAAGTGCTCCGGCCACTGAGTTACAGTCATCTAAACATAGTGAACTTGAAGAAAATAAATTTGGCCTGGGTGTTTTTTTTGGATACAAATGCTTGCAAATAACACACAGCTTCAGATCCGGGCTGGAAAATGCAACAGAAATGTAGAACCAAGTGTTATCCAGCTGACGTCCAAATTTTGTAACAATACCACAAAAAATGAATATATTACACAGCTTTTTCCTCAGGCTGTTCCCAGGCGTTTTGGAACTGTGCCAAATTGTGCCAAGTAGCACAGTTTGGAAAAACGTCTGTAACTTTTGAATGATTCAATGTAGAAGCTTCATTTTGGGCTCTAATGAAAGGTCACACTCAGGGCTGTGTCTGTGTGTGTGTGGGGGGGGGGTTGCCCCCCCCCCTCGCTACAGAGGATGGACATCGGCCATCGCTACATGACGGATTAGCCTCATGTGGGATGTGGGACAGCAGCTCAGTCACCGCGGCTCCCCCCCCCCCTCGCTACAGAAGAATAGTCAGGAATAAAGAATAATTTAGCTTATAACACCTTACCTCTTCACAGCAGTGTCCTGGCGAACTTCTCTTCCCCATTGTCAGACGAACGCGACGCTGGTCTGCTCATGGTTCTGGTCTCGCGACCCGATCAAAACATAATTCCATTATTGCGGTTTTGTGCTTCCATGATTGCGGTTTTTGGAGAACGATTTTTCAAAACAAATAACAGTAGTAATTAAAAAAAGACTGGCAAAGGCGTGTGTGTCACTCAGCCTTCGTTGTCAGCCTCCGTCGGTCTATGACCATGGAAGAAATCATAACGTCTACTCTGCTGGAACCAAAACAAAATAAGCACTGCCTGTGGCCGAACATGCCGATGCGCGAATGGCACTCCCTGTCACACAGGTTGCATTTGTGGATGGTCTCTGTGCTGCTGGGTCTGTGGGGTTCTTCCTGCGGGTCCTTTTTTGATCCGCTCCAGCAGTCAGTCTTCACCCAGCCTTAAAAAAACCAGCTCCCGAACTTCTCTGCTTCAATTGGCTCACTGCATTCACAGCCTTGGTAGGCGGGTCCTTCTGGCTAGGTTTTCAGTCATTGGTTCTTCAAGGTTTCAGAAACCCAATTCAAGGCTCTTATTAGTCGAATGAGAGGTCAATCAGATGAACTAATCTGTTCGCTGCTGTGTCTGCAGCTTTTATTTTCAGTGCGCGCTTGGACGCCATACACCACCTACATCACAATCTCCATCATGCGTCCTAGAGCGCACGAGAGCGCCCTCGTGCGCTCTAGGACGCAGAGACTTGTCCGTCCGCGGTACAATGGAGCGCAAGAGGTTAAGGAAACTTGCACGCTTCCAAATTGACCAAACCATAATGACAATGTTTTATCGGGCTTTTATTGAATCTGTTTTACCCTTTTCTTTAGTGTCATGGTTTGGTCAGACAAAACTGAAACAGAAGAAATCCTTGGATCAGGTTGTTAGATGGTCCAGTTGTTTGCTTGGTGAGTCACAGCTGAGCCTGACATCCCTGTACACCAGACAGGTACAGAGGATTGCTACCTCCTTTTTAAATGATGACTCCCACCCTTTGCACTGCCACCTTCAGCTTCTTCCCTCCAGACAGAGGTTTGCTGTTCCAAAAAGTAAAACCCAGCACTACAAAAACAGCTTTATTCCTGCTGCTGTCAAAGAGTTGAACAAGATGTAACAATATATTGCACATAATTTAGTTACCTATTTATTAATTTCATTTTATATTTACTTATTTTTGTAGGTTTTTTATTGGGGTTCTAAATCTTTTATTGGGTTTTAGACTTTTGTGTCTTTAACCTCTTTGACTAGTCTTTAACTTTCTAGTATGACCCTTCTCGCTTATCTCCTTGTTTTTTCTCTTATCTCTTTGTCCTATGTCCTGATTGATGGAGCCTTGAGTACTTTTATCATGTTTATAGTCAGCTTCATGTGTGCCTGTGTTTGTGTTCATGTTGAATGTAATTGTGGTTTGTAAATATGGATGTCACCTGACTGCAAAACAAATCTACCTATAGGTACAAATAAAGTAACTTGAACCTGAACCTGAACCTGAGTCCTTGAGCTCATGTATTATCAGACCCTCTTCCTTGGCGGTGGGGGCTGTTTTTTTTTTTTTTTTTCGTGGGTAAGAAAGATAGCTCAATCAGACCCTGCATCAATTTCAGAGAACTAAATAACATCACTGTCAAGGACAAATACACTCTACCTCTCATTAACACTGTCTTCGACTCTCTCCAGTGGGTCACTGTGTTTACTAAGTTAGATCTTCGCAATGCCTACCACCTGGTTCGGATCAAAGAGGCGGATGAGTGGAAGACTGGGTTCTGCACTCCTAGTGGTCATTTCGAGTATTTGGTGATGCCGTTTGGGTTAATTAACGCGCCTGCTGTGTTCCAGCGGCTCATCAATGACGTGCTGAGGGACTTTTTGGATTCATTTGTGTTTGTGTACCTTGATGATATCCTCATTTTTTCTCGTTTGCTGGAGGAGCATCGGGTGCACCTCAGACGGGTCCTTCAGCGCCTTTTGGAGAACCAGCTGTACGCCAAGGCCGAGAAGTGCGAGTTCCACGCCGCCTCCACCGCCTTCCTGGGATTTGTCATCTCCCATAAGAAGATCATAGCGGACCTGGAAAAGGTAAAAGCTGTAGTGGAGTGGCCAGTTCCTTCCTCCCTTAAACAACTGCAGCAGTTTTTTGGTTTTGCTAATTTCTACTGGCGGATTATCAGGAACTACAGTATTATTGCTCTACCCCTTACTCGTCTCACTTCCACCAAAGTGCCTTTCTGCTGGATCGAGGAGGCTGAGGTGGCATTCGCCAAGCTTATATCTGACCCCCCCCCCATCCTGGCTCAGGTGGACCCCTCCCTGCAGTGCTTGGTGGGGGTGGACGCCTCGGACTTCAGGGTGGGGGGCAGTGTTGTCTCAGCGCCCTCCCGCCAATGACAAGGTTTGTCCCTGTGCCTTCTTCTCCTGTCATCTGTCACCAGCTGAAAGGAATTATAACGTTGGAGACCAGGAGTTGCTGGCTGTCAAACTGGCTTTGGAGGAATGGCGCCATTGGCTAGAGGGCGCTTCCCAGCCTTTCGTCATTTGGACCAATCATAAGAACTTTGAGTACCTCAGAATGGCCAAATGGCTGAATTCCAGGCAAGCCTGCTAGTCCCTGTTCTTTGGCAGGTTCAATTTTACTATCACCTACCGCCCGGGGTCCAAGAACACCAAGCCCAATGCACTCTCCAGACAGTTTTCCCCTGACGCGGCTGTGATGGCACCACATCCTATTGTTTGCCCCTCTTGCATCATTGGCATGCTCTCTTGGGACATTAAGGAGAAGGTCAGGAGAGCGCAAGAGACCAAGCCCGACCCAGGCAAGGGTCCGGCGGGTCGGATGTACATTCCCTCTTCAGTCTGGGGTGAGATCATCGATTGGTTGCACTTCTCCAAGGTTATGTGTCACCTCGGGATTGCTTGCACCATTGCCCAGCTACAAAGGACCTTCTGGTGGCCATCGTTGCGGAAGGACGTCAGAGAGTTCATTCGAGCCTGTCCTCAGTGTGCTACCTGTAAGCCATCCTCTTCTCCCCCATCAGGCATGTTACATCCCTTCCCCATCCCCAGCAGACCCTGGTCCCACATTGGATTGGACTTTGTGACCGGTCTTCCCCCCTCTGCTGGTCACACCATCATCCTTACCATTGTGGATAGGATTTCAAAGGCAGCCCACTTCATCCCCCTTCGGAAGCTCCCAGCGGCCAGGGAGACAGCTGATCTTCTCGTCCTACACGTGGTGCGTCTTCATGGCATCCCTGCAGACATTGTTTCAGACTGAGGCCCTCGGTTCATCTCCCAGGTTTGGTGAGTTTTTTGCAAGGCTATTTGGGCTACTGTCAGCTAATCCTCTGGTTATCATCCACAGAGTAATGGACAGAGTGAGCGCACCAACCAGGAACTGGAAGCAGCCCTGAGATGCGTCACGGCCTCCAACCCGGCATCATGGAGTTCTTACTTTCCTTGGCTTGAGTATGCACACAATTCTGCAATTTCCACTGCCACGGGTCTCTCTCCTTTTGAAGTGTCTTTAGGTTACAACCCCCCATTGTTCCTGGAGGAGGTGGAGGAGATCACTGTCCTGTCAGTCCAGACCCACATCAAGCGCTGTCACTGGCTATGGAAGGCTACCAAGGCTGCTCTTCAGCGCATGGCGAGTCGTAACACCGAGATCCCCAACCGCTCCAGGACTCCGGCCCCGCCCTACCGGGTTGATCAGCAGGTATGGCTTTCAACCAAAAACATCAACCTGAAGACTGAGTCAAAAAAGCTCTCTCAGCGGTTCATTAGCCCTTATCCTATTACCCATATTGCCAATCCAGTGGCTGTTGGTCTGGCTCTTCCCCCTTCTCTTCATATTTGTCCCACTTTCCATGTGTCTCAGGTGAAACCATTTGTCTCCAGCCCTCTGTGCCCCCCTCCCAAACCCCCGCCCCCGCCGGTGATCGTTGATGGTGGTCCAGTGTACAAGGTCAGCCGTATCATGGACGTCTGGTGCAGGAGGGCGTGGTCTACAATATCTGGTGGACTGGGAGGGGTATGGTCTGGAGATGAGTTCCTGGGTGCGTTCCTCCTTCGTAATGGACCCACAACTCATCAGGGAGTTCCACCGGATGCACCTGGACAGGTTGAATCGGCCGCCGGGAGGCGTCTCGTGTGTGTGTGGGGGGTACTGTGGTGATCCACATTGTGTGTCTTTTGTCCTAATTATTTCCACAGCTGTGCGCACACCTGCTCCTCCTAATCAAGCAGCCTTTATCAGGAGTGCTGCCCTGCAATTTGCACAGAGACTTCAGCGCTCCTCTTGGGTGAAGAACTCCATGCTTGAGTCTTCCCCTTCCTTCTACAAGGGAGTTTCGCCTCCCTCATCTCAACGACCTTCTACTCATCGCCCGGGAGTCTCATCTCCCCAACTCTACCGTAAGCATCTATTGGAAATTCTCCTTTGCACCTGCTTTCTCCTCTCCTTCCCTATGCACAGGTGGACCAACCTTCGGGCGGACCTCCTTCTCCTCCTGGCAGCAGACCAGATCATACCTGTGAACTGTGGGCACCTCTCTTTCATCAAACTGGTGAGCCGGAGCATTCAGCACTCTTTTCCACTCATTCATCGTCACTGCAATTACCCAGCACAAGCACCACACCATGGCAGTGGGACTCGGGAACTAGGGCAGGACGGACATGTCTTCTAAGCCTAGACTACTCCTCGCATGCTAAAAGATCATCTCAGTATTCTTGCCATTCATCTGGAAACCAAAGAGCTAATCCACCTGTCTCTCTTCTCACTTCAGGGTTCCCAAACTTGTCCTATTCTGCACGCTCCGGTCCTCACAGCCCCTCACACACACACACACACACACACACACGCACACACACACACACACACACACACACACACACACACACACACACACACACACACACACACACACACACACTTATTCAGTAAAAGATCATTGTTGTATTTGAGCCTGTGTCTGCTTCTGGGTTTGTCTGAATCATGTCATATATGTTGGTTTGGGTTTTTTTTTTCCTTCTTTTGTTTTTTCTGGTAGGTCCGGTTTAATAAAAAAAATTTTTTATAAACAAACTGTCTCTGATGCCTATGTTTTTCTTAAGAGTTGGACAAAAGATTGATTCAGTGATGGATCGCAATACTTAACCCTAACGACGATCCACCAATCCCTAAAGGCACGGATTGATCTTTTATTATTGATACTGCATATATTC
The DNA here is from genome assembly GCA_020510985.1 of Pholidichthys leucotaenia. Lineage (NCBI taxonomy): Eukaryota > Metazoa > Chordata > Actinopteri > Cichliformes > Pholidichthyidae > Pholidichthys > Pholidichthys leucotaenia. The sequence continues at coordinate 98,444,825 of CM035841.1, read as the reverse complement.
ATGCAAACATTGCATACTCTTGGGTATTAATCAACCAATTGCATTTTCAGTCCACTGGATGGCATGAAGCAAGCACTCAGTCAACTGAAGTCATTTCTTATCTCAGGAGATTTGCAGCCAGCTTTCAAAGTTTGAAAGCAGTTGAATGCAGCAAAAAGTTAGCACAAACGTCAGGCCTTTTTTTTTGTGGGGGGGAGTTATAACAATGGTGGAATGGAAGACCTTGACATGATACACAACCAGCAAGAAGCACTGCATGGAAAAACAAACCAAAACACTCGAACATGCGGGCCAGTACAAATCTCAGAGTAGTGTTAGCAATGGATAAGCTAAAAACACATCGACGTGTAGCTTGCTTTTTCTTCGAGCGGCACTGACCAGCAAACTCTGGAGACCTGCCACCATCAACCTGTGTACAGAGATGTGTCTTCTTGGAAAATGAAGCCCCAAGAATGTTAGCAGCAGAAAGGACCGCAGCAGCTGCAGGAGAGCCGCCAGCAACCACAACAAAAGTTGAGTTTAAAAGAGTTAAAACTTTACATGAAACAAATATTGACAGTTGTACTTTCATGACAAAATTTGATGTTGCAATGGTACAGGGGAGTATGGTGTCATGGTGGATCGTAATAGTGATGGTATCGTGATAGATCATGATAGTATTGAATCGTGACCCAAGTATCGATATCTGAATCTGATCGTGAGGTCCCTCGCGATTCCCACACCTGGTTTTTCTAGCATTCCATATGGAACATTCAATATCTATGGAACATTTATGGTGCATTAGCTTGTGGGACCGCTATGGAACGTGTACATGTAAGTAACATTTTCTTTTCACAATAGTAAAACACTTGAGCTAGAAGGACTAGGTAGAGTTCCGTACGGAATGATCTGTCTCTAACGTTACAAGAGCATGTTTGTAAAACACTCAAAACCACTAGCTAGTAGGACAGCTAGCCTCTTACTATTCTGGTCTTTTGCCCGTGGAGCGTTTTACATTTGCTGGACACTGGCTGAAATGGTAAAGGATTTATTTCTCGAGCTGTAAATCAGGTATGTGTCGGCTAGTATATTACCAATTTTCTCCAAAGTTTAAGAAAAAAAAATGCTGCTACACAATTATTGGAGTATATGGGGGTCTACTAATTACTTACAGTACATCCTCTCTGTGGTTTCTGACCAAATTACTCAGCTTAGAGTGCTCACTCCTACTTGATTGAAAAAAAAGGTCAATAGATGAAGGTCAAGTTGTGGGAGCGGTTTTACTGGACCTAAAAAAAAAAAAACAAACAAAAAACTTTTAATGCAAGTGAATCACCACATTTTAGTTACAAAAAAAAAACTAAATAAATAAAAAAATAGATTATTTTTTTCTAATCAAGCCATGCAATGTTTTTGTCCTATGTGTGTGATAGACAACAGTGTGTAATGGTGAATAATGAAAGAGCTTCTTCTTTAGCCTCTTAAAATTCTACTTTTCCACCCACAGAACGATTCACATTGGCTGGAAATTGGCAGGAATGGTAAGAGGCTAGGTTGCAGGACTGCTAGCATTCTGTAAGGAATGTTTTGTATCTATGGCACTTGGGAATGGCAGTGTAAGGAACGTGTACAGAAAGTTCCGTACAGAACGTGGATGGGATGCGGATTGAATGTATCCTACCGTTCATTCAATGTTTTAGTAATCTCTCAATGGAGATGATGAACCCATTTACATTAACCTCCATCATCAGAAACATGTCAACGCCATAGGATCTTGTAATTACTTTTCTTATTACCATGGCAGCCATCTGACCAGTAAGCGGAGAGGACCTTGCGTCATTGTTTGACCTTTGGAGCTTTGTGTCTTTTTTTAGTTCAGCACGCTTTCTCACCTGGAGGACTGCGCCAGTGCTTGACGGATGAGTTGAACTGAGACCGCGTCCTTTTGGGGACCTTGGTATGGCTATTTTGGTGCACGTCAAAATATGTTTAATGTGTAGCCATTAGACGAAATGGAAAACATTTCATACGGTCTTTGACATTCTGAAGAATCTTGAAGTATCTCATGATCTTATTGCTTCTATTACATTTATCTGCTTGTAAATTGTGTTCAAGTAGTTTGCATGGAAAGCACACAAATGAACAGGTGTTGAAAATTCCGTGTAAATAAACTTCACCCCTGCACATAATGGAACTACACCAGCCTGTGTTGTCTTTGAAAAAAAAATGGAACCACACTTTCATTCTGTTGCATTTCCTTGTAGACACTGTTGTGTGTTTTATATGCAGCTGAGAACGGTCTGCTCCAGCCAAGAATGGGATTTATAAAACCTGACAATTGCAGGCTTAGAGAAGCTGGCCGTATTGATTTTCATTATCCGGTTTCATCGCTGTCACATGGAATCAACTCTAATGGCTTCAGGGCTCATCAGCATCGGCTATAGGAGACTCGGGGAGGAGGGAAACTCAACGAGAAGCAGACCCTCTGATAATCAGAGTCTGTTTGTATACAGGCAGCCGAGAGGACACCAAAGTCAGTCTGCTGTGGAGTTTAACTAATGAAACTATGTTGGAGTTGCATTTTAGCTTGTGACCTCCACATTTCTGTTGTGTTTTCCTTTCTTGAACATCCACTGCTCTTATCCCACATGTGCACATCGTCCACTGATCTTAATGAAATTTCTGACATATTCTACTCAAATTTTCTTTTAATTATTTAATCACTGCAGCATCATTGTGAATCTTTTGCAGCTTTCCCCAAAATGGCTCGTTTCAGTTCATGTAAATGCCTAAATTCCTAAACTTAGATAGATAGATAGACAGACAGACAGACAGACAGACAGACAGACAGACAGACAGACAGACAGACAGACAGACAGACAGACAGATAGATAGATAGATAGATAGATAGATAATCCGCGCTGTCCGGGAAAATATACCGGACAGCGCGCTGCGCCTCGACGGCTTTCAGCTCTCCCGTGCTGATCGTGACACAGAGCTTTCCGGCAACACCACAGGAGGCGGTGTCTGCTTCTACATCAACTGCAGCTGGTGCTCTGATGTAACGGTAATTTCCAAACACTGTTCTCCTGCCTTGGAATTTCTTGTTATCAATTGCAAGCCCTTCTATTCCCCGCGGGAGTTTGCTTCTTTCATAATGATCGCTGTGTACGTCCCTCCCGACGCGGACACGCGCGAAGCTCAGCGCGTGCTCGCGGATCACATTCAACACACAGAGCGGAGTTTTCCAGACTCGCTGATTATTGTGGCTGGCGACTTTAATCAGTGCAATCTGAGCCACGATCTCCCCCGCTACAAACAGTTTATTAAATGCCCCACCAGAGGATTAAACACACTGGATCACTGTTACACCACAGTGAAAGACGCATATCGCGCTGTCCCTCGAGCTGCGCTGGGATTATCTGATCACGTGATGGTTCACCTCATTCCCACATACAGACAGAGATTGAAGCTCACTAAACCTGTTGTGAGCACTACGAAGATACGGACCAGTGATGCTGAGGAGAAGCTGGAAACGTGCATGGAAATATCTGACTGGGGCATGCTTAAAGGAGCCACGCATGATCTGGATGAATATACGGACACTGTGAACTCATATATCCACTTTTGTGAAGAGAACATTCTTCCATCACGCACCAGGGTGAGTTACTCTAATGACAAACCCTGGTTCACAGCTAAGCTCAGACAGATCAGGAAGGAGAAGGAAGCAGCGCTGAAAAGTGGAGACAGGGACTGCTACAGGGAGGTTAAATACCGGTTTAACAGAGAGCTGAAGAGGGCTAAATCTCTATACTCAGAGAGACTCCAGCAGCAGTTCACTGCTAATGATTCGGCTTCCGTGTGGAGAGGACTGAGGCAAATCACCAACTATCGACCTAAGGCTCCTAAAGGTCAGGATGACAAAGCCCTTTGTCAAAGACTGTCCCAACACTATGCCCGTTTTGACACCTCGTCATCTGTGTCCAACTCCCCCCCTCCCTCCAGCTCCACAGCCTCCACATTCCCTACTTCATTTAAGGCACCCCCCCTCCTCCCCCCCCTCCCCTTATCATCAGTGAGCAGGATGTGCTCAAACAGTTCTCCAGACTGAACCCGCGCAAGGCCCCCGGCCCAGACGGCGTGTCTCCCTCCACCCTGAGACTCTGTGCGAAACAGCTGGCTCCTGTATTCACAGACATTTTTAACACCTCCCTTAAGTTATGCCACGTGCCGTCCTGCCTCAAATCCTCCACCATCATCCCTGTCCCCAAGAAGCCACGGATCACTGGACTTAATGACTACAGACCTGTAGCGCTCACCTCTGTAGTCATGAAGTCCTTTGAGCGCCTGGTCCTGTCCCACCTCAAGTCCATCACCACCCCTCTCCTGGACCCGCTGCAGTTTGCCTACCGAGCCAACAGGTCTGTAGACGATGCAGTCAACCTGGCCCTCCACTCCATCCTGCAGCACCTGGACTCCCCGGGAACCTACGCCAGGATCCTGTTTGTGGACTTCAGCTCCGCATTCAACACCATCCGCCCCGCTCTGCTCCGGGACAAGCTGTCCCTGCTCAACGTGCCTGACTCCCTCTGCAGGTGGATCATCGACTTCCTGACGGACCGGAGGCAGCATGTGCGGCTGGGAAAGACTGTCTCAGACTATACTAGCATCAGCACCGGATCACCCCAGGGCTGTGTACTTTTCCCCCTACTCTTCTCCCTTTACACCAACTCCTGCACCTCCAGCCACCAGTCTGTCAAGTTGATCAAGTTTGCGGACGACACCACCCTCATCGGGCTCATCTCCAACGGCGACGAGTCCGCCTACAGGAGAGAGGTGGCCCAGCTGGCGTCCTGGTGCAGCAATAACAACCTGCAGCTGAACGCTCTGAAGACAGTGGAGATGATTGTAGACTTCAGGAAAGTCACTACTCCTCTGCCCCCCCTCACCCTCTCAGGCTCTCCCATCACCACTGCTGATTCCTTCCGCTTCCTAGGCACTACCATCACCAGGGACCTCAAATGGGAGCTGACCATCAGCTCACTCATCAAAAAAGCCCAGCAGAGGATGTTCTTCCTGCGGCAGCTGAGGAAGCTCAAGCTACCCACCAAGATGTTAGTGCAGTTCTACACAGCCATCATCGAGTCCATCCTCACCACCTCCATAACCGTGTGGTACGCAGGAGCCACTGCCAGGGACAGACTAAGGCTGCAGCGCGTCGTGCGCACTGCTGAGAAGGTGATCGGCTGCAAGCTCCCATCTCTCCAGGATCTGTACATCTCCAGGACCCGGAGGCGTGCTGGCCGGATCATAGCCGATCCCTCACACCCTGGTCACGTACTGTTTGCCCCCCTCCCCTCTGGTAGAAGACTTCGGTCCATCCAGACTAAAACCTCCCGTCACATGAACAGCTTCTTCCCCTCTGCCATTAGACTGCTGAACACTAAGTGACTTATTGACTCTCGTGCACCATGTACAGCAGCTCAACCAGACTCATGTCAATCATCACTGTTTTCTTCCTGCATTACCGACTGCACTATATAGTTCTCCACAGTATCTGCTGCTGGCTAATATATATTTTAACTGTTGACCAGTATCACTTAATCTTATCCTACACTTTATTACATGTATAGTTTATTTCTCTTATCTTATCATGTTTAATGTTGCAGCATTGTACCGAGACAAATTCCTAGTTTGTGTACTACATGAACAATGGCAATAAACCTGATTCTGATTCTGATTCTGATAGATAGATAGATAGACTTTATTGATCCCAAACTGGGAAATTACAGTGTAACTGAAGCACGACAGGGGTGATCAAGATTGTCCACAATGGATAACAGTTTGTTTAGTGTCCTCTCCACCACATTCTCAAAGTCTCCAGACTGAGACCAATCAAAGAGCCGTCCTTCTTGACAATCTTGCCAAGTCTGTTGGTGTTGCTGGCTCTGATACTGCTACCCCAACAGACAGCAGCAAAGAAGATGGTGCTGGCCACAACAGCCTGATAGAAATGCTCCAGTACCTTGTTGCACACATTGAAGGATCTCAGCTTCCTCAGAAAGTACAGACTGCTCATCCCCTTCTTGTATACAGCATCGGTGTGTACATGCTAGCTCCTAGCTTGGATAGCAAGGCTGAGCCAACTAACGTAAATAATAATAATAATAATAATAATAATAATAATAATAATAATAAGCCATCTCTATTGTCATTCAGTCCATACAGCCAATCATGCACAGTAGAATGTAATTATGTATCTCCTATCTACAATGTTAATCACATGTAGAATCTGAGGGGTCACTGCCATGCAAGGCGCTGCCAATGAGAGATGAATGAAGAGATTTTATAAGAGGTGAAGTATATTCATATATGGTAATATACACATGAAGTAAAAATTACTTATTTCAGATAAACCCGAGAAAATTCTATCCATCCATCCATCCATCCTCTACCGCTTTTCTGGAGGTCCGAGTCGCGGAAGCAGCAGTTCAAGCAGAGAAGCCCAGATTTCCCTCTGCCCAGCCACCTGCTCCAGCTCTTCAGAGAGGATACCAAGGCGTTTCCAGACCAGATGGGAGACATAGTCTCTCCACCGAGTCCTGGGTCTGCCCCGGGGTCTCCTCCCAGTGGGACGTGCCCGAAACACCTCAAGTGGGAGGCGTCCAGGAGGCATCCTAATCAGATGCCCATACCACCTCAACTGGCTCCTTTCAATGTAGAGGAGCAGCGGTTCTACTCTGAGCCTCTCCCGGATGACTGAGCTCCTCACTCTATCTCTAAGGATGAATCCAGCAATCCTACGAAGAAAGCTCATTTCAGCGGCTTGTATCCGCGATCTCGTTCTTTCGGTCATTACCCAAAGCTCGTGACCATAGGTGAGAGTAGGAAAGTAGATTGACTGGTAAATCGACAGCTTTGCCTTAGAACCAAGCTCCCTCTTCACCACAACTGACCGGTACAACTTCCGCATCACTGCAGATGCTGCTCTGATCCATCTATCAATCTCTCGCTCCATTCTCTCCTCACTCCTGAATAAGACCCCGAGATACTTAAACTCCTCTACTTGGGGCAGGAGTGTGTCCCCAACCCGGAGAGGACAATCCACCTTTTTCCGGCTGAGGACCATGGACTCGGACTTGGAGGTGCTGATTCTCATCCCAGCCGCTTCACACTCAGCAGCAAACCATCCCAGCAAGAACTGTAGGTCATTGCTGGATGAAGCCAACAGGACAACATCATCTGCAAACAACAGAGGTAAGATCCTCTGGTCACCAAGCATGACACCCTCCGTTCCCTGGCTGCGCTTAGAAATCCTGTCCATAAAAATTATGAACAAGATCGGTGACAAAGGGCAGCCCTGGCGGAGTCCAACTCTCACTGGGAATGAGTCCGATCAAGTGTTGGCAATACGAACCAAACTCTCACAACGGTCGTACAGAGACCGAATAGCTCGTAACAACAAGCCTGATACCCCATACTCCCAAAGCACCCCCCTCAAAAAAAGTCCACAAAAAACATGTAAACTGGTTGGGCAAACTCCCACGAACCCTTGAGGGTTCTCAAGAACGTAAAGAGCTGGTCCGATGTGCCACAGGGAGGACAAAAACCACAATGCTCCTCTGGAATCCGAGGTTCGACCAACAGTCGGACTCTCCTCTCCAGTACCTTGTCATAGACCTTCCCAGGGAGGCTGAGGAGTGTGATCCCTCTAAAGTTGGAGCACACCCTCCGGTCCCCTTTTTTGAAGAGAGGAACCACCACCCCGGTTTGCCATGCCAAAGACACTGCCCTCGACTTCCATGTAATGGTGCAGAGGCGTGTCAGCCATGACAGCCCTACAACATCCAGGGACTTGAGGTACTCATGGCAAATCTCGTCTACCCCCGGGGCCCGGCCAACAAGGAGATTTTTAACCACCTTGGCGACCTCAGCCCCTGTGATAGGCGAGTCATCCCCCTCATCCATAGGCTCTGCTTCCTCTGTGGAAGGTGTATCAGTGGGATTGAGGAGATCCTCAAAGTATTCCTACCACTGCCCAACGATATCTCCAGTTGAAGTCAACAGCGCCCCATCCGCACCATACACAGTGTGGACAGGGAGCTGCTTCCCCCTCCTGAGTCGCCGGACAGTTTGCCAGAATCTCTTCGAGGCCGACTGAAAGTCTTGTTCCATGGCATCACCGAACCCCTCCCAAACCCGACTTTTTTCAGCAACCACCCAAGCTGCACTCCGCTTGGCCTGCCGATACACCTCCGCTGCTTTTGGAGTCCCACAAGCCAACCAAGCTTAATAGGAGTCCTTCTTCAGCTCTAAAGCCCGCCTCATCACTGGTGTGCACCAATTGGTTTGGTGGTTGCCACCACGAGATGCCCTGACGACCTTGCGGCTGCAACTCTGGGCCACTGCTTCAACAATAGAGGTGGAGAACATGGCCCATTCAGACTCCATGTCTCCAGACTCCCTCAGAATGTGGTTAAAGTTCTTCTGAAGGTGAGAGTTGAAGACCTCCCTGACAGGGGCCTCAGCCAGACGTTCCCAGCACACCCTCACTATATGTTTGGGTCTACCAGATCTGAATGGCATCCTCCCCTGCCATCAGATCCAACTCACCACCAGGTGGTGATCAGTTGACAGCTCTGCACCTCTCTCGAGGATCCAAGACATACAGTCTCAGGTCTGATGACACAACAAAAAAATCGATCATCGACCTGCGACCTAGGGCATCCTGGTGCCAGGAGCACATATGAACACCCTTATGTTTGAGCATGGTGTTCGCTATGGACAAACTGTGGTTAGCACAGAAGTCCAATAACTGAATACCACTCAGGTTCAGATCGAGCAGACCGTTCCTCCCAATCACCCCCTTCCAGGTTTCACTGTCATTGCCCACGTACTCATTGAAGTCCCCCAGTAGGACAATGGAGTATCCAAGAGGAGCACCCTCCAGCACCCCAATCAGAGACTCCAAAAAGGGTGGGTACTCTGAAACATCATTTGGTGCATAGGCACAAATGATGGTCAGGACCCGTTTCACAACCTGAAGGCGCAGGGAAGCAACCCTTTCGTCCACCGGGAAAAACTTCAATATAGAGGCAGCAAGGTGGGGGGATACAAGAATACCCACCCCTGCTCGTCGCCTCTCGCCCGGGGCAACTCCAGAGAAGGCCAAGCTCCAGCCCCTCTCCAGGATACTGCTTCCGGAACCGGAGCTGTGTGTTGAGGTGAGGCCGACTATATCTAGCCGGTATCTCTCAACCTCATGCACCAGCTCAGGCTCCTTCCCCACCAAAAGCCAGTTTAGAAAGCTTGGGATCAGTCCGCCAAGGTCTCCGCTTTTGACCGCCACCTAATCCACATAGCAGCGGACCCCCATGGTCCCTCCTGCAGGTGGTGAACCCACTGGAGGGCGGACCCATGTAACTCCTTCGGGCTGTGCCTGGCCGGGTCCTATGGGCGGAAACCCTAGAAAATTAACACTGTAAATAAATTTTAAGGATTTGGAGTAACAAACTAAGGAGAACAGTAAAATTTACTATCAAAACAAGTAAATTTACTTCAAAAATAAAGTTCTATATAAACTTTACTAGTATATATTGGTAAACTACACTTCTGGTAATTAGTAAACTGCACTTAAGAAAAACCTGAGTAACTTTTAGTAGAAACTCTAAGTGAAAATATTTGACAAGATTTTTTTAAGCAAATGCCACTGTATTTTTTTTTTTTTTTAAGTGTAGCACTATTAGCTCTGAAGCTAACACCTTTGCCTCCCCACTGATAAAGAGCTCAGCTGGCAAATAATAGAGCAGCGGGTGGGCTTCCCATGGTTATGATGTTCTATTGAAAATCCAGAAGCGTTAAAAAGGCTAATAAGAAAATAAAGTTGTTTTTTTTTTTCAAGAAAAGCACGTTTTTGCCTATTTTTCAATAATCACTTGACCAGTAGACACATTTCAAAAGGTTAAGACCTACACAAATGCAATTTTTCAGTAACTTTTAAAAGGAATCCAAAATGGGTTTGTCATGATACTACAATTTCAAATGTTAGAGTTTTGCTAGGTTGTAAAATAAGATTCTCAGCAATAAATTAAATACTGAAAAATGTCATTGGAATAGATACCAGTGGTATTGAGTTTTGTGTGATTATCCAAAATTATTGCATCATATATTATGTGACAAATTGTTTCAAGTTTTCAAACACAATATGGTGGGGAATTAAAAATGTGTTTCCAATAATAAAAGTAAAAGCAACATGCTGACCTTAGGAAAATATTACAAATATAATGAAAAAACCCCAATTTTATTTAAATTTGCAACTTTTCTCATAAATTTGCATTTTTTTTTCTTTTATAAATCTGGAACTTTTTTTAAAAAAATTTGCAACTTTTCTTGCAATTTTGATACCTTTTTCTCAAAAATCTCCAACTTTTTTCTTTGTAAATTTTTTGTTACTTTTTTCTCAAATATTTGCAACATTTTTCTATAAATTTGCAAACTTTTTCCTTAAAAATAAGCCATTTTTTCCCTGTAATTTTGCAACTTTTTCTTGTAGATTTGAAACTTTTCTTTTAACCCCTTAGAATTCCAACCAATTTCTCTACTTGTACTAGATCCTCAACTCAAATTTAATCTTCATATAAAGAAAATTTCAAAAACAGTAAAAAAAAATCTGAACTGCTTTAAATTAATTAGATATTACATACCTTACGAACCTGCTGTACTGTATATGCATTCTATGGTTTTTTCTCATATATCATACTGTTTGACAGTCTGGGCTCAAGCAGCCCCTTCCACAATAAGACATATAGGTTCATTATATAATCAAACCCTAAAAATCTTGGACAAAAAGCCCATTAGGTGGCATCACTGTAATATTTAAAAAAAAATACAACCTATTGAGTTTTGAGAGTTTCATTGACCTCTGTTTACTGAAATTAACTTTCAAATGTTTCCATAAATCAGAACCTGAGCCACTTGCTGGTTTCATCCAAAGACAGGACAGCAGCAGAGCCACCAGGAGTTCTGTTAACAATAACTGTAAAATATTCCACCGCAGAACCACATTTGGACAAACAGCTTTCTCTATAAAGGGCAGTCACATCTGGAACACAATGCCAAATGAAATTAAAATAATAACGGACTTTAAAACATTCACTAAAAAGGTTAAAAACTGGCTGAAAAATAAACAAGAATGTACCCATGTATGAAATGATTGTCTGCAGGGTGAGAGTGAATGAAGGGAAGGAATGAATGTGTTTGTTTATAGTGAGTGACGAAGGGAGGGAGGACTGAAATAGGCAAATGTGTGTCAGGGTGTTATATCTGTGTATTTATAATATTTATAATATTTATAATTGTGTATTTATAATGTATTTATGTTTTTTGCATTGATGTATGTGGTTATTGTGTATTCCTTTTCTTTCCTTTTTTTTTTTTTTTAACTTGTTTCTCCTCTCTAAAGCCCATCCAGGGACAAGAGTTGCAAATTAGCTAATAGCTATACACTCTGTGCAACACATCAGATTGATTGTCATTGATTAATTGTCTATGTTTATTGCACTGTCCTTGTCAAATAAACAAATATATCTATCTGCATTCAAATGTCTGATGACACGTTTTTGACTTCCTCTAATTTTTCAGCACATAATAAAATGTGACGAAATAGGTTGGTCTGTGCAGTTCTAAGTCAAACAGGCTTTTTTTCACGTGAATATCTAACGTTTTCATAAGCGCCATGTCACCAATTGTGTCAGTGGCTGGAAAACTCCCCAGCCATGTTGTAACATCATCGACAGAACACAGCAATTGGCTGCTCATTGTACACACAGGATGGAAGCGATACAAAACATTGACGATGGTTCCAGCACATGTAGTCTGGAATTGGTTTGTGTTGTCCAATCTTCAGACAATTATAGTTCCAAAGAATGGGATGATAATGAAGAATCTGGGGGCATCAGACCGTATAGGTTTGAGCCGTGCCAAGCAGGCATCGTGCCTTGCGAGTCACGATGCCTGCTGCGTTTTTTTTTTTTTTTTATGATAACTAGTTTATGTAGGTGTGGTTGTAAATATTATACTGATCATCGACAATGACTTTTGGGTTTACACAACATGCTAAAAAATGTCAAAATTGTGTCATCAGACCTTTAACATACGCACAGAAAATCAAATTCTTCACTGATGGCAGTAGAAAATCTTAAGCGTCTCACTGGCAGAAGACATTTTAAGAGGTTAAAGACTGAATATGAGACAACTTAATCGTCTATATTTTTTGAATAATTTAAGATTCAATTCAACCAATCAATTCCATCCTATTTCTTTTTGAGACGTATAAGAAAAAAAAAACAAAAAAACAAAGAATACAAATTAAAGTTATTAAAGTTTCAGGAGGATTATGTGATGGCTGAAAATCTGTTAAGATATTGTGAACCCTCAATCCCCACCCCATCCTAGAAATCAAAAAACTGTCAATACAGTAAAAGTTAATAGTTCCTCAGATATATATATATATATATATATTTTTTGTTGATTGCCCTGATTATTGCAAATATATTTATTGTATACAATATAAATCATGCAACATTTAAATGAAGAACTCACAGAGAGCAATAATTTTGAAAGGTGACCCATTATCCCTGTTAAAGGTTGAATATATTATCTGTTTATATGCTTTTTTGTTTCTTTAAATAAACATGTTTCAGCCCGTTTTTCTCCGCCCAGACCTCTAATTAAATGTAATTTTCATGGAATCCATTAAACCACAGTGTCTTGGTGTGACCTCTAGTGCTCCCCGGGGAGCCTTTAGCTTCCCTAATTTAGCTTTATTTTCACATGCATGAATCCATTCGGTTTTTCCACTCAGAATTTGACATTTACAAGCTTCAGAAATGCTAAAATGAGTTTCTAACAACAATGCACTTGTGAAATCATGTTTTGGATTACTTGTGGATTTGGTGGAAAATATGATGCTTGGGTAACATCAAAGAAGTAGAATGTTCACAGAAATGTTAATTTGTAAAAAGAAAGAAAAGCAGTCTAGATGCTCCCTGTATTTACATCTCAAAATGAAAATGATGTAATGATGATCATTTTAATTGTTTTATTTTTTGAATTGACTGTGTACTGGATATATTTTTCAAATGAAACATGTGTTTATGTCAATGTAAAATATATATATTTTAAATATTTTATTATGTTGTCCACTAAAATATGCGCCACATTTGACCAAACTTAATAGCGGGCTGATATGGACAGAGAGGCGCGCTCTCTTACTCTCGGTAAGATACAGACAAATCCATAAAAAGAAAAATCACCAAGAAAAATGTTAATAGAAACTTTGTCCTGGGCACTGTCTTTGCGAAAAAGTAGAAAGCTACACAGCAGACTGCACTCCTTTAAGTGGAAAAAACTGTTTAAAATAGAGTTTCAAAAGTTTCACATTTTCAACACAAAGAAATTTCAAAGAAAAATATTATTTTTTTTCTCACATTTTACAATAACCAAGCTTAAACTCAAAAGGAAAGAAAAAGATTAAATTTACAAGAAAATGTGAAAATTGGTAACAAATTTACAAGGAATAAACTGAAATGTGTTGACAGTAACGCCACTTTGAGGCTAACGCTAACTGATTAGCACTGCATGTCAGACAAACAGAAAGGTGGTTGAATGTGAGAATGTAAAAGCCCAAATGGCAGATTATCATGTGTTGTGTGAGTAGTCAATACTCAAGTAAATGGAATTAGTTACTACTCACCTCTGATCAGATGTTAGCCATTTTAACATAGTATAGAGAAGAAGGTATAGTCGAATCAGACCTCCACCAGCCTGAGCACCAACTGAACCATCAGTGTGAGTACACACCTGCACCCCCTCCACCACCCCTACCCCACTCCCACCCCCGCCCCCACTTCCAGCTCTCCCAACACAATTACAGAGCAACATGAGATCAATCCGGCTGAAGAATGGAGTTTATGTTTCCAGAGTGTGAAGGTACACGCTCCAATATGTTCCTCCATGCCTGAAGACAATTCAATCATCCTCACATCCGCTCGCTCCCAGGGCGGGGGCAGCGCCGCGGTACACACTTCTAAACACCAGACTTTAAGGAAGTCTGGGCTTTAATGCCTTTATTGGCACCTCGGAGAAAAAGCTGCTGTTCACTGTGATTTTTTTTTTTTTTTGTTAATTTAAATTTTTCTTGTGAATTTGCAGTTTTTTTTTTTATTATTTTAAATTTGTACAGCATTACTCATACATTTGACTTTTTTCAGCTGAATTTGTGACTTTTTTCTTGTTAGCACTTTTTTTTCTAAATTTGAAAATGCTTTTCAAACACATGGAATTTCTCATTTGCATTTTTTACTTATCTTTGTCAGTCTCTGACCTTTCAATATAAATTTGCAAGTTTTTTAATACAATCCCGATTCCAGTGAAGTCAGGATGTTCTGTAAAACGTAAATAAGAACAAAATACAATGATTTGCAAACCCTTTTCAACTTGTATTCAATTTAAAGCAAAACAAAGACAAGATATTTAATTTTCAGACATAAACTTAGTTGATTTTTTGCAAATATTCACTCATATTGAATTTGATTACTGCAACCCATTCCAAAAAAAGGTGGGGAAGGAGCAAGAACAGACTGGGAAAGTTGAAGAATGCTCAAAAAGCACCTTTCTGGATCATTCAACAGGTGAACAGGTTAACTGGAAACAGGTGAGTGTCAAGATTGGATATAAAAGGAGCATCCTTGAAAGGCTCAGTCATTGACAAGCAAGGATGAGGTGAGGTTCACCACTTTGTGGACAACTGCATGGGCAAATAGTCCAACAGTTTGAGAATGTTTCTCAAAATAAAATTGCAAGGAATTTAGAGATTTCATCTGGACAGCGCGGTGGCCGAGTGGTTAGCACTATGGCAGCACAGCAACTCACCCTTGCTCGGGGGATCCTGGGTTCGATCCCAGCCCCCGACCAACAGTGATCTGTGTGGAGTTTGCATGTTCTCCCCGTGTCTGCGTGGGTTTACTCCGGGATTTCTCCGGTTTCCTCCCACATGCCAAAAACATGCAAGTTAGGTTAATTGTCATCAAAAACTGGGGATTCTAAATTGTCCTTAGGTATGGATGTGAGAGTGAATGGTTGTCTGTCTCTCTGTGTTGGCCCTGTGATGGACTGGCGATCTGTCCAGGGTGTACCCTGCGTCTTGCCCAAAGATGCTGGGATAGGCTCCAGCTCCCCCGCGACCCGAAAAGGATTAAGCGGGAAGAAGATGGTTGGATGGATGGATGGATCATCTACAGTCCATAGTATTATAAAAAATTCAGAGAATCTGTAAAAAAAAATTGCACATAAACAGCAAGCCCAAAAACCAACATTGAATGCCCATAACTTTTGATACCTCAGGCAGCACAGCATTTAACAAATGACATCATTCTGTAAAAGATATTACCACATAGAAGATACGAGTGGTTAGACCAATTTTCAAAACAAGGATCAAAACTGATAAACAACTACAGAGCAATCAGCATTTTATCAGTTATCTCCAAAATAATTGAAAAAAGGGTGACTACACTATTTAGCCTCCCCCCCCACACACACATCACTCACAGTTTGGGTTCCGTGCCCACCATTCAACAGAGCCTGTAAAAAGATATGGAAGATGGCGGTGGTACACTCACACGCAGCGGCAAGATGCTCCAGACTACTCGCCAACTTATCTCCAACATCTCCAGCACTCATTCCTGTAATTACCACCACATCCCTGAGGAGATCGCCGGACCTTCGGGCTCTCCGTGGTTCATTGTGCCCTGTAAATGGCACAGACAACAGGAGAGGAAGCAGAAAAGAGGCTGCAGGACTTGCCTCCATGCCCAGCTCCACAAATTATGCACCAAACCACCGTGACCTTCAATTTTTCTCACCAACGCTAGATCGCTCGCAAACAAAATGGATGAGCTGCAATCAGAGATCACCTACAATTGCTACGTCTGAAACTGTTGTTTTCTGATTGTGACCAAATCATGGCTGAACCCATATATTCCTGACGCAGCTGTGGAATTACCTGGCCAAACAACACACCGTTTCAACCGCAGAAGTGATTCTGGTAAGGGAAGGGGTGGAGAGCTCTGTGTTTATGTGTTTCAGACTTGGTGTAATAACAGCAAAATAATTCAATGCCACTGTTCACCAGAATTAGAGGCCATGCCCTTCCTGTGTAGGCCATTTTATCTTCCCCACGAGCTAACAGCAGTAATTTTAACAGCTGTTTATGTTTTTCCAGATGCTAACATTAGCTTAGCACTCAATCACATCAAGCACGTTGTCAGCAGGAAGCTAAGAGATCATTCCAACGCAGTCCACATTGTTGCAGAGGATTTTAACAAAGCATTCTAAAAGACTGTACCCACCCACCCCAAATTCCACCAACATGTTAAGTGTCCCATAAGAGGGGAAAGAACATCCGATCATGTTTATAGGAGCATTAAGCACGGCTACAGAGCCACGCCCCTCCCCCACCTTGGACAATCAAACCATCTCTCTCTGCTTCTAATACCTGCCTTCCCCTTAGGAAGAGTCCTGCCCCCAATCAAACAAATAATTAAAACCTGGCCTTAAAATGATCTCCTCCAGCTACAAGCCTGCTTTGCCTGCACTGATTGGAGCATCTTTGAACAGCAGGACCTGGAATCCTACACCGAGTCTGTCCTTTTCTATGTCAAATGCTGTGTAGAAAATGTGACAGTCACCAAACACATCCAGGTCTTTCCAAACTGCAAAACCAGGATGACCAATGAAGTCCAGGCTCTGATCAGAGCCCTCAACTCAGCCTTCAGACAGAGGAACAGCTCTCTGTACAGCACTGCTATATAGCCAACCTGAGAAGAGGCATAAAACTCGTAAAAAATGCCTATAGAATGCCTATAGGAGGGAGGTGAAGGGCTTCCTCACAGACAACAATCCCCGATGTTGTCCCCAGATGTGGAGAGACATCCAGGCCCTCACTAACTACAGGGGCCCGTGCCCCCCAATATCAGACAGCAGTCTCACTCTGGCAGAAGAACTTAACAGCTTCTTTGCACGGCTTGAGCACACCTGCCCCCCAAACTCATCCCCCCCTCTTCCCTTCTCTCCCCCTCCTCCCCCTCTCTCCCCTCCCCTCCCCCCTCTCTCTACAGGTGCATGAGGTGAGGAAGCAACTGAGAGTAGGGAACCCCCGCAAAGCTGCTCGTCCAGACAGCATCCCAGGAGCGGTGGTCGAAGCATGTGCAGACATTCGACCAATAGCACTCATGTCTGTAGTCATGAAGTGTTTTCAGCAACTGGTGTCCCAACACATCAAGGACTGACTTCCCCACTTCTTCAACCCCCACCAGCTCGCCTACAGGGAAAACCAGTCTATGGAAGATGCCATTGCCACCAATCTCCACAGAGTGCTGAGCCATCTGGAGAACCAAAGGAGCTATGTGAGAATGTGCTTTGTGGACTACAGCTCAGCTTTCAACACCATCATCTCGGACATCCTGATCAACAAACTCCACCTCCTCCAGATCCCACCACCACCACCACCACCACCACCACCACCTGTTCCTGCAGAAAAGACTTTCTCATCAACTGCCTACAAACAGTAAGACTTTGTCCCCACCACTCCTCCACACTGTCTCACAGCACTGGCTCCCCCCA
Organism: Pholidichthys leucotaenia; assembly: GCA_020510985.1. NCBI lineage: Eukaryota > Metazoa > Chordata > Actinopteri > Cichliformes > Pholidichthyidae > Pholidichthys > Pholidichthys leucotaenia. The sequence continues at coordinate 98,427,167 of CM035841.1, read as the reverse complement.
AGGCTGAGTGGTAAGCCCTCTACTGTACTTAATGTACACCTTTGAGTGTATTCCAACCCACCCAACCACCGTCATTGTGAAATACGCGGACGACACCACCTTGGTTAAGCTCATCATTGACGACGATGAGAAGGAATATAAGGATAAGGATAAGACATCTTTATTGTCATTTGAATCTATACAGCCAATCATGTACAGTAGAACAAAATTATGTTTCTCTTATCTACAATGTTAATCACACACATGTATAGAATCAGAGCGTTCGTTGCCATGCAAGGCGCCGCCACAAATTTCCCTCCTCCATTCCATTATTTCTGAGCACCAAGCTGGACGGCAGGAAGTTCCGCTTTTTATATGGTCTTCGGCATGACCCGGCCCGGATTTGAACCCTGGCCTCCTGGGTGTGGGGCGGATGCTCTATCAACTGAGTCACCACTCCGGTAGGGTGGAGGTAGAGAATCTGCTGCTGTGGTGCCAAACAAACAACCTGAAACTGACTGTCCAAAAAACCAAAGAACTCATACTGGACTTCAGGAAAAACACACAGGACCACCCCCCTCCTCATAAATGGTGACAACGTGTAAAACATCCCCACCTTCAGGTTCCTGGGCACCCACATCTCCTCTGACTGTCAACACCAAGGCCCTGGTGAAGAAAGCCCAGCAGCAACTGCACATGTCTTGAGGAAGCACAACCTGGTCCAGAAGCTGCTGCTGGCCTACTATCACTGCTCAATGGACAGCGTGCTCACCTACTGTCTGGGTGTGTGGTATGCCGGCTCCATGGCCGAGAACAGGAAGGCTGTGCAGAGGGTCATCAACACCGTCCAAAAAATTATCGGCGGCCCTCTGCCCTCCCTGGAAGACATGTCCAGAGCCTCCTGTCTCAGAAAGATCAAGGCCACCACAGGAGACCCCTCACATCCCTCCCACCACCTGTTTGACGAGCTTCCCTCTGAACGAAGGTTCATATTGATCAAGTCCCATACCTCCAGACTGACAGTTTCTTTCCCTGGTCCGAACTGCAAATAGTCAGAGGCCCCACCCCCCTCCCTCCGAACGCTCACATGTACAAAACTGAGGACTTTTTAATTATCACAATAACTCATCTGTCTTTGCACTCTTCACTTTGATGTATACTGACCCATCTGTGAAATTACTACTGTGCATATTTTCCATAATCCATGTGCCATTTTACTCAATTGTGTGTTCTGCACTCCACACTCTTATGTACAGTGGGGCAAAAAAGTATTTAGTCAGCCACCAATTGTGCAAGTTCTGCCACTTAAAAGATGAGAGAGGTCTCCAATTTTCATCATAGGTATACCTCAACTATGAGAGACAAAATGAGAAAAAAAAATCCAGAAAATCACATTGAAGGATTTTTAATGAATTAATTGGTAAATTCCTTGGTAAAATAAGTATTTGGTCACCTACAAACAAGCAAGATTTCTGGCTCTCACAGACCTGTAACTTCTTCTTTAAGAGGCTCCTCTGTCCTCCACTCATTACCTGTATTAATGGCACCTGTTTGAACTCATTATCAGTATAAAAGACACCTGTCCACAACCTCAAACAGTCAGACTCCAAACTCCACTATGGCCAAGACCAAAGAGCTGTCAAAGGACACCAGAAACAAAATTGTAGACCTGCACCAGGCTGGGAAGACTGAATCTGCAATAGGTAAGCAGCTTGGTGTGAAGAAATCAACTGTGGGAGCAATTATTAGAAAATGGAAGACATACAAGACCACTGATAATCTCCTTCGATCTGGGGCTCCACGCAAGATCTCACCCCGTGAGGTCAAAATGATCATGAGAACGGTGAGCAAAAATCCCAGAACCACACGGGGGGGCCTAGTGAATGACCTGCAGAGAGCTGGGACCAAAGTAACAAAGGCTACATCAGTAACACACTACGCCGCCAGGGACTCAAATCCTGCAGTGCCAGACGTGTCCCCCTGCTTAAGCCAGTACATGTCCAGGCCTGTCTGAAGTTTGCTAGTGAGCATTTGGATGATCCAGAAGAAGATTGGGAGAATGTCATGTGGTCAGATGAAACCAAAATAGAACTTTTTGGTAAAAACTTAACTTGTCGTGCTTGGAGGAGAAAGAACACCATACCTACTGTGAAGTATGGGGGTGAAAACATTATACTTTGGGGCTGTTTTTCTGCAAAGGAACCAGGACGACTGATCCATGTAAAGGAAAGAATGAATGGGGCCATGTATCGTGAGATTTTGAGTGAAAACCTTCTTCCATCAGTAAGGGCATTGAAGATGAAATGTGGCTGGGTCTTTCAGCATGACAATGATCCCAAACATACCGCCCGGGCAACGAAGGAGTGGCTTCGTAAGAACCATTTCAAGGTCCTGGAGTGGCCTAGCCAGTCTCCAGATCTCAACCCCATAGAAAATTTTTGGAGGGAGTTGAAAGTCCGTGTTGCCCAGCGACAGCCCCAAAACATCACTGCTCTAGAGGAGATCTGCATGGAGGAATGGGCCAAAATACCAGCAACAGTGTGTGAAAACCTTGTGAAGACTTACAGAAAATGTCTGACCTCTGTCATTGCCAACAAAGAATATATAACAAAGTATTGAGATGAACTTTTGTTATTGACCAAATACTTATTTTACCGAGGAATTTACCAATTAATTCATTAAAAATCCTTCATTGTGATTTTCTGGATTTTTTTTTTTTCTCATTTTGTCTCTCACAGTTGAGGTATACCTATGATGAAAACTGGAGACCTCTCTCATCTTTTAAGTGGGAGAACTTGCACAATTGGTGGCTGACTAAATACTTTTTTTCCCCACTGTACATAGTTCCATCCATTAAGCCACTATCATACCTGTGTATATACCTATGGGCTATTTTTATTTTTAGTTCAGTCATATGTTTAATTGTGTGTTCAGTAACTGTGTTTTATTCAAATTCTTCTCTCTTACTTTATTGCGCAGTAGCCTGGTGGAGCACCCAAAATTTTGTTGTACTGTAAAACTATACAATGAAAATAAAGCTTATTCTCTTCTATTCTATTCTATTCTATTCTCAAAAGCCTGATTTTAGATAAAAAAATAAATCTTTTTTTAGATAAGTGCAATTGTGTAGGTGCTGTTTTTAAATCTGAAGAAGGCATTTGACACTGTTAACCACAATATTCTTTTAGCCAAACTTACACGGTTTAATTTTTCAGAACACACTTTCAAATGGATAAAATCCTTTTTAACTGATAGACAGCAATGTGTAATGATCAACAGTGTCTAATCACCATATTTGAAATGTCAAATGAGAGTCCCACAAGGCTCCATACTTTGACCAGTATTATTCTCCTTATACTTAAATGATTTACCAAATGCATGCAGAAACATTCATATACAAATATATGCAGATGACACTATAATATTCACACCTGCAAAAAACACACAGGAAGCCGCCTGTATTCTTATAACAATGATGACCCAAATCCATGACTGGCTTAATAATTCATGTCTGTTGCTAAATACTAAAAAACTGTTTGCATGATGTTTACCAAACAACCATCAAATATTACTAACAGAAACATTTTCTTAAAATGGGAGGAGCTGCAATTAGTTGAGGAATTTAAGTACTGCAGCGCGATTTTAGACTTCTCAGAAGATTGCTACCTTCATTTTAAATGATGACTCCCACCCTCTGCACTGTCACTTTCAGCTTCTTCCTTCCAGACAGAGGTTTGCTGTCTCAAAAAGTAAAACCCAGCGCTACAAAAACAGCTTTGTTCCTGCTGCTGTCAAAGAGTTGAACAAGATGTAGCAATATATTGCACATAATTCAGTTATCTATTTATTATTTTTTATTTTATATTTACTTATTTTTGTAGTTTTTTTTATTTGGGTTCTAAATCTTTTATTGGGTTTTAGACTTTTTTGAGTTTTTAATCTCTTTGACTAGTCTTTAACTTTTTAATATGACCCTTCTTTCTTATCTCTGTTTTTTCTCTTATCTCTTTGTCATATGTCCTGATTGGTGGAGCCTTGAGTACTTTTATCATGTTTATAGTCAGCTTTATGTGTGCCTGTGTTTGTGTTTATGTTGAATGTAATTGTGGTTTGTAAATATGGATGTCACCTGACTGCAAAACAAATCTACCTACGGGTACAAATAAAGTAACCTGAACCTGAACCTTCTCATTAACCTTTAAAAAAGAAACACATCAAAAAAAATTCAATCATAATCAAAGTCATCCATCCATCCAGCCATCTTCTTCCGCTTAATCCTTTTCGGTCTCGGGGGTGCTGGAGCCTATCCCAGCATCTTTGGGTGAGAGGCAGGGTACACCCTGGACAGATTGCCAGTCCATCGCAGGGCCAACACAGAGAGACAGACAACCATTCATTGTCACATTCATACCTAAATACAATTTAGAATCCCCAGTTTGATACCAATTAACCTAACTTGCATGTTTTGGGCATGTGGGAAGAAACCGGAGAAATCCCAGAGTAAACCCATGAAGACATGGGGAGAACATACAAACTCCACACAGATCACTGTTGGTCGGGGGCTGGGATTGAACCCAGGATCCCCCAGCCAAGGGTGAGTTGCTCTGCTGCCGCAGTGCTAACCACTCGGCCACCACGCTGCCCTAATCAAAGTCAATCTGATAAATTCTAAACAAATTACAAATTTCACTAAGAAACTTTTTCAAGTTTCTTAGTGGAAACTGAACAATGATCAAGTACAAGGACTTTTGCAGTCTTATATCTCTACATTTGTTGCCATCTTCTCCCTAATGACTGTTAACCATCTTTGTCAATGTCCGCTGTGATTTGCTCAGAACAGAACCACTTCCACCACGTCAGAACATCTGCCTCGGGTTCTCGCATAGGAACAGCCAATAAGTCATGACCCTGCCCATTGCAGTTTTCGTTCCCTGTATCTCTCTGAACGCCTTCAGGTGCAAATCAGCTGCCATCTGCGTGTCACCTACGAAAACGGCAGTGTTCACATCCAGAAGCTGCCGCTGCACTAAAACTGGATGTTAAATGGAGGACGCACAGAATTACAGGCATTTGAACAGAGGGTTGGCGTGTGCAGCTGCCGCTTCTGTGACAGGGGCCACTTAAGTCCAAACAATAGAGAGAATGGTGGAAAAGATCACAGAAAATGTCAATTCTTTAGTATTTCCATGTGAGCCTCGGCCTGCTGTCCAAAATCAGATGCATGCTTTTGGAAGCAGGCCAAGGGGTCAGGGCAAGATATCTACACCACAGAGATTAAAAAAAAAAAAAAAAAAAAAACTAGACTAAAACAAAAAAACTAAAGCAGTAGGGGTGCTGCAGTCAAAGTGTTTTTCCAGCAATGCCTCGGGGCCATTGTTCAAACTGTCAGAGGAGTTGAGCATCTCGTCCATATTTCTCCTCCCACTCTCTGCTCCGTCTGTGGGCCCCGTCCTTCCTTGCCGCGTATGGGCGTAGTCGTCCATCAGGCAGAGTTTCCAAAGGCGGTGGGGAGCCGCACATGGCGGGGATTGTGCAATGTGTGGACGGGGGAGTAGTGATGGATTAAGAGCCACGGCTTCAAGGAGAGAGCGTTTAGGGAATAAAGATGAGGCCAGCGATGCCACTGTGCAGCAACACTTATGCTGCGTCGTGGCTTTTTTCTCCCCATAAACAGCGGTTTCCTGTGGTTTTGGAGTGGAAAAGATAAAATTGACTAAGGCTTTAAACTTCAGTGGAGCTCTTCTGTGTGGGGTTTGCATGTTCTACCTGTGATTTGGGGGACTTACGCTGGGTTCTCTGGTTTCCTCCAACTGTTCAAAGGCATGCTTTCATTTTGATGCTCTGTGTAACTCTGGATCAAAGTGTTAATGATCATTAAAGCCAGGAGAAACTTAATTTTGTTCCACAACATGTACCTCACTGAGTGTGGACAGAACGACAATTAAGTTGACTTTGAAGACAACTAAGAAGATTTATAGCCTAGATTTAACCAAGTAGGTATTTTTTTTCTGAAAATTTGCTTTGTGTGGATATGAATCAGGACTATGATGAAGATTTTAGATCTGCTTCCTCTTAGATCAACTCACATGAAGATGACAGGCCACTATCCACTGTCTTATCCCTGGAATCATATGCCTATGAATCCCAGATTATTGTTTGAGAAACTGACGATAAAACAAAAGTTGTTGAGTTTTATAGAAGAAAATCTGTTAATTTTCAAAGAAGTTTGACAAGTCTTCAAGGATTAATTCTAGCTTCCAGTAAGGCACCCAGATGAGCCACCCACTGGAAGGCCCACTGACAGCACCCCGCTATGGCGCATAGATCAGCACCCAATATCTGAATGTCCAGAAAGGAACCTCAGGACACCCGCACGCTGGGAGTGGGAGACAGCAGAGGATGTAAAGGAGCAAACCAGCTTGCTAGTGGTGGACCCCTCCTAGTGCCCCAAAAGGAGAGGCTCTAACAGTAAAGCTAGCAGCAATAGCTGATGGATGCTGTGCACATAAAATAATAAGAAAGTAAGACATATGCTCCGGGGAGATCCACAAGTTCATTATTATTATTAGCCCATGTATTATTTGGAAACAATGAATAACGTAAACAACAGGCTAAGCTAACTGTGCTAATAACATTAGCCACATGTTATCTGTGATGGGTAAATGCTTAATGATAATTTTTAATGTTAGTTATTTTTATTGGTGTCACTTTAATCACTATAAATTGCATTGAGGTGCATTTATTGCATTAAATGTGTCACATCTCATGCATTTAACATGATTAACACACCTTGATGTGATTAGTTGTGATCAACCGCTATTAAATCATGATTAAAGTGGCACAGCTAAAAAAAAATTTTATGGTATGTTTTTGCTGATGAACCCCAGGGAGGCTAGCAATCAGAAAGGGGAAGCTAATGGGGATCCAAATGGCTAGATAGATAGATAAATGGACTAAAAGACATAGTTCAGCACTCTATATGCATGAATATCCTGCTAAGGAAATCCACATCTCTGCTAGGGCGGCAGTGCATCACATTAGATTGTACTCCAAATCAAAAGTGTGTTTCTCCAAGAAGCAAATGTATTTCTGAGGTAAATCAGATATTCTCTGTTTCTGAACAAAAAAAAAAAAAAAAAGGTTTGTGGCGGCGACCTCTGACTGCAGTTATTTCTCAGAGTTGGAACATTTCCATTCGATCTTCGGGGCTCTCTCTCTTAAGAATGGTGTGTGCCTCCATCACATTTTAATGACACTCATCCAATATTTCGCTCTCTTTCTGCTGGACACCAGGCAGTCTGAAAAAAGAAAAAAAAAATCATATCAGCCGTATTACCCAGAGTCTGTGAGGAATACAGAGAGAAACTGGCTCAGAAACACAAGACGGCTCACATACAATCTTTTATTTTGCTTTATGCCAGAGGTCTCAACTAAACAGTGTTTTTTTAACCATATGTTATTATGTTATCACTTCATACAGTGGGGCAAAAAAGTATTTAGTCAGCCACCAATTGTGCGAGTTCTCCCACTTAAAAGATAAGAGAGGTCTCCAATTTTCATCATAGGTATACCTCAACTATGAGAGACAAAATGAGAAAAAAAAAAATCCAGAAAATCACATTGAAGGATTTTTAATGAATTAATTGGTAAATTCCTCAGTAAAATAAGTATTTGGTCAATAACAAAAGTTAATCTCAATACTTTGTTATATACCCTTTGTTGGCAATGACAGAGGTCAAATGTTTTCTGTAAGTCTTCAGAAGGTTTTCATACACTGTTGCTGGTATTTTGGCCCATTCCTCCATGCAGATCTCCTCTAGAGCAGTGATGTTTTGGGGCTGTCGCTGGGCAACACGGACTTTCAACTCCCTCCAAAGATTTTCTATGGGGTTGAGATCTGGAGACTGGCTAGGCCACTCCAGGACCTTGAAATGGTTCTTACGAAGCCACTCCTTCGTTGCCCGGGCAGTGTGTTTGGGATCATTGTCATGCTGAAAGACCCAGCCACGTTTCATCTTCAATGCCCTTGCTGATGGAAGAAGGTTTTCACTCAAAATCTCACGATACATGGCCCCATTCATTCTTTCCTTTACACGGATCAGGTGTCCTGGTCCCTTTGCAGAAAAACAGCCCCAAAGCATGATGTTTCCACCCCCATGCTTCACAGTAGGTATGGTGTTCTTTCTCCTCCAAACATGACAAGTTGAGTTTTTACCAAAAAGTTCTATTTTTGTTTCATCTGACCATATGACATTCTCCCAATCTTCTTCTGGATCATCCAAATGCTCTCTAGCAAACTTCAGACGGGCCTGGACATGTACTGGCTTAAGCAGGGGGACACGTCTGGCACTGCAGGATTTGAGACCCTGGCGGCATAGTGTGTTACTGATGGTAGCCTTTGTTACTTTGGTCTCAGCTCTCTGGAGGTCATTCACTAGGTCCCCCCATGTGGTTCTGGGATTTTTGCTCACCGTTCTCGTGATCATTTTGACCCCACGGGGTGAGATCTTGCGTGGAGCCCCAGATCGAGGGAGATTATCAGTGGTCTTGTATGTCTTCCATTTTCTAATAATTGCTCCCACAGTTGATTTCTTCACACCAAGCTGCTTACCTATTGCAGATTCAATCTTCCCAGCCTGGTGCAGGTCTACAATTTTGTTTCTGGTGTCCTTTGACAGCTCTTTGGTCTTGGCCATGGTGGAGTTTGGAGTCTGACTGTTTGAGGTTGTGGACAGGTGTCTTTTATACTGATATTCAAACAGGTGCCATTAATACAGGTAATGAGTGGAGGACAGAGGAGCCTCTTAAAGAAGAAGTTACAGGTCTGTGAGAGCCAGAAATCTTGCTTGTTTTTAGGTGACCAAATACTTATTTTACCGAGGAATTTTCCAATTAATTCATTAAAAATCCTTCAGTGTGATTTTCTGGATTTTTTTTTCTCATTTTATCTCTCATAGTTGAGGTATTCCTATGATGAAAATTGGAGACCTCTCTCATCTTTTAAGTGGGAGAACTTGCACAATTGGTGGCTGACTAAATACTTTTTTTTCCCCCACTGTATGCATTACTGTTATGACCTGAGATGAGAATCCATACTCACAGAATTCCCCCTGATTACCTGCAGTTGCTCCTCGTTGGCACACCTGGAATGATTACAGCTGGGGCATAAAAGGCTCAAGTCCAGCGTGGGATTGACTTGGCTCAATAGCTCTCTTGTGTTACCTGCTCCTTTCCCACCCATGTGTCTTGCCCTCTGTTCTCTCAAATTCCCAAAGACCCACAAGTGCAAAATTAAATAACCTTGTCACTGCACTAAAAATCCCCATATTCAGGGTATTTCCACACCCACCTCCAAGCAGCTCCACATAACCATAGCTGCCTGCAAAATACTCACCGTGAAGAGAACTCCTTGTCATATGCTCCTCATCACCTCCTTCTGTAATTGGACAAACAATACTCACCATCTCCATAACCTCACCACTTTTTCTCCATGTCAACTCCAAGAAGTGGGTATCATCGCCATGTCCACCATCGAGCTGACACAGTTAGCAGTCAGCGGTGATCCCCAACTTAGATTTGGCCCATTTTCAGCCACGTCGCCCACTTCTTCTTAGAATCTTCAAATGAAATAGTTTGTCACCGCACATGTGTTATGGGTGGTTAATTGGGATGGTGACTCCAACTTCAGCTTATCCATTTTGTTGAAAATAGATGCAACATTTGGAAATATGGCACCAATGTGTATACTAGGTACTGGATGGCACATCTGGGTAATGAAGGTCTGGATTGTGAGGGCTGTCTGTTTTTAAACAGCACCCCACTGTGGAAATTATTGTATACAACACACCATTATAATTCTCACATAATGTGCAAAGCCACCACCAGTTGCTGGTGAAACATCCAAGTGCTGTTATTACGGAATATAGTAACTCTGGGAATTTGCATTGTAGTCAAGACCAGAGTGTAGAAAGACCAAGACGTTATGGGGTTTATGTAGGCCTTGGTCTTGCATTGTTCTCGGCTTCTTTTCTTGGTTTTGGTTTTGGGAGGCTTTGGTTTTGATGAGGTCTCAACTCAAACACTTATGGCAATCCCTGCTGTCCAATCGAATTTCTTTGTCAGAAGTAACTGTTGTATAAATACACATACAGTAAATTTCAAATTTAGCAGTTTAAAAAAACATGTAAGAAATGTATGTAAAAGAATTTAAAATATCCCATCCAACATCCATTTTGAACCACTTATCCAGGGATTCAGTACATAGAGGTTTCAACCAAGCTTGTCTGTAGAAAGAGCCTCTTTGAGTAGTTTTGTCCCTCCAAAAGTTTGAAAGTGAAGGTAAAACAACTGAGCTCGAAGCTTACTGTAAATGGCATAGTAAATGTGAGAAAAAGAATAGTTTTTCTAAACCTACAAACAACTTATGCACGTTCTCACATGAATAGAAAACAGGAAACAAGAAAGTGCTCAACGACATCCACTTCTACACACATGTACCAGCTGTGACGTGTGTAAAATCTAGGAAAAACTTTTTCAACAGCATAACCTTGCCTATAAATTTAACAGTTAGTAGATTAAGGATCAACCAAAGGAATGAAATGGAACAACCAATCGTACCACACCCAACCATCTCCAAACCTTGAAACTACCAAAAGGCACTATACTGCAGAGAAGTAAATGGTGTGTGTTGAATTGTACAAGAACCAGTATTAGATGAACCCAAACCAATCTGTTGAGATGGGGATTGTGAACACCAAGAACAGAATATGAACCATCTCCTGACTACCTTCTCCCTACACCCAGGACTTTCGACATCTGCAGACCTCTACCAGATTAACGACAGAGTAAAGACACGGCTATCTTTCCGGTGTGACAAGAAATGATGATGAGTTTGAGATACTAGTGCACTGCCCGTAGAACACAAGTATTCCTATCTGAAACAGATATCCCAATTAGGCTTTACAGGCCCAAATGTAGGCTGTGTTTGAAAGTGGAATACAAAGAGGTGGAGTCTATACATAGGCAATCATGTCAGACTTTGACAAATATAAAAGGAAGTAAATAGAAAGAAGATTTATTTGACTGGTTGAATATTAATTACAAAACACCTAAATATAGAAAATGAATGGGACATCCAATATTAGCGACTGTTTCAGATCCCTTGTTGATTTGTTTGCCAGATCACTTATTTGTGTGATCTTTTAAATCATTTATATTCAAGATAATAGTGTATCTTGCACTTTGGGGAATGGGAGTTGTTCAGTCATCACTACACAGGGTTACAAAAATATTTTTTTTGTAAGTTGTCTGTGGTTTTTCAACTGATTTAAGACAATTTTGCACCGCTGAATCCGAAAATGACATCCGTTTCTCTTGATCAGGTGCTAAGTAAAAACCTGTACTTACTTAGTACTTACTTAGTACTTACAAAGGTAAGTACATGTAAATTGAATGTTACGTCATCATTGTTCAAAATTCAGAGAATTTAAAGAAATAAAAAAGAATTTTGCATCAAATAAAGTGAAAATACCCGTACATCTCATCTCACATGTAAACAAAAACGTATTAAAAAAAAAATATGTGGCCATAATTCAAAAAGTTGACCTGATTGAGCAAAACCAATGTGATTTTTGGACTCAGCACATCAAAATTGTCCTAAATCTGCTAAAAAAAAAACCAACTTAGACAATGAATTTGGTGTTGACCAGTGTTATAATTACAGTGGTGTGAAAACGTGTTTGCCCCCTTCCTTATTTCTCATTTTTTTGTATGTTTGTCACACTTAAATGTTTCAAATCATCAATCAAATTTAAATATCAAAAAAAACATAACACAAGTAAACACAAAATTAAGTTTTTAAATGAAGCTGTTTATTATTAAGGGCAAAAAAAAAAAAAAAATTAAAAAAAATCCAAACCTGCATGGCTCTGTGTGAAAAAGTGACCCCCCCCCCCCCCGTTAAAACATAAATTAACGGTGGTTCATCACATCTTTGGAAAGCTGAGTTCAATTTCTCTAGCCACACCCAGGCCTGATTACTGCCACACCTGTTCTCAATCAAGAAATCACTTAAATAGGACCTGCCTGACAAAGTGAAGTCGACCAAAAGATCCTCAAATGCTAGACATCATGCTGCGACCCAAAGAAATTCAGGAACAAATGAGAAACAAAGTAACTGAGAGCTATCAGTCTGGAAAAGGTTATAAGGCCATTTGTAAAGTTTTGGGACTCAAGCGAACCACAGTGAGAGCCATTATCCACAAATGGCAAAAACATAGAAGAGTGATGATCCTTCCCAGGAGTGGCCGGCCGACCAAAATTACCTCAAGAGTGCAGCGATGACTCATCCAAGAGGTCACAAAAGACCCCACAACAACATCCAAAGAACTTCAGGCCTCACTTGACTCAGTTAAGGTCCCCGTTCATGACTCCACCATAACAAAGAGACTGGGCAAAAATGGCTCCATGGCAGAGTTCCAAGAAAAAAACCACTGCATACAAAAAAGAACATAGAGGCTCATCTCAGTTTTGCCTGAAAACATCTTGATGATCACCAAGACTTTTGGGAAAATACTCTGTGGACTGACAAGACAAAAGTTGAACTTTTTGGAAGGTTTGTGTCCCATTACATCCAGCGTAAAAATAACAGCATTTCAGAAAAGGAACACCCTACTAACAGTAAAATATGGTGGTGGTGGTGTGATTGTCTGGGGCTGTTTTGCTGCTTCAGGACCTGGAAGACTTGCTGTGGTAAATGGAACCATGAATTCTGCTGTCTTCCAAAAAGTCCTGAAGGAAAATGTCCGGCCATCTGTTCGTGACCTCAAGCTGAAGTGCACTTGAGTTCTGCAGCAGGACCCAATGATCCAAAACACATGAACAAGTCCACCTCTGAATGGCTTAAGAAAAACAAAATGAAGACGTTGGAGTGGCCTAGTCAAAGGACTGACCTGAATCCAATTGAGATGCTGTGGCATGACCTCAAAAAGGCAGTTCATGCTCGAAAACCCTCCATTGTGGCTGAATTACAATTCTGCAAAGATGAGTGGGCCAAAATTCCTCCACAGCGCTGTAAAAGACTCATTGCCAGTTATTGCAAATGCTTGATTTCAGTTGTTGCTGCTAAGGGTGGCCAAACCAGTTATTAGGTTTAGGGGACAATCACTTTTTCATACAGGGCCATGTAGGTTTGGATTTTTTGCCCCTTAATAATAAACACCTTCATTTAAAAACTGCATTTTGTGTTTACTTTTGTTATCTTTGCCTAATGTTTAAATTTGTCTGATGATCTGAAACATTTAAGTGTGGCAAACATACAAAAAAAAAAGAGAAATCAGGAAGGGGGAAAACGTTTTTCACGCCACTGTATTTTAGTTTATGTCAGTGTTCAGTGATTGAGTTCAGTGTAATGAATTTCTTCTCTGTATCATCAACAACGTCATGCAGTACTATAACAGGACATGTTTACAAATATCCATCCACCCATCTTCTACCACTAAATCCTTGTTGGGTCGCGGGGGGCTGGAGCCTATCCCAGCAGCTTTGGGCGAGAGGCAGGGTACACCCTGGACAGATCACCAGTCCATCACAGGGCCAACACAGAGAGACAGACAACCATTCACTCTCACAGTCATACCTAAGGACAATTTAGAATCCCCAGTTTGATGCCAATTAACCTCACCTGCATGTCTTTGGCGTGTGGGAGGAAACCGTAGTTCCCGAAGTAAACCCACATATACACCGGGAGATTCAAGATTCAATGATTTATCCATCCATCTTCAACCACTTTTCCGGAGGTCCGGGTTGCAGAGGCAGCAGTTCAAGCAGAGAAGCCCAGACTTCCCTCTCCCCAGCCACCTGCTCCAGCTCTTCAGAGAAGATACAAAGGCATTCCCAGACCAGATGGGAGACATAGTCTCTCCACCGAGTCCTGGGTCTGCCCCGGGGTCTCCTCCCAGTGGGACGTGCCCGAAACACCTCAAGTGGGAGGCGCCCAGGAGGCATCCTAATCAGATGCCCATACCACCTCAACTGACTCCTTTCAATGTGGAGGAGCAGTGGTTCTACTCTGAGCCTCTCCCGGATGACTGAGCTCCTCACCCTATGTCTGAGGGTGAGTCCAGCGATCCTACGAAGAAAGCTCATTTCAGCCGCTTGTATCCGCGATCTCGTTCTTTTGGTCATTACCCAAAGCTCATGACCATAGGTGAGAGTAGGAAGGTAGATTGACTGGTAAATCGACAGCTTTGCCTTAGAATTCAGCTCCCTCTTCACCACAACAGACCGGTACAACGTCTGCATCACTGCAGATGCTGCTCCAATCCGTCTGTCAATCTCTCACTCCATTTTCCCCTCACTTGTGAATAAGACCCCAAGATACTTAAACTCCTCCACTTGGGGCAGGAGCCTGTCCCCAACCCAGAGAGGACAATCTTTGAATCCAGGATTCAAAGATTTTATTGTCAATACTACCATACGTGCAGGACATACAGGAGAACTGAAATGGTGTTTCTCTCTCTCTTCATTGGTGTGCATTTTATATAAAGAAAAGGAATAAGGCTGGAGAAAAAAAAGAAAACAAACAGCAACAGCAGCAGTTTATGTACAGTCTACATACAGTGATGCGACCCGTGGTGCCAATGGCAGTCAGAAGGACCCTGACCTCCATAGAGATAAACGATTGGCGATAATAAATCCATCAATCCTATATACAGCCAGCTAGAGATGAACATCCGTAGTTGCATTTCAAAGAGGTAGTGTTGGTGCAGACAGTGACGGATATGATTGCACCTGGTCAGTATTGCAGTGACATACAAACACACAAGATATGGCATTTGTGCAAATGGTTGCTGTTAATGTGCAGAGACATATAGCAGCAAAAGTACAACAGAACAGCAGTATTATTGTTGGTGCGCCAGTCTTTCTTTGCCAACAGCTGTGGTAGTTATTGTGTGGGTGATTGTGTTACCATCTTGGAAGGGGGGGGGGGGGGCGCAGAGTTTAGGGTCCTGATGGCCCGATGAACAAAGCTGTTCAGCAGTCTTGTGGAGATAGCCTGGAGGCTTTGGTACCTTTTTCCCGGGGACAGGGGGCTCAAGAGGGAGTGTAGGGGGTGGGAGGTGTCACCTGTGATGCTGATGGCTCTGCGAGTGAGGTGGGTGGGGTAGATATCCGAGAGGGGGTGCAGGGCGGGCAGGGGGGCACCGATGACCTTGCTGGCTAATTAAACTACACACTGTAGGGTCTCCTGGCATGCGGCGGTAAAACTTCCATACCACACCATGATGCAGTTGGTGAGGATGCTGTCAGTGGTGCCCCGGTAGAAAGACCGCATGATGGGGGGTGGGACTCGTGCTCTCCTGTTTGTGGAAGAAATGGAGGGGAGTTTGGGCATTCTTGGCCAGTGATGTGGTGTTATTGGACCAGGTGAGGTCCTCAGAGAGGTGCACCCCAAGGAATTTAGTGCTGCTCACCCTCTCCACAGCTGCACCATTGGTGATCAGAGGGGGATGCTTTGTGTGACCCCTCCTAAGGTCGACCACAATCTCCTTGGTTTTTCCCACGTTCAGGAAGAGGTTATTGTCTTTACACCGCTGAACCAGTTGGCTCACCTCATTTCTGTACTTGGCCTCCTCGTTGTTGGTGAAGAGGCCCACCACTGTCATGTCGTCTGCAAACTTAATGATGTGGTTGGGTATTGTCGGCTGGTACACAGTCATGGGTCAGAGAACATGCAAACTCCACGCAGAAGACTCACTGATGGTCTGGGGGTGGGATCGATCCCGTTGCCTTCTTGCTGTGCTACCACAGTCCTAACCACTGTGCCACCATTCCGCCCCTTTTTAAATACAGGGATGAGAATGGGGTCTGGGAAAAAAAGAGCAAAGTAAGCCGGGGGTCTTGGGGGATGCAGGCCCCCAAGCCGGATCCAAGGCAGAGCCTTGGTGGGGGGTTTGGGGGGCAATGCCCCCCTAGAAGCTAACGAAATCTGGTGTTTTAGAATGCTCAAATGTGGTCTTATATTTAAAGTTAGAAGTAAGTACAAATGCATTTATAGTTTACCTTTTTAATCTGCTGCTGCATCACGTGTAAATTTATGATATCTGAATGGTATGTTGATGTAATAATACTAAATTATATTTTACTACTATTTAATATGTTTACAACTGACAGAATTACATTTAC
Source organism: Pholidichthys leucotaenia (assembly GCA_020510985.1). NCBI lineage: Eukaryota > Metazoa > Chordata > Actinopteri > Cichliformes > Pholidichthyidae > Pholidichthys > Pholidichthys leucotaenia. The sequence goes on along the minus strand of CM035841.1, from coordinate 98,411,003 downwards.
ATAGTTCTAGAACAGACAAAATAATTTGACCAAGTAAAATAAATTATAAATATTAACAAAATTCCATCACCAAGTCCATCACCCATTTATTAAAATATACTGACATTCTGCAAACATTTTGATTTATTAATGTGTGCATTTGTTAGTGTTTCTAGGAATATAAAAAAAGTTGCATATTAGAAATATTTGAAAGATAATCTAAGAATGTAAGTAAAACCTAAAAGATGCTTAATATTTTTATGCAATGACCATAAAGAAATTATGTTTACTAATAAAAGCAAAGATATCTTAGGAAAGGCAATCCGTCACCACCCATGACAAAAAAAACTTACACGTACATTATGTAACTCCTCTTAGTGAAACAAAAAATGATAAATTATATTCAGAATTCTTAGATTGCATTTCAAATTGTGAGAAAATATGTAATAATATTTATCTATTAACAATCGATTATCAGCATTCAAATGCAATTAGTGTTTCAAAACAGGCATGACATCACAACTTACATATGCTATTTCATAACAAATTCATTACGCAAAAATTCTCAAGTACATTACTTACAGACGTAGACAAAATTGTTGGTACCCCTCTGTTAATGAAAGAAAAACCCACAATGGTCACAGAAATAACTTGAATCTGACAAAAGTGGTAATAAATAAAAAATCTATGAAAATTAACCAATGAAAATCAGACAGTGCTTTTGAATTGTGGTTCAACAGAATTATTTTAAAAAATGAACTCATGAAACAGACCTGGACAAAAATGATGGTACCCCTAGAAAAGATTGAAAATAATGTGGCCATAGGGACATGTTCAACCAAGATGAGTCCTCTAATTAACATCACAGGTGTCTACAAACTTGTAATCAGTCAGTTGGCCTATTTAAAGGGTGACAAGTAGTCACTGTGCTGTTTGTTGACATGGTGTGTACCACACTAAACATGGACCAGAGGAAGCAAAGGAGAGAGTTGTGTCAGGAGATTAGAAAGAAAATTATAGACAAGCATCTTAAAGGTAAAGGCTATAAGACCATCTCCAAGCAGCTTGATGTTCCTGTGACTACAGTTGCACATATTATTCAGAAATTTAAGATCCATGGGACTGCAGCCAACCTCCCTGGATGTGGCCGCAGGAGGAGACGGATAATACAAATGGTAACAAAAGAGCCCAGAACAACCTCTAAACACATTCATGGTGAACTCCAAGGTCAAGGTACATCAGTATCAGATCGCACCATCCGTTGTTGTTTGAGCCAAAGTTGACTTCATGGGAGACGACCAAGGAGGACACCACTGGTTTTTTTTGTTTTGTTTTGTTTTTGTTACTTATTTGTACCCGTAGGTAGATTTGGTTTGCAGTCTGGTGACAAGCCACCAGCTGCCGGTCGCTGCGTGCGCGAGCGCCCTAAACCTACATGGTTTTTTTTTTTTTTGGTATGCGGGAGGAAACCGGAGAAATCCCGGAGTAAACCCGCGCAACACGGGGAAAACATGCAAACTCCACACAGCTCACTGTTGAAAACAAATCATAAAAAAGCCAGCCTGGAATTTGCCAAACTGCATGTTCACAAGCCACAAAGCTTCTGGGAGAATGTCCTATGGACAGATGAGACAAAACTGGAACTTTTTGGTAAGGCACATCAGCACTATGTTCACAGACACAAAAATGAAGCATACCAAGAAAAGAACACTGTCCCTACTGTGAAACATGGAGGAGGTTCTGTTATGTTCTGGGGCTGCTTTGCTGCATCCCGCACAGGGTGTCTTGAATCTGTGCAGGGTACAATGACATTTCAAGACTATCAAGGTATTCTAGAGAGAAATGTACTGCCCAGTGTCAGACAGCTTGGTCTCAGTCGCAGGTCATGGGTCTTGTAACAGGATAATGACCCAAAACACACAGCTAAAAACACCCAAGAATGGCTAAGAGTGAAACACTGGACTATTCTAAAGTGGCCTTCTATGAGCCCTGATCTAAATCCTATTGAACATCTGTGGAAGGAGCTGAAACATGCAGTCTGGAGAAGACACCCTTCAAAACTGAGACAACTGGAGCAGTTTGCTCATGAGGATTGGGCCAGAACACCTGGTGAGAGATGCAGAAGTCTCACTGACAGTTACAGAAATTGTTTGATTGCAGTGATAGCCTCAAAAGGTTGTGCAACAAAAATATTAAGTTAAGGATACCATCATTTTTGTCCAGGCCTGTTTCATGAGTTTATTTTTTAAAGTAATTCTGTTGAACCACAATTCAAAAGCATTGTCTGATTTTCATTGGTTCATTTTCATAGAATTTTTATTTATTACCACTTTTGTCAGATTTTTTTTTTTTTTTGAAACTTTTTATTTATGAACATTTTTCAATTATAAAAACCCATTGTGGGTTTTTCTTTCATTAACAGAGGGGTACCAACAATTTTGTCCACGTCTGTATAACGAGAAAAAAATCTTACCTCGGAATGTGTCTTCCGATCACTAATTGCTGTAATCGGGGCCGATTGTGATGAACTTTGATTGACTGGCATCTGAATTTGACCGTGTCCATCAATTGTTTTGAATGCATCACCGAGCGAGTAGTTCGATCTCCTTGTAGCCACAATTTTGAGATGTTTCTGTTTTGAACAGTGTTCAACTAAGGCAACACAACCACGAGATCCATAACTCAAGAAATCGTTGCAATAAACACACTGGGCTTTCCCTGGTACTTCGCATTTCGCTATGAAGTCGGCCATTTTTTCAACCACAACTTCGGTATTTTTACCGATCTTTACAGTCATTGACGCAGTTTTTTCGAGCCATTCCCAACGAAACTTATTCCTTATCCCTTTGTTGATTTCTAAAATTCTTGCTTTGTTGTCTTTCGTGAGTTTTAGGTTCACCATTTTTACGAAATCGGGAAAACTCGGTTGATTGAACTGATTGAACTGTCCGCCATTTGCATTTCGCTCCACTTGTTGGATATGACAGAGGAAATCTAACAAAATCGCCAATTGGTTGCTTCAATAAGTATCAGCCAATCAGTGGCCTTGTTACATTACATTACTGATCTCGCTGGGTAGCGCGTTCTGCGCAGTGGATTTTAGCAGCCGATCGAAAATACGACTCGCCGCTCATAACATACCCCCCCCCCCTAAAATTTTCTCCTCAATTTAGACGATTCACGAGAATGACCCTAGACACGATCAAATCATCCCTGTAAATATTTGAGATCCATTGTAATGCATCATTTTATATTTTAGCAGTATTTTGGAAATAAAAGGGTTTTTTTAAACTGTAATCATCCGAATAAACTACAAAACATCCAACATTATTGTACACAGCAAAAGGACATGTTTAACGGCAATCATTGCGTCAGTGCTTCCCATTTGTCAGTAAATACTTAACTAAAAATGATTTATTTCATTATTTGGATATTTTTGTGTCCTGCATTTGTATGTAAAGTCATTCTGGCCAGTCCGCTCCACAATCTTGGTGGTATTAATTGTTGAGTTTTTAATTTTTAGATTTTCAAATGGGAGGGGGGGGACTCACGGTCCTGCATAGTACAGTGGCACCACACGGCTGAAGCAGGGTGAACAGACAGGCTGGGAGTGTCTCCCCACCAAGGACCGTGGTCTGTCCGGTCGGGGCGCTGCTTCTGCGACATGTTCTGTGTTGGATACACCAGTGTTCTTTGTCAGATCCAGGTCCCCACTGAGGCTCTGCCCAGTCTGCTCATGCGCCTCATGTTTTTCTTTTTGTTTTTTCCCCCCTTGTCTTGTCAGGAAGGTAGGTGAGCAGAACAGAAATCTGCTTCCCTTGTTGTGCTAAACAGATTTACTTTGCCAAAATGAGCTTTATACAGTACATATGTAGGTACTGTATATTATTTATAAACTCCTCTTGTAATAACTTTTAATACTTTATTTAAATTATTTTACCCATGAAGGACCCAACCGGGGGGGGGGGGGGAGACGGGGAAAGAAAAGGGAGACTAACAGACAAAAAAGAAAAACAGACTAAGACAACTGAAACAAACAGAAGACAAACTGTTTTTTTTACTGGAAAGGTCTCATCACAAGTCTGGTATCTGCACCTGTTAAAGGAGAGATGTGTGTGTGTGTGTGTGTGTGTGTGTGTGTGTGTGTGTGTGTGTGTGTGTGTGTGTGTGTGTGTGTGTGTGTGTGTGTGTGAGACCACGGGCAAAATAAGCGTGAGCGTGTGAGTGGTTTGCCAGGAAATATAGGAAGAGGGTGACAGGTGACAGCACACACCCCCCCCCCCCCCCCGCCCGGAAACCCCGAGAAAGCAAGACGACGCCACCAACCGCCACAGAGCACAAATGTCCCAAGGCCAAAAAGCCCCAGGACAGCCAGGCATCAGCCCAAGGAGGGACGGCTGAGGGAGGTGGGGCTGACTAGCGGCCGGCGTGGCGTACCCCGGACCGGCCGGTGAGTGTATTGTGCTCTCCCCAACACACTCACCTACACTCATTCACTCATTACTTGGAGCGGTCGCGGCACAGATACAGCAGGCATGAACGTACACCAGCGCCTGGCAGTGGCCGGGAAGACTGCCGGCGTGGATCATCAGCTACACCCCCTCCAACCCACCCCAGGCTGGCCACAGCCACAGAAGCAGACCACCACCCCCAACGCCCACCTGGAGCAACTGATCAATGGACTACTGCAATCGCTTCGAGATGCCACCCGACACACGAAGTGCCACACAAATCTGACCCACTATCACCATTTCCACTCATCACTACCTCACTCTCACTCGTAAGATAAGATAAGATAAGCCTTTATTAGTCCCACAATGGAGAAATTCCAGGATTGCAACAGCACAGGGATAACAACACTCAGAGCAACAATCAGAAGGCAAGAAAAAACAAGAACAGCTAGTATACATATGTCTCTCTCTCTCTCTGGTAGTCCATCGATTCGATGATGACCATCTTCTTTATTTGTGAGTCTACTGGTGTTTGAATAGTCCGATCTTGGATCTGCAGATTTGGTTACAGACCGGGCATGTGAAGGAGGTGCTGGGGGGAGCAGGGGGGACTTGGCGAGCATGCCTCTTTGCACGCTTTGCTGTCCGGTGTTGTGTGCGCTGTTCCTCTATATAATCCACTCCCTGTGAGGAGTGGAAGCACCAGATGTCTCGGCAGGAAGCGAGTTCCTCCAGTGAAGAGGGGTTGATCTGACATCTCTTCAGGATGGACTTCATTTGATCTTTGAAGCGCTTCTTCTGCCCACCAGCGCTGCGTTGGCCACGGTGTAACTGATCATACAGGATTCTGCATGGGAGTCTGTGGCTGGGCATCCGGATGACATGCCCCAACCACCTGAGTTGATGCTGGGCCATGATGGACTCCACGCTACAGCTGCCAGCTCTCTCCAGCACTTCTGTGTGCGGCACTCTGTCCTTCCAAGTGATGCCAAGGATCTTCTGGAGACATCTTATATGGAAGGTCTCCAAGCTTCTCAGATGGCGGCTGTAAATAGTCCATGCCTCACATCCATATAGTAAGGTAGTGATACATACAGCTCTGTAGACCAGCACTTTGGTGTGGAGTTTGAGATTGCTGTTCTGAAGAACCCTTCTCCTTAGACGACCAAAAGATGCTGATGCTTGCTTGAGGCGGTTCTGGATCTCGTCATCCATTGAGCAGGTGTCAGACATTATGCTCCCCAGGTATTTGAATGTGGGCACTGTGAGCAGCTGTTGCCCTGCTGCTGTGAGGGTTATTGGGTTTTGTGGGGGGGTCGGTACTGGACTGACAGAGTACCTCTGTCTTCTGGGTGTTGATTGTCAGTCCCATTCTGGTGTATGCAGTTAGAGCTGCCGAGAGGATGTTTTGTAGAGCGTCTGGTGTATGAGCAACCAGGGCACAGTCATCGGCGTACTGTAGCTCAATGATGGTCTCTGATGTCAGTTTGGAAGTTGCCTGTAGCCTCCTGATGTTAAACAGGTTACCATCAAGCCTGAACTCAATGGTAACTCCAGCTTGTTTCTCCACCCTCCTACGTAGCAGAGTTGTTACACAGACAAGGAAGATGTTGAAGAGAACTGGGGCCAGCACACAGCCTTGCCTCACTCCGGTTTGCACTCCAAAAGGTTCTGAGCTGTGCCTTCCCACTACCACTCGGGCCATCATCCCAGAATGGAACTGCGCAAGGATTGTGAGAAACTTGGGTGGACACCCAAATCTCTTTAGGACTTGCCACAGTAGTTCCCTGTTCACTGTGTCAAATGCCTTTGACAGGTCGACAAAGGCAATGAACAGGTCATTATGCTGCTCCCGACATTTCTCTTGGAGCTGACGCGTCACAAAGATCATGTCAACTGTTCCCCTGTCCTTCCGAAAACCACACTGTGACTCTGGGGTGATCCACTCTGATACTGCAGAGATGAGTCTGCGGAGCATGACCTTGGCAAGGACCTTTCCAGCAGTAGCCAACAGAGAGATACCCCTACTATTGGAGCAGATGGCTTTGTCTCCTTTGTTCTTGTAGATGAATGAATGAATGAATGAATGAATGAATTTATTTATTTCGGATAGTACATTACAGGTTAAAAGAAACTGTATAATATAACAACAAGGTCAAATTAGACAAAGACTCCTTCTACTATACAATTCCACGTGAGTTATCCGAAATGGGTGATGGCTGAAGCCGCAGCTTATATTGCCCACCCATATTCCATCCAAGAATTCAAAGGAGAAAAAGGAGAAAACAAGACAAGAGCGATTACAATTTAAAACAAGGCTAAGACAAAATATGACTGAGAGAAAAGAAAACTGAGCTAGTCTAAGTTAAGCGGTTACTATTCAAAAACAAATCTAAGCCATCTTGTGACCATCTTGTGACCCCAGATGGTCACAATGTTGCTGTCTTTCCGCTGTTGTGGGACACACTCTCGTCTCCACACCTCTGAGATATAGAGATACAATGTCCGAGTACAGAGGTAGCCTCCTTCCTTGAGAAGTTCAGCTGGGATACCATCAGGTCCAGGGGATTTATTGTTTTTCAGGGTTTTTACTGCTTGCAGGATTTCTTTGAAGGTTGGGGGGAGGTCGAGATCTGGCATGGTAGGATGTTCAGGGAGCTCTGCAATGACAGTTGGGTCCACTGAGGTGGGCTGGTTAAGCACGGTGTTAAAATGCTCAGCCCACCGCTTCACTATCATGGCCTGATCCTTGATTAAAGAAGAGCCATCAACAGATCTCACAGGTGCCAGGGAGCAGTTTCTGGGGCCGTAGATGGTTTTGACTGCATCATAGAAACTGTGCATACATACATATGTACATATTACTATAAATACATATATATATATATACGTATATATATATATATATATATATATATATATATATATATAGATAGAGAGAGAGAGAGAGAGAGAGAGAGAGAGAGAGAGAGAGAGAGAGAGAGAGAGAGAGAGAGATTTTTGATTTTTAAAAGATCTTTAATAAACACACTTGTCCATCAGTCAATACAATTTCTATATCATGCTATGTTACACAGAAAATTAATCCCCCAAAAAACGCCCCAAAAAAAGCTGTCCATCATGAACTGAACAGAGGACATTCTCCAGGGACCAGAGGGTCCTGAAACCTTCCACATCCCCATTCCCCATAAAAAACTGAAAGTCCAGCCTGATTCTGGCTTTAAGTAGCCTCACAAATAAAATTTTGACATCAACATCATTCTCAACATTTTCAAGTTTTCTTCTCCGGCTTACATAGATAGCCAACTTTGCCTGTCCTAAAACAAAGTTCAGTAGTTGACACTTCTGCTTAAAACGACGATTGTACATAAAACCACAAATGAAAACCTGCTTAGAGAAAACTTCCTTAAAAATATGAAAAAGTTTTGTGAGAAGTTCAAAGAGGCCACTCAGGCGCTGACATTCAATAAAACAATGAAAAACAGTCTCCCTAGAGGAACAAAAAACACACTGATCACTGACACTGCTGTTAATCACAGAAACAAAAGCATTGACAGCTATAATACCATGCAGGACCCTCCACTGTAAGTCTCCATGCCTCTTAGGGAGAGGGGCTTTGTAAAGAGCCCTCCAGGCAGGCCGATGCCCTTTTCCTAGTTTAAAATAGGCTCTCCAAGGAGTGTCCACACAGGTGTTCAATCGGTCCTTGTTGAGTGCCATCACCACCAGTCTGTAGAGTGCCTTACCACTGGCTCCTCCAAAGTCCACACCAGTGGGAGCACAGAATGCCAGTAAGGAGCAAGGAGCGACGTCAAAGTCCATATAGAGCGTGAGAGAGGGAAAGGGGTCAGTGCTTTCTGGCTGCAGCGTGCCATTGCTAAAGTCCAAGAGTAGGGAGTGCTCAAGTCCATGAAGCTCCTGTTTCCAGTGTGCAAGAAGACCATCGATGAAACGATTCGACCTGACACCAAGATGAGCTGCTAAAGCTGAGGCGTTGTTGAGGCCAGGACCAGCCAGTTCCACCACTTGCTTCAGAGTGAGAATGTTCCTGGAACACAGCCTATCAAGGAAGGTCCTTCCAACTCCCGGCAGGACACCAAGGCGACCACCAAAAACCAGCGGCTCCCTCAACAACCAGTAGAGGGAATCGCATGGCCCTCTTTGTTTTTTAAAAAGAGTCCACACTGAAAAGAGACTGCGGTAAAAACTGGGTAAAGACAGTGCATTAGAGTTCTTAAAATCCATTAAAAACACAGGGAGGTCTAGCCCAAGCCCAAGGACTCTCTGTAAAATAACACAGGCCAAAGGCCTCCATACCAGGTCCTGGGGGCCCGTCAGCAGTCTCTGTATGAAAGTCAGTCTAAAAGCAGCACCTCTACTAGCTAAATGAATCACTCCTTGCCCCCCCTCCTCTTTGGGAAGAAATAACAGGGCTTGAGGAACCCAGTGGAGTCCACCCCCCCAAAAAAAGTCCACCAAAACAGACTGAATTTTGGACAACAAACCAGCAGGGGGGTCCATGCACATGAGGCGGTGCCACAGGGATGAGGAAACAAGATTATTTAAAATGAGCACTCTTCCTCTAAAAGATATTCTTGGCATTAGCCACTTCCACTTGTTTAGTCTCCCGTTAATCTTCTCTATGACCCCATCCCAATTTTTTTGCTCAAACTGCTGATTTCCAATAAAGACACCAAGATACTTAAAACCTCCTTTTTTCCAAATCAACCCACCCGGCAGCGTAAGCTGATTTTCTAGTTTCTCCCCCACCATCAGAGCCTCGCTTTTTCCCCAGTTTATCTTTGCAGAGGAAAGTTGGCCAAAAGATTGACACTCCTAACCAGAACGTCAATGTCACTCTGCTTGTTTAGCAGAATGACTACATCATCTGCATAGGCCGACAGCTTGAACGTGGTGTCACAGCCAGGAAAAGTAACTCCTGATAGATCCCTTCTCAGGCAGTGAAGCAAAGGCTCTATGGCGAGGGAGTACAGCATCCCTGAGAGAGGGCAGCCCTGCCGAACCCCCCTCTGGACTTTTAAAGGGGCAGACAGGCCCCCATTTATCTTCAGCACACTCTCAATGTCACTGTACAAGACCCGTATCCTGGCTATGAAGCCTGGGCTGAACCCAAAAGCTGTTAAAACTGTCCATAAATATTGGTGTTCAACCCGATCAAACGCCTTTTCCTGGTCAATTGAAATCAAACCAGTTTCTACCGCCAATGAACCAGAGACCTCCAAAATATCCCGAATTAAAGTGATGTTGTCACTAATCAGCCTGCCAGGCACACAGTAAGTCTGGTCTACATGAATGAGCTCGCTCATCACCTTTCTCAGTCTTCGGGCCAGAGCTTTTGAGAGAATCTTGTAGTCTGTGCAGAGCAGAGAGACTGGCCTCCAGTTCTTTAGGCTCTGGAGGTCCCCCTTTTTCGGCAACAGTGTGATGATGGCCCTCCTGCAGGTCGTGGGTAGGGTCCCCCTTTCCAAGCTATCTTGGAGAACCTCCAGCAGGTCTGGACCAAGCAGGGGCCAGAATTCCTTAAAAAAGTCCACAGAGAGACCATCTATGCCTGGTGATTTTCCATTCTGGAGGCTCATTAGTGCCGTATACAGCTCAGACAGAGACAGTGGAGCATCCAAGCCGGCAACAAGGTCCTCTGAGAGCACTGGAAGACCATCAAGGAAAACCTGGCCCAGTGACGTGTCCTCCCTCCACTCTGCTCTAAACAATTCACTGTAAAAGCTAGCAGCGTGTTTCCTGATCTCTGCTGCTGTGGAGATTGTTCTCCCGTCATCGCCCAACAAGGAGTGAATGAGCTTTCTCTGTCCATTTTTCCCCTCCAGTCCAAAAAAGTACTGGGAGGGCGAGTCCATCAGAGCTACATCCATGTAGCGTGAGCGGACCAGAGCACCCTGTGCGGTGACCCCTAGCAAGCTAGCCAAGGCTGACCTTTTTGACTTGAGAGCCTCTAAGTGCTCCTGTTTTCCTGTAGAACTGAGCAACTCCTCTAGTTCTACCACCTCAGTCTCCAGAACTTTCAAGGATTGGGTCAAGCTACGAGTGACATTTTGAGTGTACTGTTGGCAGAGTTGTTTTATCTGGGCCTTACCAAAATCCCACCACAATTGGAGAGAACTAAAAGAGGGTTTTTGTTCCCTGTGTGACTTCCAAACATCATGAAAAACCTCTTTAAAAAACACATCATTTAAAAGTGTATTGTTAAAATGCCAAAAAGCACTCTTACACTTTACATTTTCAATAAACACAGAACAAAACGGCAGGCAGTGATCAGTGAAACCAACAGGACAGATACAACTATTTTTAAAAACACTCATTTGATGTTTAAAACCATAAAAACGGTCTAACCTAGCCATAGATAAAAGGTTATCTTTGACATGGCTCCAGGTGTACTGCCTCTGGTCCCCATGATGTGATCTCCACACATCGGCCATTTCATGTGTTTTCACCAGTTCTCTCAGCCTATTGGCAGAAGCAGGGTGAGGCTCCTGATGGTTCCTGTCTAGTCTGTGGTTTAATGTACAGTTAAAATCACCCCCCAGAAATAAAAAACTATTTGGATCACAGGACTTAACCGTATCCGAAAGCACGTCAAAGACCCTGATCCTCTCTGCTCTCTGTGTTGGCACATACACGTTTATAAAAACGAAGTTCACGTTTTCAAACTGTACCTTTAATAAGAGGAAATGACCTCTCACCACCTCTTCTACCTCATAAGAGACAGGCACACAACCCCTAGAGAAAAGTACAGCCACCCCCCCCACTGCTACTGGATTTGTGGCTAAAAAAAATGCAGCCATCCCACTCTTTTCTCCAATGGCTCTCAATGTCCACAGTGCTGTGAGTCTCCTGGACCATCAGCACGTCAAGTTTCTTTAAATTAAAAAGCTTGTATAAAGAGGCCCTTTTTACATCATCCCTGGCCCCATTAATATTGAGAGTGCCAATTCTAAGGTGGGGCATTAAAAAGGATAAAAATAGGGTACAGTAAAAAAACACACACATAGCATAAAAGGGAAGAAACAAACTAAGAGTCAACATGACTGTTAGTAATTTGCAATTTCAGTTTAGCAACCAGTTTCTTTAAACGATAAATTTCCTGATCAGTGAAAGTCTCATTCCCATCGTTCAGTTTCATAAATTTGCGAGCTGATGCCACGAATAACTCCAGATCTGGAAAGTAATTTTCCACTTTCACAGCTCTGCTCCCCTTAGTCACCTGGAGAAATTGCCTAATTTTAGTAAAACAATAGGAGCTTTGCTCCTCCTGCGTCTGCGTCTGCATCAGTTCAGACTCATCTCCACTTTCATCAGAAGCGCTCTCATTCAGTAAATCTAAATTCCCAACCCTACTAGATTTAGCAGAGCTCTGCAAGTTTTCCGCACTTTTCCTTTTTTGTGCAGCTTTAAAAGGATCCTCTTCAACAAAACTACATTCCTGCATTTCTTCATGAAACGCAACGTTTGTCATGCAGTGTTTGCTCTGTGTGTCCGCTACAGCCTCAAACCGCTCCTCCCCCGCCTGCAAAGTCTGTTCATTCACGTTCCTTCGTTTAACTGCACTTTTACTTACACCCTCCACCTGTTTACCCCGGGCGACAGACTCGTCACAATGATCAGAGCTGCCGCCAGACAGAAATTCCCCACCATCACTGTTTGGGGGGACAACTACCGCGCCCGCCGCGGCCACCCCAGCAGAGGCGGCCGCCCCAGCACAAGCGGACGCGGATGCGGACGCGGACGCCCCCGCAGAAGTAGAAGCGGACGCGGCCGACCGCCCCAGCAGAAGCGGGCGCCGCAGCGGCATCCGCCGCACCACATGTAGCGCGACCCTCCGGACCACCAGAAACAGCGGCGTCACCTTTCTTACCGCCAGTGCTCTTTGTGTTCGCCTTTTCAGGACATGACCTAATAAGATGGCCTTCTGCGCCACACGCAAAACACTTCATGGTTTCAGATGTTGCAAACACCAAGTAGCTAAAGCCGTCAATCCTGAAATTAAAAGACGCGTTCAGTTCAGCAGAGCTGTCTTTCAACACCATGAAACACTGCCTCCTATGACATACAACATGCTTCAGCAGGGGTGATTTACTACCCAGAGAGACCATTCTGATAGGGGACACAACCTGGCCAAAACGGGACAACTCTCTAATCAGCTGATCATTTTTAACGAAAGGAGGAGCGTTTGAGATGGTGATCCTCCTAGACGGATTCGCCAGCGGTAAAACGGGAGTAAAAGTGTCACCTATGACCACTCCCTGTGCCACCACCTGATCAGCTTTCTCAGTCGAATCCAGAAAGATCACAATTGCGCTGTTCATCCTCGATGCTGATTTTATGCTGCCATGCCCAACCACCTGTCCTACAGCGAGGCTGGCCTCCTCCACAGAACAGGGAACTGTCGGGAGGATTCTCACACCATGACGCCGGGTTAAGCGCTCAAACTCCACACCACCATCAATCACCGGCATGATGCCGGCCGGGAAAAACCGGCAGCAGAAGCTACCGTCCCCCAACACACTCACTCCAACACTCACACCCCAGCACACACACACTCAACCCACTATATTAAACACACACACCTCAAACACACAAGATAGAGAAAAAGTTAGAAAATACAAAGTTTAAAGTACTCACTCGACACCACTCCACACCCCTGCTCCCACAAACGCCCACGCATGCGCACGAGAGAGAGAGAGAGAGAGAGAGAGAGAGAGAGAGAGAGAGAGACAGAGACACACACACACACAGTGCGGAGCATTGTGGTTGGTGAATGTGCAGCAGAAATTCTAAGCTCTCTCTCCTCGGATGCGGCGGGCCAGCTCGATGTCTTTGGGCATGATGGTGACCCTCTTGGCGTGGATGGCGCACAGGTTGGTGTCCTCGAAGAGACCCACCAGGTAGGCCTCGCTGGCCTCCTGCAGAGCCATGACGGCGGAGCTTTGGAAGCGCAGGTCGGTCTTGAAGTGCTGAGCGATCTCCCTCACCAGGCGCTGGAAGGGCAGCTTACGGATGAGCAGCTCCGTGGATTTCTGGTAGCGACGGATCTCTCTCAGAGCCACGGTACCGGGCCTGTAACGGTGAGGCTTCTTCACTCCGCCGGTGGTCAGAGCGCTTTTCCGAGCAGCCTTGGTGGCTAGCTGCTTCCTGGGGGGCTTTTTCCTCCAGTAGATTTACGGGCAGTCTGCTTGGTTCTTGCCATTGCTCTTTATTATTCTGTCTTATATTTCTTGCACGCTGCCTAAACTCCAGCCCGGCACCCGCGTCGTTTTCACTACAGTTCCCCGGTATGTCGAGTTTCTCTGTTAGCACCGGGTGGCGGTTGAGTGCTAGCTAGCTCTTCCCTGCTGTATCGTCTCCTGCTGTAAACAGTGGCTCCGTCTGCCAACTCGGGAGACCTTTGGGGCGATCTGTGTGTCCGTGATATATATATAGAGTGAAATTAAACATTCACTTGTTTACTCACTCTCTTGCTTGCACCTATTCATTTGGCAGCGCTCAGGGATTCTGACAACATGACGGGCCCCAGGCCACCAGCGGGGCCCCTAGGCACCCGACAGAAGGAGGACAGCAGGGGGAACATCGACCCCTACACTGCAAAAAATGACTTCTTAGTAAGAAAAAATATCTGAAAACAAGGATACAATTCTTGTTTTTTGTCTGACAAGATATTTTTTCTTGTCGTGCAGTTTTCTGTAAGAAAATCTGACCTATTATAAGATTTTTTCCCCTTGTTTTAAGCAATTTAATCTGGTTTCAAGTAAGAAATTTCTGCCAATGGAGCAAGAAAATTTTACTTATGAAATTTCTTAAAACAAGTATAATTTTTTTGCCCGGAAATTTATACTTGTTTCAAGCAGTTTGATAAGTAAAATTTTTTTGCTCCATTGGCAGAAATTTCTTGCTTGAAACCAGATTAAATTGCTTAAAACAAGGAAAAAAATCTTATAATAGGTCAGATTTTCTTACAGAAAACTGCACGACAAGAAAAAATATCTTGTCAGACAAAAAACAAGAATTGTCTCCTTGATTTCAGATATTTTTTCTTACTAAGAAGTCATTTTTTGCAGTGTATCACCCATGCACAAATCATGATGGGTGTGTGTTAGTTGTGTGGTGTGATTGTGTTCAGGTGTGTGAACTAAAAAGTGCAGTTAAAATTGGGGGGATGGTGTGTTGGATTACCGCTAGCCACTACTATAGGCAGTGGGGCTCCCATCCACCAAGCCCTCAGTGTCTACAATGTAATTAAAATTGAGGTGAGGCTGGCCCCGCTGCACACTAGAAAGAAGGATCCTCTTCACTGACACAGTATGGCACACCCCGACCCCAAAACCCTAAGTTCAATAAGATGTATGTTCCACCCAGAATTGGGAGGAAGGGCAGGGGTAAGACTGGGAGGGAGGCGATCCAAAGGAGAGTCCGTCTCCCCCCAGAAGCCAGCTCCCAAAGTCACTTAGGAGGCCACCCACTGCCCCCAGATCCCAACCCAGGGCGAGGGCCACCAAGCTGAGCAGCCCAGGACCCGCCAGCGTCACACCCCAGCACTCCCCAGTACCACAGGCATGATGGACCCGCCACACTCACACTTATTCTCACACATCTTGTACACACAAATATACATATTAATGATAACAAAAATGAATAATGGGTTGGACCCAAACAGTGCTCTACATGCCAAGCGATACCCCACAGCACCTACCACGAGCCCACCAGCCACCCACCCCAGACATACTGTACATCAACTGCGGCAGGCTCCCCTGCAGCCACAGCCTACCGGGGGCAAACCGACGGAAACACTGCCATAAACCCATACCAACGCCCACCCCACCCCCCCGGCCACACCTAAGCACCCACACACACCCACATCCGGCGCCACGGACACCGGAGGCAAAGCGGCTAAGCGCCCCGCCCCGTGACACATCAGCAGGATGGCCGGGAAAAGCAGGTCCTTAACCGTCAACTCCCAGGCCACCAGATGGCCCGCCCCACCCCGTCACCTAACAAGGTCTTCCCGCCCACATACACACCCTCCACCCCTGTATGTCCCTCCACAGGTACTTGTACCCACACATACACACACACACACGACCAAACACACACGCTCTCATGTTCTCCACATACCCCAAAATATCCTTTACACCTACACAATCACGGCAACTTTATGATGTAATCTTTTAAACATTAAATCTTCAATATTATCTGTTTCTAGTCAAATTTGTTGCTTTTCGCTTCCTTGTTTTGCTCATGGTGCGCTGTGGTTAATGATGCTGTAATGTCACGTATTATCCAATCAGTACAAAGTCAGTGCAAAACCCCGCCCACACCTCTAGAAGCCAGAGTATGAGGAGAGAGCGATGACTAAACTTTTATTAATAAAAAAATACATATTTTGACTGAATAACTCCATACTCAGGGATGCACACCCTTGTGACCTCAGCAAAACACGTACAAAATCTTCGGTCAGTCTGATGAACGGATCAAAAGATATGCGTGGAACAGACACACACACACACACACACACACACACACACACACACACACACACACACACACACACAGACAGAGATTCTGTGAATTTATAGATAGATGTGTGGGGGCATTTTTGATAAAAAGGAAAGGGTTCTTATACTTAAACATGTCCGACAACAAAAATAACTCTGGTGTTTCATACTGGCACAAAATCTTCTTGCGCTGCAGAGAATAAACAGCCCGCAGCATCCGTTTCATCTCTCTAATGCTTCATTTTCATTCTGGCATGGCTACCCAAGGCTTTTTCTTCAGTTGTCAAGAGGTTTCGTGGGCCGCAGCTGGGAGCAGCTGAAGTGGTTATCAGAAAACATCCTCAGAGCTCCGCAACGGGTCCAGCTGTGAATAACATGTCTGAAAAACAAAACCAACAGTGAGGCATTCTTAAAACTGACAACAACTCACACCTGTAATCACCAAAACTAATTAAATACATGTAAAAAACTAACATTTTGGAGGTTTCTGCAGCAAATTCGGTGTTAAAACCAGGAAAAAAGAAACAGTCTGAAAGGTCTTGTATTTCCTTTTGTAACCCCACTATGGAGCTGTAGGACACCTGGACATCCTGAAGAAGGACCCCAGAGTTGAAATGCTGCAATGCATGATCAGAAAAACTTCAACTTCCAGGTGCATATTATGTTGCCATTTAGTCAGGGTCCACAGGACAGTAGCATTAATAGTTATTTCAGACAGTAATTGTCATGGCACCCGCAGGGCTATCATCAATCTCAGCTGCACGGACACCTGCTGCCAATCATCAGCGGGCGTTAAAAGCCGGACCTGCCTGTGACTCAGCACGGAGCCGTCTGTCAAACTCCCGAGGACACATCTCTCATCTACAGCCACGTCCTGGCTCTTCATCTTCCCAAAAGCAATGCGTCGCCGCACGTAAGCTTAATATCAACTTACCTTGTCAAGTTCATCTCCCCTGTGCACAGGTGGATCTCCCTGGCAGCGGATTTTCTCTCCCCGGCGGCGGTTCAGCTCCACACCTGCATCAGGGTAAATCGCACTCCTCCCTGCACGAAGGCCGACGCCGTCTTCCTGGCTGTCGCCCTCAAGGCAAGCCTGAGCCCTCCATCACCATCTGCAAAAGTAAGCGGTCGTCATTATTACGCCCTTAGTGCTGGTGCTGAGTTAATACCTCTGTTTTGTCTTCATAGGGTTGCCAGGCTGAACGGCGTCCAGCTCTCCCCCAGCACGAGTCCAGCACTGCACACACCACACTGTACATACACGCACGCATTCACACGACACGGGTTACTAATAAAAGGATAATTGTATTTCCCTCGAGTCTGTCTTTTGTCCCCAGGGTCCAGAATTATGCCAGTACGGCTCCGTCAGATCAACCCAGCTGACAGTGTGCTAGCACACCGTTTTAACACCTTAGAAGCTCGAGTGGAACAGTTAACATACCAACAGAACGTTATCCTTAGTCAGCTAACCCTAATTAACAGCCGGTTTGATCGTCTGGACGGACAACGGACGTTCCCGCCGGCTTCCGGGGTCTCGTCAGGCCCCACTAGCCCCCCTCCTAGTCAAGCTAGTCAGACTCCATGGACCTGTCTCACACCGGTGCCCACCTCCGCACGCTTCAGCGGTAAGCTCAGGGAGGCCCGCGGGTTTATTCTTCAATGTGAGACGGTCTTCCAGCGGGTGCCAGGGGACTTTCCCACTGATCACAGCAGGGTAGGCTACATTGCTAACTTGCTAGACGGTAGAGCGCTAGCTTGGGCCTACGCCGTTATGGCCAAGCCCAGTTATGCTAACCTTACATATCAATGGTTTCTTGCCGATTTTCACGAGGTGTTTGATCATTCCGACCGGGATAGCGTGCTTACCACTCGGTTGTTAAATCTCCGACAGGGCGGTAGATCTGCGGCGGACTACACTGTCGATTTCCGGGTGGTGGCCACTGAGGTTGGGTGGGAGGACGCCTCGTTGTGCAGCATTTTTATCCGGAGCCTAAGCCCTAGCCTCAGGGATGAGCTAGCTAGGTTGGATAAACCAGAGAAACTCACTGAGCTGATTTCTCTTACCATAAGTTTGGATAACAGGCTGAGGGAATGAGCAGCCGAGCGAAGAGCTTCTAGCCGCTCAGGCGCACAGTTTTTTCGTTCCTCGCAGTCATCCCAATTGGCCCTGCCCTCACCAGAAATACTAGAAGGGCAGGAGGATATGGTAATCGGGAGCTCCAAGATTCCGCTAGCGGAGAGACAATGCCGTAGGGAATTAGGGCTGTGTATGTATTGTGGGAGTAGTGAACACAAGGTGGAGAATTTCATCATTCGGCCAAAAGAAGGGGTCCATGCGTCGCAGTAGGGGGACTCACGGACGCATCTCAGTCAAAGCCCCTCACTTGTTGCCTCGTGTCCATTAGATTTATCCACAAACACACTGAATACTCCACTCATGCACTGATTGACTCTGGGGCTGAGCAGAGTTTTATATCAGGAGACCTGGCAACCCAGTTAGGGCTCCCCTGTCATACTCTCCAGCCTCCGCTCAGACTGATAGCCCTATCCAAAGCCCCCTTAACGACTGTCTCAGCAGACCGCTCCAGTGTCCGTGATTGTTTCGGGGAACCATCGAGAGGACCTACGCCTACTGGTGCTGCCCTCCTCCATGTCCCCGGTCCTCCTGGACTACCCCTGGCTGTGGCTGCATAATCCGTCTTTTGACTGGCAGACAGGAAACATCACATCTTGAAGTTTGTTCTGCCTCAGCACGTGTCTGCAGTCCGCGGCATGTGCCCCGTCGGTGTCTTTGGCCTCCTGCGCCTCCTCCCCCCCCCCAGATCTGTCTATGGTGCCACCTGAATACCATGATCTGGGGAGGGTGTTCAGTAAGTCGCAGGCGCTGTCACTTCCCCCCCACCGCCCCACGACTGTGCAATTAATCTCCGGGCTGGTGCCCCGCTGCCGTCAAGCAGCCTATACAGCTTGTCTGCTCCGGAGAGGGAGGCGATGGATACTTACATTAAGGAGTCGCTCAGCTCGGGCATCATCTGCCCATCCTCCTCGGCAGTGGGGGCAGGATTCTTCTTCGTCGGTAAGAAGGATGGTTCCCTGCGGCCATGTATCAATTTCAGGGGGCTCAACGACATCACGGTAAAGGGTAAGTACACCCTGCCCCTCATGGACAAGGCTTTCGACTCCCTCCAGGGGGCCTCTTGGTTCACCAAGCTCGACCTCCGCAACGCGTACCATCTCGTGCGGATTAAGGAGGGAGATGAGTGGAAGACGGGATTCCGGACCCCAAGCGGCCACTTCAAATATCTGGTGATGCCGTTTGGGTTGACCAACATGCCGGCCATCTTCCAGCGCCTGATAAATGACGTTCTCCGAGATTTCCGAGGCACCTTTGTCTTCATCTACCTGGATGACATTCTCATCTCCTCCCGGTCATTAGAGGAGCACCGGGTGCATGTGAGACGGGTCCTCCAATGACTCCTGGAGAACAAGCTGTTCGTGAAGGCTGAGAAATGTGAGTTCCACACTAACAAGACTTCATTTCTCGGCTTTGTGATCTCCCACAACCAGGTTCTCCCCGATCCAGCCAAGGTCAAGGCGGTGGTGGATTGCCCCCCCCCCATCCAGGAAGCAGCTCCAGCAGTTCCTAGGGTTTGCCAATTTTTATCGCCGCTTTGTTCTCAGGTATAGCATGGTTGCCCGCCCCCTGACCTGTCTCACGTCCCCGAGGGTTCCCTTCCATTGGACGGGGGAGGCTGCAGCGGCGTTCAACACCCTCAAGAGGGAGTTCTCATCGGCCCGCATCCTTACGCAGGTGGACCCGTCCCTCCAGTGCTTGGTTGAGGTGGATGCATCGGACTCCGGGGTGGGGGCAGTGCTCTCCCAGCGCTCTCCTATAGACAGGGTGGTCCGTCCCTGCGCCTTCTTCTCGCACCGCCTGTCTCCAGCAGAGAGAAACTACAACATCGGCGACAGGGAGCTCCTGGCGGTGAAGCTCGCGTTGGAGGAATGGCGCCACTGGTTGGAGGGGGCTGCCCAGCCTTTTGTAGTTTGGACTGACCACAAGAACTTGGAATACCTGAGGACCGCTAAGCGGTTGAATTCCCAACAGGCCCACTGGTCCCTGTTCTTTGGTTGGTTTGACTTTACGATCACCTACTGGGCCGGGGCCAAGAACGCCAAACCGGACGCCCTTTCTAGGCAATTCTCGGCGGAGGTATCAGAGGACTGGGAGCAGACCATCCTTCCTCAATCCTGTGTTGTTGACGCCCTCTCGTGGGACATCAGGGAGAAGGTGGTGAAGGCGTTGGAGGCTGAGCCCGATCCTGGATGTGGTCCCTCAGAGCGGCTGTTCGTCCCCACAGCGGTCCAGGGTGAAGTGATTCAGTGGGCCCTTGCCTCGAAATTTGCATGCCATCCAGGGGTGTCCCGCATGATTGAACTCCTCCAAAGGTCGTTCTGGTGACCCGGGCTGCGAAGGGACATTACTGCTTACATCCGGGCCTGCGCTCAGTGTGCCACCGGGAAGTCATCTTCTTCTCCACCAGCCGGGCTCCTTCATCCCCTGCCAGTTCCTAGCCGCCCCTGGTCCCACATCGCCCTGGATTTTGTGACGGGTCTCCTGCCGTCTAACCACTTCACTACAGTCCTTACCATCGTCGATCGTTTCTCCAAGGCTGCCCACTTTGTTCCCCTCCGGGGGTTACCGACGGCACGGGAGACAGCGGACCTCTTGGTGCAGCATGTCATACACCTCCACGGGATCCCCACTGATGTCGTCTCTGATCTTGGCCCCAATTCGTGTCCCAGGTTTGGAGGGCGTTCTGTCACGCACTGGGGTCAACGGTAAGCCTGTCATCTGGATATCACCCGCAGAGCAATGGGCAGCGCGACAGGTGAATCAAGAACTGGAGGCCGCCCTACTCTGCGTCATCGCCTCCAGTCCATCTTCTTGGAGCAGCCACCTGCCATGGATCGAGTACGCCCATAACTCTACGGTTTCCTCGGCAATTGGGATGTCCCTTTTCAGGGCCTCCTTAGGGTATGACCCCCCACTGTTTCCTGAGGAGGAGAAGGAAGTCGCGGTGCCTTCTGTCCGCGCTCATGTGAGGCGCTGCCGCCGGCTCTGGACCACCACCCGCAGAGTTCTCCTTCGGACCACCGAACGTAACATCAGGACTTCTAACCGCCGCAGGAGACCGGCACCCGAGTACAAGGTGGGTCAGCAGGTATGGCTGTCAACACGAAATATCAGTTTGAAGGCTGAGAGGCGGAAGCTGGCCCAGCGTTTTATCAGGCCCTTCCCCATTGTTTGTGTGGTTAACCCCGTGGCTGTTCGCCTAGCTCTCCCCCCCTCCCTCAGCATCTGTCCAACATTCCATGTTTCACAGGTGAAACCTGTTTGCTCCAGTCCCCTCTGTCCTTGGGAGGCGGACAGATCCGGTGTGGGGAGTCAATGCCGTCCTGGATGTCCGCCGCCGGGGTCGCGGCCTGCAATACCTGGTGGACTGGGAGGGGTACAGCCCCGAGTGGAGGTCCTGGGTACGTCCGTCATTCATCCTCGACAAAAAAATCATCAGGGACTTTCACCGGACGCACCCAGGTAAGATAGGGCAGATGCCAGGAGGCACCTCTAGAGGGGGGAGTACTGTCATGGTGCCCGCAGGGCCATCATCAATCTCAGCTGCATGCACACCTGCTGCCAATCATCAGCGGGCATTAAAAGCCGGACCTGCCTGTGACTCAGCACGGAGCCATCTGTCAAACTCCCGAGGAAA
The DNA here is from genome assembly GCA_020510985.1 of Pholidichthys leucotaenia. Classification (NCBI taxonomy): domain Eukaryota; kingdom Metazoa; phylum Chordata; class Actinopteri; order Cichliformes; family Pholidichthyidae; genus Pholidichthys; species Pholidichthys leucotaenia. The sequence continues at coordinate 98,389,274 of CM035841.1, read as the reverse complement.
CATCTCTCGTCTACAGCCACGTCCTGGCTCTTCATCTTCCCAAAAGCAACGCGTCGCCGCACGTAAGTTTAATATCAACTTACCTTGTCAAGTTCACCTCCCCTGCGCACAGGTGGATCTCCCTGGCGGCGGATTCTCTCTCCCTGGCGGCGGTTAAGCTCCACACCTGCATCAGGGTAACTCACACTCCTCCCTGCATGAAGGCCAACGCCGTCTTCCTGGCTGTCGCCCTCAAGGCAAACCTGAGCCCTCCATCACCATCTGCAAAAGTAAGCGGTTGTCATTATCACGCCCTTAGTGCTGGTGCTGAGTTAATACCTCTGTTTTGTCTTCATAAGGTTGCCAGGCTGAACAGCGTCCAGCTCTCCCCCAGCACGAGTCCAGCACTGCACACACCACACTGTACATGCATGCACTCATTCACACTACACGGGTTACTAATAAAAGGATAATTGTATTTCCCCCGAGTCTGTCTTTTGTCCCCTAGGTCCAGAATTATGTCAGTAATAAACTCAAGAAGGAAGATGGTAACCCCTGTGGATTGCCATTCTATCATGGTGGTAGTGGTTTTGAAGATGGTGATGGAGGGCTCAGGTTTGCCTTGAGGGCGACAGCCAGAAAGACGGCGTTGGCCTTGGGCGCATGCGCACGCAGCGACCGGCAGCTGGTGAACAAAGTCCGTTGTCTGTGTGTCTGTTTTTACCCACTTTAATGTGTTTTTAACGAAATTCTCTGTCGTTTTTGTCCTGGAATGTTTGTGAACTGTATGGCGAAGAGCTCCCTGGTTCCATCAATATGGATTTCCTCCCCATTTTTGCACTGCTGCTACTTTCACACCGGCTCTGTGTCTCTGAGGTAAGCACGATCGTGATCATGCCGGGGACAATTCAATATTCCAGGGACATGTTGCTGCATTTAAACACGGATGATGCAGCATCTGTGATTGATTCTATGCCGCAACTGTCGGACTTTATTTTGAGAGACGTTCATGGACACAGCGATGAAAAGAGAGACAAGAGAAGGAGGTGCGGAAAGCGTGGAGGCGTGAAACTATGCCTGAGGAGACGTCAGTTTGGTAACATTCCTCTTCCTTCAATGATTTTGGGGAACGTACAATCTCTGAGGAACAAGGTGGATGAAATTCAAGGGAATGTACGCCACCAGAAGGACTTCAAGAACTGCTGTGTCATGGCTTACATGGAGACTTGGCTTAATGCACATGACCGGGACGCGGACCTGTGGATTGACGGCTTTGGAGCCCCACTCTGCTTGGATCGGCAGGAAGAGGTAACGGGGAAAAGTCAGGGGGGCGGCGTATGTTTATATATTATTAAACAGTACTGCACATCTGTCATGGTCAGAGAGCGCATCTGTACACCCGATGTGGAGCTTCTGTCCGTATCGCTACGCCCCTTTTATCTGCCTCGCGAGTTCCCCCAACTTTTCATAACGACTGTGTACATTCACCCGAGGGCACACGCTGAGTCCGCCTCCAGCACCGTCTTTGATGTGGTCCAGCGGCTGCAGTCAATATCCCCAGAGGCGCCAAACTTTAATCTTGGGGATTTTAACCATGTTTCTTTAAAGAAGACACTTAAAAACTTTTATCAGTATGTCTCCTGCCCAACCAGGCGAAAAAAGACATTGGGCCTGTGCTATGGATCCATTGAGAGGGCCTATAAATCACTCCCCCTTCCTCCTTTAGGATCCTCAGATCACAACTGTGTACATTTGCTGCCCACATATAAAACTGCTCTCAGAAGAGGCAAGGTGGAGACCAGAGACATAAACGTGTGGACAGAGGATTCAGTGCACTGCCTCCAGGAATGCTTTAACTGTACGGACTGGGAGGTTTTCACACTGTTCTGCGGGGATGATTTGGACTCTTTGGTCGACGTCACATGCTCATACATGGCTTTCTGTAAAAATATGATTGTTCCACGTAAATGTGTCAAAATATATCCCAACAACAAGCCATGGGTTACAAAATCAGATAAAACCTGCTTACAGAGGAAAGCACTTGCCTTTAAACAGGGGTCTGTTTCTGAGCTACAGGTTGCCACAAAAGAGCTGAAGTCCGAAATTTTAAGAGCAAAACAGAATTATAAATCAGAATTGGAAAGTAAGATGGCAACAAAGAAACTTGGTTCAGCCTGGGCCAGTATGAAAACTATTGCAGGCCTTCAGAGCACAGAGCACAGTAATCGTGTGTTTTTAGATGGTTTTAATTCAGACACAGAGCTGGCTAATGCTCTTAATTGCTTTCATAGTTGTTTTGACTCCTTTGATTTTAGCACTGAAACCCAAGATTTGAAACAGAAACCCAAAAACAATCAGCACTTTAATATTGAGGTGCAGGATATTAAAAGGGAGTTCTGTGCTGTAAAAGTGAACAAAAGTCAGAGCCTTGATAATATATGCGGGCGCTTGGTAAAGTCCTGTGCACATGAACTGAGTCCTGTATTTCATTACATTTTCAATAAGTCTTTACAGACACAACATGTGCCCAAGATCTGGAAAGATGCCGTGGTTGTTCCTGCTCCAAAATCCAGCTGTCCTAAAACGGTAAACGACTTTAGACCAGTTGCTTTGACTTCAATTTTAATGAAAATTTTTGAAAAACTGGTCAGATGTGAAGCCCTAAAGCAGATTGAACATGCATTGGATCCTCTGCAGTTTTCCTATAGGCCTCACAGAGGAGTGAAGGACGCCACTGTCACTCTGTCTAACATGCTTTTTATACATCTGGATTTTAATGGGACACACGCCAGGCTTTTATTTGTGGACTTTTCCTCCGCCTTTAATACAATCCAACCTCATATTTTAGTTGAAAGGCTCTTGCAACAATTTGATTTGAGCAATAATCTGGTGGGTTGGATTCTGGATTTCTTAACCAAAAGGACACAGAGAGTAAGGGTCAATGGTACATTGTCTGACCTAAAGTGCTCTTCTGCTGGCTCTCCTCAGGGGTGTGTGTTGTCACCACTACTCTTCATCCTGTACACAAACATGTGCCGGAACAGACATGACAACAGACACATTATAAAGTATGCTGATGATTCAGTTATTGTCAGTCTCCTCCAGGATGGTGAGAGTGGCCACGGCCCAGTAGTTGATGATTTTGTTCACTGGTGTGAGGATTCCTACCTGCAGCTGAATACGACAAAAACTAAATATATGATTATTGACTTTAGGAGGAAAACTCCGAGGCACAAAGTCACTGTACTAAAAGGTCAGACCACTGAATGTGTACAATCCTACAAATATCTTGGGATGATTATTGATAGTAATTTAAACTTTGAAGAGAACTGTGAAAGGGTGTGCAAAAAAGGGTCAGCAACATTTGCATTGCTTGAGGAAACTTGCACGCTTCCAAATTGATCGAACCATAATGACAATGTTTTATCAGGCTTTTATTGAATCTGTTTTATCATTTTCTTTAGTGTCATGGTTTGGTCAGATAAAACTGAAACAGAGGAAATCCTTGGATCAGGTAGTTAGACGGTCCAGTCGTTTGCTTGGTGAGTCACAGCTGAGCCTAACATCCCTGTACACCAGACAAGTACAGAGGATGGCTACCTCCATTTTAAATGATGACTCCCACCTTTTGCACTGCAACTTTCAGCTTTTTCCCTCAAGACAGAGGTTTGCTGTCCCAAAAAGCAAAACCCAGCTTTACAAAAACAGCTTTGTTCCTGCTGCTGTCAAAGAGTTGAACAAGTTGTAACAATATATTGCACATAATTTAGGTACCTATTTATTAACTCCATTTTGTATTCACTTATTTTTGTAGGATTTTATTTTGGGTTCTAAATCTTTTATTGGGTTTTAGGCCTTTGAGTTTTTAACCTCTTTGACTAGTCTTTAACTTTTTAATACGACCCTTCTCTCTTACCTCTGGTTTTTCTCTCATCTCTTTGTCTTTATACCCTGACTGATGGAGCCTTGAGTATTTTTATCATGTTTATAGTCAGCTTCATGTGTGCCTGTGTTTGTGTTTATGTTGAATGTAACTGTGGCTTGTAAATATGGATGTCACCAGACTGCAAAACAAATCTACCTACGGGTACAAATAAAGTAACCCGAACCTGAACCTGGTGGTGGTGGTGGTGGGGGGGGGGGGGTTGCATGGTGTTTGAAAATGTGCTAACTTCTTCATGTAATTTTGGAACTTTCCCATAAATATGCCACTTTTTTTTTTAACTGTAGTAATGCACTTTTTTCTAATAAATTTGTTACTTTTTCCTTGTAAATTTGCTATTTTCTTGTAATTTTGTGATTTTTTTACCATACATTTTTCTTGTAAATTTTCAACAAATTGTAGTGTAAACTTGCAGTTTTTCTCTTAAATTTGTGGCTTTTTTTCTCTTAAATTTGTAACTTTTTTCTTGTAAATTTTCAATGTATTTACACATATATTTGGGACTTTTTTGTTAATTTGCAACTTTTTTCTAAATTTTTTATTAAATTATTAAATCATATTTGTGACATTTTTTCTTGAAAATTTGCTATTTTTTTCTTGTAAAATTGTAACTTTTTTCTCCTAAATGCTCTCTTTTTTCATAAAAAAATAATTTTCATTAAAAAAGGCAAGACGGCGCCCATCCAGGCAGACGTCTTTGCTCGTTCCGTTCACAAATTCAGTTCACTTTTTCTCCTTTTTTCCATGTTTGCTGCTCTTTCTACAGTGCATGAAGGTCATGCGCTGCTAACATACAACCGACAGACACTGCTAGACATTGCCAAGATGAGCAGCCATACGGAGTTTACTGGCTTCATACCACTCGATCAACAATGCATTGTGCGTCCATGCAGTGATCAGCACCACCGCCAGGAAGGCCCCAAAGCACCGAGCCCGCATGAGCATGCTGACCCCAAGGTAGCACATCGGAGGAGGTGTCGGAGATGAGGTAAAAGAGAAGGGCTACATGCTAGGCTAAGGGCTTGTGCCTGCCGACCACTGCTACCAAGCCTCTTGCTGGCTAAGGTACAGTCTTTGGAAAACAAGCTAGATTAACTAAGCGTAAGGATTGAAGACCAGTGGAAGATAAGAGTGCTGCGCCCTAATTTTCTGTGAGACCTGGCTCTCGAACAGAGTGCTGGAGTGCGCCATTCAACTACAGAAACACTCAACACAGCCTCGGGTAAGATGAGGGGAGGGTTTGTTGTGTGTTTATAAACAATTCATTGTGTGGAGATGAACAGACTGTTTACAAGCACTGTTCACCTGATATGGAGTTTTTACTGCTGAAATGACGTCCCTATTATCTACCGAGGGAATATACCGCTGTGTTTTTGGCCGCTGTCTACATTCGCCCGCAAAGCAACTACACAGTAGTGCTAAGGAAAGTCCATGACGTCATCAGCACAGTAGAGACGACCTATCCCGATGCTGCTTTTATTGTTCATCCATCCATCCATCTTCTACCCCTTTTCTGGAGGTCCAGGTCATGGAGGCAGCAGTTCAAGCAGAGAAGCCCAGACTTCCCTCTCCCCAGCCACCTTCTCCAGCTCTTAAAAGAGGATACCAAGGCGTTCCCAGACCAGCTGGGAGACATAGTCTCTCCAGCAAGTTTTGGTTCTGCCCCGGGGTCTCCTCCCAGTGGGACGTGCCCGAAACACCTCAAGTGGGAGGCGTCCAGGAGGCATTCTGAGCAGATGCCCATACTACCTCAACTGGCTCCTTTCAATGTGGAGGAGCAGCGGTTCTACTCTGAGCCTCTCCCAGTTGACTGAGCTCCTCACCCTATCTCTGAGGGTCAGTCCAGTAATCCTACGGAGAAAGTTCATTTCAGCCGCTTGTATCCGCGATCTTGCTCTTTTGGTTTTTATTGTTGTTGGTGAATTTAACCAGTGAAATTTATGGACTGTACTGCCTAAATATTTCCAGTATGTGGACATTCCCCCCTAAGATAAAAACACACTTGACCACGTTTACTCCAACATACGCGGCACTTACAGAGTGGTACCCCACCCCCATGTCGGACAGTCAAGATCACATCTCCCTGTTTATGTACCCAGCTTACAGACAAAAGCTGGAACAAACAAAGCCCGTTATTAAGCAAATGAAATGCTGGACTCGAGAGGTTGAGAGCACCCAGAAAGATTGTTTTGGCTGTACAGTTTGGGATGTGTTTAAAGCTGCAGCCACCCGAGAGAAATCTTCTGTAAACATACAGGAATATGCTGAGTATATGACTGGGTACATCAGCATGTGTGTTGATACCATTGTACCAACAGTACAAGTCATGAAGTTCCCCAACCAGAAGCCCTGGATCAACAGTCAGGTACGTCAGATGTTGCATGCTCGCTCTCTTGCTTTTAAATCAGGCAAGGTTGAGTACAAAGCTGCAAAGTATGGACCGAGGAAGGCTATAACAATAGCCAAGAGGAAGTACAGGGAAAAGCTGGACATCCTCTACTCCACTCCTGGCCTGGGGCGCATGTGGCAAGGCCTGCAACACATCACAGACTACAAGAGGACCACAGAGAGCCTGCCGGATGATCTCAACATCTTTTACATTCACTTTGAGACCACCAGCTACAGTGCAGACAGGAGACACACACTCACACAACCCCTTCCTCCACTAAAAGTCTCACCCGGCCAGGTAAACAAAGCACTGAGGAATTTTAACCCCCACAAGGCAGTAGGACTAGACAACATCACTGGGCCGGCCCTCAGAGCATGTGCTTCCGAGCTGACGTTCTCACATCCATTTTCAATCTCTCCCTCAACCAGAACATAGTCCCTTTCTGCTTCAAAACCACAACTATCATCCCCCTCCCCAAAAGGAACCCGCCGACCAGTCTGAATGATTACAGACCGGTAGCACTCACTCCAATCATCATTAAGTGCTTTGAGAGAGTGGTGCTGCCCCAATTCAGGATAGCATACCGGATACCCTTGACCCCCTGCAGTATGTCTACGGGCCCAACAGGTCTTCCTCGGATGCCATTGCTGTAGCACTCCATTATTCTCTCTCCCACCTGGATGATAAAGACTCCTACATTAGGATGCTCTTTGTCAACTAAAGCTCCGCCTTCAGCATGGCCATCCCCCACAAACTCACTGACAAACTGTCTTCACTTGGCCTGCACCCCACCCTCTGCGACTGGCTACTGGAATTTCTAACTGGCAGGCCCCAGTCTGTCAGAATGGGTAACAGGACCTCAGCCAGCATCATTACGTACACATACTGTATGTCCCACAGGGTTGTGTTCTCAGCCCCATCCTCTACAGCCTCTTCACCCATGACTGTGTTGCCTCTCACAAGGACAATATCATCTTAAAGTTCTTGGATGACACAGCAGTGACAGGACGCATCACTAGTGATGACGACGCAACCTACAGGAGGGAGGTGGCAAGCCTGGTGTCATGGCATGAGGACAATAACTTCACCCTCAACATGGACAAGACAAAGGAGATGATAGTGGACATTAGGAAGAGGAGGAGGAGACCCCATCGGCCGCTGTTCAACTAGGAGCTTGAGATGGAGAGGGTGAGCACCTTTAAATACCTGGGCATCCACATCAGCGAGGACCTTACGTGGACATACACCACCACAGAGCTGCTTAAGAGAGCTCAACAGCACCTGTACTTTCTGAGGAGGCTGATGAAGTCCGGCATGTACCCCAGGATCCTCAACAATTTCTGAAGCTGCATCATCAAGAGCGTCCTGACCAACTGCATCACTGTGTGGTATGGCAGCACTACTGCCCGGGACCTGCAGAGAGTGATGAAGACAGCGGAGAAGATCATCAGGACTCAACTCCCCTCTCTGCAGAGCATATACCACCGCAGAGTCCAATGGAGAGCTGGCGCCATCCTCCGGGACGCCACCAACCCCCAGCACAGAATGTTCACAATTCTTCCTTCATGCCGGAGGTACAGAAGTGTGAAATACAGGTCAACCAGACTGAAAAAAAACTCCTTTCCCACTGCCATCAGTAACTCCTGAACAAATAACAAACTCCCAAAACTCCGCCACACAGCTTTGCAAATAGGAACTCACACGCCAGTTGCTAAATTTGCACATTGCTCACTTGTACATTGTACATAGTCTTACCCCATCTGATGTCCATATGATCTCTGCTGTTAATTATCATGTACAGTTTACTGGTATTGTCATTATAGAGAAATTCTCACATGGTGCTAATTTGTAATTTGTGTACTGCTCATTTGCACATTGCTCATTTGCACACTGTACATAGGCTTATGCCATCTCCAGTTCATATCACCTCTGATATCAATATACCATTGTCCAGTATAGTCATCCAGTGAACTTTCAATTCCACTCTTCTTGTTTCCTCTAGCTTGACTGCTTTAACTGCTTTAGCTGTCCAAATTGCCTGTGTGTTATTAGTATTCATTAGTTTTAGTACTTAGTATCAATGTATGCTAAGGTGTTTGAATTGCCTTTCTGTGTGTATAGTGTGTGTTATTAGTATCCATTAGTATTAGGTGTGTTATTACCTTATTAGTATGTTGTGTACCTATTACCTTGGCATTCGTTCGGAGAGCAGAGAAAGAATTCCATTGCTCAGGAAATGTTGCATTTCTTTTTTTTTTTTTCCACAATATTTTTTATTGAACCTTTTTTTTTACAAACATGGCACAAACAGTCAAACACTAACACTAAAGTAATTTAAAAATTAAAAAAAACACTAACAACAACAAAAAAATGTACTAAAAACAACAACAACCAGCAAGTCAACAACAATGCTCCTCTGTTTAGTCTAATACATACATCGAATACATAATATACATTCACCAGTTTGGAATTTGCAAGGTCCACACACATCATTCACCTTCTTCTTCAGAAGTTATGTTTAATTTCTTTACATAACCAATGAAAGGTCTCCATATATTCTCATACACATTTTCCTTTAATTTCAGTATATATGTTATTCTTTCTAGTGGAAGGTTTGTTAACATCTGTCTTAACCACTGAGTCACATCTGGTCTATGAGTCTTTTTCCACAGTAGTGCAATACATTTTTTGGCATTAAGCAAACCGAGGTCTATGAATGCTCTTTCACTCTTATTAAAGTTATGTTTTTCTGGATACAGACCCAACAAAAACAGTTTAGGGTTCACTGTGAATTGTTTTGAAATTATTTTTTCAATTGTTACCCTCACCTCTTCCCAAAACATTCTGATTTTTCTACATTCCCATAAACAGTGAAATAGGGTTCCTTTACGTTCCATACATTTTGTGCATGTATCTGGTATGTTTTTGTTATATCTATTTAATTCCGCTGGTGTAACATACATCCCCATTAACCATTTAAAATGTATCTGTTCAAGACGTACATTTTTTGATTTGGTTTGACCTTCTGCACAAGCCATTTCCCATTGTTCCTCTGAAATTTCAATTTGCAGGTCTTCTTTCCAATAATTTAGTCTTTTCTGTGAGTTTTCACTTGAGAATAGTGTCAATGAGTTATAAAACTCTGAAATAATACCCTTTCTCTTACTATCTTTCGTCAAATTTTTTTCCAAGGATGAATAAGTAGGTCGGGTGAGAGCATTATTTTGATTTAATCGAATAAAATTTCTAAGCTGAAGATATTTAAAAAAATGTGTTCTATTAAGATTGAATTTAATCCTCAGTTCTTCAAAAGACTTTATGTTATCTGCGCGTGACAAATATAAGTCTTGAATCTTTTGAATCCCTTTTAAATTCCATAATTTAAATACAGCAACTGCTCTCCCTGGTGTAAAATATTGATTAACCCATATTGGGCTAAATTGTGACAGTAAGTGTGATTCTTTTAAATATTTTTTGGTTTCACACCATATTTTCATCATGTGCTTTACAATTGGATTTTTAACTTTTTTCTGTAATTTTTTAGCCGAGTCTGAGTATATGAATAAGGGAAGAGGTAAAGGTAAATTGTATGATACCATTTCAGTCTAGTGAGGAGGATCATTTGATGAAAAATAATATGTCATACACCTCAGTTATGCTTACCAGTAATACAACATAAAGTTTGGACATTTCAGACCATCCATCTACCGCTTTTCCGGAGGTCCGGGTCGCGGAGGCAGCAGTTCAAGCAGAGAAGCCCAGACTTCCCTCTCCCCAGCCACCTGCTCCAGCTCTTCAGAGGGAATACCAAGGCATTCCCAGACCAGCTGGGAGACATAGTCTTTCCACCGAGTCCTGGGTCTGCCCGGGGTCTCCTCCCAGTGGGACGTGCCTGAAACACCTCAAGTGGGAGGCGTCCAGGAGGCATCCTAATCAGATGCCCATACCACCTCAACTGACTCCTTTCAATGTGGAGGAGCAGCGGTTCTACTCTAAGCCTCTCCCGGATGACTGAGCTCCTCACCCTATCGCTGAGGGTGAGTCCAGCAATCCTATGGAGAAAGCTCATTTCAGCCGCTTGTATCCGAGATTTCGTTCTTTCGGTCATTACCCAAAGCTCGTGACCATAGGTGAGAGTAGGAACGTAGATTGACTGGTAAATCGACAGCTTTGCCTTAGAACTAAGCTCCCTCCTTCACCAAAACAGACCGGTACAATGTCCGCATCATCTCTCGCTCCATTTTCCCCTCACTCGTGAACAAGACCCCAAAATACTTAAACTCCTCCACTTGGGGCAGGAGCCTGTCCCCAACCCGGAGAGGACAATCCACCTTTTTCCGGCTGAGGACCATGGACTCGGACTTGGAGGTGCTGATTCTCATCCCAGCCGCTTCACACTCAGCAGCAAACCGTCCCAGCAAGAGCTGTAGGTCATTGCTGGATGAAGCCAACAGGACAACATCATCTGCAAACAACAGAGATGAGATCCTGTGGTCACCAAGCATGACACCCTCCATTCCCTGGCTGCGCCTAGAAATCCTGTCCATAAAAATTATGAACAGGATCGGTGACAAAGGGCAGCCCTGGCGGAGTCCATCTCTCACTGGGAATGACTCCGACTGAGTGTTGGTAATATGAACCAAACTCTCACAACGGTCGTACAGAGACTGAATAGCTCGTAACAACAAGCCCGATACCCCATACTCCCGAAGCACCCCCCACAAAAATCCACGAGGGACGCGGTCAAATGTCTTCTCCAAGTCCACAAAACACATGTAAACTGGTTGGGCAAACTCCCACGAACCCTCAAGAATTCTCGAGAGGGTAAAGAGCTGGTCCGATGTGCCACGGCCAGGACGAAAACCACATTGCGCCTCCTGAATCCGAGGTTCGACCAACGGCCGGACTCTCCTCTCCAGTACCTTGGCATAGACCTTCCCAGGGAGGCTGAGGAGTGTGATCCCTTTAAAGTTGGAGCACACCCTCCGGTCCCCTTTTTTGAAGAGAGGAACCACCACCCCGGTTTGCCATGCCAAAGGCACTGCCCCCGACCTCCACGCAATGTTGCAGAGGCGTGTCAACCATGACAACCCAACAACATCCAAGGCCTTGAGGTACTCAGGGCGAATCTCGTCCACCCCCGGGGCCCGGCCACCAAGCAGATTTTTAATCACCTTGGCGACCTCAGCCCCTGTGATAGGCGAGTCATTTCAGACATTTCAGACCTCCACGATCAAATGGTAAATATAGTAAGGACAAACGTAATCTAGCCTTCCTATTGTTCCATATAAATTCCACTAACTTTTTTTTAATTCTTGAGAATAGATCTGAAGGTGGTAGTAAAGGAATGTTTTGAAATAAATAAAGTATTTTTGGTAAGATATTACTTTTAAGTATATTAATTCTCCCGATCATCGACATTGGTAGTGACATCCATCTCTGAAGTAACTCATTAATATCTGTCATTAAGGCTTCATAGTTGGCACTGGCGACTGATTCTAACTTAGGCAAAATTTGAATTCCTAAATATTTAAACTGATTTACAACATTGAATTGATTTACCTCAGGAGCTGGGTGATTTCTCTGGGTCTCATTTAGCATTAATATTGAAGATTTTGTTTTATTTATTTTATATCCTGATATTTCCCCAAAGTTCTTTATTAAATTTAACAAGGTTGGAATTGATTTTTTAAAATTCGACATAAACAAAATTATGTCATCGGCATACAGGGAGATTTTATGTTCTATTGGTCCTACTTTAATTCCATATATTTGTGGATGTAAACGTACTGCCATCGCTAAAGGTTCAATTGCCATAGTAAACAATAAGGGTGAAAATGGACAGCCTTGCCGACATCCTCTATTGATTTTTATTGATTTTGAGATATTGCTGTTTGTTAGGATTTCTGCTGTAGCATTATTGTATATTATCTGGACCCATTTTATGAAATTATTTCCAAGTCCAAACCTTTGTAGGACTTCAAAAAGATAGGGCCATTCGACCCTATCAAAGGCCTTTTCGGCGTCCAATGATAGGAGAGCTGTATCCAGTGCTTCTTTATTGGAATAAATAATATCAAATAGTCTTCTTACATTATGGAAGCCTTGTCTTCCCATTATAAAGCCATTCTGATCTCGGTTAATAATATTTGGTAGTATTTCTTGTAGTCATTGTGCTAAAATTTTACAGATTATTTTAAGATCAGCATTTAATAGGCTTATTGGTCTCATGTTTTCACATTTATTAGGGGGTTTACCTGGTTTTGGCAACAGTATAATTAAGGCATTATTCATGTATGGTGGTAAATTACCATTTTGAAATGCTTCTAAAACCATTTCCAAAAGTGGTTTCATTAATTTATTCTTACATTTTTTTATAGAGGTCAACTGGAAGACCATCTGGTCCTGCTCTTTTTCCTGATTTCATATTATCAATGGCTTGCCCAACTTCTTCTTGACTAATTTTAGACTCCAGTAGCTCCCTGTTTTCATTTGGAATACACAGTATAGATAATCCACCCAAAAACCCATTTAGTTTTGTTAAGTCAGTTTCATTTTTTGTATCATATAGTTTTTCATAATAATCTCTAAAGGCACTATTAATTTCTAAAGGATCTATAACTACCTGTCCGTTACTTATAATACTGGTAATTTGGGTTTTAAATTCTAATTGTTTAATCTGCCATGCCAGTAATTTTCCTGATTTTTCACCTTGTTCATAAAAAGTTTGCTTCAATCTTAGAAGACTCGAGGCAGCTCTATTCGCTGATTTTTTTTATCATATTCAGCTCTCAGAATCAGTAATTTGTTCTCTAACTGTGGGTTACTTCCTGCATACACCTTTTCTTGAAGAATTTTTATTTTACGTTCCAATTGGACTCTCTCCTCTCGAGTCTTCTTAGATTTTGAACCTGTATAACTAATAATATGCCCCCTAATAAAAGCTTTGAAAGCCTCCCACTTTATACATGCCGTTTTTTGTGTAGTATTAATATCAAAGAACTCATCTATCTGTTTTTCTATGTACTTAACAAATTCCTCATCCTGAAGCCATTTATGCTGAAAATGCCACCTACCTGGATCCTTTGTCAATTTCCTATCTACATATATTAGACAGCAGGGTGCATGATCAGAAATCACAATGTTATCATAGAAACAATTTTGAATCTTGGACCTTAATTCTGTAGAGATCAAAGAGTAGTCAATACGTGAAAATGTCTTATAGGTATTAGAATAACAAGAATAGGCTCTGACTTGTGGTTTCATTTCTCTCCATATACAGTGGGGCAAAAAAGTATTTAGTCAGCCACCAATTGTGCAAGTTCTCCCACTTAAAAGATGAGAGAGGTCTCCAATTTTCATTATAGGTATACCTCAACTATGAGAGACAAAATGAGAAAAAAAATCCAGAAAATCACATTGAAGGATTTTTAATGAATTAATTGGTAAATTCATTGGTAAAATAAGTATTATATTATTATAATAGTATTATTATAATAATACTATTATTAATAGTATTATTATTATTAATATTATTATTTATAAAAAAAAAAAAAAGATGGCGGCGCGCCTAGACGCAGCGGCCCCTCTTGGTATCAGCGAGTGTGAGAGTTTTATTCATCCCAGACGTACATTCTGTAAAACTTACAACCGTGAGACCTTATTAAACATCAAGGTACTGCACGCTGCAAGAATCGCGGCGATTGGTTGTGATTTGGACATTCTACGCCAGCATGGAATTTTGGCGGAGTCCCCGCTGGAAGCTACCCGGGAGAGGAGGAAGCGGAAGCGGTGCGAGCGCAAGCAAAAGCGAGGAAAAAGGGCCGGGATCCATGCTAGGCTAAAGGCTAACCCCTCCAGACCAGCGGTACCGTCGCTTCTTCTATCAAACGTCCGCGCCCTCGAAAACAAGGCAGACGAGCTGCGTTTGCTGAAAGAAACCCGGAGAGAATGGAGGGACTGCTGTGTGTTTGTTTTCACCGAGACATGGCTCCACGACAACATTCCTGACGAGGCCATTCAGCTGGAAGATATGGCAATGTTCCGGGCCGACAGGGAAACGGCGAGCTCCGGTAAGAGCCGGGGGGGTGGGCTATGCATCTATGTTAACAAGAACTGGTGCGTTAATGCCACATTAGTGTCTAAACACTGCTCTCCGTTGGCGGAGTTCCTTATTGTTAATTGTCGGCCTTTTTATCTGCCGAGGGAATTCAGCAACGTGTTTGTAGTTGGTGTTTACATAGCGCCGAGCGCTAACGCTAAAGCTAATGCTAAGAAGGCACTCAGGGAACTGCACAATGCAATCAGTAAAATCCAAACGTCACACCCGGACAGTTTTGTGGTGGTTGCGGGGGATTTTAACCACACCAGCTTAAAGACTGTGCTCCCCAAGTTTAAACAATGTGTAGACTTTAAGACCAGAGGAGAGAATATGTTGGACTTAGTGTACACAAACACAGATGCATATAAGCGTTACCCCGCCCCCATCTCGGCCGTTCTGATCACATGTCCGTGATGCTGGTTCCTGCCTACAAACCTTTATTGAAGCGCAGCAGGCCAGCAGTGAAACAAATCAGGATTTTGCCAGAGAGTGCAACCTCTGCACTGCAAGACTGTTTTCATCACACAGACTGGAGGATCTTCAAAATAGCAGCCTCCCAGGAAGACAGGACAGATGTGGAGGAGTATGCTGATTCGGTCACCAGCTACATCGCGAAGTGCACAGAGGATGTCACTACAGTGAAGACCATCACTGTGCGGGGTAATCATAAGCCCTGGATGACTGCAGAGGTGCGCTCGCTGCTTAAAGCCAGAGATGCAGCGTTCAGAGCGAAGGACAGGATTGCCCTCCGCTCAGCCAGGCCTGCGCTTTCAAAGGGAATTAAGGTGGCAAAGCGCGCCTATGCGGAGAAAATCCAGGGACACCTCTGTGACACTAGGAACACCAAGCAGATGTGGCAGGGAGTTCGGACACTGACGGGCTTTAAGTCTAGGCAGGGGGTCGATGATGACGACGCTTCGCTTCCAGACAGGCTTAACGACTTCTTTGCACGTTTTGAAGCATCAAACTCGACAATCAGAGGGAGGGCCGGCCCACTCCCACCATCGGTCGGACCAGCTTTTACCATTAACACAGCGGACACACGGAGGACCTTATCCAGAATCAACCCACGCAAAGCTGCAGGTCCAGACAACATTCCGGGACGTGTGCTCCGAGACTGCGCGAGCGAGTTGGCGGATGTCCTGACTGACATTTATAACATCTCCCTGAGTCAGGCCATCGTTCCCAGATGCTTCAAGACCTCTATCATTGTATCGGTGGCAAAGAAACCAGTGGTGTCATGTTTGAATGACTATCGTCCTGTTGCACTTACACCAATTGTGATGAAGTGTTTTGAATGGCTTGTCAAACCACACATCACAGCCTGCCTCCCTGCATCACACGACCCGCTCCAGTTTGCATATCGTTCAAACCGCTCCACGGAGGATGCTATAGTCACCACCCTACACTCTGTCATCACCCACCTGGACCAGAAAGACACCTACGCCAGACTCCTGTACATTGATTTCAGTTCAGCATTCAACACCATTATTCCCCAGAGACTGATAGAGAAATTACTCCTTCTCGGTCTGAACACCGCCACATGTCTCTGGATCCTGGATTTCCTGACTGAGAGACCTCAGTCTGTCCGGGTTGGAAACAACATCTCCAACTTTGTCACGCTGAGTACCGGAACCCCTCAAGGCTGTGTACTCAGTCCACTGTTGTTTACACTTCTAACACATGGTTCCCCTCGTGTATCCAAACACGAGGGGAACCAGATTATTAAGTTTGCAGATGACACCACGGTGGTGGGACTTATTCAGAGGGATGAGGAATCAATGTACAGGGAAGAAGTGAGAGACCTGGAGGGCTGGTGCAGGGAGAACAATCTGGTGCTCAACGTGGACAAAACAAAGGAGATGATTATCGACTTCCGGCGGTCACAGCCTGAGCACGTCCCCCTCAGCATCGGCGGCCGTTTAGTGGAGAGAGTAGAGAACATCAAGTTCCTCGGAGTGCAGATCTCGCAGGACCTGACCTGGAGCAAGAATTCCTTGGAGATCAGGAAGCGAGCTCAGCAGAGACTACACTTCTTGAGGAAACTCAAACAGGCCTCTCTCCCCATCTGCATCCTCAGGACCTTCTACAGAGGTGTGGTGGAGAGTGTTCTGACATACTGCATTGCTACATGGTACTCCAGCTGCAGTATGTCAGACAAAAAAGCCCTGCAGAGGATAGTCAAGGGGGCGGAGAGGGTAATTGGAGTCTCCCTCCCCTCTGTCCAAGAACTTTTTCAGAACCGTTGTAGGAGCAGGGCACTGAACATTGTCAAGGACCTTTCTCACCCTCTGCATAAACACTTTGAACTTCTTCCATCTGGTAAACGATTCCGGAGCATCAGAGGCAGAACCACCAGACTGATCAACAGCTTCCTCCCACAAGCTGTCAGGATGCTGAACAGCTGACCCGGAATCTCACATACACACTACTGCATCTATGGACATTTTGTATATTATAGTTAGTTATTCTTTTTCCCCAAGTATGTCTCAGGGATGTGTGAATGGATGGGGGGGTGGGAGCTATGTGGGAGTGTGTCTTAATCATGCTGCTTCTTATATGGATGCCGAGAGAAACGCAATTTCATCTTGCCTGCACTACAGTTGTATGTACAGCAATATGACAATAAAGTTTGATTTGATTTGATTTGATTTGATTTGATTTGATTATGGATAACACTTGGTTCTACATTTCTGTTGCATTTTCCAGCCCAGATCTGAAGCTGTGTGTTATTTGCAAGCATTTGTATCCAAAAAAACCACCCAGGCCAAATTTATTTTCTTCAAGTTCACTATGTTTAGATGACTGTAACTCAGTGGCTGGAGCACTTAGAGAGATCATGTTTTTTTTGCCAAAAAATTCAAAGTGTTTTCTTTTAAATGAGACCAACCCCATGAAGATGCTGCAAAGGGTTGAATAACAGCTTTTGATTTACTTTGGGCACGTAATTTTTTGGCGTTTTTAGGAAAATTGCCCGGAGTGCAAGGGGTTAATTTATGTCACTTGGTGGTAACCTTCACACATAAAACAAAAGTGGAGACAGAGCTGCAAAAAGTACAAAGGTTTATTATCAAAATTCCCAGTGCAATACTAAATGAATACATGTATAGTACATTGCCGATGCAGAGAATATATATTTCTACAGTATCTACCTGTATCTATCCAGTAAATCAAGAATTTTCCATGTAACCTTGTTATTGCATTATTTTAGTTGCTTTTAATCCTAGATCAAGTTTGTTTTGGCCTAAAATGCATCATAATTGTTAAATGTATCGTATTATACCTAACTCAGTACTGTTTACCTGTTGAAATATATATTTTATGGCTAATATAACCCCATAACTACAACCTGACGATCAAGTTTTGCCAGCTGAACAATTTTGCCATGACACTACCACAGACTCAGTGCTGCTGGAGCAGGTACATGCCATGATGTCTCAACAGTCTCCGTGATTTTCACACAGATCAGAGCAATTTGTTGTACAGGAAGCTACATATTTCTAAAGACATTCTTAAATTCTGTAACCACTGAGCATTTGTAAAGCTGGGGTGACATCAGTTTTATCAGAGTAAAGGCAAAAAGGACAGCCAGACAAGGGTACAGGCAGCAAAACGAAACACTCTGGAAAAGTACTGGAGCGTTTAGGAAGCCATAGAGCCAAGCTCATATGTGATCTGGTTCGTATCCTCACGTCTTCGGCTCTATGACTTCCTAAATGCTCCAGTACTTTTCCGGAGTGCTTCGTTTTGCTGCCTGTACCCTTGTCTGGCTGTCCTTTTTGCCTTTACTCTGATAAAAAGCCAGACACCGAAGAGTCGTCTCGTAAGCCGCCATGTTGTGTTTTGCCTGTGTCGCATGTTTTATGTCACGGGAGTGTGGCGTCGCCTTGCTGTAAAAAAATTCCACCCACCCCAGGCGGTCCTCTGCTGTAATGGAAACAAAAGCGAACTGAGTCGAGTAAGACCGTGTCAAAGTGAATAGGGCCAAACAGGTTGTTAGGATAATTTTCAGTATAATTACAGTTAGGCCCAGAAATATTTGGACAGTGACACAATCTTCATGATTTGGGCTCTGCATGCCACCACATTAGATTTGAAATGAAACAACTACAACGGAATTGAAGTGCAGACTTTAAGGTTTAATTCAAGGGGTTGAACAAAAATATATGATTTAACATGTAGGAATTATAGCTATTTTTATACAAACGCTCCTCATTTCAGGGGCTCAAAAGTAATTGGACAAATAGACGTAACCCTAAGTAAAATGTTACTTTTCAATATTTTGTTGAGAATCCTTTGCAGGCAATGACTGCCTGAAGTCTGGAACCCATGGACATCACCAAACGCTGGGTTTCCTTCTTTGTGATGCTTTGCCAGGCCTTTACTGCAGCTGTCTTCAGTTGTTGCTTGTTTGTGGGTCTTTCTGCCTTAAGTTTTGTTTTGACCAAGTGAAATGCATGCTTGATTGGGTTGCGATCTGGTGATTGACTCAGCCATTGCAGAATATTCCACTTCTTTGCTTTAAAAAACTCCTGGGTTGCTTTTGCAGTATGTTTTGGACTATTGTCCATCTGTACTGTGAAGCGCCGTCCAATCAACTTTGCTGCATTTGGCTGAATCTGAGCAGAAAGTATATTAGATTAGATTAGATTTTTAGATTAGATTCAACTTTATTGTCATTACACATGTATGAATACAAGGTAACGAAACACAGTTTAGCATCCAATCAGAAGTGCAAAGGACAGCAGTGCAGTATATACGGTAATTAACAGTATGTGCAATTTAAGCAAATATATGCAAGTATATGCAGCAGTGCAGAAAGTTAAAAGTACTGTTATGTGCAAATAATGTGCAATAAGTTAGATGTAGTTATGTAGTTATGCAGTTATGTTCAGGTGAGGATGGTAAAAGATGATGGTAAGACAGTCAGCGGGGAATTAAGTTCAATAACGTGACAGCTGTTGGAAAGAAACTGTTCCTAAACCTGCTGGTTCTAGTCCGAAGGCTTCTGAAACGTCTTCTGGAGGGGAGAAGCTGGAACAGTCCATGAGCAGGATGGTTGGAGTCCCTAAGAATGCTGCGTGCCCGGCGCAGACATCTTTTCCTGTAGACGTCCTCTATAGCTGGAAGTGGAGTCCCTGTGATGCGTTGGGCGGTTTTCACCACCCGCTGCAGCTCCTTGCGGTCAGCTACAGAGCAGCTCCCATACCAGACTGTGATACAGTTGGTCAGGGTGCTCTCTATCACGCAGCGGTAGAAGTTGCCCAGAATGTCAGTTGACAGATGGTTCTTCTTCAATGTCCTCAAGAAGAAGAGGCGCTGATGGGCCTTCTTGATCAGGCTGGTGGTGTTAACTGACCAGGACAGGTCCTCCGAGATGTGGGTCCCCAGGAATTTGAAGCTGGGGACACGTTCAACAGCTATGCCATTGATATGGATGGGGTCATGTGTCTCTTCCCTCTCCTTCCTGTAGTCCACTATGAGCTCCTTGGTTTTGCTGGTGTTAAGGAGCAGGTTATTGTCAGCGCACCAAGTAGCCAAGTGCTCAACCTCTGCCCTGTAATCTGACTCGTCGTTGTCCCTGATGAGTCCAATCACCGTGGTGTCATCTGCAAACTTTATGATGGAATTGGATCCATACATAGGCCTGCAGTCATGGGTGTAGAGGGAGTAGAGGAATGGGCTGAGCACACAGCCCTGTGGTGCACCAGTGTTGAGTGTGATGACGGAAGAACGGTTGGAGCCTGACCTAACATGCTGGGGTCTGTTGGTCAGAAAATCCATGATCCAGTTGCGGGTGGAGGTACTGATTCCCAGGTCCCCAAGTTTGGTGAGCAACTTGGAGGGGATAACTGTGTTGAATGCTGAGCTGAAGTCAATAAACAGCATTCTTGCGTAGGTGTTCTTGTCATCCAGGTGTGAGAGTACATAGTGCAGCGCTGTAGAAACCGCATCCTCTGTACTCCTGTTGCTCCGGTAGGCGAACTGATGAGGGTCCAGTGTAGGGGGCAGCCTTTTTTGAGCTGTGCCAAGACCAGTCGCTCAAAGCACTTCATGACTATGGGCGTCAGTGCCACAGGGCGATAGTCATTTAGGCACGATGGTGTTGAATGTTTCGGCACTGGTACTATTGAAGTGGTCTTGAAGCACGCTGGTACCACGGCCTGGGCAAGGGACAGATTGAAGATGTCTGTGAAGACCCCTGCCAGCTGCTCAGCGCATGCCCTCAGCACACGCCCAGGAATGCCATCAGGGCCAGCAGCCTTACGTACGTTGACATGACTCAGTGCATTACGGACGTCGGTGTGGGTGAGTGTGAGGTGGTGGAGGTCATCAGAGGGTGGGAAATTGATGTTCTTTTCATTGTTGTCCTTGTCAAAACGAGCATAGAAGTTATTTAGCTCATTGAGAAAGGGCACAGTCATGGCTATAGGTATGGAGTTGCTGGGCTTATAATCAGAGATAGCTTGAATGCCCTGCCACATACGTCGGGGGTCAGAGTCCCCAAAATGTTCCTCCACCTTCAGCTTGTAGCTGTGCTTGGCCTTCTTGATGCCCCTCTTCAGATCTGCCCTGGATGAACTGTAGGCCTGTGCATCACCAGATCTAAAGGCATTGTTACGTGCTTTTAGCAGAAGTCGCACTTCTCTGTTCATCCATGGCTTCTGATTTGGGTACGTGGTGATCTGTCTTTCCGTGGTGACACTGTCAATAGTGGTGTTGATATGGTCCAGGACTGAGTGGGTGTAAGAGTTGATGTTTATGTGGAAGCCACAGGTAGCCTGAGAGGTGAACATACTGTGTTCCTAAACTTCTCCTGGAGTACAGAGTCAACCCCCTCTGGCCACACTTTGATGGTCCTCACTGATGGCTTCACCCGGTTGATGAGCGGTACATACTTGGGGGTAAGGAACAAGGATAAATGATCAGACTGACCTAGGTGGGGGAGGGGAGTTGCTGTGTAGGCTCCCACAATATTGGTGTAAACATGGTCCAATGTTTTGTCCCCTCTTGTGTGACAGGAGACATGCTGGTAGAATTTAGGAAGCACTGTCTTGAGGTTAGAGTGGTTAAAATCACCCGCCACAATAAATGCTGCCTCTGGGTGTGCAGTTTGTTGTTTGCTAATAGCTGCATGCAGTTCTTTCATAGCAAGCTTAGCATTAGCATCCGGAGAAATGTAAGCGGCTGTTATGATGGTACAAGTGAACTCGCGTGGCAGATAGAAAGGTCTACATTTAACCATGAGAAACTCCAGGTTAGCTGAGCAGTGTCTCTCAACAGTGACAGAGTTCGTGCACCAAGCCTTGTTAATATAAATGCACAATCCCCCCCCTCTTGTCTTACCGGAGTCAACTGCTGCTCTGTCTGCCCGGAGCGTGTGTAGGCCGGCTAGCTCGATAGCATTGTCGGGTATTCCACTGTGAAGCCATGTTTCCGTAAAAATCATGATATTGCAGTTCATAAGTTTCTTGTTGTTGGTGATCCGAAGCCG
This sequence comes from Pholidichthys leucotaenia, assembly GCA_020510985.1. NCBI lineage: Eukaryota > Metazoa > Chordata > Actinopteri > Cichliformes > Pholidichthyidae > Pholidichthys > Pholidichthys leucotaenia. The sequence goes on along the minus strand of CM035841.1, from coordinate 98,367,367 downwards.
TAGTTCACTCATTTTGCTTGCCAGAGACCGTACATTAGCAAGGAAAATACTGGGTAGCGATAGCCGGTGCGGTGTTAGCTTTAGCTTAGCTCTTAGCCCACTGCGTTTACCCCTCCGTTGTTTACGGTCCTTACGCCGCCTGCGAGCACTTCCGGTCGGCCGGGAAGCCTGCCGAGCGTCGGGAGTTCTCCAGAGCTCCGGGATGAGACGTAGATTCAGACGTAGGTTGCTGATAAAAAGGTCGTTATCGTTGTTTTGTAAACCAATATTCAAAAGCTCATCTCGGGTGTAAGATGTAAAAGCAGAGCTGTTCTGAACGAACATACCCGAAATGAGCAGAAATAACACTGCTAGTCCCCAGAATCTGGTAGGACGCTGAGCCTCGCGTTGTGCACGCGCCGCCATCTTGCGTTTTTCCGGGGTCCGGTGCTATGTGGATTAGGTGGCGGTCAAAGGTGGAGACCTTGGCAGAATATATAAATGTAAATAGATTTATTTTCCTCATGGCCAATGAGGGAGAGGCAGTATACATGGCAGCAGCTTCATGTCCATGCACACATACCTCTGTAAAAACATAATTCTCAGTGCAGCTTTTAAAGCTGTCTTTATCAATGGGGAGTGAGACAGAGCGATTAATGTCTTGGAAGATGTACAGTCTTGTCCTTGACAGTCCATGAAGCATAGTCCTTATCTTTTTTACTCACAGGAAACAGGGAGATAAATACACTCTCAGTCACACAGAACTGAACATGACAAATTGAAAACAGCTGTGTCTTAACGAATAGCTGAACACCACACTCACTCATAGACTGGACATCCATTAACAGCTATGTGATTTGTAATTGCTAAATCATGCACTCTTATACACAGAATAAAGCTGCCTCAAGGTCATATATAAAATGCAACATATAAGAACATAAAAGACATGGAATAATATAAGAATAATATAACAATTTTTTGTTATATTATTTTGTCAGGTCAGGCATTGGCTTGCTTGCTACCGGATAACCATGAAAACTGGTACTACCTGTCTCATGGGTCGGGCCGTCAGCAACTCAACCAGCATCCCCACCCTTCTGAGGGTGTGGAGGGTGAAACAGGGCATCCTGGCAGAACTAAAAACAATATCTGCCACAGGTCTGTAGTTGACCACTTCCAGTTATGAGGGGTGAAACTGGACATCCTGGCAGATAAACACATCTGTTGCAAGGTCTGTGGTGGACTGTGCCAGTCGGTGCATTGTGACATGCACTACACAAAGAGCAGAGATAAAAAAAAAAACAAAAAAAAAAACAATCATCTGGTCAGTCACTGCAACATATACTGCAGTCAGTTTGTCTTGGCTTGTCCTTGCCACTGATAATACCTTTATCTGCCAAGAATGTGCTGCTAGTCCAGCAAAAGCTAGCAGTACTCAAATACTTTGCAAGCAGTTTCATGAAGTGGTCAATCAGAAAGCAACTCATACCGGCTCGGACATCGCCCGGGCTTAGAGGTCCGCACTGATCTGTTCACACTCCGACAGGCAGCGAAAAGTAAGCTAGGAGCAGGAAGACAAAAGAAGAGGAAAAAAGCAGCCTTGTGTGTAGCAGAATGGAATGTACGCACTCTGTTGGACAGAACAACATCACAGTGCCCAGAAAGACAGACCGCGCTTGTGGCCCTGGAAATGAACAGGTACAATGTAGACATAGCTGCACTTAGTGAAACAAGATTGCCTGGATATGACAGCTTGGAAGACCATGGGTACATCTTCTTTTGGAGTGGGAGATCAACTCAAGAAAGAAGGGAAGCAGGAGTGGGCTTTGCAATTAGAAAGGAGATAGCAGCAATGCTTGATGAGGAACTGGTGCCAACCAATGACAGGATAATGACTATGAGACTCCCACTACAGCGGAAGATGTATGCCACACTCATCAGTGTACGTATATGGCCCAACAATGACCAATACAGAGGAGGTGAAGGAAGAGTTCTACAGTGATTTACGTGAGACTATCAGGCATGTACCGACTGATGACAGGCTGATACTTGTTGGACATTTTAATGCCAGAGTTGGTTCGGACAGTGAGAAATGGAAAGGAGTGCTAGGCAGTCATGGAGTAGGCAAGTGCAATGCTAATGGAGAACTTCTACTTGCACTATGTTCAGAGTACAACCTTGTGATAACCAATACTCTATTTAAGCACAAGGACACACACAAGAAGACATGGATGCACCCAAGATCCAAGCACTGGCACTTATTAGACTACATCATAGTCAGGCAGAGAGCCATAAGGGATGTATTGGACACCAGAGCAATGTGAGGCGCAGACTGTGGTACTGATCATGTTATGCTGAGATCTAGATTAAGGATTTGGAGACGAAAACAGCACTGCAGGACGGGTGCGAAGCCACCACGGAAGCTAAACACTAGTGCACTGAAAGGCCAAAAAAAGCAGGAAGATCTTTCACAGGAAATGGATGAAAACTTGAAAGATTGAGACAGCAACAACTCAGAGAATGACATAGAAGAGAAATGGGCAACACTGAAGGATACGGTGTATCAGACTGCGAGTGATGTATTAGGCTGCCCTGAGAGGAAACATCAAGATTGGTTTGATGAGCATGATGAACACCTGAAGAAACTACTAGAAGCGAGGAATACAGCTAGGCAGGAAAACCTACAGTGTAACACAAGGTCAAAGAAGAAGAAATACTCAAAGGCTCAGAGTGAGCTACAGAAGTACACCAGAGAGATGAAGTCCAACTGGTGGGATGAAAAAGCAGAGGAGCTTCAAACTGCAGCAGACAGGAAGGACATGAAAACATTCTTCACAGGTTTGAGAGAAATCTACGGCCCTAAACCAAGAGGACTGATCCAACTAAAGGCTATGGATGGTGAAACGGTTTTGCAGGAGAAAGACAGCATCCTGGACAAATTTGCAGACCACTTTGACCAACTACTAAACAACCCTGGAGATCTCACTGAAGAGGCTAAAGAAGCTCTAGTGCAGCGACCAGCTGTATCAAGTCTGGATGAACCACCAAATTTTGATGAACTAATGGCAGCTATCAGGACAACACAGGATGGTAAAGCTCCAGGAAGGGATGAAATTCCAGCAGAAGTGTGGAAATTTGGTGGTGTTCAGCTGACCAACTGCCTGCACAAGCTCATCCAAGAGATATGGGATGCCCAGAAAGTACCTCAAGACTGGAAGGATGCAAGTATTGTGCCTTTGTTCAAGAAAGGTGACAGGAAAGATTGTGGAAATTACCGAGGTAAATCACTGCTAGCCACTGTTGGTAAGATTTTCTCACGTGAACTACTGAACAGACTCAATGAACACATCTCGCAGAATGTACTACCGGAAACCCAGTGCAGCTTTAGAAGTGGAAGAAGCACAGTGGACATGATTTTCTGCTTGAAACAGGTTCAAGAAAAGTGTATCGAACAGAACATGCCGCTTTATGTAGTCTTCATAGACTTCAGTAAAGCCTTCAATACTGTTTCGCGACAAGGACTTTGGCAGGTGCTCAAGAAATATGGCTGTACAGAGAAGTTTGTCAACCTGATCGAGGCACTCCATACAGATATGCAAGCAAACGTGGCTATGAGTTGTTCAGTATCTAAAGACTTTTCACTAAGCAATGGGGTGAAACAAGGGTGTGTGCTGGCGCCAACACTCTTCTCACTATATCTGGCAGCCATGCTTGAGGTTGCCTTCAAAGACACTTCAGAAGGAGTATACATTCAAACAAGGAAAGAAGCAGACTTGTTCAATGTGGCACAGTTTAAAGCCAAGAGTAAGACATCAAGTAACGTAAAAAGAGAAATGCTCTTTGCTGACGACAGTGCTCTAGTTGCACACAGTGTGGAAGATATGCAATCTTTAGTGGAGAAATTTGCAAGAGCAGCTAGCCAATTCAGCCTCAAAATCAACATCAAGAAGACAGAGTGCCTTTATCAACCACCAAAGTTCCAATTATCAACATCACTACCAGAAGAGATGAGTATTGGTACAGAGCCACTAGTCAAGTGCAAGACTTTCAAGTATCTAGGGAGTATTGTTTCAGAGAATGCTAGGCTGGAGGATGAACTATCTCTCAGAATGGGAAGCGCGAGCGCTGTGTTTGGAAACTTGAGGGAGAGACTGTGGAACAATCGACATGTGTCTATCCGTGTGAAATGCAAAGTGTACAGAGCGACAGTACTGGCTACTGTATTGTACGGTGTGGAAACTTGGACTGTCTACAGAGTGCAGGTGAAGAAACTCCACGTGTACATGATGAGACACCTTCGAGCCATAATGAACATCTCATGGAAAGACAAGATAACCGACATAGAAGTGTTGAAATGAGCTGGTCTACCATCAATGGAGGACATGCTAGTACAGATGAACCTGAAATGGCTCGGACATGTTGAGAGGATGGACCACCAGCGTCTCCCTCGGCAGTTACTCTACTCACAGTTACTGTATTCGAGGGCAAACGCAATCAGGGTAGACCAAGGCTCAGATTTAAATACACTGTTAAAAGAAACTTGAAGAAGTTGGATATAGACAGGAGTTCCTGGCAGCGGAAGGCTAAGGACAGAGCTGTGTGGAGGAATCTGATCAGACCTAAATGAAACAGTCATTGTCGCCCACGACCGACTGCTATGATGAAGTTCTCATAAATTTGCAAATTTTTCTTTGTGAATTTGTGACCTTTTTCTTGTAGAGTTGCTGAATTTTTCTTGTAAGTTTGTAATTCTTTTCAAGCAATTTTATATTTTTCTTGTAAATTTGTAACTTTTTTCTCATAAATTGTCACCTTTTTCTCATAAATTTGCAACTTTTTTGCATAATTTTGCATATAATTTGCATGATTTTTCTTGTAAGTTTTTTTTTTTGTTACTTATTTGTACCCGTAGGTAGATTTGGTTTGCAGTCTGGTGACAAGCCACCGGCTGATGGTCGCTGCGTGCGCGAGCGCCCTAAACCTACATGTTTTTGGTATGCGGGAGGAAACCGGAGAAATCCTGGAGTAAACCCACGCAACACGGGGAGAACATGCAAACTCCACACAGCTCACTGTTGGTCGGGGGCTGGGATCGAACCCACGATCTCATGATCCCCGCGATCCCCCGGCCGAGGGTAAAACTGTGCTGCCACAGTGCTAAACCACTGCGCCACCGTGCAGAAGCTTGTAATTCTTTGAAGGTAATTGAACAATATACAACTTTTTTGCATAATTTTGCATATGGTTCAAGTGTTATTGAAACCTGCTGGCCCACATTAAACCCATGTGGGGCCAAGACTGGTTTCAAGTGGGTAAATAGATTACTGCTTACCTGCATCACAGGTAAAGTCCATGTGGGCAAACACAGATGGGACCAATAAGCAGTGTTGTGAAAGGTACTAAAAAGTAGTAACTAATTACAGTTACTAGTTCCTTCATTTCAAAAGTAATTAAGTTACTTTACCAATTACTGCATGATTAAAGTAATTAGCTATTTGGAAAAATAACTTTCATGTTACTTTTAAATGAATATGTAAATCATCTTGCACACACAGAAAGATAATTTAATTAACAGTTTCAGACAGAGCTTTAAGAACATGTTCAGTCTGCTTTATCCTGCCTAAAGAGCTCTTATTGTTGGAAAAATCTGAAGAAAATCAGCATGATGTTGCCAGAAATTTCCTCATTTTGGAGTGAGAAATAGGGTTTGTGGAGTGAGAGAGAGGGGAAAAAGAGTGAGATTCACTCCAAAAGAGTGAGAGTTGGCAACACTGCATAAAGCTGTCCGTGTTCATTTCACCTTTATGTTATGGATTAATCCGATGTGCAGTGATCCAAAGAAAATGTCCATTATCCACAGTACAAATGTCTGCTGTGACAGAGATATGATGCAGTCCCTCAAATTCCTTTTGGAGATCAAAATACATTTTTGAATAATATTTTTATCCGGGAAGCAAGTAAATGCACTTTAATATCTGTGGATCACAGTCCAGGGTAAAAATTGTTCAGATGCATACCTGCGCTTGAAATCCAGCCTTGGCTGTTGAGACAAAAGTTTTTCCACTTTACATCAAGCCATGGCTGTTCAGATAGCGTAGATTCTCTAACACGGTGTTGTTAGCATAGCACTAGCATTGTCAGAGCTTTGTTGCTGTTTTCAAGCACTTCTGAAGATTGCAGTAGGTCTTAACAGGCATTTAGCTTGCAATCCACCAATATGTTTTTTCCCTTAACCACAACAAAGGAAAAATAATCTGCCTATTTCCACAAAAACAAAGTAGTTTCATCTCTTCCTCCGCTTAGTAATGAGACGACTCAGGTCTCTGCAACAGGTCACGCTGACTGACGGCTATGTCTCCGCTACGGTAGGGTTTAGTTTAGTTTAGTTTAGTTTATTTGAAAAGGGACAATGCAATTTCATAAAACACATGATTACACATGGTTAAAAAAGCCAGAATTAGCCAAAAGGCTAGTTTTCATCTGTAGTCCCCTGGCCAAGATGTAAAAAAGTAGTAAAATGCATCTACAAGAAAAAAACATGGTTAGACATTTAAGAGGGCACTAATGTAACAAATAATATATACATAACAAACCGTACATTGAAATACAACATCAAACATCACAGCAGACTTATCTTTTAGTGTTGGCAGCTGTAGATGTTTATAAGCCACATTTTCAATTTCAATTCAATTCAATTTTCAATTCATTTTGTATATTCATTTATTTGCACTAAAAATATCCACCCATCACTCGATCATCATCATCATCATTATCATCATCATCATCATCACTCTGTAAAAGCAAGAAATCTCTGTGTATCTGTCTGTGTGTGTGTCACGCTTCATAGGACATCACAGGACGTCCTATGATCTCAGGCATCATAGGACACAAATGTGTCTTTATGATGTCACATAGACCATATGTCTTTTGATGTCACAAAGATCACGTGTCTGTGTCATGTCTTTATGATGTCACATAGACCATGTGTCTTTGAACTCAGACAAATGTGTCTTTATGATGTCACATAGACCATGCGTCTGTCTTTATGATGTCATATAAACCATGTGTGTTTGAACTCAGGCATCATAGGACACATAGCGGTGGTGTCTTCCTGAACAAGGTTGAAAGCCTCTCTTCGCTCAGATGTATTTTCTTGATCCTATCCATGAACTAGAAATACGACACACCTGTTCCTCAACCAGTGGTCTCAACAAAGAAGAAGAAGACCCCCAGATGGAGAGCAATAGAATAAGGAGAACTGCTGCACGTCAGAAAAGATGCCATGAAGATGAAACACGTGAGGTTCCAGCAGTACTTTGCATGCATGACTCTGAACAACATACCCGTCCGAGACAGGAGGAGACCCTTCACCAGCACAGGGTACGACAGACAAGGGATGCACAAACAGACAGGAAACACGTGGCAGTGCGCCATGCATGTGCTGAGTCAATTGAAGCCCGAAATGCCCGCAAAGCGAGTAACGCTGCACGCCAGGCAAGGCACAGACATGCTGAGACTGAGGAGATGCGGAAGAGTCGGCTGGCCGCCAACGCTGCACGCCAGGCGACGCACAGACAAGCTGAGATCAAGGAGATGCGGAATAGTCAGCTGGCCAGGGACAATGAATTCCATGCAAGGCACAGAGAAGCTGAGACCGAGGAGATGCGGAATAGTCGGCTGGGCGCCAACGCTACACGCAGGCATGACTGTGAACAACACAGCCGTCTGAGACAGGAGGAGACCCTTCAGTGGTCTGAATGAGGAAGAAGGCCCACCAGATGATGTCTGTATGACGCCACATAGACAGAGCACATGACTCCCTACAAGACATATACTGTATATAGACACAGGTAAGCAACATAACACAGAACAAAGAAGTAACAAGCAGGGGCAAACAGCCCCAGATGGCAGGGCATGTTTTGTGTGATTTTTATGTTTTGCTGCATACAAAAGCCGTCACATGTGATTGCCACTTAGTGCTGTGTTGCTATACCAACTGTCCTGTAACTGGCAAGAATTCTGTTCCAATGCATCCCCTCTACGGGCATGCACGGGTATGCACTAGTATTAATAAAACAAGTATTCAAATTTCAGTAACTGTAATGCATTACTGAATCTTTAAACAGTAATTTCATTAAACGGCACGTTATTGCAACAGTAGTAGTCTTACAGTAACACATTGCTTTGTAACGCATTTCTCCCAACACTGCCCACAAGACAGTACAGTTTTTAATCTATGGACATCCTTGCTGGGACCTTCCTGCTGTACTTCCTGTGTTTGGGTCCAGCCTTTTCCTGTCTTTGCTTCAGTATACAACAAACTTGCTATTATTTTCTCATATATTTGCATCTCCTGTGTAGGTTTTTTAAAAGCAACGGGAACTCGCTTATTTTGGGGAAAAGGGGGCACATGGCTGCATAACCCTGCCTTGGTCCTTATTATTTAAAATCAACGGTCAGCCATTACACTGTTTCTTCAGTCTTTGTTATTTCCAGTGTTCTGAGTTTCAGAATGTTTGGTGGTGGTGACCTGCAGACTTCTTTATGTTACCATAAATGTTCCCCATTATTTTTTACCGGTTTTAGGTTTAAGCTATGGTGTGTGTGTGCTGACACACACTAATGGTCATCATTACACTGATTGGGCTGCTGCACCTGGATTCTGTCAAAACATCTCCAGGTGAATTCTGTCTTTTTTTAGTGGTTTCAGTCCATTTTGGGTGGTTACCTATCATTTTTTTTTTGTTGTTCCATTTATTCAGTTTTACAAGGTTTTGGTGTTTTGTTATATTTTCTTAGTGTTTCAGTTTGTATAAAATATTTTAAGGTAAGATTTGGTTTGTATACATTTGTTTACAGTATATAAATTTGCAACCTCTTTCTCATCAATTTGCATTTTTTTTCTTGTAAATTTGCGTCTTTTTTTCTCATATGAAATTGTAACTTTTTCTCAAAAATTTGAAGCTTTTTTCTTGTAAGATTTTGACTTTATTCTCCAGTCATGTGAAAATATTAGGACAGCCCTTTAGATATTCAGTTCTTTAAGAAAGAAATGTTCACATATCTATGTCTAACCTTGTTTTTGGTTTTATTTGAATTTTTAAACATTTATTTTAGCCTTTTAAAGTGGGAATGGATGTGGGGGAGTCCTAAAAAAGATGGAGGGTGTCTTAATTTATTCCTCAGTATGTGTTTAGTTTTACATTTTACAGAAAATTTGAAAAAAGTCTTTAATTCATTTATAATTGTTTAGTTGTATTAGGTGAATCTCCCAGTATTTTACCATTGATATTAAATATCCATATGTCCAAATATGTAAAAAAAAAAAAAAAAACACAGGCTTATAAAGGGTGTCCTATTTTTTTTTTTCACATGACTGTATGTGCAACAGTTCACTAAAAAAAAATTGAAACTTTTTTGTAAATTTGCAACTTTTTTGTCCAAAATTTGCGACTATTTTCCTGTGAATTTGCAGCATTTTCTAAAATATTCACAACTTTTTTCCAGTAAATTTGTAACTTTTTTCTCCTCAATTTGCAATTTTTTCCTGTGAATTTTAAACTTTTTTTCTTGTATTTTTTTCCTTTTTTCTCAGATATTTGCATTTTTTTCCCTGTAAATGTGAAACCTTTTACTCCCAAAACTTTTTCTCCTCAGTTTACAATTCTGCATATTTTTCTTGTAAATGTGCAACTTTTTTCCCAAAAACTAGCAACCATTTTCTCAGAAATTTACAACTTTTTTCCTGTGAATTTGCAACTTTTACCTCCTCAATTTGTATTTTTTTTCTTTTATATTTGCAACTTTTTCTCAAAAAATTGAAACATTTTTCTTGTAAATTTTATAAAACTTTTTATCAAATATTTGCAAATTTTCCTCTAACGTTGCAACTTTTTTCTCAAAAATTAGCAACTTTTTTCATTTAAATTTGCAACCATTTTCTTGTAGTTTTGAAACTTTTCTTTTAACCCCTTATCAGCATCCAAGATAATTTTTGTAACTTTATAATCTGCAAAGAAAATCTAATTCTTTCTTTACTGGGAGGAGAAAGTTTGAAACGTCCTGCCAATAGAACACCGGAGTTTTAAGTGGTTAAACCTAAAAGTCACATTAATTTATTCTCTTATTTAAATATGAGAAAAACATTCACAAATATTTTAGATCTGCGTTTGTTTTGAACCCCCCCCCCGCCCCCCCCCCCCCCAGTTAGTGCAATTACCCTTATGGCACTCTGAATTATTAGACAATTCAAAACATGTGAAAGAAAGTGAAGGAATAGTGTAGTATGAGGACTTCTGGGCATCAAAGGACAAAAAAACACAACCAGAGGACAAACGGAGAAGAGGCAGTGGACGGCGGAGAGAACAAATGAAAGTACTGCTGGGTGGGAGGCAATAAAAAATGAGTAGGGGTAGGAGTGGCCCTCCGAGGAGATGGAGAGGCAGACTGTGAAAGTGACTGAAGGAGAGCGAGGGGTGGAGGGAGTGCCGGGTTCAGCCGAGAGGACCCAGGAGAGACTATCATCGGCCCTGAGTGGATCCACCGAGGAGGCCCGTAAAAAAAAAAAAAAAAAAGACAGACAAGAAAGAAAGGGGCGTTGAATGGCACTAAAGAGAGAAGGGATTTCCTCACTAGAGAGTGTCTTCGTGACAGCTCAAACAAAAAATCCCGAATTGTCTTTATTTACAACTCAAATCCTTTTTCCTACAATGTATTGCTGCATATTTGTTCATTGAAAGTTATAAATTTACAACATGTTTTGTTGAAAACTATAGTATTTATATAAGTATTTAGAACCTTTGTTCAGTACTTGCTTATGGCACATTTGGTAGCAATTACAGCCCCAAGCCTTTATGTGTGTGACACCACACTTTGATTTAGGTATTTTCTGCAATTCATTCTTACACATCGCTTCCACCTACATTATGTTAGTGTCCAGTAACTACTTTTACAAATAATTCCATGTGACCTGCCGCTTGAGCTCCAATTGTCCCTGCAGCTTTTTTTTGTCTCCTTCAAGCAGAGTTTCAGGTTAGTGTTTTAGGCAGTGGTCCCGGTACTCTGCATCTGTAGACACTTCTGTGTTTTATTTGCCCCTTCGCTTTCACAGTTTGTGGTGCCGTTGTGCAGATGTGATGATTATTTTTTTTAACAAGGGGGGTTATAGTTGTGGGGGGGGGGGTATTTATAAATGTACCATATTGGTGTAAATTCACAAGAATAAAGGTGTAAAAATGATTTAAAAAAGATAAAAATTTACACTTTAAAAAGTTACAAATTTGCTAGTAAAGCAAGTCCCAAAATAAAAAAAAAAAAGTGACATTTTCGTCAAAAAAAAAAAATAACTTCTAAATGCTGGGGAAAAAAACCCAAAAACATTTCCAAGAAAAAAGTAATTAATTTACAACAATAAACACACATTTACAAGAAAAAAATTGCCAATTTTCTACAATTTTTTTAACATTTTTTTTTAAACGTACTTTCTTTCATAAATGTCCCATTTTCCCACCAAATATTGAGGTTTTTCTTACAAACTTTAATGGTTTTCTTGGAAGGTTATACTTTATTCACATATATATATATATATATATATATATATATATATACACACACACACACAGAGCAGTGAAAATAAGTATTGAACACATCAACATGTTTTTCATTAAACTTATTTCTGATGGAGCCACTGACCTGATTTTTTCACCAGTTATCAGTAACAACCCAAGTAATCCATACATACAAGGAAATCAAGGCAACTGTGATCATAAAACAAGTTATATTTAATAAAGTTGAATAGCACAGGGAATACGTATTGAACACTCTTGATGAAATTCATTTAATATTTAGTAGAAAAGCCTTTTTATGCAATAACAGCTTCCAGACGCCTCCTGTATGGAGAAACTAGGCAAAGGCATTGCTCAGGAGTGAGTTTAGCTCATTCTTCCACACAAACTGTCTTCAAATCTTGAAGGTTCCCTAGGTGTCTTCTATGAACTCTGATCTTCAGTTTGTTCCATAGATTTTCAATTGGATTCAAGTCAGGTGACTGACTGGGCAATTCTAGCAACTTTACTTTCCTTCTCTGGAGCCAGTTGAGAGTCTCCTTGGCTGTATGTTTGGGATCATTGTCTTGCTGAAATGTATACCCTTGCTTCATCTTCAGCATCTTGACAGATGGCAATAGGTTCTTATCAAGGATAGCTCTGTACATTTGTCCATTCATCTTTCCTTCAATTATGTGAAGTCTGCCTTTACCATGTGCTGAAAAGGACCCCCACACCATGATGCTCACACCTCCAAACTTCACTGTTTGCATGGTGTTTTGGTGCTGATTTGTAATACCATTTCTCCTCCAAACATACTGTGTGTTGTGGCATCCAAAAAGTTCAATTTTGGTCTCATTTGAGCAGACTATATTCTTCCAGTATTTTACTGGCTTGCCCAAATGTTGTGCAGCAAACTGGTGTGTTCACAAATTGTCATATTTAATAAAGTTGAATGACAAAGAAAAGAAGCTGAAAAAAGGCATAGAAAGCCACAAAACCAGCTGAAATCCATCAGCATTTAGGAAGCCATTCCATCCTCATCAGTGCAAATTAATTTCAGCTGGTTAAGTCCTGATGGCTCACCTTTAAAAGTGTCTGTGGATATCAGACTGTCACACCACAAAGAACTCATGATTGCTAGAAGCAAAGAGCTCTCTCTAGACTTTTGTAACCTTATTGATGCAAAACATAATGATGGCATTGGTTACAGCCACATTTCTAAACTGCTGAAAGTTCCAGTGAGCACTGTTGGAGGCATCATTTGAAAGTGGAATAAAAACATCATTTTAACATAAACCGGCCACAACCAGGAGCTCCTCACAAGATTTCTGACAGAGGAGTCAAAAGAATTGTCAGAAGAGTTATCCAAGAGCCAAAGACAACTCCTGGAGAGCTCCAGAAAGACACAGAGTTAGCAGGTGTCACCATGGGTTGAGATGCCGTCTCGGCACTCAGCCCATGTTCTCCCTCATCCCTGCTTCTCATTGAGCAGCGTCTCAGCTGGCCCCCAGCTGGCAGCATTATGGACAGCTGGGGCCAATTAGTCTTCATCAGCTGGGGCGCTGCCAATGAGGATAAATAGGAGCAGCCTCGATGACTCGGGGCTGCGACATAAACACATTGCTAAGCTGAAGCCCCTTCGTCTGGTGTCAGCTTATACTCCTCTTGCAGCATTCCTGTGTTTGTATCCCGCTGTGAGGATGTACGTCTTGCTACCCCCACGTCCGGTACGAGCTGCTTACCTCTGCGCTGTGCAACCTGTGAGTGTACGTCTGCATGAGTATCTGTGCTCTCCTCATCCCTTCCCCCTTTACCCTGAATAAAATATCACGACTCACTGGCTTGTCCCTGGCTCTGATTGCCCGGCTCCCTAGAGCCAGATATGACAGTATGTCGCAGCCAGAAGAGTTGCCGGCGGCCGTGAGTCGCCGTGGAAATGTACCTTTCTGTCCGGGTGTCAGCGCTGCTAGCATGCCGTTTCCCAGGAGTCACTTCCGGCGCCAGGGCGACGAGCTGAGGTCCATCTCGGAGGCTGTCGACGGGACGCTCTTCACCCTGCACGACGCCTCCAACGCGAGACGCTGGCATCCGGGCCGTGCTGAGGAACTCCTGGACTGTCACCCTCACTGTCTGTACCATCTGGAGGACAGTGCCAGGATAGACGCTGCAGGTACACAGCGAGAGAAGCTCCACGGGGTGGATGGAAATCCCGGCAGGGAGTCGAAGTGGGCGACGTCTTTCCCCGCTTCGGAGTCCCGTTCCTGCCGCTATTCCAGTCCGGGAGTTCGCGCCAACCAGAGGACTTCCCCCGACCTGCGCCACGTCACTCGGGATTCCCTTCAAGGAGCCGCAGCTGACAGCAGTTATGTCCGGGGTCGAGTGGCTGTCGCGAGCTCTACTGTGTTTCCTGTCACCACCTTCAGGCATGTGGCGGCGGCAGTGAGATTGATGGTGAGGACTTCAGGGCTACGAAGCTTTCCCGTGCTCGACGCCTTCCTCATCTCGATCTCCGATCTGGAGCGGCGAATCCTGGGTTTCCCCCTCGCTTTGTCCCCTGGGAGTAGTCGTCATCACATCGCCGAGTCACCTCTGCACGAACCTCGTCCGGATCCAGTTCTGGGTCATCGTCAGGACCGTTCCTCCCACGCAGCTGTCATCCCTTCGCCTCGTCAGTGTGGAGATTCTACAGCCTCGTCCCCTGAGCCTCGTTCCCCCGCTGTCATTCCTGGACATTCGGGCTGGCTCACCCCGGCTGTTTCCCCCTCCTCCTCGACGCGCTTCCTGACCGCTGTGTGTGCCTGGAATCCCGGCCTGGTGAGCTCTCTGCTGGAGACAACGCGAGCGACCCTCAGACGAATTCCCGGGGGGTCCTCCGTTATCGCCGGGCGGGGAGAGGAAGAAGCAGAATCCACTACAGCAGGCGATACTCAACCTCCAGGGGGCAGGCAAGTCATTGTTTTTTCACACCTGCTTAATGATTTGCTCTGTCACATCCCTGGAGGAGAAGTTCAGGGTTCGCAGCTCCCTGAACTCTCCCCACCTGCTGTAACCTGTATTCCTAATCCCGCATCCTCTGTGTCTCTCTCCGCCGAGTGGTCCCCGGCTCCGGGTCAACGTGGTGGGATATGGAGAGGGCCTGTGGTTCCGCAGCTACATTGCGGACGGAGGAGGGGGACTGACTGCTGCGTGGAGTCTACGCCGACGACTGAGCGTCCCCGGGTCTCCACGGAGGAGCGGTTCGGTCCGGCGGGACGAGATTCTTCTGGCTTCACGCCGAGTGGATCGTCGGCGGGGTTACCTGAGCTGGAGGGATCTCAAGCTGCGCTGACCATCGTGCTGGCTGCGGGGCCCGACGCGGCTAGATGGGAGCCTGACAACGACCTCCTGACGACGGATCCTGGATCTTCGCAGTCCTGGACGGCGTCAGAACCCGAGATCAGGCGAGTGCTCTCCTTTCTTTTCTCTCTTTTTATCCCCGAGCACTTCAGCCTATCTCCAGGGGAGACGAGCCGGGTGCAGCCGTCCGCTGCGTCTGAGCTCGTCTCGCCGGGTTCTGGCGCTGCCAGTGACCCTGACCCCGGTTCTGTTTTCTCTTCTGAGCCTTCTTCCAGGGTCACCGGCAAGGAGTTGCTGTTCCTCGTGGTGCTGGAGGGTCCGGGTTCAACGTTGGAGGTCGGTTCTGGTGCAGTATTCAACGTGGGTTCGCCCGAGACCCAGTCGGGGTCCAACGTGGGTTCGCCTGAGGCCCGATCGGGGTCCGACGTGGGTGCTGCCCCAGTATTGTCCAGGTCCGGTGAGGAGGTGGCCGTTTTCCTGCGGCCTGACGCCCGCCGGCCTCGTCATCGGCTCTCCCCTGAGCCTCTTCCACCGGGATCCGCTCTGATCCTTCGCCCGTCTCAACGGTCCTGGTGGTTGAGTGATGCGGGTCGACGACCCGACCCACAGAACTTTCGGTTCGGTGATCTGGTTCCCCCCACTGGTCTGTTTCCCTCTGGGCAGCCTGGTTCGGCTGCCGGTGGACTGGATTCCTGGGATCTGGGTCCAGAGTTCGCCGTCCGAACACTTCTCTTCCCCTGATTCGCCAGCTGGACAATGGGCGGGGAGATCTCCGGAGCCATCTCGGCCATTTTTGGACTCTGCCTGCCATGCACCTCGGGTGTCACTTTCTTTTATCGTTATTAAGGTCACTTGGGTGTAGTATTTTTGTCCTGTTGGTGGATTCGTATTTATAGTGCTGTGTGTTTTCCATCGCTCATGCTCAACATTTTACTTTTTGTACTATGTTTTTAGTCCCGTTTTTGCATTGTAGAGTTATATTTTGTTTTCCGTAACACCATGCTCTGCAGTTATCCATTTATTCCAGTCACTTTCATTTCTTTAGGTGACTGGGTATTTATATATTCGTGTGTGGGGGTTTTTCTTTGCCTGCACTCAGTATTTCTCTTATGTCCTGTTTGTTCATTAGAGCCATGTGCCTTGTTTTTCGTAACACCATGCTCTGTAATTGACATAACGTTCGGCTCAGGAGACGCACACACACAGGCTCAGAGTAGTTCAAACCGTTTATTAACAACAGGGATGTTTGGGTGCGTGTCTGCGGAATGTTAATGTGTTGGTGGTGGCGTCTGCTTCGGACCCAGAGGCGGGAGACCGTTCAGCCGGCAACCTTGTTGGGACAGATGACTGGCGCTTCAAGGATGGAAGCCCGGGAGACAGCCACCTGCAGGGCTCGGTGCAGCAGCGAGGAGAGACGAGGGACGGGATAGTCCGCCGCCGAGGAATCCACCTGTGCACAGGGGAGCAGACTGGAGAGATGAGGTAAGCGATTTTCTTACCGGAGATGAGGATGCTGAAGAGAATGTGGTAGAAGCCCATGAAAGAGGAATGAAGTCTACGGCTTCAGGCCGACGCTCAGGGCGAGGCGGCTTTTATCCCTCGCCGCTGACGAGTAGCAGGTGCATGAGCAGGTGGCGCCGCTGATGAATGGCGCGGCATGACAGTACTCCCCCCTCTAGCAGCGCCTCCTGGCGATGGCTTATCCGGGTGCGCTCGGTGGAAGTCCGCGATGAGCGATGGGTCCAACACAAACGACGGGGGCACCCACTGTCGATGCTCGGGCCCATAGCCCTCCCAGTCCACCAAGTATTTCAACCCACGACCCCGGCGCCGGGAGTCCAGGATGGAGGAGGCGGACCAGGCCGGATGGCCACCAATCATCCGGGGCGCGGGTTGCGCTGCAGGAGGAGGGCAAAGGGGGTCAGTAACCGCCAGTTTCACCTTCGACACGTGGAAAGTAGGATGAATGCGGAGGGAGGGGGGAATAGCCACACGCACAGCCACCGGGTTGATGATCCGGGTGATGGGGTAGGGACCCATGAAGCGCTGTGCCAGCTTTCTCCTCTCGCCTTTTAGAGTGACGTCCTGGGTGGAAATGTAAACAAGCTGCCCAACTCTACGCCGGGGCAGGTCTCCTACGCCGGTCCGCCACAGTCCTGTTGCACTCCGCTGTGCGTAATAGCGCATGGCGCGCGGCAGCCCAGGTGGAGCGGAACTGCCTGAGATGGGCCCTAACTGACGGGACAGTTACTTCACTCTCCTGCTCCGGAAACAGCGGGGGGTCGTAACCCAGGGACGCTTTGAAGGGGGACATCCCTGTAGCAGAAGAGCGAGCGGTGTTGTGGGCATATTCAACCCAGGCAAGATGGTTGCTCCAGGACGTGGGTTTGGATCTGGACACACAGCGGAGCGCAGCCTCCAGCTCCTGGTTGGTCCTCTCACACTGCCCGTTGGATTGGGGGTGATGGCCGGAGGAGAGGCTCACCTTGGCTCCGATGGCGTTGCAGAAAGACCTCCAAACCTCAGATGAAAACTGGGGGCCCCGGTCCGAGACCACGTCCACCGGAATCCCATGCAGCCTGACCACGTGTTGGACGAGGAGGTCCGCCGTCTCCAGGGCAGTAGGGAGGCCTCGCAGGGGGACGAAGTGCACGGCCTTGGAGAAGCGGTCCACGATGGTCAGGATGGTGTCATAGGAGTTGGAGACGGGGAGTCCGGTGACGAAATCCAGTGCGATGTGCGACCAGGGCCTGCCAGGGACGGGCAGGGGCTGGAGCAGACCCGCTGGAGGGGCATTTCCCGACTTGCAGGTGGCACAGATTGGGCAAGCCCGGGCGTAGCGGGCTGCATCCCTCCGCAGGCCTGGCCACCAAAAGGACCGTTGGAGGAGATCTATCATCCGGGAGGTGCCAGGGTGACAGGTGAGCTTGGAGGTGTGGAGCCAGTGGATGACCTCTCCTCGGACCGCGGATGGCACGAACAGCCTCCCCTCCGGTCCGCCGCCAGGGTCAGGTTCCACCTCCTGTGCCTTCCGGATCTTGCTCTCGATGTCCCACGAGATGGCTCCCACGACGCACGACCTGGGCAGGATGGAGTGGGGCGCCTCCTCCGACTCCACGGGGGCGAACTGCCTGGAGAGGGCGTCAGGCAGGACGTTCTTAGAGCCAGGCCTGAAGGTGATGGAAAATTGGAACCTGGCGAAGAACAGGGACCAGCGCGCCTGGCGGGCGTTCAGGCGCTTGGCAGATCGTAAGTATTCCAAGTTCTTGTGGTCCGTGAGGACCACAAACGGCAGGTTCGCCCCCTCTAACCAGTGGCGCCACTCCTGCAGGGCAAGCTTGATGGCCAAGAGCTCTCTGTCCCCCACATCGTAGTTTCTCTCCGCCGGGGACAAGCGCCGGGAGAAGAAGGCGCACGGTCGCTTGGCGCCATCGTCCGGCGACCGCTGGGACAGCACTGCTCCCACTCCCGTGTCCGAAGCGTCTACCTCTACAATGCACTGCAACGCGGGGTCGACCTGGCGAAGGACCCGGGAGGAGGAGAATTCCGCCTTCAGCGCCTCAAAGGCGGCAGCGACCTCTTCGGTCCACCGGAACGGGACCTTCGGGGATGTGAGGCGGGTCAGTGGTCCAACGATGGCACTGAAGTTGGGGACAAAGCGGCGGTAGAAATTGGCGAAGCCAACAAATTGCTGCACCTGTTTCCGGGATGCAGGTGTGGGCCATTCCACCACCGCCTTTACCTTCTCTGGGTCGGGGAGCACCTTATCGTGGGCGATGATGAACCCCAGGAAGGATGTACTCCTGGCGTAAAATTCACACTTTTCTGCCTTAACGTACAGACGATTCTCCAGCAGCCTTTGGAGGACCCGCCTCACGTGGACCTGGTGCTCATCCCTGGACTTGGAGAAGATGAGAATATCGTCCAGGTAGACGAACACGAAAAGGCCAATGAAGTCCCGGAGGACGTCATTAATGAGGCGCTGGAAGACTGCAGGAGCGTTGGTCAACCCGAACGGCATCACCAGGTATTCAAAGTGGCTGTTCGGGGTACGGAAGGCCGTTTTCCACTCATCTCCCTCCCGGATCCGGACGAGGTGGTAAGCGCTGCGTAGGTCCAGCTTGGTGAACCAGGTCGCCCCCTGGAGGGAGTGGAAAGCAGTGTCCATGAGAGGCAGGGTGTAACGGTCCTTCTCCGTGATATTATTGAGGGCCCGGTAGTCGATACAAGGGCGGAGGGACCCATCCTTCTTTCCCACGAAGAAGAACCCTGCCCCCACGGGTGACGATGATGGGCGGATAATCCCAGCACTTAATGACTCCTTCAGGTAGGCGTTCATCGTCTCCTTCTCCGGCGCAGACAGGCTGTAAAGGCGACCAGAAGGTAAGGGAGCCCCCTGGCGGAGGTTGACGGCGCAGTCATAGGGCCGATGAGGGGGGAGAGACATAGCTTTCGCTTTGCTGAACACCATACCCAGGTCGTGAAATTCTGGGGGCACCAGAGACAGGTCCGGGGGTGCAGCGTCCATCGCAGGGGGAGGAGCGGACGGAGAGCAGGCAGCGGACTGAAGGCAGGTGCCCATACAGAACGTACTCCATGCCGATATCCCAGCTGATTTCCAATCCAGGACCGGATTGTGAAGGCGGAGCCAGGGATACCCCAGGATGACGGGCGACACAGAGTTGGGAAGGACGTAAAAGGTCATCTCCTCCCGGTGGTTTCCCGAGATGATGACCGGTAGGGGGACAGTTTGATGTGTCACTCTCCCGAGGGTGGCACGGGAGAGGTGGATTAGGGAGATGGGAGTGTTGAGTGCCTGGCAGCGGATGCCCAATCGGGTTGCCAGGCTTTGTGAAATGAAGCTGCCTTCTGCACCCGAATCCACCAGTGCGTGGGTGAGGTGCCCAGTGGGGTTATGGCAGAAACGGATGGGCAGCTTCAATTGAGTGAGTGATCCTAACCGATTGACATCCGCGAGGCTTCCAACAGTGACTCGCGGACCCCACCGACTGGCTTTCCGTGGACAACGCTCCACGGTGTGTTGGTCGCCTCCGCAATACATGCAGAGGCCCAACTCACGGCGGCGTTGTTTCTCCACAGGGGAAAGTTTAGTCCAGCCCGTCACCATCGGCTCCGACTCCTCGGGGCGCGATGCTGGCGGCGCCGCCAGGGGGCGAGCTTGGAACAGGTGCGGCGAGGCTCCACGAAGGCGAGAAGAAGAAGACCTCCGCCCCGAGGAGCGCTCGCGCAGCCTGTTATCCAAACTTATCGCTAAGGACGTCAGCTCCGCTAGCGTCCCAGGGATATTCCGACCAGCCAGTTCATCCCTCAGATCACTATTGAGGCTGCGGAGGAACAGGCCACAGAGGGAGCGTTCCTCCCAGCCCAATTCCTCCGCCGCTACCCGGAAGTCGACCGAGTGGTCCGCTGCCGACCGGCTTCCCTGCTGGAGAGCGAGAAGCCGATCGACCTGGACCGTTTCGGTTTGAGAATGGTCAAAGACCTCCAGAAAGCGCCTCACGAATTGGTCATAGGTGAGGGTGGCATAACTGGGCCTCGCCATTACGGCGTAGGTCCAAGTTAACGCACGCCCCTCCAGAAGATTCCCTATGTAACCAATTCGGCTGTGATCCGAGGGAAAATCTCCGGGCACACGGTGGAACACGGACTCACACTGCATAATGAACCCCCGCGCTCCGCCGAGCTTACCGCTAAAGCGGGCGGGGGTCGGAATCGGCGTGAGCCGAACCGGTGCCGCTGGAGCCGGCTGGACGGCCGCTGGAACAGCAGGAGCCGCGTCACCCTGGCGAGTCGGGAGGAACGGCTGTTGGGGGTCCAAGCGGTTCAATCGGTTAGTTAGTTCTAATAATTGATTAAGAACCACCTGTTGCTGATAAACAATCTGATCCACCCGAGCCTCGAGGATGGTAAACCGGTGTGCGAGCCCGCCGTCTGCCGAGCCGCTCTGCTGAAGCCGTACTGACAAAACGTTCGGCTCAGGAGACGCACACACACAGGCTCAGAGTAGTTCAAACCGTTTATTAACAACAGGGATGTTTGGGTGCGTGTCTGCGGAATGTTAATGTGTTGGTGGTGGCGTCTGCTTCGGACCCAGAGGCGGGAGACCGTTCAGCCGGCAACCTTGTTGGGACAGATGACTGGCGCTTCAAGGATGGAAGCCCGGGAGACAGCCACCTGCAGGGCTCGGTGCAGCAGCGAGGAGAGACGAGGGACGGGATAGTCCGCCGCCGAGGAATCCACCTGTGCACAGGGGAGCAGACTGGAGAGATGAGGTAAGCGATTTTCTTACCGGAGATGAGGATGCTGAAGAGAATGTGGTAGAAGCCCATGAAAGAGGAATGAAGTCTACGGCTTCAGGCCGACGCTCAGGGCGAGGCGGCTTTTATCCCTCGCCGCTGACGAGTAGCAGGTGCATGAGCAGGTGGCGCCGCTGATGAATGGCGCGGCGTGACAGTAATTGTCTATTTGTTCCAGTCACCCTCACTTTTCTTGGTGACTGTGTGTATGTACTTAAATTAGCGCTGTGTATAGGTTCCCTTTTATTTAACCGTACTCAGCATTTTTGCCCTGTACCTTTTTGGTGGTTCTTTTTTCCTTGCTCTGGGTCACGCATGGTTGGTACTCTCTGGGTAGTATGTAACCGGCGTGCTGACCCAGTTCTTCTCCCCATCTGTACCTGGGTTAATTATTCTGTTTTGTCAGTATTGTATTTGGGTTTTTCTTTCCCGCTACCCTACATTGCCCCATTGGTGTTGTCCTTCCCTTGGCTTCTTCCCCTCCGGTCCGCCTCCCTTCCTCCCACCCTAGGTGGGGGGGGGGGGGGGGCTGGGATGTTCCTGGTCGTTCAGGAGCCCGACCTTGAGGGAGGGGCTCTGTCACCATGGGTTGAGATGCCGTCTCGGCACTCAGCCCATGTTTTCCCTCATCCCTGCTTCCCATTGAGCAGCGTCTCAGCTGGCCCCCAGCTGGCAGCATTATGGACAGCTGGGGCCAATTAGTCTTCATCAGCTGGGGCGCTGCCAATGAGGATAAATAGGAGCAGCCTCGATGACTCGGGGCTGCGACATAAACACATTGCTAAGCTGAAGCCCCTTCGTCTGGTGTCAGCTTATACTCCTCTTGCAGCATTCCTGTGTTTGTATCCCGCTGTGAGGATGTACGTCTTGCTACCCCCACGTCCGGTACGAGCTGCTTACCTCTGCGCTGTGCAACCTGTGAGTGTACGTCTGCATGAGTATCTCTGCTCTCCTCATCCCTTCCCCTTTACCCTGAATAAAATATCACGACTCACTGGCTTGTCCCTGGCTCTGATTGCCCGGCTCCCTAGAGCCGGATATGACAGCAGGTACTGCTGTTTCAAAGAAAACTAAGTAATGCACTAAACCGACTCAGGGACTACAGATGGAAATTAGTGAGAGCGCTTTAATCTGGTTCAGAGCATCTTTACCCTGTGTTTATTTTTTTTTTTCTGTACATGGTTCCTGACAAATAAACCAATAAACTAAACTAAAAACATGGGCTCTATACCCGCTCACCTTGCAAGACTCCATCACTGAAGAGAAAGCATGTTGAAGCTCGTTTAATGTTTGCTGCACAACATTTGGTCAAGCCAGTAAAATACTGGGAGAAAATAATCTGGTCAGATGAGACCAAAGTTGAACTTTTTGGATGCCACAACACACAGCATGTTTGGAGGAGACATGGCACTGCACATCCTATCATGGTGTGGGGGTGTTTTTCATCAAAATTAAGCATACTGAATCAAGATAAATGTACTTTTTTTAGTTTGGTCTCAAAATAAATAAAATCATCATTGCTTACCATGAAAACATGAAAACTGGCACATTTGGTTTAAACAAGACATTTTTCTCTCCGAAAGCCACATAAAGACACAGTTTGTAACTCTTTTGAACATTAACAAGATATTTACACAGTCATTCCAGTCAAAAATAAGGCTTTTTTACGGATGCTTTCTCCAAGCGTAAAATCCAATCAATAACTCCACTGTACTTCCTGCTGCTGCTGGCCCAGAGCTCCTCTTCTTTCTGATGATCTTCTTCATGCTGTGATCTCATCAAGCTTCATGACCGACGCTTTGTTTTCAACCGCTGAGCAAATAAAAGCAACAATAATCATCACCATCTCCTTGAAGCAGTAATAAGAGGAACATGCCTGCGCCTCAGACTGGACTTCAAATAGCTGTGGAATTATAACAGCTTTGGAGGCGAAATGTCTCCATTTGTAAATGTGTAAAAACTAATCGCACATTGATGTAGCCGGAGCAGTGGGGTTTAAATTTGAGCAGTTTAATCGTGTGTTTCTTGTTTGTTTACTCTAAAGATTAAAGGAAGATGTTGAATCTGCTGCTTTTTAAAGAAGTGACGTGCACTCCGGTGAGACAGAATAAGTGTTTTCGGACATCATTAAAAACTGTCCACACAACACCAAGACTCAACCTGCCTCCCTCCATCCCCATAATGACTGCAAGGATAATTAATGCAGGACAACTTATATCACTGAGAGGATAGGAGCAAATGTACAAGAAAAATCATGAAAATCTGAGAAAAAGATGCAAATTTATTGGTATGTTGTAATAAATTTGTGTGGGGGAAAAGGCAATTATTTTATCATAAAAGATGGCAAATTATAGGAAAAAAAAAGTCCAAAATTTATTACAACAATAATAAATTTGACATGAAAAAGTTACAAATTTATATATAGAAATTTGTAATTAGTAAGAAAAACTTCACTAATTGGTTAGAAAATTGGACATTTATGAGAGAAAAAAGTAAAAAAAAAATATAAAAAATGTTCTAGAAAATTGGTACATTTTTTATTGTAAGTGTGTGACTTCATTGCTGTAAATGTATTACTTTTTTAATGGAGATGGTTTTTTCAGCATTTGGAAATTGTTTTTTTTTTTTCTCACAACAATGCCACTTTTTTTGTAAATTTTGGACTTTCTTCTAACTTGCGACTTTTTAAATTATAAATTAGCATCTTCCAACATATTTTTGCACGTTCATTCTTGCAAATTTGTCCTGAAATTACACTTACAACTGTTTGTTAATTTATGAATACCCCCCTAACCACCATCCCCCTTGTTAAAAATAAATCACCACAACTGCACAGTGGCAACACAAAATGCTGACGCTGTGGGCTGTTAAAACATGGGAGTGTCAACAGCTGTAGAGCACCAGTACCACTGCCCTAAAAGACTAACCCGAAGCCTGAAGGAGACAGAAACAAGCTGAAGCTGCTCCAGAGAGGTCTGTGCACAGCGGAGTGGGGGTGGAGGAGGGGATGGCAATTGGAGCAGCAGGTCACACAGAATTATTTGGAAAAATATAGTCATCGGACACTAAAACACATTTGATCGGCAATTGCTGTCTTCCAAGGGGTAAATTAAAATCTATAATACCTTAAAAAAAAAAAAAACTCCAAAGGGCACTTCTGGGGGCAAAGGGAAAAGAGGCACTCAGAGTCAAACTGTCAAAGAAATAAAACTGAAAAGTCCAAAAGTCTGGACTAAACAGGTTAAGGTGGGTTTATGCTCCTTTCTGCTCTGGTGCACCTACGCTTTGGACACAGCACTCTATAAGATTCATTTTATGGATCTACTACGCCAAGCATCCTTGTGAATGGGACATTGGATCTTGCACATGCGTAGTCAACGCACCCAGGCGGCGCAGTCACAAAATTTGCACTGCACACGGTCAGCTGCGGAGGGGCCCTGTGACTGGCAACAATGACAAAAATTTATGTCACTTGTGACACAACTCTCGATTATCTCCAGTTTCAAAAGCAACAAATTAAGAAGAAAAAGTTGAAAATTAATGAGAAAAAAGTTGTGATGGTTTTCTAACACATGACGCAGCCTTGACAGTGCCCCCACCCCCTTAAGAAGCGCCACATGGAGACTGTCCATGCTTGTCTTAATGGAAACGAAGGAAAGAGTTGACCATGTTGTTGTTGGAGATAAAGGAGTGGGGAATCCAGGAACACTCCTCTGGTCCGTAGCATGACCAGTCAACCAGGTACTGGAAACAAAGGACCTACGTCAATAATGCGCAGGACAGTGTAACGCGGTTGTCCATCAATGAATCAGTGGGGAGAAGGGGGCTTGGAAGGTGGGTAGAGTACATTAGAACAATCCTAAGGGAAAGGACCAATGTGATGAGATGCTAGTTTCTTCGAGTCAGTTTTGACAGGGATGTTTTTGGTAGAAAACCTGACCTGAGAAATAGCCAGAGAGGATGAGACGGCAGTCAGGCAGAATTTGACCTGAGGAACAAGGAGAAGAGGTTCAGATTCAGTCTTCACAGTCATGAGTAAAGGGTTTACCGACATGACAATCTCACACCGCTTGAGCTTCAGAGTGAGGCTTTTCTAGCAGTGGAGGGTGATTAGCTGCTAGCAATCAAGCCTCCTGCGGACTGATTTCCCAGAGGAGCCACAGAGCAAAATGATTCAAAATGTTGCTGCACTCATCCAGATCCATGACAAAAGTCAGAAATTTGTTATAAAAATAAAGTGCAAATTTGTGAGACAACGTAAAAAATGTATGGCTTATTTTGCTTTCATTATATAACAATAAAAAAAAAGGATTTCCCTCCTCAGCACAAGAAAACACAGCCACTGGGTTTTTCATAACTGTGGTATTTATAAGCTCTTTGAAAGTTAGATTTAAAAATTATGTACTGTGATCCCTATGTGTTATATACACGGTGTATGTGAACGCAGATCAACAGCAAGCCAAACTCGTTTTTCACGAGCCAGGAAACCGAGCGTCCTGCTCCTTTATTCAGTCTTCTAGACAGCTTACAATTCTTTACAACTGTGGCTTGAAGAGCTCAATGAAAAGCCGAGTGAAACTGAAATATAAACAGAAAATAAATACATCAAAAAATGGCTAACATCAAAGAACTTACAGAGAAATTAATTATAGCTGCTACTAAGACAAACAATACGTTTTCGCTATTTACATATGTTAATTGGACCGCTAGTAGCAGCATTACTTATGCTAACATACGGCACTCTCGGTGTAAAGCATGCTAGCGGCTCCTGGGATAGGACTAATTCCTGGAACAACACATTCACAAACGATCCCAAGTTCACGTCTAACAAAACTTACAAAATTAACAAAACTGTCTTCTGAAAAATAAGTCAACACAAATCAGACTTACAGCCATTGCTTTCGAAGGTGTAGAAAGGGGTTTAACACACAGGAGGAGCATTTCAGACATTCATAGGCAGGTTATGCTTTCTCCTTTTTTCCTTTCTCTCTCTGACTAACGTCTGCTTCTTCTACCCATAAATCACAGCGGCTACTGGCTGCGCCTTCAACGTAAAATGCAGGTAAATTACCACTAACTGTATAGAAATTATTTTTAACACAATGACTATTTAGATAACATGAATTATTACAAATGGATTATGACCTTCCGTTATGAACTTATGAACTATTTTTAACTTTCTATAAACACACTCTACTATGGGCAGAACAGATTAGTTACCATTTTTTAAGGATAATTAATGCTTTAATATTGGATCCAAGCACACCCAGACATGTTTTTTTCTGTAGTAAAGATGGACATTTTAACATGAGAGTTTATGGGGATTGACTCACTGTTGGACACAAACACTAGTAGGCAGTGGAGGTACTGCAGTTTATGGCACAAAGTTTCAAATTTATAAAAACTGATGAAAAATTGTCCTTTGCATTAGAAAGCTTCCTCCTTACTGTTGGATGTCAGAGAAACTACCGGAGAAATGATTTTTTTTTTTTTTTTGAGAAAACAACCAGTCAATGAAATAACCAGCTGACGAACACATTAAAAATAAAATAAAATTAAATTAAAATTAAAAAAACCTTGCTTGAATAATTTTTTTATAACAAAACAACTGGTAAAAAGAAAATAACTATTCTGAGCAGCATTTGACCAAGGTTTGCCCCCTGATTTATAATTCATATTGAGCTCCACTTGTACAGTACATCTTGTAGCCTTCTTCTTCTAGAACAAGCACCTTCAGTCATGAATCCATCAAAAAGTATTCAGTGTTTCAGAATAAAATCTCCAATTCCACCTGCTCTCACTCAGTCTGCTCTGAACTTAACCTCCGAGTTTAAAAGCTCTGAAGGAGATGGTGACCATGTTGCCTTAAGCGGTGGGCTTTCATTCAAAAACAAAAAAGCCTCTGGTGTACGGCGACCTTCGCCTTCCAGCAGGGCAAACACAAATATGAACACGGACTGAAAAAAAAAAAAAAAAATCACACGGCTGAACGCTTTCCTCCATACTTCAGCAGAAACAAACAAAGAGAGCGACAAGGAGAGATTTTCCTCTCCCTCAGTCTTCAGCAAAGTTTTGACAGGTAAGTTCAAGAAAACACAGAAAACACTTTGAGGCATGAAAGTCCAAGTCTTAAGGCTCGTTCAGACCAAACATAAACTAGAGTTTTCTAGTGGTACAGTAATGGAAGTTTATGTAAACACACAAATCCCTTCAAGTTGGAGTCGGATGATACTTCACTTGACTGTAGTCCTTTGAAAACCTATCAGCACCATCAAGAGACTCCGTTGAAGTAGGAAGTGAAACTGAACTAAAGCTATTGTACCCAGACATGGAGACGCTTCCGAACCCAAATGTTTCTGAATAGTATTAAAGGCCTGGTTATGAAACCATTAGACTTTGCAGAATCTTTGGAGGCATACAAGACGTGGTATTGAGGAGCCGGACAAGGAGGTTGCACTTGAACTGAGCTTTATTATAAAACTGTACACACAACAGATGCCACACTGTGTGGGGCCTTCCGAGCAAGAGCACGAGGCAGAGTAGTGGACGCCCCGTAACATAGGGTGGTATGATGATGCAATCTGAAGGCGGCATCATCACACCGCGTTTCATAATAAAACACCACACAACATCCTCCCCCCCTTTACAAAATAGAAAAACACGCCTAATTAAAACCCACCCAACTTTGGAAACACAAACCCCACATAAACACACTAAAATAAAAGCAGGCATACACAAATCATAAAGAACACTAAAACTCTAAAACAACCAAAACTAAAACTAGAACCAGTGGGTAGACTGCCACATGGCCCGCACAACAAAGTGGTTTATTCTGCCAGCATAGTTTTTTTGTTGTTTTTTTTTTTTTATAGTCTGGCCGTGCACCTACCTAAAAATGTCCCCTGTCACTCCTTTACCATCTCCCATGGTAAAAGTGGGTTGGGTGGGGAAAAGAGCTCAGTCTCAGGGGCTTTGAGGCGGCCCCGCTGTGGCCTCTGTTGTGTGTGGGTTTGGCTCTTGGGGCTTGCCGTAGCCGCCCTGCGGGATGATGTCAGGCGGGCTGCGGCCACTGAATATAGTTCTGTGTTCCTCCCTGGAGCTTTGAAACGAGCTCGCGGTGGCCGCCCCCCCGGAGCTGTCGGACCCCCATGGTCAATCTTCATGATGCTGGGGCCTGGGTCCCACACTGTGACAGCCGACTCCCGCGGAGCCTCGCCGTCTGGAGCTGCCACCTGTGCACGCCGTAGACTGTTCGTGTGCCAAACCAAATCATCTGTCTGCCGACAGCACGCTGTCCTCAACTTCGCCACGATCCTCAGCGGCGCCTTACTTGTTTTCACGCGCTGTCGTTGCTGTCGCGGTGGCTCTGCATGCTCGCGCTCCCCCTCCCGCTGCTCAGACTGTTGCTGCGGGGAACACGGGGCAGAGTCTGGTCGCTGCTGTCACTCCGTGCCATCTTTGCTCTCTGCGTCGTGCTCAACCTCAATGCTGCCGTCACTCTCTGCTCGGAATTCTCCATCTTTGCTGTGCTCACTCCCTGTGCTGTGCTCTTCGGCTGGCTTGCCATTTTCGATGGACACAGGCTCCCTCTCCTGTGGCTCCTATTCCACTGTGTCAGCTAGCTTGTAGCCTGTAGCATCTAGCTTCTGTGTCTGGTGCCCATTTAGCTCCGTGGCTAATTTCTCAGTTGCTACTAGCTGGGACGTTAGCTCCCCTGGGCTAGCTAGTTTCATGACTTTTGGCGCCAACAGCATCTCAACCCACAGCTTCGTGCTAGGTGTGTGTTTGGCAAAGTAGCTAGCAAGAAACTCGACAACATCTGCATATGACTGTGTCTCCCCTAACATATGGAAAATTTTCTGACCGTGTTCTACGCTGAGTTTGCGAACCACAAGTGCTTGCTTCCTTCCTCTATCGAGTTCACCCAGGCCCAATGCTGCAATGTACATCTCAAACGCAGCCAGCCAACAAGGCCACAATATTGCTGGTTCTCCATGGTACTCTAGAAACGGCCATAGAGGTGCCCCACATGCCTCCATGAGTTAATCCTCAGTCGCCAGATGTTATGTCCACAACACCTGGTATTGAGTAGACGGGGTAGGAGGTTGCACTTGAACTGAGCTTTATTATAAAACTGTACACACAGCAGGTGCCTCACTGGGTGGGGCCGTCCAGGCAAGAGCACGAGCCCGAATAGCGGACGCCCCGTAACATAGGGTGGAGTGATGATGCAATCGGAAGGTGGCGTCATCACACCACACTTCATAATAAAACCCCACACAATACATTCTAGATAAACAGACCACTTCCGATAAATGCTACAGGCAGGTCACACACATTTCTGAATACTATCAGGAGCCCAGTTATCCCCTTAGCATTCAAGACAATTTTCCTAAAAACGTCTAAATTTAGCATACACAAAGAAAATCAAATTCTTTCTTCACTGAGTGACACTAGAAAATTTGAAACGTCCCACTGGCAGAGCACTTTTGTAACCTCTCACCAGGTTACAAAATTCCCAAAATTACAAATTTACATGAAGAACATCGCAAAATTGAAAAAAGTCCCAAATTTACATGAAGAAAGACCCACATTTATATGAAAAAGTCACATATTTACATGAAAACGTCACAAAAAAACAAAAAAAAACAAAAAAAACAGTCCCGAAATCCATCCATCCATCTTCTACCACTTTTCAGGAGGTCCAACTCACAGAGGCAGCAGCTCAAGTAAAGAAGCCAAGACTTCTTTCCCTCTGGCCACCTGCTCCAGCTCTTCAGACAGGATACCAAGATGTTCCCAGGCCATCTGGGAGACATAGTCTCTCCAGAAAGTCCGGGGTCTGCCCTGGGGTCTCCTCCCAGTGGGACGTGTCCGAAACACCTCAAGTTGGAGGCGGCAAGGAGAAATCCTGATCAGATGCCCATACCACGTCAGCTGGCTTTTTTCAATGTGGTGAAGCAATGGTTCTGTGAGCCTCTCCCCAATGACTGAGCTCCTCACCCTTAGTCCCAAATTAGCATGAAAAGCTTCACAAAATTAATGAACCCCTTATTATTCCAGCACATTTTCCTAAAAATACCTAAATTTAGCAAATGCAAAGAAAATCAAATTGAGAAAAAGAAACAGGATATTTTCTCTTACTTGTAACGAGTACAAAATAAATAAAAGTTTAGTTATAGAATTAAAATTAGAATAAAAATTTAGAAATAAATGAAAACTCTGTTATTTTAATATTTTAATATAGAGACAAAGGCTTTTTTATGACCTGAGGGTATGTTGATTGGGTTAGAATGAACTACTCCGTCACTGGTGGTCTGGTTTTATTTATATATTTTAAATCGTACACATGCCAATATTTACCAACAGCGTACTCATGATAAATGCTGTAGTGTCCAATCATAAATTATTAATGGTAGCAGACATTTTTCTCCGAATGGCCAATTATCCTCCTAATTGTGGGAGATTTGACCAAGTCAATAGCATCCCTCCTCCGGGGACCACGACTATCAGTGGAACCGATGGAGTATTTATTGGTACGTATTGATCTAATGGAACCATCAGTTCTGTAATATGTGTAAAAGCCTTGTCTGCTAAACATCCATCACTCTTATTTTTAACTCCTTGTCTTTTATATATATTGACGTTGTGTTGTGTCGATACTGCAGTTTTCTGCTCGGACCAAAACTGGACAAAGGAAGCACCGTTCCAGTGGAACTAAATGACAGAGTTGGGCAGGGATCAATAATTGCTTCCATCTGGTGACATACAACCTGCTAATGTAGAAAATGGCACTCGAAGATAGTAATGGACATTTGGGCTTTTTACAGCATCCATCCACATTAGGCTTAATTGTTCCTTCTAAATTACCTAGAAAGGTAGTCTCAGGGTGTGGCATCATAAACATGAATATTTATCAGGTTTAGACACAAAATGGACAAGCACAGCTAATTTCTATGGTGTTTTTATTTTTATTTTTAATGTATCTGGCTGGCTTCACTACAAGTTTTGTATTTTCGTGTCTTGCTCACTTATATTTTTTGCATACCTTTTTTTGTAGTTTGGGAGAGAAATGCACAAAAAATTAAAATGTAGCTATATTGCAAAAAACCTGCATAAATGGCAGTAACTCTATTCTCTTCTATCAAGACTCAATATAGTGTTTCTTATTGATTTAGCAACTTTTGATCAATATTATCCACATTACCATAGGAATTTTAAAGAAATCAGCACATTATACACCTACAGTGATTATCGATGTAGTGTAAGTAGCAAACCAAAACCCTTCCAGCATGTCTATGTGGGCCCTACCAAAGGTTAAATCTGGTCTGTCTTATGGGTCCATGTGGGTTTGTCCATGGATTGCATGTTTGTGTTTGCCCTCTTGGACATTACCTGTTTACCTCTTTTCAACTTATTTTCTCATAAATTTGCTATTTTCTTTCAAATTTGTGACTTTTTCCCCTAATTTGATACATTTTTCTCAAAAATTTGCAAATTTCTCATAAATTTTCTTTTTTTTACTGTAAACTTGTAATGTTTTCTCATACATTTGTGATTTTTTGGGGGAATGTTGGCTTTTTCTTGCAAATTTACTTTTTCTTGTAATTTTGGAACTTTCTCCTAAATTTGCTACTTTTTTACTGTAATCTTGCATTTTTTTCTCATAAATATTTTATTTTATTTGCTTAAAAATGTACTATTTTCTTGAAAATTTGTGACTTTTCCCCATAAATTTGTGACATTTTTCTTGTAAATATAGAACTTAGAACTTTCTCAAAAATTTTCAACTTTTTTTGATAGTAAACTTCAAACTTTTTCTCGTAAATTTGTGACTTCTTTGATGATAAATTTTCAGTTTATTTACTCATATATTTAACACTTTTTGTCACCTTTTTTCTATTAAATTTTTTACATTTTTTGTCATAAATTTGTGACTTTTTCATGTAATTTTGCCTCTTGACCCAGTGTTACTGAAATACCATTTTTTTCAGGGACCTCAAAAAAATTTAATATTTTGGAGGAAATATGAATGAAGCTCACAAAAATGTCTCTACAGCACCACCTAACATGTGAAGTCAATGGGGAGTGGCACATGCTTACTTTGGCGTAAAAAGATGAAAATCAGGTGAGATGTTTATCATGTCAAGACATGCAAAAAATCTTCATAGAAGTGGTGGTCTACACCGAACAGGAAGTCGGCCATTTTGGCAGGAAGTGGCGGTGACCTGATTTCCACCTTCCGCATTTGATCAAACTCGTCCTAGGGTTTTAGTCTGATTGAGCTCATTTGTGGTGACAATCATCTATACTCATGTGCCATTAAAAGTTATTGAAAACTTTTCCAAAAGGTCGACTGTTTGGCTGTAGGGTCGTGGCAAAGTTTGATTCCTCACCATGATCATTTTATGACCATTCTGATGGCAATAACTCTGGTATGCATTGTCGGATTTCAAACAAATTCAATATTATGGATATCAGTCCAATTCCAAACAGTTCTATAGAACTTTTCTATTTCGATAGATCTTATTTATCTGATAGGTTCCAGTTTGTTCATGTCAACAATGAGTTTTCTTCCAACTCAAAGCTCAGTCATGGAGTTCCACAGGGATCTGTGCTAGGCCCTGTTTTTTTTTTAGTTTATATATGCTTCCATTAGACAACATTTATAGAAAGCACTGTATACATTTTCGCTGTTATGCAGATGACACACAATTATACCTGTTAATGAAGCCAGATGATAGTAATCAATTTGCCAAGTTAGAGGCCTGTCTTAAGGAAATCAAAGGTTGGATCACTTGGAATTTCCTGCTATTGAATTCAGATAAGACTTGTTATTCTAGTTGGTCCAAAAAGCCTCAGAAATACCTTTACAAATAAAACTCTTAGTTTGGATGTGGTTACTCTGAATAGTTCTATGAGGAACATTGGAGATGTTTTTGATCAAGATCTGTTTTTCAATTCACAAATTAAACTTATTTCTAAGACTGCCTTCTATCATTTTCGTAATATTGTCAAGATTAGGAGCATCTTGTCTCAGAGTGATGCTGAGAAACTGATCCACGCTTTTGTTAGCTCTAGATTAGATTATTGTAATTCTTTATTATCAGGTTGTCCTAAAATATCTTTAAAAAGTCTTCAGCTGATCCAAAATGCTGCAGCAAGAGTTTTAACAGGTACTAGAAAGAGAGATCATATCTCTCCGGTTCTAGTCTCCCTTAATTGGATTCCCATAGAGTTTAGAATTAAGTTTAAATTCCTTCTTCTCACTTACAAACCTCTAAATAAACAGGCCCCTTTTTTATTTAAAAGATCTGATACTACTTTATTATCCTAACAGAGCACTACACTTCCAAAATGCAGGTTTACTTGAAATCACTCTATATCATCATCATAGCAGTCTGTCATGGGGGACAATGACTGTTTCATTTAGGTCTGATCAGATTCCTCCACACAGCTCTGTCCTGAGCCTTCTGCTGCCAGGAACTCCTGTCTATGTCCAACTTCTCCAAGTTTGTTTTTACAGTGTCTTTAAATCTGAGCCTTGGTCTACCCTGATTGCGTTTGCCCTCGCATAACTGTGAGTAGAGTAACTGCCGAGGGAGACACTGGTGGTCCATCCTCTCAACATGTCCAAGCCATCTCAGGTTCATCTGTATTAGCATGTCTTCCATTGATGGTAGACCAGCTCGTTTCAACACTTCTATGTTGGTTATCTTGTCTTTCCATGAGATGTTCATTATGGCTCGAAGGTGTCTCATCATGTACGCGTGCAGTTTCTTCACCTGCACTCTGTAGACAGTCCAAGTTTCAGCACCATACAATAGAGTAGCCAGTACTGTCGCTCTGTACACTTTGCATTTCACACGGATAGACACATGTTGATTGTTCCACAGTCTCTCCCTCAAGTTTCCAAACACAGCGCTCGCTCTTCCCATTCTGAGAGATAGTTCATCCTCCAGCCTAGCGTTCTCTGAAACAGTACTCCCTAGGTACTTGAAAGTCTTGCACTTGACTAGTGGCTCTGTACCAATGCTGATTTCTTCTGGTAGTGATGTTGATAATTGGAACTTTGGTGGTTGATAAAGGCACTCTGTCTTCTTGATGTTGATTTTGAGGCTGAATTGACTAGCTGCTCTTGCAAATTTCTCCACTAAAGATTGCATATCTTCCACGCTGTGTGCAACTAGAGCACTGTTGTCAGCAAAGAGCATTTCTCTTACTATCTTTATCGATGTCTTACTCTTGGCTTTAAACTGTGCCACATTGAACAAGTCTGCTTCTTTCCTTGTTTGAATGTATACTCCTTCTGAAGTGTCTTTGAAGGCAACCTCAAGCATGGCTGCCAGATATAGCGAGAAGAGTGTAGGTGCCAGCACACACCCTTGTTTCACCCCGTTGCTTACTGAAAAGTCTTTAGATACTGAACCACTCATTGCCACGTTTGCTTGCATACCTGTATGGAGTGCCTCAATCAGGCTGACAAACTTCTCTGTACAACTATATTTCTTGAGTATCTGCCAAAGTCCTTGTTGCGAAACAGTATCGAAGGCTTTACTGAAGGCTATGAAGACTACATAAAGCGGCATGTTCTCTTCGATACACTTTTCTTGAACCTGTTTCAAGCAGAAAATCATGTCCATTGTGATTCTTCCACTTCTGAAGCCGCACTGGGTTTCCGGTAGTACATTCTGCGAGATGTGTTCACTGAGTCTGTTAAGTAGTACACGTGAGAGAATCTAACCAACAGTGGCTAGTAGTGATATACCTCGGCAATTTCCAGAATCCTTCCTGTCACCTTTCTTGAACAAAGGCACAATACTTGCATCCTTCCAGTCTTGAGATACTTTCTGGGCATCCCATATCTCTTGGATGAGCTTGTGCAGGCAGTTGGTCAGCTGAAAACCACCAAATTTCCACACTTCTGCTGGAATTCCATCCCTTCCTGGAGCTTTACCATCCTGTGTTGTCCTGATAGCTGCCATTAGTTCATCAAAATTTGGTGGTTCATCCAGACGTGATACAGCTGGTTGCTGCACTAGAGCTTCTTTAGCCTCTTCAGTGAGATCTCCAGGGTTGTTTAGTAGCTGGTCAAAGTGGTCTGCAAATCTGTCCAGGAACTTGTCTTTCTCCTGCAAAATCGTTTCACCATCCATAGCCTTTAGTTGGATCAATCCTCTTGGTTTAGGGCCGTAGATTTCTCTCAAACCTGTGAAGAATGTTTTCATGTCCTTCCTGTCTGCTGCAGTTTGAAGTTTCTCCGCTTTTTCATCCCACCAGTTGGACTTCATCTCTCTGGTGTATTTCTGTAGCTCACTCTGAGCCTTTGAGTATTTCTTCTTCTTCGACCTTGTGTTACACTGTAGGTTTTCCTGCCTAGCTGTATTCCTCGCTTCTAGTAGTTTTTTCAGGTGTTCATCATGCTCATCAAACCAATCTTGATGTTTCCTCTCAGGGTAGCCTAATACATCACTCGCAGTCTGATACACCGTATCCTTCAGTGTTGCCCATTTCTCTTCTATGTCATTCTCTGAGTTGTTGCTGTCCCAGTCTTTCAAGTTTTCATCCATTTCCTGTGTAAGATCTTCCTGCTTCTTTTGGCCTTTCGGTGCACTAGTGTTTAGCTTCCGTGGTGGCTTTGCACCCGTCCTGCAGTGCTGTTTTCATCTGCAAATCCTTAATCTAGATCTCAGCATAACATGATCAGTGCCACAGTCCGTGCCTCTCATTGCTCTGGTGTCCAATACATCCCTTCTGTCTCTCTGCCTGACTATGATATAGTCTAATAAGTGCCAGTGCTTGGATCTTGGGTGCATCCATGTCTTCTTGTGTGTGCCCTTGTGCTTAAATAGAGAGTTGGTTATCACAAGGTTGTACTCTGAACATAGTGCAAGTAGAAGTTCTCCATTACCATTGCACTTGCCTACTCCATGACTGCCTAGCACTCCTTTCTATTTCTCAGTGTCCGAACCAACTCTGGCATTAAAATCTCCAACGAGTATCAGCCTGTCATCAGTCGGTACATGCCCGATAGTCTCACGTAAATCACTGTAGAACTCTTCCTTCACCTCCTCTGTGTTGGTCATTGTTGGGGAATATACACTGATGAGTGTGGCATACATCTTCCGCTGTAGTGGGAGTCTCATAGTCATTTTCCTGTCGTTGATTGACACTGGTTCCTCATCAAGCATTGCTGCTATCTCCTTTCTAATTGCAAAGCCCCCTCCTGCTTAATGCTGTGCTGCTATACCAACTGTCCTGTAACTGGCAAGAATTCTGTTGCAATGCATCTACGGGCATGCACGGGTATGCACTAGTACCTATAATCTCCAAAAGTCAATGGGAGGCAGAACCTTCAGTTATCCAGTTATCAAGCTCTTCTCCTGTGGAACCAGCTGCCAATCTGGATTCAGGAGTCAGACTCGATCTCTGTTTTTAAGAATAGGGTTAAAACCTTCCTTTTTGATATAGCTCATAATTAGGGAGGGATCATGGGTCCCTGAACCCTCCCTTAGTTATGCTGGTAATAGGTTTAGACAGCTGGGGGACCTCGAAAAATGCACTTGGCTTCACTCCTTTCTTCACTCTCAATGAAATATTTTTGCTGGTCATGAACATCTGTTTGTTCTCTCCCATAGATTGAGTCCCCATCGTGCTGTTTGCTCTCTACATGTCTGTTTTTTTCATCTTCTCTATCCCCTCACCCCCCAGCCAGTTGCAGCAGATGACTGCCCCTTCCTCAGCCTAGTTCTGCTGGAGGTTTCTTCCTGTTAAAAGGGAGTTTTTCCTCTCCACTGTCGCCAAGCGCTTGCTCACTGGGGATTGCCTGATTGCTGGGGTTTTTCTGCAATTGTGGGGGTTCCCCCTACAGTTGAAAGTGCTATGAGATGACTGTTATTGTGAAATGGCGCTATATAAATAAAGTTGAACTGAATTGAATTGAACTGAATCGAATTGAACAATATTCATAGAAATCTACAGTGCCACTTATAGAAGGCAGAAAGTTTTGCATTAGATAGTTTGCATTATGTTGTTTTTTTTAATACCTTGGGTATGGAATGTCGTATTGGCACCAAGATGTTAGTGCAGTTCTACACAGCCATCATCGAGTCCATCCTCACCACCTCCATAACCGTGTGGTACGCAGGAGCCACTGCCAGGGACAGACTAAGGCTGCAGCGCGTCGTGCGCACTGCTGAGAAGGTGATCAGCTGCAAGCTCCCATCTCTCCAGGATCTGTACATCTCCAGGACCCGGAGGCGTGCTGGCCGGATCATAGCCGATCCCTCACACCCTGGTCACGTACTGTTTGCCCCCCTCCCTTCTGGTAGAAGACTTCGGTCCATCCAGACTAAAACCTCCCGTCACATGAACAGCTTCTTCCCCTCTGCCATTAGACTGCTGAACACTAAGTGACTCTCGTGCACCATGTACAGCAGCTCAACCAGACTCATGTCAATCATCACTGTTTTCTTCCTGCATTACCGACTGCACTATATAGTTCTCCACAGTATCTGCTGCTGGCTAATATATATTTTAACTGTTGACCAGTATCACTTAATCTTATCCTACACTTTATTACATGTATAGTTTATTTCTCTTATCTTATCATGTTTAATGTTGCAGCATTGTACCGAGACAAATTCCTAGTTTGTGTACTACATGAACAATGGCAATAAACCTGATTCTGATTCTGATTCTGATTCTGATTCTGAGATAAGTATGATGTATATAGGTCTGCCTTTGAACAATTACAGCTATCAATATTCATGAGTACTAATAGTGGCCTCTCTTGGAGACATGAAGGTTACACCAAAGGCTTTCATCTATATATCTGAAATAAATAGTCTGATTGGTACCATTTATGGTGACAATCATCTATACCCATGTGCCATCAAAAGCTGTTGAAAACTTTTCCAAATGCCCGATGGTTTGATGGAAGGGGCATGGCCAAGTTTGCAGTATCACCATCACCCTTCCAATGGCTTTTACTCTGGCATACATTAACTGATTTCAACCAATTTTTTTTGTGGTGAATAGGTAGCTAATACTGATAATTTCTATATTGAAGAATGACACATAACGACAGCGCCCCCTACCGCCAATGGACAGGAAGTTGCCATATCTCATATGCTATACTTACGCGCCGCTTGTCAGAAAGACGTGAAATTTTCAGAGGTTTATCAGACCACCTGGTTGATCATAACTGCACATCACCTTTAGCATGGCGTCACTGCT
The DNA here is from genome assembly GCA_020510985.1 of Pholidichthys leucotaenia. Lineage (NCBI taxonomy): Eukaryota > Metazoa > Chordata > Actinopteri > Cichliformes > Pholidichthyidae > Pholidichthys > Pholidichthys leucotaenia. Next base: position 98,328,951 of record CM035841.1, on the reverse strand, counting down.
GTTACCATGGACAAGCACTCCTCACCATTCAATCCGTGATCTTGTTGGGATGGTTGGGAACTACCTGGAGTCATGAAATCTGGAATATAGGTGAGGTGGCTTGTCATATCTAGTCCAATATGGGTGGGCAACACATAACTGACAGGGAAGTGTTGCCATGGCGACATGGCGAAGGTTGACTCCTTGCCGTGGAACATTGGAAAGTTGTAACTTGGACAAACTTTGATTTTCACCAAATTTTGTATGATGGATATTAGTCCCACCCCACATGTTCCTACATAAAAATGACTGACAAAAGTTGTAGTGCCGCCTACTGCTCACAAGAAGTATTGCGCCACATGGTTTACTTTATTATTCACGCAGCGCTTACCGCGACGACGGGAAGTTTTCTGAGCCAGCTAGGGTGCTGGTTTCTGCGGTTGTGTGGGGGGCGAGGGCCCGCATACAGCTGCGTGCAGCTTTAATTAGATGTTTTTTTCCCTCCTAAACTGATTGTATTTTTTCTTATAAATTCACTGTCTTTACCTGGTAAATTTGTGCTGTCTTCAAAAGCTTGCTAATTAAGGGCTTTTGTTTATCTCATTATTTTGAATTTTTCCACCACTATTTGCTACCTCAAGATACACAAATAATAAATTAAATAAAGATTAATTAAAGTATTTATCATGACTTTTTTATGCTTTTTAACTACACAGTCTCAGACATTTTTGTCAGTTTTTTTAGACTAATCCTGCTTGTTTTAAGATTATTTGTCATTTTTAAACATAATAGGTGCAGATAAATATTTATGGTTGTCTGTTGTGGATTCATGTCAGTATCAGATATTTCTTATTTCTTATATATATATATATATACACTACCGTTCAAAAGTTTGGGGTCACTTAGAAATTTCCTTATTTTTGAAAGAAAAGCACTTTTTTTCAATGAAGATAACTTTAAACTAATCAGAAATACACTCTATACATTGCTAATGTGGTAAATGACTATTCTAGCTGCAAATGTCTGGTTTTTGGTGCAATATCTACATAGGTGTATAGAGGCCCATTTCCAGCAACTATCACTCCAGTGTTCTAATGGTACAATGTGTTTGCTCATTGTGTCAGAAGGCTAATGGATGATTAGAAAACCCTTGTGCAATCATGTTAGGTCTGCAATGCTGTAATTGCTGCAAATGGAGGATTCTTTGACAAAAGCAAAGTTTGAAGGAAAAAATTATTATTTCAAATACAAATCATTATTTCTAACCTTGTCAATGTCTTGACTATATTTTCTATTCATTTTACAATGCATGGTGGTAAATAAGTGTGGCTTTTCATGGAAAACACAAAATAATTGTCTGGGTGACCCCAAACTTTTGAACGGTAGTGTATATATATATATATATATGTATACCACTGTGTGTGGGAGGGTTTGTGCTCTAAAATCTAATCTTCTTGAAACATTTCAGCCATTTTCATAGATTTGTTTGTACATGTTTTCCTTTTGCTGGCCCAGGCTTTTCTGAGATTACCTTGACTTTATTTGTCGTTTGACAAGAAGACTCAAATTTGCTTTTTTTCTTTTTTGTTTGTTTTTTCCTCTCCACTGGGGCTTTTAAGGATCCCACCAAAGTTTTACAGTGTCAGACCTCGGTCTTGTCTAATGGAGCTTGGCAGCAGAAATTCACAAGTTCAACAGTTTTTTTTTTTTCCCTGTTTTTACACCAGCTAGTCAAAATGCTCTCAGCAGATGAGCTCATGGCGGGTATTTTATCAAGAATAACATGGAACAAGTGTCAAAAACAAACAAACAAACAAACAAACAAACAAACAAGGGGAAGCATCAAATTCCCCTTATGTGAGGATTTATGTTGAATTTTAATGTTTTTAATGAGAGTATAATGACAGTTTTTTCATTAACTGTAGCTAAAATATTTAAACATGATTTTTTTTTTTTAAATCAGAGAATAAGGATGGGTTAATACATTAACATTATATATGTAATTGACATGGATCTGGGTGAGCACTGCAACTTCTTTCTGCATTCGACTTATTGCCGTCTTACACAACTCTCTTATGAGGAGCCGGGAGCATAATCAGGTGCAGCTGGTGTGTGGACGACCATACACCAGCTAGGGTAGTATCTCTGGGTTGAGATGGCTCACAATTGGTTAGCGATAAAAACAACATGAGACAAATCTGAGAACTTGTGACAATTTTCACTTGAAAACACTGTCTCATGATTGGTGAAATAATGTTGCACAAACTTCCAGCAAGTTTTTGGCCAAAGTTCACACATGTCACGCAAATGTTGCAGGAGAAGCTTTGGAGACATTTTGGAATCTGAGACAACTGGTCATTTCCCTCTCCTGAGTGACAGGGTCTCACACTCATCTCGTAGGAATATTGAACATGTTCAAAATATTTGTGTGACAGCTTTTTCTCAAAATAGTCTCAGAGTCATCTTAGGTGTCTGATACCCATCTCAACCTCATCTCAAGTGTTGGGCAGCCATTGTAGAACTGTCATGAGTTAAAAAAAAACAAAAAAAACCCAAACAACTAAATTTAGTGTGGCACATGTTGAGAGAATGTCCTACAACACTTACATGACGTGTGCAAGTACCCGGAGAACTTCATCATCATCATCATCATCATCATCATCATCATCATCATCATCATAGCAGTCTGTCGTGGGCGACAATAACTGTTTCATTTAGGTCTGATCAGATTCCTTCACACAGCTCTGTCCTTAGCCTTCCGCTGCCAGGAACTCCTGTCTATGTCCAACTTCTTCAAGTTTCTTTTTACACTGTCTTTAAATCTGAGCCTTGGTCTACCCTGATTGTGTTTGCCCTCGCATAACTGAGAGTAGAGTAACTGACAAAGGAGATGCTGATGGTCCATCCTCTCAACATGTCCGAGCCATCTCAGGTTCATCTGTATTAGCATGTCCTCCATTGATGGTAGACCAGCTCGTTTCAGCACTTCTATGTTGGTTATCTTGTCTTTCCATGAGATGTTCATTATGGCTCGAAGGTGTCTCACCATGTATGCGTGGAGTTTCTTCACCTGCATTCTGTAGACAGTCCAAACTTTGGCCAAAAACGCAGTGGGATTTTGTGCAACATTATTACAGCACCCGTGAGACAAGTAAAACTTGTCACATCTTCTCAGATTTAAGTCATGTTTTGTTTTGTTTTTTGTTTTGTTTTTTTAATCTCCAGCTAGTTGCGAGTTGCCCTGTGATGGACTGGCAATCTGTTGAGGGTGTACCCTGTCGCTCACCCAAAAGATGCTGAGATAAGCTCCAGCCTCACCCCCACCTTGCAACCCGAAAAGAATTAAGCGGTAGAAGATGAATGGATGGATGGATGGATGGAAAGCTGCAAGCTTTCTCAACCCAGTGAGATATTTCCTTTAGGGTAGTACAGAATCTCACTGGGCTGAGAAAGCTTGAGACTCATTGGAGAACAGCATTCTAGAGGGAGTTTCCAAAATGTCTCCAAACATTCTCGGCAGTTATCATTTCCCTCTCTTGAGTCACAGAGTTTCATACTTGTCTGACAGGAATTTTGAACATGCTCAAAAAAATATGCCCGATTGCTTTCTCTCAAAATAGTCTCAGAGTCATCTCAGGTGTTTTAAACCCGTCTCGACCTTGTCTCGAGTATTGGGCAGCCATTGCAGGACTGTCATGAGTTCAAAAGAAACCCCTAAATTTAGTCTGGCGCATGTTGCAAGAATGTCCTGGAACATTACATGACAAGTATGCAAACACCTGAAGAATTATGGCAAAAAACACACTGGACGTTTGTGCAACATTAATGCAACATTTGTGAGATTTTGATTCCAAGTGAAAATTGCTGCAAATTCTCGGATTTGTGTCATGTCTTCTTTTTTTTCATCTCCAACAAGTTATGAGCTTTCTCAGCCCAGTAAAACACTACACTTAGCCTCAACCATAGCTTTTAAATAAATTGGTTGCTGTGAAGAAGGGTGTTTAATCTAGGTGGAAAATAGTACACTGATATTTAGTCCTGTGACCTGGTTAAGATAAGATAAGATAAGATAAGATAAGATAAGCCTTTATTAGTCCCACAATGGGGAAATTCCAGGATTGCAACAGCACAAGGATAGTAATACTCAGAGCAACAATCAGAAGGCAAGAGAAAAAAAACAAGAGCAGCAAGTATACATATGTACATATAAATATACACTACCGTTCAAAAGTTTGGGGTCACTTAGAAATTTCCTTATTTTTGAAAGAAAAGCACTGTTTTTTTCAATGAAGATAACTTTAAACTAATCAGAAATACACTCTATACATTGCTAATGTGGTAAATGACTATTCTAGCTGCAAATGTCTGGTTTTTGGTGCAATATCTAGATAGGTGTATAGAGGCCCATTTCCAGCAACTATCACTCCAGTGTTCTAATGGTACAATGTGTTTGCTCATTGCATCAGAAGGCTAATGGATGATTAGGAAAACCCCTGTTCAATCATGTTAGGTCTGCAATGCTGTAACTGCTGCAAATGGAGGATTCTTTGACGAAAGCAAAGTTTGAAGGAAAAAATTATTATTTCAAATACAAATCATTATTTCTAACCTTGTCAATGTCTTGACTATATTTTCTATTCATTTTACAACTCATGGTGGTAAATAAGTGTGACTTTTCATGGAAAACACAAAATAATTGTCTGGGTGACCCCAAACTTTTGAACGGTAGTGTATATATACACACACATATATATATACAGTATATATATATATATATATATATATATATATATATATATATATATATATATATATATATATATATATATATATATATATATATATATATATATATATATATATATATATATATATATATATATATATATATATACTGTATATATATATATATATATATATATATATATATATATATATATATATATATATATATATATATATATATATATATATATATACTGTATATACATATATATATATACACACATATATATATATATATATATATATATATATATATATATATATATATATATATATATATATACATATATAGAGAGAGAGAGAGAGAGAGAGAGACACAGTGCGGAGCATTGTAGCTGGATGGAATAAATATATGAGTATATAAACACACAGTGCGGAGTATTGTAGCTAGATGGAATAAATATAAACAGGGCTGCTCGGAGAGGCGCTCCGGCCACCGGCACAGTGAAAAGGCCTCGCCGTCACAGGCCCGTGGCTCTGAGAGAGATCCATCGCTTCCAGAAATCCACGGAGCTGCTCATCTGTAAACTGCCCGTCCAGCGCCTGGTGAGGGAGATCGCTCAGGACTTCAAGACCGTCCTGCGCTTCCTGAGCTTCGCCATCATGGCTCTGCAGGAGACCAGCGAGGCCCACCTGGTGGGTCTCTTCTTCGCCAAGAGGGTCACCATCATGCCCAAAGACTTCCAGCTGGCCCGCCGCATCCGCGGAGAGAGAGCTTAGACTTTCTGCTGCACATTCACCAACCAACCATAATGCTGCGCACTGTGTGTCTATATATATACATTTATAGTAATATGTACATATGTTTACTAGATGTTCTTATTTTTTCTTGCCTTCTGATTGTTGCTCTGAGTGTTGCTATCCCTGTGCTGTTGCAATCCTGGAATTTCCCCATTGTGGGACTAATAAAGGCTTATCTTATCTTATCTTATCTTATCTTATATGTAAATATATAAACACACACAGTGCGGAGCATTGTAGCTAGATGGAATAATATGTAGATATATAAACGCACACAGTGCGGATCATTGTAGCTAGATGGAATAAATATATAGATATATAAACACACACAGTGTGGAGCATTGTTGCTAGATGGAATGAAACAGCATAACCGTCTACTTAGTTATCCTACATGGTATGATTATGTACCCATACATATTCTCACCCTCCATAGCGACCGGTATTTTCCTAGTTGTATACCGGAGGGGACCATTGTGTAAGTCTATTACGTCTTTTGCATTCAAAACTATTAGGTTGTAACGTCTTTTTGCTATCTCTGCGAGCAGCCCTGCTTAGGTTGTACAGTCTGACAGCTGTAGGTAGGAAGGACCTGCGAAACCTCTCAGTTGTGCACCTAGGATGATGTAGTCTGCTGCTAAATGAGCTCCTCAGTGCATTCAGTATGTCCTGCATAGGGTGGAACTCGGACTCCAGCAGAGATGACAGTTTAGCCACCATCCTTCTCTCTCCTATCTCCTCCACTGGGTCAAGGCGCTTCCCCAGGACAGAGCTAGCTTTCTTGATCAGTTTGTTCAGTCTCTTCCTATCGGCTGCTGTAATGCCACTGCCCCAGCAGACCACTCCAAAAGTGATGGCTGATGCCACCACCGTGTCATAGAATGTCTTCAGCAGCGCCCCTTGTACACCAAAAGACCTGAGTCTCCTCAGTAGGAACAGCCTGCGCTGTCCCTTCTTGTAGAGTGCGTCAGTATTGTGTGACCAGTCTAGTTTATTGTTCAGATGAACACCCAGGTACTTGTAGGATGTCACCATCTCGATGTCTGTTCCCTGTATATTTACTGGTGCTGTGAGGGGTTGTCCTTGCCTGCGGCAGTCCACCACCACCTCCTTAGTTTTCCTCGCGTTGATCTGGAGGCAGTTCCGATGGCACCAGTCCATGAAGTCCTGGATAAGTCCTCTGTACTCAGCTTCATCTCCGTTGGAGATGAGGTCAACGATCGCAGAGTCATCAGAGAACTTCTGTAGATGGCAGTGTGTTGTGTTGTGTGAGAAGTCCGCAGTATAAAGGGTATGTGAAACATACTGTCTGAAGTGTATGTGAAACAGCGTGACTCATCACGCTGCAGTAACATGTACGCAAGTGTGACATCAGCATATCAGGGTATATTATACGGCTGCCAAGGCCAGCCCTCTTTCATTGCACCATACCCACTGCCAACTGCCCACTGTTCTGTGCCATCTTGTAAAACTAACATTTAATATAGCTAACTTAACATAAAGCCGGCGTTTGCCTTATTTCCAGACATAACAATGGCAATGAAGATGACCCACACAACACCGAGCATAATGGAGACTGACCTGCCACATTTCACCAATATGAGAATGGCCCATAGAGTCAAGTTTCACCAGTGCCGAGAGCGTGCGTGTTAGTTGGTCCAGCAATATGCCTCCAGCCTCCTCGGTTTAGCTAGTACGTGTGGGTTTGGACACTTGGAAGATGAGTTTGTGTGAGAGCAGTTAGCAGAGCATACTACCAACCTGAAGCTGCGGGAGAAGTTAATGACAGTGCCGGGCGGCCTGCCACTGACCAAAGCAGTGGAATTAGCTTCCCAGCTAGAGCTAGAAAAGGCTGCCCAGTTAGCAATGCAGCTAGGACCTCCAGCCCAAATTCCCTACATTCAGCCCCACTAGCACAAGCTGTTGCCCTGGCTGCTCAGCCCTTCGACCCCACGTCCAGCATGGATGCCAACTTTGTGGGCCCCGAGAACTGGTCAGCACAGCAATGTATAGTGAAGCTGGACAGCATCAGTGTATCGATGGTGCTAGTCACCACTTCCTCAAGGTCCCTGATAAATGAAGCCACAGTTTGAAGGCTTACTCCCCGGCGACCTGACGAGGTGGAACTGTCCGACGACGGATGCTCCAAGACCAATAGAAACATCACCTTCTCAGTGGACTATGGTGACAGAACCCTCCCAGCATGGGCTTCTCCATCACAGGCCCCAGACTGACTGATGATGGTCCGGGTCCACTGCACTCAGACTTGGATGCAGCCACCCCGCTTCACACCACATGCCAAGGAGAACCCTATAGAACCAGAGCCATCACGAGAGCCCCAGACTGGATCTATGCAGGACACAGAACCACCACACGAGCTCCAGACCCTGTCTATGTGGGACCCGGAACTGGTCTGCACACAACACGAGTGTTCTCGAGCTGCCGCCTCATCACAGGAGATCCGGCCCACAGTCACACAGGACCCGGAGGAGGGTAGGACTTACCACATCAGCAACAAGACTGGCCTGCCTCCACGTCCACCACCAGAGGGTGCTACAGTAACAGCACTTTTCCCCTGCAGTGGGACAGAAGAACAATGGCAGAAGCGCCTCACACAACATGAGACTCCTTGAGCTGCTGCATCACTGCTGGAGTCGCAAGCCGTATCTGAACAGAACCAGCCACGTCCTCCATCAGATGAAACTACAGAGGTGGCACTCTCTTCTAACAACATTTCACGAAGAAGGAACGCCAAGCAGAGCACCCTTCATTCATGGCGTTCTACTGTGTCCGGGTACTTCAACCCTGTCACTCGTATAAGCTGCAGTCCTTCTGGCCAACACCGACACGGATCACTTATAACAGATGGGACACGATGGCGTGCCAGCAGCCACAGAAGGATGACAACACTTCCCGTCCCTGATCTGTGGACCACAACCAAGCCGGCCTGTCCAGACTAGGACTTCGCTGACAAACAGTTCGCAGTTCAAGTGGGGCACCTGCTAAAACCATCCGGGCCAGTGGAGCCCGTACCCCGCATAGCACGAGTCTGATGGAGACTCATTCATCTTGAGGACTATGTTACTTACTTTAAGTACATTGATGGTCAGCTCAAGGTTTGTTCAAGTGGCAGAATAACTCACATGACCATGTGGGCACACCGACAGTCTACCCAGTTGCCTAGTTAGAAATGTTATGGTTGGAAATGTGCTTAAGTGATTCATTATAATGGCCTATTCGGCCCAGCCAGGTATGTGTTCCGTTTCACATTAGCCAATACACTAATCGCTATACCGGCCGTTCAGCCCAGTCATGCATGTTCGGTTTTACATTAGCCGATATGCTAACATGTACGTTTTTATACTTGCCAACCTTGCTAAGGCTAACTCACACAGGTATGATGTTCTAACCTTTTCACGGGAAGGGTGGGGTGTAGCATACTGTATGTGAAACGGCGGGACAGATCACACAGCAGTAGCACATATGCACGTGTGACGTCAGCACGTCAGGGTTTATTATATGGCTGCCCAGGGCCAGCCCTCTGTCTTTGCACCATACCCACTACTAACTTCCTACCTTTCTGTGCCATCTTGTAAAGCTAACAATAAAGCTAGCTCAACACACACCGGTATTTGCCTTATTTCCAGACACAACAGTTTCCTATGTAGATTCAGTGGTTTCTGTCTTCCACTCAAAAGAACTGAGCCAGAAAATAATCGTTTCAGACCCTGACTGTAATAGTGTTTTTAAAAAGCGACCCATCCATTTAAAGGTTAGCCCAATTTTCTTTTACTCTCACCCTCCAGAGATCTATTGTTTTTGGAACCTTGGGGGAAATGGGTTTTCCATTTTTTTTTTCCCAAGGACGAAACTGACGGCCGATCCGTCATCCCCAATTAAACTAATACGAGGCCACAGTTACGGCCGTGGGCTGTAAAACCATCAGAGATGAGAGGCTGCTGCTGCTGCCTTAAATGTTCAGACCGACAAGGCCGCTCACCACGAAACAACGGCCAATCATAGCCGGCTGCTGCAGTTCCACATCTTCCTGATTCCAAGGACGAGCCCCCCTGTGCAATGATCTCTGTGGGATGAACTAACATCTGCTTCCGAAAATCTTCAGAGAGAGAAAATGATAGACATATAAGAAGAAGCAGGAGAATGAAAAGAAGAAGAGAGCAGCCGGTGTGCATCTACTGAACAAAGGTCAAGAGACTTCAGCATCAAAAAAAAAAAAAACCAACAAAAAACTGTGTCTGCTTCTCTCTTTGGGTAAAACTCAGTTTTATTTCTCTCTTTTTCTGCTTGTTTTACCTGAGAAATGAAGGAAAAATGGGTAAAAATTTGTGACTAATTCTTGTAAATTTGCAAAACTAAAATGTTTGTAATTATGCCTGGATGAACGGAGGCATGCGGAAATAACTTAATGCGTCTGTGTATGGATCTGTTTGTTTCAGCTCGTCCGGTCAAAATTAAATGGAACTAAAGGCTTGTATCATTGCATCGCCATATTTTCTCAACTTGGGCAGTGCGGTGACGGAGTGGTTAGCACTGCAGCACCACAGCAACTCACCCTTGGCCGGGAGATCCTGGGTTTGATCCCAGCCCCCGACCAACAGTGATCTGTGTGGAGTTTACATGTTCTCCCCGTGTCTGCGTGGGTTTACTCCGGGATTTCTCCAGTTTCCTCCCACATGCCAAAAACATGCAAGTTAGGTTAATTGGCATCAAACTGGGATTCTAAATTGTATGACTGTGAGAGTGAATGGTTGTCTGTCTCTCTGTGTTGGCCATGTGATGGACCCGAAAAGGATTAAGCAGGAGAAGATGGATGGATGGATGGATGGATTTTCTCAACTTTTAATTTGCCAGAATTTCCAGATAAGGCTTTGTTTTCAAAATAAACACAAATTTAACTTACCTTTACCGTCAATGGAGCCCGGAAAAAAAAAAAGGTATTGTAATAACTATGCCGGGTCACTAGAGGCGGCAGTGTAACTTTTTACAGAAAACGGATGACTTCCTGTCACAGTCGTTAGGGCTGGGCGATATACCGAATATATTCATTGTATCGCTACGTTTGGCCGCCGCGATACATAAATTATTATCTCACGGAAAATGAACTGATGCTGATGCTGCTGCTGCTGCTGCAAGACTGGTTTGTCTGCAGCTTGGCCGCTAAAGTCTGAAAGCGGAAGCTCTCTAGCTCATCGTGGCTGCCCCCCCCCCCCCTGCATGGTCACAGAAAAATCTAAACTGCAGCAAGCAGAAATGAAACGGAAGATAACAGAATAAATGTAGGCTCACCTTAAGCACAGGAAATGGGGTGGGGGGAAATAAACATTTCAAGTCTGAACTCTGCACGTCACAAACAGCAAACAAACTTTCAAAAAAAGAGCTCCTATTCGATCTTTCAACCCTAAAATAAGAGCTAGTGGCTCGCCAAATAAACAACTGTTGGAATGTAGACACATTAAAAAAATAAGCCATAAATTATACTTTTGTCACTTATTAGACTGCCAAGTATAAACTTTGCGGTAAACTGAAACATTTCTGCCAGTGTGGATACACTTGATTACTTGATAATGTGAGTTCTGTTAAACCAAGAAAAAAAATACTTTTTTTTTTCAGTTACATATTGTTCTGAAGAATTTTCTCTGACATAAGTTTTCATTTTATGATTCAGCTTTTTCATAAGTAAAATTAATATATACACAGATTTCTAATAGAAATGTAAGTAAAACAAAATTTAATGCATTGTGGGAGCCATTTTTAGTTGCTATTTTTTTTGTTGTTATTACTTCTGGCCACTAGGTGGCACACTTTTGATTGGTTGAAGGTCATTTTGTTATTTAATGAACTGTTGCAGCATACACAGGTGCTGCTAATTGTAGAGACTTACATTTTACTGACCGTGGACACGTGAGACTGATGAAAATTGGAAATTGATATTGGTTCTTATTTTAGATATTTTATTGGAATCTTTACTTTAATAAATGGATGTTGGACACTGGGTTTTGGCTCTCATACTATTACCCGTCAAGATGTGTCTTTAGAGGCCGGTAGTGTCCACTTGGACTGGCTGAGTGGACACTAAAATCATGAACCAGGAAATGTGTAGGAGGAGGCAGAGAGGAACAATTACAGCTCTTGCAATTTGCAATGCGTAGTTACATTTCTGCAAGTAGTGGGGTATGATGTAGCTACTGCACTGGGTACACCATTCTTTTGACGCAGAAGCATAAGGGGACGTGCCCACCAAATGTGTTTTTTCTGCTGTGAGCAACTATTTTCTCTTCATTCTCTATATATTTTCTCGACTTTTAATTTACCACTATTTCAAGAAAAGGCCTTGTTTTCAAAATAAACACAAATTTATCTCACCTGTACCATCAAAGCAGCTGTGAAAAGAGCTATTGTAATAATTATTCCCGTCCACTAGAAGTGGCTGTGCGACTTTTTTACAACCCCCCATGCTACCATGCCACAGGCACCAAGGCATCAGCACCTTGGTGCTTTCATTGAGCCTGGCAACTTACCCAAACCCGGTGCAGCTAGCTTAGCGAGTGAGTTTTCTAAGATCTTCTCTGTAAATTCTAGGCGCCCCACTCGACATCTTTGTTTCCAGCTGGTTCATTAATCCACAGCTGACTATATTGCTCCATTCTGGCTTATTTTGTTATATTTTGGCTAAGCTAGATGGGTAGATTGGTCTGGTTGGAACAGAACAAAAGATGAGGCCGCTAGCCTTTAACTTAGCGGTGGCTCTACATCCTTTTTTTTTTGTTTCTGTTTTCCAAATATTTTATGCCGTCCCACTCAGTATCGATCATCAGCCTGAGCATCTGCCGTACATTTCATTTCCAGATGTTAAAAAGCTAGTTTATGATAGTCACACCTCGATCAGCAGCGACCACTGTTAGCACAGTTAGCCATTCATTCATTCAGGGTTAGTTCTGTGCGTCTTCCACCCCAGAGACTGGTCACGTAACCCAGCCAGCATGTCCATGTTGGCTCCACCAAAGGTTAAACCTGGGCTGCCTTATGGGTCCCATGTGGGTGTGTCTGTGGATTCCATGTTGGCCCCATCTGTGTTTGCCCACATGGACTTTACCCAATTTCTACTTATTTTCATATAAATTTGCCATTTTCTTGTAAATTTGTGACTTCGGCCGCCAAGTTGAGAAATTTTTCTTGAAAATTTGAAACTGTCTCATAAATTGCAAGTTTTTTTTGTAACCTTGCAACTTTCTCATAAATTTGTTACTTTCTTCATTGTAAATTTGCTGTTTTCCTCCATTTGTTAGTTTTTCCGAATAAATTTGCGACATGTTTCTTGTAAATTTGGAACTTTCTCAAAAATTTTCACCTATTTTTTACTGTAAACCTACACCTTTTCCTCATAAATTTGCTACTTTTTCTAATCATTTTTCAATTTTTTTCTTGGATATTTACTACCTATTTTATTAATTTGAAATATTTTCTAATTTCTTCTTTATAACTGTGTCACTTTTTTCTTGTAAATTTGTTAAATTTTTCTTGTAAGTCTGTAATTCTTTTCAAGTAATTTTACATTTTTCTTCTCATAGATTTTCATTTTTTTCTTATACATTTGAGAGTTTTCTGCTAAATTTGAAATTTTTCTCATATATTTTCTACTATTTTTTGTAAAATCTGTCAATGTTTTTCTTACAAATTTATGAGGAAAAAATGTGGACATTTGCCACTTTTTTCATAATTTTTCCTATGGCGTCACTGTTACTAAAACCTGCTCACACACATTGAACCCATGTGGGGCCAAGTGGGTTTAAAGCAGGTAAACAGAAGACCTGCAGCACAGGTAAAGACCATGTGGGCAAAAACAGATGGGGCCAACATGGAACCCACAGTCAAACCCACATGGGACCCATGTTCAACTAAGAAGTTATAAAGCTGTGATAGAAAAGTCAGAGATTCAGGAGGACAAAGCTGCAAATTTAAAAGGAAAGGAAAATCAGTTTGAAAAAATTGCAACTTTAGGAGGAAGAAGTGATAGATTCACAAAAAAAAGGTAATAGAATTTCAAGGGAAATATGAATAAATTTGTAAGAAAGTGTCAATTTAAGACATGAAAAAAGTCACAAATTATATATATATATACAGTATATATAATGAATAATTTTTTTTAAAAAAAAGGTAAGTAAAATCAACCTCATAAAATTGAGGCAACACTACTAAAAAGCTGTATGAACAATTACATACATACATACTGTACATACATACATTGATAAAATTATGACTTTTTTATTTCATAAAGAGTCACATAGTTCTGATAGAAAAGTGATAGAAAATATTGTACAAGATAGATTTCTTTAAATATGCAACTGTTGTTCATATAAAAACACTTGTTTTTGTGATGCTTCGGTGCGCTCTCTGCGATAAAGGATGGACAATCACTTTAAACTTTTCTAAGATTTATTTCTGAAAACAGGTCCCAGATTCAGTGAGTGGTGAGCTGCAAATTTATGAGGAAAAACTTCACAAAATTACAAGAAAAGTCACAAAATTATGAATGAGAATTAGCAAATTTATGAGAAAGAAAAAAAAAATCCAATGTACTAATAAAAACTATCCTGTTACTGACACTGACATTCCAGTTTAATCTCACAGCTCAGCTGTTTTACATTAATATTTTAAAGCTGAGATTTGGGAGCTCATGTCATAACCTGCTCCAAAAAGATTCTTTCTGAAAAAAGTAAACAATATTTTTCAGTGCAATCGGTCCGTTTTGGAGCCGGGGCGTCTGCACTCTGGAGATCAGATCGATGTGGGGTATAAAAGTAAGAACGACGACCCACGACTGCAGACGCTTTAAAGGGAGAACATCAATATTCCAATAAGCTTTTATGAATTTAATAATAAATGTTCTTCTTCCTGCTGACCACACAGTAAAATAGTCACTCAGCATAAAAACCTGATTGTGGAAGGACTTTCCTGATGTGTTTTAAACAAAAAGTTTCCAAAGTTTATGCTGAACTTAAATGTAAAAATAAATACATCTATACATGTTTTCCAACTGCCTGAAGCTTATTCCTGTGGGGTTTTTGTTTTCTGTTGGGGAAGTAATAAAGTTTCAAATAGGGATCGATAAAGCAGCGTTCAAATTCATTATGTACGTGTAGGAACTCGGCAAAGGTCAATGAGAGCCGCTGCGGCCGATCAGTTCTGGTCTGGGGTCAGGCGAAAAGGTTCCATTTAATACTGCAGCAACAGAAATTGAGTCGTACTTCAAGAGAAGATTTAAATTGCTTCCCTTCACTTAATTGTGAAACTTTTTCCTCGTAAATTTGACACTTGTTTTGTATATTTAAATGATAATACTTGAAATGGGGTGTATCGACTTAAAACAAGGGTAGGTCTAGTTTTTCAGAGTTAAAATTTACACCACATGAAACTGATCCTCCGGTGTTCAGGGCATGCTCATCCTGTGCACATGCCTCACTTTAAAGCACGCACACACACACAAGCCTGGCATAGTGTCGTTGGTTGGGGCTGCTCGCCAAAAAGTATGAAAAGTGGAAACACACAGACACACACACACACACACACACACACACACACACTGCAATACAAAGTGAATAAAAGCCCCATCAGTGTTTTCCTACATGGACTTTACCTGTTTACCTATTTTCTATTTATTTGCTGAGAAATTTGCTATTTTCTTTAAATTTGCGACTTTTCCCCCCTGATTTGATACATTTTTCTTGAAAATATTAAACTTTCAAATAAATTTGCAACTTTTTTCTGCAGCTTTTTTCTAATAAATTTGTTATTTTTTTATTTTTTAAATTGTAAGATTTTTTCTTGCATATTTTTTACCTGTGCTGGCAAAATGAGTCACAATGAGAACATTTTCAAACCTAACTTATTGTTATCTTCATATTCTGTATTGAAAGACCTTCAAAATGATATATAATCATGTGAAAAAATTTGGATACCCTGTATATGCCTGTGTTTTTTAACATATTTTGACATATGGGTATTTAATATTAGTGTTTAAAATACTGTGAGATTCTTGCAATACAAATAAACAATTTAAAATTAATTAAAGACTTTTTTCAAATTTTCTGTAAAATATAATTCTAAACAAATAGGAATAAGTTAGGACACCCTCACATTAATTCCTACTTGAAATGGCTAAAATAAATGTTAAAAAATGCAAATAAAAACAAAAACAAGGTTAGACATGGATATGTGAATATTTCTTAATGAAGAACCAAATATTTTATGGGGTGTCCTAATTGTTTTCACATGACTGTATAATGTGTAGGAATGAGGCCTTACATCGTCTGGTTTTATGTCTTTGTTGGTTTGAAAACTCGCATTCTATTGGTCCTGAGTTACATCTTCCGGAATTCCATGTGTATTTTTAGAAAGTAGGAGTTCTAAGCTTTACGATGATACCAGGCACTGATGGAAGTTTTCCCGGGACTTGTCATGCCGAGTTCTGCTCTCTTGCCGAGAATTGCATCCCATCATCGCAGACACGTGGAAATGGGAGGGACTGGCGCGCGACCGTGTGCGACAACGCGCATCTAAGGGAGTGACGCTGTAAAACCACCAACTCTAAAATAGAACCCAACAGCCAGGCTGGTAAATGGGCTTTGAATTATGTTTATTCGCCAGATATTTTAGTGTTTCAAAGGGGGTTAGAAATCACAGTAATCCAAGTCTACATGATAACAGAATAAAATGACGATTGTGATTTTTTTTTTCAAGATTCTTTGAGACTCTTGGATTCTTTAGTTCATCCACATGTTTCAGGTTTGAGGGTTAGTTCATTATGAATGTGTCAAGCTGGTGCAAACTTGTTTTTGAGCATAATTTATTTACATATTATTACTACATATGCATTATTTTTTTGATCATTTATTTTCAGTTAATGTTGTAATGATGTTCTAGTTACAATTCTGACGATGAAGGAAATTGTTTTTCATGTATTGTTCATTGCTGAGTCAGCTTTCCAATAAAATGTGTTAATTCCAGCTGGTGTCTGAGTGTGGATTTATTCAACTAGATGAACTTCTTTGTAAGGGGGATTAGGCTTATCATATTTTTCTCATTATCAGCCACTTAGGTTTGTAAAAATTCTGGCATATTTTTATTACCTCTCAGTTTAATTTTCATATAAGATGCCCAATAGCTTCACTTTTAATCATGAACCTACAAGATACAGTATGCACGCATGGATTTATGTAATAATTGAACTGATGACATTTTTGACATTTTGCAGATGTAGCAGAAGGGAGACTGTGTGCAGCTGTACACAGACAGCAGAACTTTTATGAAGACTTAACACACAAACATGAGACAACTGATATTTAATAAGCAGTATAAAGTAAAAAGGTTGGAATTATTACCAAAACTTACAGTAGCTCAACCACAGTGTGATCTATCAAAATAAATATCAGCCTTCAGATCACTGCTAAAAAAAATGTCTGAGACAGTATTCAGTATAGTACTTTTAGACATGTACTTTTAGAGGAAGTAAAGTCAAACATGCCAAGGAAAGAACCCCCCCACCCCCCCCAAAAAAAAACTTACCTGAATTTGCCCTGGTGTAAAATTCTGTTGCAATCAGAATGGAATTATGATGACTGAAGTTAATAAATGTAGTAAATTTCTTCAGTCATACTCTGTGCATTTCCTGACAACTACTCCTGCTGGAAAATGCCTCCATCCTAAAAGTCACCTTCTGGTGGTCCAATCATAAAACATTTTTTGCAGGAAACTCAGGGCAAGAATACTGTTAACTGGAGCAAATTTCATGCATTTCAGTCTTTCCACTGTGAAGATAGCAGTGGGTACCATTTCTGGCAACTGCAAATCAATCCTGTCAAATGATGCAGCATTTCAATTAAGGGAAAGTTAGTTTATAAATAGGCTATACTTAAATTATCCTGTTTTGTCATCAGAAGAAAGTCATTAAATATATAGAAAGGCATATTATATTTGTAATAAATTATATATTTATTATAAATTAACCTTTTTTGATAAATTAATTATGTACATTGACTATTTTTTACTTTTTGTATTTTATTTCTACAAAAATAAGCATGGCTAAATGGAATAAGAAGTGCCTGACTGCTGTCTTTTAGGCATTACAGTAATAATAGGAGGTCAAGTCAATTGCAAAGCAAATGGTTGTCAGCAGGCTACAATATAGAACCTTTAAACAAAAACTCTGAAGGCTTTGGTCTCTAGCAATATGGAAGTGATCTTAATCACATTTTATGGCAAATATAGGCAGGCATGGTCTTGGTCTTTGGGTTCCTAGGAGACTTTATAGCTATAATACTACATGTTCACTGTGGCCTAACCACTTGAATTAATGAAGAAAGAATTGTGAGTGTGACAGAAGAATTGATATGGATTTATTTTTGTATTAATATCTGAAATTCCGAAGGAAGGTGCGTAACAAAGACACATGACATTGACAAAGGGTAGTGTTGGATATGAAGGGAGAAAGAGGACATAAAACATACAAGCCTGTTTAAAGCTACACCTGCACTTTGGAATACTGACACCAAACCAATTCTGGGGAACCAGAAGTGAAAGGTTTTTAACAGTTGGTTCCATTTTAGCAGCACACTGGGAAGATAACACATGTTGCACTATCAGTCCAACACAGAAATAAGCTAGCTACAATGCAAATCTTGTCCGAGCATAAAATATTTCTTACAATTAGAAGAATGATACAAATAAATGGAGAAATTAAATGTATTTCAGTCTTTACACTGTGGAGACGAAAATATACGCAATTTCTGGGGGGAAAAAAAAGGCAGGAAAATGCATCTGCCCCAAAGGTCGGTCATCTCCACAGTCCTGCCCTGACTCTCCTGCAAAAAAATGTTTGATGATCGGACCAACAGAAGGTGAGTTTTAGGATGGAGGCATTTTCCAGCAGGAGTAGTTGTCAGGAAATGCACAGAGTATGAGTGAAGAAATTTGCTACATTTATTTGCTTCAATCATCATAATTTCATTCTGATTGCAACAGCATTTTACTCCAGGGCAAATTCAGATTTTTGACTTATGTATAGTACTTGTAGCTCGTAATCAGCCTGTGCACATTATGACTCATTTTTCCAGCATGGCTAACATTTGCTAACTTTTTCTTGTAATTTTGGAACTTTCTCATAAATTTGCCACTTTGTTACTGCAATCTTGCAACGTTTTCTCATAAATTTGTGACATTTTTCTTGTAAATTAGGAACTATCATAAAAATTTTCAACCTTTTTCTTTACTGTAAACTTAGAACTTTTCCTCATAAATCTGAAACTTTTTTCTCATAAATTTTCAATTTATTTACTGACTTGTTTGCTGCTCTTTTAAAAATTTGCAACATTTTCTAATTTTTTCCTAATAAATTTGTGATTTTTTTGCTTGTGAATTTGTTCAGTTTTTACTTGTGATTTTGTAACTAAGTGATTTTATATTTTTCTCCTGTAAATTTGCAACTTCTTTCTTCAAAATTTTCACTTTTTTCTGATAAATTTGTGACTTTTTCTAGTAAATTGTTGACTTTTTTCCTCATAATTTTGCTCCTTTTTTGGTAAATTTGTCACTTTTTTCTTATAAATTAAAAAAAAAAAAGTCCTTTTAAATTTCTAACTTTTTTGCCTAATTTTGCCGATGGCGCCGGTGTTACTGAAACCCATGAGTGTGACTGTCTCCAAATTGCGACATAACCCCTAGTGGTCAAGAGTGGTAAATATTTTTTGTCAATAGGTTCCAGCCCCCCCCCCCCCCCCCCCCCCCCCCGGGACCCAGAAAGGATTAAGCGGAAGAAGATGAATGAATGAATGAAAACCAAGGCTACAACTTGAAAGTGGTAAGAGATAATGGCTTACAGTCAATTAGAAAGATGTAAGATATGATCCAAAGTTTCCGCATCTAATTTGCATAATGTCGTGGCAGCTCTTTAAATTCCATAACTCAGTCAAAATTGGACTTTGGACATATTTATACAAAGAATGGTTCGGTCTTTTGACGCCATTTTTTGTACAGAGGTACCTCATCATCTTATCTTCAAAGTATATGAACAAGAAATCAGTACAATATATACAGTATATATATTTTAAAAAAAAAACAAAAAAAAAACAAAACAGAAATTTGTCACTCACCGGCGGCTAATGGAACTCACTCACTGCCATGGTCACAGCATTTTCACCCATCGTGGTTGTTATTTTGCGTTCTGTCAGTCATTTATGCTCTCTACCACATCTACAAAGTCTTTTGATTATCCCACATAAATTTTGCTTGTATCCTGTGGCTATTTTCCGTGCACAAAGTTGTCTAAGTGACGGTGCACAATGATGGATCACGGCCAAATTAGCTTTCTTAGCTAAAAGAAGGGAATACAGGAAAAGGAAACGACAAGTTCTTCTTCTTTGGTGTATTACGTGTTATGCATTGAGTCCTCCAACGCATGTCTGCCACCTTCTGAAGCTGGCAGTTCAGTACAAATCAGTACAAATTGTCAATGCAGCCAGGGATGTCAGAGTGAGATGACAGGCACAGCGCCGCACTCTGCCACTAGGGGCACGCAAAATCTCACACTCTAAGGGTTAATCCCAAGTGGGGCCCAGATGGGTTTAAAGTGGGTAACCATATTACCTGGACCACAGTTAAAGTCCATGTGGGCAAACACATGAGGCCAACTTGGAACCCGCAGACAAACCCTCGAGACCCATAAGACAGCCCAGGTTTAAGCTATGGTGAGGCCCACATGAACAGGCTAGCTGGGTAGCTCTGGAAATCACTTAAGAATTGCTCTGTACTTTTATGGGTTGAGGTAATTTGAAAAAATTACCTTCAAACAGGAATTGTTATTGCAATATTAAAAATGGCAATTTTATAGAGAAATCAACTCCCTCTTTATAAAGAACATTAAAGGAATATTACAAATTGCTATCATCAATCAAGTGTTTTATGTTACTTGAGCAGTATTTTTGAAAAAACTTGCAACTTTTTCTTGTAAACTTTCTCTAATAGCCTTACATACCACAACTAATTGATTGCTGACCGTAGTGGTGGCCCCTATTCATCACATGGTGTCCTACAGGCCATGGAAGGGAATTAACGAGCTTAACTAACTCGACATTGTGAAGTCTCCATGTTTATTTAGGGACTATTTTAAAAAGCGTTGATTTAAAGAAAATGAACAATTTGCATAGAAAGCCCAGAAAACTGCAAGCAGCCATTGATGCAAAATCACCTCTGGGCCGACACCTGGACGATGAAAGGCTCCAGACTCGCTCCGGTAATCGCCTCTTTAATCTGCCACCTTCCAGCAGTACAAGGGAACACATTTACTCACACATCCAGATTTAGGAGCAGCTTTCTCTTCAGGGCCAACACTCAATTAGAGCCGAGCCCATAAAAAAAGGCCATCATCACATCCCACTTCCTGCGGCTCACTCTGCCACAACTGGCAACAAAATCAGCCATACACCCGTGTACACTTGTTTATTCAATGGATCATACTGTAGATATTACATCAGTAGATAAATGGCATAGTAATTAGCTAGCACTGTTGTCTTTAATCAGGGATGGTTTTCACTCATAATATTAAGCTCAGAAATACTATGTGAGCACTTTTATAGTAACTTGTCAAACAAGAAGACAGAACTTTAACAAAAAGTAAGTTCTGACAGAATTGTTATTGGCAAGTATATTTTTTTAGTGCTGTTAAAGATAGCACAATAATAATGATAGTAATAATGGCTCTCGCTCCATACTACAGTTCAGAAATAAGGAAGCAATTCAGCACACCGTAGACATCAACCCGAGAAAAAAGTCTCTAGTATGGGGGAGGATGACTTTCTTCCATGGCTCCTTGCAGCTTGATCCTGCCTACTCTGAGCATGGGTACCTGGTGGCTCCCAGGGTCTGTGTTTTGGGCCTAGGCCCGCACCTGGAGGGTCGCAGGCCCCATCATCCGAGGTTTGGGGAAACACCCCACTGCCCCTGGCTGCCCGGTGGTTCTGAACCCCTTGCCCTTCCTCCTGGGGTGGGTGCATGGCTGTCCTGGACCTAGGTGACCCTGGGGCATTCATGTTCCATGGGGACTGCAGGTTGCCCAGGTGATGGGTGTTCTATCTTGTGTACTCATAGTCCCAGGGTGGGCATTGCTCCGACCTCCTGCCTTCTTTTTTTATAGGTTGGTGGGGCAATTTAATAAAATATTAAAGTAACACAGCAAGAGGGGTCTATAAAGACTATTTATATACAGCATGTATCAAATGTGAACAGAGCTCCTTTTGGCAAAATAAATGTTTGGTGCAATAAGGTAAGCAGATGTTTGTTCTGCTTGACAGGACAATAATGCAGTAACGACTTAACATGACACCCCATTTGATGCCGGTAATTTTTTTCTTTAATCCATGGTTAATACACACAGAGATACATGATTTTGTCCCTGATGGCCTTTCATATTTAAGGCCCTTTGCTCATGCTGCAGTTTGGAAATTGGGAAGAAATGCAGCACGCTGCGGACAGGAACCCAGGGAGAAAAAGTCCCCATCAGCCGAAGTGGATAAAGAAAAGGCCATTTTGAACAACAGGTTCAGCTTCCCCTTACATTATAAGAGACAGAAAATATGTGATTAATGCAGTGGCGTAGCCAGGAATTTGTGAAGGGGGGGGGGGGGGGGGCTTAATCCCAACCACCACCACCATTCTGAATGCCCGGGGCGTTTTCTTTTCTTTTTTCTTCCTTTTTATCTACCCCCCACCACCACCACCACCACCACCACCACCGGCTACGCCCCTGTAATGGTCCCCTTCAGTGTACTTTTCCAACATGCTGACAGCTCCCACAGGTCATAAGGAAATGTCTGTGACATATTTTGGTCAAATTGCCCTTAATTATCTAATTGTTGCAGCATCACTGTGAATCATCTCTTGCAGCCTAGCTAGCTACTAGCATCAGCTGTCCACTAAAAATAACATCTAAGAGTGACATACAGTATATACTCATGTGTTTGCAGATGAACAAGGATTTTAGGGAGGAGGGGGGGTAGAATTTAGCGAAAACAGTGATCAAAAATGGCCGGACTGACAGTTGAGCTAATGCCGTATTGCGATACTGGGGTCAGGATGCAACCCCTTACCCCTGAAAATTCCAGCAAATTTCTATAAATTTAGCATATGCAAAGAAAGTAAAATTTAATGCACCCCAGCAGAACACCAGAATTTTAATAGGTTAAATTTGCAACCTTTTTCTACACAATTTGCAATTTTTTCTCAAATTTTCCATTTTTTTTCTTATAAATTTGCAACCTTTTTCTCAAAAATAAGCAGCTTTTTTCCTGTAAATTTGCAACTTTTTTCTCATCAATTTGTAACATTTTTGTTGTATTTTTTTTTCTTATTCACAAATATTTGCAACTTTTTCTTATAAATCTGCAACCTTTTTCTCACAAATTATCAACTTTTTTCCTGTCAATTTGATTTTTTTTCTTTTAACCCTTTAGCATTCCAACCAATGTCCGTAAATTTAGCATACGGAAAGAAAATCAAATTCTACATTGAGTGGCAGTAGAAAACTTGAAACCTCCCGCTGGTGGAACACCAGAATTATATATAATAAAAAATTGGGATTGTTGAATAGCTTCAAAAAGCATAAAAGTCAAAGGCAGTCGCCAGTTCTTTTTCCTCCCTTCAAAAGCAGCTGCAAGCAATAACTGCCAAAGCCAATCCAAGATAGCATGCGTATGTATTTCTGTCAGCTCACCGTACGGTCACCAGCCTGGACGCTGGAACAAAGTTTAAAAAAAGTGTGAACAGCATCCAGCTAAATGTCAGCGCGCTTTCCAGATCCTTCTGATCGAATGTGAACGGCAGCGTCTGGGTTTGGAACAAAGGAAGGAGGAGGAGTGAGTAACGGAGGTCAAACTGTGCACCGTGACCTGTGTATCTGTCACCTCTCAGCGACCGTTTTACTGCCCTGTCACATGGCGTTAACATCTCAGGACCGCTACCCCTACAGTTATCACACACGGTCCAATATGAACATATTTAATTGGAAAAACACCAGATGTGGAAGTTACTTGAGAAGTGACTGTTATGAGAGTTTTCTCATAAATGTGTAATTACCTCCGCCAGGCCGTAGGCTGCAGGAGGTTATGTTTTTGCCAGCGTTTGTCTGTTTGTCTGTCTGTCTGTTTGTTCGTTAGCAAGATAACTCAAAAAGTTTTGGACGGATTTCGATGAAACTTTCAGGCGTTGTTGGAAATGGTACAAGGAAGAACTGATTAAATTTTGGGGATGATCTGGATCACCATCTGGATACAGGAATTTTTTAAAGGATTCTTTAACATTGTGAGATACGGCCATTTTCAACATGTGTGCAGGCGCAATGGAGGGCGCTGTTCGTCGTGTCTGACGAACACAAACTCCGCGTTCTTCAAAGTTTTAGGCACAAAAGCACGCAAAAAACAGTGGTGGGCAGGGCCCGGCAGCGTGCCTGTGTTTGCGCTACGCTGCAAAAGCTGAGACGGGCAGCTGTCCGGCGCAGGATTATTTGGCAGAAATTCCCCGGGCAGCCATAGTGGCTGCGCAAAAACAAGCTCTCTGCTGGGGAAGCTTCCAAATCCTCTTTTGCCGCGGAGCGCAACCCCAATATAAAACCCACGGCAACCTGTCTACCCAATTTGCATCCGTCAGTGAAGCCCTGAGTGCTGCTTTCAGTGATCTATGAAAACGCTCGCATAACCCATTGGCCTGTGGGTTGTACGCGGTTGTGCGATGAATTGCAATGGCCGCAGCCTGGGAGTTTGCAGATGGAGGAGATGGACACAACACCAACACTTCAGTTTATTACCTCCGCCAAGGAGGTAATGCTTTTACTACTGAACCACTAATCCTATCATTGTGAATCCAATTGCTAGTCATATGTCTTCATGGTCAAGGAATCTGAAAACGTACACACAAACACTGTATGGGGGGGAACTGTGGCGCTTGGCGGAGGTCTGCGCTCTCCGAGTGCTTTTCTAGTTTTTCTCATACATTTGTGCCTTTTTTATTAAAAAAAAAGTTGCACTTTTTTCATATAAATTTAAGTTTTTTGCAAAAAATTTGAAACTTTAATTCTTGCCAGTTTGTGAGATTTTTCTGAGACCTGTCAGTCTGATGACAACAAAACAACAAGCCCCATGTGACCTCTAATATAGTCCAGATGTTAAATAGACATAAATAAGCATATAAATGGCTCAACACAACTATTATTTCAAGTGGTTTCTTAAAATTCTACACAAAATGCCACTTTTAGTGATTACTGCAGTCTAAAAATTATTCAACGCCCTGAGTGCTTAGTGGAGCACCCTTTTACTGTTATGACCTGCTGCAAATGTGATGCACAGCCAGACACCAGCTTCTGCAGCATTCCTGAGGAATCTTACTCCATTCCTAATGGGCAAAGACCTCCAGTTCACTAAGATTCTGGGGTTTGAATGCTGGATCTGCCTTTTTCAAATCCCACTGCATTTTCAATGGGGTTCAAGTCAGGCGACTGTGATGGCCACTCTAGCTTCACCCAGGACTTCTTCTGAAACCAAACCTTGGTGGACTTTGGGGCATAATTGGAATATTCCCCAAGCATTTCCTGAAACTTCATTGACCCCATCTTGCCCTCCACACAGTGCAGGTTTCCAATGCCAGAGGAAGCAAAGCAGCCCCAGAGCATCACTGAGCCACTGCCATGCTTCACTGTAGCCAGGGTGTTCTTTTCAGCGTATGCTTCATTCTTCATCCTCAATAACTTAGGTTATGAGGCATGTCTGCTCACTACAAGAGAGGAGTTAGCTCTGAGAAGTGGTTGACAGCCCTCACCATTAACAGTTTATAAGGTCTGTTCTTTTATTTTAATACAAAAGTGTCAAATGTTGTAGAGAACACCTTCAGTCTGGCTCCTTCTATAGCAGAAGTTGCTCACCACTATTATCAATAGTCAGTATTGGTAGGCCCATTATTCTTAAATCTTCTGAACTTTCCTCTGACAAACTTAGACTTGATGTCACATTTTCTGCTCATCTGTAGATGCTAAAGCTCTTTTTCTGCCAACAAACCTGACACCAAGGAGGAAATGATCTGCACTAATTTATCCATCTCTCTCTGTCTTTCTGAGGCGCCTTCCTGCTTTTTTGCCTGCAAACAGATTTTTCATAAACTCCCTCATTTCTCGGCTCATGAGCTAGGTAGTGAGGCATCCTGCATGTTGGACGTATGGGTCATTACCTGTCCACATGATTGGGCAAAAATCACCTACCTTCTTCTTCTTCTTCTTCTTCTTCTTCTTCTTCTTCTTCTTCTTCTTCTTCTTCTTCTTCTTCTTCTTAGGAAATGTGTTTTTCTTCAACAGCAGATTTGCATTTTCTCTCTCATCTGAGCCACATTGTGTTCTCCAACAGCAGCTTAATGCACAGTTGTTACGTTTAAGATCATTAATTGATGAGGGGAAACATTTCTCCACTAGTTTTTGTCATGACTCCTCATGCGCTTTTATGCAGCGCATGGAGAGGGAGAATGAAATAACAGATTTACGTGCAGGTTACACCACAGCACATTTATTAAAGCAACGACAAACAGTCCAGAAGGGTGAATACTTAGAAAAACACAAAAGTACACTTAAAGTTGGCGTTCGGGTGCTGGCATCACCCCGTGAACGCAGGAGGAGAAACGTTTAACCACGCTGGCATCTCACAGCCGGTATCGCTGTTCAGATGCGAGAGGACCACGACAAATGTGGAGAAGCTAACACATCGATATAGTGCTGACAGCAGACAAACACTGACAATGCAATGACCCAGCAATGTGTGACTGGCAAAAGGCTGCTTAAGTACACGTATTGCTGGTGATGGTGAGATTGGGAGCACCTTGGTGAGGAGCGGGGAGATGACAAACGGGAATGGGAACAACTGGCAGTAATGAGAGAGGAGGCATGGTCGGACCGGCAGGCTGTCAGCCAGCACTCATACAAGAGTGAGCCAAAGAGAGCTGCCTCACAGCTGCCGGCCAGAGAGCAGTGGCCATGGGTAAGGAAGCAGCACAGACATACATAATATACACATGCACAGCGGCACTTAAACCCACAGGGAGGTCAGGATTGAGTCGGGGAAACCAAGCCGACTCGACTCCTGACATAGCCCCCTCCCAAGGGGTAGAAACCCAGACACCCAAGGTAACATCCCCAGGACCCCCCCCCCCCCCCAACAGGAAAAACAGCAAAAAAATAAATAAATAAATAAAATAACCCCAGGGTGGGAGGTGGGGGAACAGGACCAGAGGGAACAAGCACAACCCTGCCCACGGCGAAACACCAGAAACCACTATCCCCCCAAGTCCATGGGCGTTGGGGCTCAGGAGGCCACTCAGAGTCCCAGGCCCAGCAGAAAGTCAGGTGGACGGAGTCTGGTGGCCTGCTGGACAACATGGGCCGCCTGACCCGGAGAGTTAGTTCCTCCGGCGGCCTGCCAGAGCTGAAGAGCCACCAGGACTGGAGGAGTGAGGCAGGAGGTGGCCTGCCCACTGGGAGGTTCACTGGTGGATGGCTGGACCTTAGGAGGGGAGCCCCTATGGTGACCAGTGGAGGAAAGCAGGGGACCATGATGGTCCCGCCGGACCGGTGGCGCCACACGAGTAGGCTGCCTGTTGCAACAGCCTTTTTTTTTTTTTTTTTTTTTTTTATCTTCCTTCTTCTTTCTACACCTTTCACTCTGTATATATATCACGGACGCACGGATCGCCCCGGGGGTCTCCCGGGTCGGCGGACGGAGCCACGGTTTGCAGCGGGAGATGCTACAGCGGGGAGGAGCTGGTGCTAGCTAGCACTTGGCCGCCGCCTGGTGCTAATGGGAAACTCGACATACCGGGAGCTGTAGCGAAAATGACGTGGGTGCCGGGCTGGAGTTGAGGCGGCGTGCAAGAAATATAAGACAGAATAATAAAGAGCGATGGCAAGAACCAAGCAGACCGCCCGTAAAATCTACTGGAGGAAGAAGCCCCCCAGGATGCAGCTAGCCACCAGGGCTGCTCGGAGAGGCGCTCCGGCCACCGGCAGAGTGAAGAGGCCTCGCCGTCACAGGCCCGTGGCTCTGAGAGAGATCCGTCGCTACCAGAAATCCACGGAGCTGCTCATCTGTAAGCTGCCCGTCCAGCGCCTGGTGAGGGAGATCGCTCAGGACTTCAAGACCGTCCCGCGTTTCCTGAGCTTCGCCGTCATGGCTCTGCAGGAGACCAGCGAGGCCCACCTGGTGGGTCTCTTCTTTGCTAAGGGGGTCATCATCATGCCCAAAGACTTCCAGCTGGCCCGCTGCATCCGCGGAGAGAGAGCTTAGACTTTCTGCTGCACATTCACCAACCAACCATAATGCTCTGCACTGTGTGTCTATATATATATATTTATAGTAATATGGACATATGTTTAGTAGATGTTGTTTTTTCTTGCCTTCTGATTATTGCTCTGAGTGTTGCTATCCCTGTGCTGTTGCAATCCTGGAATTTCCCCATCGTGGGACTAATAAAGGCTTATCTTATCTTATCTTATCTTATCTTATCTTATCTTATCAGGCTGAAGAGAGAAGGCCCTGGCATCCTCAGGCTGGCTGGTCGCACTCTTGGTGGTCCAGATTTGGGACACAGCTGCACACACGGTGGACCTCGACTGGGCCAATACTGCATCCTTGGTGGCTCCTGGCTGGAGCTCTGCAACACCCGCGGTGGTTCCTGACTGGAGCTCTACAGCATCCTTGGTGGACTCCAGCTGGAACTCTGCAGCACCCGCGGTGGACCCAAACCGGGCCAATGCTGCACCCACAGTGAGCAGGCCAACCCACAGGAGCACCAAGCTGAGGAGGCGGTTGATGGGGGGAGCCCTGATGACCCTGACAGGAGGAGCTGGAGC
Source organism: Pholidichthys leucotaenia (assembly GCA_020510985.1). Lineage (NCBI taxonomy): Eukaryota > Metazoa > Chordata > Actinopteri > Cichliformes > Pholidichthyidae > Pholidichthys > Pholidichthys leucotaenia. The sequence continues at coordinate 98,300,504 of CM035841.1, read as the reverse complement.
AGCGGCATCCTCCGCTGGTCGAACCAGACCCACGACAACCTCTAGCAACAGTGCACCCTCTCCGGTCACCCTAGACGAAGGCTCAGAGATAGCAGGAGAAGAAAGGTGGTTAGGGTTGCCGGCAGTGGCGGAGCCCGGTGAGGCGAGTTCAGATGCAGCCGAGGGCTGACTCTCCTCCCCAAGAGCCAGGCAAGATCTCTCAAGTACAGACATAAGAAATACAAGGGAGAGAGCTTGCCTGAGCTGGAACTCCACCGTCGTCCAGGACTCTGTCGAACTTGACATTGACATCCCGGGTCCAGCCTCGAGGAGGTCCATCTCTGGCTCCCACTCTGCTGCAGAAGCCTCCACAGTAGGCGAGATGGTCATTGCAGTCCTTTCATACCCCTGCAGTGGCTCCAACACCGGAGACTCACCGGCGTGGCAACAGAGAAACACCTCTGTGGGAGCCCCTGAGCAGGATCATCCAGGGCCCCAAACCTCCCCAACGTCTGGCGGCTCAGTTCCGGAACCAATCACACTCAGGAACAAAGGGAAGAGACACAGAGGAAATAGAGGGTGAGCTAACAACTGTAGCCAGAGGAGAGGACCCAGCAGACTGCTGAGTCTGGGCCTCTCCCTCGGGAGACAGACAAGGTCTTTCATGGTTTAATTGAATAGAACTAGAAAACACTTACCTGTCCTCCCAGAGTTCATTGTTCATGGCTGCAGCAGGCTGACTGCCGTCCCTCTCCATCAAAGATGGAGGAACCATCTCCCTGGTGACCGAGGTGGGCATTCCCGTGGCGGCCCTGTCAGACCTCGCAGCAGCTGGAGGGACGGCGGCAGCTGAAGGAGGAGAAGGCCTCTCCCGGCGCTTGCATGCGGGGCGACACTGTTCCTTGTTTGCTGGCAAAGAGCATGCTGGAACAGGAGGAGAGTCGGGCGAAGCGTCACGGAGGATGGAATTCTGCTGGAAACAGTTCCTCCGTCTTGACGCCGTGGAAAACATTAAATCGGGGAATGAGCGCTGGAGTGTGCAGCAGGTTGGCATACTGTGGGTAGTTCCATGTGCCTCCAGGATTCTCACTGCTCCGTTCAAACATTCCAACATTTTCTTCGGTCCCAGGGCGGCGAGGGCTTCATCCACGAAGCTCTGGATAATTTCGGCAGCCCATCCCTCCCCCACCGTGGGAATCCTTGTTGCCATTCCTCCTCTGTTTCCGTAAGACCGGCGAGCATGGGGCATAGTGCACTCCAGAGACAGGTGAGTCCAAAGAAATGACACAAAAACAGAAAAAGGGATGTGTGGGTGTAATCTGCTAAATCCCCTTTTTGGGCTGGGTCATTCTGTCATGGCTCCCCATGCGCTTTTACACAGCGCACGGAGAGGGAGAATGAAATAATGGATTTACGTGCAGGTTGCACCACAGCACATTCAGTAAAGCAACGACAAACAGTCCAAAAGGGTGAAGACTTACAAAAACACAAAGGTACACTTACAGTTGGCGTTCGGGGTCCAGCATCTCCCCACGAACGCAGGAGGAGAAACATGTAAACATGCTGGCATCCCACAGCCGGTATCGCTGTGTGGACGTGAGAGGACCACGACAAACGTGGAGTGGCTAACACGTCGACATAGTGCTGACAGGAGACAAACACTGACAATGCAATGACCCAGCAATGCGTGACTGGCAAAAGGCTTTTTTTTTTCTACTTCCGGCACCCCACGAGTTGGCTGCCTTTTGCAACAGCAGCTCAATTCTGAGTTTTTTCTTCCTCTCACTTTCTGATCCAGTGACAACTTTCTGATCCGGCGACACCTTACACACCTTATACATCACAGACACACAGATCGCCCCAAATGTCTCCCGAACCGGTGGACGGAGCCACTGTTTATAGCAGGAGACGGTACAGTAGGGAACAGCTGCTAGCACTCAACTGCCACTCGGTGCTAACGGAAAAACTCGACATACCGGGAGAACTGAGGTGAAAACGACGTGGGTGTCGTGCTGGAGTAACATGGCGGGCAAGAAACATAAGGTACAGACCCACCCTCCTATCCATTGTTATGGGGAAAGTATGATCGATACTGGGAAAGGTAGATGACCTAGCGGCTATCTCCCGCTACGATAGCATATACCGGGAGTGTAGCCTGTTCCTATTTACAGAGACTTGGCTAACAGGACTAGCAGCAGATGCTAACATTGAACTGGAGGGTTTCCACGCGATACAGGCAGACTGAACACCAGACAGTGGCAAAGCAAGGGGCGGTGGAGTGATAATGTATGTTAACAACAACTGGTGCAGACCGGGACATATCACTGTTAAACAACAACACTGCAGCAAAGACATCGAGTTGCTAGCTGTAAGCATGCAGCCTACATATCTCCCGAGGGAATACTCACACATGATCTGCATTGTTATTTATGCAAATCCAATGGCGAACGCTGGGACAGCGCGTGACGTCATCCACTCAGTAACTGGCAGGCTGCAGACAGAACACCCAGATGCTCTTCTCCTCATCTCAGGCGATTTCAACCATGTTTCACTGTCTCCCATTCTACCCACGTTTACCCAGTATGTCACATGCCACACTAGAGACAATAAAACACTGGACTTATTCTATGCAAACACTAAGGAGACGTACACCTCATCACCACTCCCCCCACTCGGGAGATCGGATCACAACTTGGTTCATCTCCGGCCGGTGTACAAACCCCTAGTGCACAGACAACCTCTGATCATGCGCACAGTGAAGTTATGGTCTGAGGAGGCAATGGATGCTCTCAAGGGCTGTTTTGAAACCACCGCCTGGGAGCAGCTCTGCAATCCACATGGTGAGGACATCGATGGCCTCACTCACACCATCACGGACTACATCAGCTTCTGTGTGGACAACACCGTTCCCACCAAGACCATACGGTGTTGCTCGAACAACAAACCCTGGATCAACCCTGAGATAAAAACACTTCTGAGAGAGAAGAAGAGGATCTTCAGGTTGGGGAACAGGGAAATGCTGAAGGCCGTACAGAGGGAGCTGAGGAGAAAGATCAGAGAAGGCAAGGACAGCTTCAGGAAGAAGATGGAGGACAAGCTGCAACAGAGCGACATCAGCGGGGTCTGGAGAAACCTTAAAACCATCTCTGGGCTCCAGAATACCTCCCCCCAGGCCACGGGGAGCAGGGAGTGGGTGAATAATCTGAATCTGTTTTTCAATAGGTTTGACCAACCGCCCACCCCCCCCCCCCACCCCCGACTGCACAACAACCACTCCTGCCTCTTAAGACATCGAGTCCTGCTTCCCACTCCACACTCCACCAACAACCCCCCACTCCCAATACACAGCCCCCCAACCTGACCCTCACTAAGACCCAGCTGAGGACGGAGCTGAGGAAGATCAAGGCGAGGAAGGCGTCGGGACCGGAGGGCATCAGCGCAAAGCTCGACCAGCTGTGTGGGATTGTGGAGCACATCTTCAACCTGAGCCTGAAGCTGGGGAAAGTACCACAGCTGTGGAAAACATCTTGTGTGGTACCTGTACCAAAGACTTCCCACCCCAAAGATCTGAACAGCTACAGACCAGTGGCCCTGACGTCCCACAAGATGAAGACCCTGGAGAGACTGCTTCTTGCTCACCTCCTCCCCCTGGTGGGACCAGCGATGGATCCACTCCAGTTCGCCTACCAGCATGGCATTGGGGTGGAGGATGCGGTGATCTTCCTCCGTCACCGTTCTCTGTCCCACCTGGAGAAGCCCGGGAATGTGGTGAGGATCATGTTCTTTGACTTCTCCAGTGCTTTCAACACCATCCAAACGATGATCCTGAAGGACAAGCTGCTGTGCGCAGGGGTGAACCAGAACCTGTCATCATGGATCCTGGACTACCTCACAAACCGGCCACAGTTTGTGAGAACCCGGGACTGTGTGTCCGACACGATCATCGGTAGCACGGGGGCCCCCCAGGGAACGGTTTTGGCTCCCTTCCTGTTCACCCTTTATACTGCGGACTTCTCACACAACACAACACACTGCCATCTACAGAAGTTCTCTGACAACTCTGCAATCGTTGGCCTCATCTCCAACGGAGATGAAGCTGAGTACAGAGGGCTTATCCAGGACTTTGTGGACTAGTGCCATCGGAACTGCCTCCACATCAACGCGAGGAAAACTAAGGAGCTGGTGGTGGACTGCTGCAGGCAAGGACAACCCCTCACAGCACCAGTAAATATACAGGGAACAGACATCGAGATGGTGACATCCTACAAGTACCTGGGTGTTCATCTGAACAATAAACTAGACTGGTCACACAATTCTGACACACTCTACAAGAAGGGACAGCGCAGGCTGTTCCTACTGAGGAGACTCAGGTCTTTTGGTGTACAAGGGGCGCTGCTGAAGACATTCTACGACACGGTGACGGCATCAGCCATCACTTTTGGAGTGGTCTGCTGGGGCAGTGGCATTACAGCAGCTGATCGGAAGAGACTGAACAAACTGATCAAGAAAGCTAGCTCTGTCCTGGGGCAACGCCTTGACCCAGTGGAGGAGATGGGAGAGAGAGAAGGATGGTGGCTAAACTGTCACCTCTGCTGGAGTCCGAGTTCCACCCTATGCAGGACATAATGAATGCACTGATGAGCTCATTTAGCAGCAGACTACATCATCCTAGGTGCACAACCGAGAGGTTTCGCAGGTCCTTCCTACCTACGGCTGTCAGACTGTACAACCTAAGCAGGGCTGCTCGCAGAGATAGCAAAAAGACGTGACAACCTAATAGTATTGAATGCAAAAGATGCAATAGACTTACACAATGGTCCCCTCTGGTATACAACTAGGAAAATACTGGTAGCTATGGAAGGTGAGAACATGTATGGGTACATAATCATACCATGTAGGATAACTAAGTAGATGGTTATGCTGTTTCATTCCATCTAGCTACAATGCTCCGCACTGTGTGTGTTTATATATTTATATATTTATTCCATCTAGCAACAATGCTCCACGCTGTGTGTGTTTATATATTTACATATTTATTCCATCTAGCTACAATGCTCCGCACTGTGTGTTTATATATCTACATATTTATTCTATCTGGCTACAATGCTCCACACTGTGTGTTTATATATTTACATATTTATTCCATCTAGCTACAATGCTCCGCACTGTGTCTATATATATATATATATATATATATATATATATATATATATATATATATATATATATATATATATATATATATATATATATATATATATATATATATATATATTTATATGTACATATGTATACTCGCTGCTCTTGTTTTTCTCTTGCCTTCTGATTGTTGCTCTGAGTGTTGCTATCCCTGTGCTGTTGTAATCCTGGAATTTCCCCATTGTGAGACTAATAAAGGCTTATCTTATATGTTTCTTATAAGTACACGTATTGCAGGTGATGGTGAGATTGGGAGCACCTGGGCGATTTGAGGGGAGATGGCAAACGGAAATGGAAACAGCTGGCGGTAATGAGAGAGGAGGCATGGTCGGACTGGCAGGCTGTCAGCCAGTGCTCACACAAGAGTGAGCCAAAGAGAGCTGCCTCACAGCTGCCGGCCAGCGAGCAGTGGCGATGGGTAAGGAAGCAGCACAGAAATACATAATATACACATGCACAGTGGCACCTAAACCCACAGGGAGATCAGGACCGAGTCGGGGAAACCAAGCCGACTCAACTCCTGACAGTTTAATCCTCTAAAAATCAAGGTTCTGCACCATTTTAAATAAGAAATGCTGATTTTTCTTCTGATGTAGCAATCCAAACTTGATGAAACTTCACACTCACAATCGCAACAGTGTTCTTGAGCAAAACACCAAATTTCATCCAATTCCAGTTACGTTCCAAAAAAATAATCATCTTCATGCAATGTCTATCGGCCTTTGAGTCTTGACAATGGAACATTTTGTTAGTGTTGGAGGAAGTCATGTGGTAAAGTTGTTAAGACACTCATCTGCCATGACACCTTCTTTTAAATCTGTATCTTTTTCTCATAAATGTAATAAATTTCTTCTCATAAATGTTCAACTTTTTTCTCATAAATCTGCACACTTTTTTCCCCATACATGCAATACTTTTTTCTTTTAAATCTAGAACTTTTTTCCTATGAAATGTGCAACTTTTTTCTTTTAAATCTACAACTTTTTTCCAATAATTGTGCAACTTTTTTCTTTTAAATCTCCAACTGTCATGAAGCGCCCGTTTCACAGGCGAAAGTAGGACACCAAATGCTCACTGTGCATTTTGCAAATTTATTAACAGAAAGACAAACAAGTAACTAAACAACACATACAAATGACGGATGGCAAGGGCGCTGGAGGAGAGTGGGGGCTTGACGTCACAGGCAGGCAGAAGCCTGGGAACGCCAGACAAAAACAGAGATAAACACTGACCTGGATGGAGCGCACCGTTTTCCTCAACAGCAACCAAGAACACTCAAGAGTTTGCTTTCCCTAAGGACATATTTTCCCTAAGGACAAGGATGTGACAACCATCACGGTTTGTCATGGCCTTAAATATTGTTTCTAAGCTGGCTGCAGGAGTGGACCATGAGTGGCAAAACAATTACAATTAATGACAGCTTCGCAGTTCGCGAGCCAATCTGACAGCTGGGAGCTGTGCAGCACTGTCAAAAACAAAACAGGAACCAAGCAAAGCAAACAGGGAAAAATAATGAAACAAATAGAAACAGAGTAACTAAAACTAAACACTGGGCACAGCGCCCCCCGTGCCTCAGATCATGACACCAGCTTTCTCATAAATTTGCAACTCTCTTTTAAATCTGCAACTTTTTCTTTTAAATCTGTAACTTTCTTTGAAATCTATTTTTTCTAATAAATGCGCAACTTTTTTCTTTTCAATCTGCAACTTTTTCTTCTAAATCTGCAACTTTTTCTTATAAATTTGCAACTTTCTTTTAAATCTGCAACTTTTTCTTTTAAAATGTACAACTTTTTTCTAATAAATGTGCAACTTTTTCTTTTAAATCTGCAACTTTTTCTTATAAATTTGCAACTTTTTTCTTTTAAATCTGCAACTTTTTTTCTAAGAAATGTGCAACTTTTTCTTTTAAATCTGCAAATTTTCTCATAAATTTGCAATTTTTTTTCATTAAATCTGCAACTTTTTTCTCACAAATGTGCAACTTTTTTCTCATGAATCTGCACCTTTTTCCCCTGATACATGTAATACTTTTTTCTTATAAATTTGAAACTTTTTTCTTTTCAGTCTGCAACTTCTTTTCCCCCATAAATGTAAACGGGAAATCAAATATCCGCCCAAGTTTACTTGACCCAACAAACCGTCCTAATGGGAGTCCATAATGAATGACTTGTGCACTGCACAGCATCTAATTTAATTGTACACTGCTCACTGCTTTTGCTTTGCATCAGTTAAATTTGTGTCATCAGGTGGAACCCTTTTTTCTTGCTGGAGCAAAACAACTGGTTCAACAAACAAACCATAATCTTTCATCATGATTCATTGCCAATCAATAAATCTGCTAAATTACAATTGAGGTTGTGACGTCTTAGGTTGGATAGAAAGTAAGAAACAGAAAGTTACATTGCTGAGGGATGTTTAGTGTGGCTGCTGAAGTCTCATTTAAGGACAGAAATCTGAACATCAGTCAGCAAAACTCTTTTGATTTGTTCAACTGTCTTTTCAAGTTTCATCTGCCTACACACAACAGATGCATCACACTCCTGGCTCACACACACTCACACACACACACACACACACACTCACACAGAGGCTGTGACTTTAATTATCACCTTGTCTGGGTCTAAACGAGGGTGTGAGTCTCAGCTCATCTCCACTGGGAGAGAAAAAAAAATCCTCATTAAATCACTCGATTGTCTCGCCTTTTATTTTTCCTCCTCATGCGGTACAATTTCTTTGTCACAGGCGATTACAGAGCGGTCGGACACCAGTCCCTGCCACCACCACCGGACTTCTATCATAAACAGCTAACAGCAACCGAGACAAAAGACCCCAAATATAAATATTCGAGTAGTAAATTTTTATGCCTGAAAAATGTTGAATTGCACCAAGAGAGATGTGATGTTCAAACTCCGTAAAACCAAAGCATTTTAAAAACTGAATCACTGTCTAGATGAAGAAAGAAAGTATAAGTCATTACACCTTCTACGACCCCCAGCAGGCCTTCCCTTAACCCTGGATTTACACTGACTACAGATGCAGTACGTTACGGCTGAGATCTAGCCTCCGAATCAAATAGCTACCATTCTTGTCCATTTTCTAATCCACACCTGGCCCGGACCACTGCAGAACGAATTTGGTTCTTCAGATTCGGCTCACTAATGAAACCCAGTGAGTCTATTTTTGACAGATGCCGGATCCAACCTGTAAGGAAATACTGTGGTATCTTGCAGTATTTAATAGCCGTTTGATCATTAGTGATGGCAAAATCGAAACAGTGTTTTGGAACGTACCGGAACCTAGGCGGAACTTGTGATTCGAAACGCTGTTCCGAGGTCTGTATCAGAAGGATGGTGTCATGTGACTGTTCCATATCGCGTTCCATTCCGCCCCCAATTGTCTTGAAATGTCACAGTCGTTTTTGTTTCAGCAAGTGGATACAAATCCGTGTATGGTTCCTTCATTTGTAATTCCAATTCAAAATAAAATCAGAAAAACAAATGTTTGGTCTCATTTTTGTTTTGTCCTTTTCTAAACTTAGGTAGAAAAAAATATATTATCAAATTTTTGGACATAACTGTGTTTAATTTTGCTCTTATTGTTTTATAGTCAAAACAAAAATATTAAGTTATTATTTTGGTTTATTATTTTGCGACACCGGAAGTGTTAGTGTTAGTGTAGGTGATGAGTTTAATCAGTTATTTAAAGTGTCTCTAGTTTTATCTATGATGTCTGACCTCCATTACACAAAATTAAAATGCCTATTATATGAAAACTAGTGATGGCAAAGTCAAAACAGTGTTTTAGTGCGTATCGAAACCGAGGTGGAACTTCTGAATTGAATCAATATAAGCAATTGAATTGCAATATAAGCTGCAGCTTCAGCCATCACCCATTTCGGATAACTTATGTTGAACTGTATAATCAGAGGTGTTATTGTTTAATTTGAACTTGTTGGATTTTTTTCCCCTTTGTTATATTGTTCTGTTTCTTTTTAATCTTTACTTTTAATCTATCCAAAATAAATAAATAAAAATCCTTGTTCCGAGGTCTGTATCAGAAAGAGGATGTCATGTGACTGTTCCATTTCGCGTTCCATTATGTCACCAACTGTTTTCAAACTTCACCGTTGTTTTATGCAGTGATTGTGTTATCCCGTTTCTCAAATGGAATAATAAAATGCTGCCATTACACAATATTAAATTGCCTATTCTATGCACAATTTATGTATTATATAAATACTTTATATGTAAAATACTAATTTCTCGTGTCCTTGCCTAACTGGCTGCTGATTCATCAGCCCACATACCTGAAACGTTTAAAAGCTCCTCTGAAGTGCAGTTTGTGAAGTCTTGCCTCTCTGAGTGTCTTGTACTGAGCTGCTTTTGGATTTACATTATTTGGAAATGGATGGGGGTAGAAAGCGTCCCAGGTCAGCTGTCTGGGATCACTATGAATGAATTTAATGAATGAATGAATGAATGAATGAATGAATTTATTTATGAATGAATGAATTTATTTATTTCGGATAGTACATTACAGGTTAAAAGAAACTGTATAATATAACAACAAGGTCAAATTAGACAAAGACTCCTTCTACTATACAATTCCACGTGAGTTATCCGAAATGGGTGATGGCTGAAGCCGCAGCTTATATTGCCCACCCATATTCCATCCAAGAATTCAAAGGAGAAAAAAGAGAAAACAAGACAAGAGCGATTACAGTGTCTGGGATCACTATGACCTTCTTGAGGGAAAAAGTTAAATGTATGCACTGTATGCAACATCTTGCATTTTGTAACGATACAACAAGTAGGTGGAGACACCTACGGACAAAACATCCTGACGCCTGCATTCCTAGCACAACACAACTGAGTGCTGAATCAAGCCATGGCCAGCGTAATGTTTATGGTATGTATTCATGTTCTTTTTATACACATACGAGTATACATTTATTATTTATACACCTTTATTATTATTTACAATAAATATAATTATGTATTTGATCACTAAAAGAAGCCATATTGTTGTACATTTACATATAGTTATATATTTTACATATGGTTACATATATTTACAATATATGAAGTTGCATGTCAGCATTCCTCCTACAGTCTTTTTGTTGTTCCTTGACAGGAAGGCAAAAAGAACTGAATGTACACAAGCACCCCCTAAAAACAGTGACTGATGTCTATTTTGTAAGCAAGCACCCCCTACAAATACTATAATTGAAAAAATATATATATTTTCAGACAAATAATACTAGAAACCCAAACAAAACACGAAACGTTGAGATAAAAACCCGAAAACGCTTGACTGGTTCAGTGTAGTATTATAACATTTGGCCACCAGATGTTGCTGTGGGGAAATGTTTCAAATGTTCCAAAACATCAATTCTTTTTCTGAATCAATTGTTCCAAATGATTCGATCTCTCGATCGTTCCATTTCTGCCATCACTATCAATGATCATTAAAAACGATTTAAGGATTGTCCGTTATTGTCTGAGGTCTACTTCTCCACCACTGTGTCAGAGAAGGTAAAAACTGGACTTAACATAATAACGGGCTACTCACGTTTTATTTACAACCCAAAAATCCAGGTGGAGAACCGTTACATCACACTTCCTTGTTGTTATCACGTGATCATGATTAGTTACTCTCGGGGTCTTTCTCGAGATCTCACGTTATTTTGTATAACTCTCACGCGATGTTGTATTTCACATCTTGATCTCATCCATGCTGCTGCAAAATACAAATGGAGCTGGTAGGGATGGACACAAGGGAACGTCCTCACTGCATCCACAATGGACTGCATCCGGAGTCAGTGTAAATCCTGGGTTAGTCATTCGCTTGTTTCACTCTCCTTGTTCACTCAGAGCTCCTCCCCAGCCTACTCTGTGGCTGGCTGCTCAATTCAATTCAGTTCAATTCAACTTTATTTATATAGCGCCATTTCACAACAACAGTCATCTCATAGCACTTTCAACTGTAGGGGAAACCTCCACAACTACAGAAAGACCCCAGCAATCAGGTGATCCCCTGTGAGCAAGCGCTTGGCGATGGTGTACAGGAAAAACTCCATTTTAACATGAAGAAACCTCCAGCAGAACCAGGCTCAGGGAGGGGCAGTAATCTGCTGCAACTGGCTGGGGGGTGAGGGGATAGAGAAGATGAAAAGAACAGACATGTAGAGAGCAAACAGCACGATGGGGACTCAATCTATGGGAGAGAACAAACAGATGTTAATGATTAGCAAAAAAAAAAAAAAAAATTCACTGAGAGTGAAGAAAGGAGTGAGGCCCAGTGCAATTATCGGAGGTCCCCTAGCTGTCTAAACCTTATAGAAGCATAACTAAGGGAGGGTTCAGAAACATGTGATCCCTCCCTAATTGCAGGCTATATCAAAAAGGTAGGTTTTAACCCTATTCTTAAAAACAGAGATTGAGTCTGACTCCCGAATCCAGATTGGCAGCTGGTTCCACAGGAGAAGAGCTTGATAACTGAAGGCTCTGCCCCCCACTGTATTTTTGGAGATTCTAGGTATTACAAGTAATCCAGCATTTTGGGAGCGTAGTGCTCTCTTAGGATAATAGGGTAATATCAGATCTTTTAAATAAAAAGGGGCCTGATTGTTTAGAGCTTTGAAAGTGAGAAGAAGGATTTTAAATTTAATTCTAAACTCTATGGGAAGCCAATGAAGGGGGGCCAGAACCAGAGAGATATGATCTCTCTTTCTAGTACCTGTTAAAACTCTTGCTGAAGCATGTTGGATCAACTGAAGACTTTTTAGAGATGTTTTAGGACAACCTAATAATAAAGAGTTGCAGTAATCTAATTGAGAACTAACAAAAGCGTGGATCAGTTTCTTAGCATCACTCTGAGACAAGATGCTCCTAATCTTGGCAATATTACGCAAATGATAAAAGGCAGTCTTAGAAACACATTTAATATGTGAATTGAAAAACAGATCTTGATCAAAAATAACTCCAAGGTTCCTCACAGAGCTATTCAGAGAAAGAGTAACTGAATCAAAACTAAAAGTTTGATTGAAGGTATTTCTAAGGTTTAAATCACCCTTTATTGTCATTCAACCAATCATGTACAGTAGAACGAAATTGTGCTTTATCCTATCTACAGTGTCAATCACACACACCCCATGTGTAGAATCAGAAGGGCCGCTGCCATGCAAGGCGCCGCCACAGATTTCCCTCCTCCATTCCATAATTGCTGAGCACCAAGCTGGATGGCAGGAAGTCCCGCTTTTATATGGTCTTCGGCATGACCCGGCCGGGATTTGAACACCTGCCTCCCGGGTGTGGGGCGGATGCTCTACCAACTGAGCCACCACTCCGGTACTGAGCCACCATTTTGGACCAACAAGTGTTATGATCCGAGTGCTGACTCTGTCCGCACTCGGGTTGTCCAGTAGTTCTCCGTTCTCCGTTCTCTACTCTGGTTTACCATAGGGCCTTTGGGCTTTTATTGTGACAGCATCTCGACGGGGCTTCCAGCTGTCAGAGCTGTGCTGCGCTGGGATGGCTGGTAATCAATCAGCTGATTACATTCTCATCAGCTGAGTATTCTGAAGCCCTATTTAAGGGAGCAGCTCAGGTTACTCTGGGCTGCGACCTCGTCGAACATTCTCTCATCTAACATCCCTTCTTCAGTCATTTCGTCACAGTAAGTGTATATCCTGAGACTCTGTATTGCTGTGTCTGAGTTGTAACCTTAGTTGTGTTTTTGTCCCCCGTGGCTTATTATTTTGTACTGTTATCCTGTGTGAATAAAATATGCAAACTCATCGGCTGGATCTCGGCGTCTCATTGATGGCTCGTGAGGGCCATCGTTGACAGTAGGTCGCAGCCAGACTGAGACGCCGGTCACTGTGAGTTTGCTTTGGACTTGAGTTTTTTCCCTTCTCCGGAGCGCTCATATCACTCAGTATGTCCGCTCTCGAGCGTGGGTATTTTCCCAAGTGGTTTCAGGAGGTAGATGGCTACCTGGCAGAAGCCCGTCACCTCAAGCCCACCTACGCAGCATACGAGCCCCTGGGTCTCGCTCTGAGGACTTTATTAAAATATCATCTCACCTCCTTTCCAGAGGGAAAAGAGCGAGTGACATGGATTGTGTCACAACGTGTACGGATAGAGAGAGCGCTCGTGAGTGCAGCCAAGGAACCCTCACTTCCTTCCCCAAGAACGGCATCCCCGTCAAGGAGGGAGATCCGTGGACTGGAGGGAAATCCCGGCAGGAGGCCGATGGTGGGGCAACTCCATTCCTCGCTTCGGGAGTCAGCTCCTGTCGCCCGTCCAGCCCAGGTTCAGCATTTCCCTTGCTTCACCTCCCCATCTGCCGGTAAATGTCATCACACAGCCACCGGTAAGCCTCTGCGAGAACCCCGTCCGGATCCAGTTCTGGGTCGTCGAAGGAACTCTGCCTCCCAGTCAGCTGTTTCTCCTGCGTCACGTCAAGAGGGAAATCCCGCAGCCTCCCCCTCCGGGTCGTCTGTTCCTGCTGTCCTGTCAGCTCCTTGGGCCCGGATCGCCTCGGCTGTCACCCCCTACTCCTCGAAGCTTTCCACGGCTGCTGTGAGTGCCACGAGTCCTGCTTCGGTGAGGCCCATCATCGATCCATTGCGAGCGGCTCCTTCACATCTTCCCGGGGGGCCACTCTGTCACCATCCAGCAGGGGAAGAGAGAAACCAAGTCCAATGCGGCGGGTCCCATCGGTCCTCAGCGAAGCAGGCAAGTGCACATTCATTCTTTTCCTTCACTGGGTGAATTGCCTTGTCTGATCCCTGGGGGTGGAGTTCGGGGTTTACAGTCCCCCAAGCTCCCTCCGCCTGCTGCAGTAATTAATAATGAACCTGCTGCTTCTGTGTCTCCTTCCCCTGAGTGCTCCCTGCGGTCAGGACTACACCTGGAAGCGAGGAAGGAGCCTGCGGCCCTGGAGAGTTTGGATCCAGCCCCGCAGCCACGTCATGGGCAGAGGAGGAGGTCAGACTGCAAATTGGAGCCTGCGCCCACGACAAAGTGTCCCCGGGTCTCCATGGAGGAGCGGTTCGACCCAGCAGGTCGGGGATCTCCTGCCACCGCGCTGTGCGGGTCGTCGGCGTAGACATCAGCGTTGGAGGGTCCTCAGACTGTGGAGACCATCATGCTGGCTGCGGAGCCCGCTGTAGCCAAGTGGGAGCCAGAGGACATCCTTCTACGTCCTGAACCCGGATCGCGAAGTCCTGGACGGTGACATAACTCGAGATCAGGCAAGTGCTCTACTTTGTCTTCCTCCTTTTTACTCTTGAGCATTTTTGCCTGTCTGTCGAGGAGACGAGCTGGGTGCAGCCGTCTGTTGCATCTGAGCTTGTCTCGCCGGGTTCTGTCGCTGCCGGTGATCCTGATTCCGGTCCTTTTCCCTCTCTTGAGCCTTCTCCCAGGGTCGCCGGTGATGAGTCGGTCCTGTTCTCTGTTCTGGAGGATCTGGGCTCGGAGTTGGAGGTCGTTCCTGGTGCTGTTCCGACCCAGTCGGGGTCCAGCGTGGGTGCAGCCGTGACCCAGTCAGGGTCCAGTGTGGGTGCAGCCGCGACCCGATCAGGGTCCAGCGTGGGTGCAGCCACGATACGATCGGGGTCCAGCATGGGTGCAGCTCAGGCTCACGTGGGATCCGACAGGAGGACAGTGCCTATTCCAGTGAAGTTGAGAGGTGGAGCTGCAGATCCTCCGCTGATCACAGCTGGACTGGTCCCTCATTTTTTCCCCTCTCCTTGTTTCCGTCCTTTGGGGGCCGCTGGGACTTCCCGTTTTTGGCTCGGCTTTCCCTCGCTATCTCTCTCCATAGGGAGGCTGTCTCCGAGTGCTCTCCTGTGGTTCTGGTGGCGGAATGACGTGGGTCGGCTGCCTGGGACATTGCTTTGCCAGTTTGGCGTTCTGGGTCGGCCGCCCGACAGATTGGCCTTTCTATTCGGGCGTCTGGTCTGACCGCCAGAAGTACTGTTTTTCAGGGCCTGGGACTGGGGTAGGCCGCCCGAACTGATCCTTTTTCCCCTATTTGCGATCTGGACACTAGACGCAGGGAGACAACCTGAACTTGTGTTTTTTTTACTCCATTGTGCTCTGCCTGTTGTCATCCCTTTCTCCTCCCTCCCTCCTCTGTATAATTCGGGATGCTTTTGTGTTTGGGGTCTTGAGCTATTTTGAACTGTTTATCGCCGCTCTTTAGCGTGTGTTATTTTTTTTCCCCTCTCCTCTGTAATCTGAGGGTCGTTTTCTGTGTTGCCTGTGCAGTTCATTTCTCTTTATTGAACTGTTGTATGTCACTGCCCGGTAGCGTGCGTTTTTTTTTTTTTTTTTTTTTCTCTTCCTCCTCACGTGTGGTGATTTTACAGTGAACTGTATGTATTGCTGCTTTGCGGCTTGAGTTTTTTTTTTTTTTCTTTCCCCCCTGGTATTATGGGACGTGCTGCAATGTTGTGCCTGTATTTGAGTTCTTGTTTTCTCTGAGGCTCTGCTTGTGGTCATTTTGATTTTTTTTTTCCTCTGATCTTCTCCTCATGTTTTTTTTTTTTTTTTTCCTGTGTACGGTGTATGTGCATGTTCTTCTTCTGTACTGGTTGCCGTATTCTGGTTGTTGGAGGTTTTTTTTTTTTTTTTTTCTGTCCTTGATTTTGTGCCTTGTTTCTTGCCCGCCTGGCCTTTCCCCTGCCTCCCTCCCTGGGGTGGTCCTGTTGACCCTCTGGGTGAGGGGGTGGGGGGGCTTTGATGTTACATAGCGCCTGGAATTCGTCGGTAGTTCTCATTTCTCTACTCTGGTTTACCATAGGGCCTTCGGGCGGGGCTTCGGGCTTCGGCGGGGCTTCCGGCTGTCAGAGCTGCGCTCCACTGGGATGGCTGGTAATCAATCAGCTGATGACATTCTCATCAGCTAAGTATTCTGAAGCCCTATTTAAGGGAGCAGCTCAGGTTACTCTGGGCTGCGACCTCGTCGAACATTCTCTTGTTTAACATCCCTTCTTCAATCATTTCGTCACAGTAAGTGTATATCCTTAGACTCTGTATTTCTGTGTCTGAGTTGTAACCTTAGTTGTGTTTTTGCCCCCTGTGGCTTATTATTTCGCACTGTTATCCTGTGTAAATAAAATACGCAAACTCATCGGCTGGCTCTTGGCATCTCATTGATGGCTCGTGAGGGCCATCTTTGACAACAAGAATGACTTCAGTCTTATCTGAATTTAATAGCAAGAAATTACATGTAATCCAAGCTTTGATTTCCTTAAGACAGGCCTAAAACTTGTCTAATTGATTACTATCATTTGGCTTCATTGACAGGTATAATTGTGTGTCATCTGCATAACAATGAAAATGTATACAGTGCTTTCTAATAATGTTGCCTAATGGAAGCATATAAGATAAGATAAGATAAGCCTTTATTAGTCCCACAGTGGGGAAATTCCAGGATTGCAACAGCACAAGGACAGCAACGCTCAGAGCAACAATCAAAAAGACAAGAAAAAACAAGAGCAGCGAATATACATATGTACACATAAATATATATACACACAGTGCGGAGCATTGTTGCTAGATGGAATAAACAGCATAACCATCTACTTAGTTATCCTACATAGTATGAATATGTACCCATACATATTGTCACCCTCCGTAGTGACTGATATTGTCCTAGTTGTATACCGGAGGGCACCATTTGTGTAAGTCTATTGCGTCTTTTGCATTCAATACTATTAGGTCGTCACGTTTTTTTTGCTATCTCTGCGAGCAGCCCTGCTTAGGTTATACAGTCTGACAGCCGTAGGTAGGAAGGACCTGCAAAACCTCTTGGTTGCGCACCTAGGATGATGTAGTCTACTGCTAAATGAGCTCCTCAGTGCGTTCAGTATGTCCTGCATAGGGTGGGACTCGGACTCCAGCAGAGATGACAGTTTAGCCACCATCCTTCTCTCTCCTATCTCCTCTACTGGGTCAAGGCGTTGCCCCAGGACAGAGCTAGCGTTCTTGATCAGTTTGTTCAGTCTCTTCCTATCGGCTGCTGTAACGCCACCGGCCCAGCAGACCACTCCAAATGTGATGGCTGATGCCACCACCGTGTCGTAGAATGTCTTCAGCAGCACCCCTTGTACACCAAAAGACCTGAGTCTCCTCAGTAGGAACAACCTGTGCTGTCCCTTCTTGTAGAGTGCATCAGTATTGTGTGACCAGTCTAGTTTATTGTTCAGATGAACACCCAGGTACTTGTAGGATGTCACCATCTCAATGTCTGTTCCCTGTATGTTTACTGGTGCTGTGAGGGGTTTTCCTTGCCTGCGGCAGTCCACCACCAGCTCCTTAGTTGTCCTCGTGTTGATGTGGAAGCAGTTCCGATGGCACCAGTCCATGAAGTCCTGGATAAGTCCTCTGTACTCAGCTTCATCTCCGTTGGAGATGAGGCCGATGATTGCAGAGTCGTCAGAGAACTTCTGTAGACCACTCCCCTGGCTCCCTGTACTGTCAAACATAGCCCCCCCACACATCCGGCGAGCAGCATTAACTCAAAGGATGCTTCAAAAAGCCAAAGACTCTCCTCACTTACCAATCCATGCAGATATCTACACCCCCCCCCCACTGCCCGACTTCCATCCAGACGGCCGATTTGGAAAAACCCTCCCCTAGTTGACTTCACCATCCAGACAGCTTGGCAAGAGGAATGGGAGACCAAGGAGGTCCCAAACAAACACCTGGTGACAAATCCCAACCAACAGGTCCCGGGCACCAACCTCCCAAGGAGACAGTGATCTACACTCAATCGCTTTAGGACTTGGACATGGCCCCTGCTTGGCCAGCCTTCACAGATGGGGCAGTAGCCCTTGCCCACTGTGCGCATGTGGAGAGGAGCAAACAATGGAACACATCATAGAGGCTTGCCCGCTCCAAAGACTGGAAGGAGGATTACACACCTTCCATACAGCAAACCAGGAGGCAACTGCTTGGCTTGAGGACTTTGCATTTGCTAAATAAATAAATAAATAAATTATGTGGGACATCAGGGCCACTGGTCTGTAGCTGTTCAGGTCTTTGGGGTGGGAAGTCTTTGGTACAGGTACCACACAAGATGTTTTCCACAACTGTGGTACCCTCCCCAGCTTCAGGCTCAGGTTGAAGATGTGCTCCACAATCCCACACAGCTGGTCTGTACAGGACTTGAGGAGCTTTGAGCAGATGCCGTCCGGTCCTGACGCCTTCCTCGCCTTGATCTTCCTCAGCTCCGTCCTCACCTGGGACTTAGTGAGGATCAGGTTGGGGGCTGTGTGCTGGGAATGGGGGGCGGTGTTGGTGGAGTGGGGTGTGGGCAGCAGGACTCGATGTCTTAAGAGGCAGCAGTGGTTGTTGTGCAGTCGGGGGGAGGGCGGTTGGTCAAACCTATTAAAAAACAGGTTCAGATTGTTCGCCCACTCCCTGCCCCCCGTGGCCTGGGGGGAGGTATTCTGGAGCTCAGAGATGGTTTTAAGGTTTCTCCAGACCCCGCCGATGTCGCTTTGTTGTAGCTTGTCCTCCATCTTCTTCCTGAAGCTGTCCTTGCCTTCTCTGATCTTCCTCCTCAGCTCCCTCTGTACGGACTTCAGCATCTCTCTGTTCCCCGACCTGAAGATCCTCTTCTTCTCTCTCAGAAGTGTTTTTATCTCAGGGTTGATCCAGGGTTTGTTGTTCGAGCAACACCGTATGGTCTTGGTGGGTACGGTGTTGTCCACACAGAAGCTGATGTAGTCCTTGACGGTGTGAGTGAGGCCATCGATGTCCTCACCATGTGGATCGCAGTGTGGAGAAAATGGAACAGGCGAGAGGCAACAAGCTTGAAGGACACAAGGTTTTATTTTTTCCAACATAATACAACACGCTTTGTAGCTCGTGTGAACTAGTGTGCTGCTGAGGTTACTGTACATAGCTCTTTTACAGTGTTGCACAGACAAAGAGAATGTGTGGCACATTAGTATAGTGATTGTCAGTCAATACACATCATTAGCCTAACATCAGCTGGCGCCGCTTTGACCACTGCTTCTGGTCTCTGTCCTCAGGGGGCACATACTTAACAGTCCAGTCTGATTGTACCCCGGGGCTCTTTGTCCATGTGTCTATTGTCCTGCCCTGGTGGGTGAAAGAGGATATATAAACTAAAAAGAGTAGGGCCTAGCACAGATCCCTGTGGAACTCCATCACTTAGCTTTGAGTTGAAAGAAAACGCATTATTGACATGAACAAAGTGGGACCAATCAGATAAATAAGATCTAAACCACTGCAACGAAGTTCCATTAAGTCCAACATAGTGTTCTAATCTATCAAGTAGAATATTATAATCTATAGTATCAAAAGCTACACTAAGGTCTAAAAGGACAAGTACCGAAACAAGTCCATTATCAGATGCGATCAGGAGGTCATTAGTGATCTTCACTAAGGCTGTTTCAGTACTATGATGGATTCTAAACCCAGATTGAAACTCTTCAAATAAACCATTTCCCTGCAAGTCGTCAAATAATTGCATAGCAACAACTCTTTCTAAGATTTTTAAAATGAAAAGGAGATTAGAGATTGGTCTATAGTTAGCTAAAACTCCTGGATCCAGCATTGGATTTTGAGTAATGGTTTTATTACAGCAGTTTTAAAAGCCCGCGGTACATGGCCTAAAGTTAATGAAGAAGTAATTATTTGAAGAATAAAGCTACCATTAAATGGGAAGACTTCTATAAATAACCTGGTAGGAATAGGGTCTAAAAGACAAGTTAAAGGCTTGGATGAAGAAACTATTTGTCTAACTCTAAAAGGTCAATTGGAGTAAACTGATCCAAACAGATGTCAATTGAAGGAGTTGTAGTAGTTACTGTATTTAAGTTAACGGTGGGAAGAATCTGACTGATTTTATCTCTTATAGATGAAATTTTATTATTGAAAAAGTTCATAAAGTCCTGACTAGTAAGCTCTAAAGGAATGCTAGGATTGACAGAGTCCTGACTCTTTGTCAGCCTGGCTGAAGTGCTGAAAAGAAACCTGGGATTATACTTGTTCTCTTCTATTAATGCAGAAAAATAACTCGTTCTAGCTATTCTCAGAGATTTTTTATAAATGAAAAGATGATTTCTCCAAGCTAAATAGATTTCATCTAAATTAGTGGCACTCCATTTTCTTTCTAATTGACGAGTCTTCTGTTTTAAGCTACGAGTTTCTGTGTTGAACCAAGGAGTTCAAAATCTCTGATTAGACTTTTTCTTTTTTAAAGGGGCCACCATGTCTAGAGTCTAATGCAGAGAAGCTGTAACACTATCTACCATGCTGTCAATTACAGAAGGAGCAAGCTGTCTATAGCTTATTTCCGTTGTGTTGACACATGCCATAGAGGAAATCTGCATAAATTTGGTTACAACATCATCTGAGAGGCATTTACTGTAGTAATATTTTTCCTTAGGAGCCAAATAGTGAGAAATAGTAAAATTAAAGGTTAACAGACAATGGTCTGAAAGTACAGGGTTATGAGGAGACACTACAAGATTTTCTGTTTCTATGCCATATGTCAGAACAAGGTCCAACGTATGGTGGAGATAATGGGTAGAATTTCCTACTTTCTGAGAAAACTCCATTGAGTCTAATATTGAATTAAATGCCAAATTAAGGCAATCACTATCTACATCTACATGTATATTAAAGTCCCCTAATATAATTATTCTGACCTCAGCACTAAATCAGCTAAGAATTTGGCAAATTCAGATAAAAACTCTTGAGTTGGTTGATGGAGGATGATAAACTATGGCAAATAAAATTGGGTTTAGCCTAAAATTGCTAAAATTCCCAATTCTGAGGACCAGGCCCTCAAAGGAATGAAAACATATTTTTTGCTCTATATTAACAAGTAATTTGGAATGGTAAAATGTTGCTACTCCTCCTCCACTGCAAGAACTTCTGGGATTTTGACAGTTTACAAAACCAGAGGGAGTTGATTCATTTAAACCAACATAATCCTCTTGCCTTAACCAAGTCTCTGTAAGGGATGTTAAATCAATCTGATGATCAATTTACAGATCGTGGACTAGCAGAGACTTGGGAGTTAGAGACCTAATATTTAACAAATCACATTTAATTTTTAAATTATGAGGAGGAACAGAGTCCAAATCATTTAATTTAGAGGCTTAGTGTTTAATTTGAGTTTTACCAGCTTTTTGTTTAATCACTTTTGGATGCTTATATATTATATTTTTATTTACTTTGGAGGGAGCAGACAATGATTCTCTGATGGGGAAGACAGGGGCTAAGTTGAGGTGTGGCAGATGAAGAGGAGCTGCAGAGAGGCGTGTAAGACTGCGACTTTGCTTCCTGGTCCCAATTCTGAGTTGTCAAGGTTTTAGAAATTTGGATAAAAATGATGCCAGATTGTTAGATAAATGAGAAGCACCATCCAAAGTGGGATGGACGCCGTCTTGTCTAATAAGACCAGGTTTTCCCCAAAATGAGCTCCAATTGTCTGTGTAGCCCACGTTGTTTGCAGGACACCACACAGACAGACAGCGGTTGAAGGATGACAAGCGGGTAAACATGTCATCACTGGTCAGATTGGGGAGGGGCCCAGAGAATACTACAGAGGCAGACATCGTTTTGGCAAAGTCACACACCGATTCCACGTTAAGTTTTGAGACTTCCGACTGCCAGAGTCGGATGTCATTAATGCCAGCGTGGAGTAGAATTGTCGAGTATTTACAGTTACTTTTAGCCAGCATTTTCAGATTTGACTCGATGTCGCCTGCTCTGGCCCCAGGAATGCATTTGACTATGGTCGCTGGAGTCTCTAGGTTCACGTTTCTGACTACAGAGTCGCCAATGATCAGAGTTTTTTCCTCAGCGGGTGTGTCGATGAGCGGGGAAAAATGATTAGAAACATGAACAGGTTGGTGGTTAACCGGGGCTTTGCGGCTAGGCTTCCTTCTCACCGTCACCCACCCAGTCTCCTCGCTGCTGAGGAGGACCACAGGACCGCTAGCAGGCTGCCCTAAGCTAGGGAGCTCCGCTGCAGCTAGCGAACATCCATCGTTATTAACTGGCACAGACGGTGTTTCAATACAGCGGAGCCGGGATTCCAAATCATACAACCTCCCCTCAAGAGCCTCAAAAAGACAACATTTATTACATTTACCATTATCACTAAAAGAGGCATAGATGTAGCTAAATATCTGACATAGAGAGCACACCAGAGGAGGAGAGGAAGGAGAACTAGTAGCCATAGCTAGTGGCTAACCTGAAGCTAACAAAAACACCAATGAAAGGTGAACAGAAGGCTAAAGAGGGTGATTAGATGACACTGAGTGCGCACACAGGTGTAAGAAGCTTGATAAACAGAAGTGAGAGCTAACAGTAGATGGAAAAAAAGTGATTAAAATACAATTAAAGGCAAAATCCTCAGGAGAATGAGGAGAGCTAACCACAGAGCAAACCACAGACAGCCAGCAACACAGGAAATGACGATACGTTACCACAGGAAGGTCCTCATTCATTCAGGTGAATGAATGAGGCCACACCTGGCTTCACTCAACAATCAGCAGCAGGAGCCTGTAAACCTGCTCTGGCTGCCATTTACCTTCTTGCCCCCAGTCAGGCAACATCAAGGGTGTTTGAGGGTTTTTTAAGTTTATATTGGGTGGCAGTTTTCTTTCTTCTTTTTTGTTTCTAAATTTACTTATTGCCATGTTTTAGTTAAAGCCCCAATTTTCACAGTTCTCTATTCCTTTCCCTTTAGCCCGGCTCCAATTTATATTGTTACTTCCCTTCATCTCAAACCCACCTGGGGAATTGAACACACCGAATAAAAATGTAACCATCTATATGAATGTTGTAACTTTAAAAGAAGAAAAAAAGCTGCAGATTTATGACAAAAAATGCTACCGTAGAGATTAAAAATAATCATAGAGAATTTACGAGAGAAAAAAAGGAGCAAATTCATGAAGAAAAAAATAACAAATTTATGAGAAAAAAGCTGCAGATTTACAAGCTTTTTTTGATAACAGGAAGGGAGAGACAATTTGTTATGACTGAACCTGATTGTGAACTGCAGCATGTGACACCGACTTCCTGTCACTTCACCGCTAGCTGCCATAGCACATCCTCTTGTGCCGGATGCCCACGCCAGGTGCTTGCCATGTACCACTGTTTTATAACACCCCAATAAAGCTGCATTCGATGCAACCTCCATCTCCGTTTCATTCATCACCAAGTTTACATACATAACATTTGGCGACAGAGGATTAACTCATGGAGGCATGAATGACGCCACTCTGTCCCTTCCTCGAGCTCCCGGGTGAGCCGCCAGTGTTTTGGCCACACTGGTTCGAGGCTTTTCAGAACAACATCACTGCACTGGACCTCAGGAAGCTTGATAAGGTGAGGGCTCATGAGCTTCTTGTCCATAACCTGGGTATTGAGGGCCAGTGAGTCCTGCGGACGCTTGGCGCATCAGACTCATTTGAGGACATCGTGGATCGGCTAGGCAAGCACTTCCACACCCCAGACAGTGTGACTGTATGAAGGATTTGTTTTCGCCAGCCGCACCAATGTGTATGTGAGCTCATCCACCAATTTGTCATTGACTTAAGACAGCTAGCTAGTGAATGCTGCTTTGGACAGCTGGAAGATGAAATGGTGCGCAACCAACTAGCAGAGCACACATGTGTGTTGCATAGCGAGCTAGGCTACTTACGGCACCCAGTGACTTAACATTAGCCAGAGCTGTCGAACTGGTTCTCCAGTTGGAGGCCGCAGACAAGCTAGCTTCAGAGCTAACCTGGCATCAGTCACAGGGGCCGCCAGAGCGGCCTGCCACAGCAAATGTTGAGGACTCAGGAACCAAGGAGAGCTTTGATGACGACATTACGGAAGCCAATGCTGCCAGCCGAAGGTCTGCCCTGGGAAAACCTTTGTGCAAGGATTGTGGGTCTGCGATGCACTGCAATAAGGCCAAGGAATGCCTGGCGGGAGGAAATCGTTGTAGCAGATGTGGACATTTGAATCATTATGCTACAGTGTGCCGCTTATCCGAGCCGGAGAGCCCACGGAGGAATCCACCCCGCTTGCCGACAACCATCCATACGGTGAGCCCCAGCACTAACAGCTACACATATTGCTCAGTGGAGTTAGATGGAGGGGAGATTCCACTGTTGCTCGACATGGCAGCGGTGCGATCGATGCTGAACTGGGCCACGGTGAAGAAGTTCTTCCCCCACTAAAGGATAAAGGGTAACCCGGTGCCATTTTATGGCTACAGAGGTAGCAGGCTGTGCACTGTTGGGACTTTGGAGTTAATGGTTTGTTACAAGTCTGCAAGATGGTTGACTTCACATTCCAAGTGGCGACGCATGGCTACAACATCATGGGCTGTAACCTGTTCTACGGACTGAGTTTCACCATAAAAGATGGTGATGGGAACAAATGGTTGAGTTGTGGCCACTGGAACCCACTGGTTCCCGCAGTCAAAGAGGACGTTGTGTGGGACAAAGGGCTTCCGGATGCTCTAGCGGTCAAGCAGGATCAGCTTCACTCAGGCTCTGGGCGGGAGGGTCTCAGTGCCGGCGCTCGGGACATGGTAGAAGGGGGTACCGAGCCTGGTGGCGAGGTGCCCGCGTCAGCAAGTGACACCATGCTAGCCTCAGATGCCTCCAGAGCTTGGCCGCAGTGGAATGGGGGGGTCTGCAGCTGCAACAGTGACTGCTACAACGTTTTTGGAGCATGGGGCCAGACCGACGAGTATGGAGTTGCCGCATGGTCGGCAGCAGCGCACCAGGGCAAGCAAGGCCCCACTTAGGGTTATGGACTTGGTTCGGGTTTGGGGTAAAGAACGACCATGGCAAAGATGGGCCAAATGACAACCAGCAAAACACCAAGCATTTCTGTGGATAGTGGAGAAGTTGGGCGCAGCGTATTTCCGGTTGTCTGACGGTTCATCGAGGCATGCCAATCAGCTTTGGTGTGTCCAGGAGGACGCTCCAGGTGGTGGGGGTGGATGGGGGTCGGTGATGGTGGTGTGGAAACTGGGCTTCATCTTCCAGAAGATCAGCCATTGCTCCGGGGGCTTGCTGCTTCCGGGGGCGCACCTGTTGACGGGCTGCCCTGGGCCCCCCATGCTGGTTCCACCTTTCCCACACAAGTGACTGTGCTGTAGCAGTTTGTCTGTAATTCTTGTGTGTTCTTATGGTGTTATGTTTTTATTGTGGTAGTTTAGGAGCATGGTGGATATTTTCAGTTTAATAAAGGACTTTTAGTTTATACGGTGGCAGAATAATCCACCGTATCATGCGGGTTGTGCGGTAGTCCACCCACCAACTCTATTTTAGGTTGTTTTGTGTGAATGTGTTAGGCCATTTGAATACTTCAGTTTTCGTTATTTTAGAGTGTGAGTCAGGTTCCAAATTGGGGTGGGTTTGAATTGTTTGAGTGGGTTTTGGACTTTCTAAAGGGGAGAGAGAATGTTATGATGGAACCTTATTGCGAGCTGCAGTGTGGTGATGTCGACTTCCTGTCATGTCACCGCACTGCCCTATATACCGGGGTGAGCCGCTGTAGCACATCCTCTTGTGCCGGATGCCCACGCCAGGTTCCTGCTGTGTACCGCTGTTATATATCAATAAAGCTGTGTTCGACGCTACCTCCATCTCCGCCTCATTCATCACCAGGTTTACATACATAACACAATTGTATTTTTGTCCAGGTTGGGGAGGGCAGCACCAATTTATACCTATGCAACAAATGTGCATTTTTTTTTCACTAATGAAAGGAAAAGTGGCACATTTTTGAGAAAAAAAAAAAGCAAATCACTGCCTCATGTTGTCAATCCACTTTCCAATCCTACTGTGAGAAAACACCAGCAAACCCTAACTCCCAACTTTAGAGGAAATCAGCAAATTTATATTGAAGATTCTTCGTGTTTTGTTTTTTGTTGTTGTTGTTTTGGTTTTTTTTGTAACTTAGAAGTGTACCAAAAAAAGTATAAGAAATCTCAGATATTGGAAAAAGCTGTTTTGAAAATTGCATGGGGAAAAAAAATTTAGAAAGAAAAAATAAATGTGAAACTTTGCAAAGAGACCAAAGCTGCAAAACGGTGAAAAAAAAAATCAAAAAAATTTGAAATTAAAAACAAAAATTGAAAAAAAAAATCTGTAAAAAAAATTTATAATGTCTTTTTGTATTTTTTGCTCGTTTGTTTTTAGAAATGCACCAAAATGTATGAGAAGAAATCTCTCGTATTGGAAAAAAAAAAGCTGTTTTGAAAAATTAATGTCAAATTTGTAAAACTTTGCAAAACAGTAGCACTTCTGTGAGATAAAAGCCGCACATTTATAACAAAATAAAAGTCTTATGTTTGCACAAAGGTAAAAAAAAAAAAAGTTATAAAAATAATTTTATTTTTACAAGAATAAGTCACAATTTCCACAGCTATTATTGTTTTGTTTTGTTTTTTTGTTTTGTTTTTTGTTTTTAATTTTAATATAGCATGACAAAATCCAAAAATAGGAATAAAGCTTTTGAAGAAAAAAGAAATCCGTCCATCAATTTTCTACCACTTATTCCTTTTAGAGTCACGGTGGGGGGGCTGGAGCCTATCCCAGCACCTTTGGATGAGAGGCAGGGTCCACCCTGAACAGATCGCTAGTCCATTGCAGGGCATATACTATATTAAATATATTCTGCATGTTTAAATACACAGAATATACATTACATGTGATGAGGGCCGTTACTATATTCATTAATTAAAAACCCTACAATTAACCTTTCTGTTCACCGTGACCTTGAGGTGTAAATGTACAGCCGCTCCAAAATGTCTCCTACTTTTGTTAAAACCCTTCAAATGTCATCGGTGGGAAAGTGTGAGTGTGTTCTTCTCAAAATGTATCAGTCAGCTTTCAGAGGAATGATTCACGAGCCTCGCTGTTGTCGCCACCACAGCACTTTTTAAAAAGTGGAAAAGTTTTTTTTTTTTTTTTTTTTTTTTTTTTTCTCTCTGGAGCTGTGACTGCCTGGCGACTCCACAGCAGAATATGTTACTCAGAGAAGCGATTGACATTTAAATAAAGACATTTTATGGACTCAAGATATTAATTTATTTAGTGTACTATTATTATTAGCTGCCCATTCCAAATAAGGTGCACTCTAATAAACCAGTGAAACACCCCATCTTACTCCCAGTGGTCACCTAGCTTAGTTTATTATTAACTGTTGTTGCAGCATCTCTGCTTTTTGCTGTTAGCAAAGTGTTAAAGAATTGTTTTCTTCGACTTAACATATTAATACCAATGTCAGTGATATAGAAACAATATGATGTGATGTGGCTGATTAATTCACTTTAAAATAACTTTTAAAGTCTGGAGACAGTCATATGAGCAAGAACCACGACTGCATTTACCCTTAAAGCAATTAAGAAAATTTCCCCATTGTGGGACTAATAAAAGCTTAGCTTATCTTAATTTATCTTATCTTATCTTAAAATCTGTACATTAAACCCTTAGCATTCCAGCCAATTTCCCTAAATTTAGCATGTGCAAGGAAAATCAAATTCTTTCTTCACCTGAGTGGCAGTAGAAAATTTGAAATGTCTCACCGGCACCAGACACCAGAATTTTAAGAGGTTAATGGACACAGTCCTTGTTGACTGTAGCCGAGTGTGGACCAGGAGGTCAGAGTGGATCGAAGTAAACCAGACCAAACTGATGGAGCCTCACACTGAGTGTGTTGGACATGAGTGGGCTGAGGTGTTTTCCGTCAATGCTTCTTCTCCAGGAATCGTTTAATCAATGTGATAATCACTGTTCCACCCAATGCAGACTGCTACAGAAGTCTGAATCTATAATGATCGAGCCAAATAAAAAGAGTTCATGCATTACTGGAGTTCATCTTTCGGCCAGAACCGACCCTGGCTGAACCTGCTCTGAGAGAAAAACTCACCCCTGATCTTTTCAACCACAAGTTGAACTGAGAACACATTTTCATGAATAAAATCAATATGGCACAATGTATGATAAAATACAGAAGTTGTCAGGAGGTTTAAAGGTTGGAGAGCTCTGACAGCTGAAGTTTGTAATTACAACCCAGTTTAATGCCCGGAGAAAAGAATCAGTCAAAGATCTGTGTGGAGAGAACAGAAGGAGGTCAGGAGGTACCAGGCTGCTCTCATTCTGGGCACGTTAACACTGCAGCTCTTCAGGGTCCTTTTGCATCAGAGGACTTTTGTCTTCATAAAGTTAAACTACTGTAGCTTTATTAATGTAGAAAATGTGACATGGTGCAGGATTACAGTGGTAAAGTGCATGCCCTACAGATGGTTACTTAACGCCTGAAGTTAAGAAGCGAAAGTGAAACTAAAGACGAGATGTGACTGAAATAACCTGACCAACAGACAAACGTCTCCTTTATCACTGCTGCTTTATCCATCCTTCCATCACCTACACTTAGACAAAAAAGGACCAAAGATGATGGGTTCCTTTTTATTTTTCTTAACCCCCTCCTTCTTACCGAAGTGAACTATAAAATCTGGAGTGGATTTCCTCTTTTGGTTAAAGGAGCTGGATTTTAGTTAAGACTGTATACAAACAGTTGACATAATTTGTAGCAAATGTTTTGATTTTTATCTCCTTTCCAGTCTGGCTTTAGGCCAAAGCAGAGCACCTTCTCAGCTACTACCACAGTGATTAATGATATTCTATTCTCCTTAGACAACAACTACAAAACAGTGATGACATGTTTAGCCGCATGTCATCCTTCAATGGCTGTCTGTCTGTGTGGTGTCCTGCAAATGATGTGGGCTACATAAGACAATTTGAACTCATTTTGGGGAAAACCTGGTCTTATTAGACAAGACAGCATCCATCCCACATTGGATGGTGCGTATCTTTTATCTAACAATCTGCCATCATTTTTATCCAGATTTCCAAAACCTTGAAAACTCAGAGTTGGGACAAGGAAGCAGAGTCGCAGTCTTACAAGCCTCTCTGCAGCTCCTCTTTATCCGCCACCCCTCAACTTAGCCCCTGTCTTCCCTATCAGAGAATCATTGTCTGCTCCCTCCAAAGAAAATAAAAATATGATGTACAGATGTGGACAAAATTGTTGGTACCCCTGTGTTAATGAAGGAAAAACCCACAATGGTCATAGAAATAACTTGAAATAACTTGAATCTGACAAAAGTGGTAATAAATAAAAATTCTTGCTTTTGAATTGTGGTTCAACAGAATTATTTTACCCCTAGAAAAGATTGAAAATAATGTGACCATAGGGACATGTTCAACCAAGATGTGTCCTCTAATTAACATCACAGGTGTCTACAAACTTGTAATCAGTCAGTCGGCCTATTTAAAGAGTGACAGGTAGTCACTGTGCTGTTTGTTGATATGGTGTGTACCACGCTAAACATGGACCAGAGGAAGCAAAGGAGAGAGTTGTCTCAGGAGATTAGAAAGAAAATTATAGACAAGCATGTTAAAGGCAAAGGCAGTAAGACCATCTCCAAGCAGCTTGATGTTCCTGTGACTACAGCTGCACATATTATTCAGAAATTTAAGATCCACGGGACTGTAGCCAACCTCCCTGGACGTGGCCGCAGGAGGAGACGGATAATACGAATGGTAACAAAAGAGCCCAGAACAACCTCTAAACACATTCATGGTGAACTCCAAGGTCAAAGTACATCAGTGTCAGATCGTACCATCCGTCGCTGTTTGAGCCAAAGTGGACTTCATGGGAGACGACCAAGGAGGACACCACTGTTGAAAACAATCATAAAAAAAGCCAGACTGGAATTTGCCAAACTGCATGTTGACAAGCCACAAAGCTTCTGGGAGAATGTCCTATGGGCAGACGAGACAAAACTGGAACTTTTTGGCAAGACACATCAGCTCTATGTTCACAGACGCAAAAATGAAGCATACCAAGAAAAAAACACTGTCCCTACTGTGAAACATGGAGGAGGTTCTGTTATGTTGTGGGGCTGCTTTGCTGCATCTAGCACAGGGTGTCTTGAATCTGTGCAGGGTACAATGAAATCTCAAGACTATCAAGGTATTCTAGAGAGAAATGTGCTGCCCAGTGTCAGACAGCTTGGTCTCAGTCGCAGCTCATGGGTCTTGCAACAGGATAATGACCCAAAACACAGCTAAAAACACCCAAGAATGGCTAAGAGCCAAACACTAGACTATTCTAAAGTGGCCTTCTATGAGCCCTGATCTAAATCCTGTTGAACATCTGTGGAGGTAGCTGAAACATGCCATTTGGAGAAGGCACCCTTCACACCTGAGACAACTGGAGCAGTTTGTTCATGAGGAGTGGGCCACAATACCTGCTGAGAGGTGCAGAAGTCTCATTGACAGTTACAGAAATCGTTTGATTGCAGTGATTGCCTCAAAAGGTTGTGCAACAAAATATTAAGTTAAGGGTACCATCATTTTTGTCCAGGCTTGTTTCGTGAGTTTGTTTTTTTAAAATAATTCTGTTGAACCACAATTCAAAAGCATTGTCTGATTTTCAATGGTTAATTTTCATAGAATTTTTATTTATTACCACTTTCGTCAGATTCAAGTTATTTCTGTGACTATTGTGGGTTTTTCTTTCATTAACAGAGGGGTACCAACAATTTTGTCCATGTCTGTATAAGCATCCCAAAGTGATTGAACAAAAAGTTGGTAAAATTCAAATTAAACCTGAAGCCTCTAAATTTAATGACTTGGCCTCTGTTCCTCCTCGTAATTTAAAAATTAAATGTGGTCTGTTAAATATTAGGTTTATAACTCCCAAGTCTCTGCTAATTCATGATCTGTTAACTGATCATCAGATTGATTTAATATCCCTTACAGAGGAAAGAGGATTATGTTGGTTTAAAGGAATCAACTCCCTCTTGTTATTTAAACTGTCAAAATCCCAGAAGTTCTGGTTGTGGAGGAGAAGTAGCAATAAATTTACCATTCCAAATTACTACTTAATATAAAGCAAAAAACATGTTATAATTCCTTTGAGGGCCTGGCCCTCAGTATTGGGCATTTTAGCAATTATAGGTGAAACCCAATTTTATTTGCCATAGATTATCGTCCTCCCTCAGCCTACTCAGAGTTTTTATCTGAATTTGCCAAATTCTTAGCAGATTTAGTGCTGAAATCAGATAGAATAATTATAGTAGGGGACTTTAATATACATGTAAATGTAGATAGTGATTGCCTTAATATGGCATTTAGTTCAATAATAGACTTGATGGGGTTTTCTCAGAAAGTAAGAAATTCTACCCATTATCTCCAACACATGTTGGACCTTGTTCTGACATATGGCATAGAAATAGAAAATCTTGTAGTGTCTCCTCATTACCGTGTACTGTCAGACCATTTCCTGTTAACCTTTGATTTTACTATTTCCAGCTATCTGGCTCCTAAAGAAAAATATTTCTACAGTAGATGCCTCTCAGAAGATGCTATGCCATGTGTCAAAACAATAGAGATAGCTTTGGAGGGCTTGCTCCATCTGTAATTGATAGCATGATAGATAGTGTTACAGCTTATCTGCATCAGACTCTAGACATGGTGGCCCCTTTAAAAAAGAAAAAGTCTAATCAGAGATTTCAAAGTCCTTGGTTCAACACAGAAACTCGTAGCTTAAAACAGAAGACCTGTCATTTAGAAAGAAAATGGCAATACACTAAATTAGATGAAATCTATTTAGCTTGGAGAAATCATCTTCTAATTTATAAAAAATCTCTAAGGATTGCTAGAACAAGTTATTATTCCAGATTAATAGAAGTGAACAAGAAGAGTACCAGGTTTCTTTTCAGCACTGTCGCCAGGCTGACAAAGAGTCAGGACTCTGTCAACCCTAACATTCCCTTAGAACTTACTAGTCAGGACTTTATGGACTTTTTCAATAATAAAATTTCATCTATCAGAGATAAAAATCAGTCAGATTCTTCCCACCGTTAACTTAAATACAGTAACTATTACAACTCCTTCAACTGATGTTTGTTTGGATGTGTTTACTCCAATTGACCTTTTGGAGTTAGATTAAACAATTTCATCATCCAAGACTTTTAACTTGTCTTTTAGACCCTATTCCTACCAGGTTATTTAAAGAAGTCTTCCCATTTATTGGTAGCTCTATTCTTCAAATAATCAATTCTTCATTAACATTAGGCCATGTACTGAAGGCTTTTAAAACTGCTGTAATTAAACCCTTAATTAAAAAGCCAAAGCTTGATCCAGGAGTTTTAGCTAACTATAGACCAATTTCTAATCTTCCTTTCATCTCAAATATTTTAGAAAGAGTTGTTGCTACGCAATTACAGTATTTGACCACTTGCAGGGAAATGGTTTATTTGAAGAGTTTCAATCTGAGTTTAGAATCCATCAAAGTACTGAAACAGCTTTAGTGAAGATCACTAATAACCTCCATATCGCATCTGATAATGGACTTGTTTCTGTACTTGTTCTTTTAGACCTTAGTGCAGCTTTTGATACTATCGATCATAATATTTTACTTGATAGATTAGAACACCATGTTGGACTTAATGAAACTTTGTTGAAGTGTTTTAGATCTTATTTATCTGATAGGTCCCAGTTTGTTTATGTTAATAATGAGTTTTCTTTAAACTCAAAGCTAAGTGATGGAGTTAAGATAAGATAAGATACGCCTTTATTAGTCCCACAATGGAGGACTAATTCCAGTTCTAGACTAGTTCCACAGGGATCTGTGCTAGGCCCAAATCTTTTTAGTTTATACTGTATATTGTTATTGTTTCATCCCACCTAGCAACAATGCTCTGCACTGTGTGTGTTTATATATTTACATATTTATTCCATCTAGCTACAATGCTCTGCACTGGGTGTGTTTATATTTATATATCTATATATTTATTCCATCTAGCTACAATGCTCCGCACTGTGTTTTTATATATCTACATATTATTCCATCTAGCTACATTGCTCCGCACTGTGTGTGTTTATATACTTGCATATTTATTCCACCTAGCTGCAATGCTCCGTACTGTGGGTGTTTATATATTTACATATTTATTCCATCTAGCTACAATGCTCTGCACTGTGTGTTCATATATTCATATATTTATTCCATCCAGCTACAATGCTCTGCACTGTGTGTCTGTGTGTGTGTGTATATATATTTTATAGTAATATGTACATATGTATATTAGCTGCTCTCGCTTGCTTGGTTTTTTTTCTTGCCTTCTGATTGTTGCTCTGAGTGTTGCTATCCCTGTGCTGTTGCAATCCTGGAATTTCCCCGTTGTGGGACTAATAAAGGCTTATCTTATCTTATCTTATCTTATATGCTTCTGCTAGGCAACATTATTAGAAAGCACTCAATACATTTTCATTGTTATGCAGAAGACACACAATTATACCTGTCAATGAAGCCAGATGACAGTAATCAATTAGCCAAGTTTTAGGCCTGTCTTAAGGAAATCAAAGCTTGGATGACTTGTAATTTCCTGCTATTAAATTCAGATAAGACTGAAGTCATTTTAGTTGGTCTAAAAAACCTTTGAAATTCCTTTCCAAATCAAACATTTAGTATGGATGTGGTTCCCCTTTTCTCTTAATAGTCATGTGAGGAACCTTGGAGTTATTTGTGATAAAGATCTGTTTTGTTTTGTTTTTTTTAATTCACATATTAAACTTGTTTCTAAGACTGCCTTATATCATTTGCGTAATATTGCCAAGATTAGGAGCATCTTGTCTCAGAGTGGTGTTGAGAAACTAGACCATGCTTTTGTTAGCTCTAGATTAGATTATTGTCACTCTTTATTATCAGGTTGTCCCAAAATATCTTTAAAAAGTCTTCAGCTGATCCAAAATGCTGCAGCAAGAGTTTTAACAGGTTTTAACGGAACCAGAGAGATCATATCTCTCTGGTTCTGGCCTCCCTTCATTGGCTTCCCATAGAGTTTAGAATTAAGATAAAATCCTTCCTCTCACTTACAAAACTCTAAATAATCAGGTCCCTTTTTATTTAAAAGATGTGATATTACCCTATTGTCCTTTAAGGACAAAAGAAGCAGAGCAACGGTATAAAACATACAAAAATAAGTTAACATATATAATAAGATGCAGTAAAAGAGACTATTACAGTAAAGAACTGGAAAAAAACAAAGACAATATTAAAAATACATGGACAATAATCAACAGTATCCTTGGAAATAAAAGCAGAAATACTAGCTACCCAACTAATATTCCAAAAAATAATAAATCGACTCCGAATGTGAATATAGCTTCACCTGCAGATGAATTTAATAATTTTTTTGTTAACATTGGACCTAAACTGGCCCGAGAAATACCCACTACGGCGCCTACAGGTGATACAATATGCAATAACACTGCTGTAAAAGACACCATCTTCATAAAGAACACAGACGAAAGAGAGGTCATTGAAATTGTCAAATCGTTCAAAAGTAAAACAACTACTGACTGCGATGGTATTGACATGCTACTAGTCAAAACTGTTATCGAATGCATAGTGAAACCACTGACGTATATCTGTAACCTGTCTCTCCAATCAGGTATATTTCCCAATGCAATGAAAATAGCTAAAGTAATTCCGATTTACAAGACAGGCGACAGAGGGGAACCCTCCAACTACAGACCAATTTCACTATTACCGCAATTTTCCAAGATACTTGAAAAAATATTCTATGAGAGAATTGACAACTTCATACTGAAGAATGATTTATTTTGTGAGCAGCAATATGGGTTCAGACACAAAAGGACAACAGCATATGCCTTAATGGAATTTACAGAAAAAATATCAACAGCCATTGAAAATAAAGAGTATTCAGTTGGAGTATTCCTGGATCTTAAAAAAGCATTTGATACAGTAGATCACAATCTATTATTAAAGAAACTACAAAATTGTGGTATTAGAGGGGTAGCACTGTCCTGGTTAAGTAGTTACTTAAAGAATAGATATCAGTTTGTATGTGTTAACAGCAAAAACTCAGAGTTACTGAAGGTCACCTGTGGAGTCCCACGGGGTTCAGTTTTGGGACCATTATTATTCAATATGTATATAAATGATATATGTAAAGTTTCAGAAAAAATGGACTTAATATTGTTTGCTGATGACACTAATCTGCTATGCAGTGGAAACAATTTGGAACAACTTCTGGATACACTCGGAAAGGAATTAGGAAAGCTGAAACTGTGGTTTGATTCAAACAAATTAACGCTCAATTTAAGCAAGACAAAATTTATAGTCTTTAACAACCATCACAACTACCCAGTACCCAAACTCAGTGTAAATGGTGTAGAGATTGAAAGGGTATCCGAAACTAAATTCCTTGGAGTAATAATTGATAACAAACTGTGTTGGAAGCCACATATTAATTATATAAAAGGTAAAGTATCCAAATCAATTGCAATATTACACAGAGTGAAAAATTTGCTGAATCAACCCACACTATACACCTTGTACCATTCATTAATACTCCCATACATGTCATACTGTAATGAAGTATGGGGAAATACATATAAAACAAACATATATCCACTCTTTATGCTTCAAAAGAGAGCTATTAGAATAATCAACAAAGCAGCTTACAGGAAACCAACAAACCCACTTTTTCTTAAACAAAAAACTCTCAAGTTGAAAGATCTGATTGACTTTAAAACCGCAAAAATAATGTTCAAAGTGAAGAATCTATCACTGCCCGCAAATATCCAAAAGTTGTTCCAAACAAGGGAGAAACGATATCACTTCAGAGGAACATGTATATTTCAAAAGCCTACAGTGAGAACAACCACCAAGCAACACTGTGTTTCAGTGCAAGGAGTCAGATTATGGAACGATTTTGGACCTGAATTAAAATCATGTACAAAGCTTGGACAATTTAAACAAAAACTAAAGGAAGAAATACTCCTAACATATTTACAAGACGACATGTAAACTCACATAAGGATTGACATTTCCAGCCTGTGTTGTGTTGTAGCTTAGTTTTTTCTTTTTTTCTTTTTTCTCTGTGACACTATGTCTTAGATTTGTTTTTGAATAGTAACCGCTTAACTTAGACTAGCTCAGTTTTCTTTTTCTCTCAGTCACATTTTGTCTTAGCCTTGTTTTAAATTGTAATCGCTCTTGTCTTGTTTTCTCTTTTTTCTCCTTTGAATTCTTGGATGGAATATGGGTGGGCAATATAAGCTGCGGCTTCAGCCATCACCCATTTCGGATAACTCACGTGGAATTGTATAGTAGAAGGAGTCTTTGTCTAATTTGACCTTGTTGTTATATTATACAGTTTATTTTAACCTGTAATGTACTATCCGAAATAAATTAATTCATTCATTCATTCATTCATTCATCCTAACAGGGCACTACACTCCCAAAATGCAGGATTACTTTTAATACCTACACTACCGTTCAAAAGTTTGGGGTCACTTAGAAATTTCCTTATTTTTGAAAGAAAAGCACTTTTTTTCAATGAAGAAAACTTTAAACTAATCAGAAATACACTCTATACATTGCTAATGTGGTAAATGACTATTCTAGCTGCAAATGTCTGGTTTTTGGTGCAATATCTACATAGGTGTATAGAGGCCCATTTCCAGCAACTATCACTCCAGTGTTTAATGGTACAATGTGTTTGCTCATTGCCTCAGAAGGCTAATGGATGATTAGAAAACCCTTGTGCAATCATGTTAGGTCTGCAATGCTGTAATTGCTGCAAATGGAGGATTCTTTGACGAAAGCAAAGTTTGAAGGAAAAAAATATTATTTCAAATACAAATCATTATTTCTAACCTTGTCAATGTCTTGACTATATTTTCTATTCATTTTACAACTCATGGTGGTAAATAAAAGTGTGACTTTTCATGGAAAATACAAAATTGTCTGAGGTGATCCCAAACTTTTGAACGGTAGTGTATAATCTCCAAAAGTACAATGGGAGGCACAGCCTTCAGTTATCAAGCTCCTCTCCTGTGGAACCAACTACCAATCTGGATTCAGGCGTCAGACTTGATCTCTATTTTAAGAAATGGATTAAAACCTTCCTTTCTGATGTAGCCTATAATTAGGGTGGGATCATGTGCCCCTGATCCCTCCCTTAGCTATGCTGCTAATAGGTTTAGACAGCCAGGGACCTCCAAAAATGCATTTGACTTCACTCCTTTCTTCACTCTCAATGAAATATTTTTGCTGGTCATTAACATCTGTTTGTTCTCTCCCATAGATTGAGTTCCCATTGTGCTGTTTGCTCTCTGCATGTCTGTTCTTTTCTTTTTTCTTCTCTATCCCCTCACCCCCCCAGCTAGTCCCAGCAGATGACTGCCCTTCCTTTAGCCTGGTTCTGCTCAAGGTTTCTTCCTGCTTAAAGGGAGTTTTTCCTCTCCACTGTTGCCAAGTACTTGCTCACAGGGGCCTGATTGCTGTTTTTTTTTTTTTGCAATTGTGGGGGTTTCCCCTACAGTTGAAAATGCTATGAGATTACATTTGTTGTGAAAAGGCGCTATATAAATAAAGTTGAATTGAATTGAATTGAATTTAAAAAAAAAAACACTTTTGCTGCACTTTTTATTTATTTTTGACAAGTCTTTGATACGGTTGACCACTCTTAGGTTCTCCAACAAATAGTTTCACTAGATTTCGATGATGCCAGCTCTTTGGTTTAAAAATTATCTTTCAAATCGAATGTCAAAATTAGAAATATTCAGTGTTTCTTTCTTCCATTTACTGAAGGAGTCCCCCAGGGTTCTATACTTATTCCAATCCTATTCACTGTTTAATAATATTACATCCTCCTTGCATAACTATAACTTCCATCTTTATGTGGATGACACAATTTTGTGTATTACTGCTGAATCTATCGAGGCCTCAACCCGAAACCTTCAGTTATCCAGACCTATGGGACACCCTGTATTATCTGAGGCAGAGAGTGTATTTATGGGTGGGTCCACTTTGTTTTCACAGCAATAGAAAAATGGTCTCTGCACCAGGCAAAAAGTGCAAAGAGGCTGGTCACATTATTCAAAGGTGTGTTTTGGGTAATCCAATCCAAAGTGCTCCTGCCCATCCCTTTAATGCACAGAGGCACATAATTGAAGGTGAACTGTGATCATGATGGTTTGTTTAAGATGGGTTATGCCCTGGCCAAAGGACATGCATGTGAGTGAAATGCACGTGATAGTAACATTGGATGGCACTGATCACAGTTGTTGCCCAGTTAGTTATTTTATGGAGGATGATGGAGAAGAGATGATTGAACAACTGGACTAAACAACTTAGCTGAATTTAATAGGTTTGAAATGGCCCACACGGAAGCAACATGGAGACAGAATGGGTTTGAAACTTCACGAAAAAAGGATGATCTGCTGAATAATTTCATAAACCCACACCCCATATTTTTTTTTTCTCTGTGCAGTGAAAAACTGCTGAGACATTTCTCTTTCTCTTTTTTCTTTCCAGGTTGAGAGTGGAGGTACTGCTGTATGTTTGCGTTCATGGAGACATTGTTATGTATGGCTCTTGCGAGCCATAAATAAGAGCCAAGGGCTGACCAGTGAGTTTGCGTTGTTTATTAACAATAAGGAAAGGAACAAAGGAAAGAGCCTCGTGGGGCAAAACACAAACAATACAAAGGTACACTTACGAATAATGATGAACGACGAGAGGAGGACTGGAGCCGGACATAGGGGTTCCAGCCTTACCCACACCGGAGAAGAGCGTGGATAATATACGCGAGGTCACCGCCCTGAATAATCAGGACCGCTCCCTTTTATAGTGGTTGACAGTGCCTCAGCTGATGAGAGGTAATTGGCCTCCAGCCGTCCCATAGAGCTTGACAGCTGGAGGCCCGCTGAGACGCTGTCAAAGTA
Organism: Pholidichthys leucotaenia; assembly: GCA_020510985.1. Lineage (NCBI taxonomy): Eukaryota > Metazoa > Chordata > Actinopteri > Cichliformes > Pholidichthyidae > Pholidichthys > Pholidichthys leucotaenia. The sequence goes on along the minus strand of CM035841.1, from coordinate 98,261,476 downwards.
AGAGCTGGGCTGAGGAGGAATATGGTCTGGGTGCCGGTAAAAACGGCGCATGTGACAGTACCTCCCCCTCAAGGCCGGGCTCACAACGGCCAGTAACACCCAAGCCCCTTCCCCACCACCACCACCTAGGGTGGGCGGATGGGGCGCAGGCCAGGAGGGTGAGAATCAGAAAAAGGGGAGAGGGGAAAAACCACAATATTGGCAGGGAACAATGAAACAATTACAGAGTATGGAGAAAAAAAAGCACAATACTCCATAAAATGCTAATAATATGTAGACAGACCCAAAGAAAAGCAACCCCAGGAGACCTAAAAGAGAGCTGAGGCTCCTAAGGCGAAATCCACAGATACAGGACATCCCTAAACAGGAGGGGGAGAAAAAAAAAAGCACGCTAACCATGATATGACTATAAGAAAACATATACCTGCACACTCACAAAATCACAAAGGACGGCGCCGCACCAGAACCTACCTCCAGATCCAGGCTCAGACGGCAGGAGGTCGTCATCAGGCACCCACTCAGCTGCGTCGGGCTCCGCAGCTGGCATGATGGTGTGCACAGCTTGAGAATCCTCCGGCACCGATGCCCACGCCGATGGCCCACACGGCGTGGTGGCAGGAGAACCTCGACCTGCTGGACCAGACCGCTCCTCCGTGGAGACCCAGGGACGCTTCCTCGTCGGCGCAGGTTCCACGCTGCAGTCTGGTCTCCTCCACCCACGGCGTGGCTGCGGAACCAGAACCAGGATCTCCAGAACTGCAGGCCCCCTCCTCATCCAGCGACGTTGGCCTGGCGTCAAGGACCGCTCAGCGGAGGGAGACACAGAGGATGCGGGATCAATAATTAAAGCCACAGCAAATGGTGGGAGCTTGGGGAGCTGCGAACCCCGAACTCCACCTCCAGGAGCCTGACAGAGCAAATCACAATAATGAGAGTGTGAATGAACTTGGACTTGCCTGTCTCCTGGAGGCTGAGTGGTGCCTGCTGTGGCGGACGTTGCTCCTCCCTTTCCCCGCCAGACGGTGACAGAGGACCCCCTGGGAGGACGACGGGGAGCTGCTCGAGATGGTTCCGGGACGGAGCTCGCCAAGTCAGGACTCTGGGTACACACAGCAGCCGGGGAATGCGTCAAAGAGGAGGGGGCGACAGCCGAAACGAGCCGGGTACGGGACGCTGACGAGAAAGCGGGAGAAGATGGCCCGGGGGGAGATGAGGCTGCGGGGATTCCCCTCTGACGAGGCACAGGAGTGGCAGCTGTGTGAGGAACTGAGCCCTTGCGGCAACCCGGAACTGGATCCGGATGGGGTTCATGCTGTGGAGGGTTATGGAGGTGACGACGGTTTCTGGCGGAGGGCGAGGTGAAGGTGAGGTCCGGGAACCACCGCTCCTGTGCGGAGACAGATGCGAGGAGGGCGGTGAACTCGGGGAAATCACGCAGCTCTGGATTCCTCTCCACCAGTCTAACTGCCGCCACCACATGCTTCATAACCGATGATGGATGCACAGCGGAGTGAGCAGCAGCCACTCGGTCCCCGATTTTGATTGCTGTCAGCTGCAGCTCCTCTGGGGGAATCCCGAGTGATGACATACTAGATGGGGGAGGACCTCTGGATGGTGCAAAATCCTGGGCCGGAACACAGGCAGGAGCGGGATCCCAAAGCGAGGGGCGATGTCTCCTCCTCTTTGGCTTCCTGCCGGGATTTCCCTCCAGCCCACGGAGAATCTTGCGCTGTGCAGCAATGTCATATCTCCTCGCGCTCACCTCAGGGTGGTCGGCGAAGCAGGGAAGATAATCGAGGACCTCCTCAGCTTGGTCCAGGTACCGGTGCACGTCACTGCTGAAGTCGAGGAGCGAGGCGGTGATAAGGATCTCGTCCATGCACTCGAGGGCATCTGCGAGAACATCGCCTTGACTCCGAGTGCGGGACCTCCGCGACGGCATGCCTCCAGCACGGTACCCAGACAGGTAGGAACAAACAGTCCAGTTAGCAAACTCACGGCAGCCGGCAACTCACTGGCCGTGACCTACTGTTACGTATGGCTCTTGCGAGCCATAAATAAGAGCCAAGGGCTGACCAGTGAGTTTGCGTTGTTTATTAACAATAAGGAAAGGAACAAAGGGAAGAGCCTCGTAGGGCAAAACACAAACAATACAAAGGTACACTTACGAATAATGATGAATGACGAGAGGAGGACTGGAGCCGGACGTAGGGGTTCCAGCCTTACCCACACCGGAGAAGAGCGTGGATAATATGCGCGAGGTCACCGCCCTTAATAATCAGGACCGCTCCCTTTTACAATGGTTGACAGCGCCTCAGCTGATGAGAGGTAATTGGCCTCCAGCCGTCCCATAGAGCTTGACAGCTGGAGGCCCGCTGAAACGCTGTCAAAGTAAGAGCTGGGCTGAGGAGGAATATGGTCTGGGTGCCGGTAAAAACGGCGCATGTGACAGACATGGCTCCATGACAACATCCCTGATGCGGCCATTCGGCTGGAAGGGATGGCATCGTTCCAGGCGGACAGAGAGGCTGCTAACTCCGGTAAGAGCCGAGGGGGGGCCTATGCATCTATATTAACAAGAACTGGTGCGTTAACGCCACGTTAGTATCTAAACACTGCTGTTCGTTGGCGGAGGTCCTTATCGTAAATTGTCGGCCATTCTATCTGCCGAGGGAATTCACCAACGTGTTTGTAGCTGCTGTTTACATAGCTCCTAGTGCTAATGCTAAAGCTAATGCTAATGAGGCACTTGGAGAGCTGCACGATGCTATCAGTGAATTTTAAACTTCACACCCGGATAGTTTTTTGGTGGTTGTGGGGGATTTTAATCACACCAGTTTAAAGACTGTGCTCCCCAAATTTAAACAATGTGTGAACTTTAAGACCAGAGGAGAGAATATGTTGGACTTGGTGTACACAAACTTTCCAGATGTTTATAAAGCAACAGCTCGCCCCCACCTCGGCCATTCTGATCACCTATCCGTGATGCTGGTGCCTGCCTACAAACCTTTACTGAAGCGCAGCAGGCCAGTAGAGAAACAAATCAGGATTTGGCCAGAGGGTGCAGCCTCAGCACTTAAGGACTGTTTTCTGCACAGAGACTGGAAGGTCTTCAAAATAGCAGCCTCCCAGGGAGACAGGACAGATGTGGAGGAGTATGTTGAAACGGTCACCAGCTACCTCGCGAAGTGCACAGAGGACGTCACTATAGTGAAGACTTTCACTCCACGAGGCAACTATAAGCCCTGGATGACTGCAGAGGTGCGCTCGCTGCTCACAGCCAGAGATGCAGCCTTCAAAGCGAAGGACAGGATCGCCCTCCGCTCAGCCAGGTCTGCATTCTCAAAGGGAATTAAGACGGCGAAGTGCGCCTATGCGGAGAAAATCCAGGGACACCTCTGTGACACAAGGAACACCAAATGGATGTGGCAGGGAGTTTGGGCGCTCATGGATTATAAATCTAGGCAGGGGGTCGATGATGACGACGCTTCGCTTCCAGACAGGCTCAACAACTCCTTTGCATGTTTTGAGGCATCAAACCCGACAATTTCAGGGAGGGCTGGCCCATCTCCACCATCTGTTGGGCCAGCTATCATCATCAATGCAGCAGACACACGGGGGTCCCCCCTACAGTTGATAGTGCTATGAGATGACTGTTGTTGTGAAATGGCGCTATATAAATAAAGTTGAATTGAATTGAATTGAACCCTGCACTCTGTCATCACCCACCTAGATCAGAAAGACACCTACGCCAGACTCCTGTACATTGATTTCAGTTCAGCATTCAACACCATTATTCCCCAGAGACTGATGGAGAAATTACTCCTTCTCGGTCTGAACACCGCCACATGTCTCTGGATCTCCTGACTGAGAGACCTCAGTTTGTCCGTGTTGGAAATAACATCTCCAACTCTATCACGCTGAGCACCGGATCCCTTCAAGGCTGCGTACTCAGTCCACTGTTGTTTACACTTCTAACACATGACTGTGTATCCCATCTGGCAAACGATTCCGGAGCATCAGAGGCAGAACCACCAGACTGATTAACAGCTTCCTTCCACAAGCTGTTAGGATGCTGAACAGTTGATCCGGAATCTTTCATACATACTACTGCACCTTATGGACATTATGTATATTATTTGTATATTATAGTTCTAGTTAGTTTTCAAGTATGTCTCAGGGATGTGTGAATGGCTGTGTTGGGGTGGGGGGTGAGGGGGTGTGTGAGTGTGTCTTAAATTATATTCTTTTTACTTATATGGATGCCAAGAGAAACGCAATTTCATCTTGCCTGCACTACAGTTGTATGCACAGCAATATGTCAATAAAGGTTGATTTGATTTGATTTGAACTGTCTGCTGCCTCTTCAAATAGTTCATATTTGACTAGTCTCATTAAACACAAAACAATGGCTGAGTGTTTTTCATTAACTGGGACAGGACACAATATGTTAGGCATGACCGATTAGTATGTGGATAGAATACTTTGTCAGAAAAGAGAGGTTTGTAGTTTAAACGCTTCAGACTGACAGCCTCCTCCATGCACCGGTCAACACACTCCCTGTTCATTCATTCATTCATTTCCCTAAAAAATAAATACATTAATGGCTACTCTATATGCTGTACTCCAACTGTAAGTCCGTGATTAAAATGAAAATGTGGATGGAATTAAAAAACTATTAAGAGTAATAGTTCCCCCTGGGCTTCTCTGCTTGAACTGCTGCCTCCGCGACCCGGACCTCCAGAAAAGCGGTAGAAAATGGATGGATGGATGGATGAATGGATTAAGAGTAATATCATATTGTAATTAAAATGACATTTGAATAGATTATAATTGTTCTAACTCTGTCCATTAAAATAACAGAAAACCCCTGTGCATGCTGCTGACCCTCATGTGCTCCTGTCAGTAGATGATAGAACTCCTTTTTTCCTTATCAGTGACATAAAATGCATTTTTTTTGGTGTCTTCAAATGAGTCAGAAGCATAACACTGGTCGACACCAAATTTATTGTCAAAGTGTTTTGTTTTGTTTTTTTAGCTGATTTAGGACAAGTTTGTTGTGCTGAATCCAAAAATCACATTGGTTTTGCTCAATCAGGTCAACTTTTTGAACTATGGCCACATGGTGTTTTATACGTTTTTGTTTACATGTACAGGTATTATCGCTATATATGATGCAAAATTCTTTTTTATTTCTTGAAATTCTTTGAATTTTGAACAATGATGATGCAACATTCAATTTACATGTACTTACCTTTATCAGTGTCTACTATTCAATTTACAGTACAACTGTACAACTGCTTATAACTTAGCATAAAAACCTGACCTGATTGATAGAAACAGATGTCATTTTCTGATTCAGCAATGCAAAATTGTCTTAAATCAGTTGAAAAAACACAGGCAACTTACAAAAAATTTATTTTTGTTATGTTGTGTAATCCGTCATTTATTTAGTGTCCATTATGCGGTAATCTTTTGTTTCTGTAATCTTTGTTACAGGTAATTTGAAATTCTATTTGGAAGTCTATTCTATTTTATCCTATCAGGTGCAACCCATTTCTCTCTGTCCTTAATAAAATGAGATTACAGTCACTGGAGCACAATGAGGCCCAGATGAGAAAAGTGATAAATTGAATTAGGCTTCTAGAAAAGTTACATGACATGCAGCACCTCTGTCAGGCCGTGCAGATTCATCCCAGACAGCAGCAGCGTTTTTAACATTTATTAACTTGTTTGCACATTTCCCCTCTTATTTTTTCCAAATGTGTATAGACAGCGAACAGTGAGTGAGTGGTTAAGTGGATAAGTTGCTCCCCCGTAATGGCCTCAATCCGAGTGAATAAACTATAGGTACAAGCCATTATGGCACATCATATCAGATGTAGGATTAGGTTCTCTCAGAGCACATACTGTAGATGTGTATCAGAAACCTGAGAGGCCTGCGCTACCCCCCCCGATATGTGGATGGAGTGCATGTACTCACACATGCAGTGTCAGTTTAATGGAGCCGTAAGCACAAAAAGCAGCACATTGTGTGGTTGGAAATTGAGTTTCATAAATTCACTATTGTCACGAGCGCCAGCCCCACACCATCCTGGGTTCTGCAGGAGTTCTCTGGTTTCGCCTGGACTTCTAGCTTGCTGCTAAGCCAGAATTTTTGTGACATCCCATCCAGGATTTCCATGTGGGCCAAACCACAGGTTAAATCTGGGCTGTCTGATGGGTCCCAATGGGTTTGTCCATGGATTCCATGTTGGCCCCTTCTGTGGTTGAACACATGGACTTTATCTGTTTACCTATTTTAAACGTAATTTCCCATAAATCTGATATTTTCTTGTAAATTTGTGACTTTTCCCCCTAGTCTAACAAATTTTTCTTGAAAATTTTTAAACTTTCCCAAAAATTTGCAGCTTTTTGTGTCATGATTTTTTGCTTACAGCTCACGTGCAGAGTGCAACAACAACGAAACAACCACACCAGAGCACAAGTTGGAGGATATTTATTAATTTCAAGAAATAAACTCGAGCTCTGCTACAGAAACGTCACTCGCCAGAGGAAGAGTCCTGCGGAGAGAGAAACGAGAGCAGTGTAAGGAGAAATGGAGAACAGGAAGCAGGCTGGCCAAATTACCATTTACGTGGGTAGAACAAGAGAACCGGCAGGGACCCCAGCGGGGAGAGACGAACCAGCAGGATGAAGTGGGTCGTGGAGAGGAATGACTGGTGGTGCCTGACCGGGTGGAGAACAGTTGCTGGAGAGTGTGGATGGAGCGGCAGGTGAGTGCAAAACTTCGCCTAACTTTCAGAATAAGAATTTCACCGTGTCTACTGTGAGGCAGTATACCCAGACGAGCCAGCACTGAGGCGCTGATGGCGTGGTCCTAAGAAGCGCTGGCTGATGAGAGGCAGCAGGTGCGTCCACTCTCCCAGGTGCGTTGATTGCAGGATAGGAGAGAAACGGGGAGGAGGGGGCCAGCGCTCACCACACCATGACATTTTGTTGCTGTAAACTGGCAACTTTTCTCTAATAAATTTGTATTTTTTTCCTTTGAAATGTATTATTTTCTTGCAAATGTCATGATCTCCTCGTGTGCTCTTATGCAGCGCACAGAGGAAAGGAGAAAACCCACTCGCAGGAGTATGTTATGCGTTTTTATTAACACTAGGTGAATAAACAGTTGCTCAAGAAATACAGGGAAGTCCTCCAGGATGCTCTACAGACAAGGTGAGAATAAAACTGGGAAAATGTCCTTAAACGAGACAGGCAGAACTACAGCGGGAGACAGACAGGGGGAAGCCCAGGAAAAGAACCTCCAGGCAGAGCTGGACGGCAGGGGCGAAGCAGTTAATACTCACACAGGCTGGAGCAGTCCGGGTCGGTCCGAGTAATGATCCCGGCGAAACAAAACCAAACAGTGAGAGCAGACTAACGCCACCCAGAGTGATGCGGTACCCAGAGACTGGCAGGGCATCTCGTCATGAGCGGCAGGACACTAACACTGAGTAGAACATGACAGTGTTGGACAATGATCCGGCAATCTCTTCCAGCAGAGGCAGGGCTAAATAATGCCGACCCTAACGAGGAAAGAGATTGCCGGTGTGTGTGGTGAGAGCGAGTGTGGGAATGAGTGGGCAGGACAAAGTGGAAACAGTTGTGTGAAATAACGTCTGTGAGCACGAGAGGTGGTTCCTCGTGCACGAGAGCACGAGGAACCACCACATTGTGTGGTTGTGTGGTTCCTCCAACCACACAACCACACAATGGTTGTGTGGTTGGAGGAACACACAACCATTCCTCCAACCAAGGAGGAATGGTTGTGTGTGTGTGTGTGCGTGTAGGAGAGTGCATGAGCGTGAGAATGAAAGGGTGCATGCACGTGTGTGTGTGTGTGTGTGTGTGTGTGCGTGCGTGAACAGAGGAGTACAGCGCTAATGACACACAGCTGATCAGACTGGCAGGAGAGGGAGGCGTGGCTGAGCTGTCAGGGAGCCGAACGGACCCCAGAGACTGCCGGAGAGCGCCTGACGGAAAATGGAAGGCAAAAACACACACAGAGACAAAACAGCCCCAGCGTCACAGAACAAGCCCAGTTCATGACAGTAAAATTGTGACTTCTTGAATATTTGCTAACTTTCTTGTAATTTTGGAACGTTTTCATAAATTTTTCACTTTTTTGCTGGAAACTTACAGCTTTTCCCTTCAAATTTGGGACTGTTTTCTCAAATTTCCTATTAATTTACGTATACATTTGCTATTTTTTTTGTTACATGGCAACTTTTTCTAATTTTTTCCTCAAAAATTTGACTTTCTTGTAAATTTGCTATTTTTTTTCTCTTAAGTTTGTAACTCTTCAAGTAATTTCATAATTTTTTCTTGTAAATTTTCACTTTTGCCCAATTTTTTGCTTTTTTCTCATAAATTTTTGACTTTTCTACTAAATTTGAGACTTTTTTGCATAACTTTGGTAGTTGTTTTTGTAAGTTTGTCAGTTTTTCTTATAACTGCATATTTTTTCTCATAAATTTGTTAGTTTTTCTTGTAAAATTCTGATTTTTTTTCTTGCAAATTTGCTAATTTTCTTGTAATTCTGGAACTTTATCATAAATTTTATACTTTTTTACTGTAATGTTGCAACCTTTTCTCATAAAATTACTTTTTTCTTTTAAATTTCCTATTTTCTTGTTTTTCCAATAAATTTGACATTTTTCATGTAAATTTGGAACTTTCTCAAAAATGTGACTTTTTTAGTGTAAGCTTAAAGCTTTTCCTCATAAATTTGGGACTTTCTTCTTATAAATTTTACATTTATTTACTTATTTGCTGTTTTTTAAGTTTAAACTTTTTCAAAATTTTTCCACATATATTTGTGATTTTTTTTTCTTGTAAATTTGCTACATTTTCCTTGTAAGTTTGTAATTCTTCAAGTGATTTTACATTTTTTTTCTTGTAAATTTGAAACTTTTTCTCCTAAATTTTCATTTTTCCCATAAATGTGTGACTTTTTTATAGTAAATTTGTGACTTTTGTCTCAAAAATTTTTCTCATAAAGTTGTGACTTTTTTGCATAATTTTGCCTGTGGCACAAGTTTTGCTGAAACCTGCTCATCCACATTAAACCTGAGGGGCCCGGCTGGTTTAAAGTGGGTAAAACAGTTTATGTGCCTACCTTCACCACAGGTAAAGTCCATGTGGGCAAACACAGATGGGGCCAACATGGAACCCATGGACAAACCCACATGGGACCCATAAGACAGGGCAGATTTAAACTTTGGTGGGACCCACTTGGACATGGTCCCTTGGAATAAGCTACACTGTCATTTTGTAACGTGACTTTTGAAAATGCTGCCATAGACTCGTCAGAAATAAACATGTTACAGCCTGGTGGTGAAACATTATTTTCTCCCTTAGAACAACTGTATGTGCATGGATGTTTAGCTAGCTCACCTGTCAGAGTGGGATCAAGTTAAGAGGGTAGTGTAGTGAATTCTAACAGGTAAAGTGGATTTTTGGTTCAGAAGAACCCAGCCACTCTCTTTGAAGTAAGCCACAGATTTCACACATTGTCACGGCCACCGTTCCCCATCATTTCTTTACTTCTCTTTCTCCTGCACTCTGCTGGTTGTCAGAAAAAAAGAGGGTCCATCTCTTCCCGTGATGGTGAATTATTATGTACCCAAAGTTATAAGAACTGTGAGCTCAGGCATAATAGAGGCGCGTCGCTTTGACACAGGAGTTTCACGAAGAACAGGCTGTCACATTCAAGGCCCACTCTGTCCTCTCCACACGAAGGCAGGACACGGTGTAGTCAAAGACCTGCAAGTCTCTGGGCTGTTCTCTTCAAACGTCAATCAAAGGCTCCCTTTGTGTTTCCACCGGTGTCATACAGAGTTTGTTACGCCGTCTTCATAACACGTCTTGGAGCTGTTGGGACTGCAGATATTCCTCCTGTGCACATACACTTTGATGCATCGATGCATTTGCTGACACTGCTGTGGATACTCTTTATGCACATCAAACTGACCAGTATTTATATATTTATATATATACAGTATATACTGTATATATATATATAAAATAAATATCCCAGCAGTGCTTTATGTGTCTGTTTCAAATGCTTGTTCTTTTAAGGAAACAGTACCACTACATTTGTGTAGCATAGAGTAGTATCTCACTGGACAGAGACAGCTTGCGACTAGTTGGACATTAAAAAAATAACAGACAAATCCAAGAATTTGTGACAATTTTCACTTGGAATTACTGTCTCACAAATGTTTCAATAATGTTGCGAAAACTCCCTGTGCATTTTTGGCCAAAAATCTCCGGATGTTTGCATATGTGTCATGCAAGTGTTGCAGGACATTCTCACAACATACACAAGACAAATAGTTTAGTTTTTTTTTTTTTTTTTTTTTTTTTTTTTTTTACACTCACGACAGTGGGGTGGCGGAGTGGTTTGCACTGCGGCAGCACAGCAACTCACCCTTGGCTGGGGGATCATGGGTACAATCACAGCCCCCGACCAACAGTGATCTGTGTGGAGTTTGCATGTTCTCCCCATGTCTGCCTGGGTTTACTCCGGGATTTCTCCGGTTTCCTCCCACATGCTAAAAAAACATGCAAGTTTGGTTAATTGGCATCAAACTGGGGATTCTAAATTGTCCTTTGGTCGAACTGTGAGAATGAATTGTTGGCCCTGCGATTGACTGGCGATCTGTCCAGGTTGTACCCTGCCTCTCGCCCAAAGATGCTGGGATAGGCTCCTGCCCCCCCCCCATGACCCAAAAAGGTAAGTGGAAGAAGATGGATGGATGGATGGATCGATGGATGGGTGGATCGATCGATCGATCGATCGACATGACAGTCCCGCAATGGTTTCCCAACACTCAAGATGAGGTCAAGACAGGTTTGAGACACCTGCGATGACTCCGAGACTATTTTGAGAGAACACAGATTTTTTGAACATGTTCAAAATTCCTACAAGATGAATGTAAGACCCTGCAAGACCAGTGCAAAACCCGCAAGACCCTGCAACTCAGGAGAGGAAAATGAGAACTGCTGAGAATGTTTAGAGACATTTTGGAAACTCCTTGGAGAATGCCGTTGTCCAACTACTCTCAAGCTGTCTCAGCCCAGTGAGATACTACCCTTCGTGTTGTAGTGTTGTAGTGTAGTGTTGAGACTGGACCGAAACTAGACCGAGACCACAGTGTAGAAACACCAAGACTTTAAAAATGATAAATCAGGGTCTTAATCTGGATGAATGCTGACAGTTTTTCTTGAAATGCATTCAGAGATGTGCACATGTTAACATAAACACGCAGAGATATTAATACACATCACAGTGAGTTGAAGAGGGGTGGGGTTGCCCTCTTAGCTTCTGCAGCTGCTTTCTAACTGCTGTGGAAATCCCCAAAATAGCATCCTGTATAGTTTAGACATCTGGGAAAATGTCACTGCCTCCTCCAGAAACTGCATCTGGATGACGGTGGTTTAGACTGCTAGCCTGCTAGCCTTTGTTAGCACATCTGTAGCAGGAGTACGTGGGTGGATAACTCCCAACACTCCATTTTGGCTGTAGAGCTCCTGGTCCATCTGTCTGCAGGTCAGTGGCAGTCTCATTTTCAAACTAGTTTACGTTACAATGTTGATACTTTTTCGCCAGTAATGGCAGAATTTTGAGGCTGATTAGCTATCACTATGAACTCCCATGCATACAAATGTGCAAAATCATGTGTTTTTGCATGTTTACATTGAGTTAGCATGTAATCATGCCGCACGAAAAATTTGCTTTGCATTTGGTCTGAGCGCATCATGAGACCTACAGTATGTCTCTCTAAAAATGGAAACGGAATGTCACTCGGATGGGTGTTGGGGGTGGTGGCCTGCTTCTTTGGCCGCGGCCGCACCGGGGCAGGTCGGCAGGGGTGTGGCTGCCGGCCTGCGCCGGTAGTCTCCCCGACCGCTGCCGGGCACTGGTGCGCTTTCATGCTTGCTGCATCTACATTTCGGCCGCCCTAAGTTACAAGGGTGAATGAGTGTGGGTGAGTGAGTGGGAGAGAGCACAAATGGATGTGAGTAGGTTGGAGTGCGAGTGAGAGTGTGTGTATGGGTGAACAGGAGTCAGTGTGAGTGACTCTGAGGGTGATTGGGAATGGGAGTGAGATTGAGCGGGTACAGGAGTGGGAGAGAGTGGGTGGGTCTGGGAGTGCAAGTGTGGGATTGTGTGGGGGAGAGGGTAAGCGAAAGTGAGTGTGTGCGAGTGGGTGGTATGAGAGCATGAGAGTGTGAGTGCATGGGAATGGGTGTGTGTGCTGGCTGGGAGGTGCTGATTGAAGGGGTAGTGCCTCTTGGCTACTTGGGCTCCCCTGGATAGGGGACGCATGGGGTCCCTGTGCCTTGCTGCCACCTTCTATGGGCGTGGAGGTTCCCGGGGGGTGTGGTGGTGGCACTGGGGTGGGGGCAGGCCTGCTGTTGGGATGTCTGGTGGGCTCATGCCAGGGGTGCAGGCCAGTCTCTTGCCTGGGGAATGGGGACACTGGCCTCCCGGTGCTTGGGGCCCGGGGACTGGTGTTGGCCCGGCTGGGGGGGGAGGGGGGGCTGGTCTGGGGTGTGGGCCACTTGGCGGCCTGGCCTCCATCAGCCGTCCCTCCTGGGGCAGATGCCTGGCTCTCTGGGGGCTTGTTGGTCTTGGACATTTGTGCTCTGTGGGGGTTGGTGGCATTGTTTTGCTTGCTCGTGGTTACCGGGGGGGGGGGGGGTGTTGCTTTGATAGGCCACCCTCTTCATATATTTCCTGACAAACCACTGAAATACACACATTTATTTTGCACGCACTCTCATACACGCACACATATGCACGCACACATATGCCTCTCCTTTAACAGGTGCACATACCAGACTCATTTTGAGACCTCTTCAGTGGAAGAAATATTCTGTCTTCTGTTTGTTTTACTTTGTAGTTTGTTTGTCTTCTTTGTCTGTTCTTCTCTCTTTTTTTCCCCTTCCCCATCCCTCCTTTTCCCACTGCCCTCCGTTGGGTCCTTCATGGGGGGAACAATTTAAATAAAGTATTAAAAGTTATTACAAGAGGAGTTTACAACAATCAATCCATCTTCTTCCACTTAATCCTTTTCGGGTCACCGGGGGCTGGAGCCTATCCCAACATCTTTGGGCCAGAGGCAGGGTACACCCTGGACAGATCGCCAGTCCATCGCAGGGCCAACGCAGACAGACAGACAACTATTCACCCTCACAGTCAAACATAAGGACAATTTAGAATCTCCAGTTTGATGCCAATTAATGTAACTTGCATGTTTTTGGCATGTGGGAGGAAACTGGAGAAATCCCGGCGTAAACCCACACAGACACCGGAAGAGCATGCAAACTCCACACAGAAGGGTCACCAGTGGTCTGGGGGTGGGATCAAACCCATGATGGTCAGGGGTGGAATCAATCCCATGACCTTCTCACTTTGCTGCCACAGTGCTAACCACTGTGCCACCATGCAGCCCGCAAATCATTGATATTTTTTTTTTAATAATAGTGAAAAAGCGTAAATGCATCTATAACATATATTCTCTTTTGAGTGCCTTTGATCCACACATTGGTTCAGTTTTAACCACCTGCTACAACTACTCTGTCACCTTGTAACCATAGCAACTATAAACAGCATGCATGTGAAAGCTCACTTATTAACTAGGCAAGAGGGGAATGGAAAAAAAAGTCAGCCAATGGCTGATTTTATCATTTCTTTAAATTTTTGGGGGTAATAGGTTGAAGAATGGGATGCAGCTGAAAAATGGCACATAAGAAAGCAACACCTCAGGAGCATAATGATGAGACAAGGATGAATTTAATGGGAAAAGCCTTGCTGTTACTGCCTTCAATAATAGGAACAGGACTAGAATGATTTTGACATGTTTCAGGACCCAGGAGACAGACACTGACACGAGCAGATAGTGACAATAATCTTTATTTAATAGTGAGTGAGTGTAATGCGAGTGTGAGTGCGATGATATCGTTCTGGTCACTGGAGCTGAGCGACCTGGACGGAGACCCAGCAACCCTGGAACAGACAAGCAGAGACAAATTACTAATGCTCCACACTAGCAAAAAGCTGCAGATAACAAGGCTTACTTGAGAGCAGCACTGGCTTCGCTCTGCTGAGTTCCAGCGGCCGGGCAACGTGGAGGTGAAGGCGTCTGTGACCGTGCTGGGGTTACTACCCGTGGCTGTGACAATGACAGTCCTGACGATGACACCGGCTGTGACAATGACAGCCCTGACGATGACACCGGCTGTGACAATGACAGCCCTGACGATGACACCAGCTGTGACTCCACAGACCGGGATGACGATGATCCTGACGATGACGCCGGCTGTAACTCCACAGACCGGGATGACGATGACACAGATGATGATGCAGACAAAGACGAGGTTAGTGACTCCACACACAGTGGCAATGACGACACAGCTGATGCTGATGACAGTGATTCCACCGATAACGTTGGCCAATACTCCTGTAATTGATACAATAATAGTTCTGGCAATTGAGGAGCAAGACGTACCGGTAGGCGTGGTGGTAGCGAGCCGCTACGAAGACGTGATGGCGTTACCCCGTCAGCTGGGGACGCAGGTCCGCCGCCAAGGAGGTCCACCTGTGCACAGGGGTAAAGGTTTGGTGTTGAGTAGCAAATGGTGTGCTTACTTGCTTGACGCTGGGAAGAGTTCCTGGATGCAGCAAGTGAAACTCTTGACGAGACAAACGAGGTTCCAGACGAGACAAACAAGGTTCCAGACGAGACAGACAAAGTTCCTGACGAGACAGACAAAGTTCCAGACGAGACAAGAGATATTCTTGACGAGACCAGAGAGCGGAGTGCAGGTTCATTCTCCATTGAGGAAGACAGACGACTCCGTCCCGGGCTGTCAGCGACACTGGCTTTTAACAGCCGTTGATTCACACCTGTTGGTCTGTGCGCAGCTGGGGCTAATGACACTAATGACGGCCCAGAGGCCACCATGACAGTACTCCCCCCTCTAGCAGTGCCTCCAGGCATCTGCCCAATCCTACCTGGATTCGCCCGATGAAAATTGCGAATCAGCTGTTTCTCCAAGATCAACGCTGGGCGAATCCAAGAGCGATCCTCCGATCCAAAGCCCTCCCAGTCCACCAAATACTGAAGACCATGACCCCGCCTGCAGACATCAAGGACAGCAGTCACCCCCCAGGCCGGATGGCCATCGATCATCCTCGGGGGCGCGGGAACCGCTGGAACAGGACACAGGGGGTCCAAGACGTATGGTTTGACCTGGGAGACATGAAAAACGGGGCAGATACGCATCGAAGAGGGAAGAGACAAGCGCACAGACACAGGGTTAATAATACGATTAATAGTGTAAGGGCCAATGAAGCGCTTCGTGAGCTTCCGTTCCTCGGCCGGTACACAAATATTCCGGGTTGACAACCAGACCTTCTGACCCACCATAAAGTCCGGGGCGGGTCCCCTATGCCGGTTGGCCACCTGGATATTACATTGGGTAGTCCTTCTGGCGGCGCACTGAGCGCAGGCCCGGATGTGATTAACAACGTCCTTCCATAACCCTGGCCACCAGAAGGTCCTTTGAAGGAGATCCACGGTCCGACCCACTCCAGGATGACAGGCCCATTTGGAAGCGTGACCCCACTCAATCACCTTGCCCCGGATAGCGCGTGGAACAAACAAGCGCCCCCCCCCCGGGGTCCGGCTCTGTCTTCTGAGCCTGGCGAACCGTCTTGCAGATTCCCCAGGACAGGGCGCCCACGACGCAGGAAGGCGGCAGGATAGGGGTCTCCTGGTCCTCAGAGGATGGAATGTCAAACTGCCGAGAGACAGCATCCGGCTTACCGTTCTTACTTCCCGGCCGATACCTGATAGAGAAGTTAAAACGGCCGAAGAAGAGGGACCAGCGAGCCTGGCGGGCATTCAGGCGCTTCGCCGTCCTGAGGTACTCCAGGTTACGATGATCCGTCCAAACCACGAACGGCTGAGCAGCCCCCTCCAGCCAATGTCTCCATTCCTCCAAGGCGAGTTTTACTGCCAGTAACTCCCTGTCTCCGATGCAGTAATTCCTCTCTGCAGAAGTAAGACGGTGAGAGAAATAAGCACAAGGGCGAATCTTACCGTCCTCGGGAGACCGTTGGGAGAGTACCGCTCCAACTCCTGAATCAGAAGCGTCCACCTCCACCAAGCACTGCAGCTTTGGATCCACCTGAGTAAGGACTCGGGCCGAGGCGAACTCCATCTTGAGTCTTTCAAATGCTTCAGCTGCCTCCTTACTCCAACAAAACGTGATCTTAGGGGAAGTAAGAGCAGACAGGGGACGGGCAATATTGCCAAAATTAGGCACGGACCTCCTATAGAAATTAGCAAACCCCAGGAACCCCTGAAGCTGCTTTCTGGAGGTGAAATGAGAACATTGTCGAGACAAACAAAAACAAACGAGTTCAGGAAATCCCGTAGTACATCATTTATCAGACGTTGGAACACGGCTGGAGCGTTAGTTAACCCAAACGGCATTACCAGGTACTCAAAATGTCCGCTGGGGGTCCGAAAAGCCGTCTTCCACTCATCTCCTTCCCTTATGCGCACTAGATGGTAGGCATTCCTAAGGTCCAATTTAGTAAACCAGGACGCCCCCTGGAGGGAGTCAAAAGCAGTGTTCATCAAAGGCAGGGTATATTTGTCTTTCACAGATATTTCATTCAATCCCCGGAAATCGATACA
Organism: Pholidichthys leucotaenia; assembly: GCA_020510985.1. Classification (NCBI taxonomy): domain Eukaryota; kingdom Metazoa; phylum Chordata; class Actinopteri; order Cichliformes; family Pholidichthyidae; genus Pholidichthys; species Pholidichthys leucotaenia. The sequence goes on along the minus strand of CM035841.1, from coordinate 98,244,710 downwards.
GGGGCGTAGAGAACCGTCTTTCTTTTCAACAAAAAAAAAATCCAGCACCTACTGCCGAAGACGACGGGCGGATGATACCAGAAGCCAAGGACTCCTTAATATATGTGTCCATAGCCTCGCGCTCCGGGGCTGACAGGCTGTACAGGTGGCTAGCAGGTAGAGGGGCCCCAGCCTTCAGGTTGATCGCGCAGTCATAAGGGCGATGAGGGGGTAAGGACAACGCCCGAGACTTGCTAAATACTAGCCCCAAATCGTGATAGACCTCTGGCACCTTGGACAAGTCCGGTGGCGATGAATCAGGCAGAGGCATCTTGACGGATGGGGCGCATGCCGCCGAATGAAGGCAGGCACTAAGGCAGAACGTACTCCATGCCGTTATTCTCCCAGCTTGCCAATCAATGGTGGGGTTATGTAGGCGCAGCCAGGGGTACCCCAAAATAACGGGCGAAGAAGAAACAGGCAGAACAAAAACTGAATTTCCTCCCTGTGATTTCCTGATACAATAACTGACACAGGAACCGTCTGATGAGCAATAGTAGTCAACGACGCTTTAGACAAGGTGATCAGTTTGACAGGGGGATCTAGAGTCTGACAGCTAGGACCCATCCGGGTTGCCAGGTCTCTAGAAATAAAATTTTGCTCAGCTTCAGAATCTACTAACGCCAATGTGGAGTGTTCTGTATGTAAATGGATGAGCCTAAGAGGTAATCGACAACAAGTGAGGGGCTCTTTAGAGTTATTGCCCGTGAATCCCCCTACTCTGATCCACGGGCCTTCCCTTTTAACTTATTGGGACATTCAAAAACCCCATGTGACTCTTTCCCACAGTAGAAACAAAGGCCCTGATCCCTGCGGCGTTGTTTCTCTGCTGCTGACACTTTAGACCAGCCACTGATTATAGCTTGCTGAACCGGAAGTTCCTCTGACGCAGATAGAGCGAGAGGAGGAGAGTTGGGGAGGCGAGGGTGGGGTTTAACCGAACGGGAAGTAGAACGCCGTTCAGCCGCCCGCTCCCTTAATCTGCTATCAAGACTAACCGCTAGGGCAATCAAATCCCGCAAATTATCCAGTTTGTCCCGTGCCGCTAACTCATCCTTTAACTCCTCATTAAGACTACGTAGAAAAATACCACATAATGATGGCTCCCCCCACCCAATCTCTGCAGCCAGGACCCGGAAGTCAATAGCGTAGTCAGCAGCTGATCTTTTTCCCTGTTGTAAGCTCAGCAATCATTCTGTCAACACCTCACCTCTATCCGTATGATCAAAAACAGACAAAAATTCATTCACAATCTCCTGGTAAGTGAGCAGGGAATAGCTTGGTTTCGCCATAATGGAATACGCCCAGTCCAAAGCTCTTCCTGCTAACAAATTTATAATGTAGCCAATCCGGCTTGAATCAAGAGTAAAGTCCCCCGGAACACGAAGAAAAACTGACTCACACTGTAATATGAATCCACGAGCTTCCCCGAGTTTTCCGCTGAACCGGGCAGGGGTGGGAATAGGGGTGAGGCGAGAAGACGAGGAGGTGTTAGTTTGTCCAGATGCTAAGCCCACAGGGGCAGAACTGTCTGTGGTGGGGGGAAACGTCTGGTGTCCCTCCAGACGATCCAGCCGACCATTTATAACAGTTAATTGATTCAAGACTACTGTCTGTTGGTGTGCAAGTAAATCTACCCGGGCGCTAAGAGTGTTAATTTGGCGCGACAGTGAGCTGTCCGCTGGGTCATCGTGACGGAGTCGTACTGACATGTTTCAGGACCCAGGAGACAGACACAGACACGAGCAGATAGTGACAATAATCTTTATTTAATAGTGAGTGAGTGTAATGCGAGTGTGAGTGCAATGATACTGTTCTGGTCACTGGAGCTGAGCGACCTGGACGGAGACCCGGCAACCCTGGAACAGACAAGCAGAGACAAATTACTAATGCTCCACACTAGCAAAAAGCTGCAGATAACAAGGCTTACTTGAGAACAGCACTGGCTTCGCTCTGCTGAGTTCCAGCGGCCGGGCAACGTGGAGGTGAAGGCGTCCGTGACCGTGCTGGGGTTACTACCCGTGGCTGTGACAATGACAGTCCTGATGATGACACCGGCTGTGACAATGACAGCCCTGACGATGACACCGGCTGTGACAATGACAGCCCTGACGATGACACCGGCTGTGACTCCACAGACCGGGATGACGATGATCCTGACGATGACGCCGGCTGTAACTCCACAGACCGGGATGACGATGACACAGATGATGATGCAGACAAAGACGAGGTTAGTGACTCCACACACAGTGGCAATGACGACACAGCTGATGCTGATGACAGTGATTCCACCGATAACGTTGGCCAATACTCCTGTAATTGATACAATAATAGTTCTGGCAATTGAGGAGCAAGACGTACCGGTAGGCGTGGTGGTAGCGAGCCGCTACGAAGACGTGATGGCGTTACCCCGTCAGCTGGGGACGCAGGTCCGCCGCCAAGGAGGTCCACCTGTGCACAGGGGTAAAGGTTTGGCGTTGAGTAGCAAATGGTGCGCTTACTTGCTTGACGCTGGGAAGAGTTCCTGGATGCAGCAAGGGAAGCTCTTGACGAGACAAACGAGGTTCCAGACGAGACAAACGAGGTTCCAGACGAGACAAACGAGGTTCCAGACGAGACAGACAAAGTTCTTGACGAGACAGACAAAGTTCCAGACGAGACAAGAGATATTCTTGACGAGACCAGAGAGCGGAGTGCAGGTTCATTCTCCGTTGAGGAAGACAGACGACTCCGTCCCGGGCTGTCAGCGACACTGGCTTTTAACAGCCGTTGATTCACACCTGTTGGTCTGTGCGCAGCTGGGGCTAATGACACTAATGACGGCCCAGAGGCCGCCATGACAGATTTACTGTCATTACTATTGATTAAATTATATTTATCCTAACCATTACATGTGCTATATTTGTGTCCTGTTTTTGGCCAAATGACCATGGTATAAGTGGATTGATCAGTGAGGTGTGCAAAAGGGTTTTAAGGCACGGCATGGATGTGAAGAATAAGAAAAAATCTCAAAATATGAGAATATCATGCAAATTTTCATTTATTTTTACATAATCAAACTCAAACTTTCATATAGTTTAGATTTCTTAAGTCAAAAGATATATTTCAAGCCATTTTTTTAAGTTTTGTTGATGAGGATGTATAGTGACTTGCTTTGGTCAAAACAACTCGGTACTCAGTTATTGCAGAACCATTTCCCACATGGCGAAGGAGCTCTCCTCAAATGGGGCTGTTTTAAATATTAACCAGCTCCAGCTCACCTCCACCCTCTTCCGTCATTTCTCTGAAATCAGTTTTGAAGGTGACACCATGTTTGATAGACAGGGCAGATTTTGAGAAAATGTGACACCTTGAAGCATTTTTTTGTTAAAAGCTGGTAACATGGTGTTTTTACACAATTTGAGATTTGCTGAGCATAGATACAATATGATGCTTACCAACTTCATTTTTTTTTTTTTTTGGTTTAAGCACTTAAAAAGCAAATTTAAAATAGATCCCTAAGCTTTCATAATTTCCATCTTGAAGTAACTTAAGTTCCAAATAAGGGAAATTATTAATTTTCTGTGATGCATTAAATACCACTTTTTAAAGTAGCCATTGGTTTTAGAATGAAACCATAGAGAATAAAACATGTAAAGACCTTTTTGGTGTGCTTTCAATGCATTAGTCACAACAATTGGTTTGTTATGTCCAACACTCTTTACTATTTTTTTTTTATTTCACATCCACATCCAAAAACAAATACCAGTAAACTTTTGTGCTTAAATAATTGCATGATAAAGTGGGAATACTGTATATTTTCACCAGATTTGCAAAGTAACATCCCATACAGTTTTATCACTCGTGTCTTTATTGAATTATATTTCAGTCTCTTTCAGACAATTGTTCATTTGCTCAGTTGTGGCTGAATTTTTAAATGTCAGATGTGTTAAATGATCACTTTTGTATTTTATGCTTTCAGACATTTTATTTCAGCTATACTTTTGAGCAATTTACCTGAATGTAAATGGCCAGAACAGTTTCTGATGAAGATCCGTTTAGCTATTTCAGAATTATGAATTGAATATATAACATTTTTTTATTTTGTTGTGAGTTGTGAAACTTGTGCCTATATGAACAACTGGTGAACAAAGAAACAATAAAAAGTTGAAACCATAAAGAGAATCTGGATGAAACTGCAATCACTGAGACACTGAGACCATTTATTGTCTTCACAACTGAACCCCAGATGCCCTTACTTAACATTGCTACAAAGGACATTGCAGCAGATGAGGTAAAAGCTTCAATGCTTCATGCCAAGCAACTTGAACAAAATCAGCTGAATAAATCTGTGTTTGAAAGACTGATGTCATGTGAAGAACCATGGAAAGTGAAACTGTGTGAACCACTTACGAAGCAAAAACCACTTACCTTCTCAGACCTGTACACTGTTTCAAGGAAAGATGTGGGAAAGGAACAAGTTCTTAAAGCAGATAGAGTTATTCTGCAAAGCCTTATAGGAGCAAATCAAGCAAACAGACAAGTGGATTTGCACAAAATACTGAAATATGTGCTGACACCAGTTCTGCATGCACTGGTTGAAACAAATGGCAGTCTATGCTCAGGTGACAAATCTTTGGTTGTGACTGTCCTCACACCCTATATTGTTTGTCCAGCCTCAGTCACTACACAGGAGTGATCTTGTCTGATCACTGCTGGCCCAGCACTCATTCATTCACTAGGAAAACCATCCGGAAGCAAGACATTTGGACAACTGGCAGTACTGTTGGTAGGACACAGCTTTGATCATGTTTGTATACTTTTTTGATAGGTACAACGAGATGAGCATCAAATCAGGCACTCGTGAATGACGAATTAAGTCCACCAGACCGATTCGTAAGCAAACTGACAATGAAAAGGTTCCTCTTCCCGTCAGCTGGGACAGCTTAACTTTGGGGAAAATGTTGTCTAAGTTGTCCATAAACCATTGCAAAAGCTATGAAATGTTAAAGTAAGTATAAACAACATATGCTAGATGATTTTTCATTGAGAACAAGTAGTTCCTGCAACTGTTAGTAAGATAATACCTTTATGTCATTCATGAACTGCCTATTTTAGCATCATATATGGGTAGCCAGTTCAAAGTTAATTTTAAGGGCTTAAATCTCTCAGTCATAATTGGTAACCACTATATCAGTGATCAGCACACCCAAGTTGTGTTAAAACACCTTGTTACCAACTTTTAAAGCAAAATGCCTTGACCTTCTTTTAAATGGCCCTTTTCTGATTTTCCATCCTGTCTATGAGATGAAGGTTAGCTCTTAGCTTCTGCAATCAAACTAAGTAAAAAATACTGGCTGAATATGAGCACTTAAAATCCCACATAAATCATTAGTGGACACAGGGATGTGTGGTTTTCTCGTTCTGTAGTAAGTGTGAAGGGAATGTTATTAACATTTGACCTTTTGACCTCAAACTCATAAATTTCCAAGAAAAGAAAAAAACAATTTACAAGAACAAAAGGTTGCACATTCATGAGACATAATGGCCTAAAATGCAAAAAATTAGAAAACCTGAAAAAGTATTTAAAAAAAGCCTCATAAATTTATGGAAAAATTACTGCAATTTTCAAAGGAAAACATACCCATAAATTTGTGACAAAAAAGTCACAAAATTTACAGAAAAGAAACTGCAAATTAAGTGAAAAATTTGGAATTTTATGAGAAAAATGTAATTAATTTATGTAAGAAATGCTGCAGTTTTAATAAATTTACAAAGAATATATAATAAATTTATGGAAATAGCTGAAAATTTATGAAAAAATACTCGAAATTTAGGGAAAATATTACAATTTTGAGGAAAAAATCACACAAATTTATGAGAAAACCTCCATTTTTTTAGAAAGCGATTGCAAATTTGTATGATAAAAGCATCATTTTTATCTGAAAGGTAACAATCACATAAGACAATTTTATGAGAAAAGCAGATTATGCCAAAAAATATCAAAATTTATGAAAAAAGCTCACCACTTTAATGGGAAAAATGTTGCAGATTTACATGCAAATCATCTTCAACTTGACTTGATAAAGGTATTAAATTTGCAAAGAAAAATGTGCTAAATTTAGGGTAAAAGCAATAGAATTTAACTGCCAAAACTATAACGAAATTGTTTTCCCGAAAAATAGTTTAATAAGGAAAACACTCACACAATTTTGCAAGAAAAAAAAGACAAACTTTTTACAAATTAAAAATTTCCCTGAAAAAGTAATAATTTTGTTAGAAAAATGAAGCAAATTTACAATTAAAAAAGCTGCAAATTTGTAAGAAAAAACTCTTAGTCCTAAACTCAGGCCAGATTTTAGTTGTAATTTTGCTGATTTACCTTAATTTTTAGACTCATATATTTTTGCGGCTCCACACAGATATTTTTTATGCAGTAATCACTCAGTGGCTTTTGTGTAGTCCAGGTTGCCAACCCCTGGTCTAACCCATACAGTATTTATCTTAGATACAACAATGATATCGATTTGAAAAGCCTATCATGTTTAGATTTAAGATAAAAGTGGAAGAAGATGAATGAATGAATGAATGAATGAATGAAGCCTTTAGTAGTCCCACAGTGGGGAAATTACAGGATTACAGCAGAAATGGGATAGTAGCACTCAGAACAATAGTAAATAAGATAATTTGTTAGTCAAAGCAGTAAATACATATACAAATGTACAGATACAGTACATCCAGAAAGTATTCACGGTGCTTCAATTTTTCCACACTTCGTTATGTTACAGCCTTATTCCAAAAGGGATTAAATTGTTTTTTTCCCTCAAAATTCTACACACAATACCCCATAATAACAATGTGAAAAAAATGTTTTTTGAGATTTTTGCAATTTTTTTAAAAATAAAAAACTAAGAAATCACATGTACATAAGTATTCACAGCCTTTGCCATGAAGCTCAGAATTGAGCTCAGGTGCCTCCTGTTTCCACTGATCATCCTTGAGATGTTTCTACAGCTTCACTGGAGTCCACCTGTGGTAAAATCAGTTGATTGAACATGATCTGGAAAGGCACACACCTGTCTATATAAGGTCCCACAGTTGACAGTTCATATCAGAGCACAAACCAAGCATGAAGTCAAAGGAATTGTTTGTAGACCTCTGAGACAGGATTGTCTCGAGGCACAAATTTGGGGAAGGGTGCAGAAAATTTTTTGCTGCTTTGAAGGTCCCAATGAGCACAGTGGCCTCCATCATCCATAAATAGAAGAAGTTCAGAACCACCAGGACTTTTCCTAGAGCTGGCTGGCCTGACTAAGGCCAGAGAAGGGCCTTAGTCAAGGAGGTGACCAAGAACCCGATGGTCACCCTGTCAGAGCTCCAGTGTTCCTCTGTGGAGAGAGGAGAACCTTTCAGAAGGACCACCATCTCTGCAGCAATCCACGAATCAGGCCTATATGGTAGAGTGGCCAGACAGAAGCCACCCCTTAGTAAAAGGCACATGGCAGCCCACCTGGAGTTTGTTAAAAGGCATCTGAAGGACTCTAAGACCCTGAGAAACAAAATTCTCTCGGCTGATGAAACAAAGATTTAACTTTTTGCCGTGAATGTCAGGCGTCATGTTTGTAGAAAACTAGGCACCGCTCATAACCATGCCAATGGTGGTTGCAGCATCATGCTGTGGGGATGTTTTTCAGCAGCAGGAAGTGGGAGACTAGTCAGGATAGAGGGAAAGATGAATGCAGCAATGTACAGAGAAATCGTGGATGAAAACCTGCTCCAGAGAGCTCCTGACCTCAGACTGGGGCGACAGTTCATCTTTCAGCAAGACAACGACCCTAAGCACACAGCCAAAATATCGAAGGAGTGGATTCAGGACTCTGTGAATGTCCTTGAGTGGCCCAGCCAGAGCCCAGACTTGAATCCAATTCAACATTTCTGGAGAGATCTGAAAATGGCTGTCTACTGACGCTTGCTATCCAATCTGATGGAGCTTGAGAGGTGCTGCAAAGAGGAATGGGTGAAACTGCCAAAAGATAGGTGTGCCAAGCTTGTGGCATCATATTCAAAAAAACTTGAGGCTTTAACTGCTGCCAAAGGTGCATCAGCAAAGTACTGAGCAAAGACTGTAAATGCTTATGAACATGTGATTTCTTAGTTTCTTAATTTTTAATAAATTTGCAAAAATCTAAAAAAAACCCCACCTTTTTTCACGCTGGCATTATGGGGTATTTTGTGCAGAATTTTGTAGAAAAAAAATGAATTTAATCCCTTTTGGAGTAAGGCTGTAACATAACAAAATGTGGAGAAAGTGAAGCGCTGTGAATACTTTCCGGATGCACTGGATATACACAGTGGAGGAGCATTGCAGTTTGATGGTATCAACAGCATTACCATAACTGTGGAGTCCTAGTGGTAGAGTATCTGCCCCACAGTCAGTAGGTCGTGGGTTCCAGCCCCGGCTGGGTCATACCAAAGACCATACTGTATAAAAATGGCGCTTCCTGCCATCTAAGCTTGGTGTTCAGCATAATAGAAAAGGGGAAGGAAAAGTTGTTTGTGGTGGTGCCTTTAATGGCAGCAGCCCTTCTGATTCTAGATGTGATTAATATTGTAGATAGAAGAAAAATAATTTTGTTCTACTCTACATGATTGGCTGTATGGATTGAATGACAATAAAGCTGGCTTCTTCTACAGTTAGTTATACAGGTATTACCTGGCAAAATATAAATATCAACTGAGACAGTATATTTTACATTGAATGAACAGTGTTATTGCCACCCTCAATAATAATTGTAATTGCTTTTGTTGTGTATTGGCTGGTACGATCTCTATTGTGCAAAGTTGTGATGTTTAATACAGTCTCTATGAGCACTATTTAGATGATAAAGTCTGACAGCCATAGTTAGGAAGGACCTGCGGAACCTCTCCCTCAAGCACTTAGAATCAGAATCAGAATCAGAATCAGGTTTATTGCCATTGTTCATGTAGTACACAAACTAGGAATTTGTCTCGGTACAATGCTGCAACATTAAACATGATAAGATAAGAGAAATAAACTATACATGTAATAAAGTGTAGGATAAGATTAAGTGATACTGGTCAACAGTTAAAATATATATTAGCCAGCAGCAGATACTGTGGAGAACTATATAGTGCAGTCGGTAATGCAGGAAGAAAACAGTGATGATTGACATGAGTCTGGTTGAGCTGCTGTACATGGTGCACGAGAGTCACTTAGTGTTCAGCAGTCTAATGGCAGAGGGGAAGAAGCTGTTCATGTGACGGGAGGTTTTAGTCTGGATGGACCGAAGTCTTCTACCAGAGGGGAGGGGGGCAAACAGTACATGACCAGGGTGTGAGGGATCGGCTATGATCCGGCCAGCACGCCTCCGGGTCCTGGAGATGTACAGATCCTGGAGAGATGGGAGCTTGCAGCCGATCACCTTCTCAGCAGTGCGCACGACGCGCTGCAGCCTTAGTCTGTCCCTGGCAGTGGCTCCTGCGTACCACACGGTTATGGAGGTGGTGAGGATGGACTCGATGATGGCTGTGTAGAACTGCACTAACATCTTGGTGGGTAGCTTGAGCTTCCTCAGCTGCCGCAGGAAGAACATCCTCTGCTGGGCTTTTTTGATGAGTGAGCTGATGGTCAGCTCCCATTTGAGGTCCCTGGTGATGGTAGTGCCTAGGAAGCGGAAGGAATCAGCAGTGGTGATGGGAGAGCCTGAGAGGGTGAGGGGGGGCAGAGGAGTAGTGACTTTCCTGAAGTCTACAATCATCTCCACTGTCTTCAGAGCGTTCAGCTGCAGGTTGTTATTGCTGCACCAGGACGCCAGCTGGGCCACCTCTCTCCTGTAGGCGGACTCGTCGCCGTTGGAGATGAGCCCGATGAGGGTGGTGTCGTCCGCAAACTTGATCAACTTGACAGACTGGTGGCTGGAGGTGCAAGTAGGATGGGGTGCTTTCAGCATGTCCTGCATAGAGTTGGACTCAGATTCCAGCAGTGATGAAAGCTTAGCCACCATCCTCCTCTCTCCTATCTCCTCCACTGGGTAAGATGGTGCTCCAGAACAAAGCTGGCTTTTTTGATCAGCCTGTTCAGTCTCTTCCTGTCGGCTGCCATGAAGCCGCTGCCCCAGCAGACCACTCCAAATGTGATGGCTGATGCCATCACCGAATCATAGAAAGTCTTCAGGAGCGCCCTTTACACTCCAAAGGACCTGAGTCTCCTCAGGAGGTACAGCCTGCGCTGCCCTTTCTTGTAGAGCGTGTTGGTGTTGTGTGACCAGTCCAGTATATTGTTCAGGAGAACACCCAGGTACTTGTAAGATGTCACCATCTCAGTGTCTGCTCCCTGGATGTCTACTGGTGTTGTGGGGGGTTGTCCTCACCTGCGGCAGTACACCACCAGTTCCTTGGTTTTCCCCGCATTAATATGGAGGCAGTTCCTCAGGCATCAGTCCACAAAGTCCCGGATAAGTCCTTTGTACGCTGAGTCATCCCCATCAGAGATGAGGCCAATGATTGCAGAGGTATCAGAGAACCTTTGTAGATGGCAGTGTGGTGTGTTGTGTGAAAAGTTGGCAGTATAGAGGGTGAACAGGAAGAGGGCCAGAACTGTTCCCTTGGGGGCCCCTGTACAGTAGACGATGGGGTCAGACACTCAGTCCTGTGTTCTCACACACTGTGGTCGGTTTGTGAGGTAGTCCAAGATCCACAATGACAGGTGCTGCTCCACCCCTACACACAGCAGCTTGTCCCTCAGGATCACTGGTTGGATGGTGTTGAAAGCACTGGAGAAATCAAAGAACATGATCCTCACAGTGCTCCCAGGCTTCTCCAGGTGGGACAGGGAATGATCACTGCATCCTCCATCCTGATGCCATGCTGGCAGGAAAACTGAAGTGGGTCCATCGCTGGTCCCAACAGGGTGCAGAGGTAGGCGAGGAGCAGCCTCTCCAGGGTTTTCATCAGGTGTGATGTGAGGGCCACTGGTCTGTAGCTGTTCAGGCCCTTCAGGTATGGAGTCTTTGGTACGGGTACCACACAGGATGTTTTGCAGAAAAACCTCGCCCCTGATTTTGACCTCCTGGTCAGAGATCACCCAAATTCAAACTTGTTCAAGATTTTTCATAGATATAACTATGGAATTGATTTGAGAAACCCACATAATTTCTTTCTCTTATTATCTGGTGAATAAATAAAATGCAGAGTCAAAGATGCTTTTTCAGATTTGGCCTTAGACATTCTTACGGTCCCAATCCACATACTGTATGTTTGTTAAAAACAAACAAATGAGAAGTTAGTCCAGAATGAAATGCAATATATTATCAATTGTGGATTATGGGATGAGCTGTTACTACGGACATCTAGTGAGGTTACTAGAATTCACAGACAATTGGTTGGGTTGTTGGCTAACTCACAAGCTAAGCTAGCTGCACCATAGCTATGTAAGCTCTGAGGCTCAGTGGCAAGTTTCTCTCTTGCTCCAAGGAAAGGGTGTGCCTCGCTAAGTCTGATCCAGGTCTGTTAAGGTATGACAAGATGACTCCACGGACGAGAACAGTCATTCTAAGTGAAGCGTTTCTGGCAGCTCTGTAGTAACAGTTTCTGTGGGAGAGGAGAACTCCTGTGCAGGTGGACTCTTGTTTTTTGTTTTTTTGTTTTTTTTTTTACTTTACAGACCATAAAATGTCACAAAAATGCTAGCTGTCTGTAGTAGAACTGTTTCTGGATACGAAGAACAGCAACACCTTGCTCGCTTTGTTTGTCAGCTTTAGAATGGCGGTGTGGGGTGACCTCAGCAGCGCAGAGACCGATTCACAGAGAGCAGAATCCAGCAATTAAATCAAGAAGCTCTTAAATAACAGGGAGGCCTAATGTATTGTTGCAGCATCCATTTTCTATATTGATATTGCTCTACTGAACTTGGTACACCATGTCTAATGCCGCTGCCGCCGCTCAGCCAGGCTGGATCATATTACTGCAGGCTAATTATCAGAGCTGTACGACTGCTCCCTCCAAACCATATTTGGCCCCGATTTCTTTGTGCTGCCCAGACGATATCATTTAAGAGAAAAACACTCAAGGTTGTTGGCATCGTTACTGCTGACTCTACTCTTATCACAGATCTTATGATTAGTCAAGTCTTCCCATTGTGGACACCCCAATCCACGGGTCCCGTCATGTCCCAGGCTGTCCGTCGAACCCCTTGCCACTTCCTCCTGGTCCCCAGAGGTCCTTGCCCCCCTCCCGCCCCGCCACCTCTTTCCCAGGCCTCCCCCTCCCTGCTCCTCTGTCCCCAGAGCGCTGCAGGGCTGGCATTCACCCAGAGTCCCTCCATTTCCTCCACATCTGATATAATCAGGACAGAAAAGAGCTGAGAACATTCTTTTCCCATGATTCTTAAGTGGCACCGGGGGCACTCTGGACCCCGCTCTCGGCGGGTCGGCCGGCCCACTGGCTGACTGGCTAGCTCTGAAATAAATAAATAAATGTAGAAAAAAAGGAGACTTGAAGTGCATAACTTAGCTAGATTAGCTGGTGGCCCCCACTCTCAGCTCGCACCAAAGAAAAACACTTATCTGTGATTTCAGCACTGGGGCCGCTTCCAGATGTCATCTGCAAGAAATAAGGGCAGGAAAAAGCTTAATGTAGCACATCTTTCTTCTGAGGCTGCAGCCGCATTATCCAGAAAAAGATCAGTGCCTGCTCTTTGTTTCTGTTTTCCTGCTCTTATTTCACCGCAGCGCAGCCACACAATGGTTTACGGTGTACACACAGTGGGCTTTCAGAAAGGCTGCCCTTCACTCACTCGCACCTCAATTCAAACAGCGCTGTCATATCCATCACATCTTCTACCGGCGACATTTTCGGGCTGCACAATGACGCCTCGGCAAAAGGACTCAGTTCAGCCTCCTGTAACGGCAACATTTGTCTCATCAAACATTGGATGGAGTGCGGGGTGACAATCTGAGCCCATCGCTGCTCGAGATTTCTGTTCAAATATACTGAGTGTTTTCGGAGAGTACACTGGAAGTTTAGAAGAACACAAACTATGAAGGACTGATGCAATTTAACATTTGGAAGCTTTGAGTTTAATACAGGGATTAGTCATCTCTACAGAAAGAGACTTTCTGGGAATGACAGACTGCCAGAGGGGCCCTTTGGGTGCCCTTCTGATGGAAAAGCCTGCTGTTATGAAGTGACCTCCATGTGGCCCCTTCATGATTGTCTTAATGGGTGCCTTTACCAGTTAAGAACAAGAGTTCAATACCCCACACCTCTGTCTTTCTTTGAAGATCCCAACATCTTAAAGAAGGAGAGCAGCTGTCAACTTTTCCACGTAATTACTGGGGCAGAACTAAATTATGATGATCCTATCATCCATGAATATAAAAAAAAGAACTCTTTTATACACCATCTGGAATTCAAGAAGACACTTTCGTTAGTCGATACAAGTAGTTTCTGTTAAAGTGAAATATGCATAACAAGATATTATGTAAAATTATTAACTGAGGTAAAAATATAACGTGATGTCAGGAGCTATAGCTCCTGCAATAATCATGCAATCAGATGCAAACTGTAATATGTGAATCATCAATGTATATCATGCTCTAGTACCACGTTTCAAAACATTTGGAATACAACTGTAGGAGAAGTTGATTTCACAAGACAGTTACTGTCTATTGACTGAGGTTAAACAGGACATAAGTCAGGGGCTATAACTCCAGCACAAATCATCCGATCAGAGCCAAATTGCAATATGTACGTCATCAGTGTATATCAAACCCTGGTGCCAAGTTTCAAAACATTTGGAACAACTGTAGGAGGAATTGATTTTACAAAACAGGTTCCTTTGGTGGGATAGAAGTATGGAAGGACATACTGTATTTCCTCGATGATCCAAGTGAGAATAAAAAAAAACATTGGGTGCAGAGCAGTTCATCGTGCTGCTGCTGATGAGAACACATGGTGAAACGGCCAATTTCATCATGTCCCTGTAATGGTGAACTGACAGCCTAAGTTTTCATTACCATTAAAGCCCCATAAAATTTTTAGATACTAATCTGGCCATAAATTGTGCAGTGGGTGGGTTTTTGCCCTTTATTGAATAGACACACTCTGGAGTTGGAGAGGGAAAGACACACTGGACAGCTCACCCAGGTTGGGGCTTGAACCCTCACTGCCTGATTGAACAGCATGCTCTTTGCAGATCGGCCTGTGCAACTGACCTCGAGGACATAGGATGCTCACAGTGGATCCTTTTTCTTATCAGTTACTTTTATTTTTTTTTAGCCCATGAAGACGTCTGCTTCTTAGATATATACTATATCTCAGAACTGTTAAATTTTATTTCTCAATGAGAAAGTGGTTTTTGGGGAGCAATTAGTTACTTTTACTTACAGTAAGTAAATGTACTCTGGTAGCTTTTTCATGAAATTGTGCTTTTCCTGAGAAGTTTTGTTGCAGGAAAACCCATAGTTTTACTCAAGTATGTTTGGTCTCACTCGATGAGTGAGTTTTGATTTCACTGATTTAAAATGAGTTTGACTCATCTTTTTCTCATCACATTTGAAATCATTCAATAATGATCATTGATATTCTGGCTCAAGAAATGTTTGTTTCTATATATCATGTGTATTATATTAGAGGGCGCATGTTGCCTGTTTATATTTCACTCTACACTTCGAAAAGAAGAACCTCAAAAATTGTGTAAATGTACAGTAAAAAAGTTGCAAATGTACAAGAAGTTTTATAATCACGAAAAAGTCGCAATTGGAAAGTTGTCTGCCAGTGTGATCGGAGTGGTGGTGGCCCAGCGGTAGAGCAGCCACCCCACAGCTGGAGGGTTGTGGGGTCACATCAAAGACCATATAAAAATAATACTTTCCAACTTCTAGCTTGGTGCTCAGCATAACTACTTAAACTAGCTGTGTTTCCCAGGGTCATAGAAAAGGAGCTAGGCACCGTTCCTATACGCCATATGGTGTCCCACATGCTGTGGAAGGGAATTAACTAATTAACGAACTCTCAATGTGGAAACCGGCAGAAAAAATAGACTTTCCGAAGGGAGCCAGTGGATTACAGGCAAAAGAGCTGCATACGAACCCTGGAACCACAGTTTGTAGACCTCTGGTTTAGAATGGTGGTCCAGACTGGGACATGGGCATTGGTGATTGAAGAGGTGCCAGACTCCAACAATAACAAATAAAATCAGGTCAAAATTAGATTCAAAGCGATGAGGAAGTGAGTTTGGGGATGGTGGTGGGGTGCTATGTCCGACTCGTTGGGAGATGGGTGGTGGGGGGTGGAGATGAGCCCTTACTTCCTGGGCTGGAGGCCAGGATGAACCCACTGGAGCTCTGATGTACAACAGAGAGGATTAGCAGTTGCAGCACTGTCAATAAAACATAACGTTATGTACTTCCTACCTTTTCTTTTTTTTTCATTAGCAGAGGTATGAGGAGGGATTATGCTATTGTCTGACGTGATTTGGGTTCCCGGGAACAATATTTGCACAATATTATTCGGCATTGTCTTGGAAACAAAAAAGCACCGGGAGTTTTCGGAATAATTCGCTTTATCGGAAATTGGAAAATGTATGCGTCCACAATGCCCAGATGCGGCTCTTTAATCCCCCGTTCTTCCCACAATCAGCGGCGAAGTGAAGGGGAGTTCTGATTAAGTGAATTTAGACTCTGGCAGACGGCGCAGACAGTCAGTCAGGGGAGGAAGGGAGTTCCTGGTTGGCCCTGAACAACAAAAAAGAAGAAACAAAGAAAAGCAACAACAACAGGAGTCCTCGGTATGTTTGTGTGGATCCAGATTAGGAGCGGCGTTTACTCACCTCCTCCCTTTGATTCCGTCCATCACAAAAGTGATCCTCGCTCCAAACGCAGGGGGATGTGATCGCTCATTTAGCAAAGCAGACAGATAGACAGACGGCATAGCGGGAGATGTTTGTGAGTCCGTCCAAATGGGCCCTGATAAATGGATGCAGGCTTAGTGTCTAGTCCCAGGAGGGAATGAGTGGTGCCTTTCACACAAGCAGGTGTCGTTCTCAGGAAAAACAAAATGACATGCTACTGAAGTCAGTTAAAGATTATTAAAGGGAATTAAAAATCAAATGACAGTTTACAAGCAGTTAAGTAATTTTTATACATCAAAAGGATTTACAACGTGGAGTTTGCATGTTCTCCCCGTGTCTGTGTGGGTTTACTCCGGGATTTCTCCGGTTTCCTCCCACACGCCAAAAACATGCAAGTTCGGTTAATTGGCATCAAAACTGGGGATTCTAAATTGTCCTTAGGTATGAATGTGCGAGTGAATAGTTGTCTGTCTTTTTGTGTTGGCCCTGCGATTGACTGGTGATCTGTCCAGGGTGTACCCTGCCTCTCGCCCAAAGATGCTGGGATAGGCTCCAGCCCCCCCACGACCCGAAAAGGATAAAGCAGAAGAAGATGGATGGATGGATGGACTACAAAACTGAATGTGACTTAAAGTTAAAGTTTTCAACAAAAAAGTAGCCAATTCCATTTGAGAAATTTAGAAAAAAAAGTTTTAAAAAATTATTCATGAACATATTTGGACAAAGCAATTTGACTGGACAATAGGGATTCCATAATCACACTTGGACACATCATGGACATGAAAGGTAAGCTGGGACACGATTTTTTCCACTTGTCCCATAAATGTGGTTAATATAGTTTTATTTCACATAAATCTTAAATCTTAAACACATACAGATTATTTCTGTAAATAAATTATTTGATCATACCTAAAAGTTTTTAGGTACATAATTACCATATTGCATCATATTGACTTGACAGTTACAACTGAAACAACTTGCCCCATCATTCCCGGCATACCCTATCACCTGCTTCAGTGGTGTAAATAATACTAAATAATAATGATTACAGTAAATGAAGGTGTTTTCTTCCACAGTGAGATAATGATTAGCCCAATTAGCTTTTTAATATTAACTTGAGCTCGCCCAAACTTTAAATTAAAGCCTTACAGCATGCCATTTGTGAATTTTTGATAAAGCTAAGGAAGACTCTTTATTTCATCTGAGGATGGCCATAAGAAGGCAGCAAAAAGAATGTGGACATACTGATCGAGCACAAACTAGCTAGCAGGCTGCTCGACAAAAGAAGGTGGACCATAAAATTCTCGAAAAGTATATAAACAATCAACGGTGGACAGGTGCAAATTTCATTCAAAATATCTGAAAGATATGTTCTATATCACACACAGTGTTTGTGCTAGTTAGCAACATCCAAGAGTAGCAGTTGGGATCTTCATGTTTTGTGAAGTGACACTAGCCTTGGGGAAACAATAAAACATTAAAACAAATCATAATCATTCATCATTAATTATTATTACGTCAAACAGGTTCATTTTGTCTTCTTTCAATTATTTTTCCTTTTATTTTTTTTTTTTCCTTTGAAAGACAAAAGTAAAATAGAAAGATGTCTTTACCTTCTTTACATGTTTCAACTGCACTGCAGCCTTCATCAGAAGAGTCAGCTGATTGCTGCCAGGTGACATTTATCAGCTGATTTTCGTAGGCGGGGCCAGCTCAGCAGATCTGTCAGATCCACCGAGCCGGCCCCGCCTCCCGCCGTCAGATGGTCTCTGGAGAATGTGGTCCCAGGTGTGAGAAAGCATAAAGGCCCCCTCATCTCGGTTCATGGTGTCTTTTCCCCGCTTTCTGATCTCTATTGCCTCCTTGATCCAACGTTTGTGTCTGTTGC
Source organism: Pholidichthys leucotaenia (assembly GCA_020510985.1). Lineage (NCBI taxonomy): Eukaryota > Metazoa > Chordata > Actinopteri > Cichliformes > Pholidichthyidae > Pholidichthys > Pholidichthys leucotaenia. Next base: position 98,226,933 of record CM035841.1, on the reverse strand, counting down.
TCTCCGATCCAATAATTTTTGTGTTGTCCCAGTCCATGATGTGATTATTTCTTTTGCAGTGGTCCGATATAGCTGATTTTAATGTTTCTTGTTCTGCTTTTTCTTTTTGTGATCTTGTGAGTCGTCCTTGCGTTTCCTTCTCACATTCCTTTTGGTGTTCTTTTTTTCTTGTGGTGAATAATCTTCCGGTTTCTCCAATGTAGGTTTTGTTACATGATCTGCATGATATTTCATATAATACATTGCATTTATTGTCTTGTTCTATTCTGTCCTTGGGGTGTACTAATAACTGTCTTAATTTTTTGTGTGGTTTGACTGCTGTGTTTATTTTGTATTTTTTCATGATCCTTTGAATTGGTTCCGTGATCCCTCGTATGTATGGTATAGTTATGGTTTCCTTGTTTTTGATTTCAGCTTTTGTTCTGTGTCTTGTGTCCTGTTTATTTTCTTTGTTTTTGACTTGCTGTTTCCCTTTGTTTATGGCCCATACTGGATATTGGCAGCGTATAAGTGCATGTTTTATGTGGTTTTCCTCTTCCTGTCTGTCTTCTTGTTCCGTGATGATGGTGGCTCGTTCATATAATGTCCTGACGACTGATAGCTTGTGTGCTGTGGGGTGTTCCGATGTCCAAAGTAGGTATTGATCTGTGTGGGTTGGTTTCCTGTAGACTGTGATTTTTATGCTGCCGTCCTCGTTGTGGTGGATTTTCATGTCCAGAAAGGCTATGGTGCCATTTTCCTCCTCTTCGTGTGTGAATTTTATGTTCCCCGTACTGTCTGTACTGTTCAGATGGTCAGTGAGTTCTTGTGTATGTCCTTTCCTTATTTTTTCCAGAATGTCATCTACGTATCTCTTCCAAAGGGTGGATTTGCATATTGTGGGTGCTGTGTTGATGGCTTTATTTTCCAGATCCTCCATAAAAAAACTGCTCATGATGGCTGATAGTGGGTCTCCCATTGCAAATCCTTCTTTTTGTTTGTAGATTTTTCCTCTGAATTGAAAATAAGTGGATTTTGCAACAAACTGTAGTAATTTGGATATGTCATGGACTGTGAGGTTGGTGCGTCTTTTTAGGGTACTGTCCTTGTTGAGGCGTTCTTGCACTATATGTAGTGTGACGTCAATAGGAGTCTTTGTGAATAAAGAGATGACGTCATGTGAGATGAGGATCTCGTCTGATTCTATTTTTATGTCTTTGAGTTCTTGTGCCAGCTCTTTTGAATTTTTACAGTGAAAGTCTGATAGTCCAAGGAGGGGTTTGATGATTTCAGCTAGGGCTTTTGATAAGTTGTATGTGACTGATCCAATGCTGTCTATTATTGGCCGCAGTGGGATATCCTTTTTATGTATTTTCGGTGTTCCATAAATCCGAGGGGTGATGCTGGCTGTGGGGATCAGGTGATCATATGCGTCCTTTGTGATTTTATTGCTTTCTAATAGAGGTTTTAGAAGGGCTTTGAGCATTTTTTTCTTTTCTTCTGTCGGGTTTGTTTTAATGATTTCGTATGTGTTACTGTCTGCCAACATGGTTTCCATCTGTTTTTCGTATGTTTCCGTGTCCAAAATTACTGTTGTTCTGCCTTTATCTGCTGGGAGTATTGTGATCGTTTTATCTGTCTTGAGTGAGTTTAATGCTTTTTCTTCTTTTCTTGTAACGTTGCTTTGTGGTAATTTGGCCGTTTTGAGGATTCCTGCGACTGCGTTCCGGAGTGCTGCTTTTTCTCCTTGGTCCTGGATTTTTTCACATGACAGTTCTGTTGCGAGGATGTATTCTTCATGGGGGATTCTGGCTGGTGTGATGGCGAAGTTCAGTCCTCTGTTCAGCACTGTTTTCTCCGTGTCCGTGAGTGTGCGTTGTGATATGTTTTTGACCCACTTATCGTTCTTTTCCGTGTGTGTTTGTCTTCGTCCGTTCTTTCTTTCTGTGAGTTTTTTTAATTTTTTCAATTGGCGGTTTTTCGTTGTGATGAATTCTTGTTCGTGTGCGTGTTTCAGTTGTGCTTTTATCTGCTCCTGCGTTTTCTGGTCCGTCGGGTAGCGTTGCTTAAACATGTCCGTTTCCTCTTTGATTTGGTTGTTTATTTTGTCTACTTTATTTGCCGTTATTCTTATACGTTCTTTTATAAGGTCTTTCCGTGCTTTGTTGATGATTTTTTCTGCGTTCTTGGTCGGGATTGGATTTCTTATATTGAGGCTTTGGGGTGTGACCTCCTCATCTCTGCAACGGAGGTTGAATCGTAGGTGGTTTCTGAAGCGTGCCCGTGTTTTCTCCAATTTCTCCAGCCGGCGGAAGTCTTTAATGCAGACTTGTCCATAACTTCCACGTAATACGTCAAACAGGTTCATTTTGTCAAACAAACAGCAAGTCAAAAACAAAGAAAATAAACAGGACACAAGACACAGAACAAAAGCTGAAATCAAAAACAAGGAAACCATAACTATACCATACATACGAGGGATCACGGAACCAATTCAAAGGATCATGAAAAAATACAAAATAAACACAGCAGTCAAACCACACAAAAAATTAAGACAGTTATTAGTACACCCCAAGGACAGAATAGAACAAGACAATAAATGCAATGTATTATATGAAATATCATGCAGATCATGTAACAAAACCTACATTGGAGAAACCGGAAGATTATTCACCACAAGAAAAAAAGAACACCAAAAGGAATGTGAGAAGGAAACGCAAGGACGACTCACAAGATCACAAAAAGAAAAAGCAGAACAAGAAACATTAAAATCAGCTATATCGGACCACTGCAAAAGAAATAATCACATCATGGACTGGGACAACACAAAAATTATTGGATCGGAGAGCAACAGACACAAACGTTGGATCAAGGAGGCAATAGAGATCAGAAAGCGGGGAAAAGACACCATGAACCGAGATGAGGGGGCCTTTATGCTTTCTCACACCTGGGACCACATTCTCCAGAGACCATCTGACGGCGGGAGGCGGGGCCGGCTCGGTGGATCTGACAGATCTGCTGAGCTGGCCCCGCCTACGAAAATCAGCTGATAAATGTCACCTGGCAGCAATCAGCTGACTCTTCTGATGAAGGCTGCAGTGCAGTTGAAACATGTAAAGAAGGTAAAGACATCTTTCTATTTTACTTTTGTCTTTCAAAGGAAAAAAAAAAAATAAAAGGAAAATTAATTATTATTGACTTATAAATTTGTGGAACTGCTGTGTAAAAGCAATAATATTGTTGAGGTTGAGGTATTGTGCAAATCGTTCCCGAGCATTGGGCCTACGAACGCCATGTTGATGGGAATGCCAAGGGAATCAATAAAATACTTGCAATTTAAGTGTTTTAACTGTACTGGTTTGAAGTATACAGTTCTGATGCATGCCAGTTTGTCTACACCCTCGATGAGTATTTTCTTATCACATTATACATCCTTTCCCTTATGCCAGATTATTCGAACTTGTATAAAAGTTTTGGTAGCTTGACGCTGTATAGCATTAACTACTTAAGACTCCTTGTTGGTGGGGTGTCCAATCAAAAAACAACCTTAGGACAGACACCTGACAACAAAAACAAAAACAAAAAAGGCAAAGTTGGTCATGCATGGGATGAATGAAACTAAACTGGAGACATCAGAAGTATTGCAAAATATTCAACAAAATGTATGAACAAAGGAAACCATTTAAAACTGCTGCTTTGCAGAAACGACTAAGGTACAGTACACCCTGGTTTGGCTGCACAAAACCGATGACAATGATAAGGTTTCAAGTCTCAAATTTTTGTGTCATATCCAATGGCAAGTTGACATCCATCAAAAACAAACTACATGCGTCAGTGTTTATCTTGCTAAACCATGTTTTGGCACATTACAAAAGCAATGTTACAAAAGAATGCATTTCATCTTCAATTTCCTGTCGGTCACATCCAGTACAAAGGCTGTTTTGCTGCTTGTTTCCATATGGTGAGCCAACACTCAAGTTCTCAGATAAGTGCACAAAGATCTCTTTCTTTTAGACAAATTAAATTTGACATCATTCTCTTAACCACATTCCTCTTTAAGTAAATTATATGTTCTAAGTTTTGGGTTGGGCCAGATGCTGCTTATTTTCATATTCTTGAAAGGGAACCTCTTTATTTAATTCAACATTAACATTTTCTTTCAAAGTCCTTTTTTTTCTGTGCACATCCTAGTTTTTGGCATAAGTTTTTAAGGTGCTTTACCAAGGAACCAGTGCACATTCAAGAGAAGCAGTTTCTTCTCTAAAGTGCCATGGTGGTGAGTCACAGAGTCCAGTTCAGGTGGTTTAGAAGATCTTTTTTTCTGGTCACACCACAAACAGATCCAAGACTATCTGAAGCAGTTATGGCTGTTCCCTCCATGGATGGAAAGGGAGGTCTGGACATCTCTGATTGACTATCTCCTACACAGCCTGGCAAAATGTATGAATGAGTCCAGCTTCCAATGATTTCGATGAGAGTGGCGGGCCATTCCTCCACCATGGGAGGTGGGTTTAGCCTGGTGGAACCTGCGGATGACAGCTGAAATTTTTCAAATCAAATGCTGCAGCAATGAAAAACCAGATGTTGATATTCTGACCAAACTGTGCCATTAATAATCTGAAATACCTTCTGAAATGTATACAACTCCCAAAATTACAAAACACTTTTGCGTTCTATAATATCTGCTTACCTTGAGTTCTCTTAGCAATTGTTTCTCTGCGCTGCTGTCATCCATCCTTTGGCACAGGAATTCTATATAGTGGTATGACCCTCATCTTCTACTTCTGATTTCATTTTTTTTTTTTTTTTTAAGAAAATGTGGTTATTTTAAGTAAAATTGTCTGCAATCAGAAAAAGAAAATTTTGCCTCTAAAGATTTCTTAAAAAGAGTAAAATAGATGGCAAGTTTGCAGAATAGAACTGAAGGCATTTACACGGCACTGAGTGGCAAAAATAAGTGGCAGTCTTAACCACACACAGTATTCAGTAACAGCAGTACACGAAGTGTGTGCCAGTTAATGATATAACATTTGTGAACGATTCATTCAAATGTACCACTTCTAATGGGTTACATACCATCACCACCATACTGAATCACTTATTAAAAAGCTGGATTCAACTGTGTCCTGCATCTACAGCATCTAGATCTCATACACTTCATTGATTGATTAGACCTGGAGCTGCTTTTATTGGACAACTGATCCACCTAAGGCTTGCCCCTCAAAAACCAAAAAAAACAGAACTGAAATTGTCAAAAACGACTCAGTAGCCTATCACATGTGGCACTAGATCAGACATGTATCTGCTACATGATCATATCATCTGAGATAGGAATTCATGTAACTTTTTACCTCTGTGCATGCATTGGACACGGACATCATCACTTCTCTCCATTGTTAGCAACTGGGTTAGCAGCATTTCAAGGCCCTGTCACACTTTGACGATTTAGGCAGCGTTTAACGACGTATCAAAATTTCTCTAAAACACTGGCATATGGCCAAAATTTTCAATTTTGGGCATACGCATCACATATCCATAACGAGTTGGACATATACATAATGTATTAGTAACTTATATAGAACGTTTTGATAAGTTATACCAATGAATGCTTAGCGTGTTGCTGGTGTTCACAACTTATGCCCAATGATAGTCTAACTTATGCATAACTTATGCATATCTTACACTAATTTATGGATAGCGCAGTCATGCCAAACTGTCATCATCATCCTGATCCATGAATCCTAAGTGTGCATGAAGGCTCCATCATCTCAATTGAAACAAGATGATTCTCCCCTCTAAAGACCATCGCACAGCGGGGGGCGTGACCAGCCTGGCAGATCTGTCAAATCTGTCAGCTCGGTCACACCTAGGGAAAGGATAAAACAGTTGATGTGACATGTCAATGAATGTCAGATGACAGTCAAAACATGTCAAGGTATGAAATGTCTCTTTACTTTATTTGCCAAGAAGAACAAGAACAGTTTGACATCATGGCATCTTGATGGTTTCCTCCTGTGAACAAGCGCTGCCAGTACACTATTATGCAGTAGCTTTTAGTTAGAAACATGTTCAGTAAGTTACACATAGGTTCAAAGCACATTACTCATAGGTTAGAAATAAATTTTGGGTGCGCTAGACATTATCACAGTGTATTTCAACTTATGAGTAACTTATAAGTAACGTGTGTAAATGATCGCATAACTTATAACGCAAAACTAGATACGTTGAAAAATTTTGTACATGCACAAAATTTTTCAGTGACCTAGCCATACTATGACACATACCAGCATGCTTCAGTGTGCTCTTAACTTATACAAACCTAATATAACTTATTAGATGAACGCCCGCATATTCACTTTTTTTTTTTTTTTTTTTTTTTACACATCAGTATATGCTGCCTAAATCGCCAAGGTGTGACAGGGGCTTCAGATATTTCATCTTACTTGTGGAGACCACTCCCACAACTTTCATCAGCCATTTGGAACAGAAATTCTTCTTCTTTTCGATTTGATTGGTGGTTGGCAACCAGCCCACAGGTGCATTATTGCCACTGACTTGATTATCATCACTCTATATCTTTGTATAAGGAGTTCTTATAAGAAGTTCTGAACAACTCCTTATGTGTGAAAAAATCATCTGTCTTGGCCATAGCCAGATTGCTGCTATGTTAATGTTAGGAAGGGTTGTCAACATGTGAATGTATCATGAGGCTTTAGGCCCAGTGTTTCTAAATTCCTTTGGCTCCATTCCCTTTATGAATGTTTAACATGAAGCGCCACCATCGGCTAATTATGAGCTACTGTCCAGATTCATCACAGTTACACAAAGGTGCCCTGTCTTAAACGGAGAAGTGGGGGCCATAAATGTTGTAGATACTAACAGCTGGATGAGTGTGATGCAGATGAACCTCAACCTGTCCCTATAGCTTTTTTTTTTTTTTTTTTTTTTAAATAAGTGGACCTCCCGGGAGCATTAATATTTTATAGATGGAGCAGTTTAGTGTTAGCCTGTGAGGACTTTAATGAGGTACAAAGCTTAATTGGTGGGCTGCCACTAGAGGCTCGTAAACAACGCGGCCATAAAAGTGATAACGTCTGAGGACAAATGAACAAAGAAAGTGAATGGGTAATGAGGACAGGATATAGCGAGCATCAGACCAGAAAACATTTCTTCTGCAATTAAAACATTGCACAATAGTCCCCGAGGTAACACTACCAGCCTATGAGTTTTTTTTATGCTAAATATTAGCATGGAGGCTGCAGCACTATAGGAATTAGGGAATCAGCAACTTAACAATGGCCCATTCTTCCTTACAGAACTGCTTCAACTCAGCCATATTTGTCAGATGTCTGGTGTGAATGGCTCTCTTGAGGGAATTCCACAACATCTCTATTGGATTCAGGTCTGCACTCTGTCTGGGCTGCTCCAAAAGCTGGATTTTCTTTTTTTAAAGCCATCCTGCAGATTTACTTTGATGTTTAGGGTGATTGTCCTGCTGCATCACCCAACAGCTACTGAACTTCAGCTGTGGACAGCCACCCTGTCACTATTCTGTAAGATACCCCAAAAAACTTGAGAATTCATTTCTTGGCAAAGAGTCTATGCCCAAAGGCAGCAAAGAAGCCTCAAATCATGATGCACCCTCCACTGTTACTTCATAGTTGGAATTATGTTTTCATGATGGAATGTGGTTCCCTTTTCACACCATACGTAACGCTCTGTGTTCTTTCTGAACAATTCAAACGTAGTTTCATCAGTCCACAAAACATTTTCCCATAGTTCGGAACCTGGAATAAATTTGAGGTACCCTCCATTCAAAATTTCTTTCATTAAATTGACACTGTCAAAAAGGAGTACCATGATGCAATTTCTCACGGAAGGGAGGTTGTAAATAAATCCGAGTTTGGTGTCTACGGACTCGGGAGGCTTCTGTGATCGCAATGAGATCATCTGCAAGTAGACAGTTCACTCAGTTTTTGAGTTATAATTTTTCAAAATTTGCATTTATTTTTGTAATACGGCCAAAATCCACCAGATGAAAATACGGGTATTGCCACTGTCCTCCATGGGAGGATATTCCGTTGGACAACTTGGTGTATGGCAAATAGACACGTGCCTTCACCTGCATTATGGAGTGTCAAGGTGCTCTTTGGCAAACTTCAGGCGTAGGGTTAATTTTTTTTAAAGCATGGACACCAGACCTGTTCAATAATTTGCGTTAGATAGACTCGAGAACAGAGGTGTTGACTAGTTTTAGTGATTCCTTCAAGCCTGTAGCCCTTACTTTGTTGTTCTTTTTTACTTCATTACCAAATTCTGTGGTGTGCCTTTTGTCATCTCTGCTGGAGTCCGAGTCCCACCCTATACAGGACATACTGAACGCACTGAGGAGCTCATTTAGCAGTAGACTACATCATCCTAGGTGCGCAACCGAGAGGTTTCGCAGGTCCTTCCTACCTACGGCTATCAGACTGTATAACCTAAGCAGGGCTGCTCGCAGAGACAGCAAAAAAAAACGTGACAACCTATTAGTATTGAATGCTAAAGACGCAATAGACTTACACAATGGTCCCCTCCAGTATACAACTAAGACAATATCAGTCGCTACGGACGGTGACAATATGTATGGGTACATATTCATACTATGTAGGATAACTAAGTAGACGGTTATGCTGTTTATTCCATCTAGCTACAATGCTCCGCACTGTGTGTATATATATTTATATATTTATGTGTACATATGTATATTCGCTGCTCTTGTTTTTCTTGTCTTCTTGATTGTTGCTCTGAGTGCTGCTGTCCCTGTGCTGTTGCAATCCTGGAATTTTCTCATTGTGGGACTAATAAAGGCTTATCTTATCTTCTGAGTCAACTTGACTGGGCGGCCTCTTCTTGGGAGAGTAGTCGCAGTACTAAATCAACTTTATTTGTAGATAATGTGTCTAACTGTGGACCGGTGAATACCTATAGTCTTGGAGATTATTTTGTAACCCTTTCCACTTATGCAAATCAACAATTCTTTTCCGTAGATCTTCTGAGATCTTAATTTTTATTTTTTTTTGGAGGCATGGTTCACATCAGCAGATGCTTCTTGTGAAAGGCGAACTCTAAAAATCTGAGTGTTGTTTTTTTTTTATAAGCCAAAGCAGCTCTACACCTCGTTCTAATCTTGTTTCACTGATTGGTCTCCAGGTTTGCCAACTCCTGACTTCAGTTGAAGTCATTTGTAAAAGGGTTCATTTACTTTTTTCCACCAGCACTGTGAATGTTTGCAATAAAAACATGGAATATTATAATTGTTTTTGTTATATTCGGTCAAGAACATTGTCTATACTTGGGACTTACATGTAGGTTACATCACATTTTATGATCAATTAATGCGGAAATGTTCTCAATTATGGTTTTTCTTCTAAACTTGGGATTTTAAAAATCTCTGCAACCAACTTACTACTGTTTTTCTCTTAAAGCTACATTTTTTTTGTCATACACCTGCATTTTCTTATGAATTTAATGTTGTTTTTACATTCCCAGCCTCTCTGGCACATTTTAAACTTTTTTATTCTAAAATTTCTAAAAAATATCATTCCATAAAGTTGTTTCATTTTTCTTGCCAATTTGTCATTCATCAGTAAATTTGCAACTCCTCTTTTAAAATTTAATCAACTTTATTTATAAAGCACTTTAAAAGCAACACTCGCTACACGAAGTGCTGTACAGCAAGAGAACATAAAAACAAGGCGTTAACACAAGAAAAAAAAAAAAGTAAAATAAATAAAAATCCATTTCATTCAATAAAATCAATGTCTCATACTGGGTCGAAGGCCAGGGAGTAAAAATGTGTTTTAAGACATGTTTTAAAAATGGACAGTGAAGGTGCTTGTCTAATGTCCAGGGGTAAATCATTCCATAACCTGGGGGCCATGATCAAAAAGGCTCTGTCCCCTCTGAGCTTGCACCTTGCCTTTGGTACTTCCAAAAGCAGCTGTTCAGCTGACCTAAGGGACTGGGTGGGAGCGTAGGGATGCAGAAGCTCAGAGAGGTAAGGCGGAGCAAGACCATTCAAGGATTTAAAAACAAAAGAATTTTAAAATGAACTCTAAAATACACGGGCAGCCAGTGGAGTGAAGCTAAGATGGGTGTGATGTGATCTCTTCCACGTGTACCTGTTAAAAAACGAGCAGCGGCGTTTTGAACCAGCTGCAAATGGGAAAGAAAGAAATGACTGACTCCAGCGTAAAGTGCGTTACAGTAATCCAGCCGAGATGAAATAAAAGCATGGATTACTGTTTTCAAGTGTGGTCTAGAGAGAATGGGTTTTACTTTTGCTAAACGCCTTAGATGAAAGAAGCTGGATTTTACCACAAAACGAATCTGTGTCTAATTTAAAATCTTTGTCCATGATAAAACCAAGGTTCCTAGCTGTGGATTTAACATAAGGAGTAAGGGGGCCCAAGTATACAGGAAGGGACTCACAGGGGCGACTAGGTCCAAACACCATCACTTCGGTCTTCTTATCATTAAAATTTAGGAAGTTTAGGGCCATCTAAGACTTTATGTTTTCAATGCACGCCAGGAATGAGTTTACTGATGAGGCAGATTTTTGTTTTAGAGGGACATAAATCTGGCAGTCATCAGTATACAGGTGGAAAGAGATACAGTGATCCCTCACTTATCGCGGTTAATGGGTTCCAGAACCGACCGCGAAAAGTGAAAAACCGCGAAGTAGCGTCACCCCAATGACGTCATCCATAAATAATACGTACGTTCATTCTCTCACTCTCTCTCTCTCTCATATGATACGTGTGTGTGTGTGTACGTGTACATACATACATACGTAGATGTAAACAAAGTGTACATAAATATGTTTTTAGAACTCTTTTATTCTTATAACAAGATACGTAACTCAAGATGAAGATGATTTACTGCACAGGTTAATGAGAGCTTTACTGCTCCTCAGGTGACGCCTCATCGTGAGGTGCTGGAGGCGCAGGATCATCGAGGGCAGCTTCCGATAGAGCTGAAGCTGCAGGAGGCGGCGTAGTGGCTCGACGGGAAGACTATTTCGCACAAAATGGCACAAGAGAACAGCAAAAAGTTCCACGCGGCGAGACTAAGTAACACGAGCGATAAAAAGCAATGAATGCGGTCTTCCTTCCCTTCATGAGTGCTCGGCAGGGAGAGGAGGTGGGTGAAACGTCTCGGCCAATCAGCTTGCGGGGTGAAACGTCTCGGCCAATCAGCTTGCGAGATTTCCGAGCCGAGCCAACACAAGAATAGCGAACAGAGTTGTGCTGCTCTCCGTGTTGACACCTGATGGTCTAATGTAGTCTCCCTGCCTTCTGCTAGCGCCCGCCCATTATTTCTCAATTTTGAATTTTTGATGAATATTTTTGAAAAATCCGCGATGCACTGAGGGCGCGAAAGGTGAAGCGCGAAGTAGCGAGGGATCACTGTACCATGCTTTTTAAAAATGGAACCCAGTGGAAGTACTGTACGTGCAGAGAAAAAAGCATGGGCCCTAGAATTGACCCCTGTGGGACCCCGTAAGGCAGAGGAGCAGAAGAGGATTCAAACCCAGACATGCTACCTTTAAATGTCCTGTCTGACAGATAGGATCTAAACCAGTTGAGAGCAGTGCCACAAATGCCCACTACTGTAGGTGCTGCAAACGGGAAATTAAAACATGATGGTCCACTGCGTCAAAGGCAGCAGTTAAATCAAGCAGCACAAGAACAGCATATTCACCTGAATCACATGCCAAGAGAATGTTGTTAAAAACTCTTAACAAGGCTGTCTCTGTGCTATGAAGAGCTTAGAAACCAGATTGAAAAATCTCCAAAATACCGTGCTCATCCAGAAAACATTTCAGCTGCATATAGACAATTTTCTCTAAAATTTTTGAGAGAAATGGCAGCTTGGAAATAGGCCTAAAATTTGCCAACATGGTATGATCGAGACCAGGTTTCTTAATCAAGGGCTGTACTACTGCATGTTTAAAATTTGCAGGAACCACACCAGATGACAGGCTGCTGTTCAAAATGGTGAGAACTGACTGGCCTATCCTGGGAAGCACCTCTAAAAAGTCTAGGAGGGACAGCATCACAGGGAGACCCTGAGGGCTTAATGTGGCCAACCACATCCTCCAAAAATGACAGAGTCACGGGTTCAAACTGATCAAAAACAGCAGAACAAGGGACAGAGACAGAGGGATCAGAGGCAGGAGCTGAGATGAGAGCCCTGGTGGTGGCCACCTTATCAATAAAAAAGTTCATTAAATCATTGCATAACTCAGAGGAGGCTCCAAACAGTCAGTCTGTGGGGTATTAAGAACAGAGTCAATAGTGTTAAATAAAACACGTTGATTATGACAATGAGATAAAACAATGTTAGCAAAATATTTGCTTTTTTCCTGCTTGACAGTATTTTGATACTGACGCCAGCAGTCTTCTGAAATCTGCAGTGACACCTGCAGTTTGTCTTTCTTCCCTCTGCGTTCAGCTCTGCGGCACTTCTGTCTGACTGCACGAGTTCTGTCATTGAACCACGGCTCAGGTTTGGATCGTGGCTGCTTGGTTTTCAGTGGAGCCACAGAGTCCAAAATGGTTTGGCAGGAGGAGTGAAACCAGGAGCTGAGTTCCTCCGCAGATGAGATGGAGCCGGGAGGGACATAGAGGTGGTCAAAGGCAGCGGAGAACCGACCGGCAGTGGAAGGGTTAAAAATCCAGCAGCGCTGAGCAGGAGTGTGAGTTTTAGCTGCAGCGCGTGACAGATCAGTCTCAAATAATACAGGCATATGGTTGGACAATACAGTGTCACAGATTTCTAAATTAACAACAGACAGGCTATACGAGAGGACAAGATCTAACTTGTGTCCGTGCTTGTGTGTAGCACCACCAGCCACGGACTGCACCAGATTTAGACAATCAATGAGATTTAAAAAGTCTTTCACCAGCGGCTTATCAGGACAACACATATGTATGTTAAAATCGCCAACGATAAGAACACGATCATAATTTGTAACAATACCAGCCAAGAAAATGGTGAAGTCATTTAAGTCCTTATATTTGGGTGGTCTGTATATGACAGCACGCAGTACAGGGTTTATTCGACCCGCCTCAAAGAAAGTCAGTTCAAAGCTGGAGAATAGAGAAGGTAAAAAGCACTGCTTACATTTATAGTCATTTTTGTAAACTGTTGCCGTTCCTCCTCCTCGTCCTGTTGTCCGCGGGGAATTAAAATAGCAGTAACCTGGGGGTAAAACTTCAGACAGAGCAGAGAGTTCACCCACAGTCTGCCAGGTCTCCGCAGCGAAAAAGAAATCCAGTTCCCGGGAGCTGATGAAATCATTCAGGATGTAAGTTTTATTTGCCAGCGATCTGGCGTTTACCAGGCCAATCTGGGCTGGAGCTGCAGCTGGAGCTGGAGCCTGGGCCTCAGCAGAACAGGAAACGTGCCGCAGCGGTCTCAGGTGCCAGGGATTTACCCCATGCTGGCGGGGCCGGGGAGAGTAGCAGCGCCGGGGCTGGATCACCTCACCAAGGCCAGTCACAGGGACCAGGCAGGCATCAGCAGGATCCAGGGAACGCCAGGACACAGAAACCCAGGAACATAATCCGCCTGGAGTCCAGGGAACAGAGAAGAAATGTGCCAGGCGGGCCTTCAGTTTCACCAACGGACCGCTGCGTTTCCCACGGCGACGGTGAGGCCTCCGCCTCCGCCTCCGCCTTCGCTCGGAGAGAGGGGCTGAGGCCAGATACAGGTAAGGCGGGATATCTGACAAGAGCGGAGGCTTCCGTCCACCATAATCAGACGAAATAAGATCCTTGGCAGAAAGTCTAAGATCCAACAATATTTGGCGGTCGTACACAAGTAAGGACTTGATTTCTTGAATGCCAATGGTTAAAAACAGTAAAAAAACAAGCAAAGCTGTCAGAGACAGACGGTCAGCCCCATACACTGGCGCCATCTTGTCTCTTCTAAATTTAAGGAGTTTAATCATAAACACTTTTTTTCTTATTTTTTATTTGCATTTTTTCTCATTTTTAATTTTCTCATAATTACATAAATCATTCATTTTTCTTCTATACGTCTCCTGTTTTTTTTCACACAATATTCTACTTTTATCATAAAACTGTGGAGGAATAAGATCAGGCGAGATGCGACCAGCTGGAAGGTTGCAGAGTTTTATTTCCTCCAACATAATGAGACGCACATCGTAGCCCTGTGCGCTACTGTGCTGCTGAGGCATGTATAGTAAGCTCTTTTATAGATGTTATACAGACAGAGAGAATGCATGGCACATTAGCATATTGATATACATATCAGTCAATACATAACATTCGCATGACCAACTGGTGTCCGGATGTCCGCTCCCTCATCCAGGGGATGTATGCACAACAGTCCATTGTTCTGATTGCCCCCAGGGGCTCTCTGTCCGTATGCAAATTGTCCTCCATTTCCTCCAGCCCTGCTTAGCGTGAATTAGAGTCAATCTGCAGTGTGCTGGGTCACCACAAAACTACTATATTAGAAATGTAAAGTTTTGTTCTTACCTTTGAAGCTTTTCTCTTGTAATCAGCAGCTTTGTCTTTTTTTCACATTTTTATTAATTTCTCTGAGAATAATGCCTGACATATTGCATCAACGCTAGCCTGACTGCATGATCCAGTGTTGTGAACTTTAAAGAAAAGAGCAAACCGAACACATCAGCATGTTGAAACGTGTCTCTGACATCTCCAGACACATCCTGAACTGACTGGAAATTTGGTGTTAGAATCCATCAAACTCCCAATTATCAAAGTCACACAGATGAGCTGAGAGCAGAGCTGGTAGGCGGCGGCTGTCGGCTAATTGGTGGGATTACAGCGTTTGCTCATTATCACGTCTCAACACCGCCGATGGAGGAGAAGCCGTGCCATGGATGTTTGTTTTAATGCTGTGACAGGAAGTCGGTTGCTTTTCTGGAATCACACTCGAACATCACATTCAGTCAGGTTTCATTTTACATGCCTGCAGACTGGAGATGTTTTTTTAGGTCATTTTTCTGTTGCTTGTTAGCTTCTTCACACTTTACATCACCTGTCTGGCTGCACATCCCCCATCCTATTTGAGCTCAGAGAAACAGAAATAACTTTTCTCTATAGAGGCTGAAACATAAGAAGCTTCAGCTTGTAGTAAAGTTATGTGTTTGTGGGTTTTGACCTTCTCAAATGCTTTCTTTGGTCATATGACTACAGTAAAAATGGTCAGAAGCCATTTTGTTCTTGCAGATCTGTGCTCTATACGTCGCTGACAAATGCTTCGGTCTTCAGCTCCACCCATCACTGTGCTATTGGTTGTGATGAACCCTGTCCAGGGTTTCTCAGGCCCAGGCATTAGCTACAAAGCTAACAGTGCTTCTAGGGAGTTAGCTTTCCAAGGGCAAGTTACATTGTTATTATCTTTAAATTTCAATCACCCACCTGGTTCATTAATCCACAGTCAGTAATATATTGATATGTCAATAACAGCATTAGCTTGACTAGCCGGTCAGAGTAGGTCAGTCTAACTGTATTAGCACTCGCATCAGCGGGGAGACTAACTGGTAGGCTGCCTACCTCTAGCTTATTGATCCAGCCAGTTTTGATCTCACTTTTTTCTATTTCTATAAATTGATCATCTGCCAACACTGGACCATATACATTGTTCTTATGGTACGTGTCCATTGGATTTGTGGTTTTTCCAGTTCCCATTCATTGGGTATTAGAAATGCAATGAAAAAATTTTTGAGTCCAGTGCGGTGAAATCTGAGCTGTGGTGCGGCACGTAGTCCATGGTTCCCCCTACCTCTCATTTGCATAGAGGTGATTTTTTTTTCGTTTATGCAAATGAGGTCCGGACAGCTGGCATATATCGGCTGCAGTGATGTGTTGTTGAATATTTAAACCAGCCATTTATGATGTCAGATAACGACAGATTCATTAACTGCTACTACCGTTTCTAGCACGAAGTATTGTTAGAAACATTTCATTGGTTTGTTTAAAAGATAAGAGATTCGTAGTCAGTGTTGTCAGGGAGCTTCAATCCATGAAAGACCACTCAGGACCAGATCTGGGGACCAGTCTGTTGCAGTCTGTGTGTTCTTAGAAGCAAGACAAATAAGTCTTTCCCCTAGGACAGAGCTTTTTGACTATTGGTTTTCCCTAATTTAGCAATATTTGCATGAGAGGGAGTATCAATGAACATGGGTTTGATAATGATGTGGAGGGCGTTAGAGTATCACACCCGTAGTTAGTATATTCATGATGGCGTAACAACCTTGAGTTTAATATTGTTTTTATATAACAGTTCCCCTAGCACAATTTATGACATGACAACAATACTGGACAAAATATTATGATTTGTTTGTTTAACTAGTTATTTTGAACAGCTGAGGAAAAAAAAAGTCCCTTCTAAATGTAGCCAGTAACTGCTGCTAAACATCTCATTCAGCTTGAAGACATCTATTGCTGTTTCACACACATGCAAACAAATTAAATATTGTCAAGTGCAAAAGTCAGTCCCTCCAGAATTTCATTGGATTTTTTTGTTTTGTTTTGTTTTGATTGTTGCAGTAAGTTGTGGGGCTGTCCTTGGGGATTTGCCTGAATCAGGCGTTGGTCCAAGTCCAGACCGGAGATTCACAGCTTTAAAACTCATTGACAAGATGTAGTACAGTGATCCCTCGCTACTTCGCGCTTCACCTTTCGCGCCCTCAGTGCATCGCGGATTTTTCGAAAATATTCATCAAAAATTCAAAATTGAGAAAAAATGGGCGGGCGCTAGCAGAAGGCAGGGAGACTACATTAGAACATCAGGTATCAACACGGAGAGCCCGCACAACTCAAAATCCACCTCTCTGACCACCGCTCCACTCCTCTCCGCCCACCTCTTCACCGCTCGGGAATCTCGCAAGCTGATTGGCCGAGACGTTTTACCCAGCTTCTCTCCCTGCCCAGCGCTCATACCCAGCGAAGGAAGACCGCATTCATTGTTCTTTATCGCTCGTGTTGCTTAGTGGCACTTTTCGCTGTTCTCTTGTGCCTTTTAGTGCGAAATAGTCTTCCCGTCGAGCCACTACGCCGCCTCCTGCAGCTTCTCCAGCTCTATCGGAAGCTGCCCTCGACGATCCTGCGCCTCTAGCACCTGACGATGAGGCGTCACCTGAGGAGCAGTAAAGCTCTCATTAGCCTGTGCAGTAAATCATCTTCATCTTGAGTTACGTATCTTGTTATAAAAATAAAAGAGTTCTAAAAACATTTATGTACACTTTATTTACATCTACTATGTATGTACACTTACATACACACACACACACGTATCATATGAGAGAGAGAGAGAGAGAATGAACGTACGTATTATTTATGGGTGACGTCATTAGGGGTGATGCTACTTCGCGGTTTTTCACTTTTCGCGGTCGGTTCTGGAACCCATTAACCGCGATAAGTGAGGGATCACTGTAGTGACTTTTATGTCTATAGACGTATAAAATGTTACAACACTGGCTGTAACATTAGATTCACTCATTTATTTATGGTTTTATGGCATCTCTCATCACGCACGCTCCAGAGAAGGGGGTGCTTCCAGCCAGGTGGACATTTTTCAACATGAACCCAGCATTTCACACACACACACGGTCATTACGGAGACTCGAGGAGACTGTAGTGTGGGACTACAGGGGTTAACTAACACCAGCGTGGTGATGCAGCCATGAGGGTGACGTCATCACGCCAGACACTTAAAAGGGGTGAGTCGGCCATCTTATGGCCTCTTTCCTGGCTTGCTCATTATACAACAGCAGACTTGTATTGTACATTATATAGCTTGTGTAATAACGTTCGTGTTCAAGGCCAACACTACTCTGTTTCAGTCTCTCCAGTTTACAGACATAATATTGGGTGACGAGAGTTAAACCTTGGAAGTGTGCTTTGTGTCACTTCGGCCATTTCTGGAAACCCCAGGTGAGCCGCCTGTCCGGTGGCACCTTTGGTTCAACACATTTGAGGATTATGTCGATGCGACTGGCCTGATTGGCGCTGATGAGAAGCTAAAGAGCGTACTGCTTCTCGGTCTAGGTGAAGAAGAACAGCGCATGCTCCATACTCTGGGTAAAGCAGACTCATTTGACGAATGTGTGATTCTGATAGAGAGACTTTACTATGGCTGGACCAATGTTATGGCCCAAACAGTCACTTTCTTCAACCGTGAAAAAAATGGCGGATGAACCAACTCAACGTTATGTGTTGGAGGTCTGAGTCTCAGCAAGCTTGTGTGCCTTCGGACCCTTAGCAGACGAGCTAATCAGTGTCAAGCTAATGTGAAAATACAGCATGGAGCGTGACCACAGCACAGAGGCTGGACACAACTCTGAGAACAAACACAACACGGAGGGAGAGTAGTGACCGGACTCACCTCAGTTCCTCACCCAGCCTGAGCCTCAGTGAGCTGCTGCAGAGCTGCAGGAGAGAAAGGCCTTGTCTATCAAGAACCCTGGGATACAACAACCTGAGCAGATTCTGACGATGATTGAGGCCTATCACTACAACCAGACTTCCCAGGAGAAAGGGAGAACAGATTGGACTCACCTCTGATCCTCCCCCAGCATGAGCTCCAGACAGCTGCCATGGAACCGCAGGAGAGGGAGTTAGTGGCGAAAGGGGTCCCCGGTGACCAAAGACGGCCCAGCATGCGTCCCGTTACCAACAACAGCAACACATCACCCCAACCTCAACCAGCACCAGGTGAAAGAGAGAAGGAACCGGACTGCTTCCGAATCCACGCAGAGCACCAGCCTGCAAGAGCCACCACGATCCGCTGGATGAAGAGTTTGCGATCATACAGAAAGCAGTAGAGTCACTTGACGTCTTCCAAATCCACTATTAACACGATTCCCCAGAAGCCGCCGCTGAGCTGCAGGATGAAGAATATGCCACCCAGCAGGATGTAGCAGAACCACCACAACCTGGTGGATTCCCCACAGTGCACGTGACAGTCACAACGTCACAACCACGAAGTTGAACGCAGCCAAACAGAGTTCCACTCACAGTGAAGAACTGGGTTCGAGTCAGCAGAACTAAGCGACCAGGCTCACAGTTGGCCTTAACATCGTCACCACCACCGACACATATGAAGATCGCAGCACAGTTGAGACAAACCGTCGTTCAGATTGCGGATGGATCGAGATGGCAGGCCTTTTTCTCACATCTACGGAAGGTGAGAGCAGCTGCTGCGGATCAAGACGCAGCGTTTGAAGCCGACCCAGCTGGTGTGGGATCCAGGCTGGGACATTGTTGATGAGCATGCCGTGGCTTCAGAGGATAGCACCTGGGCCTGCTGCAGCTGGCACCTCCAGGGGCACATCCACCACGAGCTCGCCTCAGGGCCCCGTTACTGAACTGCCCTCCTCTACAGAAAAAAAAAAAAAAAAGAGGACTGTTTAGCTAGGGGCACGGCTGACAACAAAGTGGCAGAATAAACCACTCAGCAGTGCTGGACTACACTGTGGTCAACCCGCTAGCCCTAGCTAGTTTTGGGGTTCTATGTAATATCAAACTGGGGATGGTGGATTTGATCATGTATAATGTTCTGTGTTTTTCCAAGGGGGCAGGTGATTGTGGTGTGTGACTACAGGAGTTAACTAGCGCCGGCATGGTGACGCAGCCATGAGGGTGATGTCATCATGTCGGAAGGTAATAAGGGGAGAGTCATCCATCTAAATACCTCTTTCCCGGCTGGCTCATTATGCAACAGCAGACCTGTATTGTGTGTTATATAGCTTGTGTAATAAAGTTTGTGTTCCAATTCAACACCCTCCGGTTTACAGACATAGCCGAGATGTTCACCAGTGGGCCAGGGGAGATAGAGGAATGAACAATGTGGGAAAACTCACAGGTGAGTTTTTTTTAAATCACATCATCTGTTTTTTGCTGATGTGTTCTGTATATACTCACTGTAAACACGGAAGTGAGTACGGTGTAGCACTGCATTTGATTGGTAAGACTGATGAAGTACACATTTGCACGCTACTCATGGACAAATGTCGATGGGGAAATTGGGGAAATTGGCAGAAGTTGATGACAATCGGTCAAAACTGTACGAATGTTGCGGTGATTAGACAAAATTGAAATTATGCAGGACCTGCTGAATTCACGAGAATTAGTACAATCATAACATTAGGAAATCCTGGAAGGACTGACACTTCACTCACTTTTTTCTTAACATTTTCAAATGAAACAGTCTTTCACCACAACCATATTGTGGTTTGTTAAAATTGAGACAATGAATCCAACTATAGCACTGCCTATTTTTTTTTTTTATACAGATTTGAAATAGCTTCACAATGTTTATACAAGGGCAGACTGTACGCTGAATAAAGTTTTTTTTTTCAAAAGGGTGGGACTTCCGGGTCAGGTAAGAAATCTTTTCAAATAGTGCTTCACTGTGGAAATTAAGGTATTCAACACAGTACTGCAATTGTCACAGAATTAGTTTACAGAATATTAGTGTTAGTAATTAATGGTTTCATGAACATCTTTGAAGTGGGGTGATACATATCCAGTGAAAGGGTTGGAGCACAGTTACCATGGATTTTAATAACTCCTTGAATCTATACTGTTCAATCAAATTGCTTTGTCAGAACTAACTGTTGTACAATATCATATTTTCTGGAACTCCACCTTGTTCCGCCTATTCCCTCACTGCAACGCAATCACTATGCGATGCTTTCCAACAAAAAATAAATAAATAAATAAATAAATAAAAAATGTACCTGTAGACATGAAGCATAAGACATTATTTTAGCTTAATTCTGTTAAAATCCTTGGGCCACCATTCACTAATGCTTCTGTGCTTATTGTACCCCAGGGACTGGTTATATCCCATCAACCACTGAAACCATACTCTTGTCCATCAGTGTTGCTTTATTTCTTTCATTCTTTAAGATGAATTTATATTAGTTGGCCAAGACTAAGTCAGGAGCTAGGATTAGCAACAATGATGAAAGAAGGAGGGTGGACTGAAACGAGCCATTCGGGGGAAGGCTGGGAAAGATGATTCCCGATGATGCTGCAACAATTAAATAATAATTAAAGCATTTTGTTCAAAATATGTCACAGGTATTTCATTCTTAAGACCTCTGGGAAAAGTGCAGTAAATTGAATATTGACATATAAGGCAAGATGACAAAAAGACTGACCAACCCAGCTGATCAAACCTTAACAGTTTTATAGTGTCCACCAAAAATGGACTGAAATCTAGCAAAAACAGACTCAGTATACAATGCATCCACCAAGATTCATGAACTGGTCTTCCTCTCCTGTCTGCTGGAAGCTGAGTAACAGTCAGTCCAGCAAAACTGGAAGAAAATCTTTCAAAATAAGCCAAAAACACCCTAAATAACAGCTGCAAATACGTATATTCACAAATATTCATGAACTGCAATTTATCTAATGTCCACTAGAGGCTGATCTATGACAGAGTTGATCCCCAAAGACCCCCATGTTAAAATCTCCAGGGAGTTAGTACCATGTTTTGGCCCAAACCAACAAAAACAGACACCAAATGTTGCTAAGAGACAAAACAATATAAAAGGAACAAAACATGTAAAAATGTCTTCGAAAAAAATCTTCAAAATTGTCCTACAAACAAGTAAATACTGAGTTTAAAGAATTTTGCTTCTTCTTTAAATCCTTTTTTGTCTAGAATTCATAGTATTAATTTTCTTGATACAGCAGCCAGTTTTTTCTTTCCTTTTTCATAAATGTCAGCCAGAGGCAGAAACTATTTTCTCCATTGTGAACCCTCAGAACTTTAACAATTAAATGAATTTAAATGAATAATAACGGAGTGGTGATGCGATTCAGCGAGTGGCATCCTAATGGCCAGTAATAGCTCGTCCTTTCACACTTTTCACATGAATGAAAAGACGAATCAGAGCCATTCATATCGGAGGTCATCGGCCGAAACAATGTAGTGAATTAATATTAATGATCCCGGGTCAGCGCCCGTGTAACAATTATACCGAGCACATTAGAGTGCTCTGTGACCGCGTTCCCTCTGAAAAGCTATTTACATGCATAATGAGGGGATTTGAATAAGAGGTCATCATTTATTAATGCTGTCATTTATATTTATGATAAAACTCAGTGTGACTGCTGGCATCTGATCGTGACTTCAGGCTCGGGCAACTTAACCCAGCCAGCATGTCCAGTGGGCCCAACAGTAAGTTAAACTGGGCTGCCTTATGGGTCCATGTGGGTTTGTCCACATGGACTTCACCTGTTGACCTATTTTCAACTTATTTTCTCATAATGTGATATTTTCTTGTAAATTTTTGATTTTCCCCTCTAATTTGAAAAATTTTTCTGGAAAATTTGAAACCGTCATAAAATTGCAACCTTTTTGTTACTGTAAATTTGCAACTTTTTCTTATAAATTTGTGATTTTGTTGTGAATTTGCAACTTTTTCCTCATATTTGTTAGTTTTCCTTAAAAAATGTGACTTTGTAAAAAAAAAAATAAATAAATAAATTAAACTTTTGTAAATTTGATAACTTTCTTGTGATTTTGGAACTCACAAATTTTCAATTTTTTTTTTTTTTTTTTTTTTTTTTATTGTTAACTTACAACTTTTCCTGATAAATTTGGGACATTTTTCTGATAAATGTTCAATTTATTTACTCATACATTTGCTACGTTTTTGTTAATGTGCAACTTTTTCAAGTTTTTTTATCATAAATTTGTAACTTTCTTCTTGTAAATTTGTACAATTTTTCTTGTAAGTTTGTAACTCGAAGTAATTTTACAATTTTTTTTGTAAATTTGTAACATTTTTCTCAACACATTTTCACTTTTCTTATAAATTTGCAACCTTTTCTAGTGAATTTGTGACTTTTTCTGATAATTTTTCACGTAAGTTTGTAACTTTTTTCCCTGTAAATTTGCTGTTTTCTTGTAAATTTGAGTTCTCGCCATAAATTTGCAACATTTTTCTTGTAATTTTGGAACTTTCACATAAATTTTCAACTTTATTTTAAATTTACAACTTTTCTTTATAAATGTTGGACTTTTTTCAAAAATCCTCAGTTTATTTACTCATGCATCCACTACTTTTTTGGTTAATTCGCAACTTTTTCTACATTTTTTTCCTCATAAATTTGTTACTTTCTTCTTGCAAATTTGGAAATTTTTACTTGTAAGTTTGTAACTCTTCATGTAATTTTACAATTTTTTTCGGGTAAATTTGCAACTTTTTTCTACTACATTTTCACTTTTTAACACAAATTTCCAACTTTTTCCTCATAAATTTGATACTATTCTTTTTTGTAAATTTGTCACTTTTTTCTTGTAAATTTTCCATAAAATTTTTCTCATAAATTTGTGACCTTTTTCATAATTTTGGATCTGGCGCCAGTGTTACTGAAACCTGCTCACCCATGTTAAACCCATGCGGGGCCCAGAAGGGTTAAACAGATCACCTGCACCACAGGTAAAGTCCATGTGGGCAGAAACAGTTGGTGCCAACATGGAGTCTGCGAACAAACCCACATGGACCCATAAGACAGCCCAGCTTGACCTTTGCTGAGGCCTACATGGGCGTGCTGGCTGGGATGTGGCGTGTTTTTGTATTTCTGAAGTGAACCATCATGAGAGGTGATTTCTCCTCCCGAAGACGAGCCCTCTCTTTGATCTGGAACCTTCCCACCCTCCCGTGGGTGAGGAATGTCTCCACGCTTGGTATCGTCTCCTATGAGCGCGGACAAAGAGCTCTCGCGCCTCACTGTAACACGAAGAGACACGCTGTGGCTGCTTCTGGTTTGGATGTCACCGCTCTGCCTGGCCTCCTTTTGCTTTATTAAAATCTCCGTTCTGATCATTGTCGGAGCAGATGGTGGTGGATCTGTCTCTCTTCGGGTTTATTTTGGAGAGCATAACTTTGTGCTCCCCTCTCATGCCTCATCTACAGGATGACACCTTTGTGACGGATTTTTTTTTCTTCGCACCATTTCTTCGCTCTGCCTCTCTGGTGTTTTAGTGAGAATTTGCTCTCTGAAAGACGTTATAAATAACTGACTCTGCAGCTAGTGGATGACTGGCCCATCTGCTGCAGCGATCTCCAAGTAAACTCATGAAAATGTAAAGGCGCACAGCTTTACCATATGTCCGCGTGTTGGTGTGGATGAAGCTGACTTTGGGCATCAGCGTTTCACGAATGTCTTATTTATAGCCGTGCAGGTGCGATGCATGTGGTGATGTCTGCTTTAGCTGTTAGAAGAGACGACTGAATCTGTTTCTTCAAAACTTTAAAAATCCAAAAGACTCCTTGATCAGGTTGTGGGCAAAAAAATAAAATAAAATGAATTAATTAAAACCCTGGGGAGTGCAACCCTCATATCTCATTTAAAGATGGCAAATATAGTGATTTTTGTTTTTCATCAGGGTTTGGAAAAGGCTTCCAAACAACTTTTCTTTCCCTGAAAATTTTTACTTTTGCTAATAAATTTCCCTTTTATCTGGCAAACAGGGAAAAAAAAGGTGTAGTGTGGCAGATGAAAGCAGACGAGGCAGTGAGCTTGACGACATACTAACTTTATTCCTCTTCCAACATAAAACACAAACTCTTCTCTGAGTGCCTGAGCAAACTCCTTTATGCACTTCTATTCCCACCTCCGGCACACAGGGAAAACACATTAACATACAGACATGAAAGACATGTACACACATTAACATGACATTGACACACACGTCACAGAGCAGGTCTTGTTACCTTACAATTGCACCCCTGCACTCTCAGGGGTGAACCTGGCGCAGTGGGGGGGGGGGGCAAAGGGCACATCTTTGTTTGTTTAGCTCCTCTCACTTTTCTCCAATAGCATCCCTATCTTCTCCCCCACCAACCCCATTGTCCAGGGTGTAATGCCATATGTATCGTGTCCACCACCGAACACCCAGAAGGGGATCTAACCCTCTGGCGCCTTGGGCTTGAGCCAGTGCCCGTAACGGCTGTAACGTGGAGTCGCCGGACCAGCCGAAGTGTCTTGCTGTTGAGCTGGGCAGGAGACGAACTCGGCCTCCGGCATGCAGTCCTGAGGAGGGGAAAGGCCTAGTCTGCTGCCAACAGTTCTCTGCAGGGGGAACACCAACTTTTGGAGCCACTGTAGGTGGGCGTCCGCGCCTGGGAGCTTGAGCCAACATCACCTGTTCGTTTGCCAACACATAAGCGTGCTTAAGCCTGTCAATGCAGACTGTTTCCTTACACCCCCCAAAGTCAAACACAAAATGCTTTGTCCCAGTTTCCAGTACTCTTAACAATCCGTCATATGGTGGGTGCAGCGGGGTTCTGTGTGCGTCATGCCTAACAAAAATGAACTTGGCACTCTGTAAGCTCTGTGGGACAAAGGTGTTGGGAAAACAATGGTGCACCGGACCTGGCCCTTTGGCCGGCCCTGTACCATGAAAAAATTGCGCAGGCAGGTCGGCTCCGGGTGGGGGGGTTGTCCAGTAAAAATTCCCTGGGGATCCGCAGCGGCTGAGAAAAAAGTTCTACTGTGGAGGCTGCCAGATCCTCCTTAGGTACGGAGCACAACCCTAACAGGACTGAGGGCAGGTGATCGACCCAGTTTGCATCCGTGAGTGAAGCTTTCAGCGCTACTTGAAGTGACCTATGAAAATGTTCACATAACCTGTTAACCTGGGGGTTGTATGCGGTGGTGCAGTGGATTTTGACCCCCAGGCTCTGGGCCATCGCGGACCAGAGTTCTGAAACAAATTACGGACTTCTGTCAGAAGTGATGTCCGACGGGATCCAAACCGTGCAACCAAAGCCGACAAAAAAGCACAAGCCACTTCCACGGATGTGGTGGAAGCCAATGGGACCACTTCAGGCCAACGTGTGGTGCGGTCCATGATTGTCAAAAGGTGAGTAAAACCTTGTGACGCTGGTAGTGGGCCCACCAAATCCATGTGGACGTGGTCAAACCTCCTGGCTGGAATTTTGAATGGCTCAAGTGGGGCTTTGATGTGCTTGTGCACTTTTGCCAGCTGGCACGTGACGCATGCTGCAGCCAACTCTTTTACTTCCATGTGTAAGTGTGGCCAGACAAATTTCACCCCCTCCAGTTTAACCGAGGCACACATGCCGGGGTGTGAAAGGGAGTGGACCGACTCAAAAATGCGGCGGGGCCAAGAGCTCAGAATCACCGGGCATGGGCAACTGGTGGAGACATCGCAGAGCAAGGGGGGGCACCCTTCTTGCACCACCCTGCTCTCCAGTTTTAACCCAGTAGGCACGTACTGGAGCACGCAAATGTCCATGTCCCCCGTTTTCTCTGCAGCCATGGTGGAAAAATCTATTCCCATATAGACCGGGAAGACCAACAAGCTTGACAGGCAATCAGCCACAACATTAAGCTTACCGGCTAGGTGCTGGATGTTGATTGTAAATTCCGAGATCGCAGCCAAATGTCATTGCTGCTGGGCCTACCAATTTTCTGAGACTTTGGACACTGCATACGTTAGAGGCTTATGACCAACAAACGCGGTGAACTCGCGCCCTTCCAGCCAAAACTGAAAGTGGTGCATTGCCAGGTGGAGGGCCAACGACTCGCTGTCAAACGTACTGTATTTGCATTTGTTGTCACTCGAAGTACGGCTGAAAAATGTGAGCGGCTGCCACGCACCGGAAGCATGCTGCTCCACCACTGCCCCTATGGCAACATCACATGCGTCGATGGTGAGTAATATCCATGCTGATGGGGCAGGGTGGGCTACCAAAGCGAAGTTAGCAAGCCCTGTTTTGGAGTCTGCAAAAGACTGAACTCGCTTGAGGGTCTAGTCGATGTTTTACGCAAGCTTTTTTCTTTTTTTTTTTTTTTAGCGCGGCGTACAACGGCTGCAGCAGCTGGGCTGCTTGGGGGAGGAAACACTTGTAAAAGTTGACCATGCCCAAAAATTCCTGCAGGGCCATCACAGTCTGTGGACGTGGAAAATCCGACACGGCATGCACCTGATCAGGCAGCGTAATTGCGCCCTTCGGCGAAATGCGGTGACTCCAAAAATCAATCACTGGCACACCGAACTGGCACTTTGGCGGTTAATGATAAGCCTGTGTGCTTCCAACCTCTGGAAAACTAGTTTGAGAGGTGAGGTGGGTTAGGCACTCCTCCTCGGATGTGCTAGCCACCAGAATGTCGTCAAAGTAGACAAAAACGAAAGGCAGGTTACGGAGCACCGTGTCAATCATTCTTTGGAAGGTTTGCAATGGGCCCTTTAACCCGAACGGCATTCACAAAAAACTCGAAAAGCCAAAAAGGATTTATTATGGCTGTTTTGGGAACGTCCTCCCTGCGCACCGGGACCTAGTGTTAACCGCGGACCAGATCCACTTTCAAAAAAACACACGTCCTGGTCAGGTGCACAGAAAAATCCTGGATGTGCGGGATGGGATACCAATCCAAATTTGCTAACCAAAAGTTAGCAAATTTGCAAAAAAAAAGTCACAATTATGCGGGAAAAACTAACAAATTTAAGCAAAAAGTTTCAAATTTTCAAGAAAAAAAAATTACAAATGTATGAAAAAAAGGTGCAAGTTTACAGTAAAAAAAAAGTTTAAAATTTATGAAAAAGTTTCAAATTTTAAAGAAAAATATATCAAGTTAGGTGGGAAAAGGTCACAAATTTACAAGAAAATAGCAAATTTATAATAAAATAAGTTGAAAATAGGTAAACGGGTAAAGTCCATGTGGGCAAACACAGATGGGGCCAACAAGGGATCCATGGACAAACCCACATGGACCCATAAGACAATTAATTTACTGTTTCTTTTTTCCAGAGAAAAAGGTAGAAGATGTTTATTTTTTTACCTTGACATGTTTCGACTTGCATCTGTGGTCATCATCAGAAGCGTCAGCTGATTGCTGTGATGTATCATTTATCAGCTGTTTTTCTTAGGCGTGGCCAGCCTGATGAACCTGACAGATCAGCCACGCTGGTCATGCCTGGCATGGTCAGGTGGTCTCTGGAGGATGGAGTCCTGAGTGTGGGAGAGCATTAATGCGCCCTCATCCAGAGACCACCTGACGACGCCAGCGTGGTGGATCTCTCAGGTTCATCACAAAATGAACATACCTGAGGACCTATAAGACAGCCCAGATTTAACCTTTGGTGGGGTCCACAAACTATTTTCCAGACTATTTCAATCCATCCATCTTCTACCGCTTTTCCAGAGGTCCGGGTTGAGGAGGCAGCAGTTCGAGCAGAGAAGCCAAGACTTCCCTCTCCCCAGCCACTTGCTCCAGCTTTCCAGAGAGGACACCAAGGCGTTCCCAGACCAACCGGGAGACATAGTGTCTCCAGCGAGTCCTGGGTTTGCCCCAGGGTCTCCTCCCAGTGGGACGTGCCTGAAACGCTTCAAGTGGGAGGCATCCAGGAGGCATCCTGATCAGATGCCCAAACCACCTCAACTGGCTCCTTTCAATGTGGAGACTATTTTACATTTTAAAATGAACTTTGTTATTCCACTGAGCAAAACACTAAATAATCCCTGTTTAAATGGTAAATGGCACTCACTTATATAGCGCTTTTATTCTCATCTCTTAATGACCAAAGCGCTTTACAGATCCTGCAATCTACCCATTCACACACACATTCACACACTGATTAAACCAACAGGTGACTAGAATAGTCATAAATAATAAGGAGAAAGTGCAAATACTGAGTCGGCAATTTGAGGTGGAATGATGGTGACACCGTCCGCTTTGCTAGCAAACTGACCAAAAAGCCTTCCTCTTTGTTAGCCTCTCGTTCCCATTATTAGTGCAAGAACAGTTTATACAGTATGACTGAATATGCCACAGCTTCTTCCCAACTCAGTGATCATTAGTCAGCGCTGGCTGGCTTTGTTCTCAGTTCTTCACCAAATTAAATAATCTCCTGCTTCTACTCTGACAAAGGGTGATGGATTAAAAAAATAGCATTTTTGTATATTTAACCTTGTGAATTGTGTCTATTGGTGACGTGTTTGCAAACATGAGCAGGTAGCCCAAGCGAAAGTTAGCTTACCAATCATAATAATAATGCATCAGATTTATATAGCACTTTTCATAGACACTTAAAGGTGCTTTACAAAGGATACATTACTAATTCACTCCACAGACAATGGTAGTGGTAAGATACCACTGTAGCCATAACTGCCCCGGGGCAGACTGACAGAAACGGGGATGCCGATCCATGCCAGCGGCCTCTCCGATCACTGCTGAATATTTATACACATTCATACCCAGTGTCATGGACACTGGAGGAAGGATGGGTAACGTGTCTTGCACAGGGGCAAAACAGCAGGAAGTCTGGGGAGAGCAGGATTTGAACCCCCAACCATCTGATTATTAGTCAGCCCACTACCGCCTGACCCACTGCTGCCCAAATCATCATTCTACCGTATAAGACAAATTTACATTATTTGGATGAGGACCTGTACTTATATAGTGCTTTTTCTAGTCTCAAAGACCGCTCAAAGCGCTTCACTAGTACTAACCCTCTATTCTAAGGGCCTATAGGAGACAGATACCTAGGGACAATTTAGAACAACCAATTAACCTAACATGCATGTCTTTGGATTGTGGGAGGAAACTGGAACCCCCGGAGTAAACCCACGCAGCACAGGGAGAACATGCAAACTCCACACAGAACGGTTCCTACCCCTGCCAGCCTGGGGATTCGAACCTGGAACCTTCTAGCTGTTAGGCAACAGTGCTAACCACTGCACCACCATGCTGCCCACAGTGGGCTCGAGGCTCATTATGCAGGCTTGGAGCTAACCAGCTAAGATTAGCATTAGCTATGTAAAATGGAGGATGGAGTTGAGGCATTTGCAGAGACATGCACTGAAACAACCCGTTCTGAGGAATGAGTCGCAATTTTGCTGCAGTAATTAAATCATTAAAGAAAATTTTTACCATAGTACAGTATGTCACAAACATTTCATTAAGACTAGGGGTGAGACAAAGGATGATTCAGCGATTGATCACAATACCTGACACTACCGACGATACACCAATCCCTAAATGAATGGA
Organism: Pholidichthys leucotaenia; assembly: GCA_020510985.1. Taxonomy (NCBI): domain Eukaryota; kingdom Metazoa; phylum Chordata; class Actinopteri; order Cichliformes; family Pholidichthyidae; genus Pholidichthys; species Pholidichthys leucotaenia. Next base: position 98,196,871 of record CM035841.1, on the reverse strand, counting down.
TTTTTTAATTATATACAGTGTGGTGATGTAAAAATGACGAGGCAGAGTTCTCTCTCAAAGTCAGTTTTATTCACAACACCATCATCTCAAAGCAGAGAAAAAGAATGACACAGTAAACTCTCGTCCTTAAATATCAGGAACTTCACACTTCACAGATCACGTCACACAGACCACCTTGCATTATAAAGACAGTCACAATGCATTTCTCTCCATGATATCACTTCCACTGTCTCCAATGCATCCCTTCCTTAATCCTTTAATTGAACCCCCCCACAGTCTCAAGCCTTGCATACCAAGGCTAAGATTCCTGCAGCTTCCTGCCTTTGTTCTGACCTAAAATGTGAGTCACAAAACAGGTTCCATGTGTGTGTCCACCACACAAAGCCCCCCCCAACATTTTAGACAAACAGAACAACAAGAGAATAACCACATGCATGCCGTGATAGTATGAATACACATCAGTCCACATACTGTATAGGCTTCAGCCTCCTGCCGTATCTGCTGTAACTGGGATTCAATGTCTCTGCAGGGCTGTCCTGGGGGTTTGCCGTCTGGGTGTGGAAACCTTTTGTCAGCACCTGTGGGTGTTCTGGGGAAACATTACTCTGTGAAGCCCCCCGCGGTGGTCTACCTTGCCGCGGAGCCTTCGCCAACAGCACCTGCTCATCTGCCATCACAAAAGCGGGTTTGAGTCTGTTTATGCCAATTCTCGCTTTCCTACCCCCCCCCCAAATCTATCAAAAACTGCTTGTCCCCTGTCTCTTGCACTCTGAATGGTCCGTCATAAGGCGGTCGCAGCGGGGTTCGATGCGCATCATGTCTAACAAAAACAAACTCTGCGTTCTTCAAAGTTTTAGGCAAAAACGCGCAGAAAACTGTGGTGCGCGGGGCCAGGCAGTGTGCTTGATTCTATGTTACTCCGCAATAGCTGAGACGGGGAGGCGTTTGGCGCAGGGTTATCTGGGAGAAACTCCCTAGGCAGCCGGAGTGACTGCGCAAACACGAGCTCCACTGGGGAGGCTTCCAGATCCTCTTTAGACGCAGAACGCAAACCCAATAACACCCACGGTAACTTGTCAACCCAATTTGTATCCGTCAGTGACGCTCTGAGAGCCGCTTTCAATGACCTATGAAAACGTTCGCATAACCCGTTAGCCTGCGGATTGTACGCGGTTGTGCGGTGAATTGTGACACCCAGGCTGGGGGCCATTGTCGACCAAAGCTCGGACACAAATTGAGGGCCTCTGTCGGACGTAATGTCCGACGGAACGCCGAACCGTGCCACCCAAGCTGTTAAAAACGCGCGCGCCACCTCCTCTGCTGTGGTTGATGCCAGCGGGACCACTTCAGGCCAGCGCGTGATGCGGTCCACCATTGTCAGAAGGTGTGTGCACCCCTGTGACGGTGGGAGGGGGCCCACGAGGTCCACATGAACGTGATTGAACCTTTTGGCCGGAATGTGAAACGGTTCCAAAGGAGCCCTCGTGTGCCTGTGTACTTTGGCTCGTTGACACGCCGTGCAGGCTGCTGCCCACTCTTTGACTTGTTTGCAGAGGCTCGGCCACACAAATTTCTCTCCCACCATTTTGACCGACGCGCACACTCCAGGGTGCACCAAAGAATGAACCGAATCAAAGACGCGGCGGCACCACGCGGCCAGTACTACTGGACGCGGCCGTCCAGTGGAGACATCGCAGATTAGCGGGGGCATACCGTCTTGCAGCACCCTACTCTCCAGCCTTAACCCTGTTGGTCCAGACTGGAGCGCCCGCACGTCCGCGTCATTAACCTGCTCCGTGGCCATGGCTGCATAATCTACCCCTACGCTGACTGGGGCCGCCAAGGCGCGCGAGAGACAATCTACCACTACATTGAGTTTGCCCGCCACATGCTGAATATCAGTGGTAAACTCTGATATCGCGGCCAGCTGTCTCTGCTGCCGGCCTGACCACGGTTCAGAGACCTTGGCCATCGCGAATGTTAGCAGTTTGTGGTCAACGAACGCGGTGAAAGCGCGTCCTTCCAGCCCGAACTGTAAGTGGCGGATGGCCAAATGGAGAGCGAGCAGCTTCCTGTCGAACGCGCTGTATTTACATTCGTTATCGCGCAAGGCCCTGCTGAAAAAGGCGAGGGGCTGCCAAACCCCGGCTACATGTTGCTCCATGACCGCCCCTATGGCCACCTCTGATGCGTCAGTGGTGAGCGCTATGCTGGCCGTTGGGTCTGGGTGTGCCAACAACGCAGCCTTTGCCAAGGCTGCTTTCACCTCCGAGAACGTTTGGTCCTGCTCCGGGGGCCACTTGATCTTATCCGTGGGTTTCTTTTTTTTGAGCGCGGCATACAATGGCTGCATGAGTTGCGCCGCGCGGGGGAGAAAACGGTTATAAAAATTCACCATTCCCAAAAACTCCTGCAACGCCCTGACCGTCTGTGGCCAGGGACAATCTGCCACTGCGCGCACTTTGTCAGGCAGCGGAACTGCTCCTTCGGGGGAGACGCGGTGTCCTAAAAAAAAAAAAAAAATCGATCTGCGCCACCCCGAACTGACACTTCGCTGGGTTGATGATTAACCCGTGATCTCCCAACCTTCGGAAAACTGTGGCCAGGTGTTTTTCGTGTTCGTCTTCGGACGCGCTGGCTACTAAAATATCGTCCAGGTAGACGAACACGAAAGGGAGGTCGCGAAGCACTGCGTCCATCATGCGTTGGAACGTCTGAGCAGCCCCTTTTAAGTCTGAATGGCATGCGTAAAAACTCGAATAGGCCAAACGGAGTTATTACCGCTGTTTTGGGTATGTCCTCAGCGCGCACTGGGACTTGGTGGTGACCGTGGGCCAAGTCTATTTTAGAAAAAATGCGCACCCCTGCCAAATGAACGGAAAAATCTTGGATATGTGGGATTGGGTAGCGGTCGTGCGCTGTAGCGTTGTTTAACCTGCTGAAATCCCCGCAAGGGCGCCATGATCCGTCAGCTTTCGGGACCATGTGTAGGGGGGAAGCCCATGGACTGTTTGAACGTTGGATAATGCCCAACCTCTCCAGGTTGGCGAACTCCTCGCGCACTATGGCCAATTTAACTGCGTCCAAGCGCCGAGCTTTTGCAAAAACGGGCGGTCCGGTAGTGGTAATAAAATGCTCCACCCCGTGCTTAGCGACTGTTGCCGAAAATGTGGGGACCGTGAGTGCTGGGAACTGAGTAAGCAGTGTGTGGAACTTACCGCTTGCTGCTGTGACGTTGGCTTGTGCTGTTGGCAGGGCCAGTCACGCTGTACAGGGGATAGAATCAAAAGAAAGTGCATTAACCAGGCGCCTGTTAGCGAGATCAACCAACAAACCATGTGAGCACAAAAAATCAGCCCCCAACATATTGAAATTTACTGCTGCTACAACAAAAGTCCACTCAAATGTACGGCCGTGTAGAGACAGAAGCAGAGTCTTCTCACCAAAGGTCTTAATCTCCGAGCCGTTCACTGCCGTCACCCGGGGGCCTCCGGAACCAGCCAGTCTGTCCGCGTAGGAAGGTGTGACGAAACTCAACTGGGAGCCTGTGTCGATGAGGAACTGCCTCCCCGAGCGTACGTCCGATGAGTAGAGCAGCTTGTTCTCTTCCCCAAGGGCCACGGCTACTACCGACCCCCGGTCTTCGCGTTTCCCGAACGCCCGAACTGGCACGGCGGTACACACTTGCGTGCCCTCTCTGCAAAGCGGCGATGGTAGAAACAAAGGACGTCCGGTCCACATTCCCTGGCCCCTGCCGCCGTCGGTGAGTCTGGCACCGCTGCCTCTGGCCCCCTGTCGTCTCCGGTCATTGCGCCGAGTTCCGCTGCAGCGGCCGTGGCTGCACGCCGCTTGGTGGCGTTGAAAATCCGCTGCACCTCTCGGCCCAGCGCGCGGTAGTCCCGTAGGGCCAACAGTGGCGAACTGGCCAGGTCGCTCTCGCTGCTGACGGTAGAGTCCTGAGGAAGAGGTGGGTGAAAATGAAGTGATCGTGGTCAGAGTCTTTCAACCTCAACAACTTCTCCATCAGGCTCGCGGGCATGTCGTTTTCCCCCTCCGTCAGCACCAGGAACCTCTCTGCTCGCTCCTCCGCCGAGGGGGTGAATTGCTGGATGAGTGCAGACTTCAACGTGCCGTATTTGTCGCTATCCGGCGGCTGGTCGATCAGGCTCTCCACATGCTGGGCCATGTTGTCCAGCTTTGCGACTACGTGGTAGAATTTCGTGGCATCTACCGATATCCCCCGGAGGTTGAACTGCGCCTCAACCGCGTTGAACCAGGAGCGCGGATTGCTCTGCCAGAAGTCCGGTAGCTGGACTGTAGCGGCATTCGCTTGGCTGGGGGCTCCTGACGCGGCTGGCCCGGGGGAATTTTCTTCTTGCATGATATGTCTCGGGTCACCATTGTGGTGATGTGAAAATGACGAGGCAGAGTTCTCTCTCAAAGTTATTAAGCCACTCACCCACTTGTTAAGCCACTCACCCACATCTGTAACCTGTCATTTCAAACTGGTACATTTCCAGACAAAATGAAAATAGCAAAAGTAATACCTCTATACAAAACAGGAGACAGTCATCGCTTCACAAATTACAGGCCAGTCTCTTTACTCTCACAATTCTCCAAAATACTTGAAAAAAAATCTTCACTAAGAGACTGGATGATTTCACTGAAAAACACAACCTCCTTACAGATAGCCAGTATGGTTTTAGAGCAGATAAATCTACATCTTTGGCACTGATCGAACTTATAGAAGAAATTACTAGTTGTATAGATAAAAAAAATGTTGCTGTAGGAGTATTCATAGATTTAAAGAAAGCTTTTGACACCATTGACCACAGAATACTACTAAGGAAACTGGAAAGGTATGGGATAAGAGGGGTTGGACTGAGTTGGGTGGAAAGTTATTTAAGTAACAGACAACAATTTGTACAAATTGGTGAGCACAAATCACCCTTCATGGACATCACTTGTGGTGTGCCCCAGGGGTCAGTTTTGGGACCCAAACTCTTTATTTTATATATAAATGACATATGCCAAGTATCAAAAATTCTGAAATTTATTTTGTTTGTGGATGACACAAATATCCTCTGCACTGGTGAGAATTTGCAGCAGGTTTTAGAGGTGGTCACAACTGAAATGAAAAAATTAACGCAGTGGTTCAACAAAAATAAATTATCTCTAAATCTAAAAAAAAACAAAGATTATGTTGTTTGGAAATTATAAAATAAATCATGAAATAATGGTAACGATAGATGATACCAGAATAGAAACAGTACAGGAAAATAAGTTCCTGGGGGTGACGCTTGACAATAAAATCTGCTGGAAACCTCACATCAGTCACATCCGGGCCAAATTAGCAAAATGTATAGGCATACTGGGGAAGACAAGACACTTCTTGGACTATAAATCATTGGTCTTATTGTACAATTCACTGTTTTTACCTTATCTTAACTACTGTGTAGAAGTCTGGGGAAACACCTACAAAACCAACCTACAGTCAATATGCACATTACAAAAAAGAGCTATAAGGATAATAAACAATGCAGGATATAGAGACCATACCAGTTCGTTGTTCTTAAAGTCACATGTCATAAAGTTCATCGATTTAGTTAAATTTAAGACAGCACAAGTAATGTACAGGGCAATTAATAATCAACTACCAACTAATATACAAAAAATATTTAAAAAAAGAGAATGATCATAATTTGAGGGGAGACTTAAACTTTACAAAACCCAAGATACATACTACCAAGAAAAGTATGTGCATATCTGTCTGTGGGGTGGATTTGTGGAACAGTCTAGAGCCGGAACTGAAACTATGTACAAACAGAAATCAATTCAAAAAGAGGTATAAGCATCATTTGCTGAAAGGATATACGTTAGAAGGGTAGTAGTTATATGTACGATTCATTATGTTCACTCTGGGATATTATGGGACACTATGGAATGGTGGGTAGGACAGCACTGTGTATATCTGTGTTGTTTGAGGCTGGTTTTGTTGTATGGACATCATTGTATGTTAGAATGGATGGGTGTTAATGTTGATTTGTAAAAAATACAGTAAATTGTTTACTTGGGGTCTTAAAGGTGGTAATTTGTATAAAATTCACATGGGTGTATCTATGGAAAAGAGGAGATGGAATTAATAAGTGTTCACTTCTTCCTTCTCCCTTTCGAACAGTGTATAATGTTACTTTATTGCATTTGCCATTTGCTTGTATTTGTTATATTTTTGTGTTCGAAATAAACTAAACTATAACTATAAACTATAAAGTCAGTTTTATTCACAACACCATCATCTCAAAGCAGAGAAAAAGAATGACTCAGTAAACTCTCGTCCTTAAATATCAGGAACTTCACACTTCACAGATCACATGTCACACAGACCACCTTGCATTATAAAGACAGTCACAATGCATTTCTCTCCATGATATCACTTCCACCATCTCCAGTGCATCCCTTCCTTAATCCTTTAATTGAACCCCCCACAGTCTCAAGCCTTGCATACCAAGGCTAAGATTCCTGCAGCTTCCTGCCTTTGTTCTGACCTAAAATGTGAGTCACAAAACAGGTCCCATGTGTGTGTCCACCACAACAGAATATATTCATGTAAATGTTGCATACTCTCTTGGGTATTCAACCAGTTGGGTTTTCAGTCCACTAGATGGCACCAAGCAAGCACCCAGTCAGGTGAAGTCATGTTTTGTCTTGTGAGACTGGAAACCAGCTTTGAAATTTAGGAAGCAGTTAGTTCAAAGTTAGCTCAAATGTCGGGCCTTTTTTGGATTTTATAACAAAAGGGGAAGGAAAGAACTGGACATGACACACAACCTGCAAGAAGCACTGCATGAAAAAAAAAAAACACCAAATACTTGGAACAAGCAGGCCAGCACACGTCTCAGAGCGGCATTAGCAATGGCTAAGCTTAAGAGACACCATCACGGAGCTTGCCTTTTTACTGAGCGCCAAGTTAGTAAAGTTTATTTATGGAGGGCTTTTTACAGACATAGTGGCAAAGTGCTGTACAGTAAAATGGAATAAACAAAAGTTGAAAGATGAAAAAAAAATGTTTTAAATATAAAAAAAAAGTTACAACACAAAATTAAAATAATTTTAAAATATCAGACTTACCATTATAAAGCAGTTGAATTGAAAATCAATGGAAACCCTAGTTAAACAAGTTTTCAGCTGCCTTCAACAGGGTTTTATTAAAAAAAAAAAAACTGGACTAAAAACTAATTAAAATGATTTTTATTTATTTATTTTTTTTAAACTTTCAGCTGCTTTTTAAAGAGTCCACAGAGTCAGCTAAATGTAGCTGAAGTGGGAGTCCACTCCAAACACTGTCCACCACTGGAAAGATTTACAGTATCTCACAATTTCGTTTGTAAATTTACCAGTGTACTGTAATTGGTGTTATATGAAATTTACTGAGCACTTAATTCTCAGGTAATTGTGAAAATTCATCATTCTTGAATGACAAATCACTGTGCTTTTCTTGTGGTGTTAAATAGAACACCATGCAGTAAACTATGGGGGGGGGGAAAGGCGATTTGTGCTTCCTTGCACAACTTCCAGTGCAAAAAAAAAAAAAAACAAAACCCTCTAAAAACATCACAACTTTTTAGAAAAGCTGCCACAAATTCAGGCTTTTTGTGCCACAAAACTCAAAAACAAGCCTGAGAAATGGAACTGGCTAAGGGGCTAAAGTGGGGGTCTGCCACCTGGCGCTCCAGAACCACATGTGGCTCTGTTGCCCATATTCATTGGCTCCCTGCGACTTTGAAAAAGTCACTACTTTACAGAAAAATGGCCACAGATTCAGGACAGAATAAAATTACTAATGTACTGTACAAGAAAAAGATGCAAATTACAGAAGAAAACTGCTAAAATACGAGAAAATTGCAGCAAATTTGAGACTATGTTGCTTATTTAACAAAGTTGTGAACTTACAAGAAACAGTTCCAAATAGAAGCGAAAAGGAAAAATTTCTAAACTGCAAACATTTAATGAAAAAAGCTGCACATTTACAAGAAAAATTGAACAAATTTTACAGAAAATCCCTGCAAATCTATGTGGGTGAAAAGGCTGAAAATTTACAATATAAAAAATCTAATTAAAGAGGAAAAGTTCACAAATTCATGAGAGAAATATTATGTACATCTGGAAAAAAAAAACTCGACAAATTTATGAAATTATACAAATTTATGTGGAAAGAAGCTGCAAATGAAAGAGAAAGCCATTACAAAATTTTATAAATCTATTTTTAAAAAAGCCAAGAATTTAGGAGGAAAAAGTACCAAATTTAATAAGAAAAATGTTACAAATTTACATTCAGCTCATTTCAGGAAATGATTTGGATCTTTATTTCATATTTGGAAGGAAAAAAAGTTCAGAGGAAAAAGCCTCAAATTTATGAAATAAATGTACTAAATTTGCGTAAATTTCAAACTTATAGTTTCAATGTAAATTTATTAAAAAAGTGCAAATCTACAAAAAAGATTTTAAAAAGTTTAACTCAATTCTACTTTATTTATATAGCACCATTTTAAAACAACAGTCATCTCATTGCACTTTCAGTTGTAGTGGAAACCCCCACAATTGCAGAAAGACCCCAGCACCCTGTGAGCAAGCACTTGGCGACGGTGGAGAGGAAAAACTCCCTTTTAGCAGAAAGAAACCTTCAGCAGAACCAGGCTCAGGGAGGGGCAGTCATCTGCTGCGACTGGCTGGGGGGTGAGGAGATAGAGAAGAAGAAGAAAAGAATAAACATGTAGAGAGCAAACAGCATGATGGGGACTCAATCTATGGGAGAGAACAAACAGATGTTAATGACCAGCAAAAATATTTCATTGAAGAAAGGAGTGATGCCAAGTGCACTGTTGGAGGTCCCCCGGCTGTCTAAACCTATTAGCAGCATAACTAAGGGAGGGTTCAGGGTCACCTGATCCCACAATAACAATAGGCTATATCAAAAAGAAAGGTTTTAACCCTATTTTCAAAAACAGAGATCAAGTCTGAGTCCCAAATCCAGATTGGCAGCTGGTTCCACAGGAAAGGAGCTTGATAACTGAAGGCTCTGCCTCCCGTTGTACTTTTGGAGATTCAAGGTATTACAAGTAATCCAGCATTTTGGGAGCGTAGTGCTCAGTTAGGATGATAAGGTAGTGTCAGATCTTTTAAATAAAAGGGGCCTGATTATTTAGAGCTTTGTGAGAAGAAGAAGAATGTTAAACTTAACCCTTATTGTGGCAAGATTTCATGGACAGATAGCGCCCCCACTGGCACAGGCGCAGCATGGTGCCTGTCATGTGATGTTATATGACATGGACAAAAACTCCCCAGTTGATTTAAGTTGTACAAAGGATTCCACCTTACAAGATGGCAGACACATAACTTACCGCTCTTGCCTTGGAAGACTGATGGCGGACATAGAACTATCCTGAAACCTCACCAGAGAAGAAGTTTGTAAACAAATCTAGATCTTACTCGATCGCAAGACTGAGGAAGCAGACTGAGGAAGCATTTGCTCCCAAATTTGCCAACTATGATTCTAAAAAGAGATTATTTAGCTTATGAAAGTAAATATCTACATTTTGTTATAACAGAGAGTGAGCGAAGCTGGTTGATGTTCACCTGCTATTGACGCCATTGCCATGTGACTGGGTAGAACAATCACGCCGGTTCCATGTCGTCATATATGATAAATAGCCTCGGAATAAAAGCAAAATTGAAGTGGAATAATCATAACAGTTTTTGGATGTGAGGGGGGAAAATAAAATGACCGACAGAAGAGAAAATAACGACCAGGATGCCGCAAAATGATGAAGTAAGTGAGCCGCCCAGCCAGCAGTAAGTCTGATGAATTTGTTTGTTGACATTCTACTAATGTTCTGGTTCATATACAGTGGGGCAAAAAAGTATTTAGTCAGCCACCAATTGTGCAGGTTCTCCCACTTAAAAGATGAGAGAGGTCTCCAATTTTCATCATAGGTATGCCTCAACTATGAGAGACAAAATGAGAAAAAAAATCCAGAAAATCACATTGAAAGATTTTTAAAGAATTTATTTGCAAATTATGGTGGAAAATAAGTATTTGGTCACCTACAAACAAGCAAGATTTCTGGCTCTCACAGACCTGTAACAACTTCTTTAAGAGGCTCCTCTGTCCTCCACTCGTTACCTGTATTAATGGCACCTGTTTGAACTCGTTATCAGTATAAAAGACACCTGCTGGCAACCTCAAACAGTCAGACTCCAAACTCCACTATGGCTAAGACCAAAGAGCTGTCAAAGGACACCACAAACAAAATTGTAGACCTGCACCAGGCTGGGAAGACTGAATCTGCAATAGGTAAGCAGCTTGGTGTGAAGAAATCAACTGTGGGAGCAATTATTAGAAAATGGAAGACATACAAGACCACTGATAATCTCCCTCGATCTGGGGCTCCACGCAAGATCTCACCCCGTGGGGTCAAAATGATCACGAGAACAGTGAGCAAAAATCCCAGAACCACACGGGGGGACCTAGTGAATGACCTGCAGAGAGCTGGGACCAAAGTAACAAAGGCTACCATCAGTAACACACTACGCCGCCAGGGACTCAAATCCTGCAGTGCCAGACGTGTCCCCCTGCTTAAGCCAGTACATGTCCAGGCCCGTCTGAAGTTTGCTAGAGAGCATTTGGATGATCCAGAAGAGGACTGGGAGAATGTCATATGGTCAGATGAAACCAAAATAGAACTTTTTGGTAAAAACTCAACCTGTCGTGTTTAGAGGAGAGAGAATGCTGAGTTGCATTCAAAGAACACCATACCTACTGTGAAGCATGGGGGGGGGGGGGGAAACTTTATGCTTTGGGGCTGTTTTTCTGCAAAGGGACCAGTACGACTGAGCCGTGTAAAGAAAAGAACGAATGGGGCCATGTATCATGAGATTTTGAGTGAAAACCTCTTTCTATCAGCAAGGGCATTGAAGATGAAACATGGCTGGGTCTTTCAGCATGACGATGATCCCAAGCACACCGCCTGGGCAACAAAGCAGTGGCTTCGTAAGAAGCATTTCAAGGTCCTGGAGTGGCCTAGCCAGTCTCCAGATCTCAACCCCATAGAAAATCTTTGGAGGGAGTTGAAAGTCTGTGTTACCCAGCGACAGCCCCAAAACATCACTGCTCTAGAGGAGATCTGCATGGAGGAATGGGTCAAAATACCAGCAACAGTGTGTGAAAACCTTGTGAAGACTTACAGAAAACATTTGACCTCTGTCATTGCCAACAAAGGGTATATAACAAAGTATTGAGATGAACTTTTGTTATTGACCAAATACTTATTTTCCACCATAATTTGCAAATAAATTCTTTAAAAATCAGACAATGTGATTTTCTGGATTTTTTTTTCCTCATTTTGTCTCTCATAGTTGAGGTATACCTATGATGGAAATTGGAGACCTCTCTCATCTTTTAAGCGGGAGAACTTGCACAATTGGTGGCTGACTAAATACTTTTTTACCCCACTGTACTTTGAAGAGAAGATAAAAAAAAATAAAAAAAAAAACGGTGACAAAAAGCAAAACCAATCTTTGTGTAAATATGTCTGACCGTGGATAAGTCCGGCCTTCCCGGCAGGTTCAAGACTTGGGTGTACCAACATGGCATTTTGCCCCGTATCCTCTGGCCTCTGCTGGTGTACAAGGTGCCTCTGTCTAAAGTGGAGACCCTGAAAAGGAAGATCAGCTCCTACCTTCGAAGATGGTTGGGTTTACCACATAGCTTCAGTAGTGCGGCACTTTATGGCAGGAGCAACAAACTCCAGCTTCCTATTAGTAGTTTGGAAGAGGAGTTCAAGGTTTCCCACACAAGAGAGGTACTACCCTATCGTGACTCTAGAGACTCGAGAGTGGCAGCAGCAGGCATTGTGGTGAGGACAGGTCGGAAGTGGAGAGCTCAAGAGGGGTTGGAGCTTGCAGAATCTTGGTTGAGACACAAAGCTCTGGTGGGCACGGTGGCAATAGGACATGCAGGGCTGGGCTCCATCCCACAGCTGCGCTACGATAAAGTCCAGGGAAAGGACAAACGCAAGTTAATCCTGCAGGAGGTGAGAGCAGGTGTTGAAGAAGTGAGGACTGGTAGGATGGTAGGCATGCGGCAGCAGGGGGCATGGACAACATGGGAGGGAGTAGTGGATAAGAAGCTGACCTGGAATGACATCTGGAATGCAGAGCATCAGTGCATCCGATTTATGCTCCGAGCAGTATATGATGTGCTACCCAGTCCGGCAAACCTGCATACCTGGGGTAAGAGTGAGTTGCCAACATGTCATCTCTGCTCAGGAAAGGGCACGCTTGAACACATTCTTAGCAGTTGCCCAACAGCTATTGGAGAGGGCCGATATCGCTGGCGCCATGACCAAGTGCTAAAGTGTGTAGCGGAGACCATCTCCAGCGCCATGGCAAACAGTAAGCAGGTCGATAGTCAAAGGAAAATTACATTCGTTAAAGCTGGAGAGAGGCCCCGACCACAGCTTAGACCATCAGCCAGTCTGCTCTCTTCAGCATCAGACTGGGACCTGCGAATTGACTTGGGAAAGCAGCTTAAGTTCCCCGATTATGTAACAGAAACATCTCTTAGGCCAGATGTGGTACTAACATCTTCCTCTTCCAGGCAGGTTCTGTTAGTGGAGCTCACAGTTCCCTGGGAGGAGCGCACAGAAGAAGCCAATGAATGCAAACGGCTCAAATAACAAGAACTGGTAGAACAGTGCCACAGGAATGGTTGGAGAGCACACTGTGAGCCCATAGAGGTGGGATGTCGAGGCTTTGCTGCCCGCTCCCTGTGCAAAATTTACACTCTCCTTGGTATTAAAGGAGTTGCTAAAAGGAAGGCCATCAAATCTGCCACTGAGGCTGCAGAAAGAGCTTCTCGGTGGCTATGGATTAAGAGGTCAGAATCGTGGGCCAATGCTGCCGGGACACAAGTCAGGGTCTGATCAACCCTGGCTGGGTCGCCTGATTGAGGGTGTCTGATGTTGTGAGACCCGAAACACCTGATGACGTCAGGAAACATCACTGATGATGTGTCCCGGCGCATCTATGGATGTATCTATTCATCTTTGCATCTGGCTTAGTCAGTGACTCCCAAGAATAGGGTGGGTGACAACCAAGTATAGATTGGTGACAACTGGAGAGACAGTGGACAGCATGGAGAGACGGCAACTGGGGCAGGGAGGGTTAGCAGCCCAACTTGCATCTTCTGTGAATAAGAATCCATCTAAGCTACAGATCAACCCACAGAGACATACCCCCAGGGGTGCCCGAGAGGGGGGGGCGAGAATGAGCACCCCACTAGGACGGACCTTAGGATGACGATCTTGGAGAACAGACTATCGATAACGGCGAGTAGATGCATCTGCGGCAAAGTCTGTAAAAACGAATGAGGCCTTAAAATCCATCAGACCCGGATGAAATGCTTGGTTCAGGGGGCTGTGGCACAACGCACAGGAATTACACCTGGTGTGACGCAGGAGGAGCCCGGCCCGGAGTCACCCCACAGTGCCCAGAACCTCCAAGTGTCCAGTGCCCCAGTTCTAAGCACAGTAGTCAAGCAACATGGGATGAAGTGGCCTGCAGCAAAGCAGCATCAATTGTGGCAACAGTTTGATGAAGATACAGCAGAGATCATCAGAACAATAGCAAAGGGAGATGTGGATAGTCAACTTCGAAGCATGACGACCATCATTATGAGTTTTGGGGTAGAGAGGTTTGGCATTATGGACGCAGAGCTGGCAGGTCTATTTACACTAAGAACCGTAGGGCTGGCAGGATTCATCAGCTGCGGAAAGAGTTGAGGATGCTGACAAGACAGTTTCAAGCAGCAGCAGAAGAGGAGAAGCCACCACTTGCTGAGCTTCGACATGCCATCAGGAAGAAGCTTATGACCCTGCATAGAGCTGAATGGCATCGGAGGAGGAGGATTGAGAGAGCCGGGAGACGAACTGCATTCTTGGCAGATCCATTTGGCTTTATGAGGAAGATGCTAGGGCAGAAGCACAGTGGGAGACTGGAGTGTTCTAAGGAGGAAGTTGACCATTTCTTGCATAATAACCTAAGTGATCCCTTTAGAGAGCAGGATCTGGGACCTCAGAGAGCTCTTTTGGACATTCCAGCCCCTCTGGTGGAGTTCAACACCTCAGAACCCACCTGGAAGGAAGTTCAGGAAGTGGTGGCAGCGGCAAGAGCCAGCTCTGCTCCAGGCCCCAGTGGAGTACCTTATAAAGTATATAAGCGTTGCCCAGAGCTCCTGGGAATCCTATGGAAGATACTGAGAGTGATCTGGCGAAGAGGAACTGTAGCAGAGCAGTGGAGATGGGCAGAGGGAGTGTGGATTCCCAAGGAAGAGAGGTCATCTAAATTGGAGCAGTTCAGGTCTATCTCACTCCTCAGCGTGGAAGGCAAGATCTTCTTTAGTGTCTTGTCTAGGAGAATGACCCACTTCCTTCTGAAGAACAATTATATCGATACATCAGTACAGAAGGGTGGAATCCCAGGTGTACCAGGGTGTTTGGAACATACTGGAGTGGTCACTCAGCTGATCAGAGAGGCACGGGAGGGAAATGGAGATCTAGTGGTGCTTTGGCTGGATCTTGCCAATGCTTACGGGTCAATCCCCCATAAGCTGGTCGATATCACGCTGGACCAACACCACATACCCAGTAAGATCAAGGCTCTCATTCTGAACTATTACGGTCAATTTAGACTCAGAGTAACCTCTGGCAGCTTGACCTCAGATTGGCACCAGTTGGAGAAAGGGATTATAACAGGTTGTACCATTTCTGTTATCCTTTTTACCCTGTCCATGAACATGCTGGTTAAAGCAGCGGAGGTCGAATGTAGAGGACCCCTTTCAAGGTCAGGAATCCGGCAGCCCCCCATTAGAGCTTTCTGGATGATCTGACAGTTACTACTACATCAGTGCCTGGTAGTAGGTGGATTCTTCAAGGCCTGGAAAAACTTATTTCCTGGGCAAGAATGAACTTTAAGCCATCAAAGTCTAGATCTATGGTCCTGAAAAGAGGGAAAGTGGTGGATAAGTTCAGTTTCCATCTGGATGGCATCGTGATACCATCTATCACAGAGAAACCAGTCACAAGCCTAGGGAAGGTCTTTGACTGTAGTCTCAGGGACACAGTATCCATTCGAACTACCATCAGGAAATTGGAAACATGGCTGTTGACCGTGGATAAGTCCGGCCTTCCCGGCAGGTTCAAGACTTGGGTGTACCAACATGGCATTTTGCCCCGTATCCTCTGGCCTCTGCTGGTGTACAAGGTGCCTCTGTCTACAGTGGAGACCCTGGAAAAGAAGATCAGCTCCTACCTTCGAAGATGGTTGGGTTTACCACATAGCTTCAGTAGTGCGGCACTTTATGGCAGGAGCAACAAACTCCAGCTTCCTATTAGTAGTTTGGAAGAGGAGTTCAAGGTTTCCCACACAAGAGAGGTACTAGCCTATCGTGACTCTAGAGACTCGAGAGTGGCAGCAGCAGGCATTGTGGTGAGGACAGGTCGGAAGTGGAGAGCTCAAGAGGGGTTGGAGCTTGCAGAATCTTGGTTGAGACACAAAGCTCTGGTGGGCACGGTGGCAATAGGACATGCAGGGCTGGGCTCCATCCCACAGCCGCACTACGATAAAGTCCAGGGAAAGGACAAACGCAAGTTAATCCTGCAGGAGGTGAGAGCAGGTGTTGAAGAAGTGAGGACTGGTAGGATGGTAGGCATGCGGCAGCAGGGGGCATGGACAAAATGGGAGGGAGTAGTGGATAAGAAGCTGACCTGGAATGACATCTGGAATGCAGAGCCTCAGCGCATCCAATTTATGCTCCGAGCAGTATATGATGTGCTACCCAGTCCGGCAAACCTGCATACCTGGGGTAAGAGCGAGCTGCCAACATGTCCTCTGCTCAGGAAAGGGCACGCTTGAACACATTCTTAGCAGTTGCCCAACAGCTCTTGGAGAGGGCCGATATCGCTGGCGCCATGACCAAGTGCTAAAGTGTGTAGCGGAGACCATCTCCAGCGCCATGGCAAACAGTAAGCAGGTCGATAGTCAAAGGAAAATTACATTTGTTAAAGCTGGAGAAAGGCCCCGACCACAGCTTAGACCATCAGCCAGTCTGCTCTCTTCAGCATCAGACTGGGACCTGCGAATTGACTTGGGAAAGCAGCTTAAGTTCCCCGATTATGTAACAGAAACATCTCTTAGGCCAGATGTGGTACTAACATCTTCCTCTTCCAGGCAGGTTCTGTTAGTGGAGCTCACAGTTCCCTGGGAGGAGCGCATAGAAGAAGCCAATGAATGCAAACGGCTCAAATAACAAGAACTGGTAGAACAGTGCCACAGGAATGGTTGGAGAGCACACTGTGAGCCCATAGAGGTGGGATGTCGAGGCTTTGCTGCCCGCTCCCTGTGCAGAATTTACACTCTTTGGTATTAAAGGGGTTGCTAAAAGGAAGGCCATCAAATCTGCCACTGAGGCTGCAGAAAGAGCTTCTCGGTGGCTATGGATTAAGAGGTCAGAATCGTGGGCCAATGCTGCCGGGACACAAGTCAGGGTCTGATCAACCCTGGCTGGGTCGCCTGATTGAGGGTGTCTGATGTTGTGAGACCCGAAACACCCAATGACATCAGGAAACATCACTGATGATGTGTCCCGGCGCATCTATGGATGTATCTATTCATCAAAGTCTATTTTTGACTGAAAGTTATGTAATTCGATATGGCTGCCTTGGCATTAGGCAAATTAGATGTATAAATTTACTCCCATCTCAAACTTTGGATCATATTCTACATCTTTGACAGTAAGCCATTATCTCTTACCACTTTCAAGTTATAGCTTTGCAAATCTCTGACATCTGAACTGAATGTTTTCTTGAAAAAAAAAATCTTGACCACTAGGGCCTTTTGGCACAATGGAGTACCAGTGCCAGTTTTAAATTCTATGAGAAGCCAATGAAGGGAGGCCAGAACCGTAGAGATATGATCTCTCTCATACCTGTTAAAACTCTTCCTGCAGCATTTTTATGAGAGAACAATGTTGTAGTTTTGACACTTTTTTCCTCTGTTTTGAGGATCAAAAGTTTTGCAGGTCCATGGAGATTTTTTTATTTGGACCAAAATTACTGAAAACAGCTCTTTTCATAGTAGAGAAGGGGTGTCCAATCATGTGCCATGGAGGGCCAAGACCCAGAAGGTTTTCTCTTCTACCCAGTCTTTTCAGCAGGTGTTTTCACTTATCAGCAATTAGTAGAAAGAAATTTAGTGAAATCTGCTGTTGAAGACACTGGCTGGAGTTAAAGTCTGCCGGGTCTTGGCCTTCCATGGCACATGATTTGACACCCTTGTAATAGAGGATTCTGACTGCTGCTCTAAGGAGTCCATTTTTTTTATTTTATTTTTTTTTTTTTAAATCAGAGAAATCATCTGTCAATCATGAATCGGAGAAGAACGTGACCCCCCACCCCCACCCCACCATCAACCTTCTGAATATCAGTGGGCCATCTCTTGGCACAGAGTGTCTATAGTTCTGAAGCTTGAGCACTCCATTTGGCCTGCTGTGGGGTGGGGTTCAACAGTTGATGGGGAAGGGACCACTGAAAAAAAATTAAATCCCCAGAGCCTATTGTACTTTAATGTAACTGATTTTTGTGGCAAAGTTCCTAAAAGTGCCTCTTTGCCAACCCATACACTAGCCCATCTTTGCCAGTGATGGAGCCACACTGAGAACACAAGCTACGGGATGCGTTGTGTTCCATACAGCCTCCTGATACGTCTTCATTATGGCAGGCAGAGGGAGATTAATAAGGTGATGCGTTTCCACTATAATTGACCCAGTTAATGAGAGCCTTGTTTTGTGGTTTCCTCCCCCTGCGACCAACTGTGAGGGTGCTCAAAACAAGTGCCAAAACTCCCATCTCTGCCAAATGAAATTGGCTTATTAATTCCAATTACACTGATCATTGAGCGCTCAAATGAAAAATGAAGACGTTTCAACTTGACTAATTGGCCCCAGGAGTGAGCGTATGTTTGTGTCTCCATGTGGGTTTGCGTTGGGGGTGTAAATGAATGTGGGATGTAAAGGAACTTTTCCATTTTTAGATTACATGAGGACTTCATAGAAGAATGTGACTGCTGGGATTTGGGCTCGTTACATCTGCCAAGGAAGTAATGTTTCCTTTGTCGTTTGTGTTTCTGTTAGCATGACTACAGAATGAAACTGCTAATCTGATTTCAATAAAAATGGAATCTTCATCACAGCTATTATTGGATGTTGGGGACCTTGTGGAATTGTAGCTTCGGTTCCCTGATAAAAGGGGCACCAGATGAAATCTTCTGCTGCTGTAGTCCATCAACTTTGAGGGTCAGTGTGTCACAGTGCTATTCTAACATCTTTTTTTCCCCCAGCATATAAATACTGAAAAAAAAAAAATGAGTTTCTGCAATTCATCTCAAAGAAACTGTAGCAGGTGTTTCTCTGCTCAAGGACATCACAAAAATCAGAGAGGAAAATAGTCCAGAGCACACTGTCAAACTGAATGTCAAATACATCCTCATCAGTGTTCTTACTGATTTTAACATGTTTGCTGTACACTTGTTCATTGTTCTAACTCACGTGGCAGGGAGTGAAAGATGTCATTAAAATTTATCATACATATTTCTTTCAACACTTCGTTCAGAGTCACACACAGAAGTGTTGAAACAGTCTTAACACCAATAAAGGCTGTGAATTTGGCAGTGCGCTCAAGACAGATAGTTCTGACCGACCAATTTGATTGGCCAGTAAGGATTCCAGGAGTTACTATATTCCATGATAATTGCACTCCAAATTCACTGGATATGTATCACTCCACTTCAAAGGTGTTCTAGTAACTTAATTACCAACAGTAATTTACGATCAACTCTCTGACAATTGCAGTACTGTTTTGGATACCTTAATTTCCACAGTGAGGTGCTGTTTGACAAGAAATTATACATCCATGACATGGAAGTCCCACCCTTTAGAAAAAAGGGTTTCCATGTTTCCACCTACTCCTCTAACCTTCTGTCATTAAGCTATCATTAAGCTATTTCACGTCTGTTTAAAAAAAATAGGCAGTGCTAGAGTTTGATTTATTGTCTCCATTAACAAACCACAATACCTTTGTGGTGATGGACTCCTTGTTTCATCTGAAAATGTGAAGAAAAGTGAGCAAAATGTGCTAAATTGATAGCATGTTAACTACTAGCTACCGGCGAGTACTAGCTTGCAAATATTTCATTTGTTTACATGTGTGTGAATCATGCTGATGGAGATGTTTAGCAACAGTTACCAGTTACATTTAGAAGGGACTATTCAAAATCCCTGGTTGCTGCTGAATAGATACGAGCAAGGAAATGAGAGAGTGATTGAACAAGAGTTAGCGAGAGTGAGGGAGTGATGAGTTGAGATGGTGATGGTTGGTCAGTTTTGTGCAGCGCTTTGTGTGCCGGATGGCATCTTGGAGCGTGTGCGGTGGTCCACTGATTAGTCGCCTCAGTTGGCTCTGGGTGTGGTGGTCTGCTTCTGTGGCCACAGCCGCCCTGGGGTGGGTCGGCGGAGGGGTGGCTGCTAGCCTGTGCCGGCGGTCTCCCCGGCCACTGCCGGGCATATTCATGCTCGCTGGATCTTCATCGCAGTTGCCCTAAGTAAAAAGGGTGAATGAGGGTGGGTGAGTGTGTGGGGGAGAGCACAAATGGATGTCAGTAGGTCGGAGTGTGAGTGAGAGTGTGTGTATTGTGTAATGACAATAAAGTTGAATCTCATCTCATCTCATCTCATCTCATGGGTGAGTGTGAGTGAGTGTGGTGGTCTTGAGGGTGAGTGGGAGTGAGATTGAGCAGATACACGAGTGAGAGAGAATGGGTGGGTCCATGAGTGTGAGTGTGAGATTGTGTGGGGACAAAGGTGAGCAGGAGTGAGTGAGTGCATGTGGGTATGAATGAGAGCATGTGGGTGTGAATGTGTGGGAATGGGTGTGTCTGCTAGTCGGGAGGTGCTGGATTGAGGGGGTAGTGCCTCTTGGCTACGTGGGCTTCCCTGGATGGGGCGAGCTTCCTTGGGCGTGGGGGTCACTGGGGTGTGCGGCGGTGGTGCTTGGGGGGCTCACGCCGGGGGTGCAGGCCGGTCTCCGGCTGGGGGGGTGGGGGTGCTGGCCTCACGGTGCCCGGGGCCCTGGGGCTGGTGCTGGCCCCACTGGGGGTGCAGGGTTTTGGCGGGCACGGGGGTGTGGGCCCGCAGCGGCAATGGCCTGGTGGCCTGGCATGGCCTCGGCTGTCCTTCCTGGGGTGGATGCCTTGCTTTCCTGGAGCTTGTTGGCCTCAGACATTTTTGCCCTGTGGGGGTTGGTGGCGTTGCCTTGCCTGCTCGGGGTTTCGGGGGTGGGGGGAGGGAGTTGCTGCTACCTCCCACCCTCTTCGTATGTTTCCTGACAAACCACTCACATGCACACACTTATTTTGCGCCCATATACATGCACACAGATGCACAAACACAAATGTCTCCCCTTTATCAGGTGTGGATACAAGACTCGTGTTGAGACCTCTTCAGTGGAAGAAACAATCCGTCTTCTCTTTGTTTTAGTGGCTGGTTTGTTTTCCTTTTTTGGCTGTTCCTCTCCCTTTTCTTTCCCCCTCCCCACACTTCCTTTCCCCATCCTGTCGGGTCCTTCAGGGGTAAAATAATTTAAATTAAGTATTAAAAGTTATTACAATAGCAGTTTACAACAATATACAGTACATAGGTTCTGTATAAAGGTCCTCTTTGCAAAGTCATTCTGTTTTGGCACAATAAGGGAAACAGATTTCTGTTCTGC
The DNA here is from genome assembly GCA_020510985.1 of Pholidichthys leucotaenia. Lineage (NCBI taxonomy): Eukaryota > Metazoa > Chordata > Actinopteri > Cichliformes > Pholidichthyidae > Pholidichthys > Pholidichthys leucotaenia. The sequence continues at coordinate 98,175,995 of CM035841.1, read as the reverse complement.
TCACCTAGCTGTCTGACAGGACGGGGGGGGTTCTCAGCTGCGCAAAATAATTGGTTAAATAAACAAATCATAATATTTTTTCCAGTATTGCTGTCATTTAATAAATTGTGAGTGCCGGAACTCGTGTATAAAAGAAATATTACACTTGATGTTGTTACAGTATCATGAATATAGTAACTCAGGGCGTGATACTCTGATGCCCTATGCAGAGGGCATCAGCAGTACCACACCCAGAGTTATTATTTTCATGATACTGTATTTAATTTTATGTAATATTGCTTAATTATTTTTGCATTTTTCTTTTTGTATTTTTTATTCACACTCCAACAGGCAGCGAAAAGTAAGCTAGGAGCAGGAAGACAAAAGAAGAGGAAAACAGCAGCCTTGTGTGTAGCAAAATGGATTGTACGCACTCTGTTTAACAGAACAACATCACAGCGCCCAGAAAGACAGACCGCACTTGTGGCCCTGGAAATGAACAGGTACAATGTACACATAGCTGCACTTTGTGAAACAAGATTGCCTGGATATGACAGCTTGGGAGACCATGGGTACATCATCTTTTGGAGTGGGAGATCAACTCAAGAAAGGAGAGAAGCAGGAGTGGGCTTTGCAGTTAGAAAGGAGATAGCAGCAATGCTTGATGAGGAACCAGTGCCAATCAACGACAGGATAATGACTATGAGACTCCCACTACAGCGGAAGATGTTTGCCACACTCATCAGTGTATATGCCCCAACAATGAGCAACACAGAGGAGGTGAAGGAAGAGTTCTACAGTGATTTATGTGAGACTATCAGGTGTGTACCGACTGATGACAGGCTGATACTCAGAGATTTTAATGCCAGAGTTGGTTCGGACACCGAGAAATGGAAAGGAGTGGTAGGCAGTCATGGAGTAGGCAAGTGCAATGCTAATGGAGAACTTCTACTTGCACTATGTTCAGAGTACAACCTTGTGATAACCAACACTCTATTTAAGCACAAGGACACACACGAAGACATGGATGCACCCAAGATCCAAGCACTGGCACTTATTAGACTACATCATAGTCAGGCAGAGAGACAGAAGGGATGTATTGGACACCAGAGCAATGAGAGGTGTGGACTGTGGCACTGATCATGTTATGCTGAGATCTAGATTAAGGATTTGGAGACAAAAACAGCACTGCAGGATGGGTGCGAAGCCACCACGGAAGCTAAACACTAGTGCACTGAAAGGCCAAAAAAAGCAGGAAGAACTTACACAGGAAATGGATGAAAACTTGAAAGACTGGGACAGCAACAACTCAGAGAATGACATAGAAGAGAAATGGGCAACACTGAAGGATACGGTGTATCAGACTGCGAGTGATGCATTAGGCTACCCTGAGAGGAAACATCAAGATTGGTTTGATGAGCATGATGAACACCTGAAGAAACTACTAGAAGCAAGGAATACAGCTAGGCAGGAAAACCTACAGTGTAACAAGGTCGAAGAAGAAGAAATACTCAAAGGCTCAGAGTGAGCTAGAGAAGTACACCAGAGAGATGAAGTCCAACTGGTGGGATGAAAAAGCGGAGGAACTTCAAACTGCAGCAGACAGGAAGGACATGAAAACATTCTTCACAGGTTTGAGAGAAATCTACAGCCCTAAACCAAGAGGATTGAGCCAACTAAAGGCTATGGATGGTGAAGCGGTTTTGCAGGAGAAAGACAAGATCCTGGACAGATTTGCAGACCACTTTGACCAACTACTAAACAACCCTGGAGATCTCACTGAAGAGGCTAAAGAAGCTCTAGTGCAGCGACCAGCTGTATCACGTCTGGATGAACCACCAAATTTTGATGAACTAATGGCAGCTATCAGGACAACACAGGATGGTAAAGCTCCAGGAAGGGATGGAATTCCAGCAGAAGTGTGGAAATTTGGTGGTGTTCAGCTGACCAACTGCCTGCACAAGCTCATCCAAGAGATATGGGATGCCCAGAAAGTACCTCAAGATTGGAAGGATGCAAGTATTGTGCCTTTGTTCAAGAAAGGTGACAGGAAGGATTGTGGAAATTACTGAGGTATATCACTGCTAGCCACTGTTGATAAAATTCTCTCACGTGTACTACTGAACAGACTCAGTGAACACATCTCACAGAATGTATTACCGGAAACCCAGTGTGGCTTTAGAAGTGGAAGAAGCACAATGGACATGATTTTCTGCTTGAAACAGGTTCAAGAAAAGTGTATCGAACAGAACATGCCGCTTTATGTAGTCTTCATAGACTTCAGTAAAGCCTTCGATACTGTTTCGCGACAAGGACTTTGGCAGGTACTCAAGAAATATGGTTGTACTGAAACTTGGCCTGTCTACAGAGTGCAGGTGAAGAAACTCCACGCGTACGTGATGAGACACCTTCGAGCCATAATGAACATCTCATGGAAAGACGAGATAACCAACACAGAAGTGTTGAAACGAGCTGGTCTACCATCAGTGGAGGACATGCTAATACAGATGAACCTGAGATGGCTCGGACATGTTGAGAGGATGGACTACCAGCGTCTCCCTCGGCAGTTACTCTACTCACAGTTACGTGAGGGCAAATGCAATCACGGTAGACCAAGGCTCAGATTTAAAGACACTGTAAAAAGAAACCTGAAGAAGTTGGACATAGACAGGATTTCCTGGCAGCGGAAGGCTAAGGACAGAGCTGTATGGAGGAATCTGATCAGACCCAAATGAAAGTCATTGTCGCTCACGACAGACTGCTATGATGATGATGATATTTTATTGATCCTGAGAGGGAAATTCAAGGCATCCACCTGGATTCATGAAGCAGCCACAGTACGGCACCAATCCCTTCACCATACACACACACAGATTCACACCTAGGGCCACTTTACAGTCTCCAATTAACCTAATTTGCATGTTTTTGGACTGTGAGAGGAAACCAGAGTGCCTGGGGTAAACCCAAGCAGACACGGGGAGACCATGCAAACTCCACAGAGCAGGGGCACCAATGGTCAGGGGGTGGGATCGAACCCACGATGGTCAGGGGTGGAACTGATCCTGTGACCTTGTTACTGTGCCAACCACTGCACACCGAGCTGCCCAGTTAAAGAGCCATTGTTTTGGGGCCTTCCATGATCTGTTCCGGTGTTGTGTTCTGTGACCACAGAGATGAACAGATCTATGTCATGCGACAAAGACTGGGGGGCACCAAATGGGTTCGTTTTTTTTCATTCCGTCAAACTAAATTATTGATCTGTGGTTCATATGTCCAAAAAGCATGACAGCGGCACCCTAGCAACCCAACCCAACACTCAGACCCAAATAGCCAGCGTTGTGTGCTGCACCAAGGACCATTCAGGTGGGTTTGAACTTCTTTTGAGTTTCAGCTTTTTTGTTCCATCACCAATAATTACATTATCAATTAATATTTTAGAATTGGAATCTTAGCATTTGTCAAGTCTTCATCGGAGAAAGGATCATTTCCTCCACCCCTACTGTATCTGCCCGACAACCGGGAAGTCGTGGGTTCAAATCCTGGCCAGGTCATACCAAAGACCATATAAAAATGGTATTTTCTGCCTTCTGGCTTGGTGCTCAGCATAATAGAATGGGGAAAAGAAAGTTAAAGCACAGAGCTAAGAGAGGACTGACTTCCCACTGTCGCTTTCACTACTTACAGTAGCTCTGTGGCTTAGGGTCAGTGAAACAGATAGGTGCCGCCCCATAGACCACATGGTGTCCCACATGCTGTGGAAGAAGCAATAAACTGCAGGCACTTCTCCAGTCCGTCTGTCAACCTCTCACTCCATTCTCCTGTCACTCATGAATAATGTAATGTACTTTATTTTTATAGCCCTTTAAAACAACCTGTAGGTGACCAAAGTGCTTTACAGAAAATTAAACAGCATTAAAAACACACAGCAATAAAAACAAATAACATAAACAAAGGAATAAGAATAAATACCTGAAAAGAAAAAGAAAAATTAAATAAAAACAAATGCCAAGACAAATATCACCACTATTGGGTATTAAAAGCCATCCTAAACAAATATGTTTTAAGTTCTGATTTAAAAAGGGCCAGGTCAGAGATAGCACGTAGGTCAGGGGGGAGATTATTCCAGAGCCTGGGGGCGACAACAGAAAAGGCTCGGTCACTCCAATGTTTATACCTTGACCTGTGCACATCCAGCAAAAACTGATTGGATGACCTCAAAGCCCTGCCTTGGTCACGGACAGTCAAAATCTCAGACAGATAAACCGGAGCAAGGCCATTAAGAGCTTTAAAAACAAAAAGCAGAAGTTTAAAATTAATTCTAAAATGGACTTGAAGCCAATGAAGTGAAAAAATGATCAAAGTAATGTGTTCTTGCCCAGTTGTGTTGGTCAAAAGACGGGCTGCTGCATTTTGCAAAAGTTGAAGGTGGCCGAGAGAAAACAGAGATGCCAACATAAAGTGCATTGCAGTAATCAAGTTGAGAAGTGATTAAAGCATGAATGGCTATCTCAAGATCATGATGGCTCAGGAAAGGTTTGGCTTTGGATAACAGATGTAACTGATAAAAGCTCATCTTGACTACATTGTCAGTCTGTTTATCAAATTTTAAATGGCTGTCAAAAATCACCCCCAATTTCTGACAGCTGAACTGGGCCTTAAAGAGAGGGCACCAAAGCCAGCCATTACAGTATCCCCAAACACAATACATTCTGTTTTTTCTTCTTTTAAGTGGAGAAAATTTTTGGCTTAACCACAACTTAATGCCAGTGATGCAGTCCAATAGAACACTTTGTGAGTTTGTTTGTTCTGGGTTCAAAGATAAATAAAGCTGCAAATCGTCCACATAACAGTGGAAAGACATGTTGTGCCTGGCTATTATTGACCCGAGTGGCAGCATAGATAATGAAAACAGAATAGGGCCAAGGATAGAGCCCTTTGGGACCCCACAGGAGAGAGAGGCATTAGAAGAAGACATGTCACCAATCATTACAGAAAAAATTCTGTTAGATAGGTAAGATTCAAACCATGTAAGTGCAGTGCCATTGATGCCAACATGGTGATTCAGGTGTGACAAAAGGATAGTATGGTCCACAGTGTCAGAGGCTGCTGTAAGATCTAGCAGCACTAAGACCACAGAGCACTTGGCATCAGCAGACATCATCATATCATTGTGCACCTTTAGCAGGGCAGACTCAGTGCTGTGATGAGATCTAAACCCAGATTGAATCTTCTCAAAAATAGAGATGTCTTCTAAAAAAGATTGCAACTGTATAAGAACAACTTTTTCTAAAACCTTAGATAAAAAGGGCAAATGAGAAATGGGTCTAAAAATAGATAAAACTGAAGGGTCAAGGTGAGTTTTTTTAAGAAGGGGCCTAACCACAGCATGTTTAAAAGCAGGTGGGACAAATCCTGAACTAAGGCAGGAATTAATAAAAACCAAAAGACCAGGCCCTACAGTATTAAAAACCCTTTTCAGTACTCCAGCAGGAACAACATCCAGTGAGCAATTTGTCAGCTTCAGAGACTTCACTATATCAGCAAGTGATGATAAAGAAACCAACTCAAACTGCTCAAGCACAGCAGAGTAACCCGGGACAACAGACAAGCTCCCATTAAAACTGTTATTAATAGCTCGTCTGACAGAGTCAACTTTATCAACAAAAAAGTGAAGAAAAGTCTCACATGTTGTAAACGAATCATCTGTTACAGTCTGAGTGCGTGGGTTTATAAAAGAGTTAATTGTGTTAAATAGCACTCTAGGACAGTGACTGCTGCTAGAAATAATATCAGAGAGATACTGAAATTTTGCCTTTTGCATGGTCCTCTGGTAATCAGCAAGACAGTCCCTAAAAATTCCCAGACACATAAAATTTGACCTTTTTCCATCTCTGTTCAGCCTGCCTGACCTGTTGCCTAATGGCACGGGTAGTGTCACTTAGCCAGGGATCTGTTTTCGGTTTAGCCGATTTAAGCCGAAATGGGGCAACAGAGTCCAAAATCCCAGAGCAGGTGGTATGAAAGGAGGAAAGAATATTATCCGGATTGGAAGGGGAAACGAGTCCATTTAAGGCAAAAAACTGTGAATCCCTAAAAGCAGCAGAAAACTCCTCTGGTGTTGAAGAAATGATGATGCGACGCCAGCATGATGGAGCCACAGGCTTGCTGGGTGATGAAGGGACCAACAATTCAAAAATAATGTGAAAATGATCTGAGATGACAGACTCAGAAATTTCTTTGAGAGATATTGAGAGCCCAAAAGCGATAACAAGGTCCAGAGTGTGACCAAGATGGTGTGTTGGTTTGTCCGCTAAAATATTTAAATTAAATGTCGCCAACAGTCTTATAAAATCAGATGCCAGCTGATCAGATGGACAACAGACATGAATATTAAAGTCCCCGCAGATCAAAAGTTTATCATATTTTGGCATAACATCTGCCAAAAACTCAGAAAACTCATTAATGAAGTCCTTATTATATTTTGGAGGACGATAAACAACAGCAATTAACACAGGACTTGTGAGATCCACCACAAATAATTGCAGCTCAAAACAGGAATAAGCATTTGTGGAGAGAAGGCGACATTTAAAACTATCATTAAAAACAAAAGCCAGACCCCCACCCCGACCAGATGCTTGCGGGGAGCTGAAGAAAGAACAGCCGGGAGGGAGGAGCTCAGAGAAGGTGGCGGTCTCACCTGGTTCAACCCATGTTTCTGTCATCAGAAGAAAATCCAAGGAATGTGAAGTAAAAAAGTCATTTAGAATAAAAGTCTTATTTGCGATGGATCTGGTGTTAATCAGAGCCGTGTGAATCAAACACTGAACAGCCTGCTGGGAAGCACGACTGATTGGGTGAAGATTCTCCGGTGCGCAGCCCCTTCTGCAAATCCACACGGGCCGGTGGCAAGGAAGTGGGTATCCAGCCTCTAGGACAGTCGGCAACAGCCATCGGTAGCGATAATCAGTGGATCCTCATACGTCAAAACCGATACGCTTCCTGGAGAGCTCAGTCAGCAGTTAACGAGGGCTGTAAGTTGAAGAAGAAGCCAGGTAAACCCTCAGTCTGCATGATACTCCGCCTCTCCGACCTCGTCTTTTGCGGTGTCTTTTGTGGCGGCCGTTTCGAAACAGTCCACTGGGTGCACATCTCAGATAGGGTGGTATAGACGCCAACACAGGCGGAGGAGGCCGACCATTAAATTCACAGGTCAAGAATTTGACCACAGAATTGCGAATATTTAGAAGAGTCAGGTGATCATAAACCAGTAGCGATGACACGTTTTGAGCTAGAAACCATAAAAAGACAACTAAACACATAAGAAGTAGCACAGGTAGATGTCCAGCCACACACAACGGCGCCATCTTGCCTGTTGCAAGAAGCATATGGTTTGCCTGTAACAGACCCCGAAATCGTATGAACTCCTCACCTTTGGGCAGGAGCTCGTCCCTGACTTGGTGAGGACAATCCACCCTTTTCCGGCTGAGGACCATGGAGACAACGGGAAAATTCCAAAAGAAGATTAACAAGGAAAAAAAAAATGCAAATTGCATGTCTAAGGATTAATATCACAAGATAAAAATAGCTGATTTACTAGAAATATAAAAACAAAAATTCATGCATTTATATAGAAAAAAAAATATTGCAAATTCATGAGAAAAAACTCTTGAGAAAAATGTATTGAGACTTTTTGTTGTTTTGCTCAAATCCCTGCAAAACACACAGAAAATAACAGTTCTCTGAATGTTCTTCAGTGAACCATTACTTACAGAATGGTCCTTTACGATCCTGAGTTGATAATTTCCACTTCAGTTGCATGGCGGCAGAATACTAGGCATTTTTATGAAGAACCTCTTCTTACGAGGTTCTCTACGGAACTCAAAACGGTTCTTCTAATGCCATGATTCCCACCTGGGGTCAGTGGAACAGTTCAAGATTCCTTGGGAAATTTTCTAATTTCACTTCTTAGTTGGTCTAAAAAAATTGCAAATGATGTACCGTTGTTGTGCATGGCTGCCTTCAGACCGAATGCACAAAAGCAAATTATTTGCAGGGTTTTTTTTTTTTTTTTAGGGATCAATTAAGAAGTGAACATAGAAGATTTCCCACAAACCTGAAATGTTTCACTGACCCCAGGTTGGGAACCACTGAAGGTCCTTTTGGTTGCCAGTGGGCACCTTTATTTTTTTATGTTTAATATACATTTAACGTGTCTTGAAATGGGAAAAATAGTGGGAAAATGTTTCAAATCTGACTAATCAATTTTCAATTTAGTGTGACCCTAAAATCAAAGAAATGGTCAACTTTAATAAGTTGTTACAGTTTTAGGAGTCATTAGTGTTTTAACATTCAGACTGCTGCTTAATTTAATCACAAAATTTGGTTTTAATGTTTGTTTGTTTTTCCTCCTTTGCTCCACTTCGGATGTCTGCCGTTGGAGTTTCTTGAAATGGGGGTGTGGCGTAATCTGCCAGAGTTTGCTACATATGAGATGAATTTTTTCCACCACCCCCCCCCCCCCATTCTCATGGCACCTCCTAGAGAATGCCGCCCGGGGAAACCGCCTGAGCCAAGGACGATGAAATCAACGGCGGCACTCTTCGGTGGCAGGCGTTCCATTTCAGGAAATAATTGTCCGGCGTGACAGACAGAGCTGATAATAAACATCAGCGCAACAATGATGAGCGTCCTCCAGCTCCACCATTAATATGATGATGATTATGTTGTCCTTACGGCCTCAGACATATAATCTTAAAGCCTTGTACAGTATGTGGGTGTGTGGAATGTGATTATAGGCTTTCATTATGTGCATAAATAGAAGAGGGAGGATCAGGAGGAGGAAGACTGCCTCAGTCGAGTGCTGAATGAGGAAGAAAATACCAAACAGCATTAGTGCCCATAAGAGGAAGAAGAGAATGGGTGCCAGGGAATAAAAACAGACATATTAGCAAGGAAATAAGAGAGGCAAAGAAGAGGAGGGGCAGCCGTTAAAGGAGCAGTAATCCACTCGTCACATGCAGAGATTTCAACCAAAGTGCACACAGCTAGCGATAAATCCATTTATTCTGCTAATAGCTGTTCCTATCAGCCACCGAGTCACTGTAAAAAGCTCTGTGTAATTTCCCTAATGCTCAGAAGACTGCTTATACACTCAGGAGCAGCCCGGTTCGCTCATCTCCGTGTTCTCGCTGCTGGGAGATGAAACCCTGAGTCAGAAACCACTACTCAGATTTAGTTTTTAAGTTAATCTGAAGAGGAATTTACTATGGCGTGTTAGAGCCAAAGACTGAGCATTTTGTGAATCAAGTCAAAATTTAAGGAAAAAAAAATAGTCATAATAGCATCTCGTTGTGCCTTTACCAACTTTGCTACTCTGCCAAAGTGACTTAATATGCATGTGGGTAAGTACAGCCATAGATTATCTACAATGCTGTGAAAAAGTATTTGCCCCCATCCTGATTTCTTATATTTTTGTATATTTAGCAGCTCAAATAACTTAGTATTAGACAACGATAACCTGAGTAAATACAAAATGTTTTGAAATGATTTCATGTATTAAGAGGAAAAAATGTAGTGTGTCACTTTAATCGCGATTAATCCTGAGTTATAAACATGGTTTGTTAGACATGTTTATAGGTTTCACAGGAAAAAAAAAAAAAAAAATCAAACTTTTTCATACGCAAACTTTGTTTTTTTTGTGCAATTTTAGGTCCAATGCGTTAATATAATTTGCAAAAACGAAAAAAAAAAAATGAATTCACATGCGAGGTTGTGTTGAAACAAATGACACCAAACAAGGCAAGGTAAACAGTTTTTAATATGAAATATTAAGGTAAAATCAAAAATAGTCTAAAATGCCCAATTACACCATGGACCCCCAAGGGTTAAAACAGCTGCTGCAGCACAACTTTAATTACGATTAATAGCAGTTGAGTGCCATTAATTGCACCTTGCGATATTAATCGCAATTAAAGTGACAATGCGATCCATACCTACCTTGGCCTATGTGAAAAAACAATTGCCCCCCCACCCGTTACATCAAACTATGATTAATCACATTTTTTTTACTTCACCAACCACACCCAAGGCCTGATTACTGCCAGATCTGTTGAATCATCACATAAATAGAACTTTTCTGACAAACTCAAGTAGGCTAAAAATCTCAAAAAGAAACGCATTATGGCGTGATCTAATGAAATTCCAGAACAGATTAGAACGAAAACCCAGAACATCTAAAGAACTGCAGGCCTCACTTGCCTCTGTTTGGATGTTGGTCCGTGATTAAATTACAAGAAAGAGTTTGGACAAAAATGACATCCATGGGAGAGTTCCAAGGCAAAAACCACTGCTGACCAAAAATAACACAAAGGCTCGTCTTGTGGAGAAAGGAAACAGCCAAGGCAGCGAGCTGGGCTACACAAGAACTTTATTCTTTCTCCATCAATTTTATTCTTTCTCCATTTTCTACATCAAGTACAGTAAAAGAGCTCCCGGGTCTCTGTGCATTCCCTTTTTTATAGTACCTTTTATTCCATGCATTGAGACCTAGAACATCCGATCATAATACAATGTTTGGAACAAAGACATGTTTTGCACATTAACATGACATAACGCCAACACCGTTCTCACACCCTTTCCTCTTCCAGCAGTTCCGGCAGTTCTTCCTCTCCCCAGGGGGCGCATAGTCCTTCCTGTCCCGTCCGATACCCCCTGGAGACGCTTCCTCCTTCGGTCCATTATTCCCCCCTTCCCCAGCTGCCTTCTCTGGGTAGAGAATCCCCAACCCATACCACCACACAGATGCCCCCCCCCCCCGAACACCCAGAAGGGGCACCAACCCCCGCGTCCTTTGGGCTTGAGCCGGCGCCCATAGTGGCTGTAGCCAGGGGGGAAGGGGTCACCATTCCAGTTGAAACACCCTGCTGGCGAGGTGTACAGGAGGGCATATCAGTCTGTGAAGGGGGGAAAAACATCAGCTTCACAGGCGCAGGTCCCTACCAAGGGAACACCAAATTGCGGCGCTACCAACAGCGGGCATCCGCCACGGGGAGCTTGGAACAACACCACCTGCTCGTCTGCCAACACAAAAGCGGGCTTCAACCTGTGGATGCAGATGGTCTCCCTATGCCCCTACAAGTCTAACAAAATGCTTCGCCCCAGTTTTCAACACCCTGAACGGTCCATCCTACGGTGGGCACAGTGGGGTCCGGTGCTCATCATGCCTGACGAAAACAATCCTGGCATTCTGTAAACTCTTGGGGACGAAAGTGAGTGGAAAACAATGGTGGGCTGGCCCCTGTACGTTAAAAGCCGCTGTGCTGGGCAAAAATTGTGCTGGAGGATTAGCCTTGGGTGCGGGGTTTTCCGGTAAAAACCCTCTAGGGATCCGCAATTGCTGAGAAAAAAGAAGTTCTGCCCGGGAGGCCGCCAAAACCTCCTTAGGCGCAGAGCGCAACCCTCAAGGAACCCAGGGATGGTCGTCGACCTAATTTGTTTCCATGAGCGAAGCTCTGAGTGCTGCTTTAAGCGACCTATGAAAACGCTTGCATAACCCGTTAGCTTGGGGTTTGTACACAGTAGTGCGAGAATTTTGACCCCCACGCTGTGGGCCATCACAGATCAGAGTTCCAAAATGAATTGCAGACCCCTGTCAGAAGTGATGTCCAATGGGGATCCGAACCGTGCAACCCAAGCTGACAACAAAGCACGAGCTACTTCCATGAACATGGTAGAAGCCAGCAGAACCAGTTCAGGCCAGCACGTGGTGTGGTTCACGATTGTCAAAAGGTGCGTGAAACCTTGCGACAGTGTGAGGAGTCCCACCAAATCCACGTGGACATGGTCAAACCTCCTGGCCAGGATTTGGAAGGGCTCAAGGGGGTTCTGGTGTGCTTGTACACTTTGGCCATGATGCAAGATGCAGCCCACTCTCTCATGTCCTTGTGCTTGCTCGGCCAGTCGAATTTCGCCCCACCAGCTTCAAAGCACACACTCTCGGATGCAAAAGGGAGTGGACTGAGTCAAAAATGCGGTGGAACCAAGAGCTCGGAACCACCGGGTGTGGGCAGCTGGTGGAGATGTCGCAGACCAAGGGAGGGCACCCTTCTTGCACCACCCTCTTCTCCAGCCATAACCCAGTAGGCGCCGAGTGGAGCGCGCAAATGTCCACATCCCCGGCTTGCTCTGCAGCCATAGCAGGGAAATCTATTCCCATGTAGAGGGGAATAGATTAGGTGCACGAGGTGACTCTCGTGCACCATGTACAGCAGCTCAACCAGACTCATGTCAATCATCACTGTTTTCTTCCTGCATTACCGACTGCACTATATAGTTCTCCACAGTATCTGCTGCTGGCTAATATATATTTTAACTGTTGACCAGTATCACTTAATCTTATCCTACACTTTATTACATGTATAGTTTATTTCTCTTATCTTATCATGTTTAATGTTGCAGCATTGTACCGAGACAAATTCCTAGTTTGTGTACTACATGAACAATGGCAATAAACCTGATTCTGATTCTGATTCTGAAACTATCGCATGTGACAGACAATCGTCCACAACATTGAGCTTACCAGCAATGTGTTGAATGTTGGTTGTAAAGTCTGAGATCTAAGCCAAATGTCGTTTACTACTGGGCTGACTACAGTTCTGAGACCTTGGACATCACGTATGTCAACAGCTTATGGTCAACGAATGCGGTGAACTCCTGCCCTTCTAGCCAAAACTGGAAATGGCGTGTCGCAGGTGCAGAGCCAACAATTCCCTGTCAACCGTGCTGTTTTTGTGTTCATTGTTGCGCAAAGTTCGACTAAAAAAATGCAAGCGGCTGCCACGAACCGGAGCCGTACTGCTCCACCACTGCTCCTATGGCAACATCAGATGTGTCCGTAGTGAGCGCTATCTGTGCCGATGGATCAGAATGGGCTAGCAACGCGGCATGCACCAGCGCTGTTTTGGTGTCCGTGAAAGCCTGGACTCGCTCAGGAGTCCAGTCGATGTTTTCCATGGGCTTCTTTTTTTTTCCTCCAGGGCGGCATACAAAGGCTGCATCACTTGGGCTGCCCTGGAAAGGAAACCGTTTTAAAAATTCACCATTCCCAAAATCTCCTGCAGGGCTCTCACGGTCTGCAGACATGGAAAGTCAGCCCGCACCTCATCAGATAGCGGAATCATGCCCTCCGGCGAAATGTGGTAACCCAAAAAAAATCAATCACTGGCTCACATAACTGGCACTTTGCCGGGTTCACTATAAGTTTGTGTGCTTCCAACCTCTGGAAATCCATCTTGAGATGGGTGATGTGCTGCTCCTCAGACGTGCCAGCTACCAGAATGTCATCTAAGTAGACAAAAACGAAGGACAAGTCGCGAAGCACTGCATCCATCATCCTCTGGAAAGTCTGTGCCGCGCCTTTTAATCCAAATGGCATGCGTAAAAACTCGAAAAGGCTGAAAGGAGTAATTACCGCCGTTTTCCACATCACTGGGACCTGATGGTATCCGCAGAAAAGATCCACTTTTGTAAAAACACGCGCCCTGGCAAGGAGCATGGAAAAATCCTGGATGTGCAGAATAAGATAACGATCATGTTCTGTGGCACCGGTAATCTCCGCACGGTCGCCACGACCCCTCGGCTTTAGGCACCATGTGAAGCGGGGATGCCCATGAGCTGTTGGAGCTCCTGACGATGCCCAACTGCTCTAAGTTGGCAAACTCCTCATGCACGCTGGCAAGCTTAGCCGGGTCTAGGCATTGAGGACATGCGAACACCGGCGGGCCTTTTGTAGTTGTGAAATGTTGGACCCCGTGTTTCATTATCATAGCCTAAAAGCTTGGGACCGTGAGTGCTGGGAACTGTGCGAGTAAATGTTGGTACTTACCCCAGGAGCTATAATGTTAGCCAGTGTCGTTTACCCAGCTCCCCGAGCTGTGCAGTGAAGTGAGGAAAAAAGATTGCATCCACTAATCGCCTATTAGCAACATCGACTAGCAACCCATAAGCACATAGAAAGTCTGCGCCTAAAATGGTGGAAGCACATGCAGCTATCACAAAGTCCCACTGGAAATTGCATCCATGCAAGAATATCATCAATATCTGTTTGCCAAACGTCCTGATGTTGGATTCATTGGTGGCTGTGCGCTTGGGACCGCTTCCTCCTGCTAACCTGTCTCCATTGACCAGCAGGATGAGGCTCTTTTGGGATCTGGAGTCCACCAAAAACCGCCTCCTTGAACGCGTGTCTGTGACATAAAGCAGTTGCAGCAGCAACTGATTGCCGAACGTGCCGTCTTCCTGGCTTCTTGAATTGGCAAGAAGACAGGTAGCGCTGGGCATTTGAGCCGAAACGGCAATGATAAAAACAGATTGCCCCGTTCCTTCGTCTCTTGGTGTTTGTCCCGGCTACCACCAATTGCTCCTCAACCTCACTGGAGTCCCTCATGGATGCCGGTGCCACTGCCTGCACGCTGAGAGTTCTGGTCACCAAAATGATGCGGTCAGCTTCCTGCGCCAGGGCGCGGTAGTCTTTGACAACCAGCCGCGGTGAGTTGGCCAGGATCGACCTGGCTGTAGCCGGTAGGTTCCTGAGGAACGATTGAGCGAACTTGAAAGAATCATTGTCCTTCCCCCTCAGAGCCAACATGCTCTCCATGAGCTCCACTGGTGATCTGTCACCTACTGTAACTCCGAACATGTCAGGAGTCTCTCTGCCATCTCACTGTCAGAAAGTGAATAGAGCTGGAGTAGCATCTTCTTGAGCACTTCATATTTCCCCTGGGCCAGCGACTCCAGGAGCAGGCTCATCACCTGTTGCGTAGCACACATCCAGCGTGGTGACCACATAGAAATACTTGGTATTGTCTGTTGTTATCATACAGAGTGCAAACTGGGCTTCTATGTGAAAGAACCACACAGTCGGGTTGTGAAGCCAGAAGTCTGGGAACTTGACTGAGACAGTGCATGCTGGTAGTGTCCGTGGCGGTGCTTGGCTCGCTCTCCATGGCACGTCTTGCGATCACAAATGTGGAGAAAGGAAACAGGCGAGGCAGCGAGCTAGACAACAAGAACTTTATTCTTTCTCCAACATCAAGTACAGTAAAAAAGCTCTGGGGTCTCTGTGCATTCCTCTTTTATACCTTTAATTTCATGCATTGAGACCCGGAACTTCCGACAATAATACAATGTTTGGGACAAAGACCTGTGTGGCACATTAACATGACATAACGCCGACACCACTCTCACACCCTTTCCTCCTCCAGCAGGTCCGGCATTATGTGCTCCCCCGTCCCCGGAGGGGGGGGGGGGGAGACATAGTTCTTCCTGTCCCATCTGATACCCCCCCGGAGACACTTCCTTCTTTGGTCTATTGTCCCCCCCGCCCTTCCCCAGCTGCCTTCTCTGGGTGGAGAATCCCCCAGCCGTACCACCATAGTCTCCCATTTACAAAACTTTTTTTTTTTCTTCTTCTCATAAATTTTGGACGGTTTTGTAAATATGCAACTTTTTCTTGTAATTTTTCAGTTTTTTCATGTAAATTTGTATTTTTTTCCTTTAGTGTGCATGTTTTCTTGTAAATTTTGGAGTGACAAAAATAAAAATGCATTAAAGGTCAAGAAAAAAAAAAAACCCTCATGGATCATCACCTTAATATGGTGGGGGGGGGGGGGGTGCTTGCCCTAGTGATCCCAGTAGCTATGTTGTCTCGGGGAATTTGCATCTGGTAGGGTCACCAAAGATAAACTGGTCCTGGATGAAGGGCTAGACTAAGAATGATCCAAAATACTCATTATGAATGCTAAAACAAGGATTCAGTGTATCCCGCCCAGTATGGGGTTACAGTGGCCTCACCCTGGAGCCAGGCCCGGGGGAGGGGCTCGATGGCTAGCACATGGTGGCTGGGTTTCCACCCATGGGACCTGGTCGGGCTCAGGCTCAAGGAGTTACATGAATCCGCCCTCCAGTGGGCTCACCACCTGCAAGAGGGACCATGAGGTTCCTGTGCTATGTGGATCAGGTGGCGGTCGAAGGCGGAGACCTTGGCAGTCTGATCCCAGGCTTCCTAAACTGGCTTTTGGGACGTGGAATGTCACCTCACTAGTGGGGAAGGAGCCTGAGCTGGTGCATGAGGTTGAGACACACCTGCTAGAAATAGTTGGCCTCACCTCAACACAAAGTTCCAGTTCCAGAACCAGTCTCCTGGAAAAGGGCTGGAGCTTGGCCTATTCTGGAGTTGCCCCTGGTAAAAGGCGGCAAGCAGGGGTGGGTGTTCTTGCATCCTCCCACCTTGTGGCCTCTATATTGAAGTTTTCCCCGGTGGACAAAAGGTGACTGGGAGAAACGGCCTTCCCGATCTGAACCCGAGTGGTGTTCAGTTATTGGGTTTCTATGCTAACCACAGTTTGTCCATAACAAACACCATGTTCAAGCATAAGGGTGTCCATATGTACACCTGGCACCAGTACACCCTAGGTTGCAGGTCCATGATCGATTTTGTTATTGTGTCATCATACCTACGACCGTAAGTCTTGGACACTCGGGTAAATTGAGGTGCAGAGCTGTCAACTGATCACCACCTGGTGGTGAGTTGGATCCAATGGCAGGGGACGATGCCATTCAGATCTGGTAGACCCAACGTATAGTGAGGGTGTGCTGGGAACGTCTGGCTGAGGCCCCTGTCCAGGGAGTTTTCAATTCCCTCTTCCGGAAGAACTTCAACCACATTCCGAGGGAGTCTGGAGACATGCAGTCTTAATGGGCCATGTTCTCCACCTCCATTGTTGAAGCGGCTGGCCAGAGCAGGTCACAAGTTCATTGGTGCATCTCATGGTGGCAACCCCCGAACCAAGTGGCGGACACCAGTGGTGAGGGGGGCCATTAAGCTGAAGGAGGAGTCCGATCAAGCTTGGTTGGCTTTTGGGACTCTCAAAGCAGCTGAGGTGGATCAGCAGGCCAAGCGGAGTGCAGCTCGTGTTGTTGCCGAAGCAAAAACTCGGGTGTGAGAGGAATTCGGTGAGGCCATGGTACAAAACGTTTGGTCGGCATTGAAGAGATTCTGGCAAACTGTCCGGCAGCTCAGGAGGGGGAAGCAGCTCCCTGTCCACACTGTGTATGATGCGGATGGGGTGCTGCTGACTTCATCTGGGGATATCGTTGGGCGGTGGACGGAATACATCGAGGATCTCCTCAATCCCACTGGCATGCCATCCACAGAGGAAGCAGGGCTTGTGGACGAGGGGGACGACTCGCCTGTCACAGGGGCTGAGATCACCAAGGTGGTTAAAAATCTCCTTGGTGGCCGGGCCCTAGGGGTGGACGAGATTCACCCTGAGTACCTCAAGGCCCTGGATGTTGTAGGGCTGTTGAGGCTAACACACCTCTGCAACATTGTGTGGAGGTTGGGGACAGTGCCTTTGGCATTGCAAACCAGGGTGGTGGTTCCTCTCTTGAAAAAGGGGGACCCGACGGTGTGCTCCATCTTAAGAGGGATCACACTTCTCAGCCTCCCTGGGAAGGTCTATGCCAAGGAACTGGAGTGGAGAGTCCGGCCGTTGGCTGAACCTTGGATTCAGGAGGAGCAATGTTGTTTTTGTCCTGGCCTTGGCATATCGGACCAACTCTTTACCCTCTCCAGAATCAACAAGGGCTTGTGGGAGTTTGCCCAAGCAGTTTACATGCGTTTTTTGGACTTTGAGAAGGCATTCAACCACGTCACGTGTTTTTTTGTTTTTTTTTGGGGGGGGGGGTGATTCGCGAGTATGGGATATCGGGCTTGTTATTATGAGCTATCTGGTCTCTGTATGATTTTGAGAATTTGGTTCGTATTGCCAACACTTGGTCGGACTCATTCCCAGTGAGAGTTGGACTCAACCAGAGCCGCCCTTTGTCACCAGTCATATTCATAATTTTTATGGACAGGATTTCTAGGCACAGCCAGGGAATGGAGGGTTTCATGCTTGGTGACCACAGGATCTCATCTGTTTGCAGATGATGTCCTGTTGGCTTCATCCAGCAATGATCAACAGGTCTTACTGGGACAGTTTGCCACCGAGTGTGAAGCAGCTGGGATGAGAATCAGCACCTCCAAGTCCGAGTCCATGGTCCTAACCTGGAAAAAGGTGGATTGTCTTCTCTGGTTTGGGGGCAAGCTCCTGCCCCAAGTGGAGGAGTTTAAGTATCTGGGGATCTTTTTCACAAGTGAGGGAAAATATAGCAAGAGATTGACAGACGGACTGGTGCAGCATCTGCAGTGATGTGGACGTTGTACCGGTCTGTTGTGGTGAAGAGGGAGCTAAGCTCTAAAGCAAAGTTGTCGATTTACCGGTCAATCTACGTTTCTACCCTCACCTATGGTTATGAGCTTTGGGTTATGACCGAAAGATTGAGATTGCGGGTACAAGCGGCTGAAATGGGCTTCCTTCGTAGGATTGCTGGACTCACCCTTAGAGATAAGGTGAGGAGCTCAGTCATCCGGGAGAGGCTCAGAGTAGAACTACTGCTCCTCCACATTGAAAGGAGCCACTTGAGGTGTTTTGGGTATGTCCCACTGGGAGGAGACCCCGGAGTAGACCTATTTCTTGCTAGAGAGACTATGTCTCAAAGCTGGTCTAGGAACGCCTTGGTATCCTCTCTGAAGAGATATAGCAGGTGGCTGAGGAGAGGGAAGCCTTTGCTTCTCTGCTTTAACCACCGCCTCTGTGACCCTGACCTTCAGAAAAGTGGTAAAAGATGAATGGATGGATGTCGTAAAAATGTTCTGTTCATTGCCCACCCCAACAGGGAAATCAAATATTTGTCCATGTTGGATGCATGTTGGTATTGTTCCAGACCTCTTACTCACTGGGGGGAAAAAAAGAAAAAAAGTGGACCTTTCATTAAAAAAAAAAAAAAAAAAGTATGACTACCTCTTTTAGAGGGTCTAGCAGTCCTGCACTAATGATAGGAGCAGTTTATCCACGTTTTCACACTCCTTTTTAATGTGGTCCTATTACTTCTTAGTAGAAAATCAGTTTTGACCAAGATTTGAACAAACTGATCAGAGAAAATGTCTTCTTCTGTTTCTTGTTCTTCTTTCGGCTGCTCCCTATAGGAGTCTCCACAGTGGATCATCTGTCTCCATCTCACTCTATCCCTTGCATCTTCCTCTGTAACACCAACCCTCTCCATGTCCTCCTTCACTACATCCATGAATCTTCTGTCATCCTCATCTTTTCCTCCTGCCTGGAAGCTCCATCTTTGACATCCTGTGTCTCAATATATCTACTGTCCCTCCTCTGCATATGCCCAAACCATTTCAGCCTTGCCTCTCTTAAATTTGTCTCCAAACCGCTGAACCTGAGCTGTTCCTCTGATATACTCATTTCTAACCTTGTCCCTCCTAGTCACTCCCAATGAAAACCTTAGTATCTTCAACTCTGCCACATCCAGCTCAATCTCCTGTCTTTTTGTCGGCACCACTATCTCCAAAGAATACATCATAGCAGGTCTCACAACCGCCTTGTAAATCTTACCTTTCACTCTTGCTGCTACCCTTCTGTCACAAATCATCCATGACAGTCATCTCCGCACACTCCGCCCTGCCTGCACTCTCTTCCTCACCTCTCATGCATTTCCCATTGCTTTGGATGGTTGACCCCAGGTATTTAAACTCATCTACTTTCACTGTTGCTACTCCTTCCATCATCACTGTTACACCTGCCTCCCTCTCCTTCACGCTCATGTATTCTGTCTTGCTTCTACTGACTTTCATTCCTCTTCTTTCCAGAGCATACCTCCATCTCATTCGTTATGATCTGCATGTTTGATTTGACCAAGGTTTTACATCAGATTCCCTTCCTGGCACAACCATCCACATTTATCTGGGCTTGGGACCAGCACTAGGAGTACACTGGCTTGTGCACCCACAGAAAATGTGAGCGGTTTAAAAAAAAAATTGCAGTGAATTATCCAACATTTCTGAAGGGCCTTGATGGAGGATTTCACCCAAAAATGACTTGAAACTGATTCTACAACCATAGTCAATGTGGTTGCATAATTTCATCTGCACAGCCGAGGACGGACAGACTAGTGGACTGGAGAAGATGACAAGGATGTCACACAGACCTTGTGCTGGTTGTGCAGGTTGAGATGCAGAGTGGTGGTCTAATGGTTTGGAATGTGGACTGGTGAGCGGAGGGTCGCCGGTTCGATCCCTGGACCGGCAGGATCAGATCTGGGTGGGACAGATAACATAGCAGTGTTTTCCCCAGCCTCCTTAACTCCACTGTGGCGCCCTTGAGCAAGGCCCTTGACCCCAACTGCTCCAGTTGAGCTACTCAGTGGCCACAGGTCAGTCTGTTGTTATAATGGGCAGCTTCCTGGTATGAATGTTTAACTGTGTGCAAGTGAACAGGGTGTCCTTAAACAAGAGAGGTTGCCTGTTAATGGAACTACCCTGTAACTAAAAGTTTAATAATAAAATAAATGTGTGCCATGACTGGGTCAAGACTGTGACGATGGACACAAGAGAGAGTACTGGGTAATTTTTCAAAAATAAAACACCATCCAATTTAGTCAATACAGAGGGACAATATTTTTCTTCTGTGGCCCAGTACCAAGTTGACCAGTCTGTTGCCCAGTGGTTGGGGACCACTGACAGTATAAATCAAACTTCACACACACACACACACACCGCCTGACGGAATAGGATATAATCCTGATAACTTGTGATTTAACATAGTACTGCAGTCCAAATTCAAAACAGTGTTGTGAGGTAGGTTGCAAAATTTAAGGACTGACAATATGCACAAAGCAGCAGGAGTTGCAGAGCACAATGAGGAGGGACCACTCTTCACAGTAAGTTGTTCTGCTTTTTCTTTTTTATGTGATACTTACCCATCAAGGAGAAACTTTGCTAGCTGGGTGTTGGGATTGGCATCCTTAATTGATCAAAGACTTCCGAGTACGGATATTATGCGAGTCTGTTTCTTTCCAGCACGTGGAAATTGAGGAGTTTGTTGCTGGGCGAGTGTGCAGGAGCCACGGAGGGTTGGCCAGCAGACCTGCAGCCAGACAAAGTTTTCCAAATGATGATCCCACGCAGGGCAGCTCCAGAATGAAGCTTATAAAGCCCAAGACCTGTGATTACCCGCAGGTGTGGGTAATCAGCCAGCTGTAACCAATCAAAGTGGCTCCTGATGAGAGGGGTTATGCAAGACAAAGGGCAACAGATAAATTTTATTATTTCAATCCATATATATCTGAATTAAAACAAAATTTTTGAGGCTTTTCAGATCGATTACTCTGGTGACATTCCCTAACTCCTTGTTCTTCAACCAAGTGTCCTAGGAACCCAAGGGGTCTTTGAGAGAGTGTTCAGTGGTCCTCATATAATTGTCTAATTCCACTTTGTAATTGGTCCAAAAATTCCAAATTAATTGCAATTTTGTTGTCACCACTCAAGCCTCTACATTTCTGATCGGATTGACTTCACATTTATACAGAAGCTTTAACTCATTAATACTTTGGATGTCTTCAATTTTAAGACACCTCTAATGAGGGGTTCCATCTACTTTGGGGAGGGGTCCTTTCATGTTTTTGGCACTGTAGCTTCTACATTTCTGGTTGAATTGACTTCCTGTTTGTTATGTCTGTAAAACATGGCACAGTAATGAGGTGAGTGGTGAACTGCACAGAGCTTTATTAAAGGACTCACTGAGTACTGACTGATGCTCCTGCTGGGCAGAGAGACTGTCAAAGAGACCGTGTCTCGTCCGCACCAGCCTTTCATACCTCGGGTGGCGGCAGAGCCAGAAAGGTGGAGCCACATCCCATATCATACAATAATACAACATATGAATATAATAAACAACACTACACTGTACACAGAAAGCTTTGACTCAAATGAGGGGTTCCATTTTCATGGAGGGGGGCATTTTTTCCCCTCACCATTCTATGTTTGTCACAGTTCTCGTTAGGGGCCCCTAATGTGCACATACAGTGGTGTAAAAACATGTTTGCTCCTTTATTTCTCATTTTTTTGGCATGTTTGTCACACTTAAATGTTTCAGATCATCAAACAAATTTAAATATTAGACAAAGAAAGCACAAGTAAACACAAAATGGAGTTTTTAAATGAAGGTGTTTATTATTAAGGGTTAAAAAAAAAATCCACATCCTACATGACCCTGTGTGAAAGTGATCTCCCTCCCCTCCCGGTTAAAACATTAATTGTGGTTTATCACATCTTTGGAAAGCTGAGCTCAATTTCTCTAGCCACACCCAAGCCTGATTACTGCCACACCTGTTCTCAATAAAGAAATACTTAAATAGGACCTGCCTGACAAAGTGAAGTAGACAAAAAGATCCTCAAAAGCTAGACATCATGCTGCGGCCCAAAGAAATCCAGGAACAAATGAGAAACAAAGCAATTCAGATCTTTCAGTCTGGAAAAGGTTATAAAGCCATTTCTAAAGCTTTGGGACTCCAGCGAACCACAGTGAGAGCCATTATCCAAAAATGGCAAAAACATGCAACAGTGGTGAACCTTCCCAGGAGTGGCCGGCTAACCAAAATTACCCCAAGGGTGAAGTGACAACTCATCCAAGAGGCCACACAAGAAACCACAACAACGTCCAAAAAACTGCTGGCCTTACTTTCCTCAGTTAAGGTCAGTGTTCATGATGCCACCATAAGAAAGAGACTGGGCAAAAATGGCCTGCATGGCAGAGTTCCAGGATGAAAACCACTGCTGAGCAAAAAGAACATGAAGGCTCATCTCAATTTTGCCAGAAAGCATCTTGATGATCCCAAAGACTTTTGGGAAAATACTCTGTGGACTGACGAGACAAAGTGGAACTTTTTGGAAGGTGTGTATCCCATTACATAGGGTGTAAAAGTAACAGCATTTCAGAAAAGGAACATCATATAAACAGTAAAATGTGGTGGTAGTGTAATGGTCTGAGGCTGTTTTACTGCTTTAGGACCTGGAAGATTTCCTGTGGTAAATGTAACTATGAATTCTGCCGTCTACCAAAAAATCCTGAAGCAGAATGTCCGGCCATCTGTTCATGACATCAAGCTGAAGCACACTTGGGTTCTGCAGCAGGACAATGATCCAAGACACACCAGCAAGTCCACCTCTTAACGGCTTAAGAAAAACAAAATGAAGACTTTGGAGTGGCTTAGTCAAAGTCCTGACCTGAATCTGATTGAGATGCTGTGGCATGACCTTAAAAAGGTGGTTCATGCTTGAAAACCTTCCAGTGTGGCTTAATTACAACAATTCTGCAAAGATGAGTGGGCCAAAATTCTTCCACAGCACTGTAAAAGACTCATTGCCAGTTATCGCAAACGCTTGATTGCAGTTGTTGCTGCTCAAGGTGGCCAAAGCAGTTATTAGGTTTAGGGGGCAATCACTTTTTCACACAAAGCCTTGCAGGTTTTTATTTTTTCCCCTTAATAAATAAACACCTTCATTTAAAATTGTCTAATATTTAAATAATATATATAATATATTATAAATATATTTATATACATTATATTATGCATTGTATAATATAAATTATATTATAATTTATATTTATATACATTATAAATATATTAATATTTATTTAATACATTGTCTAATATTTAAATTTGTTTGATGATCTGAAACATTTAAGTGTGACATACAATAAAATGAGAAATCATGAAGAGGGCATACAATTTTTCACACTACTGTATGTGGGGAATGGCAGCTTTCTCACTGAGGTTCTTTCTTCTAACTTTTTTTATAAGAAACCTTGCTTGTATTAAAGCAGTTTTTTTTTTTCTCCCTTACTAGTCACACTCATGCTCGATTAATTAAGGTAGCTCTGATTTTCCATGAATTTGACTACTAACGCTTCTCCCACAGCTGAGTGTAACTGAATAAATTTTTAACAGGGCATCCAGTAGCACAGAACTTTGTTTTGAATTGGTGTTGTTCCTGTTAATATTCATGAGCCAGGCAAGGCTTGCTCATCAGCTTGGCCTTTCCCTGCTTTTTTTCTTGTCAACTTGTCTCCGGGACAGAGCGGCTCCTCATAAATATTAAACTAGACAGGAAAATTATATTTCGATGCATGCTTTCTTGACTGTAATTATGCAGAAATTGTCTTGAACCTTGAAGACAGAGGGTTTTAAGAAGTTAAGCTTTATGCGATGCCAGTGTCTGCTCACCGAGACAAAGAAGGAAATTTGACCTTTATGATCTCATCAAGAACATTGGTTTTCAAGGAATTACCTTGAGTTTGTTGCCTTTGCCAGAGAATAACTGTGTTGCACAGAAAAATAAAAAGAAAGAATTTAAGCACACATTTCCTTCAACAAGCGCTTACTTTGAAGAAGAAAACAGTTTACCACAAGTGCTCTGCCATTTCATTCTTTCCACACAAATAACCGTGTTTATAGTTTGACTTACGAACGGGAAAAGTTGAGGTTCAGCTCACATCCAGAACATCTTCAGCGGAGCCCAACTAAAGCGAGAGTCAGCCATTCAAGGGCAGATTGATGAGCACCACGTCAGACTGAAAAGTGTTCTTCACCTAGTTTCTTTCGATAAAGCACATTAGAGGACCATAAGTGACTGCAGTGGTGTTTAAGCTCATGGAACGTTGGTTGACTGATGCAGCAGTATAAAGCTGCTTTGATTCTTTTTGGCAGAACAGAGCTTAAAAATCAAAGATGGTCCTGGTCTACAGGTAAGATTTAGGGTGTGTTTATACACACAGGTTTGTTTGCTTGTTTTGGTCTGAATTACTACTGAATTTTTAAAACTTGGGTAAATCCCCCATAGGTTTGACTTCTTTTCATACCCAGCCAGCATGTCCATGTGGGCCCCACCAGAGGTTAAAATCTGTGCTTTCTTACAGGTCCCATGTGGGTTTGTCCACGTGGACTTTACCCGTTCACCTATTTTAAAATTATTTTCTCATAATTTTGCTATTTTCTTGTAAATTTGTTACTTGTCCCCCTAATTTGATGAAATTTTCTTGAAAGTGTGAAACTCTCATAATTAGCAATTTTTTTACTGTAAATTGGCAACTTTCTTATAAATTTTATTACTTTTTTTTCTTGTAAATTTGCTATTTTCTTGTAAATTTGTTGTTTTTCCCATAAATCTGAAACTTTTTTTTTTAACTTTAAAGTTAGATTTTTTTCCTCATAAATTTGGGACTTTTTGTCCTAAATGTTCAATTTATTTACTCATATTTGCTACTCTTAAATTAATTAGCATCTTTTTCTACTTCTTTCATCATGAATTTCTTATTTTCTTGTAAATTTCCTAATTTTTTCATTTACGTTTTTAACTCTTTTCAAGTAATTTTACAATTTTTTTCAATAAAAGTGAGGAAAAAGGGCTGGGATCCATGCTAGGCTAAAGGCTAACCCCTCCAGACCAGCGGTACCGTCGCTCATTTTCTCTAACGTCCGCTCCCTCAAAAACAAGGTGGACGAACTGCGTCTGCTGAGAGAAACTCGGAGAGAGTGGAGAGACTGCTGTGTGTTTGTTTTTACTGAGTCATGGCTCCACGGCAACATTCCTGATGAGGCCATTCAACTGGAAGATATGGCGATGTTCCATGCCGACAGGGAAACGGCGAGCTCCGGTAAGAGCCGGGGTGGGTGGGCTATGCATCTATGTTAACAAGAACTGGTACGTTAATGCCACGTTAGTGTCTAAACACTGCTCTCCGTTGGCGGAGTTCCTTATTGTAAACTGTCGGCCTTATTATTTGCCGAGGGAATTCAGCAACGTGTTTGTAGCTGGTGTTTACATAGCGCCGAGCCCTAATGCTAAAGCTAATGCTAAGAAGGCACTCAGGATACTGCACAATGCGATCAGTGAAATCCAAACTTCACACCCGGACAGTTTTGTGGTGGCTGCGGGGGATTTTAACCACACCAGCCTAAAGACTGTGCTCCCCAAGTTTAAACAATGTGTAGACTTTAAGACCAGAGGAGAGAATATGTTGGACTTAGTGTACACAAACACAGATACCTCTACCATCGTCCCTGTCCCCAAGAAGCCACGGATCACTGGACTTAACGACTACAGACCTGTAGCGCTCACCTCTGTAGTCATGAAGTCCTTTGAGCGCCTGGTCCTGCCCCACCTCAAGACCATCACCACTCCCCTCCTGGACCCGCTGCAGTTTGCCTACAGAGCCAACAGGTCTGTGGACGACGCAGTCAACCTGGCCCTCCACTCCATCCTGCAGCACCTGGACTCCCCGGGAACCTACGCCAGGATCCTGTTTGTGGACTTCAGCTCTGCATTCAATACCATCCACCCCGCTCTGCTCCAGGACAAGCTGTCCCTGCTCAACGTGCCTGACTCCCTCTGCAGGTGGATCACCGACTTCCTGACGGACCGGAGGCAGCATGTGTGGCTGGGAAAGACTGTCTCAGACTCTGTAAGCATCAGCACCGGATAACCCCAGGGCTGTGTACTTTCCCCCCTGCTCTTCTCCCTGTACACCAACTCCTGCACCTCCAGCCACCAGTCTGTCAAGCTGATCAAGTTTGCGGACGACACCACCCTCATCGGGCTCATCTCCAACGGCGACGAGTCCGCCTACAGGAGAGAGGTGGCCCAGCTGGCGTCCTGGTGCAGCCACAACAACCTGAAGCTGAACGCTCTGAAGACAGTGGAGATGATCGTGGACTTCAGAAAAGTCACAGCCCCTCTGCCCCCCCTTACC
Organism: Pholidichthys leucotaenia; assembly: GCA_020510985.1. Taxonomy (NCBI): domain Eukaryota; kingdom Metazoa; phylum Chordata; class Actinopteri; order Cichliformes; family Pholidichthyidae; genus Pholidichthys; species Pholidichthys leucotaenia. The sequence goes on along the minus strand of CM035841.1, from coordinate 98,149,314 downwards.
CTCACAGACTCTCCCATCACCACTGCGGATTCCTTCCGCTTCTTGGGCACCACCATCACCCGGGACCTCAAGTGGGAGCCGACCATCAGCTCCCTCATCAAAAAGGCCCAGCAGAGGATGTTCTTCCTGCGGCAGCTGAGGAAGCTCAAGCTACCCACCAAGATGTTGGTGCAGTTCTACACGGCCATCATCAAGTCCATCCTCACCACTTCCATCACCGTGTGGTACGCAGGAGCCACTGCCAGGGACAGACTAAGACTGCAGTGCGTTGTGCGCACTGCTGAGAAGGTGATCGGCTGCAAGCTCCCATCCCTCCAGGACCTGTACATCTCCAGGACCCGGAGGCGTGCAGGTCGGATCATAGCCGACCCTTCACACCCTGGACACGCACCGTTTGCCCCCCTCCCCTCAGGTAGAAGACTTCGGTCCATTTAGACTAAAACCTCCCGCTACATGAACAGCTTCTTCCCCTCTGCCATCAGACTGCTGAACACTAAGTAACTTATTAGACTCTCGTGCACTACGTACAGCAGCTCAACCGGACTCATAATTATCACTGTTTTCTTCTGCACTACCGTCTGCACTATGTGGAACTCCACAATATCTGCTGCTTGTTAATATATTTAATAATTGCATAGATTAGTATTACTCATATTCTACATTTTATTGCATGCATAGTTTATTTTTTATCTTTAGTGCTAGTCCATGTTTAATGTTGCAGCATTGCACAGAGACAAATTCCTAGTTTGTGTACTACATGAACAATGGCAATAAATCTCATTCTGATTCTGAGATGCATATCAAGCAATACCCCGCCCCCATCTCGGCCGTTCTGATCACATGTCCGTGATGCTGCTGCCTGCCTACAAACCTTTATTGAAGCGCAGCAGGCCAGCAGTGAAACAAATCAGGATTTGGCCAGAGAGTGCAACCTCTGCACTGAAAGACTGTTTTCTGCACACAGACTGGAAGGTCTTCAAAATAGCAGCCTCCCAGGAAGACAAGACAGATGGAGGAGTATGCTGATACGGTCACCAGCTACATCGCGAAGTGCACAGAGGATTTCACTACAGTGAAGACGATCACTATGCGGGGTAATCATAAGCCCTGGATGACTGCAGAGGTGCGCTCGCTGCTTACAGCCAGAGATGCAGCCTTCAGAGCGAAGGACAAGATCGCCCTCCGCTCAGCCAGGTCTGCACTTTCCAAGGGAATTAAGGCGGCAAAGCACGCCTCTGCGGAGAAAATCCAGGGACACCTCTGTGACACTAGGAACACCAAGCAGATGTGGCAGGGAGTTCAGACACTGACGGGCTTTAAGTCTAGGCAGGGGGTCGATGATGATGACGCTTCGCTTCCAGTCAGGCTTAACGACTTCTTTGCACGTTTTGAAGCATCAAACTCGACAATCAGAGGGAGGGCTGGCCCACCCCCACCATCGGTCGGACCAGCTTTTACCATCAACACAGCGGACACACGGAGGACCCTAACCAGAGTCAACCCACGCAAAGCTGCAGGTCCAGACAACATTCCGGGATGTGCGCTCCGAGACTGCGTGAGCGAGTTGGCGGATGTCCTGGCTGACATCTATAACATCTCCCTGAGTCAGGCCATCGTTCCCAGATGCTTCAAGACCTCTATCATTGTACCGGTGGCAAAGAAACCAGTGGTGTCCTGTTTGAATGACTATCGTCCTGTTGCACTGACACCAATTGTGATGAAGTGTTTTGAACGGCTTGTCAAATCACACATTACAGCCTGCCTCCCTGCATCACACGACCCGCTCCAGTTTGCATATCGTTCAAACCGCTCCACGGAGGATGCTATAGTCACCACCCTACACTCTGTCATCTCCCACCTGGACCAGAAAGACACCTACGCCAGACTCCTGTACATTGATTTCAGTTCAGCATTCAACACCATTATTCCCCAGAGACTGATGGAGAAATTACTCCTTCTCGGTCTGAACACCGCCACATGTCTCTGGATCCTGGATTTCCTGACTGAGAGACCTCAGTCTGTTCGGGTTGGAAACAACATCTCCAACTCTGTCACGCTGAGTACCGGATCCCTTCAAGGCTGTGTACTCAGTCCACTGTTGTTTCCACTTCTAACACATGACTGTGTATCCAGACACGAGAGGAACCAGATTATTAAGTTTGCAGATGACACCACGGTGGTGGGACTTATTCAGAGGGATGAGGAATCAATGTACAGGGAAGAAGTGAGAGATCTGGAGGGCTGGTGCAGGGAGAACAATATGGTGCTCAACGTGGACAAAACGAAGGAGATGATTATCGACTTCCGGCGGTCACAGCCTGAGCACGTCCCCCTCAGCATCGGCGGCTGTTTAGTGGAGAGAGTAGAGAACAAGTTCCTTGGAGTGCAGATCTCGCAGGACCTGACCTGGAGCAAGAATTCCTTGGAGATCAGGAAGCGGGCTCAGCAGAGACAGCACTTCTTGAGGAAACTCAAACAGGCCTCTCTCCCCATCTGCATCCTCAGGACCTTCTACAGAGGTGTGGTGGAGAGTGTTCTGACGTACTGCATTGCAACATGGTACTCCAGCTGCAGTATGTCAGACAAAAAAGTCCTGCAGGATAGTCAAGGGGGCGGAGAGGGTAATTGGAGTCTCCCTCCCCTCTGTCCAAGAACTTTTTCAGAACCGTTGTAGGAGCAGGGCACTGAACATTGTCAAGGACTGTTCTCACCCTCTGCATAAACACCTTGAACTTCTTCCATCTGGTAAACGATTCCGGAGCATCAGAGGCAGAACCACCAGACTGATCAACAGCTTCCTTCCACAAGCTGTCAGGATGCTGAACAGTTGACCCGGAATCTCTCATATACACGACTGCACCTACGGACATTTTGTATATTATAGTTAGTTATTCTTTTCCCCCAAGTATGTCTCAGGGATGTGTGAATGGATGGGGGGGTGGGGGTGGGAGCTATGTGGGAGTGTGTCTTAAATCATGCTGCTTCTTATATGGATGCCGAGAGAAACGCAATTTCATCTTGCCTGCACTACAGTTGTATGTACAGCAATATGACAAAGTTTGATTTGATTTTGATTTGAACTTTTTTCCTCCTAAATTTTCACTTTTTTCTAATAAATTTGTGAATTTTTTCCTGACAAATTTGCTTCCATTTTTTTTTCATAAATTAGTCATTTTTCTCTTTTACATTTTCACGTTTGTTTTTCTCATAAATTTGTGATTTTGTGGCATAATTTTGCCAGTAGGGCCAGCGTTGCTGAAACCTCCTCACCCGTGTTAGACCCATGGGGGCCCGGTTGGGTTTAAAGCGGGTAAACAGATTACCTACTTACCTGTACCACACAAAGTCCATGTGGGCAAACACAGATGGGGCCAACAAGGAATCCATGGACAAACCCACATGGGACCCTTAAGACAGCCCGACCCAACTTCTGGAGGGCCCCACATGGACATGAAGGCTGGGTACATTAAAATCGGTGTGAGCTTAAAAATTGAACAAATGGGTAAATCCTTGTATTTATAGCCGTATTTCTTCCCATCGCTGGATTCTGTAGCCACCTTTAATGAAAAGATGGTGGATCTAATTAATGTCACATCTCGGTGCCTCACAATGACTCGCTGATCAAGGCACAGAGTCGGACGCTTTGTGTTCGATTGTAAAAAAGCTGCGGGGGTTTGTTTACCAAATATTGACACTGGGGGGATGAATTATTCAGCCCTAATTGACTCCTGGTTGAATAATTGATGGGGGGGGGGGGGCGTTTACAGCTTGACCGCACAAACCAAACTTTCACTCTGCAGAACTTAATCCGAGCAGACAGGTGAGTGCTGATGAAAAATCCCCCCCCCGCCACTCAGCCGTCTGCCCGCCTGTCTGCCTCCACGCACAATAAAGCTGGTCAGATTCTGGCTGATGTGAAATAAAGTGTCTCCTTCAGGCCGCTTGCTTACATCATTCTCGCTCGTTGCAAGCCAGTTTTATTAATTTATTTTATTTACGTTTATTGAGTTCATCTATTTGTGCCAGGGAATGATTGCAAAGAGCAACTTGTAAGCTAGGAGCAATGTGTTCCAGCTTTTTTTCTAATCTGTCAAGCCTGGTGCCCTAATGACCCAAAGCTCCTTTATGCTCTCCAGACTGTGCCAAGTTTAGAAGATGGAGAGCAGCCTCGGCTGATTGCTTTCCGCGGGGCCCGTGTCGAGCACTTGCTCTTAATGGTTGGAGTCTTTGTGCGCGTCAAAGGCAGAGATAAAGGGATCTAATAGGCTCCATTGTAATTGTGGAGAGCTGCTGTGAGATGCTGTAAATTGAGACAATGGTCGTCTGGAAGGCAGAAAGTGAATTACAAGTGGTCTCGTTTTAAGGAACTTTTTAAAGTTGAGGCTGTCATGCTCATACATGTTGGAGATTTACAGTACAAAGTTGTCCAGGGTGCAAAATATATTCTAGCCAACAAAAGCTATAAGTTTTCCATCAAGCAACTCAGAGCAAATTAGACCAGAACTTGACTCCTAGTGTAGGTCACCACCCTTGTCGTGAAAATTTTCTACAACTTGCTGTTTTTGGCTAGGCACCGCAGTGGGACCTGAAAAACTGTTGCTGATTGGGTATACCCCAGCATCGTTAACATGTCAACTACACAAAACAGAAGCCAACAAGAAGTGTGTTTTTTAAAGCCACCAGAAGAGCATGCAGAAGAGGAGCCTGGAGAAGAACAACACGGAGAGGTGAAATAGTTGATCGTTGTTGGTTGCCGCAGTGGAGGGGTTTTAGGTGCCCTAATGAGCTAAGTTGTCAGGGGAAACACCCCTGGTGGGGTCTCGCAAGGCAAACTGGTTCTGGGTGAAGGGTCATACCAGGAGTGCTCCAGTAGACCATGGGGATCATGGAGCCATGCGAACCAGGCGGCCAGTCCGGGGCTACTCTGCTTTGACCTGCTGCTACCTGAATAAGTGACAGAAGATGGATGGATGGAGAGATTTGCTTCAGCACAACACTGAGGGTGCAACATTGCAGCGAAAGATGTCACAAAATGAAGAGTCACTACTGGCTCTTTCTGATGTTCCTGCCCCCTGTATGCCATCCATAGATTCTTTGGTGGGAACAAGGCAGATGATCACAGCTCTTTCAGGAACTTTGCTGCAGGTCCTTTGTTTGTGTTGTTGGTAGATGAGTAATAACCTTTTGAAAAGGCTGTCGTGGTTTGGAATTTCACATGAAATGTGAAACTTTTTGACTGTCTTAAGTTAATGCACACAGTTAGCAGTCCTACGTTATGCAAGACTGCCCGGGACACTGTTTGTGGTTCCAGCTCCATGATTATAAGAGCCAGAACTCTAATATTTGTTGTCTTTGTGTTACCCCCATGGATTGGACCCGTTTGTCCAGCACATCCAGTATTTGTGTGGACTGATCTACTAAATCCATCAATGAAACTACACAACAGTAATAAAGCACATCATTTCTTACTGCTATGTTCAGATAAGAAGTTATATTTGGTCCCAAAAATCTCAGAAACAGTCTCCAATCTGGTAGTTTAGATGGTCTTAATTGTAGCCTCACCTACTCTGCCATGTCAGGACCTCCCCCTCAGAATTCAGTGAGTTGGGATTGATTAAATGCATACAGCTTTATTAAAAATTATTTATTTAAAGAAAGAAAAAGTCCAACAGTCATTTTTGTTTATTTCCAAAATTCCTGTTTGGTTTTTAACAATCTGAAAGTTCAAACATCAGCTCTTCCATCATTTCGTCTCCCGTTTTCTCTCCACATCTCTTTTTCGTTCCATCTTTCTCCTCTCTTATCCCAGAGTGCCTCTCCTTTTCCCCCTTTCATTCATCTTGCTCCTCTTTCACCTCAATGCCTCCTCCTCCTCCTGCCTCCTTATCGGAGTCCAGGCTGAATGGTGTAAGGCGAGGAGGCAAGGCTGAGGCCCAAACCCGATGCCTCGTGTGTGGGAACTCCATTGTGGCCGGCGGCTCCAGCTAAGGTATCGCGCCCCGCCACCCCCCACCCCCTCTTCACCTCCGAAATGGTCGATGGAGCAGACCCTCTCATCTTTCCACCTCCTTGAATGGCATCAGTGTGCCAGTCGGCCTGAGGGGGGCAGTTCGGGGGAGGAGTGATGCATGACCTGACAGAAACCGAGATGAGGGGAATATTTTCTTGTCTCAAACACTTTCACAAATGTCTTCTGCTGTTTACGGTTTCCCCTCAACTGTTCCACCAGCTGCTGTTAAACCCCCAATACCAGAAGTCTGTATTTTATCAGACTTAAAGATGCTTTTCTTTAACCTCTTGATTTCCATTATAAAATTCCCACCCAGGAAAACTTGGTTGAAAAAATTTAAAACAACTGGTTGACAAAGTGAAAGATGAAAACCGTGTATTTGTAGGTTTTAACTGTCTGAAATGGGTCTATTGGACACGTGATTATGGATAAAATACCAAAACAGTCAATTATCTGTTTTTCTCACCTTCCAGGGTTTTTCCTCTATGTCAAGAAGAAAAAGTTGAAACACCCTGTCAGTGGAACACCAGAATTTTAAGACATTAAACAAGATTTGAATAATTTAGACAGTTTACAGGTCGGTAGGAATATGTCTACAAAAGGAACCATTCCTTGGCATTTTTATGAGGAACTTCTGACAATCCACCCACTGGCAATACTTTGGCACAGACATGTTTTTAGCCTTTTATTTTCCTCAGGATTTATTGTAATTGGGATCCAAAAACTGGATGGTGCAAAGACCCTCTCAAAACTCCAATGATTCTTCAAAAGGAAAAAAAAAAAAAAAAAAAAAAAAAAATCTAATTTTTTCGGTACTTGACATACTTGCAAACAATTGATCTGAAGCTTATCAAAATTAGCTTATGATCTGCAGTTTTTCAGGGTCAAAGAAACTGCTGATTTTTTCCTTTGTTCTTCTGCCGTTTCTGGGGTGACTGCTTTTCAAACTATTTTAGGAGTTCGCCCCGTAACTGCTCCGTCGTGAAAATTAGAAAATATACACAGTACAAAAAGAACCAGCAGGTATTCTGTCTCCTGCCTCTAGTGGTTTTAGAAAAGGCGCACAATGACGAGGACACTCACAGCTGTGAAAATAATGTGCTTTGTTCTTTCACTGAAACACTTAACTTTAGACATTATGTTTTAAGCTCCGTCAGCCTGCAAAGAGGTTAAAGAATAGTCATAAAATGGATGAATGATGTACAAAATGAGCATCCACATCTCTGTGATGTTCAAAAGTAGGGTCTATGGAATTTATCCTGCTATTCTCAACACATCCATGGGTTAATCTCCATAAGCTGCAAATTTCAATTCACTTTCATCCATAAAATGCCACTTCACAACATCATCTCAAGGGACTGTGCTTTGCAAGGTAAAAACAGTATAACATAAGGTTAATTATAATTTTGGAGTACCTCAAGGTTCTACTCTAGTTGCCCTATTATTCTGTTTAACACATTGTGTTTGGGCAGTGCGGTGGCGGAGTGGTTAGCACTGTGGCAGCACAGTAACTCACCCTTGGCCGGGGGATCCTGGGTTCGATCCCAGCCCCGGACCAACAGTGATCTGTGTGGAGTTTGCATGTTCTCCTCCCGTTTGCGTGGGTTTACCCTGGGATTTCTCCTGTTTCCTCCCACACGCCAAAAACATGCAAGTTAGGTTAATTGGCATCAAACTGGGTATTCTAAATTGTCTTTTGGTATGAATGTGAGAGTGAATGGTTGTCTGTCTCTCTGTGTTGGCCCTGCGATGGACTGGCAATCTGTCCAGGGTGTACCCTGCCTCTCGTCCAAAGATGATGGGATAGGCTCCTCCCCCACCCACCGCGACCCAAAAAGGATTAAGCGGAAGAATATGGATGGACATTGTGTTTGACACATTTACTAGAGGTTTTAATTATTAAATATAGGCAATGGTGGCCTAATTGTTAGGGATGTGGACTGGTGACTGAAGGGTTGCCGGTTCGATCCCTGGACTGGCAGGATCAGATCTGGGTGTAACAGATAACATAACAGTGTTTTCCCCACCCTCATTAACCCCACTGTGGTGCCCTTGAGCAAAGTCCTCAACCCCAACTGTTCCAGTGGAATTGCTCATTAGCTACAGGTCAGTCTGTGGTTGTACTGGGCAGCTTCCAGATGTGAATGTGTAACTGAGTGTGAACAGGGCATCCTAGAAAAAGGGAGTTTGCCTCCCAATTGACCTCCCCTGTATAAAATAAAAAAGGATAAATTAAAATAACAGATGCTTTGGCCAGCATACCTCAGGGAATAATTCAATTCAATTCAATTCAATTCAACTTTATTTATATAGCGCCATTTCACAACAACAGTCATCTCATAGCACTATCAACTGTAGGGGGGAACCCCCACAGTTGCAGAAAGACCCTAGCAATCAGGTGATCCCCTGTGAGCAAGCACTTGGCGACGGTGGAGAGGAAAAACTCCCTTTTAACAGGAAGAAACCTCCAGCAGAACCAGGCTCAGGGAGGGGCAGTCATCTGCTGCGACTGGCTGGGGGGTGAGGGGACAGAGAAGATGAAAAGAACAGACATGTAGAGAGCAAACAGCACGATGGGGACTCAATCTATGGGAGAGAACAAACAAATGTTAATGACCAGCAAAAAAAAATATTTCATAGAGAGTGAGGAAAGGAGTGAGGCCCAGTGCATTACTGGAGGTCGCCCGGCTGACTAAACCTATTAGCAGCATAACTAAGGGAGGGTTCAGAAACACATGATCCCTCCCTAATTGTAGGCTATATCAAAAAGGTAGGTTTTAACCCTAATCTTAAAAACAGAGATCGAGTCTGACTCCCGAATCCAGATTGGCAGCTGATTCCACAGGAGAGGAGCTTGATAACTGAAGGCTCTGCCTCCCATTGTACTTTTGGAGATTCTAGGTATTACAAGTAGTCCTGCATTTTGGGAGCGTAGTGCTCTGTTAGGATAATACGGTAGTATCAGATCTTTTAAATAAAAAGGAGCCTGATTGTTTAGAGCTTTGTAAGTAAGAAGAAGGATTTTAAACTTAATTCTAAACTCTATGGGAAGCCAATGAAGGGAGGCCAGAACTGGAGAGATATGATCTCTCTTTCTAGTACCTGTTAAAACTCTTGCTGCAGCATTTTGGATCAGCTGAAGACTTTTTAAAGATGTTTTAGGACAGCCTGATAATAAAGAATTACAATAATCTAATCTCGAGCTAACAAAAGCATGGATCAGTCAGATCAGTTTCTCAGCATCACTCTGAGACAAGATGCTCCTAATCTTGGCAATATTACGCAAATGATAGAAGGCAGTCTTAGAAACAAATTTAATATGTGAATTGAAGGACAAATCCTGATCAAAAATAACTCCAAGGTTCCTCACAGAGCTATTAAGAGAAAGAGTAACCGCATCCAAACTGAAAGTTTGATTTGGAAAGGAATTTCTAAGGTTTTTTTGGACCAACAAGAATGACTTCAGTCTTATCTGAATTTAATGGCAGGAAATTACAAGTCATCCAAGCTTTGATTTCCTTAAGACAGGCTTCTAACTTGGCTAATTGATTACCATCATCTGGCTTCATTGACAGGTATAATTGTGTGTCATCAGCATAACAATGAAAATGTATGCAGTGCTTTCTAATAATGTTGCCTAATGGAAGCATATATAAACTAAAAAGAATAGGGCCTAGCACAGATCCCTGTGGAACTCCATGATTGAGCTTTGAGTTGAAAGAAAACTCATTATTTACATGAACAAACTGGAACCTATCAGATAAATAAGATCTAAACCACTGCAATGAAGTTCCATTAAGTCCAACATAGTGTTCTAATCTATCAAGTAGAATATATTATGATCAATAGTATCAAAAGCTGCACTAAGGTCTAAAAGGACAAGTACAGAAACTAGTCCATTATCAGATGCAATGAGGAGGTCGTTAGTGACCTTCGCTAAGGCTGTTTCAGTACTATGATGGATTCTAAACCCAGATTGAAACTCTTCAAGTAAACCATTTCCCTGCAGGTGGTCAAATAATTGCGTAGCATGAACTCTAAGATTTTTGAAATGAAAGGGAGATTAGAGATTGGTCTATAGTTAGCTAAAGCTCCTGGATCTAGCGTTGGCTTTTTGAGTAAGGGTTTAATTACAGCCGTTTTAAAAGCCTGCGGTACATGGCCTAAAGTTAATGAAGAATTGATTATATGAAGACATGAGGTAGCACCAGATCCAGTTCTGCGAGGAAGATGGTAGCGTATCCAAAAGCCAGCAAACCATTTTTATTCAGGATTTGCAGCTGTATGGTCAAGTATTTGTGTGTGTGTGTGTGTGTGTGTGTGTGTGTGTGTGTGTGTGTGTGTGTGTGTGTTAGTAAAAGCCAGGTGTTTAAGAAGAAGAAAAAACTAAAACTACCACGTTTTCAAGGAAAAACTTGCAAATATATATAATAAAAAAGTCACAATTTTTAAACATACAGATTCAACTCCAGTCAAACAGTCGTAGAAATGAAAGCACACCCAGAGACAAAGCTATCACACGTCCGCACACCGAGGGAGAAGATAACACTCCCACACAGGCCCGCTGCAGTCCGGCCACTGAAGTGGATTAGCCTGCACAATGGCGTCCTTTATTCCTGTGTCTCCAGGACCCCCCACCGTCCACCACCACCCACTCAGTGACAACCTTCAGCTTCTTTTTTATTTTTTTTTTTACTTTTTAAACACAATATCATCAATCATTGCAGGTGGGCAGCTGTCAGGAACGCTCTGCTCAGCCGTCACATGGTGCTGATTAGCGGCTGGGAATAGCAAGTCTATTGTCTGCCATCGATTAGCACAAGGCTCGTTTGTTTTCTGTTATTGGCAGACATTAAAACTTTATTAAGCATCAATAATGCTGAGCCACAATCGATCAGAGATGAAGGGATAACGCATGGTTTATCAGCATCTCTCTATAAAGACAAAAGCCACAAACATAGAAAATTTGCAAATTTGAGTTAAAAACATCATACGTACATTTAAAACAAAGCACAAATTATAGAGTGCATTTAAAACGTAGCCATTTCAAAAGAAATCTCCAAAGTCACTTAAAAAAGTTGTAAATTTACAACTTTCATCTAATTCTCTTCATCAGTGGGCAATCATTTCATGTTCAGCATGTTCTGCTGGTGTTTTTGGAATCAGTTGTCTCCATTGCATCCATGTGAAACGGGATTGAGGTCAAGGGAATTACTTCTTAATTGGTCAAAAAAAACTTGCCGTTGTTGTGCATCGGTACCTGCAGTGGCTCCACCATGTCAGCAGGTGGCGGCACGGACGCATTCCCTCCTTTTCTGCTTCCTCGCAATGAAAACTTGCAACATTTTCTGATAAATTTGTTAACTTTTCTCGTAAAATTGTGACTTTCTTGTAAATAAACTAACTTTTTCATCCAATTTTAGAAGTTCCCCATAAATTTGCAACTTTTTTTACTGTAATCTTGCAGCTCTCATAAATTTGTAATTTTCTTATAAATTTGTGCTTTTTCCCATAAATTTGCAACATTTTTCTTGTAAATTTAGAACTCTCTCATAAATTTATGTTTTTCTTGTAAATTTGCAACTTTTTTCTCATAAATTTGAGATTTTTCTTGTAAAATTACAACTTTTTCTTGCATATTTGGTAACTTTTTTATCTAACTTTAGAACTTTCTTGTAAATTTTCCACTTTTTTATGAAAATCTTGCAACATTTTTTCTCATAAATTTGTTACCTTTTTCCTGGTAAATTTGTTATTTTCTTTAAAATTTGTGAGTTTTCCCCACAAATTTATGACATTTTTCATGTAGATTTGGAACTAACTAAACTTGCAGCTTTTTCTCATATGCAGTATTTTAATTTCCTCCTTTTTTGTTAATTTGCAAATTTTTCTATTTTTGTCCTCATTTTTTCTTGTAAATTTGCAGAATTTTACTTCTAAGTTTGCCACTCTTCAAATAATTCAATTTTTTTTCTTCTTGTTAATACATATGCAACTTTTATCAAATTTATGTTTTTTCTCAATTTTTTTTCTCCAAAATTTGTGAATTTTTTCAAGTAAATTTGTGACTTTCCTCAAATTTGCTACTACTTTTTTGTAAATTTTTCACTTGTTTTTTTCTTAAAAATGTTCATATTTTTTCCTCAATTTTTTGTTCTGTTGACTGGCTGACGTGCTGCTCATCATCTCTGCATCTCCTCAAAAACACATGGTCACCATTTGTAAATAGTTGGAGCGTACAGACAGGAGTCGGCGGTGATGAATGGCGCTGTGAACATCAGAGTGTGTACACATGTGTGTGTCTGTTTTTCCCGCAGCCGCCAGCAGCAGCAGCAGCTTCAGCGACGGGGGATCGGTGGACCAGATGTGCATGATTTATGTCGCGACACCAATGTGTTCAACATTATTGGCCACATACGGAGAGCGGCGGCGGCGTCAGAAGACATCAGGACGGGTGACTTTCAGAAAGGCCGCTGTGGCATCCGTGTGTCTGACCCAGCGACGACCTCGCTGCTGCTCTTCCACGAGCATCAATCAAATGATACCAGACAGGCTAAAACCAAATGTATTTTCTAAAAATTTTTTCTGCTTTTCTCATTAATGCGTCAGATTATTATTTTTTTTTTTTTTCTTTCAGTAAAATTTTGGGCTTTTTATGTGACGTTTTGCAAAGTTGGGGACTTTAGATGCTTTCCTCATAAAATTGCATTTTTTCCTGAAATCTGAGAATTTCAGGCATAAACTTTACACTTATGATACATTTGACATTTTTTTTTCTTCAAAGTTTTGTTACCTTTTTCCAGGGAAAATTCAACCTTTTTTCATGTAAAGTTGTGGCATTTTTTTCACTGAAAATTGGCAAATTTTTCCAGTAAATGTGCAATATTTTTTGGAGAAATTTGACGTTTTTCTTGGAAATTTGTAAAGGTGTTTTCCCCACAAATTGGCAACTTTCTCCCTACATTTGCAAGATTTTTTTAGCAGCAATATTCTATCAAAAATCATCATTTGTTACTTTTTTTCTGATAAAATTGCAGCCATTTGACATGATTTTGTGATTTTCATTTAACAGTAAATTTGTGTGGGCATTTTCCTCATGAAATTTGTTTTCCCAAAAATAAAATGGCATTTTTTGTGAGATTTTAAGACTAAACAAAAATTTGAAACCCTACATGGCTGTTTTCGGCCATAGCCTATTTCAAATTGAAGCCTCACAGATTTCAGAGCAAAGAAGCCATAAATTTGCAAGGGAAGGTTTGCACGTTTATGAGTAAAAATATTACATACATACATTTCCAAGGTTGTTATAGCCAGGAGCGGCACTGGGGTTAAGTTCCCAGTGCTCATAAAATGCTCCTTATGGCGTGCGTCTCGAAAAGCCTCTGACAACTAAGTCCAGCTCCTAGCCTGCCCGTGTGGTTTATTCTCTAAGCCCGGCAGAACTGCTTTTACTAATAGGAGAAGGGGTGAGGGCGGATCTCTGGCGCCTTAAAACCAGATGCTTCGGGTAGATGGTGGCTCGTCAACCTGGGAAGGTAGCCCATCTAGGGGAAGGTAAACCCTGATTTCAAACCTCCGCTGCCTTGCGGCACACCCGGTCACAGGAAAGGCTTCGGGAGTCAACCCTGAGGAAAAATCCGGAGTCGGAGCCCTTAAGGCAGTTCTCTGTTGTGCTCAACATCGTTCTGGCAGCTCCTGCAACGGCGCCAAACTGTAGCAGCCCTGCTGTTCCTTTGGATTCATCAGTGACGTGGAGAGGGGGGACATGCTGCATGGGCAACATCTTGTCCTCCATATCTTCCTGCCCAGGCTTGAATCCTACCAACGCCCATCCATCCATCCATCCATCCATCCATACAGTGGGGCAAAAGAGTATTTAGTCAGCCACCAATTGTGCATGTTCTCCCACTTAAAAGATGAGGTCTCCAATTTTAATCATAGGTATACCTCAACTATGAGAGAAAATGAGAAAAAAAAATCCAGAAAATCACATTGAAGGATTTTTAATGAATTAATTGGTAAATTCCTTGGTAAAATAAGTATTTGGTCACCTACAAACAAGCAAGATTTCTGGCTCTCACAGACATGCAACAACTTCTTTAAGAGGCTCCTCTGTCCTCCACTCGTTACCTGTATTAATGGCACCTGTTTGAACTCATTATCAGTATAAAAGACACCTGTCCACAACCTCAAACAGTCAGACTCCAAACTCCACTATGGGCAAGACCAAAGAGCTGTCAAAGGACACCAGAAACAAAATTGTAGACCTGCACCAGGCTGTGAAGACTGAATCTGCAATAGGTAAGCAGCTTGGTGTGAAGAAATCTACTGTGGGAGCAATTACTAGAAAATGGAAGACATACAAGACCACTGATAATCTCCCTCGATCTAGGGCTCCACGCAAGTTCTCACCCCGTGGGGTCAAAATGATCACAAGAACAGTGAGCAAAAATCCCAGAACCACACAGGGGGACCTAGTGAATGACCTGCAGAGAGCTGGGACCAAAGTAACAAAGGCTACCATCAGTAAAACACTACGCTGCCAAGGACTCAAATCCTGCAGTGCCAGACGTGTCCCCCTGCTTAAGCCAGTACATGTCTAGGCCCGTCTGAAGTTTGCTAGAGAGCATTTGGATGATCCAGAAGAGGATTGGGAGAATGTCATATGGTCAGATGAAACCAAAATAGAACTTTTTGGTAAAAACTCAACTTGTCGTGTTTGGAGGAGAAAGAATGCTGAGTTGCATCCAAAGAACACCATACCTACTGTGAAGCATGGGGGTGAAAACATCATGCTTTGGGGCTGTTTTTCTGCAAAGGGACCAGGACGACTGATCCGTGTAAAGGAAAGAATGAATGGGGCCATGTATCGTGAGATTTTGAGTGAAAACCTTCCATCAGCAAGGGCATTGAAGATGAAACGTGGCTGGGTCTTTCAGCATGACAATGATCCCAAACACACCGCCCGGGCAACGAAGGAGTAGCTTTGTAAGAAGCATTTTAAGGTCCTGGAGTGGCCTAGCCAGTCTCCAGATCTCAACCCCATAGAAAATCTTTGGAGGGAGTTGAAAGTCCGTGTTGCCCAGCAACAGCCCCAAAACATCATTGCTCTAGAGGAGATCTGCATGGAGGAATGGGCCAAAATACCAGCAACAGTGTGTGAAAACCTTGTGAAGACTTACAGAAAACGTTTGACCTTTGTCATTGCCAACAAAGGGTATATAACAAAGTATTGAGATGAACTTTTGTTACTGATCCAATACTTATTTTCCACCATAATTTGCAAATAAATTCTTTAAAAATCAGACAATGTGATTTTCTGGATTTTTTTTTTTTTTTCCTCATTTTGCCTCTCATAGTTGAGGTATACCTATGATGAAAATTGGAGACCTCTCTCATCTTTTAAGTGGGAGAACTTGCACAACTGGTGGCTGACTAAATACTTTTTTGCCCCACTGTATATATATACACACACACACACATACATATATACACACACACACACACACACAGTGGGGTAAAAAAGTATTTAGTCAGCCACCAATTGTGCATGTTCTCCCACTTAAAATATGAGAGGTCTGTAATTTTCATCATAGGTATACCTCAACTATGAGAGACAAAATGAGGAAAAAAATCCAGAAAATCATATTGTCTGATTTTTAAAGAATTTATTTGCAAATTATGGTGGAATATAAGTATTTGGTCACCTACAAACAAGCAAGACTTCTGGCTCTCACAGACCTGTAACTTCTTTAAGAGGCTCCTCTGTCCTCCACTCGTTACCTGTATTAATGGCACCTGTTTGAACTCGTTATCAGTATAAAAGACACCTGTCCACAACCTCAAACAGTCAGACTCCAAACTCCACTATGGCCAAGACCAAAGAGCTGTCAAAGGACACCAGAAACAAAATTGTAGACCTGCACCAGGCTGGGAAGACTGAATCTGCAATAGGTAAGCAGCTTGGTGTGAAGAAATCAACTGTGGGAGCAATTATTAGAAAATGGAAGACATACAAGACCACTGATAATCTCCCTCGATCTGGGGCTCCATGCAAGATCTCACCCCGTGGGGTCAAAATGATCACGGGAACGGTGAGCAAAAGTCCCAGAACCACACGGGGGGACCTAGTGAATGACCTGCAGAGAGCTGGGACCAAAGTAACAAAGGCTACCATCAGTAACACACTACGTCACCAGGGACTCAAATCCTGCAGTGCCAGACGTGTCCCCCTGCTTAAGCCAGTACATGACCAGGCCCATCTGAAGTTTGCTAGAGGGCATTTGGATGATCCAGAAGAGGATTGGGAGAATGTCATATGGTCAGATGAAACCAAAATAGAACTTTTTGGTAAAAACTCAACTTGTCGTGTTTGGAGGAGAGAGAATGCTGAGTTGCATCCAAAGAACACCATACCTACTGTGAAGCATGGGGGTGGAAACATCATGCTTTGGGGCTGTTTTTCTGCAAAGGGACCAGGACGACTGATCCGTGTAAAGGAAAGAATGAATGGGGTCATGTATCGTGAGATTTTGAGTGAAAACCTCCTTCCATCAGCAAGGGCATTGAAGATGAAACGTGGCTGGGTCTTTCAGCATGGCAATGATCCCAAACACACCACCCGGGCAACGAAGGAGTGGCTTCGTAACAAGCATTTCAAGGTCCTGGAGTGGCCTAGCCAGTCTCCAGATCTCAACCCCATAGAAAATCTTTGGAGAGAGCTGAAAGTCCGTGTTGCCCAGCGGCAGCCCCAAAACATCACTGCTCTAGAGGAGATCTGCATGGAGGAATGGGCCAAAATACCAGCAACAGTGTGTGAAAACCTTGTGAAGACTTACAGAAAACGTCTGACCTCTGTCATTGCCAACAAAGGGTATATAACAAAGTATTGAGATGAACTTTTGTTATTGACCAAATACTTATTTTCCACCATAATTTGCAAATAAATTCTTTAAAAATCCTTCAGTGTGATTTTCTGGATTTTTTTTTCCTAATTTTGTCTCTCATAGTTGAGGTATACCTATGATGAAAATTGGAGACCTCTCATCCTTTAAGTGAGAGAACTTGCACAATTGGTGGCTGACTAAATACTTTTTTACCCCATTGTATATATATATATATATATATATATATATATATATATATATATATATATATATATGAAAAGCTGAAAATCTATGTCCAAAAAGCTGCAACATTATTTGGAAAATGTGCCCAAAAATAAAAAAAGAAATGTCACTATGGCGGATGATAAAATAAAGGCAGTGATGTGAGGTTTTAAGCAGGTTTATTAAATCATCTCGCCATCATAGGAACTCCGCTCCAGCCTTGTGTGAGCAGACTGGAGCGGGGGTCCTCAGGCTCTCCAGCAAAGAGACACAGAGTGTGTGTGTCAGCAGCCGTTGAAGGAATGAGAGTGAGAGAGTGAACATGGATTTCAGTGAGCTTATATACCCAGTCCTAGACAATACATGAAAGGCATGGTATCATCAAAGAGACTGCAGAACAGGCATGAGACATTTGCATTTGAGAGACACAGTAAGGACAGGATGCATGAACACAATGCATGAATGGCGCATTAATATCACAGTACAAAACCGGAAAAAAGCAGAAGGAGCGGGGCTGCCTGTAGACATCAATACACACATTTCACTGTTAATTGCTCTAGTCGAGCGCTGTGTCTGTCCCAGTTTGTTGTGGGGGTTATCCCAAACCGCCACAGTCACTACATTTCTGGGAAAAAAAAGAAAAAAATGCATTTTTATTACAAAAATGTAAAAACATGGGAAAGGGTGACAATTTTCCCTGAAAAAGTAACAATTTTGCACAGAACAATGTGAGAAATTTATAAGAAAAAAAACAGAAAATTTATGCAAAAAACTTTCAATATTTAGGGAAAAATTTTCAATTTTATGACAAACGTCAAAAAAATTCATTGGAAAAAAGGTTACAATTTTCCCTGAAATTAACAAATTTGCAGAACAATGTGAGAAATTTATGACAAAAAAAGCAGAAAATTTTTGCAAAAATTTTTGAATATTTAGGGAAGAATTTGCAATTTTATGACAAAAATGTCAAAAATTCCAGAGAAAAAAAGATTGCATTTTTCCCTGAAAAAGTAAGATTTTCAGAAAAATATGAGAAATTTCTAACAAGAAAAAGAAAATTTATCAAATTTTGAAAATTTAGAAAAAAAATGCAAATTTTTTTGATAACACCCACTCAATTTCTGAAAAAAAAAAATCACTTCATTGCAAAAGCTTCAAAAGATGTTTTATATATATAAAAAAAAAATGAGAAATTGAGAAAAAAAAATATTTATGTGGAAAAAGGCTGCAATTTTAAACCAAAAGGCAAAATATTTAAAAGGAAAAAAAAAATTAGTATTGATGTCATGCTTTAGAGGTGTGGTGGGGTCACTGACCCCCTCGGGGTAAGCTGTGACCCGGTGGAGCTGCTGAAAGATGAGCAGACAACGGACAAAAAAAAGGGGGAAATAAAGGGATGAATTGATATTCATGGACTTTCTAAATCTGTGGAAAACCTCTCACCACCCCCACAGTTTACGGAGGAAGAGTTGGTGGGGTGGGGTGGGGGGGCAGCCAGGAAGTCGTCGCTCAAACTGTCAGTAGTCTTGATTAATGATTGTTCTCCTGCAGGGAAACTTCCAACCCGTCTGCACCGCTTCATCCATCCATCCATCCCTCCCGCCATCGGGGGGCAGGTATTCATTCATAAAAGCAGACTTCCACTCCTCCTCATCGATTGTCTCCTCCCTGCCATGCGCTGCCCCCCCCCCCCCACCCCCCCGTCCATTGTAACACTTTGTGGTGAATTGATTTTAAAATCACTCAGCTTTTATTTTGTTAGGCCAATGCCGAGCTGTTCACAACATTCTGGATTTCAGCACAACAGTGATGACAAACAGCTGAGGACCGGCCGCACGTCCATGTGGGCCCCACCACAGCTTAATGGGCTGTTTTATGGGTCCCGTCTGTGTTGGCCCATTTGGACTTTACCCGTTTTAAACTGATTTTTTTTTTTTAATTTGATAATTTAATGTAGATTTATGACTTTTTCCCATAAATTTGATACATTTTTCTAAACTTTCTCATAAACTTGCTACTTTTGCTATTTGCAAAATTCTGAGTTTCTTCTTGCATATTTGTGAACTTTTTAATTTTGGAAGTTTCTCATAAATTTGCCACTTTTCTTTATTATAAACTTGTAGCTTTTCTCAAAAAATAAACTTTATAATTTTTTCCTCATAAATTTATGAATTTTTTCTTGTAAATTTGCGATTTTTTTCTTGAAAGTTTGTAACTCTTCATGTATTTTTACATTTTGTTTTCTTGTAAATCTGCAACTTTTTTTCTACGAAATTTTCCTTTTTTTCCCCCCAAATTTGCAACTTTTTTCTAGTAAATGTGACTGTTTTTCCAGTAAATTTCTTACCTTTTTAATCATAAATATGCTACTATTATTTTTGTAAATTTGTCTCTTATAAATTTTCACATTGTTTTTCATGACTTTGTTGCGTAATTTTGCCGATGCTGCCAGTGTTACTGAAACCTGCTCACCTGCACCACAGGTAAAGTCCAACTGGGCAAACAGATGAGCCAACATGGGACCCATAAGAAAGGCCAGACTCCACCTATGGCGGGACCCACACCGACATGCTGGCTGGGTGCTTCATGAAGCTAATCTGGTTGATGCATGAGATCTGTTCTGAAGACTTTCACTGTTAAGACCAGCTGCTTCAGCTGGCCCAAGGCGCACCGTCCAGAGGATTCACAAATCGACACTTTACCTCCCCGCCGGTGAGCTCTGCTGTAGCAACATGGATTCTCACTCCTCGGTAAACAGGCTGCAGCTGTCAGTCCAAACGCTGCTCTTTGAACTCCTGCCATGGTTTCTCCATTCGCTCACACACTTAATAAAATCCACTCTCCACTTCTTGCACATTTTCCTGAAATCCTCTAGACTCCCTGTTCCACCTCTATCTCTGACACACACACACACAAACGGGTCAGTGCAGGAATGACGGACCCCGCCGCAGGGCAAATGAAAGTCACGCCGGCCAAACGGACCACACATCAAAGCGGAAGACCTCGGGCCAAAGTAAACCTTGAAAGGGATTACATTTACACATTTACACGTGACCCACAGTCCAGATAAAGCCCAGATTCCCTGAAATATTAAAAGATATTCTGATTAAAAATGTCAGTTTTACAAAAAAAAAAAAAAGGTTAAAATGCAAAAGCTGCCAATTTATGTTAAAATAAATTAACTATTTTTTCCCTTGTTCTGTCAAGCAGCTCGGTGAGCAGAACAGGAATCTGCTTCCCTTATTGTGCCAAACAGATTTACTTTGCCAAAATGAGCTTGAAACAGCACATACTGTATCTATGTGCTGTATATTATTTATAGACTCATCTTGTAATAACTTTTAATACTTTATTTAAGTAGTTTTACCTATGATGGACGCGGCAGAGGAGAAATGGTGAAGGGAGGGTCGGGGCGGGGGAAAGAAGAAAGAGAAACAAAGTGACACAGCTGGAAAAAAAACAGAAGAAACCATTTCTCCTTCTGAAACTGTCTCATCATGAATCTGGTATCTGCACCTGTAAAAGAACATGTGTGTGTGCATGTGCTTGTATGAGAGCGCACTCAAAGTGAAATTAACTATTTGATGCCAGGTTGTGGTTTGTCTCAGCAGCTGGCTCAGCTTAAAACAAGAATAGGTCATGTTTTTCAATGTTAAAATTTACACCTCACTAAACTGATCGTCCAGTGATGCTCATGGGTACATTTTGTGGAAAAAAAAAATGCAATTAAAAGTTGCTTAAAAATACTTCTTTAATTGTTAGTTGGTTGTAATTTGAGCAATTAATCACAATTAAATATCGAAAATGTGTGATTAGTTAAGAAAAATGTATCAATTCCCAGCCCTATATAAATACTGTATTTGAAAATCAAATACCAAATTCCCAAAGTAATAAGCCGATAATTGAATATTCGGGTACAGACAGCCCAACAAATGTTTAAAAATATTATGATATTATAGTACATAACAGAAATATGAAAATATTATGTATTATTTTATATTATCAAATAAAACTTATGAAAAGTTGAAAATTTACCAAAAAAGGCCCCAAATTTAGACTGAAATCCATAAATTAACTTTAAAAAAAGCTGCAGATTTAAAGAAAAACTAAACAAATTTAAATAGAAATTTCCATTTTTTATATACTTATATAGTGCAGGTCTGTACATACTGTATTTTCTGTGCCGTGAAAAATGCTCTGACTATTTCCGTGGTGAAGTCGCCAACCGTGGTGCTGGGAAAAGCTGAACTTGGAGGCCACCTCAGTGAAAAGTGGAATTATGGGTGTGAGAATTACTTTTTTCTCCCCCCCGTTTCAGCCGTTCTTCGTGGGATTAATGTTCATCCTGCAGCGAGCACAGAGCTCCTGATTTATCCACTCAGTCCGACTTCTCGTAGAACATCTGCAGATGTGCAACAAAACACACACTTGAAGTCCCAGCCTGTCTGCGTCTCCTTTTTTTCCCGGCATCCTGCGAGTCCGTCACTGTCATCCTCAGCATGTGGCGGTGGCTGTGGAATCACTGCAGCCTGATTTAGCGAGGCTGCGCCAGGACGCTGCGATGTCCAGAGGGATTCATTAAAAACTAAACAGACTACTAAACAGCGTGAGGTGTAATTATACACAACGGGTAAACGACAAGAAACAAGACTCTTAATTCTGAGCAAATGTATACAAATGTAAAACACTGTGGTTCATATTTAATTCATGGCTGTTTCTGTGGCTCGCTGAGTCGCTTATTAGGTTACCATTGCTGTTTTTTGGAACATATTTAAAGGGGACATTATGAAATGTTCATTTTTTTTCAGTGTGTAATAAAACACAGAATGAACGGTATGGTGTGGAATGTTCTGTACAGGACGTCTGCCAATCCTGCCTGCTGTCAGTTCTATGCCAATGTGCCTTCATCAGGATCCGCACGTAGCACTGATTAGTATGTTCTGAACATATATGCTCATGTTCCATTTGTAAATAAACACGATTGCAAAATTATGAATAGATAAATGCATGCAATAAGAAATTAAAGAACATACTGTAGTGTTTATTGGTTGTCAGGTTGACCAGCTGTGTTCGTTCTCCAGGCAGTCAGCCAACAAACATGGTTGACACCACACATGCGTGTGTGGCCACATAATCCAGGGTCAACATCATCTATTGTTAGGTAACCATATAGTTTTGAGATTGCTTGAATCAGAAAACAGAGGAAAAATTGGACAACATAGTTTGGATCAATAGATACAGAGACTCAAAGATTCCTTAGTTTTTCTAGCATTAAGTATGGAACGTTGAATATCTACAGAACGTAAAGGAAGGGAGGAGGGATTGCACTGTTCTTCAACAGGTTTGCATATCAGCCCCATTTAGGAGTTGGAGATGCTGTCATCTATCTACTGCATCAAGCTCATTTGCTCCTGGATGGAGGAGGAAACGCTGTGAGAATCATGTTCTTTGATTTCTCCAGTGCCTTTAATACCATCCAGCCACTGCTGCTGGGTGAGAAGCTGCTGGTGATGGGGATTGAAAGCTCTGATCTCCTGGATTACTGACTACCCGACAGGCAGGCCACAGTTTGTCTGGCTGGGCAGTGTCTTGTCTGGTGTGGTGGTTAGTGACAGGGGAGCTGAACAGGGGACTGTGCTTTCTCCTTCTTTCTTCACCTTATACACCAGTGACTTTCAGCACATCTCCGGGTCATGCCACCTGCAGAAATTCTGTGATGACTCCGCTGTTGCTGGGTGTGTAAGAGGAGGAGAGGAGCTGGAGTACAGGGCACTGGTAGACAGATTTGTGGAGTGGATCGAACAGAATTACCTGAAGCTGAACCTTAGCAAGACCAGAGAGATGGTGATTGACTTCAGGAAGAAGAGGATGCCTTCAGAGCCATTATGGATTGGGGGAGGATGCAGAGGTAGTGGGGGACTACAACTACCTGGGTGTCATGATCAGTAACAGACTGGACTGGAAATCTAACACTGATGCTGCATACAAGAAAGGGATGAGCAGACTCTACTTTCTGAGGAAGTTGAGATCCTTCAATGTGTGTGGTGAGATGCTGGAGCTCTTCGACCAGACCGTTGTTGCCAGTGCCCTCTTCTCTGCTGCTGTCTGTTGGGGTTGCAGTATCAAGGTCAGCAACATCAAAAGACTTCCCAAGATTATCAAGAAGGCTGGCTATGTAATGGGTCTCAGGCTGGAGATCTTTGAGACCGTGGTGGAGAGGAGGACACTGAACAAACTATTATCCATCATGGACAATCCTGATCACCCCCTCAACCACATACTGGACAGACAGCGGAGCACTTTCTCCAGCAGACTGCTACAGCTTTGCTGCCGAATGGTCAAATACAGGAAATCTTTTTCTGCCACATGCCATTTCGCTGTACAATAACTAACTCTAATGTTGAATCTTGGCCATAGCAATGCTGCCACACTGCACCTACAGTATGATTGAAGAAGAAGCCATCTTTACTGTCATTCAATCCATACAGCCAATCATGTACAGTAGAAAAAAAAAATGTTTTTTCTATCTACAATATTAATCACATCTAAAATCAGAGGGGCCGCTGCCATGCAATGCACCACCACAAACAACTTTTCCTTCACCCATTCTATTATGCTGAGAAATTGGTACTTCACATTTCACCCTGCGGCTTATAATCCTTCTTTGTACAGTCAGTGCTATCCATGATTCATAAGGATCATCATCTAGTATAGCCTATATAGTATATAAAGTTATCCAAGCATTTTTATTACACTGGGTAACTCCTTTTTTCTATTATGCTGTGTGTATTTGTGTTAGTTTAAGATAAGCCTTTATTAGTCCCACAACGGGGAAATTCCAGAATTGCAACAGCACAGGGATAGCAACACTCAGAGCAACAATCAGAAGGCAAGAAAAAAAAACAAGCAAGCAAGAGCAGCTAATATACATATGTACATATTACTATAAAATATATATATATACACACACACACACAGACACACAGTGCACAGCATTGTTGCTGGATGGAATAAATATATGAATATGTAAACACACAGTGCGGAGCAATGTAGCTAGATAGAATAATATGTAGATATATAAACACACAGTGCGGAGCATTGTAGCTAGATGGAATAAATATATAGATATATAAACATAAACACACCCAGTGCGGAGCATTGTAGCTAGATGGAATAAATATGTAAATATATAAACACACACAGTGCAGAGCATTGTTGCTAGATGGGATGAAACAGCACAACCGTCTACATGGTATGATTATGTGCCCATACATATTCTCACTCTCCATAGCGACCGGTATTTTCCTAGTTGTATGCCGGAGGGGACCATTGTGTAAGTCTATTGCATCTTTTGCATTCAAAAAACTATTAGTTTGTTACGTCTTTTTGCTATCTCTGCGAGCAGCCCTGCTTAGGTTGTACAGTCTGACAGCCGTTGGTAGGAAGGACCTGCGAAACCTCTCGGTTGTACACCTGGGATGATGTAGTCTGCTGCTAAATGAGCTCCTCAGTGCATTCAGTATGTCCTGCATAGGGTGGAACTCGGACTCCAGCAGAGATGACAGTTTAGCCACCGTCCTTCTGTCTCCTATCTCCTCCACCGGATCAAGGCGCTGCCCCAGGACAGAGCTAGCTTTCTTGATCAGTTTGTTCAGTCTCTTCCTATCGGCTGCAGTAATGCCACTGCCCCAGCAGACCACTCCAAAAGTGATGGCTGATGCCACCACCGTGTCATAGAATGTCTTCAGCAGCGCGCCTTGTACACCAAAAGGCCTGAGTCTCCTCAGCAGGAACAGCCTGCGCTGTCCCTTCTTGTAGAGTGCATCAGTATTGTGTGACCAGTCTAGTTTATTGTTCAGATGAACACCCAGGTACTTATAGGCTGTCACCATCTCGATGTCTGCTCCCTGTATATTTACTGGTGCTGTGGGGGGTTGTCCTTGCCTGCGGCAGTCCACCACCAGCTCCTTAGTTTTTCTCGCGTTGATCTGGAGGCGGTTCCGATGGCACCAGTCCACGAAGTCCTGGATAAGCCCTCTGTACTCAGCTTCATCTCCATTGGAGATGAGGCCAACGATCGCAGAGTCATCAGAGAACTTCTGTAGATGGCAGTGTGTTGTGTTGTGTGAGAAGTCCGCAGTATAAAGAGTGAACAGGAAGGGAGCCAGCACCGTTCCCTGGGGGGCCCCCGTGCTACTGATGATCGTGTCGGACACACAGTCCCGGGTTCTCACAAACTGAGGCTGGTTCGTGAGGTAGTCCAGGATCCATGATGACAGGTGCTGGTCCACCCCTGCGCGCAGCAGCTTGTCCTTCAGGATCATCGGTTGGATGGTGTTGAAAGCACTGGAGAAGTCAAAGAACACGATCCTCACCATATTCCCGGGCTTCTCCAGGTGGGACAGAGAACGGTGAAGGAGGAAGATCACCGCATCCTCCACCCCAATGCCACGCTGGTAGGCGAACTGGAGTGGATCCATCGCTGGTTCCACCAGGGGGCGGAAGTGAGCAAGGGGCAGTCTCTCCAGGGTCTTCTGTGTCATACTGCTGTTACACTTTAATTTCCCAGTTTGGGATAAATAAAGTACATCTGTCTGTCTTTCTGTCCATCTATCATGGACAGACCATTAGTTAGCAGGACCACTATGGAGCATGTACTGTATATGTAAGTAACATTTTATATAGTAAAACACTCAAGCTTGCAGGGCTAACTAGTGTTTTGTATGGAATGTTCCGTATCCAACTTTACAAATACATGTTTGTAAAACACGTTTGTAAAACACTTGTAGGACCGCTAGCTAGCAGGACCACTAGCATTCCATAAAGAACGTTCCATTTCTGAAGTTATGTAACAGAGTCAATAAAAGCATTCCTACTTGGCTTGCGAAGTGGATTGACCCTCCTGCTGACACAGGTAGAGCGCCAGACTCCGGAGTGGGAGGTTGTGAGTTCAAACCTCCGGTTGGACACCACGAGTTGGGCTTAACCGCCCATCTCCTTGGTCACAGTTACATGTTCATATTCATAAAATACTTGAGACTGCTAACTAACAGAACTGCTAAGGAATTTTCCGTATCTATGGCACTTGGGAATACAAGTGTACAGAACATGTACACAATGTTCCATACCATTCTTTCCATGTTTAATTAATCTCTGCATATATCTTCTGCCATGTGTTCTGACCGGCACCCCAAGAAGACACCTGTGCTCAGAACCACCCAAGTCACGGTCATAACCTTTGATTTTTTAGCTGATCCTTCAAACCATCCAACAGTCTGGGAGAACTACAAAAGTGATATTACACTCAAGGTCACGTGCTATCATGAACATATTACCACTGTGATGTTGTGGACCCTCTGCTTTGTGTCAAGTGTTATGGTCTAAGGTTGGGTTCTGTTCTAAAGTACAAGGAAAAGAAAATAGAACTGTTCTCATAAAAGAATGACTGTATGTGAAGCTGAAGCTCACCAATACTGTGGGTCTTCAGCGTCCCCGGCAAGTCCAGTGTCTGCTCCCTTGAGTGGCCAAATCAGCTGGTGTTGTGTTAGTTCAGTTTATTCTTAAAAGCCAGATCCTATTTTTTAAATAACAAATAATGAACT
This sequence comes from Pholidichthys leucotaenia, assembly GCA_020510985.1. Lineage (NCBI taxonomy): Eukaryota > Metazoa > Chordata > Actinopteri > Cichliformes > Pholidichthyidae > Pholidichthys > Pholidichthys leucotaenia. The sequence continues at coordinate 98,122,594 of CM035841.1, read as the reverse complement.
GGGTTTTAAATATCCAGAAGGTAGCACATGATGGTGCAGCAGTCCTCTCCCAAACAGCTGACGTCTGAATCCACCATGCTTTCACACCTGAAATCAATTGTCATTTAAAGACTTCGAAGCCCCTGCTGCATGGACGTCTCAGATGGCGCCTTTATGAACATAGGACATCACAAATACAACACAGATGGCATTTCTTTATGAAACCAATTCCAAAGTAAAGAAATGAAAACCAAAATAAGGAAAGGAAACATAATCCCATAATGTCCTAACACAAGCTTGTGACCAAATTCCCTTGTTCAGATATTCATTGACACAGCACTCCCTCTCAGGTATTCATGCTAAACTGACTTACTGTATTATTTAGGCAATAACAGATAGAAACACCATTTATTTTTGTTTTTACATAGCTCCATAAAAAAGAGCCATTATCCAATCCTTCACATTTCTTGGACCTCAGAGGTTTCCCTCAAATTCTGGGTGATTACAATACTGGTAAAATAACAACCACACTGTCAAACACAGAACACTGACTCGGAGTTCATTTTAAATAGCGTACCGTCAGACAGTCATGTGTTTCCTCTTACTGCTGACAGCCGTGCTGGTCTATGAAAACAGCCATGGACTGTGATTTCAGCTCCTGAAAACAACAATAATCAAACCCACATTCTGGTTCATCTGACCGGATGGGCAGGAGTGGGAAGACATCGTTGGAATTCTATCTGACAGACAGCCGGTACATTTGCCGGTACATTTGAACATCTTTTCATTCCCCTACAAGTAAAATGCCTTTAGGATTGCCAGGCTGTAAGAGGATCAACCCTGTTGTGGTTTGTGGTAACAAATACAGAACGTGTACTTACCAGCCTGAAGTGATTCCAGTCCTATTTTTTTTAATCCTAATTTTGCACAGACAAAGGCGGGAAGCAAGTAGTTACATTTACTCACGTGCGTGCAGTGGCATCTGTGCATTACGGGCCAATGGGGCCAGGCCCCACCAGATGTTAGAGCAGTGCACACAAAATTGTAAAAAAAAAAAAAAAACAACAAAAAAAGTAAGTCAACACAAAACACAATGATTTAAAAATCCTTTTCACCCTATATTCAGTTGAATATAGAGATTAATTGTTAGTTTTATATTGTTTTTTTTGCTAGTGTCCTGCTCCTTGCTTTTATGTTTTCATGTGATTTCTTGTTGTACAGCACTTTATGTAGCGAGTGTTGCTTTTAAAGTGCTTTATAAATAAAGTTAATTGATTGAAAAAACATGGAAAGGTACTGAATGTTCCGTATGCATTCCGTTCATGTTCTGTATATGTTCTTAGGTCCTGCTAGCTAGCGTTCCAGCCTCCTGACATTCACAAGTGCCTTGAACCTTAGATACAGAATGTTCCTTACAGAAAGCTAGCAGTCCTACTAGCTTGCAATCTCAATTGTTTTACTTACACATTCCGTTGATACTTAATGTTTCATACGTGGCAGATGAGGTGTGTGCACAGCACAGCAGGCAGCACAGTTTCACCGTGGCCCAAGCGCTGTGGGGTTACAGATGTTCTTTGGTCCTTCTAGGGAGCAGCTTGTGGTGAGTCCCAAGAGAGGAAGTGGATCGATTCCTCAGATTGACTGATCGATGAAAGCTTCAAAACATATTGAGTGAATGAAATGTGAAGTGAAGCAGCGATGTTGTTTGAAGCTTCAGATGTCATTGACACACTGAAGAGACAAGCGCCAAAATGTTGGTATCATTTTCCCATCTCTACTTAAGGTATGTTCCTTAATTTCTTATTGCATTTATTCATTTATTAATAATTGTAATTGTGTTTATTTACAACTATGATGTACGGGACATGAGCAGTGTATGTACTGGACATGCTACATGGGGACTGTGGCTAATGATGAAGGCACATTAGCATAGAACTGAAAGCAGGAAGCCAATTTCACCATGGTCTGAGCACTGTGGGGTGATAGCTGTTTTCCGGTCCTGCTAGGAAGCAGCCCACGGTAAGCTGCAACGGAGGAGGTGGATCACTTCCTCAGATTGACTGATCAATGAGAGCTTCAAAACATACTAAACCAATGAAGCGTGAAGTGAAGCAGCGATGACGTTTGAAGCTTCAGACATCATTGACAGACTGAAGAGACAAACACCAAAGCCTTGGTATCATTCGCCCATCACTACTTACAGTATGTTCCTTAATTTCTTATTGCATTTATTTATTTATTAATAATTGCAATTGTGTTTATTTACAACTGTGATGTACGGGACATGATCGGTATATGTATGGAACATGCTAAGTGTGGACTGCAGCTAATGACAAAGGCACATTGGCATAGAACTGACAGCAGGCAAGACCGGTAGCAGGATATTCCATATGAAACATGTTCCATACAGAACATGTGTTCACACATTTGTTTTTGTGGGAGTTGATAGCGATAGCTAATCAGCCTTGAGATCCCACCGTCACCAGAGTAAAAGTATCAACACTGGAGAGTACACTAGTTTGAAAATGACACTGCCACTCATCGGGATGGACCAGCAGCTCTGACGCTGTGTCAGGAGTTTATCCACTCTCCTACTCCTGCTACAGATGTGCTAAAAAGAGCTAACATGCTAGCAGAGTAAACATTTTCAAGAGGAGGCAGTGACATTTTCCCAGCTGTGTGCCCCCACCAGAGTGTTTTGGGATTTCCACAGAAGGTGAAAAGGAGTTGTAGAAGCTATGAAGGTGACCACGCCCCTCTGCAACTCGCTTGGACACAAATTCACATCTGTTCATGTCTGTGTTGCATTGCTTATGTGCAATTGAGCCGCACAAAGAATTTGCTCTTTTGTGTTTGGTCATGTACTCAAGGATCTTTTCACAAAATTGTACTTCTGTGAGGAGTCATTGTTGCATACTTTGTTTTTGCTTGAGTACATTTTTTAAAGAATGGGATGTGCTTTTACTTGAGTACATCTATACTAAAGTATTCTCTGAGTAACGAGTACATGCACTTGGTTAACGGTAACCTGTTACTACCCACCTCTGGCAATATTTCCTAATGGTGGGTAAACATGCGCACATTCCCTTTTCCTTCTTCAAAGTTTAATGTGTGCTTTAATGCGTTTGGATGTATGTGCCTCATTTATCTCCTTACATTACAGACTGTGGATCCTGCTGAAGCATCTGTAGCCACCCTGCAGCCAACATCTTTATTTTAATCCTGGCGAATCAAGCGTGAAGGACTTCTTCCCTGCTCCCCCCGCTTTATTCTTCCCTCATCCCCTTTCACTGCCCTCCCTCCTTAACTCCCTCTCCACCTTCCCGTCACCCGTTCTCTTTTATTCTGCCTCTCCTTCACATAGATTACTCTGCAGTGGTGGGCTGCCTCCTACCACCCGGCTTAGGTGAATCAGTTGCCATGGCGATCAAGCCCAAATAACCAACAATGGCATGTTAATTACGGTTATTACTGTACGGCGAGTGTTCCAAGAAAATGAGCGATGCTACTTTTCTTTGGGGGGGGGATTAAAGAGAGAAAATGTCAGAGGTGAGCCAGTTTGGACGGCAGTAATTTGGAACAGACTCGCCAACCCTCTCTGCCGTTGTGGTCTATGAAAAAGAGGGACTGGCGAAAAGCTGTGATGTCATACAGCAAATATACATGGACGTAGAGTGGGAAAATGCTCCATACATTAAAGAAGTGAGTGGATATTAAAGTTAAACCATCCCCATGTGTTGTGTGACAGTGATATAGCCTGCATGTTTGACCTGGGAATGTGATGCAGATGTCAAGGTTTTTGGTCATTTTCTGTTTGATTCAGCATCCTTCCTGGGCCAGTTCAAACCCCCCGCCCCCCCCAATACGTGATGGTCTGCCCCACACTCACTAGTATCACCTGTTCTGAATAAATAAGTTATCTTTTTATTGTCGTTATGTATGGTGGATGATAAAATAAAGGCAGCGATGAGAGGTTTTAAGCAGGTTTATTAAATCATACCGCCATCATAGGAACTCCACACCAGCTCTTGTGCAGGTGGGCTGGTGTGTGTCCTCAGGCTCTCCAGCAAAGAGACACAGAGTGTGTGTCAGCAGCAGTAGTCAGAGTGAGAGTGAGTTACAGAATATGTGCGGTATTTATACCCAGTTACAGACAATGCATGAAAGGCATTCACAGCAGAAGGTATGGCATTTGCATTTGAGAGACACAGTGAGAACAGGAAGCATGAACACAATGCATGAATGGGACATTAACATCACAGTAATGAGCCGGAACAAGCCAGAAGGAGCGGGGCTGCCTGTAGACATTAATACACACATTTCACTCTTCTGTTATTTGCTCTAGCCGAGCGCTGTGTCTGTCTCAGTCTGTTGTGGGGGTTATCTCAAACCGCCACATTATGTACTTTTTCTTTATTTTTCAGAAATGATGCTAGGGTGACCACAGTTGGCACACAGGTTGACCACGGGAGTACCATGTTTGGCTATGCTTTTTGGATCAAAATGTCAAAGGTCAAGGTCACGGGGGGTCAAAAAAGGTCAAAATCAGTTTTGGCCCACCATATTTGAACTTTTTAACACAATCTAGAATCGGGTCTTGAACACCTCATGAATATCCAATGAGTTTGCGTTTGACCTTGAAGATCAGTGAAATCTTGGGATGGCATCCAATCAGAATTGAAGCAGGAAAGTCAACCAGAGATTTTCCCTACTATAAAACATTCCAAAGGGGATAGGGCTGTAAGGCATGGGTCTGCAGCTCTGCTGAGTGCAGTTGTACGAGGGGGGCTTACAAGTTCATAGGCTAAAAAGTTCATGGTGGTCAAATTTGACCAAATGTAGTTTATTTTTCAACATAGTCTCCCCATTGGTCCACACACTTCTTCCATCTGTGTTGCAGTGCTTGGATCCCTGTGGTTTAAAAATAAACCACATTTGGTCAAATATGACCACTATGAACTTTTCAGCCCCCCCTTGTAGATTTGTTATATTTTTGTTGTGATGTTACATCAAACTGTTAGCATTAGCTTGGCTAGGCAGTCTGAGTCTGTCCGTCTGACGACATTAGAGCTCGCCTCAGCAGGGGGAGGATGACAGACTGGTCGCCTGGCAAAAGCTGAATTATTGATTCAGCTCGCTTTGATCTTTATTTTCTATCACTTCACCCCCACACACACAGACACAGAGTGAAATCCTTATTCTTCTACCACCACTTGGCCATATACTTCACTCTTATACATTATTATTTGCAGGTAACTGATGCTAGTAGTTAGCTAGAAGCTAGCTAGTGTCAACTACCCTGCAAGAAATGAAATCTTTCTAAGAAAAAATATCCCTTAGATGCATAATTGGGGTAACAATGACCCCTGTGGTGGTTGTTTTTTTTCAATATCTTTGTAATTTTAATTTTTTATCATTTTTTATCATTTAATCTTCCATATATTCCTCAAATAGGTTGTCTTTGACATGAGGCCATTTGGATTTGTATCTAATTGTTATATTTTTTAAGTAATTGCATTTTTTGTATCAGTGCCGCACTATTCCATATGTGGGACCCCAAGCATTTCTCAAAGCTGTACCCTTGGAGTTTCATCACGGTTATAAGTAACACTGTAGACGCTGCAATTAACATCACAGACTGGATGCTGAGGGTAAAGAGAGAGGGTAAACAGATGAGGACAATAGGTATTGAGATGGGAGAGATTACGATGACTGATGACTCAGCATCTGACATTTCAGATGAAGAGGACCCAATAGAGGACCCAAACTGTTGTCCACCTGGAGTTGTCAGGCCACCGAGAAATCAACCCCTTCCCCGAACAATATCAGTCAGACACAGACGAGTCTTCTGACGAGGCCTCCGAAGAGGAAGAGGAAATGGATGGGCCTATCGTGTCCAACAGAATGAGCCGCAAGGGCTCTTACTGGGCAGAGTTACTGTATCTCTCAGCCAGGGCAGAACACCAAAGCACAATATTGTGAGAAGCTGGCCAGGACCAGCACCTGGGCTTACCACCATCTCACCAAAAGATGCATGGAGGCTGTTTATCACTGATAATATAATAGAAGAGGTGCTGAGATGCACAAATATGGAGGGACGAAGAGTAGCTGCAGGTAGAGGAAAGGAGTAGAAAAAGGTCTGCAAAGATGAACTCATGGCCTTCATTGGATTGACCATTCTTGCAGGAAGTGAGAAGAATTGGGATGTATCAATCCGTGAGCTCTTTGGGAGTCCTCTATATAACCCCATGTACAAGGCCACTATGTCAGTTGGACGATTTGAAGATATTCGCCGATTCTTGCGCTTTGATGACAAGAGGACCAGAGCCACCCGGCTGGAAACAGACCACTTGGCACCCTTCCACTACGTATGGGACCTGTTCCTGGTCAACTTCAGGCAGAGATTCATCCCCAGTGATTGTATCACAGTGGACGAACAACTTGTGCCATTCAGAGGGAGGACCAAGTTTATGCAATATATGAAGGGCAAGCCCGTGAAGTACGGCATAAAGATCTTCTGGGCTTGTGATGCAAAAACCCCCTACGCAATTGATGGGATTGTGTACACTGGGAGACAACCAGGGGAAGGAGCCAGTAAGAATCTGGGTCTTAACATTGTCAGTCAGTTGTGCAGTGGACTCCGACACACAGGTTGCAACATCACCACAGACAACTTTTTCACCAGTGTGCTTCTTGCAGAGCATCTCCTGGAGAAGGGTCTGACTATTGTGGGAACATTGCGACAAAACAAGCCAGACATCCCTCCTGTGATGAAGACTTCCAAGACCAGGGAGCTCTTCAGCACTGAATTTGGGTTCAATGGCAGCATGACCATGGTCAGCTATGTCGTAAAAAAGGGGAAGACTGTTCAGCTCCTCAGCACAATGCACCACAGCAAAATGGTGGATGAAAACACCCAGAAAAAAAAAACAAAAAAAAACAAAACAGAAGTGATCCACTTCTACAACCAGCCGAAAGGAGGTGTAGATATTGTGGACCAGATGGTTGGCACCTACACCTGTAAACGCCAAACGCAGAGGTGGCCCATGGTGCTGTGGTACAATGTGATTGATGTTGCCACCCTGAATGCCTACTCCTTTTTCAAGGCTCAGCACCCTGAATTCTGTGCAGGTATCACAAACGCCCAGCGGCGCTTTCTTGCAGAGCTCTCACATGAGCTTGTGATGCCTTATATGAGAATTCGACTAGAAGGTAACCCACGCCTACCAACCTACATCACTGCAGCAATGGAAAGGTGTAGGGTGATAAAAGCTGCAATCCAGCCACAAGAGGGAAACACACAGGGCCAACAGAAGAGGAAGAGGTGTACGATGTACACAAGAAAACAAGACCACAAAGTCAGCAATTGTTGTTGGAAATGCAATGACCCTGTGTGCAGTGCTCACAGCCAGAAAAGGATACTGTGTAACAGCTGCTCACAGTGAGCACACAAACCCTCACACCTTCACCTATTTATCGCTCAGTATGTTTTCATTATTGCTCTGTACATACAGTATTGTATTCAACTTTTAGGTAGTATTGTTTCAAGCATTATTTATTGTTGTAATTATAAGAATGTTAAATGCATGAGTGAACTGTGAGCGTGATAGTTTGTTTTTAGGGGGCAGCATCTCAATTTCGTTGCATTGTTTATTAGCAATGGAATGACAATAAAGGCACTTTGACTTTGACTTTGACTTTACCTTTACTTTGGAGGCGGCAGTGGCTCAAGAGGTAGAGCAAGTCATCCAATAACCACATGGTTGGCGGTTCGAATCTCACTCTCCCCTGGTATCCTGCCGTTGTGTCCCTGGGCAAGACACTTCACCCCAATTGCTGCTGGTGGATCTGGAAGCGCCATGTTAGGTAGCATGCCGCCATCAGTGTGTGAATGTGTGTGTGAATGGGTGGATAGCAGGATCTGTAAAGCGCTTTGGTCATCAAGAGATGAAAATAAAAGTGCTATATAAGTGAATGCCATTTACCATTTTACCTTTTTTTTCCCTTTCTGATTGTTTACCTTTTTTTACCTTTCTGTGATAAAATGTTAATAAAAAGTAATAAATGAACATGTCAAACATGAAATAATTCTTTTGTTGATCAAAATATAATTTAAAATAATAATAATAATAATAATAATAATCACCCAACATATAATAAAAATAATCATCTTTAACCAAAATGAAAGAAATTTCTGAAGTTTACAGCATAAAATGCACTCATTCTAATTGGGGCCATGTTTTTTTTTTTTTTTTTTTTTGTTACTTATTTGTACCCGTAGGTAGATTTGGTTTGCAGTCTGGTGACAAGCCACCGGCTGCTGGTCGCTGCGTGCGCGAGCGCCCTAAACCTACATGTTTTTGGTATGCGGGAGGAAACCGGAGAAATCCCGGAGTAAACCCACGTAACACGGGGAGAACATGCAAACTCCGCACAGCTCACTGTTGGTCGGGGGCTGGGATCGAACCCACGATCTCATGATCCCCGCGATCCCCCGGCCGAGGGTAAAACTGTGCTGCCACAGTGCTAAACCACTGTGCCACCGTGCAGCCCATGTTTGACCACACTCATGGAAGAGTGTAGGAATTGGTTGGTCATGCATCTAAGGGATATATCTGAAATCAAGGATATAATTCTTGTTTGTTTGTTTGTTTGTTTTTTTATCTGACAATATATCTTTTCTTGTTGTGCAGTTTTCTGTACAAAAACTTTACCTGTTATAAGTTATTTACTTGTTTTAAGCCATTTGTTTTTAAGCCAGAAATTTCTGCCAATGGAGCAAGAAAATTTTACTCATCAAATTGCTCTTGAGTTTTTTCAAGCAGTACATATCCTTGCAATTTTCCAACTTTTTTTCATAAAATTGCCACTTTTTTTTCCAGTAAATTTGCAACTTTTTTCTTGTAGATTTGAAACTTTTCTTTGAAATAATTAATGGCAATATGACCAAAATATGTCACAGACAATTTCATTAAGACCCAAGATGGCTGTCAGCATGTGGAAAAAGTGCAGTAAATAGCCCCTTCAGTATAAAATCATATTGTACCTCTCTGGAGGGTTGGAATAGTAGCAGTCAATAATCTTGTTTGTTGTTTGTCCTCACTACAATTAAATGTGCTAGCATGTTAAAAAGGTAAGCATAATATCCCAATTTTTGTCGTATTTTTTGCAGTCTTCCTGCTACTTCATTAAGGGCAAAGCGGTGGGCAGCGCGGTGGCGGAGTGGTTAGCACTGCGGCAGCACAGCAACTCACCCTTGGCCTGGGGATCCTGGGTTCGATCCCAGCCCCCGACCAACAGTGATCTGTGTGGAGTTTGCATGTTCTCCCCGTGTCTGCGTGGGTTTACTCCAGGATTTCTCCGGTTTCCTCTCACATGCCAAAAACATGCAAGTTAGGTTAGCTGGAGACTCTAAAGTGGCCCCAGCTGTGAATGTGTGTGTGAATGGTGAAAGGGCTGGGCGCCGCACCAGTGGCTGCCTCATCCACTCATGTGGATGCCCTGTAATTTCCCCACTGTGGGATTAATAAAGGATTCTAAATCTAAAATTCTAATTTTGGTGATCCAGACAGAGATGCCTCCAGATAATTTTGTGGATCCATACCAGGAAAATAATAACTAAAATAAATCTGTCTTAAACAAAGGTTACAAATTCCCTTACAAACAGCTGCAAACACAATACAAATAATTTTTTGGTTATTTTGTACGGCCTTCTTAAGGAGGCCATTGGAGAGTCCAGCATTCCTAGACCGTTCATAAGTTCATGGCCAGGTCAATGGTCTTGTCCAAGATTTCTATTAACAGCCCATGAAAACCACTCATTTTAGGGCAGCCATACTAATGCCACAGGAACAACGTAAGAACTGCTCACCATGCTGGCCGTAAGTGTGCCTCAAGAACTTCTTAAGTTGTTCATGAGGGCCCCTTAGAGTACAGAGATTTGTACATCATGCGTAAGGCAGTAATGAAGTGCTCATAAAGTGATGCTACATCATTCGTGCAACATTTGTGCCAAAAGCTATGAGATCTTCCTACCAATGACTTAAGAGTGTCGTGAGTAGCACAAAAATTTTCATAAGATGGGAGAAATTATGCCTTAGGAAGATCCCAAGGCACCCTTATGAAGAACGTAAAAACCCTAGGGCCATTGTACAACAGAAAAGCACCTCATTTCTCAAGAATGCCTCAAGAATACCTCCTCCCAGGTTGCAGGGGTAGAAAGTGGGTGAACAACCTGAACCTGTTCTTTAACAGGTTTGACCAACTGCCCTCTTCTCCGTCTGCCCACCAACGCATGCTGCCTCTACCTTCATCTAGTCCGACTGTACACTGCCCTCCCTCCACCTCCCCTCTTACATCCCCCAGTTCTCAGTGCACATCCCCTGCTGTTTTCCTCCCCACAGACCCCCCCCCCCCCCCAACACACAGCCCCCTTGCCACAGTCTGTCCTTCACTAAAACCCAGGTGAGAGCTGAGCTGAAGAAGATCAAGGCGAGGAAAGCTGCAGGTCCTGACAGTGTCAGCTTGAGGCTCCTCAGGTCCTGTGCAGACCAGCTGTGCAAGATGGTGGAGCACATCTTCAGTCTTAGCTTGAAGATGGGGAGGGTACCACAGCTGTTGAAAACATCCTGCATGGTATCCATGCCGAAGACTCCACACCCCAAGGACCTGAACAGCTACAGAGCAGTGGCTGTCACATCACACCTGATGAAGACCATGGAGAGGCTACTCCCCGTCCACCTCCGCCCCCTGGTGGGACCAGAAATGGACCCATTTCAGTTTGTCTTCCAGCATGGCATCGGGGTGGAAGATGCAGTGATCTTCCTCCAAAATTGTTCCCTGTCCCTCCTGAAGAAGCCTGGGAGCACTGTGAGGATTATGTTCTTTGATTTCTCCAGTGCTTTCAACACCATCCAACAAGCATTTCTGAGCGACAAGCTGTTGTGTGAAGGGGTGGAACAGCACCTGCCTTTGTGGATCTTGGACTACATCACAGACTGACCATAGTCTGTGAGAACCCAGGACTGCGTGTCTGATACCATCATCTGCAGTACGGGGGCCCCCAGGGAACAGTTCTGGCTCCCTTCCTGTTCACCCTTTAAACTGCTGACTTTCATGCAACATACAACAATCTCATTTACAGTTCTCTGATGACTCTGTGATTGTCAGCCTCATCTCCGATGCGGATGACACAAAGTACAGAGGACTTATTTAGGACTTTTTGGACTGGTGCCCACGGAACTGCCTCCAGATCAATGTGAGGAAAACCAAAGAACTGGTGGACTGCTGCAGACATGGACAATCCCCCACAGCACTGGTAAACATCCAGGGAACAGACATTGAGATGGTGACATCTTACAAGTACCTGGGTGTTCACTTGAACTATAAACTTGTCTGGACACACAATATCAACACACTCTACAAGAAGGGGCAGAGCAGGCTGTTCTTCCTGAGGAGACTCGGGTCTTTTGGAGTGTGGGAGGCCCTCCTGAAGACTTTCTACAATTCTGGGGTGGCATTTGCCATCATGTATGGAGTGGTCTGCTGGCACAGCGGCATCATGGCAGCCGACAGGAGGAGATGGAACAGACAGATGAAAAAAGACAGCTCTGTTCTGGGGCGACGTATCGCCCCAGTGGAGGAGATAAGAGAGAGGAGGAGGGTGGTTAAGCTGTCATCTCTGTTGGAGTCCTGAGTTCCAACCAATGCATGACACGCTGAACACATTGAGGAGCTCATCTTGTGGTAGGCTGTGCCATCCTAAGTGCTTGAGGGAGAGGTTCCGCAGGTCCTTCCTACCTATTGATGTAAGACTTTATAATCTAACCGGTGCTGCTGATAGAGGCCATATTAAACATCATGGCAGAGTGGTTAGCACTGCGGCAGCACAGCAACTCACCCTTGACCGGGTGATCCTGGGTTCGATTCCAGCCCCCGACCAACAGTGACCTGTGTGGAGTTTGCATGTTCTCCCCGTGTCTTCGTGGGTTTACTCCAGGATTTCTCTGGTTTCCTCCCACATGCCAAAAACATGCAAGTTAGGTTAACTGGCATCAAAACTGGGGATTCTAAATTGTCCTTAGGTATGACTGTGAGAGTGAATGGTTGTCTGTCTCTCTGTGTTGGCCCTGCGATGGACTGGCGATCTGTTCAGGGTGTACCCTGCCTCTCGCCCAAAGATGCTGGGATAAGCTCCTGCCCCCACATGACCCGAAAAGGATTAAGTGGAAGAAAATGAATGAATGAATGAACTTTGCACAATAGAGATTTCCCCCTCCAATGCACAACCTATACAATTACAGTTATACAGCCTTATTATGTACACCAATGAAGAGAGAGATCAACACCTTTTCAATTATCCTGTATATACTGCATGTATAGTAGTATTGACAATTAAATCTTTGAATCTTGAATCTTATTGTCAAGGGTGGCAACAACACTGTTCATTCAAATGTGAAATATAATGTCTGGGTTCATATTTATATTTTGCCGGGTAATTTAATTTTAATGCTGTTGATACCATCTAGCCGCAATGCTCCTGCACTGTGTATATAACGATGTACGTATGTATATTTATTTACTATGCTTTGGCTAACCAATTATTATTGTATTATCTTATTTAGTATTGCTCTGAGTGCTACTATCCCTGTGCTGAAGCAATCCTGGAATTTCTCCATTGTTGGACTACTGAAGGCTTATCTTATCTTATCTTATCTTATCTCATCTTAAGTGACATAATGCACGGCTCAGGAGACACACACGCAGGCTCAGGGTAGATCTAATAGCTTTATTTAGCAACAAGTGTGTATGAATGTGTGTCTGCGGGATGTGAATGTATTGGTGGTGGCGTCTGCGTCGGGCACGGAGGCAGGAGGCCGTACAGCCGGACAACCCTATGGGAGAAGCAGAGGGAGAAGGGTGACGGACACCACACCAACACAGGGGATATGAGAATGGTGACAGGTTTACTTGGAATTAGCAGGTGGCTGGCACAGCAAGGGTGATGCCCGGTAGACAGCGACCTGGAGAGCCCAGTGCAGCAGCGAGGAAATGGAGACGGAGAGGAATGGTCCGCCGCCGGGAAATCCACCTGTGCACAGGGGAGCAGGCTGGGAGAGGAATGAGGTAAGGGCTTCTTACCGAAATGTTTGCTGAGTGGTTGAGGTTCCTCACAGCAATTGTGGCGAGTGAAGTCTGACGGCTTCAGGCCGAAGCCCAGGGCGAGGCGGCTTAAATCCCTCACCGCTGATGAGGTGCAGGTGTGCGTGCAGCTGGCGCCGCAGATGAGCGGCGAGGCGTGACATTAAGTGGCTCTTGTGAAAAGAACAGCAGCCGTAAGAAACTATGCCCCCCTCCACAAATATCTGCAAATTCCAGAATTCATAGGAACTGGGAGATTCATACGAACCCATCATTCAAAAGAATCATTGTGGCCGTTCTTTAGCATGTTGCAGAATTTTTTTTTTCTTTCTCTTAATGACACAATGGGAACCCTACTAGCTTATTGACTTTAATTATTCTCCTTTTACTATTTAGCTTTTACCATCTCGCCTGCTTCCAAGAAGTCCGACATTTTCCTCAGTATTTTATGATGCACAGCAGAACATTTCTAACCATACTGTCATGAACTGCCCCTTGGGGCAGAGAAGGGAGACCAAAACGCTGAACTTTCATTTGGGATATTTACTGAAAGAACACCAGCTACCCCGCGAACCGAAAAGGATTAAGTGGAAGAAGATGAATGAATGAATGAATGAATGAACACTAAAGTCCAAACAGTGCACAAACACAAAAATCCAGGTCCCGGGCTGGGATGGAGCACCTGCATTGACCTCAGCTGATGGGGAAGCAGCACCCTCTGAGGCCCCGGGCTGGGATGGAGCACGTGCGAAGACCTCAACCGGCGAGGGAGCAGCACCCACGAAGGTCCCGGGCTAGGACGAAGCACCCGCAATGACCTCAGCTGAAGGGGGAGCAGCACCCATGGAGGCCCCGGGCTGGGACAGAACACCTATGATGACCTCGGCAGGAGGAGCTGAACCCACAAAGATTTCAGGCGGCAAGACTCAACCTGCGGAGACCTCTGGTGAAGCTGGATGAACCACGGTGACCATGGGGAAAAACTCAGACAAGAGAGGCAGAGACACAGGGTCAGGGTCACTGGCTTCAGTGGAGCCTGGCAAGTTGAGCTCAGGTGCAGCTGATGACTGCACTTGACTCTCCCCACCAAGAGCCAGGCAAGAGCTCTCCAAAACAGGGACAGAGAAAACAAAGCAAAGAAGAGTACTTGCCTGAGCTCAAGCTCCACCGCCGTCCAGGACTCCGTCGATCCAGGTGATGACGTCTCAGGCCTGGTCCTCTGGAGGTCCAGCTTCAACTCTGCTGTGGTGGCCCCTGCAGCAGTCAGGGTAGTAGGTGCCATCCCGGGGTCCCCCAGCTAAGCGACCAAAACAGGTGGCTCATCCGGTGTGGATACGGGGGTCGGTTTCCTGCTGACGCTGGATTCTGCTCAGCTGAAGCCCGGGGACACTTGGTCGTCCGTGCAGGCTCCGGATCGCTGGCAGCGCTCTCCCTCCATCCAGACCATGATTGCGGGGCTGGTACCAGGTCCTCCAGGACCACAGGCTTCTTCATCACCCGGCGGCTCAACCTTGGGACCGACAGACAATTGGGGAAAATAGGAGGAGACACAGAGAGAGCAGGTAAGGTGGTGTGGGCTGCAGCAGGTGATGAGGACTCAGTGGACTGCAAAAACTGAGCCTGAATCAGGCAAGGCCTGTAATCATGAAATGTTGGAAAATGAAAAGACACTTCCCTGAGTTACTGGGGCACGATGTTCTCTGGTGTAGTAGGTGTAGGATCAACCTTCTCTGTGGCTTCAGTAGAAGAGGTCCTCCCAGGGGAACGTTTAGGAGCCGCCCCTGCAGCCACAGCGACGGGCGGAGCAGGAAAGGAGACAGCCGGACCCTCAGCCGCGGGAGGATATGTCGAGGAGACAGGAGTTGCAGCAGCAAAGGAAGAGGAGGAGGCTGTCGGGACAGCCGGCAAAAGCAAACGAGAAGGAGGTGCTGCTGCGGGAATTGTCTGGCTCGGCATGGGAGAAACTGTTGCCTGAGAGGCAGGGGTGTCCCTCCGGCAGTCCAGAGCTGGGTGGAGGCATCTTGGAGCCAGCAGAGTGGGAGCAGGAATGGACACATCAGCCCCAGGAAAGACTGCTGAGGGATGGAGACCGTAGTCAGCAATGCAACAAACTGGGGAAAATTCCACAACCCAGGGTGCGCCTAAACAATACCGGTCACCGCTTTCACGCTCTCCCAGATCTTCTTAGGGCTGCGGGAGGCGAGAGCTTCATCCACGAACCTCTGGATGAACTCGGCGGGCCACTGCTCCTCCACACTCGGGGACCCCGCTGCCGATCTCCATTTGTTTGCTGGAGGTCGACGTGATGTGAGCTCCACAAACAGGTGAGTGAAAAACAAACAAACAAAAAAAAAAACCACAAACCACAGCAGCTGGGTCTCTAACTGGCTGGAGTCTACTGTCATGAATTGCCCCTCGGGGCAGAGAGGGGAGACCCAAATGCTGAACTGTAGTTTGTGATATTTATTGAAAGAACACAAAAGTCCAAACAGTGCACAAACACAAAAATCCAAACGGTGCACAAAGCAAACTTACAGACAGATGCAACAATAGAGTAGGCAGGATGTACATCAGATCGGGGATGGAATTCTGATGTGAGAGAATCATTTAGACTCCAGCAATGAGGGAGAGGAATAACAGTCCTTAAATAGCCAGAAACAAATGATCACAAATGATAGCAGGTGTGGGTCACATGAGGGGATAGGTTGTCTTATTTACAAGACAGCTCACAGCTCACAGCTGTGACGACTAGTGAACTGAAACAGAATACACAGCCAGTACGAGATGATGACCAAGTGGGAGTGTCTGGAAGAGGAGGTAGAGAACTCGTGTCACAAAGAAACAAAATATAAACACTAAGCTACACAAACTGACAAAAAAAAAAAAAAATAATAATAATAATAATAATAATAATAATAATAATAATAATAATAAGGACATGACTAAATAACAGAACAACTGACCACTATGAAAACATCTTATACCAACTCACAGGAAAATAAACACACAACACAGGAAAAATACAGGAAATACTCAAACATAAGTTAAGACCCTGAGCACAGTGGCACACCTGCGATCAGCCTCGTGACACATTCATCACAGAGCACTTTGTTTTTCATTTTTGTCCTCGCCACTCACACTGCTCAGCAAGTAAACAGCACGGCCGCAAAAAATATCTGATATTTTTCACGTGGCCCCCATGTTCTAATGGACCCCGCTGCTCCGCTAATGTACTATAGAAGCTTCTTTTCTCGTCTTCTACGTCAGCCCGCGTCCTCCGCTCACATCCAGGGGCTCTCAAGTGTTTTTCAAAAGCCTTTCATAGCATCTGTGTTTAGAGGGCCTATGCTGAAATAAGAAAAATTAAAAATAAAGGGGGTGGAACGATGGCAGGATGAAACCAAAAATGTCTGTTCCATCTCCCATCCGGCCATCAGCAGTGTTAGCATCTCCTTAACATCTCTCTGGCTAATTAGATCCAATGGTATACATGTCCATGTGTGTGTGTGTGTGTGTGTGTGTGTGTGTGTGTGTGTGTTTGAGAGAGAGAGAGAGAGAGAGAGAGAGAGAGAGAGAGAGAGAGAAATGTGTGTTTGCATGTGCCTTAACGCTGTTGCCATGGGAACAGTCTTCCTCTATTACCCCCACTAAGAGAACACCAACAACTTGCCACTTTTCATACACCCACCTTCAAATGTGCAACTCACTTTACCTTCTGGTGCAAGTTTTAGTCAAGAATTTTAAATATATTTATATAGAGAGCGAGTTTTTTTGACATGCCGGATTTGCTTGACAAAAGTTGGTGCAGTTTCCCAGGTGTCGGCGTCATTAAGACTCTCTGTGCGGCAGGGGACACCTGCTGAGCAACGGTTTCATTATCAGAGCACGGCGATAAAAGATGCCTTCTGACCCAGCCAGCATGTCCAAGTGGGCCCCACCATAGGTAACCCCTGGGCTGTCTCATGGGTCCCATGTGGGTTTGTCTGCGTGTTCCATGTTGGCCACATCTATGTTTGCCCACATGGACTTTACCTGTGGTGCAGGTGAGCCGGTGATATGTTTACCGCTTTAAATCCATGTGGGTCCAACACTGGTTGAACGTGCAAGAGCAGTTTTCAGTAACAATGGCGCCATCGGCAAAATTATGAGAAAAATATCACAAGTTTATGAGAAAAATGTGAAAATTCATGAGAAAAAAGTCAACAATTTACTAAAAGTAACTAGCAAATTTATGAGAAAAAAGTTGCAAATTTATTAGAAAAAGTCAAAAATTTATGAAAAAAAATGTTTAAATGTATGGAAAAAATCAGAACAATTGTAATAAATTAATGAGAAAAAAGTCACAAATTTATGAGAAAATGTGAAAATTTAGGCAATAAAAGTTACACATTTACAAGAAAAAAATAGTAAAAGTAGTTGAAAAAATTACAAACTTACAAGAAAAAAGTCAAATTTATGAGGAAAAATTATAAAAAGTTGCAAATTAACAAAAATATCAAATATGTGAGTAAATACATTGAAAATTTACAAGAAAAAAGGTACACATTTATGAGAAAAAAGAATGCTTACAGTAAAAAAAAAGTTTAAAATTTTTTAAAAAGTTCCAAATTTACAAGAAAGATTTTGCAAATTTAGAATAGAATAGAATAGAATAGAATAGAATAGGCTTCACTGACATTGTGCAGTTGCACAGTCCAATGAAATTGTGGATTCATGGTAAAAAGTCACAAATTTACAAGAAAAGAGCATATTTTTGAGAAATTAGGTAAACAGGTGAAGTCCATGTGGACAAACCCACATGGGACC
Source organism: Pholidichthys leucotaenia (assembly GCA_020510985.1). Classification (NCBI taxonomy): domain Eukaryota; kingdom Metazoa; phylum Chordata; class Actinopteri; order Cichliformes; family Pholidichthyidae; genus Pholidichthys; species Pholidichthys leucotaenia. The sequence goes on along the minus strand of CM035841.1, from coordinate 98,104,669 downwards.
CAGCCCCGATTTAACCTGTGGTGGGGCCCACATTGACATGACAACTGGGGCGTCACCGGTCGGCTCAAAGTCTGGAGATGGCGTGTACACGTTTCCTCTTTCTCCCTCTTTATATACACTTGGAGTGCTGCGTTCTCGTTGCAGGGAGGAGGTTCAGGCCGCCGTCAGTCGGTGTCACTCCCCTCTGTTTAGATTCCAATTACACCTGTCAGCTCAGTCTGAGCCCTCATCTGTCTCTCTCTAAACCCTCGCGCACTCCACTCCCCTGTGTTCGACAAGACCGCTCTCCCATTCTTTTCTTTTCTTTATTCATCTGTAACCTCCCTCCGTGTCAGTCAGCATTAGCATCTTCGCTCCCGCTTTAATCCTCCTGCTCTCCCCTCCGCGTTACCGCGCACGGCTGAAGCCCGCTCCCCGGGGGATTTCGGACGTCAGGAACGAAACCGACGGATGACGTGTTGCGCCGTGTGGTCACTTGAAGCTGACGGGCTGGCCGCGGATGAGTCTGGATGTCTGCCTGACGGATGAATGACGGGGTGGATTAGGGCCTGGTGGGATGGCCCTGAGCAGAAAAGAACAGGCTCTAATTGATCTCAGTTCCATCAAGCCTGGATTAGTGTCTGGCTAAACCCGCCAGCTGTGACTTTTGTTGAAATCTGACTAATAGAAAACTTTAGGAGTTACACTGCTAAAGATCGCTGGTGTGTTATTTATCCTCGTATTAAAAAAAAAAAAAAAATCACTTGTTACCATAGCAACTGTTATCCAGCCAGCATGTCCAAGTGGGCTCCGTCTGTGTTTACCTGCTTACCTATTTTCAACCTATTTTCTCAAAAATTTGCTATTTTCTTGTAAAATTGTGACTTTTTTCTTGCATATGTCCATATTTTTTCTTGTAATTTTGCCACTTTCTCATAAATGTACCACTTTTTTACAGCAGTCTTGCAAGTTTTTCAGGTAAATTTGTTATTTTTTTCCCCTTGTATATTTGCTATTTTCTTGTAACTTTGTGACTTTTTCCTATAAATTTGCGTAATTTATCTTGTAAATGTGAAACTTTCTCAAATTTAACTTTTTTTGCTCTAAACTTGCAGCTTTTTCTAATAAATTTGTCTTTTTTTCCAATAAATTTTAAACTTTTTCTTGTCACTGTTCATTTACTCATGTATTTGTTACTTTTTTGTTAATTTTCAACTTTTTCTAAGTTTTTCTTCATAAATTTGTGACTTTTGTTCTTGTAAATGTGCTTTTTTTCTATTAAGTTTTAATGCTTTTCAATTTCACATTTATTTTCTAGGAAATTTGTGACTTTTTTCTCATAAATTTGCTATTATTTTTTTGTTAATTTGTGACTTTTTTCTTTTAAATGTTCACAGTTTTTTCTCATAAATTTTTGACTTTTTTGCGTAATTTTGCCTGAGGTAACAGTCTTACTGAAACTTGCTCACCCACATTAAATCCAGGTGGGTTTAAGATAGGGACGCATAAGACAGCCCAGCTTTAACCAACAGTGGGGCCCACATGGGCATGCTGGATGGGCAATTATTATTTAGTTATTATCTCCCTGTCATCAGAAAAAATGTCATTGAAGAAGACTATGACGAAATCTGAGTCAATGAAATTGACACTGCGTGCTCATTAACAAAAACTGCATGCGATAGTATCACTGCTTTGCATTAATCACAGTTGTTGCCCAATTAGTTACTTTATGGAGGATGATGGGGAAGATTGTGGAGATGACTGAAAAATTAGGCTGAACAGTCGAGCTGAATTTACTAAGGTTAACGTTGTGTGCACAGATGCAACGTGCAGCCATGAATGGGTTTGCAGCTAATGGTAAAGAGGACTATCTGCTGAACAATTTTGTCAACCCACACTCCATTTTTTTTTCTCTCTGTGCAGTGAAAAACTCTGCTGTTTCTTAGGTTGCATTTAACTGTTCTCATTTAACAGAAGACAACCCCTGCGATGGACTGGCAATCTGTCCAAGGTGTACCCTGCCTCTTGCCCAAAGATGCTGGGATGGGCTACATCCCCCCCATGACCCGAAAAGGATTAAGCGGTAGAAGATGGATGGATGGGATGAACGTTCTCATTTAACTGAAACAGTGGCTGGGTGCATGTTTTTCAATAACCGAGACAGGACACGAAGATATGTTATGATGTGATGACAGACATGACAGATTAACGTGTGGTCAGAATACTTTTTCACAGAAGAGAGATATGTAGTTTAAAATCTCTTCAGACTTAAAGCATCCTGCCGCACTGCCTCTGTCCACCACACCCACACTCCCCCTGTTCATTCATTTATTTAAAAAAGTAAATAAATAAACTGATGTGTAACATACAGTCTGTAGATCCTCCTGTAAGTCTGTGATTAAAATGAAAATGTTCACGGAAGGAAAAAAAAAAACTATTAAATGTATCATCATCTTATAATTATAGGTGATTTGATTAAAACTGTTACAACTCTGTCTTAAAATAGATTCAAGATTCAAAGCTTTTATTGTCAATACTACTGTATGTGCAGGATATACCGGAGAATTGAAATGGCATTTCTCTGTCTTCATTGGTGTGCATTTTATAAAAAGAAAAGGAATAAGGCAGTATAAAAAAGAAAATTAGAAAAGCACTCAGAGAGCGCAGACCTCCACCAAGCGCCACAGTTCCCCCCATACAGTGTTTGTGTGTACGTTTTCAGATTCCTTAACCATGAAAACATATGACTAGCAATTGGATTGACAATGATAGGATTAGTGGTTCAGTAGTTATTCACGAAAATGACATTTTCCGTAATGGCGGCCACAGTTCCCCCCATACAGTGTTTGTGTGTACGTTTTCAGATTCCTTGACCACGAAAACATATGACTAGCAATTGGATTGACAATGATAGGATTAGTGGTTCAGTAGTTATTCACGAAAATGGCATTTTCCGTAAAGGCGGCCACAGTTCCCCCCATACAGTGTTTGTGTGTACGTTTTCAGATTCCTTGACCACAAAAACATATGACTAGCAATTGGATTGACAATGATAGGATTAGTGGTTCAGTAGTTATTCACGAAAATGGCATTTTCCGTAATGGCGGCCACAGTTCCCCCCATACAGTGTTTGTGTGTACGTTTTCAGATTCCTTGACCACGAAAACATATGACTAGCAATTGGATTGACAATGATAGGATTAGTGGTTCAGTAGTTATTCACGAAAATTGCATTTTCCGTAATGGCGGTTTTCTTCTGGACGGTGATCCGGATCACCACCAAAATCTAATCATCTGTAGGATACCACATTTCTGACAATCTGTGAAAATTTCATGAAAATCTGTCCATAACTTTTTGAGTTATCTTGCTAACAAACAGACAGACAGACAGACAGACAGGCAGACAGACAAACCAACGCCGATGATCATATAACCTCCTTGGCGGAGGTAAAAACAGCTGCAGTCTATGTACAGTCTATATACAGTGATGTAACCCATGGTGCCAATGGCAGCCAGAAGGACTCTCAGGTTCAGGGTCAGGTTCAGGTTACTTTATTTGTACCCGTAGGTAGATTTGTTTTGCAGTCAGGTGACATTCGTATTTACAAACCACCATTACATTCAACATGAACACAAACACAGGCACACATGTAGCTGACTACAAACATGATAAAAATACTCAAGGCTCCATCAATCAGGACATAAGACAAAGAGATGAGAGAAAAACCAGATATAAGAGAGAAGGGTCATATTAAAAAGTTAAAGACTAGTCAAAGAGGTTAAGAACTCAAAAGTCTAAAACCCAATAAAAGATTTAGAACCCAAATAAAAAACCTACAAAAATAAGTAAATATAAAATAAAATTAATAAATAGCTAACTAAATTATGTGCAATATATTGTTACAACTTGTTCAACTCTTTGACAGCAGCAGGAACTAGAAAAGCACTCGGAGAGCGCAGACCTCCGCCAAGCGACACAGTTTCCCCCATACAGTCTTCAGATTCCTTGACCATGAAAACATATGAAAAAGCAGTGGTTCAGTAGTTATTCACGAAAATGGCATTTTCCGTAATGGCGGCCACAGTTCCCCCCATACAGTGTTTGTGTGTACATTTTCAGATTCCTTGACCAAGAAAACATATGACTAGCAATTGGACTGACAATGATAGGATTAGTGGTTCAGTAGTTATTCACGAAAATGGCATTTTCCGTAATGGCGGCCACAGTTCCCCCCATACAGTTTTTGTGTGTACGTTTTCAGATTCCTTGACCATGAAAACATATGACAAGCAATTGGATTCACAATGATAGGATTAGTGGTTCAGTAGTTATTGACAAAAATGGCATTTTCCGTAATGGCGGTTTAGCGCCACAGTTCCCCCCATTCAGTGTTTGTGTGTACGTTTTCAGATTCCTTGACCATGAAAACATATGACTAGAAATTGGATTCACAACAACTGGATTGACAATGATAGGATTAGTGGTTTAGTAGTTATTCACGAAAATGGCATTTTGCGTAATGGCGGTTTTCTTGTGGACGGTGATCCGGATCACCACCAAAATCTTATCATCTGTAGATAAGATAAGATAAGATAAGATAAGCCTTTATTAGTCCCACAATGGGGAAATTCCAGGATTGCAACAGCACAGGGATAGCAACACTCAGAGCAACAACCAGAAGGCAAGAAAAAACAAGAGCAGCCAGTACACACATGTACATATTACTATAAATATACAGTATATATATATATATATATATATATATATATATATATATATATATATATATATAGATAGATAGATAGATAGATAGATAGATAGATAGATAGATAGATAGATAGATAGATAGATAGACACACAGTGCGGAGCATTGTGGTTGGTGGATGTGCAGCAGAAAATCTAAGCTCTCTCTCCGCGGACGCAGCGGGCCAGCTGGATGTCTTTGGGCATGATGGTGACCCTCTTGGCGTGGATGGCGCACAGGTTGGTGTTCTCGAAGAGACCCACCAGGTAGGCCTCGCTGGCCTCCTGCGGAGACATGACGGCGGACCTCTGGAAGCGCAGATCGGTCTTGAAGTCTTGAGCGATCTCCCTCACCAGGCGCTGGATGGGCAGCTTACGGATGAGCAGCTCCGTGGATTTCTGGTAGCGACGGATCTCTCTCAGAGCCACGGTACCAGGCCTGTAATGGTGAGGCTTCTTCACTCCGCCGGGGCTGGAGCGCTTTTTCGAGCAGCCTTGGTGGCCAGCTGCTTCCTGGGGGGCTTTTCCTCCAGTAGATTTACGGGCGGTCTGCTTGGTTCTTGCCATCGCTCTTTATTATTCTGTCTTATATTTCTTGCACACCGCCTAAACTCCAGCCCGGCACCCGCGTCATTTTCGCTTCAGTTCCCCGGTATGTCGAGTTTCTCCGTTAACACCGGGTGGCGGTTGAGTGCTAGCTAGCTCTTCCCTGCTGTATCATCTCCTGCTGTTAACAGTGGCTCCGTCCGCCGACTCAGGAGACCTTTGGGGCGATCTGTGTGTCCGTGATATATATATAGAGTGAAAGGTGTGCCGGATCAGAAAGTTATCACTGGATCAGAAAGAAGGAAGATAAAAAGACTCAGAATTGAGCTGCTGTTGCAAAAGGCAGCCAACTCATGTGGCGCCGGAACCAGAAGCTGGTAGGTAAGTAGGATACCCCATTTCTGACAATCTGTAAAAATTTCATGAAAATCCGTCCATAACTTTTTGAGTTATCTTGCTAACAAACAGACAAACAGACAAACCAACGCCGATGATCACATAACCTCCCCCTTTGGCGGAGGTAACAAAGCTGTTTTTGTAGCGCTGGGTTTTATTTTTTGGGACAGCAAACCTCCGTCTTGAGGGAAGAAGCTGAAAGTGGCAGTGCAAAGGGTGGGAGTCATCATTTAAAATGGAGGTAGCAATCCTCTGTATCTGTCTGGTGTACAGGGATGTCAGGCTCAGCTGTGACTCACCAAGCAAACGGCTGGACCATCTAACTACCTGATCCAAGGATTTCCTCTGTTTCAGTTTTATCTGACCAAACCATGACACTAAAGAAAAGGATAAAACAGATTCAATAAAAGCCCGATAAAACATTGTCATTATGGTTCGGTCAGTTTGGAAGTGTGCAAGTTTCCTTAAACAATGCAAATGTTGCTGACCCTTTTTGCACACCATTTCACAGTTCTCTTCAAAGTTTAAATTACTATCAATAATCGTCCCAAGATATTTGTAGGATTGCACACATTCAGTGGTCTGGCCTTTTAGTACGGTGACTTCGTGCCTATGTATCATTGTCCCTTACTCTCTGTGTCCTGTTGGTTAAAAAATCCAGAATCCAACCCACCAGATTATCGCTCAAATCAAATTGTTGCAGGAGCCTTTCAACTAAAATATGAGGTTGGATTGTATTAAAGGCGGAAGAAAAGTCCACAAATAAAAGCCTGGCATGTGTCCCATTAAAATCCAGATGTTTAAAAAGCATATTAAACAGAGTGACAGTGGCATCTTCCACTCCTCTGTGAGGCCTATAGGCAAACTGCAGAGGATCCAATGCGTGCTCAGTCTGCTTTAGGACCTCAAATCTGACCAGTTTTTCAAAAATTTTCATTAAAATTGAAGTCAGAGCAACTGGTCTAAAGTCATTTACTGTTTTAGGACAGCTGGAATTTGGAACGGGGACAACCATGGCATCTTTCCAGATCTTAGGTACATGTGTCTGTAAGGACTTATTGAAAATGTAGTGAAATACAGGACTCAATTCATGTGCACAGGACTTTACCAAGCGCCCACATATACTATCAGGGCCCTGACTTTTGCTCACTTTTACAGCACAGAACGCCCTTTTAATATCCTGCACCTCAATATTAAAGTGCTGATTGTCTTTGAGTTTCTGTTTCAAACCTTGGGTTTCTGTGCTAAAATCAGAGGAATCAAAACAACCATAAAAACAATTAAGAGCATTAGCCAGCTCTGAGTCTGAATTAAAACCATCTAAAAACACACGATTACTGCGCTCTGTGCTCTGAAGGCCTGCAATAGTTTTCATACTGGCCCAGGCTGTACCAAGTTTCTTTGTTGCCATCTTTCTTTCCAACTCTGATTTATAATTCTGTTTTGCTCTTAAAATTTCAGACTTCAGCTCTTTTGTGGCTACCTGTACCTCAGAAACAGACCCCTGTTTAAAGGCAAGTGCTTTCCTCTGTAAGCAGGATTTAACTGATTTTGTAACCCATGGCTTGTTGTTGGGATATATTTTGACACGTTTACGTGGAATGATCATGTCTCTACAGAAAGCCATGTATGAACATGTGACGTCCACCAAAGAGTCCAAATCATCCCCGCAGGACAGTGTGAAAAGCTCCCTCTGACCTTCATAGAAGAAAACGATTAGTTTGGGTAAACGATTAGTGGCAATAAACCCAGCAATCCTATATTCAGACAGCGAGAGATGAATACCCGTAGTTGCATTTCAATGCGGTAGTGTAGGTGCAGATAGTGACAGATATGATTGCACATGATCAGTATTGCAGTGACATACAAACAGCAGCAGATATGGCATTTGTGCAAATTGTTGCGGTTAATGTGCAGAGACATATAGCAGCAAAAGGACAAGAGAACAACAGTATTATTGTTGGTGTGCCAGTCTTTCTGTGCCAACACCTGAGGTAGTTATTGTGCAGGTGTTACCTTCTGGGGGGGAGGTTGAATAGAGTTCAGGGTCCTGATGGCCTGATGAATGAAGCTGTTCAGCAGTCTTGTGGAGCGGGCCCAGAGGCTATGGTACATTTTCCCTGAGGGAAAGGGGGCTGAAGAGGGAGTGTAGGGGGTGGGAGGTGTCACCTGTGATGTTGATGGCTCTGCAGGTTAAGTGGGCGGGGTAGATGTCCGAGGGGGGGTGGGGCAGGGGGGGGCGCGCTGTAGTGTCTTCCGGCAGGTGGCAGTGCAGCTTCCATACCACACCATGAAGAGGTTGGTGAGGGTGCTTTCAATGGTTCCCCAGTAGAATGACTGCATGATGGGGGGTGGGACTCGTGCTCTCCTCAGTCTGCGGAAAAAATGGAGGAAAGTTTGGGCCTTCTTGGCCAGTGATGTGGTGTTGTTGGTCCAGGTGAGGTCCTCAGAGATGTGCACCCCCAAGAACTTGGTGCTGTTCACCCTTTCCACAGCTGCACCACCAATGATCAGAGGGCAGTTTTGTGTGTTACCCCTCCTGAAGTCGACCACAATCTCTTTGGTTTTTCCCACGTTCATGAAGGGGTTGTTGTCTTTTCACCACTGGACCAGTTGGCTCACCTCGTTTCTGTAGTTGGCCTTGTCATTGTGGTGATGAGGCCCACTACCGTTGTATCATCCGCAAACTTGACGATGTGGTTAGTGTTGTAGGCTGGCACGCAGTCATGGGTTAGCAGGGTGAAGAGCAGCGGGATGAGCACGCACCCTTGTGGGGCCCCTGTGCACGGTGAGATGGTCTGGGAGGTGTTGCTGCAAACCCATACATTCTATGGCCTCCCTGTGAGACAGTCCAGCACCCAGTTACAGAGAGAGGTTTTGAGTCCTAAGTGTCTGAGTTTTTGTATCAGGTGCTGGGGGATGATTGTGTTGAATGCTGAGCCTAAGACCAAGAACAGCCTGTGCACATACGAGTTTTTTGAATCCAGGTGGGTGAGGGCTGGATGGAGAGCAGCAGCAATGGCATTTTCTGTGGATCTGTTCGACCTGTATGCAAATTGGAATGGGTCGTGAGAGGGAGGCAGGGTGGACTTGATGTGCTGCATGACTAGCCGCTCAAAGCACTTCATTATAGTGATGGTCAGTGCTACCAGCTACCAACCGGTAATCATCGTAGCTGCACGGGACGGGCTTCTTAGGGACTGGTATTATGGTGGCAGTCTTGAAGCATGTGGGGACAACAGCTTGAGACAGGGAGATGTTGAAGATGTCGGCCAGGGCATTCTTAAGCTCTTCTGCACAGTCCTTCAGGACGCAACCCATTATGTTGTCTGGGCCAGCTGCCTTGTGTGGGTTGATCCTGGAGAGGGTCCTCTTCATGTTAGCCGGATCCAGACTGAAGGCCTGCTTGTCCGGAGGAGGAGTGGTCTTCTGTGCTGGTCTGCTGTTTTGTGCTTCAAATCGGCCAAAGAAGTCATTTAGGTCGTTGAGCAGTGTGATGTCACTCGCACAGGTCTGAGGTGGAGGTTTGTAGTTGGTGAGGGTCTGTATGCCACATCAGAGAGAACATGTATCTCTGGTGTTGCTGAAGTGTCCAGATAGTTTCTTGCTGTACTGTCACTTGGCCTCCTTGATGCCACGGGACAGGTTGGCCCAGGCTGTTGTTTGTCCTGTAGTGTCGCCGGCCCTGAAGGCTGTGTCCTGAGCCCTCAAGAGTCTGTGGACCTCTGCTGTCATCCATGGCTTCTGGTTAGCATGAACAGTGATGGTCTTGCAGTGAGTAACATCATCAATGCATTTGACTATGAATGCCACAACAACCTCAGTGTACTCCTCAAATAACAGAAAATCCCAATGCATTCTGTGTTTCCTCATATGCTTCTGTCAGTAGGAGCTGCGTAATTTCAAAATGTGGCGCTAAAATAGCATAAAATGCATTAAAATACTAAACCTAACCAGTTTTAAAATCTGTTACATCAAAAGTTTTTTACAGAATACAAGACAATCTACTTGAAAATATGAGTTTTTTAAGACACGTACTCGAGTAAGTATTAAACATATCCTATTGTATCCTGTAACCAGTGGCAGTCTTGGCTTGTATGACGACCTGGGCCGACCGTCTCCCTTTATTAATTTTGAGTCCAGCCCTGTTCTGTCCACATGAGTGCTGACCCTTGGTTCTTCCAGGTTCCCCACCGTGGAATTCAAAGGCAAACAAGAGGAAATGGGGGGAAAAAAAAATAATCAGGAACATATGATTATTACAGTTGTGTTTTACTTCAGTAAGTAAATAAATGACGTAAAATATGAATTGCCTGTGACTTGTATTTATAGCATTAATGCAGAAAATCAGAATTTGCAAAAGTTGCGTAGAGCACCTCTGATTAAATTAAACGAAGCCTGGCTACAAGCTGTGACTGTCAGAGATGTCATAGCTATTCAGGCGACACCTGATGACATATTCCAGTGATAGCCTGCCTAATAATCCCGTTTTATGAGTCTAACTATGGAAAAATAACCGGGCTTTGATGCCACTTCCTGTCTCATTTGCTTTGCTTTAATCATCCACAACTCATGCCAGGCCTGACAGCTGTCAGCGCACCCCCACGCCGAGGCAGATCAATGCTGTTTAGAGGAAGTAATAATTTAACAGAATTTTACAAGATCACAGAGGCGCTTTGTGTCGAAACTGTCCTGCAGGAAGGGTTTATTTACGCAGCCCTTTTTTTTTAACAGCAGTTACCTGATGTCAGACAAAGCTGCTTTCAGCAACCGTTTACTTTTAAGTTTAAAAAGCCGGAGAGAGGCGGAATATACATTATAAAAAAGCAGTACCTTTCTGTTTGAGCTGTGACGTGAAGCCTTTTGTTAGCAAACATGGCTTCTGCTAAATCCCCCATGGGGCTTCTCTGCAAACGGGCCCTGCATAATGTGGCCATTAATAGACTGCTTCACAATTTAGGGACTTAGAGCATGTGACCTCTGAACTCCATTAACACCTCGTAATGCCACATGCCGGGAACGCAGACTGCAGTGGAATTTGCTTCTCAAGACTGGCCGTGAACGTTGAGGACGGTTGATTCTTTGCTGTTTTTCCTGCCGGCGGAGCATCAGAAATGGCTGGAGTGAAAACAACTACAGCACCGGTGCGATCGATAGGTTTCAGACAGATTAACGGGGCCGTGGCCGTCTTTTAGCGGCTACCTCGGTGGTCTTTGTGCGATGTGGGCGGGCCCCGCGGTGGTGGTGGTGGGGTCTGGGAGTGGGAAAGCAGTGGGAGCCGAGTGCCTGTCGATAGCTAGATCAGTCCAGATGAAATAATTCCAAGCGCGGCACCTGACGAGGCTCCTGTTGGTCGATTCCACAGCCGATGGAGGTGTTCCATCAAGATGTAGAAGATCACAAAGAGAACTGTAGGAGAATCTGTAGGAGAACCAGGATGCATCCCAGCCAGCGTGTCCATGTGGGTCCCACCACAGGTTAAACCTGGGCTGTCACATGGGTCCCATGTGGGTTTGCCCATAGATTCCATATTGGCCCCATCTGTGTTTGCCCACATGGACTTTTCCTATTTTTAACTTGATTTCTCATAAATTTACTATTTTCTTATAAATTAGTGACGTTTTCTCCCTCCATCTTCTACCGCTTTTCCGGAGGTCCGGGTCGCGGAGGCAGCAGTTCAAGCAGAGAAGCCCAGACTTCCCTCTCCCCAGCCACCTGCTCCAGCTCTTCAGAGGGGATACCAAGGCGTTCCCAGACCAGCTGGGAGACATAGTCTCTCCACCGAGTCCTGGGTCTGCCCCGGGGTCTCCTCCCAGTGGGACGTGCCTGAAACACCTCAAGTGGGAGGCGTCCAGGAGGCATCCTAATCAGATGCCCATACCACCTCAACTGTCTCCTTTCAATGTGGAGGAGCAGCGGTTCTACTCTGAGCCTCTCCCGGACGTTTTCTCCCTAATTTGATAAATTTTTTTCTTAAAATTTGAAACTTTCTCGTAAATTTGTTAGTTTTTCTTGTAAAATTGTGACTTTTTCTGGCAGATTTGCTAACGTTTTCTTATAATTTTGTAACATTCTCATAAATTTGCCGCTCTTTTACTGTAATCTTGCAACTTTTTCTCATAAATGTGTTCCTTTTTTTACTTGTAAATTTGCTATTTTCTTGTAAATGTGTCACTTTTTCAAAAAATTTGTGACATTTTTCTTTTAAATTTGGAACTTTATCAAAAATGTTCAATTTCTTTTCTCTGTAAACTTATAGCTTTCCCTCATAAATTTGGGACTTTTTTCTCATAAATTTTTAGTTTATTTACTTATATATTTGCTAATCCTTTTCGGGTTGCGGGGACCCGAAAAGGATTAAGTGGAAGAAGATGGCTGGATGGATGGCTGGATGGATGGATGGATATATTTGCTTTTTTTTTTTTTGTTAATTTGCAACTTTTCCAATTTTTTTCCTCATAAATTTGTGACTTTTTTGTAAATTTACCAAACTTTTGTTGAAAATTTGTAACTTATTTAGTAAGTAATTTTTTTTCTAGTAATTTTGCAATTTTTTTTAGTAAATTTGTGACTTTTTTTCTCGTAAATTTGCAGCTTTTTAATAAATTTTGTCACTTCTTATGAATTTTAAATTTTTTTCTCATAAATGTGTGACCTTTTTTTCCTCATAAATTTACTAATTTTTAAAAAAATTTTTTTTAGCTTTTTTCTTATGAATTTTCACATTTTTTTCTCCTAAATTTGTGCTTTTTTGCGTAATTTTGTCGATGGGGTCAGTGTTACGGAAACCTGCTCACCCACATTAAAGCCAGTGGGGCCCACATGGACATGCTGACTGGGAAATGATCCAGAATCTGCAGTCAAACCTGGATCACCCGAGAAACCTGTATTCCAGTGGCCACCTCTGATGAAAATTTTGTAAGATTTCATTCAGTAAATTGTCCAAAAATTTGCAACTTTTTTTTCTCACAAACTGGCATTTTTTCAAAAAGTATGTAACTTTTTATCATAAATTTGTATATTTTTCCTATATTTTTTTTTCCTTTTTCTTGTAAATTTACAACTTTTTTTTTCATTGATTAGCATTTTTATGTCATAAAATTTCAATTTTTTTCATTGAATTTTCAACTCTTGTACACGTGTAACATTCATATGGATACTTCTTAAAATTCAGTTCTAATTAAATTGTAATTTGCAATTTTTTTAAATTTTCATATTGGTATCTTTTATCATGTTTTTGCACCTTTATTCTTAAAAATCTGTATTTGACGCAGCATTTCTGAATACTTTCATCCCCCATGTGAAGAAATAACAAATCAACCGCTGACTTTTTCCAAACTAAAGATTAAAATTAGCCGTTGAATATTTTTTCTAAATGAGATGTTTTCTATACACCGATGCTTGTTCAAGTATTCTTGTTCAGATAAGTTTTGTTGTAATTAGTTATATGATGCAATAAATTAGATCAAGTCCAGATGGATTATGAGGGAACAGCCCGTGCAGCCCATGAAATAGCGTTGCTTCTAATCTACAGCAGACTTTTCCGGTTTTGGTAGTTTCTGCCAGCACATACTGTAGTCTTTTTTTTTCATGCTGTGTATCACACTATCTAATTACCTGTGGACAGTGTGCTCACTTTGTGCTGCCAGGAGGGGGCTCGTTTCATTTTAATCACGGATTTATTAGGGATTAATGTGTTTATTTTGGGAGGAATGAATGGATGAGTGAATGGAATACAGTTGGAATCTGACAGAAAGGCACTAGAAGATGCCCAGAAAAACCAGACATTGTTTAAATATGAAGAATTAATGTATCTCATATTTGGACCACATTGGGACAGGATGCTGCTGAATAAATCACCCGGGACGCTCCATCCTCCCATCAACACTCATCGCTCCTCCTGTTGCACCATCGTGATAAAGAAGGAGGTATTTCCTTTTTCATCAGGGAAACATAAATGGTGGGAATGAAGAGGCCGTTCGGAAATTTTTTGCTGTAAATGACCAGAGACGGGCAATTCACAAATTCCCTGCAGACAGTGATTGGACAGATATGACACCTCTATTTATGAGACGTCTGTAATAATTCTGGCCTCCTTATCCTCGACGGATCCAGGCGGCGTTTGAAAATGATATCCTGTCCTAAGGTGGGCGATGTAATGATGGCTAATGGAGGCAGCAGCCGCGGCATGTTTATTGGCTGTCATTTCCTGCTATGGCCCCTCCGTCTGCATCTTTTTTTAAATTATTTTTTTTCATGTTCGGGGTATTTTGTAAGGTATGAGAAGAAATGGCCCTCTATTAGTCGGCGTCTCCCGATCTGTCAGTCTCCTGCAGACCTACTGCCATTTTTAATTCATCATCTTGATGTTTCAATATCTCTCTTTGCTCGCAGCTATGGAGAAATCATCATAAAGCTGACGTGATACTTAGTTCTCAAGCCTCCATCCTCAGTTATTCTCCTGAAGCACATTTAAAGGTTTTTAGACCACGCTTTGATGCAGTTTGCTGTGTTGTAAATGTTGCTGGAATAGGTGATAGAGATGCTTCTCAATCTCAATTTGAGTCATTTTGTCAGTTTGACTGATGCTTTGCTGCTGTTTATTTGGGGCCAAGAACACAAACATTCAAAAAAAAAAAAATGTGGTAGATCATTTGTGTCTTCATGTCATAGCAGTATACAGATGTGAGGCAAACTATAACCTTCGTGCAACCCCAAAACATCCAGTTTATCCAGTCGTCCAGCCACCAAATGAGTGGATCAGAATTTTGCTGCAGAACATCGCCTTGATTATGAACACGAACATGAATCCTTTTAAGTGTTCTCTTTATGGTAAACTCAGATACTGATACAGCTACTTCCTGGAGAGTGTTCTCCACTTGGGTAGATGTTTTGTAGGGGATTTTCTTCACCATGGAAAGGATCCTGCTATCACCACCATTGTTTTCTTCTGTGGACATCGAGGCCTTTTTGAGTTTCAGAGCTCACCAGTGTGCTTTTTTTTTTCCCCCCTCAGAATGTATCACACTGTTGATTTGGTCCCTTCTAACATTTCCACCATCTCTCTGATGGACTTCTTCTTTTTTCAGCCTAAAGATGGTCTGTTTCCCTTCCACTGAGAGCTCCTTTGACTGCATGTTGTGGGTTGAAATCAACAGCTTCCAAATGCAATGCCACACCTGTGCTTAGAAAGCACTTTTCTAATAACAAAGACCACTCAAAGCACTTACCTAGTTGCAACACTAACCCTCTAGTCTAAGGCCCTGTCAGAGACAGATACCTTGGACCAATTTAGAGTCACAAATTAATCTAACATGCATGTCTTTGGATTGTGGGAGGAAACCCTCACAGTATGGGGAGAATATGCCAACTCCCCGGCCAGCCTGGAAATTCGAACATAGAACCTTCTAGCTTCTAGCTCTAGCAGTGCTAACCACTGTACCACACAGTGATATAGGGATGGATTAATGAGGGAATAGCCCGTGCAGCCCAATATAATTGCTTTAAGCCCATATTGCTTATGAAACTATCTTGAATATATTATAGTAAATAGCTAAAATAACAGATCTTGTGCCGGTGTCCAAATATATATGGAACTAACTGTATCATAGTACAGACTTTGTGACATAAGATAGGAAATATAAATGTGCAAATATCAACACATTAATATTGATTCATCCTGAGAAATAAAAGCTTGAAATACAGATCTTTTGTGACTTACTTTTAACTCAATAAGGTTGCATGTTTTTTTTTTTTTTCACTCTGAACATCTATTTTCTATGTAGCCCAGCATTTAATACGCTTGGTGCCCTCAGGGCAAAAACGCTGTCAGCGCTTAGCAATTTTGGTCACTGCATTCACTGTGCTAAAAGTTGAAAGATGTACGATTCTTGGAGCGCCACAGAGCTCAGAAGAGACACCCTCTCTAACCAGCCGATCAAAATAAGACTAAAATTGTCAGAGCATGGGCAGGTTCTCATGCCCTCATCCTAATTTATTATTGTGTTATCTTGTCTTCAGGGCATGGGCCTCAGCCCTCACCCCCGTTTTAAGTTTCATTTTGGAATTTTCTGCATTTCATTCTGAGTATTATCTTTATCCTGGTTTGCCATTATTATTCTGTTTTGTATATTGTCTCCATGGGTCAGCTTCTTGCTTTACCAGAATTATTATAATCATCATCTTTATGTGCCACGTTCCTGTCTCCCCACTAACTGTTTGACTGTTTTGTGCGTCCTCCGTCTATGAGCATCTGTGTAGCCCCGCCCATCATATGTCTGTGATTAATCCCTGCCGTCTCGGTTTGTCATTGATTGTGCTCACCTGTTCGGTACCGTGTTTGACTACTCCTGTGTCTATTTACGTCAAGCCCCAATCTGTGTTCCTCATGTGTGTCATAAGTCATATTGACGTGAACAACATGCTTTGGGTCTGACCTGCTTCACTGCCTGATCCTCCCATTTATCCTGCTTGAGAGTTTAGCTGTTGTTACAGCCCCCAATCTGTCTGTCAGTTTTTGTGTTTTTTCTTGAGCTGCGCCCGTCTGGCCATCTCTTCAATAAAAATTGCCGAACTTTAAACACTGTGTTTGGGTCTAATTCACCACCCAACCGTGACAGTATGACACACACCAAATGGACGCAGTGTATTTAAAGTTTTGGCATAAAGTTCTCGATGAAAGGGAAGCCTGGGTGGCAACCAAGATCACGGCCTACAACATGGATGCCCGCACCTCCCGTACGTCGGAGGAAGCACTCTGCTGCTGAGTGAGACATTCCCAGCTGTTTGACGGTTCCCTCAGCTCGCCAGTCTGCATGATTTAAGCGTGGACATGCAGATTGTCTTTTGTGGATTGATAGAGTCGTTCCTGGCAGCAGGAGAGGTGTCGATGGAGGAAGAACTGCATCCATCTGGGGAAAGACGTGGTTGTTGCCAGCAATGTGGATCACAGTTCTTCGACTTCTCATCCCCTGTGAGGGCACACCAGGCTTCCGTTTCCTCCTTCGGCCAACCACCAGCACAACATCATCAGGCATCCTTCCACCGTCTGACGATTTCCAGCTTCTCCCGGGTTGACTCGCCGGATGGTTCAGAAGCAGCAGAGCAGGAATACAGGCAGGTAACCATTCATTTATTTTTTTTTTTTTACACCATTTAATGAAGGGATTTGTCTTGTTCCCAGTGGGGAGACTCAGCCGCGGCCGCCTCCTGCTGCTGAGTTCTCTCCACCCCACTCTCCATTTAACCCTGCTGCCCTGTCTATCCACCCATCCTCACCCGCTTCTCCGGTTTCCAATTCTGATTTTTATGAGAGACTGGCTATACTTGGTGGCAATCTACTGGTCTGGGATGAGCCAGCTGTCCCTGAAGCTTCCCCAGCTGCAGCTTACCTCCAGGAGGGGGTTCCAATTAGCTCTGGTCCCCAGACCTAACGTCCCACTGATTGCTGTTGCTGCATCTGGGCTGCATGAAGATCATCCAGTACTGGCTCCACGCCACTCCCCAGCTCCAGTACCAGCTCCACGTCACTTCCCAGCACCACCACCAACTCCGGCTCTTCTCTGGAGAACTCATGCTGCTCATAAGGTGCACATCAAAGCTCCAGCCATCCCTGAGGTGCACACAACACTTCCAGCCATCCATGACATGCATACAACAGCTCCAGCTTTCCCTGAGGTGCACACAACAGCTCCAGCCATCCCTGAGGTCCACACAATGACTCCAACTCTCCCCGAGGTGCACACAATGACCTCAGCTGTCCCCGAGGTGTGCACAACAACTCCTGCTGTCTCGGAGGTGCACACAATGACTCCAGCTGTCCCCGTGGTGCACACAATGGCTCCCACTGTCCCCAAGGTGCACACAACAGTGCCAGCCGTCCCCAAGGTGCACACAATGACCTCAGCTGTCCCCGAGGTGTGCACAACAACTCCTGCTGTCTCGGAGGTGCACACAATGGCTCCTGCTGTCTCTAAGGTGTACGCCATAGCTCCAGCTGTTCCCAAAGTGCACACTTCAGTACCTGCTCTTCCCGAGGTCCATGCTCCAGCTCCAGCTCCTGCAGATCATCCTGAGGAGGTCACCCCAGCAGCATAGGACCAAGAGCTCAGGCAAATGCTTTCCTTTACTTTTATAACATAAATACTAGTTAAGACTTGCCTAGCTTCTGGTATTTTTGGTGGTGCCTCACCCTGCCTTTCTCCCCCACCCAAGGTGACTGCAACGGGGATGATTTTCCAGGCATCAGAGCCAGACGCTCAAGCACCAGCCACGCCAGAGGTTGAGCAGTCCGCTCCACCTTCATTGTTCCTGAGATCGAGAGTCCACTCCTTCCATCACCCAAGAGTTCGAGCAGCCCGCTCCACCTGCTGTCCAAGAGGTTGATCAGTCCGTTCCACCCATTGTTGTCCAAGCGGTCGAGCAGTCCGCACCACCAGTCATTGTTCAAGAGCTTGAGAAGTCCGCTTCACCCATCATCCAAAAGGTTGAGCAGTCCACTCCACCCATCTTTATTCAAGAGGTTGAGCAGTCCACTCCACCCATAGCCCAAGAGACCGACATGCCTCCACGTTTTTTTTTTGTTTTTTTTTTCAGAGGCTAGGGTCAGTGTGAAGCAGTCATTGGTCACAGAGCATAGGGCTCCTCTGTGCTTGTTTTGTGAGATCTGTGCTTCTGAGGCCACTGTTCCACCTTGTTCTCCAGTTCGGTAGCCTATGGACATTGGCAGGCCGGTGGACCGGCTATGCATTCTGGTCTGGGGGTCCATGGACTGGGGCAGGCCCTGCGACCCTCATTGTTCTCCGGTCCGAGGGCCTATGGACTTTGGTAGACCCACTGACCCCGTTTGTTGTGGTCCAGTGGCCCATGGACTTGGGTAGACCACCCGGCCCAGTTTTGTTTGGGGTCTTGGGGCCTTGGACTTTATTTGGTCCATGAACTGTGTTTGTTTTGGAAGCTGCTGTGGGGGGCGGGGGGGACACAGTTTTTTCAGCCCACCTGGCCTTGTACCCCCACTGCCCACCCTCTGAGGGTTTTTTTTTTTCTTTTGTTGGTGTTACACTGGGGTTGTCTGGAAGCTGCCCCTTACCGGGGGGGGGGGGGGGGGTTATTATTGTCAGGGCATGGGCTGGGTCTCATGCTCTCATCCTAATTTATTTATGTGTTATCTTGTCTTCAGGGCATGGACCTCAGCCGTCGCCCTCACTAAGTTTCATTTTGAAATTTTCTGCATTTCATTCTGAGTGTTTTCTTTATCCTGGTTTGCCATTATATTTATTATTCTAATTTGTATATTTTCTCCATGGGTCGGTTTCTTAGTTTATCAGTATTATTATTATTATTATTATTATGGTCATCTTTATGTGCCATGTTCCTGTCTCCCCTCTGACTGTTCATTTTTTCTGTGTCCTCTGTCTATGACCGTCTGCGTAGCCCCGCCCACCCTGTGTCTGTGATTAATCCCTGCCATCTCCGTTTGTCACTGATTGTGCTCACCTATTTGGTATTGTGTTTGATTACTCCTTTGTCTATTTATGTCAAGCCCCAATTTGTGTTTCTCATGTGTGTCCTAAGTCATATTGGCGTGAACCACACACTTCGGTTTGACATGCCTCATTGCCTGATCATGCCATTCATCCTGCTTGTGAGTTTAGTTTTTGTTATAGCCCCCAAGCTGTCTGTCAGTTTTTGTTTTTTTCTTGAGCTGCGCCAGTCTAGCCAGCTCTTGAACAAAAATCGCCAAACGTTAAATAATGCGTTTGAGTCTAATTCACCTCCCAACCGTTACAAAAATTATATCATGATCAGTATTTAATATCAAAAGCTTGGATGGATGCATGTTTTCTTTCCAGTTTGATGAAGTTTATTGCAGTTTGTAGAGAGCGTCAAGTCAGAATGTGTGAAACCCTGATGGCAAGCTTTGAGTGACAGGTTAAGCAGTTGCTAGGATACAGGGTAGAGACCCTTTTTAAGAGCACCTGTGAATCACCCAGAAAACCAGGTCTGGGGCATTTTTTACACACTCTGTGGCCATGCACCCTAAAGAGAAGGACAAAAAAATCAGCCATTTACAGCATTTCAACTTTTATTTGAAGCACTTGCAAAGAAACAATTAGCTTACATCTTGTATTGACATTTCACTGTCACTTCACTAAAAACATGTTGCCTTCTGCTACAAGCTCAGTATTTATTAATGAAAACATGTAAATAACTCAAGCAATTAGCATTAGCCAAGCTGCTAGCATTGTTTAGCTTCTTATGGGTGAAGGGATGGCTGTGGTTCTGCTGCTGTAAATAGGAATCGATGGAGGCCACTAACACAGGTTGTTTAAAAAATAGAGCAGCTTAATCTTTTCATGTGTAAATACACCGATTTAAACATGAAACAAAACAGCGTGAATCACATTTCACAAAGACAAGGTTGAATAAGGCCACAGTAATTTGCCAGAGCTGAGCAATTAGGTGGAACGCAACACTAATTTCATCTGTGCACTCCTATGGGATATGCTAATGTACCGAGCGCATGAGCGTTAACATGGGTAGGAGCCTGCATACTCATGCTTTCAAGTGACTGTTAATTATTCATATAATATGTTATTCCGAACCACGACTGAACGAGACTGTAGTCGGCAATTCAATCCCCAATTTCAGAAACAAAAACCTGTCTGTGTGTGTGTTGGTGTAATGGTGTATTAACAGAGTAATTATTATCTTCATTATTGTTAAACAGGTGGTCTTATTGAAATGGGGATTGTTGGAGGGATTCCAAACACAAAAGTTGCTCTACTGTTTTTGTGACATCAAGTAACTTATGTGTCTGTTTGTACTTATGGAAATGTAGCTTTACCTCATGATATTAATTCTTCAATTACAAATAGGAGTAGTTGCCACAAAATTACTTGAGTAAGGGGAAGTACATATCTGCTGCTTAAACACTAAAAAAATTTGATGAAGCTTCCAGATTATGTGAAGAAACAGAAAAAAGTAATAAACAGAATATTTTCTGAATCAGAATAGAACTTAATGATTTTCTACCAGGGCTGTTCATTAAAGACTTCTCTGACCAACATCCCTGAAACCAAATCAATTGCCAAGTCCTGTCCTTTGGAAATCACGGTCCCAGAATCTGGAGGAAGAGTGGAGAGGTACAGAATCCAAGGTACTTGAGGTCCACTGAAAAGTTTCCACAGTCTGTGATGATTTGGGGAGCCATGTCATCTGCTGGCATTGGACCACCAGGAAATTTTAGAGCACTTCATGCTTCCCTGTGCTGACAAGCATTATGGAGATACCGGTTTCACTTTCCAGCAGGACTTGGTACCTGCCCACACTGCCAAAAGTGCCAAAACCTGCTATAATGACCATGGTGTCACTGTACTTGACTGGCCAGTAGGGCTGTGTGATATGATGATCTATATCAGTGACACGACAAAAAAAAAAAAAAGTCTACCATTTCATATAAAATTGTATCACTTATATCAGGATTTAAAAGACACATATGTGGCGGAAGAATAATAAAGAGCAAACAGAGTTTAAAAGGAAGTTTATTATCATTCATCCCGCCATCATAGAACTCACCCCAGCTCTGTGTAGGCGGGCTGGAGCGGGTCCTCAGGCTCTCGTGAGGAGACATAGAATGCGTGTGTCAGCAGCAGTAGTCAGAGAGAGTGTGAACATGAATTTCAGTCAGCTTATATACCCAGTTACAGACAATACATGAAAGGCATGGGACATTTGAATCACAGTAAGAGCAGGAAGCATGAACACAATGTATGAATGGCACATTAACATCACAGTACTGAGCAGGAAAGAGCCAGACAAAGCAAGGCTGCCTGTTGACATTAATACACACATTTCACTGTTATGTTAATTGCTCTAGTTGAGCGCTCTGCTTGTCCCAGTCTGTTGTGGGGGTGCCCCACACACTCCCCCCCCAGAGGGCTCAGCGGGAAGCTGAGGCCTCGATAGTCCGGCTTTGGGAGCGAGCTGCGGGGGAGGCTCACTGCAGGCGGCAGCGGTGGAGGGAGGGGGGGTGGGGGTAGCAAGTGCCGGCCCGGGACGGCGAAATTGTCTGGGCCGCGCAAAAATTGCCTGTGGATCCGCGATGTTGAGGGGCTGTCCCGTTGAACGTGCGGAGGTCCACAGCAGCTGTAAGAAGAAAAATTAGTCACTGACTCCTCTCGCGGTTAAGTCCTGCGAGGATTAATAGCGGCCATGAAGAAAAACAGGTGTTGCGAGGCTGCGTAGTGGCTGTGAGAAAAAAACAAAAGCAGAGGGACTTGGCGTGTTGACTCTAGGTGCGGGCGCAGCCCTAAAGCCCTCGGGAACTGCTGACGGCTGAATTCCCTTTGTGCGCCGTGGCTGAGACCCATACAAAATCCTGTGAGCGAGCTGCGTGTGATGCTTCAGGTGTGTGAGCAGCCCTGAAGGTTCCGTGTGCAGCGGCGAAGGACGCTGGCGGTCTGTGTAAAGCCGGTATGTCCCGTGTGTGGTGCGCTGTCCTCATAACCCCCCGGTGCGTGTGCAGGGGTTCAGTGCGTGGGTGGGTCCGCTGTAGAGGCGAGTCAGGGTCAGGGAGCTTGCTGGAGATCAGCGTAGTCGGCACCGATAATCATCCCTGTTCAGTGTGTTGCATCGTTCGCTCGTGGTGCGTTGGAGCGGTGCGAGGAAATAGACGATCTTTGTCCCTCGGGCTCGCGTAGATGCGTAGGAGCGCTGAGAGGGAGGAGGAGCGGTGAGAGGGAGAAGACGTTCTGTGTCCCTCGGCCGGTCCAGCGTGGATGACCCGATCTCAGGCGAGGGTCGCACCGTGACGCTTTCTGCAGCATTCCCAGTCGTGGATGATCCCCGGAGAGTTCGCCTGGTGGTGGCTCTGCGTCGAGGTCTCCCTGTAGCCGAAGGGAAGGCAGTCCATTTGCGTCAGGCTGCTGCGTTCGCTTGTCGTCGGAGAATCACCGCCGGGTGCTGCGTTCGTTTGTCGTCGGGTCACCAGCGTGGCTGTCCAGACCAGAAGGTTGCGTTGCACAAAGCGTGTGCTTTCTTCGGGGTCACCAGTGTAGCTGTCCAGACCAGAAGGTTGCGTTGCACAAAGCGTGTGCATTCTCGGGGTCACCAATGTGGCGGAAGAATAATAAAGAGCGAACTGAGAGTTTAAAAGGAAGTTTATTATCATTCATCCCGCCATCATAGAACTCACCCCAGCCCTGTGCAGGCGGGCTGGAGCGGGTCCTCAGGCTCTCGTGAGGAGACACAGAATGCGTGTGTCAGCAGCAGTAGTCAGAGAGAGAATGAACATGAATTTCAGTCAGCTTATATACCCAGTTACAGACAATACATGAAAGGCATGGGACATTTGCATCACAGTAAGAGCAGGAAGCATGAACACAATGCATGAATGGCACATTAACATCACAGTACTGAGCAGGAAAGAGCCAGACGAAGCGAGGCTGCCTGTTGACATTAATACACACATTTCACTGTTATGTTAATTGCTCTAGTTGAGCGCTCTGCTTGTCCCAGTCTGTAAAAAAAAAAAAAAAAGTCTACCATTTCATATAAAATTGTATCACTTATATCAGGATTTAAAAGACACATATGCAATTTCTGCTTGTCGCCGACCTGCCTCTCTTCCACAATGCATCAGGTGTGTGCAATAGTGGGTTCCGGTGGTTAGCACAGCAGCTAACTGGAAGCTAATGTTTTGGTCATATAGCCGCTACTTCTGTTTGCCAGGAAAATAGGTCTTTTTCCCACCATGCTGTGTCAGAGAGGATCGTCCTCTAATCGCATTTTAATTTGAGGTAAGTAACGTGAACGCCATTTCTCTCTAATTATAAAATAGCAAATGATAAATGACGATGCTAACTTGTTGCAAATAGGAAACATTATATTCTAGTAGACCATTGTTTCTTTGGCTTAAATTACTGCCCGTTTTCTTAATTTTGTCTGAAAAAATATTACTGAAGCTACAAATGTGTGTGACGGTGGCTGCATACACAAGAAATAAATTAATTAAAACACATCAGAGAAACAAACTAGCTCTTAATGTAACTTGATTTCTAATAATTTTTTATTAGTCAAGTAGCGACAATGAATAAAGCTGAAGTCATCTCAAATGCACATTAAAAAAACTATTTAATAACAACACTGCAAAATCAAGGGGAGAGAAAAGGTGCATAAAATAAATGACAGATGAATTTGTACAATTGATTTTTTCACTAAAGAGATGGCCCTTTTTATTGATTATTATATATAAACTAGGATCTCCTCAATCCCACTGACTCGCCTTCCACAGAGGAAGCAGGGCTTGTGGACGAGGGGGACGACTCGCCTATCATGGGCTGAAGTCACCAAGGTGGTTAAAAATCTCCTTGGTGGCAGGGCCCTGGGGGTGGACGAGATTCGCCCTGAGTACCTCAAGGCCCTGGATGTTGTAGGGCTGTCATGGTTGACACGCCTCTGCAACACTGTATGGAAGTCGGGGGCAGTATTTTTGACATGGCAAACCGGGGTGGTGGTTCCTCTCTTCAAAAAAGGGAACCAGAGGGTGTGCTCAAACTTTAGAGGGATCACACTCCTCAGCCTCCATGGGAAGGTCTATGCCAAGATACTGGAGAGGAGAGTCCGGCCGTTGGTCGAACCTCGTATTCAGGATGAGTAATGTGGTTTTCGTCCTGGCCGTGGCACATTGGACCAGCTCTTTACGCTCTCGAGAATCATTGAGGGGTTTGTGGGAGTTTGCCCAACCAGTTTACATGTGTTTTGTGGACTTGGAGAAGGCATTCGACTGCATCCCTCATGGTTTTTTGTGTGTGTGTGGGGGGGTGCTTCTGGAGTATGGGATATCGGGCTTGTTGTTTTGAGCTATTCGGTCTCTGTACGACCGTTGTGAGAGTTTGGTTTGTATTGCCAACACTCGGTCAGACTCATTCCCAGTGAGAGTTGGACTCCATCAGGGCTGCCCTTTGTCACCGATCCTGTTCATAATTTTTTTGGACAGGATTTCTAGGTGCAGCCAGGAAATGGAGGGTGTCATGCTTGGTGACCACAGGATCTCATCTCTGTTGTTTGCAGATGATGTTGTCCTATTGGCTTCATCTAGCAATGACCTACAGCAGTGCGGTGGCGCAGTGGTTAGCTCTGCAGCAGCACAGCAACTCACCTTTGGCCATGGGATCCCTGGTTCGATCCCAGCCCCTGACCAACAGTAATCTGTGTGGAGTTTGCATGTTCTCCCCGTGTCTGCGTGGGTTTACTCCGGGAGTTCTCCGGTTTCCTCCCACAGGCCAAAAACATGCAGGTTAGGTTAATTGGAGACTCTAAAAGTGGACCTGGGTGTGAATGTGTGTGTGAATGGTAAAGGGATAGCGCCATACCGTGGCTGCTTTATCCATCCAGGTGGATGCCCTCATTTTCCCCTCTGGGGATCAATAAAGTATACAAAGTATACAGGTCTTACTGTGATGGTTTGCCGCTGAGTGTAAAGCAGCTGGGATGAGAATCAGTACCTCCAAGTCCGAGTCCATGGTCCTCAGCCAGAAAAAGGTGGATTGTTCTCTCCAGGTTGGGACAAGCTCCTACCCCAAGTGGAGGAGTTTAAGTATCTTGGGGTCTTATTCATGAGTGGGGGGAGAATGGAGCGAGAGATTGACAGACGGATCGGAGCAGCATCTGCAGTGATGCTAACGTTGTACCGGTGTGCTGTGGTGAAGAGGGAGCTGAGCTCTAAGTCAACGCTGTCAATCTACCAGTCAATCTACGTTCCTACTCTCACCTATGGTCATGAGGTTTGGGTAATGACCGAAAGAACAAGATCGCGGATACAAGCAGCTGAAGTGAGCTTTCTTCGTAGGATTGCTGGACTCCCCCTCAGACACAGAGTGAAAAGCTCAGTCATCCGGGAGAGGCTCAGACCACATTGAAAGGAGCCAATTGAAGTGGTTTGGGCATCTGATCAGGATGCCTCCTGGACACCTCCCACTTGAAGTGTTTCGGGCATGTCCCTCTGGGAGGAGACCCTGGGGCAGACCCAGGACTCGCTGGAGAGACTATGTCGCCCAGCTGGTCTGGGAACGCCTTGTAATGCTCTCTGAAGAGCTGGAGCAGGTGGCTGGGGAGCTGGAAGTCTGTGCTTCTCTGCTTGAACTGTTGCCTCCGTGACCCGGACCTCCGGAAAAGCGGTAGAAGATGGATGGATGAATGGATAATACATAAACTATAGAATTTGCAGAAAATTTATAGTGATATATATCGTTATCATCAAATAAGATTATTTACATCGTGATATGAAATTGTGGTTATATCGCACAGCCCTACTGGCCAGCAAACTTTCCTGACCTATGCCCCATAGAGAATCTAGGGATTGTGAAGAGGGAGATGAGAGACTCCAGACCCAACAATGCAGACGTGCTGAAGGCCGCTATCAAAGCAACCTGGGCCTCCATAACACCTCAGCAGTAACACAGGCTGATTGCCTCCGTGCCACTCCACATTGATGCAGTAATTCAAGCAAAAGGAGCCCTGATTTTTCAGTCGGCCAACATTTCTATTAAAAATCCACTTTTAAAAATCAATCTGTAGTATTGTAATTTGTTGAGAAACTGAATTTTGGGTTTTCATGAGCTGTAGGCAGTAACCATCAAAATTAAAAGAAAAAACTGTTGAAATATACATATCACTCTGTGTAATGATTCTAATTGATGATTGAAATAAATTAACTTTTCCATGATATTCTAATTTATTGAGATGCACCTGCAGTTCTCTAGAAGAACTTGTTGCTACTTCACTTGGAAAATGTACCATTTTAGATATTACACACATATGGTTAAGTTATAGATTTCTGAAACTCTCCACTAACGAGGTGACTGTAATGGCGCACACAGTTGGAGCTTCGGCCCCGCTGGTGTGATGGAAGAATTTTATCCCTGACAGAATAAAAGCCACTCCAGCCGTGAGGACAACAGCTGCCATTGACTCGTCACTCACATAAAGGAGCTCAGGCTCTGCAGCGGGGTGAAGTGTCAGGTGTTAGCGGCTCCATTAAATGAAGAGTGTGATCTTGGGCCACCCAGAATGTCCCGGCGTATTGTGCGCCGTCTCTCAAGAGTGTCTCACCATAACAGAAACCGCCATGGGATGATGGAAAATAACCGGTTGGTGTGACGTGACCTTGTTCGACAAATAGTTGTGATGACGGAGCTTAGGGGTAGGAAACCAGAACAGCGAAGGGGGGGGGGGGGGTTCTTGGTGGTGGCGATGAAAGCCGTCCTGACTTTAAGTGCTTTTGAAAGCCAAGGCCAAAGGGCTTTATAGCTGCAGCTAATATAATTATAGAAAGTTCACTCAGGTCCTCAGGCCCGGGCCCTTTGGGTCAGCCTTTCAGCCTTGGAGCCGTGGGCCCCAGAAAAGTCCTCAAGGCCCCTTCCAGGGCTTTCCATTTAACCCACATACCAGGAGGTTTGGTAAGTGGATGGAACTCGGAGTTGTGATACGGGAAACGATCCTGGCTGGGAGGTTCCCCCGGATCGGGGCCCAGCGGCTGACCCTGTAACCTGTGACTGTGCAGATTAGTCCCAGGGGCCCAGCCCGGTTACTAACCAGAGTGCCGCGACACTGTGAAACAACCCACTGGTTTCTAAAAAGAAACAGTCGGAGGGGTGAAAGAGGTTTTGTAACTTGAGGCGCACTAGGAATAGTTACCACCAAACTTTTTGTGAAGGCCACAGAGGAAAAAAAAAAAAAAAAAAGAGTGCTGGACAATCCTGTGGGCCGTCTACAAGTCTGTAATCCCACTGAACATTTTAGTGACTGCATCAGTCGTCCTGAACAAACTGTAAAAAAGTTAGAAATCGGTCCAGATGTAGGATGTTGAAATGGCACATTTATGGAAACGCTATTCCACTTTTCAGTAGAAAAACAACGACCCATCCAGCATGTCCATGTGGGCTGCACCAGGGGCTAAATCTGGGCTTTGGGTTTGTTCGGGTTCCAGGTCGGGCCCACCTGTGTTTGCCCACATAGCTTCACTTGGTTTCCTATTTTCAACTTATTTTCTCATAAATTTGCTATTCTCTGGTAAACTTTTATCCCTAATTTGATCGTTTTTTCGTGAAAATTTGAAACTTTCTCATAATTTTGCATTTTTTTATCTAAACTTGTAACTTTCTCATAAATTTGTTACTTTTTTACTTGTAAATTTACATTTTTCTTCTAAATTTGGAACTTTCTCAAAGATATTATTTTTTTAATGTAAACTTACAGATTTCCCTCATAAATTTGGAACTTTCTTCTCATACATTTTCAGTTTTATTTACTCATACATTTGACACTTTTCTTGTAAATTTGCAAATTTTTTATTATTTTTCCTCATAAATTTAACATTTTTTTCTTGCAAATTTGATAGTTATTGCAAGTTTGAAACTTCAAGTAATTTTACTTTTTTCTTGTGAATTTGCAACTTTTTTTTGCTTTAATGTGCTTCAATTTTGGGGGGGTAAATGTGTTACTTTTTTATGATTAATGTTCACATTTTTTTCTCATAAATTTGCTATTCTCTGGTAAACTTTTATCCCTAATTTGATCGTTTTTTCGTGAAAATTTGAAACTTTCTCATAATTTTGCATTTTTTTATCTAAACTTGTAACTTTCTCATAAATTTGTTACTTTTTTACTTGTAAATTTACATTTTTCTTCTAAATTTGGAACTTTCTCAAAGATATTATTTTTTTAATGTAAACTTACAGATTTCCCTCATAAATTTGGAACTTTCTTCTCATACATTTTCAGTTTTATTTACTCATACATTTGACACTTTTCTTGTAAATTTGCAAATTTTTTATTATTTTTCCTCATAAATTTAACATTTTTTTCTTGCAAATTTGATAGTTATTGCAAGTTTGAAACTTCAAGTAATTTTACTTTTTTCTTGTGAATTTGCAACTTTTTTTTGCTTTAATGTGCTTCAATTTTGGGGGGGTAAATGTGTTACTTTTTTATGATTAATGTTCACATTTTTTTCTCATAAATTTGACTTTTTTTTGCTACAGAACATTATAACACCCGCCCACTGCTCTATTATTGGACAGCCTATTTCATCGTCGGCCTCCGTCAGTCTATGATGACCATGGAGGAGAATCCTAAACGTCTACTCTGCTGGAACAGCACCGCCTGTGGCTCAACAGGCCGATGCGCACCGGTGTTCTACCTTCCAGCGTTGGGCGTTGGTAGGATTCAAGCCTGGGCAGGAAGATATGGAGGACAAGATGTTACCCATGCAGCATGTCCCCCCTCTCCACGTCACTGATGAATCCAAAGGAACAGCAGGGCTGCTATAGTTTGGCACCAGCGCCGTCGCAGGAGCTGCCAGAACGATGTTGAGCACAACAGAGAACTGCCTTAGGGGCTCCGACTCCGGATTTTTCCTCAGGGTTGACTCCCGAAGCCTTTCCCGTGACCGGGTGTGCCGCAAGGCAGCGGAGGTTTGAAATCAGGGTTTACCTTCCCCTAGATGGGCTACCTTCCCAGGTTGATGAGCCACCATCTACCCGAAGCATCTGGTTTTAAGGCGCCAGAGATCCGCCCTCGCCCCTTCTCCTATTAGTAAAAGCAGTTCCGCCGGGCTTAGAGACTAAACCACACAGGCAGGCTAGGAGTTGGACTTAGTTGTCAGAGGCTTTTCGAGACGCACGCCGTAAGGAGCATTTTATGAGCAGTGGGAGCTTAACCCCAGTGCCGCTCCTGGCTATGACAACCTTGGAACCTGGACAGCCTAGCTGTCTGTCATATAGTTGAGCAGGAAGCCAAAGGCGTTAGCTTCAGGGCTAACAGTGCTACTAGGGACTTAGCTTACATGCATGGTTTATATTGCTATTTTCTTTAGATCTCAGTCACCCTAAAGCTGGATTTATGACCTGCATCACGTTGTGGTATTTTCGATGCAGAAATCAGAAGTTGTTTCTCTGTGCGCTGCTTTGAATGTGTTGTTCCGTTGCCAAAATGGGTTTCTGTCGATTTCAGGGGCGTAGCCGGGGGGGCTGAGGAGACTGCACCCCCCCCCCCCCCATAAAAAAAGAAGAAAAAGGGGAGAAAAAAGACAAGAAAAATGTAAATAAAGAGCAGGTATTGAGTAGTTTGCACTGAAAATATTAAGAAATCTGTAGTTGACAGGGGGCTGAAGCTAAAGATTCACCCCGGGCGTTCAGAATGGTGGTGGTGGTTGGGGTTCAGCCCCCACCCCCCCTTCACAAATTTCTGGCTACGCCACTGGATCATTGTAGAGGGATTTGTGCTCATTGTGTGTTTTTGCTCATTAAATAGCAACAGACGAGAGCAGATTGTGATGGAGTTGGAGGTAATAAGTGTTAAAAAAGGCAGCTTTTGACATAGTGGCTTCAACAGAGAAAAAAAAAAGAAAAGACGTTATAGTACGTCCGACCACCACCTCTACTGCCATATTTTGACTATCTATTGAAGTCACAAAAATGCTCGACCTCTGCTTAACTTCCTCAATATTCTTTTGAATTCAGATCGTTATTTATGCAACTCGCTTTGGAAGTGGCGGCGTGGTGAACGAGTAGATTTGAGAACAAGGAAATGTGAAGGCAGACGTGCTCCTCTGGTGAGAAAGTGTAACTTTTTTTTTTTGAGAGTAAAAGTAAACCATAAATTTATTTTACTTTTTATTACTAAATACCTAAAAAGCCAGAACAATATCAACTGAGATGTGAACAAAACTGATAAGAAAAATTATTAAAATGTAGTTACTCAAAAGTATGATGAAATATTCTTGAGTAATACTATAGGATTTTCTTCCAAAATTTACCAAGGCATGAAAAAGTATCCTGCAATAAAACTACTGACAAAAGCACAATTTTGTGGGGAAAAAAAGTTATTTTTGGAAGACTTGTAGGTGAGTAAATGTCAGTGATTATTCTCACAAACTGCCGATGTTCAAGAAAGTAGTTGCTAATTTACAAGTAAAAAGTTACAACATAAAAGAAAAGGTTATAAATTTATGAGGAATAAAGTGACAAACTTGAAGGAAAAAAGTACCAAATTTTTCATAAAAAGTAAAGAATTTAAGAGAAGAAAGTCAAATTTATGAATTTGCAAGAAAATTCTTGGGAGAGGTCTTAGGGTATTTAAACACCAAACCCGTTTGGACCAGACTTTCCAATTTGATTCGGACCAGCATTTCAGGTGTTGTTCCACCCTTGAGCCACGATTTGGATCAAAAAGCTAAGATCTGATCAGCAAAAAGAGGTGGTCTCAGTCCGGATTAAACTGAACATATAGAAAGTCAGAATTTTGAAAGCTTCAGACTTTTGGACCAGACTCAGGAACTGGAAAGGGAAACGAGCCGTGAGAACACTCGTGGAGAAGTATAGACCCAGTTCAGAATTGCAATATGTCCCGTTAGCAGATTAGTCAATATTAACAACAAAAAAACAATCCAGAAACTTACCAGATATTTTTGGTGAGGATACGACAGAATTTATTAAAAAAAAATGGGACCTGAAAATCACCACGGCTGAAGAGAAGATCAAACGTCCTTTTTAATGAAGACCTTGATTATATTCTAGCCTGACATGACCAGTTCAACAACTAATATGACGCAGTCTTCTGCTGTTTCAAATTAAAGTGTGATTACCTAAGTGCCCAGAGCCGCAGAAAACAACTTGGATGGTGAGTAGCATGTTTGCTAACTACCATTTTGTCACGGGTGGCCCTCGCGAGCCACCATAAGACGCCACAGGTCACCGGTGAGTTTGCAATGATGTTTATTAGAGACGATGAAACAGAAGATAATACACAAAGTGACAAAGTAATAACCCACGGTGGGCTAAAACACACAACAACGAGGAACAGAGACTGTAAGGCTGAGCAAGCACACTTACAATACCCGATAAGGACGAGGGATGATTGTAGGTGAGGAAAAAGAGGAATATTGACGTCCGGGACGCGGAACGCTCGCTCGACATCTAACAAAGGAATGTTTGACGAGGCTGCTGCATTGGGCTGCATTCAGCGTCCGCTTAAAAGCCGGCCACTAATGAGCCCTGAATGCAGCACAGCTGGCAGGCTTTGACAGCAGGAAGCTCCTCCGAGCGCTGTCACAATAAGAGTCCGGGGAGCCAGAAGGAAATCACTGCTGTCAAGCCTGCAGGGGATGACGTATGACCCGAGCGCGGACGAGATCGGCACTCGGATCATAACACAGTCTGTGCAAACAACAAAAAATGTCATCATGACTACAAGATGTAGGTGCCGCAAGGCAAAGTTGTTTAGTTTGCTTGGCTAAAGAGCAATGTGAAAACAAACCTAATTGGACCAAACACAAACAATGTAACTAAACCATGAACCTTGGTATAGACTTTCAATTCAATTCAACTTTATTTGCATAGCGCCCAATCACAACAAAGGTAGTCTCAAGGCACTAGGTGTGAAAATGCCATTAAGGGGCATTCAAATCAAATCAAATCAACTCAACCTTTATTGTCATGTTGCTGTACATACAACTGTAGTGCAGGCAAGATGAAATTGCGTTTCTCTAGGCATCCATATAATTAAAAAGAACATAATTTAAGACACACTCACACACCCCCTCACCCCCCACCCCAACACAGCCATTCACACATCCCTGAGACATACTTGAAACTAACTAGAACTATATACATATAATATACATAATGTCCATAAGGTGCAGTAGCATGTATGAAAGATTCCGGATCAACTGTTCAGCATCCTAACAGCTTGTGGAAGGAAGCTGTTAATCATTCTGCCTCTGATGCTCTGGAATTGTTTGCCAGATGGCAGCAGTTCAAAGTGTTTATGCAGAGGGTGAGAGTGATCCTTGACAATGTTCAGTGCCCTGCTCCTACAACAGTTCTGAAAAAAGTTCTTGGACAGAGGATAGGGAAACTCCAATTACCCTCTCAGCTCCCTTAACTATCCTCTGCAGGGCTTTTTTGTCTGACATACTGCAGCTGGAGTACCATGTTGCAATGCAGTACGTCAGAACACTCTCCACCACACCTCTGTAGAAGGTCCTGAGGACGCAAATGGGGAGAGAGGCCTGTTTGAGTTTCCTCAAGAAGTGCAGTCTCTGCTGGGCCTGCTTCCTGATCCCCAAGGAATTCTTGCTCCAGGTCAGGTCCTGCGAGATCTGCACTCCAAGGAACTTGATGTTCTCCACTCTCCACCAAACGGCCGCTGATGCTGAGAGGGACGGGTTCAGGCTGTGACCGCCGGAAGTCGATAATTATCTCCTTTGTTTTGTCCACGTCAAGCACCAGATTGTTCTCCCTGCACCAGCCCTCCAGGTCTCTAACTTCTTCCCTGTACATTGATTCCTCATCCCTCTGAATAAGTCCCACCACTGTGATGTCATCCGCAAATTTAATAATCTGGTTCCCCTCATGTCTGGCTACACAGTCATGTGTTAGAAGTGTAAACAACAGCGGACTGAGTACGCAGCCTTGAGGGGATCCAGTGCTCAGAGTGATAGAGTTGGAGATGTTGTTTCCAACACGGACAGACTGAGGTCTCTCGGTCAGGAAGTCCAGGATCCAGAAACATATGGCGGTGTTCAGACCAAGAAGGAGTAATTTCTCCATCAGTCTCTGGGGAATAATGGTGTTGAATGCTGAACTGAAATCAGTGTACAGGAGTGTGGCGTAGGTGTCTTTCTGATCCAGGTGGGTGATGACAGAGTGCAGGGTGGTGACTATAGCGTCCTCCGTGGAGCAATTTGAACGATACGCAAACTGGAGTGGGTCATGTGATGCAGGGAGGCAGGCTGTGATGTGTGGTTTGACAAGCCGTTCAAAACACTTCATCACAATTGGTGTCAGTGCGACAGGACGATAGTCATTCAGACAGGATACAACTGGTTTCTTTGCCACTGGCACTATGATAGAGGTCTTAAAGCATCTGGTAACGATGGCCTGACTCAGGGAGATGTTATAAATGTCAGTCAGGGCATCCGTCAACTCACTCGTGCAGACTCGGAGCACACGTCCCAGAATGTTGTCTGGACCTGCAGCTTTATGTGGGTTGACCCTAATTAGGGTCCTCCGTGTGTCTGCTGCATTGATGATGATAGCTGGCCCAACAGATGGTGGAGATGGGCCAGTTCCTCCCTCTGATTGTCGGGTTTGATGCTTCAAAACGTGCAAAGAAGTTGTTGAGCCTGTCTGGAAGCGAAGTGTCGTCATCATCGACCCCCTGCCTAGACTTATAATCCGTCAGCGCCCGAACTCCCTGCCACATCTGTTTGGTGTTCCTTGTGTTACAGAGGTGTCCCTGGATTTTCTCCGCATAGGCGTGTTTCGCCGTTTTAATTCCCTTTGAGAGTGCAGACCTGGCTGAGCGGAGGGCGATCCTGTCCTTCACTCTGAAGGCTGCATCTCTGGCTGTGAGCAGTGAGCGCACCTCTGCCGTCACCCAGGGTTTGTAGTTGCCCCGTGCAGTGAAAGTCTTCACTATAGTGACATCCTCTGTGCACTTCGCGATGTAGCTGGTGACCGTTTCAGCATACTCCTCCACATCTGTCCTGTCTCCCTGGGAGGCTGCTATTTTGAAATCCTTCCAGTCTGTGTGCAGAAAACAGTCCTGAAGTGCAGAGGCTGCACCGTCTGGCCAAATCCTGATTTGTTTCTCTACTGGCCTGCTGCGCTTCAGTAAAGGTTTGTAGGCAGGCACCAGCATCATGGATAGGTGGTCAGAATGGCCGAGGTGGGGGCGAGATGTTGCCTTGTATGCATTTGGGAAATTTGTGTACACCAAGTCCAACATATTCTCTCCTCTGGTCTTAAAGTCCACACATTGTTTGAACTTGGGGAGCACAGTCTTTGAACTGGTCTAATTAAAATCCCCTGCAACCACCACAAAACTGTCCGGGTGTGAAGTCTGAAATTCACTGATAGCGTCGTGCAGCTCTCCGAGTGCCTCGTTAGCATTAGCTTTAGCATTAGCACTAGGAGCTATGTAAACAGCAGCTACAAACACGTTGGTGAATTCCCTCGGCAGGTAGAATGGCCGGCAATTCATGATAAGGAACTTCGCCAACGGAGAGCAGTGTTTAGTTGCTAACGTGGCGTTAACACACCACTTCTTGTTAATATAGATACATAGCCCCCCCCGGCTCTTACCGGAGCTAGCAGCCTCCCTGTCCACCCGGAACAATGTCATCCCTTCCAGCTGAATGGCCGCGTCAGGGATGTTGTCGTGGAGCCATGTCTCCGTAAATGCAAACACACAGCAGTCCCTCCACTCTCTCCGGGTTTCTCTCAGCAGATGCAGCTTGTCCAGCTTGTTGTTGATGGAGCGTACATTGGAAAGTAGGAGTGACAGTACTGCTGGTCTGGAGGGGTTAGCCTTTAGCCTAGCATGAAACCCGACTCTCTTTCCTCTCCTTTGTTTGTGTTCACGCCGCTTACGCTTCCTCTTCTCCCGGGCAGCTGCCAGCGAAACCTCCGATAGTATTCCATGCTGGCGTAGAATATCCAAGTCACATCCGAGCGCCGCAGTTCTTGCAGTGTGCATTACCTTGATGTTTAATAAGGTCTCACGGTTGTAAGTTTTACAGAATGTACGTCTGGGATGATTAAAACACTCAAAACTCTCACACTCACTGATGCCTAGAGGGGCCGCAGCATCCATGCGCGCCACCATCGCCACCAAATGCAAAGTGAATGTTTTGCAAGGTGTGAATAAATGTAAAGTTAAAGTAACCATGTGAAAAATACGCAAATTCACACATTTGCGTCCGAGGGATTTGGTAGTACGAGCTAATAATCAGCCTTGAGATTCTGCTGTATAAACACTAACGTTTTATCCACATTTTAACGGATCACTCGTGTCTTAATGAAGTGTTTATGATATATTTTGTTCACATTTTCTTTAAGTTTTTAATTATTGTAACATTTTTTTTTCCTGGCTTTCTTTAAACGCTCTTAGTTAACAACCTTCAACTAGTCAACTCCGCCCTCCCTCTTACATCATTTAGCCTTTAGCTGACTAGCTTCAAGCCTCCTTCTAGCTAGGATGATCAGTGCTGGTTCACCGATCCGCAGTCATTTGTGCATCTCATGTCATCCTGGCCCACCCCTCAACAACCTACCGAGACGCCACAAAAAATTGCCAGCACCATGACCGAGGTGACCCACCGATCGCCGCAACTCGAGGGCGCTGGCCGAGCCATGGGATGTTAAAGGGCAATGTCTCGCTCCACGGTTCTCTGCTCCTCTTCCACGGCCAGCTGGCGGATGCCCTGTCATGAAGCGGCTCCCCCACGCTGCCCGCGAGAGAAGAGTGGAGCCACACGGAGCCCTGGAGGATGATGGGGGAGCAGGCCATGAGAGCCAGCAGCTCCAGGCAGCAGCCCGGGGTCATGGCACAGATGGTTGCCACAACTGGCACACTGGCACCAGCTATCCACTGTGCAATCACAGCAAAACCACCAGGAGACAGGCCGGAGCAATGCAAGGCACATTATAGAGCTTGGACCAGTGAACCAGGTGGTAACAGGGATGGTTATTTGGGTGACTAAGATCTGAAGAAAATAATATAAGCCGCGCTCGGTTCGAGCTTCCTGTTTCCAGTGTTAGCTTGGGAGCTAATAGCTCAGGGCCTAATAGGCAACCTTGAGCACCCCTTCCATCTACACATGTGGACAAAATTGTTGGTACCCCTCTGTTAATGAAAGAAAAACCCACAATGGTCACAGCAATAACTTGAATCTGACAAAAGTAGTAATAAATAAAAATTCTATGAAAATTAACCAATGAAAAGCAGACAATGCTTTTGAATTGTGGTTCCAGATGGCATGTTTCAGCTCCTTCCACAGATGCTCAGTAGGATTTAGATCAGGGCTCATAGAAGGCCACTTTAGAATAGTCCAATGTTTCCCTCTTAGCCATTCTTGGGCAGTTTTAGCTGTGTGTTTTGAGTCATTGTCCTGTTGCAAGACCCATGACCTGCGACTGAGACCAAGCTGTCTGACACTGGGAAGCACATTTCTCTCTAGAATACCTTGATAGTCTTGAGATTTCATTGCACCCTGTACAGATTCAAGACACACTGTGCCAGATGCAGCAAAGCAGCCCCACAACATAACAGAACCTCCTCCATGTTTCACAGTAGGGACAGTGTTCTTTTCTTGGTATGCTTCATTTTTGCGTCTATGAACACAGAGCTGATGTGCCTTGCCAAAAAGTTCCAGTTTTGTCTCGTCTGTCCATAGGACATTCTCCCAGAAGCTTTGTGGCTTGTCAACATGCAGTTTGGCAAATTCCAGTCTGGCTTTTGATGATTTGGTTTCAACAGTGATGTCCTCCTTGGTCGCCTCCCATGAAGTCCACTTTGGCTCAAACAACGACGGATGGTGCGATCTGACACTGATGTACCTTGACCTTGGGGTTCACCATGAATGTGTTTAGAGGTTGTTCTGGGCTCTTTTGTTACCATTTGTATTATCCGTCTCCTCCTGTGGCCACGTCCAGGGAGGTTGGCTACAGTCCTGTGGATCTTAAATTTCTGAATAATATGTGCAACTGTAGTCACAGGAACATCAAGCTGCTTGGAGATGGTCTTATAGCCTTTACCTTTAACATGCTTGTCTATAATTTTCTTTCTAATCTCCTGAGACAACTCTCTCCTTTGTTTCCTCTGGTCCATGTTTAGTGTGGTACACACCATGTCACCAAACAGCACAGTGACTACTTGTCACCCTTTAAATAGGCCGACTGACTGATTACAAGTTTGTAGACACCTGTGATGTTAATTAGAGGACACATCTTGGTTGAACATGTCCCTATGGTCACATTATTTTCAAACTTTTCTAGAGGTACCATCATTTTTGTCCAGGCCTGTTTCATGAGTTTGTTTTTTAAAGTAATTCTGTTGAACCACAATTCAAAAGCATTGTCTGATTTTCATTGGTTAATTTTCATAGAATTTTTATTTATTACCACTTTTGTCAGATTCAAGTTATTTTTGTGACCATTGTGGGTTTTTCTTTCATTAACAGAGGGGTACCAACAATTTTGTCCACGGTTGTAGATGACAGACAGCTAGGCGGGCCAATAATAGAGCAATGGGTGGGTCTCAAGGGTCGCAGTGGGTTGGCTTTTTCTAATCGTGATGCATACGGCTAAGACAGAATAGTCAAAAATATTTCTGGCATTTCTGGAAGAGAAAAACAAGATAAAGGCTGTGTTGTTTTTTTTTTTAAAGAATTGACTGTTTTGAAATTTTTTGATAATTACGTGACCGGTAGACTCATTTCAGACAGTTAAAACCTACAAACACCACATTTTCTAGTCAATGACCCCTTTAAAATCAAGTTTCAGAGCCAAGCTGCTTCTACAAAGACATGGAACATCCACAACCGTCCATCTAAAGCCTTCGAACCGCTCAGCTTCCATGCGAGTGCGTTTGGAAAAGCCGGAGCGCATCTCACAGCGACTGTTTTTCCGAGGCTGTTTTTATCGCGTCTAAAGAGGAAAGAGAAAAAAAATCAGCCGACGGAGAACAATGGCTGCTGAGAAGTGACACAGGACACAGAAAAAGTAGAGAGAGAGAAGAGTGTTCTCCTCCCCCCGGTGTAGGAAAATATGACCCAGCTAAACGCCTTCTCTCCTCGGGGTTTTTTGGTTTTGTTTGTGTAATTGCTTAAGTGCAGCCAGTTAGCATTTGCTGGAGGAAGGAGAGGGAGCAAGAAATCATGACGCTGTATGAGTAACCTTTCAGGGAGGAAAAAAGGTGGAACTGCTCCTTCTGCTGTAAAACGGTTCAATTATGATCAAACCCGGTGAGACGTGATAATAAACATCTGAACTGTCTTTGTGAGGAGTTGGAATGTTAATGCGCTGCCGGATTGTGATTTCTTCAGATTTTCTCCTACATTCAGCGTGTTAAAATGGGCCTTTCATCAACTCAAACCTTCACTTCAGCACGTTTGAAAGTTTATTCTTCTAATTGTTGGAATTAACGGAAAACTTCAGAGATGAACACAATTAAAAAAAAAAAAAATTAAGTGCCAATTACTGCATCGTTTCTTTTCTGTTAAGCTCTTTTGGTATTTATTTTATATTGTTATATAAAAAAATCCACACTTTGATAAAGTAGCTTCTTATTGTACTGCTAATAAAGAAATTAATCAAAATCAATGTATTTCAGATTTCTATGCACGCTGCTTCAAATGTTTAAAATCATTTTTGTTGCGACCTGTCCTTTTAACAAAAACTTTATTTTCACTCGCTATTATAGGTTGTTGTGCTGTCAAACCTCCATTATTAAAAATGTGACTTTCCTCATAAATTTGCAATTATTTTCTTGTAAATTTTCAACTGTGTCTCAGAAATCTTTTTTCCTCACAAATTTGAAGCTTTTTTCTCATAAATTTGCTATTTTACTTCTAAATTTTGCATCATTTTCTAATAAATTTTAACCTTTTTTCTCTACAATTTCAACTTTTAAAAAAAAACAACTAACTTTTTCTCAACAATTTGAAGTTTTTTTGTCATAAATTTGCATTTTTCTTGTAAATTTAAATTGTTTTGTCATAAATCTAAAACTTTTTCTTAGAAATTTGAAAATTTTTGCTAAAAATCGCAGCTTTTTTCTCATACATATAGAACTTTTTTCTCACTATTTTCTTTTTCTTGTTAATTTGCTACTTTTTTCTTATAAATTTGCAACTTGTGTCTTGTTAAATTGTAACTTTTTTATCTTTGATCTGCAACTTTTCATTAATTTGCAACTTTTTCTCTTTAATCTGCAACTTTTTTCTCATAAATTCCTTTTTTCTCTACAATTGCAACTTTTTCTTTAAAAACTGACATTTTTCTCAACAATGTGAAGTGTTTTTGTCATAAATTTACAGCGTTTTCTTAGAAATTTTTAACTTTTTGCTAAATAAATTATAGCTTTTTTTCTCATAAATTTAGAACTTTTTTTCTCGCTAATTAGCTTTTTTGCTCATTAATTTGCAACTTTTTTCTTGTTAATTTGATTCATTCCGTGGTAAAATCCAGCTTCTTTCATCTAAGGCGTTTAGCAAAAGTAAAACCCATTCTCTCTAGACCACACCTGGAAACAGTCATCCATGGTTTTATTTCATCTCGGCTGGATTACTGTAACGCACTTTACGCCGGTGTCAGCCAGTCATCTCTTTCGCGTCTGCAGCTGGTTCAAAATGTCGCTGCTCGTCTTTTAACAGGTACACGTGGAAGAGATCACATCACACCCATCTTAGCTTCACTCCACTGGCTGCCCGTGCATTTTAGAGTTCATTTTAAAATTATTTTATTTGTTTTTAAATCCTTGAATGGTCTTGCTCCGCCTTACCTCTGAGCTTCTGCATCCCTACGCTCCCACCCGGTCCCTCAGGTCAACTGAATAGCTGCTTCTGGGGGTGCCAAAGGCAAGGCGCAAGCTCAGAGGGGACAAAGCCTTTTCGATCATGGCCCCCAGGTTATGAAATGATTTACCCCTGGACATCAGACAGTCAC
Organism: Pholidichthys leucotaenia; assembly: GCA_020510985.1. Classification (NCBI taxonomy): domain Eukaryota; kingdom Metazoa; phylum Chordata; class Actinopteri; order Cichliformes; family Pholidichthyidae; genus Pholidichthys; species Pholidichthys leucotaenia. Next base: position 98,064,493 of record CM035841.1, on the reverse strand, counting down.
CTTCACTGTCCATTTTTAAAACACGTCTTAAAACACACTTTTACTCCCTGGCCTTCGACCCATTGATCACTGCCCTGCTTCCTGCTTTTATGTTGTCATGTGTGTTTTCTTGCTGTACAGCACTTTGTGTAGCGAGTGTTGATTTTAAAGTGCTTTATAAATAAAGTTGATTGATTGATTAATTTGTATCTTTTTTTCTGTTTAATCTGAAACTTTTTTCTCATTAATTTGCAAATTTTGTCTTGTCAATTTGCAACTTTTTTCCTCTTTGATCTACACGTTTTTCATTAATTTGCAGCTTTTTTGTCTTTAACCTTTTAACTGGCCAGATTTCATGGACAGATCGCGCACCCCTAGTGGTACAGCGCAGCACTGCGCCTGTCAAGTGACATGACATGCAGAAACACTGCCCAGCTGTACTGAGGATTTGTACTGATTACGCCTGTTCACAAGGTGGCAGACACATGTTGGAGGAATCGTGGCTGACATAGAATACACCACAGAAGAAGAAATTCTTCTTCTTCTTCTTCTTTGAGAAACCAAGAGTAGAAAAAGAAGACAATCCAATATGGACGCTACCGATCGCTGTTGATGGACTGAAAAGGAGGATTTCCTCCCAAATTTGCCAACTATGATTCAAAAAAGAGATTATTTAGCTCATGAAGGGAAATATTTACCTTTTGTAACAGGAGAACAGAGTCTGGACCGTGTCCAGTTTTATCTGCCATCGACAGAGCTGCACGTGATGGCAGAAAACAATCGATGCTGGGTTGTTTTGTAACCGAAATTGAGCTGGGATAAATCAAAAGATTCATGTGAGAGTTTCTGCATGTGGAAGAGAAAGCAAAATTGCCTGGCAGAAGATGGAATAAAGACCGTGGGTGATGAAAATGGACGAATAAAAAGACACGACAAGCGGTAGGTCTGATTGTTTTTTTTATCGGCTGTGTACATTCTCCTGATTTTCTGGTTCATGTACTTTGAAGAGAAGAAAACAAAAAAACAAAAAACAACTGGTGACAAGAAAACAAAACAATTCTCTGTGTAAATATGTCCAAAGTCCACTTTTGACTGGCAGTTATGTAATTCTGTGTCACTGCCGCGGCATTATGCAAATTAGATGTGCAAATTTACTCCTATCTGAAACTTTGGATCATATTCTACATCTTTCTAATTGACAGTAAATCATTCTCTTCCCACTTTCAAGTTATAGCCTTGAAATCTCTGACATCTGATCTGAATATTTTCTTGACAGAAATATTTACCACTCTTGACCACTAGGGGGTTAGGCACCATTTGGCGCATGTCACAGTTAAAAGGTTCTGCAACTTTTTTTTCATAAATTCCTTTTTTCTCTACAATTGCAACTTTTTCATAAAAAACTGACTTTTCCTCAACAATTTGAAGCTTTGTCATAAATTTGCATTTTTCTTGTCAATTTTCAACTTTTTGTCATATATTTGCAACTTTTTCTTAGAAATTTATAACTCTGCTAAACAAATTGCAGCTTTTTTTCTCACAAATTTAGAACTTTTTTCTGGCTAAATTGCTTTTTTCTTATTAATTTGCAACTTTTTTATCATTAATTTGGAATTATTTTCTCATTAATTTGCAACTTTACCGTGTGATCTGCAACCTTTTCATTAATTTGCAACTTTTCTCATAAATTCCTTTTTCTCTACGATTGCAGCTCTTTTTCTTTAAAAAACTGACTTTTCTCAACAATGTGAAGCTTTTGTCATAAATTTGCAACTTTTTTCATAAAAATTTGTAGGTTTTTGCTAAAGAAATTGCAGTTGTTTTCTCATAAATTTAGAACTTCTTTCTCACTAATTAGCTTTTGCTCATTAATTTGCTACTTTTTTCTTGTTAATTTGCAACTTTTTCCTTTTGATCTGCAACTTTTTCCACATTAATTTGCGACTTTTTCTCATTAATTTGCAACTTTTTTTCCCTTTGATCTGCAAGTCTAATTAATTTGCAACTTTTGTCTTGTTAATTTGCATTTTTTTTCTCTTTAATCTTTTTGCTGAAAAATTGCAGCATTTTTTTCTCATACATTTAGAACTTTGTCCTTGCTATTTAGCTTTTTTCTCATTAATTTGCTACTTTTTTCTTGATAATTTGAATTTTTTTTCCCTTTGATCTGCAACTTTTCCCCAGTAATTTGAAACTTTCTCAATAATTTGCAACTTTTGTCTTGTTAATTTGCAGCTTTGTTTTGTTAATTTGCAACTTTTTCTCTTTGCTCTGCAACTTTTTCATTAATTTGCAACTTTTTTTCTCTTTAATCTGCAGTTTTTTTCGTCATAAATTTGCATAAATAAATCATAAAATTGACTTTTCCTCAACAATTTGAAGATTTTTTTTTCTCACAAATTAGCTTTTTTTTCTTGTAAATTTTCACCTTTTTTGTCAACAATTTGCACCTTTTTTGTCATAAATGTGAAACTTTCTCAGAAATTTGTATCTTTGTTGAAAAATTTGCATTTTTTTTTCTCATTAATTTGCAACTTTTTTCTTTTTAATTTAAAACATTTTTCCCTTTGATCTGCAACTTCTTTCAAATTAATTTGCAACCTTTTCCTCTTGAACCTGCAGCTTTTTTCCTCATTATTTTTTTTTGAATTTTTTTGTTTTTTTTTTCCTGTCAATTTTTAACTCTCTCACATATTTGCAGCACCCATCTGGATGCTGGCAAATTTTTTATTCTCCCAAATCAAACTAATTTTCCACTTTTTGTAATTTTTAAATTGGCATTGTTTATCATATTTTTGCACCTTTCTTCTTTGAAATTTATACCTCATTTACATTTAAACATTTGTATCTTACAAATGTGTCCTTAAACCCATGCAAAACTGCAGCCTTGGTGCCGCTGTCATTATCCCATGAGGACGGAAAAATAAACTCGGCGGTCTGATTGCCATCGACCCTCCGTGCCGCCTTGAGCAGCGCTGGCCATGATGGGTATATTCACATACTGTATATTCGCCGCCAGATATGTGGCCAGAGTTTGCTTAAAAATGCTACGGTTTTAGCTGTTGGCGAGTGGCCTTTCCCATCACTCAGGCGTGGCCTTTTCCTGAAGCCCCTGTGAAGGATGGCGGTGCATAAAACAGAAACATGGCTTCTTGTTTTTCAGGCTTTGTTTACCTCGTTTCCTCGGTGGCCATAAACCACGGAGAGTGATGCTTCTGTCAATGCTCTGATGGCGCGTTGGGGGGATAGTGGCGAGGGGGAACGTCTCAGCCGCGACACAGCAATGGCACAGGGGACAACCTGTGGCACTGGAGCTGCATGAGGCCATAATCAGTTCAGTGGCAAATGAAGGAAGGAAAAAGGAAACAAATCTCAGCTTTTCACAAAAAATGCTGTAATAAAAGCAGTAAATTTAAATGAACAATTCGTATAAAGGCTCTGTATGATAAAAAAAATCTAATTAACTGTATATTTTTCTATCATTAGTAACCCTTAACCTGTCAACATTCCAGTGTTCCGCCATGTCAGATTTTCCTCTTCCACTCAGTGAAGAATTTGATTTTCTTTGCATATGCTAAATATTGGGAAATTGGCTGGAATGCTAAGTGTTTAAAAGAAAAGTTTCAAATCTACAAAAAGAAAAGTCGCAAATTTTTGTGAAAAATGTTCAAATGTGCAAGAAAAAGTTTCAGGTTTTTTTTAAGAAACTTGCACATTTTTAAGAAAAAAGTTGCAAATTTTTAGAAAAAGTTGAAAATTTGCATAAAAATGAGCAAATTTACAAGAAGAGAGTTGCGACTTTTTAAAAAAAGTTGCAAATTTGAGAAAAAGGTTTGTAATTTTTAGTAGCTTTACAAGAAAGAAATGCAGATTTTTGAGAAAAATGATGCAAATTTAAAAGAAAAAAGTACATTTTGAGAATAAAATGTGCTAATTTTTGAGTAAAGTAGCAGATTTAGAATAAAAAAGTTACACATTTTTGAGGAAAAAGATGTAAATGTAAAAGAACAGGTTACAAAATTATAAGAAAAAGTTAAAAATTTAATCTCTTAACATTCCAATGTTCCGAATGTTTCTGGATGTTTCAAATTTTCTCTGACTCAAAAAACTTTGAATATTAAAAATGAAAAAAACAACAACATTAATTTGCATGAAAAAGGGGGCATTTTTAATGAAAAATTTAGAAACAAATCCAAAATGTATAAGAGAAAGGCTGCATAAATCATGGAAAAAAGTGAAATCGTGTATAAGAAATGTTCACGTTGAAGAGGAAAAAAAGTCTCTGATTACTAACATTTACAGGTCATTTTATCTTCCAACTCAAATATGTTTGGTGGCTCCATGCAGTTTTCCCCCTGCCCAGAAATCTTCAGATTGTAGACGTCGCTGACCCCTGGTTCGGCGGTACAGCAGGGCTAGCGTGCTCCGTGGCGTGCGATGGCGTCCGCCTGAGCCACTTCACTTTTGTGTTTGCAGTGCTTATCTGGAGTCAGGGGCCGGGGTCAGCGGGGGTCGTCGCTCTCGTACACAGTGCTGATAGACTGGCTAATGAAAAAAGCTCCCAGAATGTGTGACTTCTGTAAACACCAAAGCCGCCACCTCAACACCCCCAGACGACTGCTCAGAGAAGCTGGACTCAAGGAAAAGCAGTATTCTATAATATTAGTTCCTCATCAAGTGTAACTAAGAGTAGCCATTAAAATATTACTTCTTTATAGCAAAAAAAAAAAAAAACTATCATCACTCATATAGTAATATTGCTTAATTTAAAAAGCAAGCTTAAAAATGCAGGTTTAAAAGATCAAATAGCCTAATATTAAACAATATCATCAGAAAGGTGGTAAGAAAGTGAGCTTATAAAACCTGGCTTAAATACTAAAATAGCCTGATCTTGGAAAAATGTTAGCTTAAATCGTTAGCTTAACTCTTTGAGTGTGTTTGTCGCCGAATTGCAACATAACCCCAAGTGGTCAAGAGTGGTAAATGTTTTTTGTCAATAAAATAGTTCAGATTTCCAAGGCTATAACTTGAAAGTGGTAAGAGATAATGGCTCACTGTCAATTAGAAAGATGTAGAATATGATCCAAAGTTCCAGATAGGAATGAATTTATGCATCTAATTTGCATAATGTCATGGCAGCTCTTTAAATTCCATAACTCAGTCAAAACTGGACTTTGGACGTATTTACACAAAGAATGGTTCAGTCTTTTGACACTGCTTTTTGTAAAGAGGTACAGTTAGGCCCAAAAATATTTGGACAGTGACACAAGTTTTGTTATTTTAGCTGTTTACGAAAACATATTCAGGATACAATTATATAATCAATATGGGCTTAAAGTGCAGACAGTCAGCTGTAATTTGAGAGTATTCACATCCAAATTGGAGCAAGGGTTTAGGAATTACAGCTCTTTAATACGTAGCCGCCTCTTTTTCAAGGGACCAAAAGTAATTGGACAATTGACTCAGAAGGCTGCAAAAAAAAAAATAGCAAGGCTGCATGGGCTCTTCCCTCGTTAACCTGTCATCTATTAAGCAGTTAAAAGGTCTGGAGTTGATTCCAGGTGTGGCGTTTGCATTTGGAAGCTGTTGCTGTGAACACACAACATGCAGTCAAAGGAGCTCTCAATGGAGGTGAAACAGACCATCCTGAGGCTGAAAAAAAGAAGAATCAGAATCAGAATCAGGTTTATTGCCATTGTTCATGTAGTACACAAACTAGGAATTTGTCTCAGTACAATGCTGCAACATTAAACATGATAAGATAAGAGAAATAAACTATACATGTAATAAAGTGTAGGATAAGATTAAGTGATACTGGTCAACAGTTAAAATATACTGTATATTAGCCAGCAGCAGATACTGTGGAGAACTATATAGTGCAGTCGGTAATGCAGGAAGAAAACAGTGATGATTGACATGAGTCTGGTTGAGCTGCTGTACATGGTGCACGAGAGTCAATAAGTCACTTAGTGTTCAGCAGTCTAATGGCAGAGGGGAAGAAGCTGTTCATGTGACGGGAGGTTTTAGTCTGGATGGACCGAAGTCTTCTACCAGAGGGGAGGGGGGGCAAACAGTACGTGACCAGGGTGTGAGGGATCGGCTATGATCCGGCCAGCACGCCTCCGGGTCCTGGAGATGTACAGATCCTGGAGAGATGGGAGCTTGCAGCCGATCACCTTCTCAGCAGTGCACACGACGCGCTGCAGCCTTAGTCTGTCCCTGGCAGTGGCTCCTGCGTACCACACGGTTATGGAGGTGGTGAGGATGGACTCGATGATGGCTGTGTAGAACTGCACTAACATCTTGGTGGGTAGCTTGAGCTTCCTCAGCTGCCGCAGGAAGAACATCCTCTGCTGGGCTTTTTTGATGAGTGAGCTGATGGTCAGCTCCCATTTGAGGTCCCTGGTGATGGTAGTGCCTAGGAAGCGGAAGGAATCAGCAGTGGGGATGGGAGAGCCTGAGAGGGTGAGGGGGGGCAGAGGAGTAGTGACTTTCCTGAAGTCTACAATCATCTCCACTGTCTTCAGAGCGTTCAGCTGCAGGTTGTTATTGCTGCACCAGGACGCCAGCTGGGCCACCTCTCTCCTGTAGGTGGACTCGTCACCGTTGGAGATGAGCCCGATGAGGGTGGTGTCGTCCGCAAACTTGATCAACTTGACAGACTGGTGGCTGGAGGTGCAGGAGTTGGTGTAAAGGGAGAAGAGTAGGGGGGAAAGTACACAGCCCTGGGGTGATCCGGTGCTGATGCTAGTATAGTCTGAGACAGTCTTTCCCAGCCGCACATGCTGCCTCCGGTCCGTCAGGAAGTCGATGATCCACCTGCAGAGGGAGTCAGGCACGTTGAGCAGGGACAGCTTGTCCCAGAGCAGAGCGGGGCGGATGGTGTTGAATGCGGAGCTGAAGTCCACAAACAGGATCCTGGCGTAGGTTCCCGGGGAGTCCAGGTGCTGCAGGATGGAGTGGAGGGCCAGGTTGACTGCATCGTCTACAGACCTGTTGGCTCGGTAGGCAAACTGCAGCGGGTCCAGGAGAGGGGTGGTGATGGACTTGAGGTGGGAAATCCATCAGAGAGATAGCAGAAATGTTAGGAGTGGCTAAATCAACAGTTTGGTACATTCTGAGAAAAAAAGAGTGCACTGGTGAGCTTGGGAACTCAAAAAGGCCTGGACGTCCACGGAAGACAACAGTGGTGGATGATCGCAGAATCCTTTCACAACCCCTTCACAACATCCACTCAAGTGAAGAACACTCTCCAGGAAGTAGGTGTATCAGTATCTAAGTCTACCATAAAGAGAAGACTTCATGAGAGTAAATACAAAGGATTCACCACAAGGTGCAAACCATGAATCAGCCTCAAAAATAGAAAGGCCAGAATTGACTTTGCCAAAAAACACCTGAAGAAGCCAGCCCAGTTCTGGAACAGTGTTCTTTGGACAGATGAGACTAAGATCAACCTGTACCAGAATTATGGGAAGAAGAAAGTTTGGAGAAGAATTGGAACAGCTCATGATCCAAAGCACTACATCTTCTGTAAAACAAGGTGGAGGCAGTGTGATGGCATGGGCATGCATGGCTTCCAATGGCACTGGGTCACTTGTGTTCATTGATGATGTGACAAAAGACAGAAGCAGCCGGATGAATTCTGAAGTGTGTAGGGATATACTTTCTGCTCAGATTCAGCCAAATGCAGCAAAGTTGATTGGATGGCGCTTCACCAATGATCCAAAACATACTGCAGAAGCAACCCAGGAGTTTTTTAAAGCAACAAAGTGAAATATTCTGCAATGGTCGAGTCAATCACCAGATTTCAACCCAATCGAGCATGCATTTCACTTGCTCAAGACAAAACTTAAGGCAGAAAGACCCACAAACAAGCAACAACAGAAGACAGCTGCAGTAAAGGCCTGGCAAAGCATCACAAAGGAGGAAACCCAGCGTTTGGTGATGTCCATGGGTTCCAGACTTCAGGCAGTCATTGCCTGCAAAGGATTCTCAACAAAATATTGAAAAGTAACATTTTAGTTAGGGTTATGTTTATTTGTCCAATTACTTTTGAGCCCCTGAAATGAGGAGTGTTTGTACAAAAATAGCTACAATTCCTACATGTTTAATCATATATTTTTGTTCAACCCCTTGAATTAAACCTTAAAGTCTGCACTTCAATTTTGTTGTAGTTGTTTCATTTCAAATCCAATGTGGTGGCATGCGGAGCCCAAATCATGAAGATTGTGTCACTGTCCAAATATTTCTGGGCCTATCTGTACCTCAGCATCTTATCATCAAAGAACATGAACAAGAAATCAGTACAATATTAAAAAAACACAGAAATTCCTCACTTACTGATGACAAAGGGGGGCTTGATGGCTGGCATGGTTGCTGCATTTTCATCCATCGTGGTCGTTATTTTGCATTCTGTTGGTCATTTACGCTCTCTACCACATCTACAAAGTCATATGATTGTCCCACATACATTTCGCTTGTATCCCACGGCTATTTTCCACGTACAAAGCCGACTAAGTGACGGTGCACGATGACCGACGGCAGTCATATTAGCTTTCTGGGCTAAAATGCTAAAAACAGGCAAAGGAAATGAGTTCTTCTTCTTTGGTGTATTACGTGTCATCCATTGAGTCCTCCAATGGATGTCTGCCACCTTCTGAAACTGGCAGATCAGTACAAATTGTCAATGGAGCCGATCATGTCAGAGTGAGATGACAGGTGCAGCGCCGCGCTCTGCCACTAGGGGCACATAAAATCTCACACTCAAAAGGTTAAACCTAGAAAAAATGATAGCCCATCCATCCATCCATCCATCCATCTTCTACCAAATTTCCAAGGGTCCAGGTTGTGGAGGCAGAAGCTCAAGCAGAGAAGCCCAGACTTCCCTCTCCCCGACCACCTGCTCCAGCTCTTCAGAGAGGATACCAAGGCATTCCCAGGACAGCTGGAAGATGTAGTCTCTCCAGTGTGTCCTGGGCCTGCCCCGGGATCTCCTTCCGGTGGGACGTGCCGGAAACAGCTCAAGTGGGAGGCGTCCAGGAGGCATCCTGATCAGATGCCAAAACCACCTCAACTGGCTCCTTTTAAAAATGATCGGCTAAATGTTAAAACAGGTGCTAAAAATGTAGTTTAAAGGAGGTAAACTATTGCTCAAATATAAAGTTGTATAGAATATACCATAATCTAAGTTTATACAGTACTGTTTTCATACTTTTATTATCACAGCATTTCATGCAGCTATATACTGTAATTACAGAGGCTGACTTTGCAACTGTGATTTGATTAATTCTGCAGCCCTAACCATAAGTTTGAGTTAATAAGTTCCATTTTCTATTCATTACTTTTATCCTAACTGTTCTGGTGGAGTTTTGACTACTGAAAAAGATCCAGTCCCATGTTTTAATAAGTGTCGTCTTACCCCGGCCGCTGCGGTTGAGCGGTGAAGTTACATGATGGAGCGTGTTGAGTCTAAGTCCGGGATTAGGCCAAGGGGGGCTCAGACGTACCCACTGATCTGGACCACAGGGATGGAAGGAATGCTGCTTTTCCAGACAGCCTTGGGGTTGGATGTGCAATGAAGCCGTTTATCCCTGGACTGATGGAGCGCGTTCAGATTAAACATCAAATAAAAAGATGTAGATGATGTCCAGATAATCTCAAGAACTTCTTGATGATTATCACGTACGGTATGTAAAATACTGAGGCGTTCACTACATCACTACAACACACTACATGGTGTTCCAGTGCTCCAACAGCGGGGTGGGTCAGATTTTTTACTGCCGCTTATGGAAGAAAGAATTTGATTTTCTTTGCATATGCAAAGTTTAGGGAAATTGGCTTGAATGCTAAGAGGGTAAAAGCGTTTAATCTATAAGAAAAAAGATGGAAATTTTCTCAAAAATTTGTAAATTTGCAAGAAAAAAGTTGCAAATTTTGGAGAATAATGTTGCAATTTTTTAAAAAGTTATAAATTTACAAGAAAAAATAGCAAACAGGAGAAAAAAGCTACAACTTTTTGGGAAAAAAGTAGCTTTTTTTTTTTAGAACAAAGTTGCAAATTTTTGGGGAAAAAGTTGCAAATTTTTGCAACAATTGCCAACTTACAAGAAAAAAAGTTCAGTTACATGAAGAAAGTTGCAAATTTACAAGAAAAAAGTAGCAAATACCGGAGTGGTGGCTCAGTTGGTAGAGCATCCGCCCCACACCCGGGAGGCAGGGGTTCAAATCCCGGCCGGGTCATGCCAAAGACCATATAAAAGTGGAACTTCCTGCCATCCAGCTTGGTGCTCAGCAATAAATGGAATGGAGGAGGGAACTCTGTGGCGGCGCCTTGCATGGCAGCGGCCCTCTGATTCTGCACTTGGGGTGTGTGTGATTTACACTGTAGATAGGTAAAACACAATCTCATTCTACTGTACATGATTGGTTGTACGGTTGAATGACAATAAGGGTGATTTATTTTTTTTTTTAATTTTTTGAGAAAACAGTTATGAATTTGCAAGAAAAAAACTGCAATTTGAGGAGAAAAAAGTTGCAACTTTTTGATAATAAAGTAGCATTTTTTTTTTCAGAAAAAAAATTAGCTTTTTTGAAAAAAGTTGCAATTTTTTGCCAAAAAGTAGCACTTTGAGAAAATTGTGTAAGAAAAAGTTGTGTTCAAAAGAAAAAAAAAACAACTTGCAAACTTGCGAGAAAAAGTTCAAATTTACAAGAAAAAAATTGAAAATTTTTGAGAAAAAAAATATAAATTTACAAGAAAAAATTACAAATTGAGGAGAAGAAAGTTGCAAATTTAATGTCTGCTGGCGGGACATTTTAACTTTTCTACTACCAGTCAGTAAAGAAAGAATTTGATTTTCTTTCCATATGCTAAATTTGGGGAAATTGGCTGGAACACTGAGGGGTTCAAATATGAAAAAGGTTACGTTAGTAGTGGAATTTTTTTTCTTAAAAAGGTCACTGACTGAAAAATGGTGCTTGTGTAGGTTTTAACCTTCTGAAAAGTGTCTATTGGTCACGACATTTAAAAAGAATCAAAACACTCACTTGCAAAACAGACACACACACACACACACACACACACACACACACACACACACACACAGAGGCTTCATATCATTTTGACTAGTGAGTAAATTGCTGGACTCACCCTCAGAGACAGGGTGAAGAGCTCAGTCATGTGGGAGAGGCTCAAAGTAGAACCGCTGCTCCTCCACATTGAAAGGAGCCAGTTGAGGAGGTATGGGTATCTGATCAGGATGCCTCCTGGACGTCTCCCACTTGAGCTGTTTCGGGCATGTCCCACTGGGAAGAGACCCTGGGGCAGACCCAGCTCTCACTGGAGAGACTACGTCTCCCAGCTGTCCCGGGAACGTCTTGGTATCCTCTCTGAAGAGCTGGAGCAGGTGGTCGGGGAGAGTGAAGTCTGGGCTTCTCTGCTTGAACTGCTGCCTCCACGTCCCGGACCGCAGGAAAAGCGGTAGAAGATGGATGGATGGATGTATTGTGTGGTGGGTAAATTAAATTAGTTTGATCTCCAACAAGTACAGATCCCCGTGTGGTCAAGCAGCGGCAGTTTCCATTACACACACACACACACACACACACACACTTCCCTAATTAACACGCTGTTAAAACATGTCGAGCAAACAGAAAAACTGCTGCGCCGAGGGTTCGGGGAAGTTTCATAGTTAACCCCGTTGTCCCAGTTTTATGTCCCCCCCCCCCCCCCATTAAACTTATCCTGAGAGCTAATGACGGCGTGACAAATGACAGCTCCGATGAAGTCGTCAAAGCGTCAGTCAAGCGTCACTCGGAAGGAAGCGTGAGCGAGCAAAAAGAGAAGAAGAAGAAAAAAGGAAAAGCAGCCATGTAGAACAAAGATGTGTTTATTTTTTTCTGCTGACGGAGCACGCTTCTGTCCCACTTCACAAGCAGGTAGCGGTGTCCTCACCTGCCCGCTGCACCTGGTCCTGCTGAGCCAGCAGAACCAAGACGAGGAGAGCTTTCACTTTGCTTTTTGTCTCCCACGGTGGAGCTGTGTGCTGGCAGTGGGGAGGGTTTTACCCTCTGAAGTCTGATGTCTTACTGCGGGATTTTTATTTTCTTCCAAGATGTATTTGGATCCAGTAGCCTGTAAATCCTCATCTGATGACCCCCATTCATCCATGAGGGCCCCACCAGAGGTGCACCTAGGCTATCTCCTGGGTCCCATGGGGGTTTGTCCATGGGCCCCATCTGTGTCAGCTCACATGGACGTTACCTGCTTACCTATTTTTAATTTATTTTCTCATATTTTCCTGCTCTCCGCGGACATCCTGCCATTGTGTCCCTGGGCAAGACACTTCACCCACCTTGCCTCCGGTGTCCATGACACTGATTGTGAATAAATGCTTGGTGGTGGTCGGAGAGGCTGTTGGCAGCCACGTTTCCGTCAGTCTGCCTCAGGGCAGCTGTGGCTACAGTAGTAGCTTTCCACTACCATTGTCTGTGGAGGGAATGAATAATGTGTCCATTGTAAAGCATCTTTGAGTGTCTATGAAAAGGGCTATAGAAATCTGATTCATTACTATTATTATTATAGTTATTATTATTATAAATTTGCTATTTTCTTGTACATTTGACTTTTTCCCCACTGATTTCATTGATTTTTTTTTTAAACTCTCACAAATTTGCAACTTTCTTTTACTGTAAACTTGAAACTTTTTTCATAAATTTGTTAGTTTCTCTTGTAAAATTGTGACTCTCTTGCATATATGCTAACTTTGTCCATGTAATTTTAGAATGTTCTCATACATTTGACACTTTTTTACTTGTAAATTTGCTGTTTTCTTGTAAATTTGTGACTTTTTCTCCACAAATTTGTGACACAATGCTTAAATATGACACAATTGGGAACTCTCAAAAATGTAGAACTTTTTTAACTGTAAACTTACAGCTTTTCCTCATAAATTTGAGACTCTTATAAATTTTCAATTTATTTACTAATATATTTGCTCTTTTTTTGTTAATTTGCAACATTTTCTAATTTTTTTCTCATAATTTTGTGACTTTTTCTTGAAAGTTTGCTAAATTTTTTGTTGTAAATTTGTAAATCTTTGCAAGTAATTTTACATTTTTTTTCTTGTAAATTTGGAACGGTTTCTACTAAATTTTCCCTTTTTTCTCATTAATTTGCAACTTTTTTTAAATTTATCACTTTTTCATACAAATTTTAACATTTTTTTCTCATAAATTTGCAACTTTTTTTTAATAAATTTGTAAGTTTTTTTCTTGTAAATTTCAACATTTTTTTCTCATAAATTTGCAATTTTTTGTAAACGTCACTTTTTTCATTTAAGTTTGCACATTTTTTTCTCATAAATTTGCAACTTTTATGTAAATTTTTCACTTTTTTCAAATAAATTTGAACATTTTTTTCAAATACATTTGCAGCTTTTTTGTAGACTTGTCACTTTTTCCATACGAATTTTCACATTTTTTTCAATTTGCAACATTTTTGTGTAAATTTGTCACTTTTTTCATGTAAAGTTTCACATTTTTTCTCATAAAGTTGCTGTTTTGTTTTGTAAATTTGTCATTTTTTTCATATGAACTTTCACATTTGTCTCATAAATTTGCAACTTTTTTGTAAATTTGTCACTTTTTTCATATAAATTCACATTTTTTTCTCATAAATTTACAACTTCTTTTTTGCAGATCTGTCACTTTTTTCATATAAATTCACATTTTTTTCTCATAAATTTACAACTTCTTTTTTGCAGATCTGTCACTTTTTTCATATAAATTTTCACATTTTTTTCTCAAATATAAAACTTTTTTTGCAATTTTGTCAATTTTTTCATTTAAATTTTCACATTTTTTTCTCAGAAATTTGCAACTTTTTCTGTAAATTTGTTACTTTTTTCATAAAAATTCACATTTTTTTCTCAGAAATTTGCAACTTTTTTGGTAAATTTCACTTTTTTCATTTAAATTTTAACATTTTTTCTCATAAATTTGCAGCTTTTTTTCAAAAATTTGTCACTTTTTTCATTTAAATTTTCACATTTTTTTCTCATAAATTTGCAACTTTTTCTGTAAATTTATCACTTTTTTCATATAAACCTTCACATTTTTTTCTCAAATTTGCAACTTTTTTGTAAATTTGTCACTTTTTTCATATAAATTTTCAAATTTGTTTTCTCATAAATTTGCTGGGGTTTTTTTGTAAATTTGTTTTTTCATATGAATTTTCACATTTTTTCTCATAAATTTGCAACTTTTTGGAAATTTGTGACTTTTTTTTCATATGAATTTTCACATTTTTGTCTCATAAATTTGCAACTTTTTTGTAAATTTGTGACTTTTTCCAAATAAATTTTCACATTTTTTCTCATAAATTTGCTTCTTTTTTGGTAAATTTGTCACCTTTTTTCATATAAATTTTCACATTTTTTTCTCATAAATTTGCATCTTCTTTTTTGTAAATTTGTCACTTTTTTCATTTAAATTGTCATATTTTTTTCTCATAAATTTGCAACTTTCTCTGTAAATTTATCACTTTTTTCATATAAATTTTCAAATTTGTTTTCTCATAAATTTGCTGTGTTTTTTTTTTGTAAATTTGTTGTTTTCATATGAATTTTCACATTTTTTTCTCATAAATTTGCTGCCTTTTTGTAAAGTTGTCACTTTTTTTCATACAAATTTTCACATTTGTCTCATAAATTTGCAACTTTTTTTGTAAATTTGTCACTTTTTTCATATAAATTTTCACATTTTTTCTCATAAATTTGCTGCCTTTTTGTAAAGTTCACTTTTTTTCATATGAATTTTCACATTTTTTCTCATAAATTTGCAACTTTTTTGTAAATTTGTCACTTTTTTCATATAAATTTTCAAATTTGTTTTCTCATAAATTTGCTGGGTTTTTTGTAATTTTTTTTTCATATGAATTTTCACATTTTTGTCTCATAAATATGCAACTTTTTTTTGTAAATTTGTCACTTTTTTCATATAAATTTTCACATTTTTTCTCATAAATTTGCACCTTTTTTGGTATATTTGTCACCTTTTTTCATACAAATTTTCACATTTGTCTCATAAATTTGCAACTTTTTTTTGTAAATTTGTCACTTTTTTCATATAAATTTTCACATTTTTCCTCATAAATTTGCTGCCTTTTTGTAAAGTTGTCACTTTTTTTCATATGAATCTACACATTTGTCTCATAAATTTGCAACTTTTTTTGTAAATTTGTCACTTTTTTCATATAAATTTTCACATTTTTTTCTCATAAATTTGCATCTTTTTTGGTATATTTGTCACCTTTTTTCATATAAATTTTCACCTTTTTTTCTCATAAATTTGCAACTTTTTTTTGTAAATTTGTCACTTTTTTCATATAAATTTTCACATTTTTTTCTCATAAATTTGCTGGTTTTTTTGTAATTTTTTTTTTCATATGAATTTTCACATTTTTTCTCATAAATTTGCATCTTTTTTGGTATATTTGTCACCTTTTTTCATATAAATTTTCACATTTTTTTCTCATAAATTTGTAACTTTTGTAAATTTGTCACTTTTTTCATATAAATTTTCAAATTTGTTTTCTCACAAATTTGCTGTTTTTTTGTAATTTTTTTTCATATGAATTTTCACATTTTTTCTCATAAATTTGCAACTTTCTCTGTAAATTTATCACTTTTTTCATATAAATTTTCAAATTTGTTTTCTCATAAATTTGCTGTGTTTTTTTGTAAATTTGTTTTCTCATAAATTTGCTGGTTTTTTTGTAAATTTGTTGTTTTCATATGAATTTTCACATTTTTTCTCATAAATTTGCTGCCTTTTTGTAAAGTTGTCACTTTTTTTCATACAAATTTTCACATTTGTCTCATAAATTTGCAACTTTTTTTTGTAAATTTGTCACTTTTTTCATATAAATTCACATTTTTCCTCATAAATTTGCTGCCTTTTTGTAAAGTTGTCACTTTTTTTCATATGAATTTTCACATTTGTCTCATAAATTTGCAACTTTTTTTGTAAATTTGTCACTTTTTTCATATAAATTTTCACATTTTTTCTCATAAATTTGCATCTTTTTTGGTATATTTGTCACCTTTTTTCATATAAATTTTCACCTTTTTTTCTCATAAATTTGCAACTTTTTTTTTGTAAATTTGTCACTTTTTTCATATAAATTTTCAAATTTGTTTTCTCATAAATTTGCTGTTTTTTTTGTAATTTTTTTTTTCATATGAATTTTCACATTTTTTCTCATAAATTTGCACCTTTTTTGGTATATTTGTCACCTTTTTTCATATAAATTTTCACATTTTTTTCTCATAAATTCATCTTCTTTTTTGTAAATTTGTCACTTTTTTCATTTAAATTCACATTTTTCCTCATAAATTTGCTGCCTTTTTGTAAAGTTGTCACTTTTTTTCATATGAATTTTCACATTTGTCTCATAAATTTGCAACTTTTTTTGTAATTTGTCACTTTTTTCATATAAATTTTCACATTTTTTCTCATAAATTTGCATCTTTTTTTGGTATATTTGTCACCTTTTTTCATATAAATTTTCACCTTTTTTTCTCATAAATTTGCAACTTTTTTTTGTAAATTTGTCACTTTTTTCATATAAATTTTCAAATTTGTTTTCTCATAAATTTGCTGTTTTTTTGTAATTTTTTTTTTCATATGAATTTTCACATTTTTTCTCATAAATTTGCATCTTTTTTGGTATATTTGTCACCTTTTTTCATATAAATTTTCACATTTTTTTCTCATAAATTCATCTTCTTTTTTGTAAATTTGTCACTTTTTTCATTTAAATTCACATTTTTCCTCATAAATTTGCTGCCTTTTTGTAAAGTTGTCACTTTTTTTCATATGAATTTTCACATTTGTCTCATAAATTTGCAACTTTTTTTGTAAATTTGTCACTTTTTTCATATAAATTTTCACATTTTTTCTCATAAATTTGCATCTTTTTTGGTATATTTGTCACCTTTTTTCATATAAATTTTCACCTTTTTTTCTCATAAATTTGCAACTTTTTTTTGTAAATTTGTCACTTTTTTCATATAAATTTCAAATTTGTTTTCTCATAAATTTGCTGTTTTTTTTGTAATTTTTTTTTCATATGAATTTTCACATTTTTTCTCATAAATTTGCATCTTTTTTGGTATATTTGTCACCTTTTTTCATATAAATTTTCACATTTTTTTCTCATAAATTTGTAACTTTTGTAAATTTGTCACTTTTTTCATATAAATTTTCAAATTTGTTTTCTCATAAATTTGCTGTTTTTTTGTAATTTTTTTTTCATATGAATTTTCACATTTTTTCTCATAAATTTGCAACTTTCTCTGTAAATTTATCACTTTTTTCATATAAATTTTCAAATTTGTTTTCTCATAAATTTGCTGTTTTTTTGTAAATTTGTTTTCTCATAAATTTGCTGTTTTTTTTGTAAATTTGTTGTTTTCATATGAATTTTCACATTTTTTCTCATAAATTTGCTGCCTTTTTGTAAAGTTGTCACTTTTTTTCATACAAATTTTCACATTTGTCTCATAAATTTGCAACTTTTTTTTTGTAAATTTGTCACTTTTTTCATATAAATTCACATTTTTCCTCATAAATTTGCTGCCTTTTTGTAAAGTTGTCACTTTTTTCATATAAATTCACATTTTTCCTCATAAATTTGCTGCCTTTTTGTAAAGTTGTCACTTTTTTTCATATGAATTTTCACATTTGTCTCATAAATTTGCAACTTTTTTTGTAAATTTGTCACTTTTTTCATATAAATTTTCACATTTTTTCTCATAAATTTGCATCTTTTTTGGTATATTTGTCACCTTTTTTCATATAAATTTTCACCTTTTTTTCTCATAAATTTGCAACTTTTTTTTGTAAATTTGTCACTTTTTTCATATAAATTTTCACATTTTTTCTCATAAATTTGCATCTTTTTTGGTATATTTGTCACCTTTTTTCATATAAATTTTCACATTTTTTTCTCATAAATTTGTAACTTTTGTAAATTTGTCACTTTTTTCATATAAATTTTCAAATTTGTTTTCTCATAAATTTGCTGTTTTTTGTAATTTGTTTTTCATATGAATTTTCACATTTTTTCTCATAAATTTGCTGCCTTTTTGTAAAGTTGTCACTTTTTTTCATATGAATTTTCACATTTTTGTCTCATAAATTTGCAGCTTTTTTTGTAAATTTGTCACTTTTTTCATATAAATTTTCACATTTTTTCTCATAAATTTGCATCTTTTTTGGTATATTTGTCACCTTTTTTCATATAAATTTTCACCTTTTTTTCTCATAAATTTGCAACTTTTTTTTTGTAAATTTGTCACTTTTTTTCATATAAATTTTCACATTTTTTTCTCATAAATTTGCATCTTTTTTGGTATATTTGTCACCTTTTTTCATATAAATTTTCACATTTTTTTCTCAAATTTGTAACTTTTGTAAATTTGTCACTTTTTTCATATAAATTTTCAAATTTGTTTTCTCATAAATTTGCTGTTTTTTGTAATTTGTTTTTTCATATGAATTTTCACATTTTTTCTCATAAATTTGCTGCCTTTTTGTAAAGCTGTCACTTTTTTTCATATGAATTTTCACATTTTTGTCTCATAAATTTGCAGCTTTTTTTGTAAATTTGTCACTTTTTTCATATAAATTTTCACATTTTTTCTCATAAATTTGCATCTTTTTTGGTATATTTGTCACCTTTTTTCATATAAATTTTCCACATTTTTTTTCTCATAAATTTGCAGCTTCTTTTTTGTAGATTTGTCACTTTTTTCATATAAATTTTCACATTTTTTTCTCATAAACTTGCAACCTTTTTTGTAAGTTTGTCAATTTTTTCATTTAAATTTTCACATTTTTTTCTCAAACTTGCAGCTTTTTTGTAAATTTGTCACTTTTTTCATATAAATTTTCACATTTTTTCTCATAAATTTGCATATTTTTTGGTATATTTGTCACCTTTTTTCATATAAATTTTCCACATTTTTTTCTCATAAATTTGCAGCTTCTTTTTTGTAGATTTGTCACTTTTTTCATATAAATTTTCACATTTTTTTCTCATAAACTTGCAACCTTTTTTGTAAGTTTGTCAATTTTTTCATTTAAATTTTCACATTTTTTTCTCATAAACTTGCAGCTTTTTTGTAAATTTGTCACTTTTTTCATATAAATTTTCAAATTTTTTTCTCAAAAATTTGCAACTTTTTCTGTAAATTTGTTACTTTTTTCATAAAAATTTTCACATTTTCTCATAAATTTGCAACTTTTTTGGTAAATTTGGCACTTTTTTCATATAAATTTTAACATCTTTTTCTCATAAATTTGCAACTTCTTTTTGGTAAATTTGTCACCTTTTTCATTTAAATTTTCACATTTTTTTTTCTCAGAAATTTGCAATTTTATCTGTAAATTTGTCATTTTTTTCATATAAATTTTCAATTTTTTTTTCTCAGAAATTTGCAGCTTTTTTTGGTAAATTTGTCACCTTTTTTCATTTAAATTTTCCACATCTTTTTCTCATAAATTTGCAACTTTTTTTGTAAATTTGTTTTTTTTCCATATAAATTTTCACATCTTTTTCTTGTAAATTTGCAACTTTTTTTGTAAAATTTTCACATTTTTTTCTCATAAATTTGCAACTTTTTTTTGTAAATTTGTTACTTTTTTCATATAAATTTTCACTATTTTTTCTCCTGAACTGGCATCATTTTGCCGATGGCACCAGTGTTGCTGAGACCTGCTCACCCACATTAAACTCATATGGACCTAGTTGGGTAATCATGTTACCTGATTACCTTCACCAGAGGTAAAGTTCATGTGGGTAAACACAGATGAGGCAAATGTGGAACCATGAACAAACCCACATGAGACCTTTAAGACAGTCTAGATTTAACCCATGGTGGGGCCCACATGGACATGCTGGCTGGGTTGGTCTAAATTTGAAAAAAAGTTAGATGTACAATAAAAACGGCTATTTCCAGTTATTCTATTTTTGTTTCCGAAATGAAATTATGAAAGAATGAATAGAACACGATTAAACGCCAATATGTGGCTGGAGGTCCATCACTTCGTTTGGTACAGAACGGAGCTAGCATTAGCCAGAACAAAGACCGTGCCCGTTTAGTTAAACCACTTTTCCTCTAAATTTCGCTCTGTTTGATCCAAAACGTGCACAAAAGAAGTCAGACAGCGCTAAAAGCATGTCTTTACTCTCCCAGGAGAGCAGATTTATTTCTATTTATTCCTCGCTCCAGCCGACCGAGCGGCAAGCACAGCGCAGGTGAGATTGCCTGGTGAATTATTGAATAAAGCAGATCGGTGCCATCACAGCGGAGGAGCGCCGCGCCATAAAGAAGAGGCCGCGGAGAGATGAGGGAAAGTAAAAGTATGTGCAATTGGGTAGAGACATCTCTGCTGCTTTTATTTGTTCTGGAAGTGAAAGATAGATGAGCGTCTGAATTATTTCAATCTCCTGTGAGACCAAGCAGCAGCGGCAGCGGCGGTGGGGGCGGCAGACGGGCGAGTGGGGAGGAAGTTTATTTATGGTGCAGAAGGCAGCAGATTCCTTCTGTGGGCTCAGATTCAGCTCTCAGATATTGGTCAGATCAAAGCGTGGTGGAAGGAGTGGAATCTCATTATGGGCGGTCAGAGTCCACCAGGGTCCTGCGGAGGTATGGAGGAGGCCGTTATCAGCTCTTCTTCTGCTGTTTCTTTTTTGGTGTTGTAACGTGTTTTAGCATTTTATTTAGCCTCCAATTCCTCTTCATCTACAAATGCGGTGACTCCCCCTTTTCGTGATAAAGTTTCAGTTTGTTTTTTAAGATTCATGGATGTAGTGAAGGAGGACACGGTGAGGATTGGTGTTTATGCTGTGGTGGGACACTGTCAGTCTGAAGATTTTAAACTACAAACCTCTCCTCTGTGACAAAGTATTCTGTCCATAGACTGATCCATTGAGTCTGTCATCATATCAAATCATCAGATCCCATGTCCAATTGTGCCCATGTGTGTCCTGACCTGATTAATGAATTTGAAGAGAGAGCAGAGTTTTTCACTGCACAGAGAAAAGAATGACACGTAGGGTTACAATTCAGCGGATTGTCCTCATTTTAATATAACTACTGGACAGCAGTAGGACCAGAAGAAAAGCTGACAGGTGCACCCAAAACCGACATTCATCATTATATAATTTTTAACCTCATTCACTGTCATTCTTTTAAGAAAAAGATTCAAAATGAATATATCCCAACAGCTGTTTTGAGTTAAAATACAACAATTTTGCATTAAGCTGAGAAGATTAATGCACCTCATGAAAAGCCGAATGGCTTGCTCTTTCTCAGCATGTAAAAGACAAATCTGGATTAAATTGGTGATAATATAACTAAGAATTTTTACAACTCTGTCAAAAATCCCGGACAAAGAGAGGCTGGCATCATCATTTCTGAATTGTTGCATAATTATAATCAAGTCTCCCCAATGCGAGCAGGGCTCCTTTTAAGGCATTAAATGCAGATTTGTCCTCCAATTTACAGTGGTGTGAAAAAAGTTTTTGCTGCCTTCCTGATTTCTGATCTTCTTGTGTGTTTGTCACACTTAAATGTTTCAGATAATCAAACAAATTTAAATATTAGACAAACATAACACAAGTAAACACAAAATGCAGTTTTTAAATTTAAGAGTTTATTATTAATGGCAAAAAAACAAATAAATCCAAACCTACATGGCCCTGTGTGGAAAAAATGACCCCCCCCCCCCCCCTCCAGGAGTTGCTGGCTGACCAAAATTACCCCAAGAGCACAGCAACGACTCATCCAAGAGGTGACAAAAGACCCCACAACAACATCCAAAGAACTGCAGGCCTCACTTGCCTCAGATAAGGTCAGTGTTCATGACTCCACCATAAGAAAGAGACTGGGCAGCAATGGCCTGCATGGCAGAGTTCCAAGATGAAAACCACTGCTGAGCAAAAAGAACATAAAGGCTCATCTCGGTTTTGCCAGAAAACATCTTGATGATCCCCAAGACTTTTGGGAAAATACTCTGTGTACTGATGAGATAAAAGTTGAACTTTTTGAAAGGTGTGTGTCCCATTACAGCCAGCGTAAAAGTAACACAGGATTTCAGAAAAGGAATATCATCGCAGTAGTAAAATAATGTGATGGTAGTGTAATGGTCTGGGGCTGTTTTGTTGCTTCAGGACCTGGAAGACTTGCTGTAGTAAATGAACCATGAATTCTGCTGTCTACTAAAAAATCCTGAAGGAAAATGTCTGGCCATCTGTCCGTGACCTCAAGCTGAAGCACACTTGGGTTCTGCAGCAGGACAATGATCCAAAACACACCATCAAGTCCACCTCTGAATTGGTCTGAATTGCTTAAGAAAAACAAAATGAAGACTTTGGAGTGGCCTAGTCACAGTCCTGAACTGAATCCGATTGAGATGCTGTGGCATGACCTTAAAAAGGCGGTTCATGCTCGAAATCCCTCCATTGTGTCTGAGTTACCACAATTCTGCAAAGATGAGTGGGCCAAAATTCCTCCACAGCACTGTAAAAGACTCATTGCCAGTCATTGCAAATGCTTGATTGCAGTTGTTGCTGCTCAGAGTGTCCCAAGCTGTTATTAGGTTTAAGGGGCAATCCCTTTTTCACAAAGGGCCATGTAGGTTTGGATTTTTTTTCCCCCTTAATAATAAAAACCTTCATTTAAAAACTGCATTTTGTGTTTACTTGTGTTATCTTTGTCTAAGAATTAAATTTATTCGATCATCTGAAAAATTTTAGTGTGACAAATATACAAAAAAAATGAGAAATCATTCACACCACTGTAAATGCTGCCATATTTGGTTTAAGCCTTTGATCGTACACCCCTGTTTATTAAGAGCACAAGAGCAAAGACAGCAATTGGTTTATTTCACACTATGCCCCAAACACACCTCTGAACAATTAAGGTGCAATAGGAAAGCCTGTTTCCACTGTGGTTTGCTGATACTAAGACTACAGCCACCATAGTTGTAGTCCGTGTCTTCTAGTGCTGCTTTAATCATAAACTCTGTTACGGAAGCATCGTGTGTTATGGTAAAAAAAAAAAGAAAAAGGTCTTTCTGCTTGAATTTCTAGAAACAGTTGGACTTAGTGATGTAGAAAAAAGAGTCAGACGTAAAATACGATGAAGCCTGAAAGGAGTGGCGTTGGGGGGTTCCTGGTTAGCGGTAAAGCACGAGGTTTAGCTATCAGCCAACAAGACTCCAACACGAAGGTTTCTTTAATTGCGGCCCTGTGACACCCTCCAACTCGCCGTAATAACCGCGTGTGCACCCACCTCTGCAGGCACAGCAAGGCGAAGAAGGAAAATCTTCCCTCGTTCTACCCCCTCCCCAGTCGTTCACGCTCCGCTGCCAAGTCAGAGGTCTAATTATGCATTTGAGCGTGAGAGTTTAATTTGCGCTTTTCATTTGGAGTGATTGGCACTCGCATAAGTTATGCTGAATGCTGTTTAACTATGGGTGCTCCTGGTTATTCATGTAGCTATGAGATGTATATTCATGTACCCACAAAGGAAGCAGAGGAAAAGGCCTCGTGTGTGTTGGGGGATGTTTGAACAAATCGTCCTGAATCAAACGTCACATGTTAATGCGTTGAGCTCAGTTTTTTTCCGGCCATTCCTGTAATGGTCCACTTCGCCTCAAAATCTGACTTGCGCATTCCTCCCCTACTCCGCCGTATAATTTAACGGCCCCGCTCATACTGTACCTGCTCTATTTTCCATTAATCTGTCACAGTTGAGTGGGCCGGCTCCACGTATGAATGCTCATGTTGGTCAGATTCTACACGACTGATTTATTTATTTGGTTAATTCTCCGTCTAAAAGTCTTCAGATTGATCTGAGACGTATCTAACACTTCTAAAGATAAGAGAAAAATCAAGAAATTTCTGACAAAATAATTGAATTTGCATTGAATAAGTCTTAAGGGTCCCATTCACTGAAACATAGTGTGTTTGTGGGTTTTAACCTTCTAAATGCTTTCATGGGTCATATGACTATTGTAGAAATGCTAAAATCGCTCCACATTTTGGCAGAAGGTGTTGCTCATTTTTTTTTTCCCCCTACATCACTCACAAATGCTTCGGTCTTGAGTTACAGCCATTGTCACGTTATGAGCTGTGATTACCAAGTCCAAGATGTTAGCTTCAGAGCTAACAGTGCTACTAGGGAGTTAGCTTAGCAAACACAGTGGATACTACCCAGCCAGCATGTCCATGTGGGCCCCACCAAAGGTAAAAACTGGGCTGTCTTATGGGTCCAGTGGGTTTGTCAGCAGGCTCCATGTTCGCCCCATCCGTGTTGCCCATATGGACTTTACCTGTGACACAGGTAAGCAGGTAAAACGTCGATCTGCTACACAGGTTTGATGTGGGTGAGCAGCTTTCAGTAACGCTGGCACCATAGGCACAAAAAAAAAAAAAAAAAAAGTCTCAAATTTAGAGAAAAAAATGTGAATATTTCTCAGAAAAAGTAACAAATTAACAAAAAAGTAGTAAATTTATGAGAAAAAAGATTTATGAGGAAAAATTAGAAATTTACAGCAAAAAGAAGCAGAAATTTTAAAGAGTTCCAAATTTACACAAAAAACGCTACAAATTTATTAGAAAATTCACAAAATTACAAGAAAATAGCAAATTTACAAGGAAAAGAGTAACAAATTTATGAGAAAGTTGCAAAATTACAGTTAAAAAGTGGCAAGTTTAAGAGAAAGTTCCAAAATTATAAGAAAAAGTTAGCAAGTATGAAAGAAAAGTTAACACATTTATGAGAAAAAAAAAAATGAAAATTTATATGTCAAAAATGTCACAAATTTATTCGCAAAAAGTGAAATTTTATGAGAAAAAGTTGCAAATTTACAAGAAATAAATTAAAAATTTCTTGAAAAGAGTTACAAACTTACAAGAAAAATTTAGCAAATTTATAAGAAAGAAAGTCACAAATTTATGAGGGAAAAATCTGAGAAAGTTGAAAATTGACAAAGAAAAAGCAGCAAATGTATGAGTAAATAAACTGAAAATTTCTGAGAAAAAAGTCCCAAAATTATGATACAGTATGGGGTTAATATGGAGAAGCAGCTTTGAGTAATACTGGCACCACAGGCACAGAAATTATGCAAAAATGTCACAAATTTATAAGAAAAAATGTGAAAATTTATAAGGAAAAAAATGACAAATTTACCAAAAAAGTAACAAATTTGAGAAAAAATGTTTCAAATTTATAAGAAAAAAATTTGAAAATTTATAAGGAAACAAATGACAAATTTACCAAAAAAGTAACAAATTTATAAGAAAAAAATGTCCCAAATTTATGAGAAAAAAATTGAAAATTTATAAGGAAAAAAAATGACAAATTTACCAAAAAAGTAACAAATTTATAAGAAAAAAATGTCACAAATTTATGAGAAAAAATTTGAAAATTTATAAGGAAAAAAATGACAAATTTACCAAAAAAAGTAACAAATTTATAAGAAAAAATGTCACAAATTTATGAGAAAAGGGTGGAAATTTAGGAGATAAACGTTGCAAATTTACAAGAGAAAAAAAATCATAAATCTACTTGAAGAGTTACAAACTCAGATGAAAAAAACAGCAAATTTACAAGGAAAAATGTCACAAATTTCTGAGGAAAAACTATAAGTTTACAGCAACAAGAAATAGAATTTTTTTTGTGAAAATTCCAAATTTACACAAAAAATGTTGCAAATTTATGGGAAACACACAAAATTACAAGAAAACAGCAGATTTACAAGGACAAAAGTAACAAATTTATGAGAAAAAAATTGCATGATTACAACAAAAAAGTGGCAAATTTATGAGAGAGTTCCAAAATTAGCAAATATACAAGGAAAAAAGTCACAGTTGTATAACAAAAACTAACAAATTTGTGATTTAAAAAAAGTTGAAAATTCACAGTGGAAAAGTTGCAAATTTATGAGAGTTTAAAAATTTTCAAGAAAAATGAATCAAATTGTGGGGGAAAGTCACAAATTTTCAAGAAAATAGCAAATTTATGAGAAAATAAGTTGCAAACAGGTAAAGTCCATGTGGGCAAACCCATGTGGGAGCCATAAGACAGCCAAGATTAACCTTTAGTGGGGCCCACATGGACATGGCTGGGTGGGAGCTGTTGCGTAGCGGTCACTGGATACTGCGTGTCACTGCCAACCGATGCTTGGCGCCATGTCTCTTCACGCCCTGCAGTTTAAAGATCGGGGGACCGGTGTGATGCAGTGAAGATGGAGCTTAGCTCGGAGGGAAAAAGTTTCGGTTTACCTCTCTTTACATTCCAGTCCTCCTCTGTGGTTCTGGGCTCCAGATCCAGTTCTGTAGACGCGTTGCCAGTTTTGAGTGGATCCATTGTGTTTAAAGAAATCCAGACATTTGATTCAGATGACCGCCGGATGACTTTCCGTGAGCATTTTCCCAGCAAATAGCATAATAATAAGGCCTTCGCTCAACCTGCCGCTGTCACAGAAGAACTGGACCGGTGAGAAACAGATGCATTCAAGTTCTGTGGATCAAAGCTTAAAAAAGGACTCCATACATCTCATTCTCTGACTGCAAAGAGAAAAACAAACAGGGCTCACCACTCATCTCCACAGCTTCAATCGTGGCTTTGTCCGGGCCGCAGCAGCAGCCGCAGGAGCGACTGCCTCTCAGCCGGTGTGGACCGCCGATGCACTTTGAGGAAAATGTTCCCGGCGGGGAAGCTAGGACAGAAAACCCTGGGAACGCGGCAGAGAGATGGAGCAGACAGATAGAGCTGAAACTCAAGTCCCGCTTGGCTTTATCTTGGACGCAGGAGCTTAATAATTCTCATAGATCACTTAACCCGATACAGAAAGGTAATAAATAAGTTTTAAGATCACATATGTTGAGGGCCTCTGACGGACGCATGCAGGGCTCAGGCTAACTCTTTCTCTGTGGAGTGGCTAATAAATACTTATTAAACGGGGCGTGCATCAACACTGAGCACCTGTTTCCCATCAGCTGTCAGGAGCGGGAGGAGCGCGACGCTTTCATTTTCAGAAGTGCATACTTGGCATGAAAACATCACATGGCGGTTAGTAAAAACGGCTTTATTAACAATCCTCCTAAAGCAGAGAGCTTTGCTTTGCAGAAATGTTTTCACATGAGTTTAATGTTTAACCTTTTTTCCACTTAATTCTAGAGGTGGAAACAAATGAACAATGACTTTTAAACCATTTGCCATAGAGTTTTGTCCTAAATAATAAGTGTTAGATTTGCTCACTTCGTTGCCAGTTAGCT
The DNA here is from genome assembly GCA_020510985.1 of Pholidichthys leucotaenia. Taxonomy (NCBI): domain Eukaryota; kingdom Metazoa; phylum Chordata; class Actinopteri; order Cichliformes; family Pholidichthyidae; genus Pholidichthys; species Pholidichthys leucotaenia. The sequence continues at coordinate 98,037,159 of CM035841.1, read as the reverse complement.
TAACAAACAGCCAGCAAACAAAACTTATCAACAGTCCCACACGGGTGTGAAACACATAGTAGGAATTTGATTGCACAACAGGCATTCCAGGAGCGCTGGAACCTCAGCATGTCCTCAGCACCGTCCAACATGGACACTTCTTTTCCATAGTGGGGAGTAGGGCTGTGCGATTTGACTAATCGTGTCACCGATATATATCGTTATATCGCACAGCCCTAGTGGGGAGCTGTTTGACAAGAGACGGTCCTGGAAACCCGGACATGCCTGCTTGCGTTGTGCTTCTACCTGGTTTATTCTGAGAGTTAGCTTCGTTAGCTGCATCTCGGCAGCCTATTTTTTTAAATATGAATTGCTGTTAAAGCTTTGCAGCATAATCCACTCAGAATACCTATGGTGTAATAACAGAACTCCTAAAGGCAGATATTGAGCTCGCTAGCAGGCGTTCAACCCGCCGAAGCTGCTGGCCGGAAGACTGGGTATGTATATAAAGAGTAGGACGCACTGTGCAATAGGTCGGATGGAATATTGCTCTTGGTGGTGCTCAGCCCTGTTAAGTGCTGGTGTAGTGAGGGGACTGTTTGTTGTGATGTAACTGGTTAACCAGGGGTCGGCAACCTGTACGACACAAAAGACGTCTGCACGGTGCCGCAAAAGTATCTGAACCTGAAAAGCTGAGATAAAATAGCAGAATTACAGCTACAATCTGGCCTGACAACATAAAGATCACAAGGTTTTTTTTTTTCCTTACAAATTTGTAGCTTTTTTTAATTGTAAATTTGTTCTCTTTTTCTATCAAAATTGTCTAATTTTTCTAGTAATTTTTTGACTAATTACAAAAGTTTCTCTTTTTTTGCTTGCAAAATTGTGGTTTTTATTTATTTTTTTGGCATTAATATGTTTTATTTTTATACATTTTCAAATTTAAAACCTTTTTTAATAAAATTGAAAACTTTATTAAAGTTTGATATTTTTGGCATAATCATTTGCTTTTCCCATAAAATTGTCTTATCTGATTGTTAACCTTTTCAGGTAAAAATCCTGCAACCATTTTCTAATAAAATTATGGCTTTTTTGGGGAAAACTGACTTTTTTCTTGCCAGTTTGTGAGTTTTTTTCCCTCATAAAATTGCAACATTTTCTTTAAATTTTTAGATTTTTTTTCATAAATTTTCAGCTATTCGCATGAATTTATTATATTTTTCTTTGTAAATTTATAAGCGTTCATGGGCAAAACTGCTGCATTTCTTATATTTGTCTCGTAAAATTCCAACTTTTTTCCAGTAAATTAGTGATATCTTTAGGAGAAATTTTATGACTTTTTTCATACTAAATTTGTGACATTTTTTTCTATGTAAAATTTTTCAGATTTTCTCATTTTCTGCTTTTTAAGGCTATTTTCTTGTAAGCTTATTGCTTCTTTTCTGGAAAATGCACGATCCCAGCCAGCATGTCCATGTGGGTCCCACACTAGGTTAAAACTGGGCTGTTTTATGGGTCCCATGTGGGTTCCATGTTGTTCCCATCCGTGTTTGCCAACATGCCCACATACCTGTGGGGCAGGTGAGCAGGTTTCAGTAACACTGGTGACATAGGCACAATTATGAGGACAGAAGTCGCAAATTTATGAGGAAAAAAACTGGAAAAAAGAAAGGAAAATTTAAAAGAGAAACTGTGACAAATTTAGAAAAAAAAATAGTAACATATTTATGAGGGAAAAGTTACAATTTTACAAGAAAAACTAACAAATTTATGAGAAAAAGTTGCAAGTTTACAGTAAAAAAAGTTACAAATTTACGAGAACGTTTCACATTTTCAGTAAAAATTTATCAAATTATTGGGAAAGCGTGACAAATTTACAAGAAAATCACAAATTTATGAGAAAATAAGTTGAAAATAGGTAAACAGATAAAGTCCAAGTGGGCAAGTACGTGGGACCTGTTAGACTGGTCAGGCCCACATGGACACGCAGGTAGGGAATATGTGCACTGCCTCAAATATGGTGCTAAAATGTGGTATATTGGTAACAGCTCACTGACTATCACAGTATTATCAACCAAACCGAGAACATTTTGACGTCAGATTTACCTATGAAACTATACAGTATGTACTTTTAAAAAAAAGATGTGCAGCCTCTCTTTTGAGGATCATGGAGACACCAAGCGGCGCTGATCTTTCAGTTTCAAGCTGTAGTTGTTGCCTCTCAGTGGTTCAACAACGGCAGGGTGTTATTCTACCATAAGAATAGATGCTGCGTTGTTCGAAAAGCAAATCCCCCTCAGAAACGACCATTTTGTTGTATTAGAATCGGTGCTGAGAGCCAACAGGAACTCGGCCCAGCTTGGCCAGCAGAAGTTTTGAAAGCAAATGTTCTCGACTGGCTCCAACACAGTCTGGTCCAGTGCGCATGCTCCACGGTCGCCACTTTTTGCAGGATCACAAAGCACAGAGTAACAATAATCATCTGCTTGTCATCCACTATTAACCCCAACACCACACAATGCAAGGAGTAATTGAAGAAGCTATTGCACGTGCCCTTTAGTGTCGTTTAAAGCAGAAATTCTGTTCCTCCATTCATCACTGACAGGATTATCTGGTCTGTTTCTGCGGCGCAGTGAAGAGCAACTGCCTTGGAAACAGAAGCCCCCAGAGAGAATGGAGAGCTGATTAGAGTACGGCCGCTTGTCTCCAATCAAACCCAGAGTCTCGTCTGTTTACACGGAGCATGTTGAGAGACTTCTCCACACTGACGGATTGTACTGAGGGGTCCATTTATATTTGAAACGACTTGAAATTGGGTGAAAAAAATTAGAAAAAATGGCAGGATAAGGATCAACCGTATGACTTTTTTAGCAAAGTGCTTGTAGACTTGACTCTCTCCACTGCTGAAGCACCAGCCCTAATTCTCCAAAATACATCCATGTTCTTATGGAGTTTATCCAGCAGGCTACATATTTTCAAAGCATTGTGCAGTCAAAGATCCCTTTTCTGGGTATTTATGATTACATTTTGGCCAAGAAGGGAAAATGTCGCGACCAGAACGCAGGGGAGTACCACAAGAAGATTCCAAGTCTCAGAACAGAGCAGAGTTTTAATACAATAGACCAAACAGATAAGCATTGTTTTGAGAATGCTGAGTCACCCAGCCAGTATGCCCATGTGGGTTTGTCTGCTGGTTCCATGTTGGCCCCATCTGTGTTTGCCCACATGGGCTTTACCTGTGGTGCACGTAAGCAGGTAATCTGATTACCTGCTTTAAACCCATCTGGGCCCCACATTGGTTTAATATGAGTGCAAAAAGTCATAAATTTATGAGAAAAAATGTGAACATGTAGAAGAAAAACGTGACAAATTTACAGAAAAGTAGCAAGTTTGTGAGAAAAGTCAAATTTACTAGAAAAAAGTCAAAAATTTATGAGAAAAAGTTAACATTTAAGAGAAAAAAATGTGTAAATTTATAAGAAAAAAATGTAAAATTACTTGAAAATAGTTACAGGCTTAGAAGAAAAAATGAACAAATTTACAAGAAAAAAAGTCACAAATTAATGAGGAAAAAAAATGATAAACTTGCAAATTGACAAAAAAGTAGCAAATATATGAGCAAATAAGTTGAAATTTTAAGAGAAAAAAGTCCCATTTTTTTGAGGAAAAAGATGTTTTGAGTTTCCAGTAAAAACAAAAAGTTGAAAATTTTTGAGAAAGTTCCAAATTTTCAAGAAAACTTTTGCAAATTTATGGGGAAAAATTCACAAATTTAAAAGGAAACAGAAAATTTACAAAGAAAAAAGTAATAATTTTAAGAAAAAGTTCCAGAATTTCAGAAAATCAGCAAATAAGCAAGAAAAAAGTCACAATTTTACAAGAAAATGTAACAAATTCATGAGAAAAAAGTTGCAAATTTACAAGAAAAAATAAAAATAAAAACAAAAATACAAGAAAAAGATGCAAGTTTCCAGTTTAAAAAAGTTTATGAGAAAGTTTCAAATTTTCAAGAGAAATGTAAAAAATTGAGGGAAAACGTCACAAATTTACAAGAAAATTGTAAATTTATGAGAAAATAAGTTGTTAAACGGTAAACAGATGAAGTCCATGTGGGCAAACACAAATGGGGCCAACATGGAACCTTTGGACAAACCCACATGGGACCCATAAGACAGCCCAGATTTAACCATTGGTGGGGCCCACTTGGGCATGCTGATTGGGCAGCAGTATTCAAGGCTGCGTTGGATCCTCGCCGTCTCATGGGAAAACAATTAAGTGTAATTTCATTTATCATTACATAACCGTAAACACTCCACCTCAGCATTGAACCAACTGGCCGCGGTTGTTGTTAAAGGGGGCATATTATATACTCCACATACTGACGCAATTCCCAGAGGTCTTATTGAAATGCTCTGGTCAAAATGCATCAACCTGTTTTTTCACACCTGAAAGTCCACACCAAGGTTCATGTTGTTGTTACGTTAACCACATTTGGTCCGGTTGGGCTTGGTTTTGCACTGCTCCCACTCTTTTTCCAAGTAAACTGAATAACTTTTTGCAATGCCCTGTTGTGATGATGACGTAAGTGTTGTTAGCACAGACTTGTAGCTAGCAAGCATGCTACTCACCCTGCAAGATTTTATCTGCCGCTCTGGACACATAGGTAGCTGCAATTTAAGTTGAAACACACCGACAATTTTAGTCTGAACCAAACTGAAAAGTTTAAAAATCCAAGAACATTTCTCCTGTGTTTCCGTTTTTCCTCCATTTCTTCGTCCTCTTAGGAAGCTTCTAAAGCCTCTTTAAAGGCCTCCTCACTCCTCCTACCATATTTTTGGCTATGGGACACTTAGCTTTCTAAATAACTTTAGTTTCTCCTAAATATAGGTGGATGAAAGCACCAAGGTGCAGCTGCCTCGGTGCGACCTCTACTGGCCGGGTCTAATTATTACAATGCTTTTTTTTTCATGACTCCATTGGTGGTATAATGGTGAGTTAACTACTGGAGGATTCAGGTCACAGATCCGCACCATCTATATGCATCCTCTGGTGGTGAAGATTTTTTTCAAAAAAATATTCAGTTTAGATATCACAAATTCCAAAGGCTGTAACTTGAAAGTGGTAAGAGATAATGGCTTACTGTCGATGAGAAAGATGAGATGTAGAATATGATCCAAAGTTTATGATAGGAGTAAATTTACACATCTAATTTGCATAATGTGATGGCAGCCACATCAGATTACATAACTTTCGGTCAAAGTAGACTTTGGACATATTTACACGAAGGATGGTTTTTTTTTTTTTTATCTTATTTTCAAAATATATGAACCAGAAAATCAGTAGAATGTAAACAAACTGATAAAAAACATCAGACCTACCGCTCGTCATGTGTTGCCATGCGTCCGTGTGCTCACCCCGGTCCTTATTTTGTCCTCTGTCAGTCATTTTTGCTTTCTGTCCCATATCGAGAAACAAACACATTTATCTTCTGATTTATTCCACCTCAGTTTTGGTTAGTTTACCCCGTGGAACCGGCAGTATTGTCCTCTCCTCACGTGCAGCTTCGTCAATGGTGGACGAAAAGTGTTCCACTCTGGACCATCTCGTGCTGTCCAGAAGGTAAGTATTTCCATTCAGAAGCTCAATAATCCCTTTTAGAATCATAGTTGGCAAAATTTGGAGCAAATGCTTCCTTCCTGTGGAATATATGTTGCACAATTGGGCTGCACGGTGGCGCAGTGGGCTGCACGGTGGCGCAGTGGGCTGCACGGTGGCGCAGTGGTTAGCACTGCGGCAGCACAGTTTACCCTTGGCCGGGGGATTGTGGGGATCGTGGGATCGTGGGTTCGATCCCAGCCCCCGACCAACAGTGATCTGTGTGGAGTTTGCATGTTCTCCCCGTGTTGCGTGGGTTTACTCCGGGATTTCTCCGGTTTCCTCCCACATGCCAAAAACATGCATGTTAGGTTAATTGGCTGTTCTAAATTGTCCCTAGATATCTGTTTCCTATAGGCCCTTAGAATAGAGGGTTAGTATTAATGTAAGCGCTTTGAGTGGTCTTTGTGACTAGAAAAGCGCTATATAAGTGCAGGTTAGTTAGTTAGTTAGATACATCTCTTCTTCTGCACCCTGGAAGTGATATCCAATTTGGCACAGTTCTGGTTTTGCTGACCTTGGTCCTCCAGTGCAGACCAGTAAGCCATATGTAGCTGCCATCTAGTGATGTGAAATGCTTGGTACAACTGGGTTTATTTATTTATTTTTTTCAGACTTTATTAACAATCACGTGACAGGTGCAGATCTGCAGCACCAGCCACAGGAGAGGCAGATTATAAGATAAGATAAGATAAGATAAGATAAGCCTTTATTAGTCCCACAATGGGGAAATTCCAGGATTACAACAGCACAGGGATAGCAACACTCAGAGCAACAATCAGAAGGCAAGGGAAAAAAAAAAAAAACAAGCAAGCAAGAGCAGCTAATATACATATGTACATATTACTATAAAATATATATATATACACACACAGAGACACACAGTGCAGAGCATTGTAGCTGGATGGAATAAATATATGAATATATAAACACACAGTGCGGAGCATTGTAGCTAGATGGAATAATATGTAGATATATAAACACACAGTGCGGAGCATTGTAGCTAGATGGAATAAATATATAGATATATAAATATAAACACACCCAGTGCGGAGCATTGTAGCTAGATGGAATAAATATGTAAATATATAAACACCCACAGTACGGAGCATTGCAGCTAGGTGGAATAAATATGTAAATATATAAACACACACAGTGCGGCGCAATGTAGCTAGATGGAATAATATGTAGATATATAAACACACAGTGCGGAGCATTGTAGCTAGATGGAATAAATATATAGATATATAAATATAAACACACCCAGTGCGGAGCATTGTAGCTAGATGGAATAAATATGTAAATATATAAACACCCACAGTACGGAGCATTGCAGCTAGGTGGAATAAATATGTAAATATATAAACACACACAGTGCGGCGCAATGTAGCTAGATGGAATAATATGTAGATATATAAACACACAGTGTGGAGCATTGTAGCTAGATGGAATAAATATATAGATATATAAATATAAACACACCCAGTGCGGAGCATTGCAGCTAGGTGGAATAAATATGTAAATATATAAACACACAGTGCGGCGCAATGTAGCTAGATGGAATAATATGTAGATATATAAACACACAGTGCGGAGCATTGTAGCTAGATGGAATAAATATATAGATATATAAATATAAACACATCCAGTGCGGAGCATTGTAGCTAGATGGGATGAAACAGCACAACCGTCTACTTAGTTATCCTACATGGTATGATTATGTGCACATACATATTCTCACTCTCCATAGCGACCGGTATTTTCCTAGTTGTATGCCGGAGGGGACCATTGTGTAAGTCTATTGAATTTTTTGCATTCAAAAAACTATTAGTTTGTTACGTCTTTTTGCTATCTCTGCGAGCAGCCCTGCTTAGGTTGTACAGTCTGACAGCCGTAGGTAGGAAGGACCTGCGAAACCTCTCAGTTGTGCACCTGGGATGATGTAGTCTGCTGCTAAATGAGCTCCTCAGTGCATTCAGTATGTCCTGCATAGGGTGGAACTCAGACTCCAGCAGAGATGACAGTTTAGCCACCGTCCTTCTCTCTCCTATCTCCTCCACCGGATCAAGGCGCTGCCCCAGGACAGAGCTAGCTTTCTTGATCAGTTTGTTCAGTCTCTTCCTATCGGCTGCAGTAATGCCACTGCCCCAGCAGACCACTCCAAAAGTGATGGCTGATGCCACCACCGTGTCATACAATGTCTTCAGCAGCGCCCCTTGTACACCAAAAGACCTGAGTCTCCTCAGCAGGAACAGCCTGCGCTGTCCCTTCTTGTAGAGTGCGTCAGTATTGTGTGACCAGTCTAGTTTTTATGTTTATTGTCTATGTCTATTTTATGTAATAAAATGTAATCCTTAAGATGTTAAATTTGTGTTTATTTTGAAAACAAAGCCTTCTCTTGAAATTCTGGCAATTTAAAAGTTAAAAGAATATGGCGATATAACTAGGCACACTGAAAAGCTGGTCACAGACAGAGAGACAGATACCCACACACACAGCCACACAACCACATACAGACACACTGAGGGATTACTGTATGCCTCCATTGCACCAAGGGGGAAAAAAAAAATCTTAGAAAACATCACAATTCTAGAATTTTCTAAGAATTATGTCACTAGGACACTTTTTGCATCGGGCCCTGATCTGTTAGGGACAGTGGACACCTTCTGTGTAAGTAAGACCAACCAAAGGCTCTGACAGAAAGGAATGGGAAGAGGCCAAGTGTTCCTAAAGATTTATGTCTTCATTAGAAACCAATAACTGTGGGATAACATACTCTCGTTCTTTACAGTTGGGTTGGTTGATCTCACCAGATGGAATTTCTTCCTTTAAAAAAAAAAAAAAAAAAAAGCGAGGCTCGGTGCCAGTCGGCACAGGGTCGAGATGTACCAATACGTCAAATAAATCACTGTATGCTAATATCCACTAACCCTTCACATGCGGTGAGAAAATCCAAGAACAAATCCACATGGGAAAGGACCTGCTCATTGAGGTTCTGAGATGTGGAGAGATTAAGATCCGTTTAAATACCAGCCCTAATTCGTACTCACGTACGGGGGGTGGGCTTCACCTTTATTTTGGCATGCTGCTCTGCGGCACGCAGCTTTGGAGGGATTGGACGGTGTTGACTTTGCCGTGAACCCGCACGGCACCTTTGCTGAGGGCCTCCAATCATGGTGGAAAATCATGACTGGTAAGAGATATATACAGCATATATCACCCCCCACCCCAGAACCCCGCCACCCCAGCCCAACCAGCACCTCCATTTATACTCCACTCTCCCACCGTGAGGGGGGAGGCGTTTATTGCCTCTCCTTCAAGGCGGCTGTCATGACTCACATTTCTTTTAGTTTATCTAATATTCCAATCACAGCTCTGCATATTTGACGACGGACACTTTTAAGAGCACCCCTCAAGGGCACGACCGCACCTCGGGGGGGAGGGGGGGCTTTCCTAGCCGCAGGATGGTCCAGCAGGGGTGGCTCTGTCACGCCGAATTTCAAATACTCAGGCTTTTGAACAGTAGGGAGAAAAAAGTTTTTAGAAAGTTCTGTCCAGCTGAAGTATTTTACTTGATGTGTTTTATTCTATTTGAAGGCAGTGGGGCAGCAGCGAACCCACATTTTGACTTTTTAATAAACCTTGAAAGTCTCTGGCTGAACTCACACTGAGTCGATGCACAAGGAATGCTTTCTCTCTCTTTAGCCGCCGCCTGTCTTATTACTTTAATCTTAACCAGCAAAACCTTGGTGTTCACCGGCCTTCCTTGTTCCCTCCAGACATGTGCTAAACACAATTTCAAAATTAGACTAAATTATCCCAACACATTCCCACATTTGTGGCTCTGTGTTGGGTGCTAGGTATCCTTTGGGGTTGCCATGGCAATATCACAACCAGAGAGTGCTCTGGTAAGGAGGTTAGAAGAGTGGTTTCTCATCCAGGAGCAAATTGTACTCGGTGGGGGGGGATTGCATTAACTTTGTAACTTGTAAATCTATGACTTTTTCTTGAAAAAACTATTTATGGGTAGACTTTTTTTTCTGTTAAGTTGTCCAGTTTGAGTTGTGGTGGAACGGTCTCATTACATTTATTCAGAAAAAAAAAACGCCCACATTTTGTGGGAGCAGGGCTGATGACCCAAAATTTTCAGTAATTTCAGTTCCCATTAAAAGGGTCATTGACTGAAAAATAATTGTGTTTTCATGGATTTTAATCTTCTGAAATGCATCTGGTCACATCACTTCTCTTAAAAATAAAACACTAGTGGTGTAGCTTTAATTGTGATTAATAGCGGTGATCGCGATTAATCTCATTATTGGAATTAATCTCATTATGCCATATCACACTTCATGCAGTTAAGACAATTAACTCGCTTGATGTGATTAATTGTGACCAACCACTTTTATTTGGGATTAAAGTGACATCACTAAAAAACAACATTTACATCGTTTTTTGTTTTTTGTTTTTTTCTCTCCAAGAAGCCTTTTTAACTCTTCCGGATATTTTCTCATATGTCAAGAGACTGGCAACATCACCAGCTGAGATTGCTGCCCGCAGCTTGATTATTGGCCAGCCTAACTGTCCATCATGTACATCAATGTGGAGTCAGAAGCATTAGCTTAAATGCTAATAGGAGTACAAGGAAGCTCGCACAATGTGTGGTTTATGTTGTTGTTTTGTTTATAATAATCGGTCATGGATCTTGTGTCATTCTGATCTTTTTTTTGATATATTTTCACAGTGATGCTATGTACATTGAGTCATTAGCATTAGCATGCTAGGTGGTCGGAGATGATTATTGTTACCAGGATACACCTGGTGTTAGAATAGAATAGAATACTTACTGTCCACTATGATGAAAATTTTTCTTCAGCTCACCTTATAATACATACAACTTTAAAAGCAAATAAATAAAACAAAGCATTTCTCATAAAATCACTTTCAGTTACTTTGACCAGTATTCTAGCTTAGCTGTCAAACAGTTGGAAATCTTTAATAAAAAAAAAATTTGAAATTTATAGGTAAAAAGTTACAAATTTTTGAGGAAAAATGTACAAATTAACAAGAAAATAGTTGCAAAATTACAGCGAAAAAAGTTGCAAATTTTTGAGAAAAAGTTGAAAATTTGCAAGAAAAAAGCTGAAAATGTAAAAGAAAAAAGATATATATTTACAGGAAAATAATTGGAAATTTTTAAGAAAAAAGTTAGAAATTTATAGGGAAAAAGCTACAAATTTTTTGAGCAAAAAAATTACAAATTTTTAAGAAAAAATAGTTGGAAATTTTTAAGAAAAAAGTTGGAAATATATAGGGAAAAAAGAAAAATTTGAGGAAAAAATGTACAAATTTATAAGAAAAAAGTTGCAAAATTACAGGAAAAAAGTTATCTATTTACAGGAAACTAGATGGAAATTTTTAAGAAAAAAGTTTGAAATTTATAGGGGAAAAAGTAACAATTTTTTGAGGAAAAAACGTACAAATTTACAAGAAAAAAGTTGCAAGTTTACAGGAAAGAAGTTACAAATTTTTGAGACAAAGTTGCATGTCTACAAGGAAAAAAAAAATTATATATTTACAGGAAAATAGTTGGACGTTTTTAAGACAAAAGTTTGAAATTTATATGGACAAAAGTAACACATTTTTGAGGGAAAAATGTACAAATTTACAGGAAAAAAGATGGAAATTTTTGAGAAAAAGTTGCAAATTTACAAGAAAAAAGTTATATATTTTCAGGAAAAATGTTAGAAATTTATGAGAAAAAAATGTACAAATTTACATAAAAAGTTTCACATTTGCAGAAAATTAGTTGCAAATTATTGAGAAAAAAATCTAAATTTACAAGAATAAAGTTAAATATTTACTGGATAAAAGTTTCATTTTTGAGAAAATAAATGTACAGATTTAGAGGATAAAAGTTGCAAATTTTTGAGGAAAAAGTTGCAAATTTTCAAGAAAAAAAATTATATAAACAGGGAAAAAGTTAAGTTTTAGAGAATAAAGCTAGAACTTTGTAGGAAACAAGTTAGAAATTTTTGAGAAAAAAATATACAATTTTACAAAAAAAAGTTGCACATTTGCAGAAAAAAATGTTGCATTTTTTTGAGAAAAAGTTCAACATTTACAAGAAAAAAGTTATATATTTAAACAAAAAGGTTGCAAATTTTTGAGAAAAAAATGTACAGATTTAAAAGAAAATATTTGCAAATTTACAGGAAAAAAGTTGCAATTTTTTTGAGAAAAGTTACACATTTACAAGAAAAAAGTTACTGTATATATTTACAGGAAAAAAGTTGGAACTTTTTAAGAAAAAAGTTTGAAATTTATAGGGAAAAAAGGTACAAATTTTGCAAATTTACAGAATAAAAGTTGCAAATTTTTGAGAAAAAAGTTTCAAATTTTCAAGAAAAAAGTATTTACAGAAAAAAATATACAATTTTACAAAAAAGTTGCACATTTGCAGAAAAAATTGTTGCAATTTTTTGAGAAAAAGTTCTACATTTACAAGAAAAAAAAAAAAACATTTGTACAAAATGGTTGCAAATTTTTGAGAAAAAATGTACAGATTTAAAAGAAAATATTGGCAAATTTACAGGAAAAAAGTTGCAATTTTTTTTAGAAAAGTTACACATTTACAAGAAAAAAGTTACTGTATATATTTACAGGAAAAAAGTTGGAACTTTTTAAGAAAAAAGTTTGAAATTTATAGGGAAAAAGGTACAAATTTTGCAAATTTACAGAATAAAAGTTGCAAATTTTCGAGAAAAAAGTTTCAAATTTTCAAGAAAAAAGTATTTACAGAAAAAAAATATACAATTTTACAAAAAAGTTGCACATTTGCAGAAAAAAATTGTTGCAATTTTTTGAGAAAAAGTTCTACATTTACAAGAAAAAAAAAAATTTGTACAAAATGGTTGCAAATTTTTGAGAAAAAATGTACAGATTTAAAAGAAAATATTGGCAAATTTACAGGAAAAAAGTTGCAAATTTATAAGAAAAAAGTTATATATTTACAGGAAAAAAAGTTGGAAATTTTTAAGAAATACTTTGGAAATTTGTAGGGAACAAGGTACAAATTTTGCAAATTTACAGGATAAAAGTTGCAAATTTTTGAAGAAAAAGTTGCAAATTTTCAAGAAAAAAGTTATATTTATAGGGAAAAAGTTGTAAGTTTTAGAGAATAAAGCTAGAAAGTTATAGGAAAAGTTTAGAAATTTTTGAGAAAAAAAATGTACAATTTTACAAAAAAAGTTGCACATTTGCAGAAAAAAAAGTTGCAATTTTTTTAAGAAAAAGTTCTACTTTTACAAGAAAAAAAGTTATATATTAATAGAAAAAAAGTTGCAAATTTTTGAGAAAAAATGTACAGATTTAAAAGAAAATAGTTGCAAATTTACTGGAAAAAAGTTGGAAATTTTTGAGAAAAAGTTTCAAATTTACAAGAAAAAAGTTATATACTTACAGGAAAAAAAGTACAAATTTACAACAAAAAGTTTCACATTTGCAGAAAATTAGTTGCAAATTATTGAGAAAATGTTCTAAATTTACAAGAATAAAGTTAAATATTTATAGGATAAAAGCTACATTTCTGAGAAAATAAATGTACAAATTTAGAGGGAAAAAGTTGCAAATTTTTGAGAAATAGTTTCAAATTTACAAGAAAAAAGTTATATATTTAAACAAAAAGGTTGCAAATTTTTGAGAAAAAAAATGTACAGATTTAAAAGAAAATATTTGCAAATTTACAGGAAAAAAGTTGCAATTTTTTTGAGAAAAGTTACACATTTACAAGAAAAAAGTTACTGTATATATTTACAGGAAAAAAGTTGGAACTTTTTAAGAAAAAAGTTTGAAATTTATAGGGAAAAAGGTACAAATTTTGCAAATTTACAGAATAAAAGTTGCAAATTTTCGAGAAAAAAGTTTCAAATTTTCAAGAAAAAAGTATTTACAGAAAAAAAAATATACAATTTTACAAAAAAGTTGCACATTTGCAGAAAAAATTGTTGCAATTTTTTGAGAAAAAGTTCTACATTTACAAGAAAAAAAAAAACATTTGTACAAAATGGTTGCAAATTTTTGAGAAAAAATGTACAGATTTAAAAGAAAATATTTGCAAATTTACAGGAAAAAAGTTGTAATTTTTTTGAGAAAAGTTACACATTTACAAGAAAAAAGTTACTGTATATATTTACAGGAAAAAAGTTGGAACTTTTTAAGAAAAAAGTTTGAAATTTATAGGTAAAAAGGTACAAATTTTGCAAATTTACAGAATAAAAGTTGCAAATTTTCGAGAAAAAAGTTTCAAATTTTCAAGAAAAAAGTATTTACAGAAAAAAAATATACAATTTTACAAAAAAGTTGCACATTTGCAGAAAAAATTGTTGCAATTTTTTGAGAAAAAGTTCTACATTTACAAGAAAAAAAAACATTTGTACAAAATGGTTGCAAATTTTTGAGAAAAAATGTACAGATTTAAAAGAAAATATTGGCAAATTTACAGGAAAAAAGTTGCAAATTTATAAGAAAAAAGTTATATATTTACAGGAAAAAAGTTGGAAATTTTTAAGAAATACTTTGGAAATTTGTAGGGAACAAGGTACAAATTTTGCAAATTTACAGGATAAAAGTTGCAAATTTTTGAAGAAAAAGTTGCAAATTTTCAAGAAAAAAGTTATGTTTACAGGGAAAAAGTTGTAAGTTTTAGAGAATAAAGCTAGAAAGTTATAGGAAAAGTTTAGAAATTTTTGAGAAAAAAAATGTACAATTTTACAAAAAAAGTTGCACATTTGCAGAAAAAAAAGTTGCAATTTTTTTAAGAAAAAGTTCTTTTACAAGAAAAAAGTTATATATTAATAGAAAAAAGTTGCAAATTTTTGAGAAAAAATGTACAGATTTAAAAGAAAATAGTTGCAAATTTACTGGAAAAAAGTTGGAAATTTTTGAGAAAAAGTTTCAAATTTACAAGAAAAAAGTTATATACTTACAGGAAAAAAAGTACAAATTTACAACAAAAAGTTTCACATTTGCAGAAAATTAGTTGCAAATTATTGAGAAAATGTTCTAAATTTACAAGAATAAAGTTAAATATTTATAGGATAAAAGCTACATTTCTGAGAAAATAAATGTACAAATTTAGAGGGAAAAAGTTGCAAATTTTTGAGAAATAGTTTCAAATTTACAAGAAAAAAGTTATATATTTATGGGAAAAAAGTTGGAAATTTTTAAGAAAAAAGTTGGAAATTTAGAGGGAACAAGGGGCAAATTTACAGGATAAAAGTTGCAAATTTTTGAGGAAAAAGTTGCAAATTTTCAAGAAAAAAGTTATATTTACAGGGAAAAAGTTGTAAGTTTTAGAGAATAAAGCTAGAAATGTATTGGAAAAAGGTTAGAAATTGTTGAGAAAAAAAAGTGCAATTTTACAAAAAAAAGTTGCACATTTGCAGAAAAAAAATTGTGAAAAATTGAGAAGAAGTTCTACATTTACAAGAAAAAAGTTATATATTTATATAAAAAAGTTGCACATTTTTGAGAAAAAAACCTACAAATTTAAAAGAAAATACTTGCAAATTTGCGGTGGCGGAGTGGTTAGCACTGTGGCCGCACAGCAACTCACCCTTGTCCAGGGGATCCTGGGTTCGATCCCAGCCCCCGACCAACAGTGATCTGTGTGGAGTTTGCATGTTTTCCCCGTGTCTGGTGGGTTTACTCTTTGATTTCTCCGGTTTCCTCCCATATGCCAAAAACATGCAAGTTAGGTTAATTGGCATCAAAACTGGGAATTATAAGTTGTCATTACTATGAGAGTGAATGGTTGTCTGTCTCTCTGTGTTGGCCCTGTGATGGACTGGTGATCTGTCCAGGGTGTACCCTGCCTGTCGCCCAAAGATGCTGGGATAGGCTCCAGCCCCCTCGTGACCCAAAAAGGATTAAGCGGAAGAAGATGGATTGATAGTTGAAAATTTACATGACAAATAGTTATATATTTACAGGGAAGAAGTTGTAAAATTTTCAGAATAAAGCTGGAAATTTATAGGAAAGTTAGAAATTTTTGAGAAAACAAATTCACAAATTTACAAAAAATAAAAAGTTTCACATTTGCAGAAAGATAGTTGCAAATTTTTGAGAAAAATTTCTAAATTTACATGAAAAAAGTTATATATTTATAGAAAAAAGTTGCAAATTTTTGAGAAAAAATGTACAGATTATAAGAAAATAGCTGCAAATTTACAGGAAAACAGTTGGAAATTTTTGAGAAAAAGTTTCAGATTTACAAGAAAAAAGTTATATATTTACAGGAAAAAAGTTGGAAATTTTTAAGAAAAAAGCTGGAAATTTAGAGGGAACAAGGTACAAATTTTGCAAATTTACAGGATAAAAGTTGCAAATTTTTGAGGAAAAAGTTGCAAATTTTCAAGAAAAGTTATCTTTACAGGGAAAAAGTTGCAAGTTTTAGAGAATAAAGCTAAGAAAATAATATAAAATAAAATAAAGAAAAATGTTTATATTTTGAGAAAAAAGTGTCAAATTTTTGAGAAAAAATGTACAGATTTTCAAGAAAAACGTTGCAAATTTACAGGGAAAAAAACTGCCAATTTTTGAGAAAAAAATTGCAAATTTTCCAGAAAAATTTAATAAATTTACGTGAAAAAATGCAAACTGAGGAGAAAAAAAAAAAAGCGATTCTAACTTCTTACAATTCAGGTGTTCCACTGGTGGGACGTTTCAAATTTTCTATTGTCACTCAGTGAAGAAAGAATTTGACTTTCTTTGCATTTGCTGAATTTAGGGAAACTGGCTGGCATGTTAAGGGGTCACATTTGATCAGGTGGCTTTAAAAAAGATCCTAAAAGTCTTTAACTTGATTACAGCTGCAGAATCCCTGATATTTTTATTTAGCCAAATGACATCAGTAAAAACCCTTTTGCTCTAACGCCTTTTCATAAAAGTTGAGGGTGAATTCACCGGAGTGTCGGAGCTGTGTGACATTTATTTGCATCTTCTCTTTTATGTGTTTGGACGACCTTCCCAAAGAAAATATTAATAGTGAACAGGGTCAGAGGCCCCGCCCCCAGAGCCGTTCCACTCTACGTATATGGAGGTGATTTATGAAAATTAGGACCAGAACTGTTTGCGGTGAAAAAGGCCCCCGAGCTCCAAGCTCTCTGAATGCTGGCACACAGATCGAGCTTGGCAACAAAGTGCATTCAGCTCTGATCGGGGGAAGGGGGCTGAACTGCAAGTTAAATCTGATGTTATCAGCCATGCTGGAGTGTTGAGGTATGGATTGGTAAGTGTGTGGCGGGCAAAAACAGAGCCTGAAGCCATAACGCCGACATCCGTGGCCCTCCGCCAAAAGTCTAACCACTAAAGGTACCGTTTCCTGCAGTGCTTGGCAGTGGTGCATGAGCGGGTTTCCACCCCCCGAAGCCACTGGCTCTCCAACGGCGACGGTTTAAGTCCGGATAAGCAAGACATATCTGCCGCTCATTCGCCATCTGAACCCGGGAGACGTCAAAAGGAGGGATGATCTATTTCTATTCATAATGAAAGCCGCCGAACAATTCTCTCCAATTGTGCTGCTTTGCCCGAATCAGTGCAATTTGAACGGGCTGAACATGCCAGAGAGCAATGAGCGAGGGCGTGTTGCAGAGAGGAATATCTGAGGTTTCCAGTTTGGATTCCCAACCGCATAATCCACGACTCGCTGACCTTCTCTGGGAAGTAAACACGCCTGTGGTGGATATATGGAGAGGCCGCGTCTCTGCTTTCTCTCATTTCACTCCCATACCTGCGCCGAGGGCCAATTTCAGGTGCAATTTCCCAGTCGGGGCGAAGGCAGCTGCGCTCGGAATTCGGTAATGTGGAGGCAGAATGGACCCCCGTGTCCGTTTGGGTTTCCCATATGGTCACATTTCATGGGGAAATGAGAATGTGGAACGCGTCCCAGAACCCTCAGGAAGGTGCTGTTCTTCTCTCATGAGGACCGTTGGGTGGAAGGCAGCTGTGTGGTTTCCAGCGTGAAGAAACGAGGAGGAGCGGCCTGATGTTCTCAGCACAAAGATGTAATTATCAGGACCATTTAACCCCTCATTATTCGAGCCTGTTTTCCTAAAAATGCCTAAATTTTTGCAAAGACAATCAAATTCTTTCTTTACTGAGGGGCAGTAGAAAATCTGAAACGTCCCACTGGCATAACACTGGAATTTCAAGAGTTTAAATTTGCAATCTTTTTCTGCTAAAGTTACAATTTTGTTCTTGTAAATGTTCAACTTTTTTCTTGTAAATCTGCAACTTTTTTGTCATGCAAATTTGCTATTTTTTTCTCAAAAATTTGCAACTTTTTTCGTGCAAATTTGCAACTTTGTCTCAAAAATTTGTAACTTTTTCCTCAAAAATTTTCTGTTTTTCTTGTAAATCTGTAATTTTTTCTTGTGAATTTGCTACAGTTCCTCAAATTTTTTTAAACTTTTTTCCTGTAAATCTGGACATTTTTGATTTTTTTTTCTCAAAATTTGCAACTGATCTATGAATTTACAACCCTTTTCCCAAAAAATTTGCAATCTTGTTCCTTAAAAAGTTGCTACTTCTTCTCAAAAATATGGAGCGTTTTTTTCTTGCAAATTTGCAACATTTTTCTTGTAAACTGCAAATTTTGGGGCAAATTTGTTACTCTCTCAAAAATTTGCAACTTTTTTCTTGCAAATTAGCAACTTTTTTTCTTGGAAATTTATGACTTTTTTCAAAAATTTTCAACTTTTTTCTAGTAAATTTGAAACTTTTTGTGCAAATTTGTTACTTTTTTCTCGTAAATTTGCTACCTTTTCTGAAAAATTTGCAACTTTTTCCTCAAAAATTTTCAACTTTTTTTTGTAAATCTGTATTTTTTTTTCTTGGAAATTTCCTGCATTTCCTCAAATTTTCTACATTTTTCTTATAAATCTTTTTTGTTTGTTTTTTTGCAAATTTGCTAGATTTTCTCAAAAAAATTGCACATTTTTTCTTGAAAGTTTTAAACTTTTTTCTCAAAATTTGCAACTGTTTTTTTATGAATTTACAACCCTTTTCTCCAAAATTTGTATCTGTTTTCTTAAAAAGTTGCTACCTTTATTCAAAAATTAACAACTTTTTTGTCAAAAATTTGCAACTTTTTCTTGAGGTTTTAACTTTTTTCTCAAAAAATTGCAACTTTTTTCATGTAGATTTTGAAGTTTTTTCACAACTCCATAGCATTCAAGACAATTTCCCTCAATTTATCATATGCAAAGAAAATCAAATTCTTTACGGAGTGGTAGTAGAAAATTTGAAACATCCCACAAGCAGAGCACTGGAATTTTAACATGTTAAATTTCCAGTGTTTTTCTGCTCAAGTTGCAGTTATTTTCCTGTAAATTTTCAACATTTTTCTTGTAAATCTGCAAATTTTTTCATGCACATATGCTACTTTTTCTCAAAAATTTGCAACTTTTTCCTCAATTTTAAACTTTTTTGTTTAAAATCTGTAAAAAAAAAAAAAAAAAATCTTGCAAATTTGATAGTTTCTCAAAAATTTTCAAATTTTTTTCTTGAAAATAATAAACTTTTTTTTCTCAAAATTTGCAACTGTTTTTCTATGACTTTACAACCCTTTTCCCCCAAAGTTGCAACCTTTTCCTTAAAAAGTTTCTACCTTTTCTCAAAAATTTGTAACTTTTGTCAAAAATTTGCAACTTTTTTCTAGAAAATTTGAAACTTTTTTCTCAAAAAAATGCAACTTTTTCATGGAGATTTCAAAGGTTTCTCGTAGCTCCATAGCATTCCAAACAATTTCCCTAAATTTTGCATACTTATGCAAAGAAAATCAAAATCTTCATTGAGTGGCAGTAGAAAATATGAAACATCATTTTAAGAGGTAAACATTCCCTGAACAAAAATTCTCACCAGACTAAATCTGTTTTGTTTGGATTAGCTAGGTAAGATGTTCCTGGGAAATCACCATCTCCTATAGCAAACAATTGCAGTGAGCACATATTATAACAATACGTTAAATGTTTAATTATGCATTTGAGGCTGATATTCAGACAATTGTAGAAACGGCAAAAGCACTATTTGGTGTACTATAAAGTCAATAGATAGGCAATGATTTTAGACACAGCCCTTAACTTAACAACCCTGTATGGTTAAAAAGAGACATATGGCGTTTGCCCCTAAATATGTCAGGAATGTATGAGAAATACCCCCTGAGCCTAAAGCACACAGTCCCAGAACACGTTCTTCACTTTGTTGTGTTTGGCTTTGTTGGTCCCAGTCCTCACACTCTGTAATAATGTCATGCTAATGATATGCAGCGACCCAACTGTTACATCTCACCGTTAATGTGCTGTGACATGTCGGCCAGTCCGAGATCTCCGTCATCAGAGCCAATGGGGCGGCGTTCCCTCAGCATTTCTCAGTCCAGGAGCGGGACCAGGACTCAGGGCCCTGAGCGGCCGCTGGCGGCTGGCCACCGGAGAGGCCCTTATAGCTGGCCTACTAATCAGTCAGCTGTTCCCCAAATAGAAATGAGCTGCCATGGAGTTTAGAGTCAGCAGTTCTGTGAGGAGAAAAGTTCCAGCTCTGCAGAGGGAAAAAAAAAAAAAGTGAAGCCAAGCAAGGCTGTACATTGTGACCTCACAGTGCAAACCTGACCTTAACTTAATGTAATGTAATGTAATGTAAAGCGTTGCTAGGTGTAAGACCTGTCTGTTTGGCATGTACTGATTACAC
Source organism: Pholidichthys leucotaenia (assembly GCA_020510985.1). NCBI lineage: Eukaryota > Metazoa > Chordata > Actinopteri > Cichliformes > Pholidichthyidae > Pholidichthys > Pholidichthys leucotaenia. Next base: position 98,016,783 of record CM035841.1, on the reverse strand, counting down.
AAAGGGGCACTGGTGCTATTTGATATTTAATGAGTCATGTAAATAGTCCAGGTGTGGGACCAGATCAGGAAGAATTAGCTTGAGGATTGGCTTTAATAAGAGTGGTGCATTTCGGTTGTTTTTTCTTTTGATTTTGATGATTGTGGCTTTCAGCTCAGTTTCTCAGAGAGTTAGAATATTGCATGGGACCAATGGGAAAAGATAGATTTTTATCTAGGATTGGCACACCACACTTATTTATTGTACAGTGCATCCAGAAAGTATTCACAGTGCTTCACTTTTTCCATATTTTGTTATGTTACAGCCTTATTCCTGAATGGATTAAATTAATTTTTTCCTCAAAATTCTACACACAACACCCCATACTGACAATATGAAAACCAGCTGGGAGACATAGTCTCTCCACCGAGTCCTGGGTCTGCCCCGGGGTGTCCTTCCAGTGGGATGTGCCTGAAACACCTGAAGTGGGAGGCATCCAGGAGGCATCCTAATCAGATGCCCATACCACCTCAACTGACTCCTTTCAATGTGGAGGAGCAGCGGTTCTACTCTGAGCCTCTCCCAGATGACTGAGCTCCTCACCCTCTCTCTGAGGGTGAGTCCAGCAATCCTACGGAGAAAGCTCATTTCAGCCGCTTGTATCCGTGATCTTGTTCTTTCGGTCATTACTCAAAGCTCGTGACCATAGGTGAGAGTAGGAACGTAGATTGACTGGTAAATCGATAGCTTTGCCTTAGAACTAAGCTCCCTCTTCACCACAACAGACCGGTACAACGTCCGCATCACTGCAGATGCTGCTCCAATCCATCTGTCAATCTCTCGCTCCTTTTTCCCCTCACTCGTGAACAAGACCCCAAGATACTTAAACTCCTCCACTTGGGGCAAGAGCCTGTCCCCAACCCAGAGAGGACAATCCACCTTTTTCTGGCTGAGGACCATGGACTCGGACTTGGAGGTGCTGATTCTCATCCCAGCCACTTCAGTCAGTGTTCATAACTCCACCATAAGAAAGAGACTGGACAAATATAGCCTGCGTGGCAGAGTTCCAAGTCGAAAACCACTGCTGAGCAAAAAGAGCATAAAGGCTCATCTCAGTTTTGCCAGACAACATCTTAATAATCCCCAAGACATTTGGGAAAATACTCTGTGGACTGACGAGTCAAAAGTTGAACTTTGTGGAAGGTGTGTGTCCCGTTACATCCGGTGTAAAAGTAACACAGCATTTCAGAAAAGGAACATCATACCAACAGTAAAATATGGTGGTGGTAGTGTGATGGTCTGATGCTTTTTTTGATGCTTCAGGACATGGAAGACTTGCTGTGGTAAATGGAACCATGAATTCTGCGGTCTTCCAAAAAATCCTGAAGAAGAATGTCCGGCCATCTGTTTGTGACCTAGCACACTTGGGTTCTGCAGCAGGACAATGATCCAAAACACACCAGCAAGGCAACCTCTGAATGGCTTAAGAAAAACAAAATGAAGACTTTGGGGTGGCCTAGTCAAAGTCCTTACCTGAATCTGATTGAGATGCTGTGGCATGACCTTGAAAAGGCAGTTCATGCTCGAAAACCCTCCAACGTGGCTGAATTACAACAATTCTGCAAAGATGAGTGCTGTAAAAGACTCGTTGCCAGTTATCACAAATGCTTGATTGCAGGTGAATCCACCGTAGAAAGACTCCTTCCAGTATTTGAGAAAATTGGAATTTAGAGCAAGTGCCCACTGACTTGTTGAGAGGTGTTTTAGTGAAAGTAGGGACAAAGGGCAATAGGGGAAATATGCCATGGTGCATTGCCTCAATCCTTTTTTGGGTCATCATTATTTCAAGGCTTTCTGATGAAATTGAGTCCCTGCTTCGAGAAAACTAGTCCGGTTTCATGAAAAATTGCTCCTACATTATTGAACACACCCTGAAATTTAACCTTCTCTTTAACATCAACTTCATAGACTTTAAACAGCCTTTGATTCTTCATGGGCCACCACTGAAGTATGTCAATATCTTCAAGGCATTTTACACCAACACACTAAGCGCTGTGCGTGTTTGGGATGATTTGACTGCCTGGTTTGAGGTGAAGTGTGGGACAGGAAAAGGTGATTTTTAAGTTTCTCCCAACCTTCAACATTGTCCTTAACTGGCTAATGGAGCAGAGCATCCAAATGAAACATGTTTCAAGCGTTTTCTCACTAAAAAAAAAAAATGGAAGAGTTCCCAATACCCAGTGTTTACGTCACTGACCTGGACTGTGCAGATGATATTGCTATCATGGATAGCTCAACCTCGGGCCTCTAGGAAACCACCTTGCTAATGTCTGGCATTGCTAAGAAGTCGGGCAAGACCAAGACTACACTTATTGGGAAATTCCACACTCAGCGACCAAACCACTTCTCTGAAATTTTAGACATTGGGGTCAATGGTGAGAGCTTACACCAAGCCTTTCTTCCACCATATCTAGTCATGGCTCCATTAGAATTGGTGTAGCGTCTAACGCCTTTAATATGCTTCAGTTGTATTTGGAGTGTTGCTCAATACCAAGACTAAAATCTACTAGAGTGGAGTTACCACCCCACTTCTCTGTGGCTGTGCTATGAGGGCCCAGAAAGAGCAACAACTGTAGCACCTTGATTCCTTCCACAACTCACGTCGTGGAGAATGTTATGAGTCTGATGGGAACACAGTATCTCAAACTGTGAAAAAAGGAGAAGAGCAGGCTGCTGTAGCTTGGGCATCCCGATTCCAATACACCCATCATTTTTGCTATGGTCACACAACTCTGACGCCCAGTAACAGGATGGCAAAAATTCTGCTGAACTTGTTTCCCGAGGTCTAGAGCTAACACTAACCATACCTCGAGTACAAGATTGCTCAGGCTTCGATCCACTGTCTTTAAAAGGGTAGAGACCTATTCAAGAACAAGAACGGAGAAGAGGTCACTAAGAGCGCTGGAATTCTGGAATGGATATTTTTTTTTTATCTTATAGACTGAAAGTAATAGTAATCAGTTACAGCAAATGGCTACCTAGTCAGCATGTCCATGTGGAGCCCACCAAACGTTAAACTGGGCTGTCTTATGGGTCATTGTGGGTTTGTCAATAGATTCCATGTTGGCCCCATCTGTGTTTGCCCACATGGGCTTTACCTGTCTATATATTTTCAACTGATTTTCTCATAAATTTGTGACTTTTTTTTATACTAATGTTGCAACTTTTTCTCATAAATGTTACTTTCATTTATGTACCACCCCCCACAAGAGCTGAAGCAGCTTGTGATGTCATCCACTCAGTCAGCAGCAGATTATAGACTCAACAGCCCACAGCTCTCCAGTTCATCTCTGGTGATTTTAGCCACCCTTCCCTGTCCTCCACTATGCCCATTTTCACCCAGTATGTCAAATGCCACACCAGAGACAATAAAACACTAGACATATTTTATGCAAACACCAAGGAGGCATACACCTCATCACCCCTTCCCCCACTTTAAAATCTGATCACAACCTGGTTCCCCTCCTGCCTGTGTACAAACCCCTGGTACACACACAAAAAAAAAAAAACCTCTTACCTGCACAGTGAAGAGATGGTCTGAGGAGGCGGCGGACACTCTGAAGGACTGTTTTGAATCCTCTGCATGGGAGCAGCTCTGGGATACACATGGTGAGGACATCGACGGTCTCACACACACCATCACAGATTATATCAACTTACAGTATGTGTGGAAAACACCTTACCCACCAAGACCATACAGTGTTTCTCAAACAACAAACCCTAAATCAACCCTGAGCTGAAGACACTGCTGAGGGAGAAGAATAGAATCTTCAGGCCAGGAAACAAGGAGTAGCTGAAACCCGTACAGAGGGAGCTAAGGAGGAAGATCAGAGAGGGGAAGGGCAGTAACAGGAAGAAGATGGAGGACAAGCTGAAGCAGAGTGATGTCAGCGGTGTCTGGAGAGGCCTCAAAACCATCTCTGGGCACCAGAATACCTCCTCCTAGGCCATGGGGTGTAGGGAGTGGGCAAATGACCTGAACCTGTTCGTTAAAAGGTCTGACCAACCAACCTCTTCTCCACCTGCCCACCAATCCCTGCTGCCTACACCCTCCTTAAAATCCCCTGCTATTTTTCCTCTTAACCCCCCCCCCCCCCACACACACACACACACACAGCCCCCCTGCCCCAGCTTGACCCTCACTAAGACCCAGGTGAGAGCTGAGCTGAAGAAGATCAAGGCAAGGAAAGCTGCAGGTCCTGATGGCATCAGCTCGAGGCTCCTCAAGTCCTGTGCAGACCAGCTGTGTGGGATGGTAGAGCACATCTTCAGTCTTAGCCTGAAGCTAGGCTAAGACTGTGAAGATGTGCATCCACAGCTGTGTTGTACCCATACCAAAGACTCAGCACCCCAAGGACCTGAACAGCTACAGATCAGTGGCCCTCACATCACACCTGATGAAGACCCTGGAGAGGTTGATCCTAGCCCACCTCCGCCCCCTGGTGGGACCAGCGATGGACCCACTTCAGTTTGCCTACCAGCATGGCATCGGGGTGGAGGATGCAGTGATCGTACTTCTACATTGTTCCCTGTCCCATCTGGAGAAGCCTGGTAGCACTGAGAGGATCATGTTCTTTGATTTCTACAGGACTTTCAACCCCATCTAGCCAGTGATCCTGAGGAACAAGCTGCTGTGTGCAGGGGTGGATCAGCATCTGCCATCGTGGATCCTGGACTACCTCACAGACCGACCACAGTTTGTGAGAACCCAGGACTGTGCGTCTGACATCATCATCTGCGGTATGAGGGCCCTCCAGGGAACAGTTCTGGCTCCTTTCCTGTTCACCCTCTACACTGCTGACTTTTCACACAACACACCACATTGCCATCTACAGAAGTTCTCTGATTACTCTGCGATTGTTGGCCTCATCTCCGAGGGGGATGACATAGAGTGCAGAGAACTTTCCCAGGGCTTTGTAGACTGGTGCCTGCGGAACTGCCTCAAGATCAATGTGAGGAAAACCAAGGAACTCGTGGTTGACTGCTGCAGGCATGGACAACCCCCCACAACACCGGAAAACATCCAGGGAACAGACATTGAGATGGTGACATCCTACAAGTACCTGGGTGTTCACCTGAACAAAAAAATTGGACTGGTCACACAACACCAATACACTCTAAAAGAAGGGGCAGCACAGGCTGTTCCTCCTGAGGAGACTCAGCTCTTTCGGAGTCTGAGGGGCACTCCTGAAGACCTATGATTCTGTGGTGGCATCAGCCATCACATTTGGAGTGGTCTGCCAGGGCAGCGGCTTCATGGCAGCCGACAGGAAGAGACTGAACAGGCTGATCAAAAAAAGCCAGCTCTGTTCTGGGGCAACACCTTGACCCAGTGGTGGAGATGCGATGGTGGCTAAGCTGTCATTTCTGCTGGGGTCCAAGTCCCACCCCATGCAGGACACGCTGAACGCATTAAGTTCATTTAGTGGTGGGCTGTGGGATGGCAGTGGCTCAAGAGGTAGGGCAGGTCGTCCATTATCCAGATGGTTGGCGGTTCGAATCCTGCTCTCCCCAGATATCCTGCCGTTGTGTCCATGGGCAAAACACTTTACCCATCTTGCCTCCAGTGTCCATAACACTGGATATAAATGTTCGGTGGTGGCTGGAAAGGCTGTTGGTGTGGAGTGGCAACCACATTTCCATCAGCCTGCCCCACGGCAGCTGTGGCTACAGTAGTAGCTTTCCACAATCATTGTCTGTCTGGTGTGAATGAATAATGTATCTATTTGTAAAAGCATCTTTGAGTGTCTATGATAAAGCGCTATGTAGATCTGATGCATTATTATTAGGCTGCGCCATCCTAAGTGCTAGAGGGAAAGGTTCCACAGGTCCTTCCTACCTACGGCTGTAAGACTTTATGACCTACAGTAAATACTGCTCATAGAACACATATTAATCATCACAACTTTGGACAATAGAGATTGTCCCCTCCAATACACAACTAAGACAATTACAGTTACTATTGAGGGTGGCAACAACACTGTTGATTCACATATGAAATATACTGTCTGGGTCCATATTAGTATTCTGTCGGGTAATTTAACTAACTGTAATGCTGCTGATACCATCTAAAAAATGCAATGCTCCTGCACTGTGTATGTAACTGTGTACATAGGTATATCTATTTACTGCTTTGGCTAACCTATTCTTATTATTTTAGTTACTATTGCTCTGAGTGCTGCTTATCTCATCTTATCTTGTTTAATCTTATCTTTTTTCCTTGTAAACTTGCTATTTTCCTGTACATTTGTAAGTTTTTCCCATAAATTTGCAACATATTTCTTGTAAATTTTGAACTTTCTCCAAAAATTTCAACTTTTTTTTCACTGTAAACTTAAAGCTTTTCCTCATAAATTTTGGACTTTTTTCTTATAAATTTGTAACTCTTTAAGTATGTGGTAGTAAATCCACGTGGGGCTCACATGGATTTAAAGAGTTAAACATATTACCTGCTGACCTGCACCACAGGTAAAGTCCAAGTAGGCATACAGATGTGGCCAACACGGAACTCACATGGGACCCATAAGAAAGCCCAGTTTAACCTTTGGTGTGGCCCACATGGACATGTATGCTGGGTCATGACCACTTGTGAAGCCTTGCTCTCATTCAACATCAAAACATCCCTCCTCTGATGATAGCTTCACACAAACACGTTTACTTCTTACTTCCACTTTATTTCTTCCACTCGCCGGCTAACTGAAGGTCCTTTTTTTTTTTTTTCATCATCATGTTTGAGCAGAGCTGGAGTTGTAGAGTCAAGCATAAACAAAGTAAAGCCTCGTGTTATTTTTAATGAACAATTTTCACTCTGAGTTGTTAATGCTCTGATTGCAAGAGACGACAGTGACTGCAGCGTTGTTAGCGTGGAGAAGTTAAACCTTCATTCTTGGGTTCACAGCCGGAGGAATGTTTCAGAGAGATCCAGCGTTTCCTTTAACACCCAAACAGATGCAGAATCAGGTGATAATTAAACACATTTAAGTGGCTGATTATTCAAACACCAAGTTTACTTAAACACAGCTGCTTTGAATGTAAATGAACTCCTGTATATGAGTATTTCCTGACTATTAAATCACCCTTTTAATCCTCAATGTGATATACTTTTGCTATATAGAATACATTTAAAGAATAATCCATCCATCCATCCATCTTCTACCGCTTTTCCAGAGGTCTGGGTCGCGGAGGCAGCAGTTCAAGCAGAAAAGCCCAGACTTCCCTCTCCCCAGCCACCTGCTCCAGCTCTTCAGAGAGGATACCAAGGCGTTCCCAGACCAGCTGAGAGACATAGTCTCTCCACTGAGTCCTGGGTCTGCCCCGGGGTCTCCTCCCAGTGGGACGTGCCCGAAACACCTCAAGTGGGAGGCGTCCCGCTGGGGACACCTCCCACTTGACTTGGGAGCTTGGGGACGCCCCAAACTTTCTAAACTGGCTTAAAGAACAAAATGTTTTAAAATGTAAATTAAAATGTAAAGCGGGCTTAACTGGACATGTCATACATCTTTGGTAAGCTCACAAGATGTAGAACAATTTTAACTTGATCTTTTAATTTTTAGTACTTCTGTTAACCCACCAGGTGGCACCAAAAGACGCACCGGAGGATCCATAGAAGGGAAAGATCTTAAATTCACATAGGGAAAAAAGCAGCAACTTCATAGTAAAATCACAGATTTTGATGAATAACTTGGCAACTATTTAAGATTTTTTTTAAATTGCCTGAAAAATAATGCATATATATTCTTACAAATTGCATTTGTATGTCATGTTTTCCTTTATGCTGCACTCCCTAAATAATTTCTCAAAAACTCTTTCATTGTGGAGGCTAAGCTAACATTGGTGGTTTCTGCTACAGTGGAGATGTGAGGCAGAAGTCAGTTAACAAATAAATGAATAAAATAAAAAGCACCAAGGTGCAGTGCCTCAGTGCCTGTGGCGTGGTAGCAGGGGCGGCTGTAAAAAAGTGGCACTCTGATCGCTACTGGCCCAGTATAATTATTTCATTTCCTGTTCTCATGGCTGCACTGACAGAAATGGTGAGTTAAATTTGTGTTTATTTTGAAAACAAAGCCTTATCTCGCAATTCTGGCAAAATAAAAGCCCAGAAAACATGGCAATAAAATGACATAAGCCTTTACTTCCACTTTGACCAGGCGAGCTGAAACGGAGAGGCGGACAGACAAACTGATACACACAGCCACAAACAGAGGCACTATCTGATTATTGTATGCCTCTGTTTCACTGAGGCATAACAAAGCCTAGACAAGAGCTCAGCGAGGGAAAACGGGAAGACATGACAGGTAGAGGGAAGAAAGCGAGCGTTCGGCACCAAAACTCTCAGCAGGACTTGCTGAATCTGCCTGCAAGCGCACATATGGAAACGACAGAGCCGCCACGTGACTGTGCGAAGGAGGCAAAAACCCCGAGGGTGTCACCCACTGATCTCTGCATCCGCCAGGTGATGGAGAAGCTACAAAGCCCCCCCCACCCCGACTCCCCGTTAGCTCTGTCGTGCGCATCCTAGGAGGTTGCTGAAAGCTGCTGTGCAGTTTGTTTCTTTTTAATATTCTGGTGTATTTTATTTATTTATGTGTTATCCCATCTGCTGGTGCATCTCATTGTGGAGTGAGTGGGTGGTGGGTGAAGCCCCCCTCCACCCCTTCTCTGCACATCCAACTCCAGCGATGCTTCTGCCCGAGCATCCCAGTTTTACAGTCGTAGCTTCGGGCCTAGCTTCAAACATCGGCATGCATATTTTTTTGTTGGTTTTCCTCCGCTGGAATGTGAGTCTATGGAAATCAAAGCAGGCTGGTGTTTTTTTTCTGCATAGTTAGAAACACAGTCAGTCAATACGAAGCAACACACCGCTGTTATTATTTCATATCACTGGAGGCTTGTTTATACAAACTAAAATATAAATGTTTAAAAAACAACTGTGCTGTGCAGCAATATGCTGTAATGAAAATAATCAGTCAAAACTTTAATAATCAAATGTTGCTTTTTCATGAAAATTGTAAATCTGCACAAAAAAACTCTGAATGGAAATATAATTCAGTGCAGATTGCATACTGAAAACTGATATTTGTCAAAATTTACTGGACTGAACAAAGTTAATTTTAATACTATAATTATGTTAAGTCACATGCTTGGTTTTTTTAAGTCTTATTTTTAAATGTGTCAGAACATGTCCTTGGTGGGGAACAAAGTGTCAAATTTTTTATGAAAAACTTGACAAAATTAAAAAAAAGTGCAAAATTTCTATGAAAAAAGTCCCAAATTTACATGAAAACTTCATAAAATTAATAGAAGAAAAAATTTGCATGAAAGCACAAAATTATTTGAAAAGGTTCAAAATTTACATGAATGTCAAAAAATTGAAAAAAAAAGGCCCAAATTTACATGAAAACCTACACAAAATTAATTAAAAGAATCCCCGTATTATGTGAAAAAGTCCAAAATTTGCATGAAAAATTTCATAACATTTAAAAAAGTTCCTTATTTACATGAAAACATTTCAAAATCAAATGAAAAAAGTCCTGCATTTACATAAAGGACTTCATAAAATTGAAAAAAGCCCCAAATTTACATGATAAACTTCACAAAATGAACTCCTTAGACAATTTTCATTAAATTTGCTAAATCTAGCATATCCAAGGTTCGTTTTTCTTTTGCCTTTTTTTCCAATAATTTTGTCAAAAAATGTCACTAGTGTAAATTATTTTGCCTTTTTTTTCCAGGGAGAAATTAAACTTTCATAATCTGGCAAGTATTTGTCATTTTTATTATATGTTCTAAATGCTTAAAACTGTGTGTGATAACAAAAATGGAGGATTATAATTTTCATCAGGTTTCTTTTTATAAAAATTTCAAATATTCACGAGCAAAACTTTTGAGATTAGAAAATGAAATGGAACCTGTTTTCTTCTCAAATTACTGTTTGCCAGACTCCAAAACTATCATAAAGAATACTAATACTAGTATTTAAAAATGCTAAACTGTTAAAAAATTTGAAAAGCTCCTCTCCACCAGCAGCTTTCTGCTGTGCTCACCGTATATGGATCGCTGGGGATGCAGCCAACATGGGTTTAATGTGTGTGAGCAGGTTTCAGTAACACAGCTCCATAGACAAAATTACAGGGAAAAGGTCACAAATATATGAGAATTTTTTTTTAAAATTTACAAGAAAAACAGTGACAAATTTACAAAAACACTGTAGCATATTTATGAGAAAAAAAGTGAAAATTTAGGAGGAAAAATATTGCCAATTACAAGAAAAAAAGTCACAAATTTATGAGGAAAAACAGAAAAAGGTGCAAATTAACAAAAAAAAAAGTAGCAAATACATGAGTAAATAAATTGAAATTCTATGAGAAAAAAGTCCGAAATTTATGAGAAAATGTTGTACGTATACAGGAAAAAAAATCTGAAAAATTTTGAGAACGTTCCAAATTGATCAGAAAAAGTCACAAATTTACAAGAAAATAGCAAACAGGAGATGCTGCCAAGAGGACACAGTCCAAGGACGGATAATTTTTTCACACATAAGGAGTTGTTCAGAACTCCTTATAAGAACTCCTTATACAAAGATAGAGAGTGATGATAATCAAGTCAGTGGCGGTAATGCACCTGTAAGCTGGTTGCCAACCGCCAATCAAACCTAAAAGAAAAAGAACATTTTTGAGAAAATCAGTTGCAAATCAGTAAACAGGTAAAGTCCATGTGGACAAATACAGATGGAGACAACATGGACCTTCTTCTTCTTTTAACCTATAGGATAGCCAGTTTTAACCTAAGGTGGGGCCCACATGGACATGCTGGCTGGGGTGTTTCAGAAGTGTTTTATGATTTTGCTGTAAAGGAAACGTAGCGTTTTGAAGATTTAGAGCCATATCATCACTCTATATAAAATTCAAGATAATCTGTGTGTGTGTGTGTGTGTGTGTTTGTGCACATGTGAATGTGTGACTGTCACGAGCATAGGACTGTGTATGTGTCTGTCTTCTTTTAGATTTGATTGGCGGTTGGCAACCAGCTTACAGGTGGATTACCGCCACTGACTTGATTATCATCACTCTACAACTTTGCATAAGGAGTCCTTATGAGGAGTTCTGATCAACTCCTTATGTGTGAAAAAATTATCCGTACTGCCACTTACTTCACTTCATCTTCTTCTTTTAGATTTGATTGGCGGTTGGCAACCAGCTTACAGGTGCATTACCGCCACTGGCTTGATTATCATCACTCTATATCTTTGTATAAGGAGTTCTTATAAGGAGTTCTGAACAACTCCTTATCATCACTCTATATGTTGTTCTTCTTTTAGATTTGATTAGCAGTTAGTAACCAGCTTGCAGGTGCATTACCACCACATACTTCACTTGACGTTCACTCTGTGTCATCACTCTATATATCTTGGCCATGGCCAAGACACTCTATATGTTCTTCTTCTTCTTCTTTTAGATTTGATTGGTGGTTTGCAACAAGCCTACAGGAACCAAATTCTAAGATAAGATAAGATAAGCCTTTATTAGTCCCACAATGGGGAAATTCCAGGATTGCAACAGCACAGGGATAGCAACACTCAGAGCAACAACCGGAGTGGTGGCTCAGTTGGTAGAGCATCCGCCCCACACCCGGGAGGCAGGGGTTCAAATCCCGGCCGGGTCATGCCAAAGACCAAATAAAAGTGGAACTTCCTGCCGTCCAACTTGGTGCTCAGCAATAATGGAATGGAGGAGGGAAAATTGTGGTGGCGCCTTGCATGGCAGCGGCCCTCTGATTCTACACTTGGGGTGTGTGTGATTAACACAGTAGATAGGTAAAGCACAATCTCGTTCTACTGTACATAATTGGTTGTACAGTTGAATGACAATAACGGGTGATTAATTTAATTTAATCAGAAGGCAAGAAAAAAAAAACAAGAGCAGGGAGTATACATATGTACAAATAAACATAAATATATAGACACACAGTGCGGAGCATTGTAGCTAGATGGAATGAATATATAAACACACATAAATATATATATATATATTTATTTCATAAATATATTAATATATAAACACAGTGCGGAGCATTGTAGCTAGATGGAATAAATATGTAAATATATAAACACATACAGTGCGGAGCATTGTAGCTAGATGGAATAAATATGTGAATATATAGTCACACACACGGTGTGGAGCGTAGTAGTTAGATGGAATAAATATATGAATATATAAACACAGTGCGGAGCATTGTAGCTAGATGGAATAAATATGTAAATACATAAACACAGTGCGGAGCATTGTAGCTACATGGAATAAATATGTAAATATATAAACACACACAGTGCGGAGCATTGTAGCTAGATGGAATAAATATGTAAATATATAAACACATACAGTGCAGAGCATTGTAGCTAGATGGAATAAATATGTAAATATATAAACACATACAGTGCAGAGCATTGTAGCTAGATGGAATAAATATGTAAATATATAAACACATACAGTGCAGAGCATTGTAGCTAGATGGAATGAAACAGCATAACCGTCTACTTAGTTATCCTACGTGGTATAATTATGTACCCATACATATTGTCACCCTCCGTAATTACCAATATTTTCCTAGTTGTATACCGGAGGGGACCATTGTGTAAGTCTATTGCATCTTTTGCATTCAATATTATTAGATTGTCACATCTTTTTGCTATCTCTGCAAGCAGCCCTGCTTAGGTTGTACAGTCTGACAGCCGTAGGTAGGAAGGACCTGCGAAACCTCTCGATTGTGCACCTAGGATGATGTAGTCTGCTGCTAAATGAGCTCCTTAGTGCATTCAGTGTGTCCTGCATAGGGTGGAACTCGGACTCCAGCAGAGATGACAGTTTAGCTACCATCCTTCTCTCTCCTATCTCCTCCACTGGGTCAAGGCGCTGCCCCAGGACAGAGCTAGCTTTCCTGATCAGTTTGTTCAGTCTCTTCCTATCGGCTGCTGTAATGCCACTGCCCCAGCAGACCACTCCAAAAGTGATGGCTGATGCCACCACTGTGTCATAGAATGTCTTCAGCAGCGCCCCTTGTACACCAAAAGACCTGAGTCTCCTCAGTAGGAACAGCCTGCACTGTCCCTTCTTGTAGAGTGCATCAGTATTGTGTGACCAGTCTAGTTTATTGTTCAGATGAACACCCAGGTACTTGTAGGATGTCACCATCTCGATGTCTGTTCCCTGTATATTTACTGGTGCTGTGAGGGGTTGTCCTTGCCTGCGGCAGTCCACCACCAGCTCCGTAGTTTTCCTCGCGTTGATCTGGAGGCAGTTCCGATGGCACCAGTCCACAAAGTCCTGGATAAGCCCTCTGTACTCTGCTTCATCTCCGTTGGATATGAGGCCAACGATCGCAGAGTCATCAGAGAACTTCTGTAGATGGCAGTGTGTTGTGTTGTGTGAGAAGTCCGCAGTATAAAGGGTGAACAGGAAGGGAGCCAAAACCGTTCCCTGGGGGGCCCCCGTGCTACCGATGATCATGTCGGACACACAGTCCCGGGTTCTCACAAACTGTGGCCGGTTTGTGAGGTAGTCCAGGATCCATAATGACAGGTGCTGGTCCACCCCTGCGCACAGCAGCTTGTCCTTCAGGATCATTGGTTGGATGGTGTTGAAAGCACTGGAGAAGTCAAAGAACATGATCCTCACCGCATTCCCGGGCTTCTCCAGGTGGAACAGAGAACGGTGAAGGAGGAAGATGACCACATCCTCCACCCCAATGCCATGCTGGTAGGCGAACTGGAGTGGATCCATCGCTGGTCCCACCAGGGGGCGGAGGTGAGCAAGGAGCAGTCTTTCCAGGGTCTTCATCATGTGGGACGTCAGGGCCACTGGTCTGTAACTGTTCAGATCTTTGGGGTGGGAAGTCTTTGGTACAGGTACCACACAAGATGTTTTCCACAACTGTGGTACCCTCCCCAGCTTCAGGCTCAGATTGAAGATGTATGCCACAATCCCACACAACTGGTCTGCACAGGACTTGAGGAGCTTTGCACTGATGCCGTCCGGTCCCGACGCCTTCCTCGCCTTGATCTTCCTCAGCTCCATCCTCACCTGGGTCTTAGTGAGGGTCAGGTTGGGGGGCTGTGTGTTGGGAGTGGGGGGTGATGGTGGAGTGGGGAGTGGGCAGCAGGACTTGATGTCTTCAGAGGCAGCAGTGGTTGTTGTGCAGTCGGGGGGGGGGGGGGCGGTTGGTCAAACCTATTGAAAAACAGATTCAGATTGTTCGCCCACTCCCTGCCCCCCCCCCCCCCCCCCAGGCCCAGAGATGGTTTTAAGGTTTTTTCAGACCCCACCAATGTCGCTCTGTTGCAGCTTGTCCTCCATCTTTTTCCTGAAGCTGTCCTTGCCTTCTCTGATCTTCCTCCTCAGCTCCCTCTGTACGGACTTCAGCATCTCCCTGTTCCCCGACCTGAAGATCCTCTTCTTCTCTCTCAGAAGTGTTTTAACCTCAGTGCGGTCAATGGAGTAGGACACAGATTTGGTGGCTCCTGCCAACTTTGTATAATATTGTTATTCAGTTGTGCAGTTTTCCAAAAACCCAGTGTTTTTTCTTGGTTCTTTTTCGCTGTGTATCTTAAGAGATACTTTTGAATTGTTTTGCAATGTCGGGGAAAGGAAAAACCCGCACTATTCAGACGCACCTGAAGCCTTGTTCACAGGCCCCGACTTCCGAGCCGCTAGCTCAACTTGTTGATCCAGCCTCTGTTTTGAATGCTGAAGCCTTGAAATTTGAGCTGCTTTCCTCTCTAAAAGAAGACATTGCTGGTATTATTAAGAAGGAGCTACAAGAGCTTATCGGAGACACTTTGGCACCTCTTAAGGTAGAGCTACAGTCTGTGAAATCACAGTTAGCGAGCGTCAATGCTGCTATTGATGCTATGTTGGCTAAGCTAACGGGTACTATGGGGGACATGGAAGAAGCGCTCACAGGTTATACGGATGACATGGCTGACATGAAAACAAGCGTTGAGCGCCTCACTGCTAAGGTTGCTGTGCTGGAAGACAAATGTGAAGATCTAGAATTAAGATCGCGACGCAATAACATAAGGATTATTGGCGTTGAGGGCCCAGACTCTTTTTCTCCTACAGCTGTGGCTGCGTTGCTGAAAAATGCTTTTTCTTTGGATAAGGAACCGCTAGTGGATCGGTCTCATCGCACTCTTCAGCCTAAACCTAAACCGGGTGACTGACCACGAGCCATTGTGTGCAGGCTTCACTACCACAGTGACTGTGTTGATATATTATGGCGTGCGCAAGAGCTCCAGCGGATTAAAGTCGGCGGTATGACTCTGTCGGTCTTTCCGGACTACACTGCCAAGATTGCACGGGCTCGGGCTGCATTCAACGAGGTCAAGCGGCTACTCCGTGGCATCGATGGAGTCAAATACGGACTTCTCCACCCGGCACAGCTACGCATTACTTACCAGGGGACTGAAAAGAAGTTTACTTCACCGGAAGACGCGAAGGAATACGTCAAGACTCTGATTTCTGGGTGAGCTGTGAACTTTTCATTATAATCCTTATATCTGTTCGGACTCTAGACTTGTTGCTGTGACCTGGACATTTGCGCTTATTTGCTTTATTTTGGGAGTGATCATTAGAATCTCTTAGTGTATTGTTGAGTTTAATATTATCATTACTTTTTCTTACTTTATTGTTCCGATTATAATACTGGTATAAAACAGTATGTAATTTAATCATTGCACATATTATAATTCAATTTCTGGAAGTTGGCAGGAGTCATGTTTTCCACTGGTATTTTTTTCTCTGTTTGCTCGGTTTTGCCTCCGAGTTGTTCCTATTTTACTGAGAACAACTTTTGTGTGTGTGACACTGCTGTCTCCATTGGTTTTTGGGTGTGTTTTTTTTTTTTTTACATGGAGACTTTGGGTGTATTTGTTTTGGGGGTTCTTTTGGGTGGGTGGTGTTTTGCCTCAGCTCACAGCAATAGTTCTTGTGATGTTTTTTTTTTTGGTACATGGCTAGTACCAATATAGGCCATGGTACAGCTTTACTAGGCGCATCTTTGCGATTCATTAGCTGGAATATTAAGGGCATGGGTCATCCTGTTAAAAGATCAAAAGTTTTTAATCATTTAAAACATTTAAAATCCTCAATAGTGTTTCTGCAGGAGACCCATCTTCGGATAAAAGATCATCATCGGTTGCACTGCTCATGGGTGAGCCAAGTTTTTCATTCAGAGTTTAATTCTAAATCAAGGGGGGGTGCTATTCTTATAAATAAAAATGTACATTTCTCAGCTACTAACATTATAGCTGATAAAAACGGCAGATATGTGATAGTTGCCGGTACTTTGATGCAGAAAAAGGTTCTGTTGGTCAATGTATATGCCCCAAATATTGACGATGTTGAATTTGCAAATAAATTATTAAGTAGCCTACCATTTTTGAATTCACATTTGTTAATCTTAGGGGGCGATTTAAATTGTGTCTTTGATCCATTATTAGATCGATCTAATCCCCGTAATCTAAATAAGTCTTTAATGTCTCAAACATTTTCTGATTTCATGACACAGAATGGCTTTGTCGATCCTTGGAGATTCCGCAATCCAACCAGTAAAAAATTCTCCTTTTCTAAGGTGCATCATTCTTACTCCAGGATTGACTACTTTTTTATTGACTGTACTCTAAATTCCTGTGTAGTTTCCTCTGATTATTTAAGTATAATAATATCTGATCATGCACCATTATTATTAGATATTCAGTTGGGTGCCTATAAACGTAGTCTTCCTTCATGGAGGTTTAATTCTCTTCTTTTAGCAGATAAAGAGTTGTGATTTTATTTCCAATTCAATTGATGAGTTTTTGTTGTTTAATAAAAATGATTCTACTTCATATTCATTACTATGGGAGACTCTTAAATCCTACCTTAGAGGACAAATCATTTACTACTCTGCTCTTTCTAATAAGAGACGTCACGGTAAGTTTTCTGAACTCACTTTAGCTATCAGTAATATTGATCAAAGTTATGCCTTAAATCCTACACCAGAATTATTTAAACAGCGCATGGAGGTACAGTCAGAACTTGATCTAATTTCAACCCAAGAAGCTGAACGGCTATTACTACAAAATCGTGGAACTCATTATGAATATGGCGACAAAGCAAGCCGTCTGTTGGCACATCAGCTACGCCGTCAAGCGAATTCTCGGATTATAAGTAGTATTCAGAATAGTCAACATATAATCACGACGGATCCTAATGAAATCAATGCCACATTTAAAACATTTTATTCCTCATTATATACGTCGGAGTTCCCAACAGATTCACATAACATGAACATATTTCTTCATGGCCTCTCGAATCCTGTAATTGACTCAGATACTGCAAAAAGCCTGGATTCCCCACTCGGCCTTGTTGAAATAATTAACTCAATTGAAGCAATGCAATCAAACAAAGCACCTGGCCCTGATGGGTTTCCCATTGAATTTTATAAAAAGTTTACAGAAAAATTAGCACCTTTACTTTTAGCTACATTTAATGAATCATTAGAACGAGGTATCCTTCCTCCAACTCTAACACAAGCTTCGATTGTTTTACTTCATAAAAAGGACAAAGACCCAACTCTATGTAGCTCTTATAGACCACTATCATTGCTTAATGCTGACGTGAAAGTGTTAGCCAAAGTAATTTCTTCCCGATTGGAGAAGGTTCTCCCTTTGATCATATCTGAAGAACAGAACGGTTTTGTTAAGGGACGACAATTATTTTTTTAATATACGCACTCTCTTCAATATAATTTATGCAAAGCAGTCATCTGATTCACCAGAAATAGTCATATCGCTAGACGCTGAAAAAGCGTTCGACAGGGTAGAGTGGGAATATTTGTTTGCGGTTTTGAGGAAATTTGGATTCAATGAGAAATTGTCATGGCGGCCTCTGGGCCGTCATTGGCATCATTATCTCCAGCTGCGCACAGATCCACAGGTGTTGATCAGCAGCTGTTAAAAGCCAGCGTTGCTGACAGCTCAGTACGGAGTCGTCTGTCCTCCTCGTCAGAGAAAAAACCAGAACTCCGCTCTCTGGCCTCGTCAAGGTATTCTCTTGTCTCGTCAGAAACTGTCTCGTCAAGAACTGTCTCGTCAAGAACTGTCTTGTCAAAAACTGTCTTGTCAAAAACTGTCTTGTCAAAAACTGTCTCGTCAGAGTCTGTCTCGTCAGAAGCTGCCTCGTCAGGATCTGTCTCGTCAGGAACCTCTCTGGCCTCGTCAAGGATCACTCCTGCCTCGTCTAGGACTTCTGTTCAAAGTCAAGCACGTAAGAGAGCTGTTTGTTACTCTACACCCAACCTCTATCCCTGTGCACAGGTGGACCCCCTTGGCGGCGGACCTGCGTCCCCAGCTGACGGGGTAACGCCAACACGCTCACGTAGCGGTTCGCTACCACCACGACTACCGGTACGTCTTGCTCCACAAATTCCTGAACTGTTACTGTACCAGTTACAGGAGTACTGGCCACCGTTACCGGTGGAGTTTGTGTCATCGTCATCTGTCGTGTCATCGTCACCACGTTCTGTGGAATCACTCACCTCGTCATCATCTGGATTGTCATGGTCACCACGCTCAGTGGAATCACTCACCTCGTCATCAGCTGGATTATCATCGTCACCACATTCTGTGGAATCACTGGTCTTGTCATCAGCTGGTTTGTCATCGTCCCGGTCTGTGGTGTCACAGCCGGAGTCTCTGGAAGACCTGTCCTCGCCACAGTCACAGGTGGAAGCCTCAGCACGTTCACGGACGCCTTCACCTCCACGTTGCACGGCCGCTGGTTCTCAGCAGGACGTAACCTGTGCTTCTCCCAAGTAAGCCTCACTACTGATAGCCTGTCATTAGTGTGGGACAAAAGTAATTGTCTGTGCTTATATGTTCCAGGGTTGCCGGGTCTCCGTCCAGAGTGCTCAGCTCCAGTGACCAGGATACTATCCACGCTCTCACATTTGCACTACACACCCTTTCATTATAATAAAGATTATTGTTCACTAATTTACCCGTGTCAGTGTCTGTCTCCTGGGTCCCGAAACATGTCAGTATGACTCCGTCACGTTGACCCAGCGGACAGCTCACTGTCGCGCTTAACACTCTTAGCGCCCGGGTAGATTTGCTAGCCCACCAGCAGACAGTAATCTTGAATCAATTGACTCAAATTAATGGGTGGCTGGACCGTTTGGAGGGACACCAAACGTTTCCCCCGACCGCAAGTACTTCAACCCCTGCAGGCTTGGCGTCAGGACTAGCTAACACCTCCTCGTCCTCTCGCCTCACTCCTATTCCAACACCTGCCTGGTTCAGCGGAAAACTCGGGGAAGCTTGAGGATTCATTTTACAGTGTGAATCAGTTTTTCTGCGTGTGCCTGGGGATTTTTCCCTCGACTCTAGCCGGATAGGCTATGTCATAAATTTGCTGGCTGGTAGAGCCTTGGATTGGGTTTATTCGATCATGGCTAGACCTAGCTATTCTTTGCTTACCTACCAGGAGTTTGTGACTGAGTTTCTGTCTGTATTTGATCACACGGATAGGGGAGAGGTGTTGACAGAACGTTTTTTAAGCCTACAGCAGGGAAAGAGATCAGCTGCAGATTACGCCATTGACTTCCGGGTCTTAGCCGCAGAGATTGGGTGGGGGGAGCCATCTCTTTGTGGTATTTTTCTACGCAGCCTTAACGACGAGCTAAAGGATGAGTTAGCGGCACGGGATAAACCAGATAACCTGCACGATTTAATTGCTTTAGCAGTTAGTATCGATAGTAGGCTAAAGGAACTGGCGGCTGGTCGGCGAGTTACTTCCCGTCCGGTTAAACCCCGCCCTCGTGTCACTGACTCTCTTCCTCTCGCTTTACCCGCGTCAGAGAAGGTCCCGGATCAGGAAGCCATGATTGTTGGTCATTCTAAGGTGTCTGCAGCTGAGAAACAATGCCGTAGGGATCAAGGCCTGTGTTTTTATTGTGGGAAGGAGTCACATGAGGTTTCTGAATGTCCTAGTAAGTTAAAAGGGAAGGCCTGTGGATCGCAGTAGGGGGATTCACGGGCAAGAATACAGAGGAACCCCTTACTTGTTGTCATTTACCCCTCAGACTCATTCATACTCACACAGAACACTCAACACTAGCGTTAGTCGATTCTGGAGCTGAGCAAAATTTCATTTCTAGAGACCTGGCAACCCGGATGGGCCTTAGTTGTCAGACTTTAGAACCCCCTGTCAGATTGATTACCCTGTCCAAGGCGTCGTTGACTACCATTAACCTTCAGACAGCGCCTGTGTCCGTTATTGTTTCAGGAAATCACAGGGAGGGGATTCAGTTCCTAGTGCTCCCCGTTTCCTCTTCGCCTGTTATTCTGGGATATCCCTGGCTGCGCCTACATAACCCCACTATTGATTGGCAAACTGGGAGAATAACGGCATGGAGTACGTTCTGCCTTAGTGCCTGTCTCCAATCAGCGGTGTGTGCCCCATCCGTGAAAGTGCCTCTGCCCGATTCATCTCCACCGGATTTATCTAAGGTACCTGAGGTTTACCATGATTTGGGGCAAGTGTTCAGCAAATCTCGGGCGTTGTCTTTACCCCCCCATCGTCCGTATGACTGCGCCATTAATCTGAAGGCTGGGGCCCCACTACCTGCTAGCCGCCTTTACAGCCTGTCAGCCCCGGAGCGCGAGGCCATGGATACTTACATTAAGGAATTCTTGGCCTCTGGTATCATCCGCCCGTCATCTTCGGCCGTGGGGGCCGGTTTTTTCTTTGTTGGTAAGAAGGACGGTTCACTACGCCCCTGTATTGACTTCCGGGGGCTGAATGAAATAACGGTCAAGGATAAATATACACTGCCCTTGATGAACATTGCGTTTGACTCCCTCCAGGGGGCATCATGGTTTACTAAACTGGACCTCAGGAATGCCTACCATCTAGTGCGCATTAGAGAAGGAGATGAGTGGAAGACGGCTTTTCGGACCCCCAGCGGTCATTTTGAGTACCTGGTAATGCCGTTTGGGTTGACTAACGCCCCAGCCGTTTTCCAGCGTTTGATTAACGATGTACTACGGGATTTTTTGAACTCATTTGTTTTCGTTTATCTTGATGATATCCTCATCTTCTCCCGCTCACTAGAGGAACATCGAGTGCATGTCCGTAGGGTATTACAGCGCCTCCTGGAGAACCAGTTGTTCATCAAGGCCGAAAAGTGTGAGTTTCACACTGATCAGACCTCCTTCTTAGGATTTATTATTGCTCGTAACCAGATGATTCCTGACCCTGCCAAGGTCAAGGCAGTGGTGGAATGGCCTGCACCCACCTCCAGAAAGCAGCTTCAAGGGTTCCTGGGGTTTGCTAATTTTTATAGGAGGTTCGTGCCTAACTTTGGTAATGTTGCTCGTCCTTTGACTGCTCTCACCTCCCCTAAGATTTCATTCTGCTGGAGTAAGGAAGCAGCCGATGCTTTTGAGAAACTCAAGAGGGAGTTCGCCTCGGCCCGAGTCCTTACCCAGGTGGACTCGAAGCTTCAGTGCTTGGTGGAGGTGGACGCGTCTGATGCGGGAGTTGGAGCAGTACTCTCCCAACGATCTCCTGTGGATGGTAAGATTCGCCCTTGTGCTTTTTTCTCTCATCGTCTTTCCCCTGCAGAGAGGAATTACAGCATCGGGGACAGGGAGTTACTGGCTGTGAAATTGGCCTTGGAGGAATGGAGACATTGGCTGGAGGGGGCCGCTCAGCCGTTCGTGGTTTGGACTGATCACCGTAATCTGGAGTACCTCAGGACGGCTAAGCGCCTGAATGCACGCCAGGCTCGCTGGTCCCTTTTCTTCGGCCGGTTTAATTTTACCATCACGTACCGGCCGGGAAGCAAGAACGGTAAGCCGGACGCTCTCTCCCGGCAGTTTGACCCCCCATCCTCCGAGGACCAGGAGACCCCTATCCTGCCGCCTTCCTGCGTCGTGGGCGCCCTGTCCTGGGGAATCTGCAAGATGGTTCGCCAGGCCCAGAAGACTGAGCCGGACCCTGGGGGGGGGGACCCCCGGGCCGCTTGTTTGTTCCACGCGCTGTCCGAGGCAAGGTGATTGAGTGGGGTCACGCTTCCAAGTTGGCTTGTCATCCTGGAGTGGGTCGGACTGTGGATCTCCTCCAAAGGACCTTCTGGTGGCCAGGGTTGCGGAAGGACGTTGTTGGCTATATCCGGGCCTGCCCTCAGTGCGCCACCAGGAAGACGACGTCATCTCCCCCGGCGGGCTTACTTCATCCGTTACCTGTTCCTTCACGCCCCTGGTCTCATGTAGCTATGGACTTTGTGACTGGGTTACCCACTTCAGATGACTACACCACAGTATTGACCATTGTTGACCGGTTCTCGAAGGCGGCCCATTTTGTGCCACTTCGGGGTCTGCCTTCGGCCCAGGAGACTGCGGATCTCCTGGTGCAACACGTGGTACGGCTTCATGGCATCCCTGCGGATATTGTGTCTGATCGAGGACCCCAGTTTGTATCTCAAGTTTGGAAGGCCTTCTGCATGGCACTTGGAGCCACTGCCAGCCTCTCCTCTGGCTATCATCCCCAAAGTAATGGTCAGTGTGAGAGGGCTAATCAGGAGCTGGAGGCCGCCCTCCGTTGTGTCATCTCCTCCTGCTCTTCCTCCTGGAGCAAGTTCCTGCCCTGGATTGAGTACGCTCACAACGCCACAATCTCCACGGCCACGGGCGTCTCCCCGTTTAAAGCCTCATGTGGGTTTGATCCTCCGTTGTTTCCTGAGGAGGAGAAGGAGGTAGCGGTTTCTTCAGTCCAGGCACATATTAAGCGCTGCTGGCGTGTGTGGCTCCTCGCTCGCCAAGCTTTGTTGAAGACCACTGAACGTAACATCCAGGTGGCCAACCGGCATAGGAGACCCGCCCCGGATTATAAGGTGGGTCAGAAGGTTTGGTTATCTACTCGGAATATTGGTGTGCCGGCTGAAAAGCGTAAGCTAACTAAACGCTTTATTGGTCCCTACACCATTAATCGGATTGTTAACCCTGTGTCTGTGCGCTTGTCTCTCCCCTCTTCGATGCGTATCTGCCCCACTTTTCATGTCTCCCAGGTCAAGCCGTACGTCTCTGACCCCGTGCCCTGCTCCCGCGGCACCCCCACCCCCAAGGATGATCGATGGCCATCCGGCCTGGGGGGTGACTGCCATCTTGGATGTTCGCAGGCGGGGTCGGGGCCTTCAGTATTTGGTGGACTGGGAGGGCTTTGGACCGGAGGATCGGTCTTGGATTCGCCCTGCATTGATCTTGGATAAGCAGCTGATTCGCGACTTCCACCGGGCAAATCCAGGTAGGATTGGGCAGGTGCCTGGAGGCACTGCTAGAGGGAGGAGTACTGTCATGGCGGCCTCTGGGCCGTCATTGGCATCATTATCTCCAGCTGCGCACAGATCCACAGGTGTTGATCAGCAGCTGTTAAAAGCCAGCGTTGCTGACAGCTCAGTACGGAGTCGTCTGTCCTCCTCGTCAGAGAAAAAACCAGAACTCCGCTCTCTGGCCTCGTCAAGGTATTCTCTTGTCTCGTCAGAAGCTGTCTCGTCAGGATCTGTCTCGTCAGGATCTGTCTCGTCAGGATCTGTCTTGTCAGGAACCTCTCTGGCCTCGTCAAGGATCACTCCTGCCTCGTCTAGGACTTCTGTTCAAAGTCAAGCACGTAAGAGAGCTGTTTGTTACTCTACACCCAACCTCTATCCCTGTGCACAGGTGGACCCCCTTGGCGGCGGACCTGCGTCCCCAGCTGACGGGGTAACGCCAACACGCTCACGTAGCGGTTCACTACCACCACGACTACCGGTACGTCTTGCTCCACAAATTCCTGAACTGTTACTGTACCAGTTACAGGAGTACTGGCCACCGTTACCGGTGGAGTTTGTGTCATTGTCATCTGTCGTGTCATCGTCACCACGTTCTGTGGAATCACTCACCTCGTCATCATCTGGATTGTCATGGTCACCACGCTCAGTGGAATCACTCACCTCGTCATCAGCTGGATTATCATCGTCACCACATTCTGTGGAATCACTGGTCTTGTCATCAGCTGGTTTGTCATCGTCCCGGTCTGTGGTGTCACAGCCGGAGTCTCTGGAAGACCTGTCCTCGCCACAGTCACAGGTGGAAGCCTCAGCACGTTCACGGACGCCTTCACCTCCACGTTGCACGGTCGCTGGTTCTCAGCAGGACGTAACCTGTGCTTCTCCCAAGTAAGCCTCACTACTGATAGCCTGTCATTAGTGTGGGACAAAAGTAATTGTCTGTGCTTATATGTTCCAGGGTTGCCGGGTCTCCGTCCAGAGTGCTCAGCTCCAGTGACCAGGATACTATCCACGCTCTCACATTTGCACTACACACCCTTTCATTATAATAAAGATTATTGTTCACTAATTTACCCGTGTCAGTGTCTGTCTCCTGGGTCTCGAAACATGTCAGAAATTTGTTTCTTGGATTCGTCTCCTCTATACATCCCCGAAGGCAAGGGTTCAAACTAATGATATGTTTTCTGATTATTTTTCTCTTGGACGTGGCACATGGCAAGGCTGTCCACTATCACCCTGGCTCTTCACTATTGCCATTGAGCTTCTGTCCATTGCGTTGCGGTCTTCCAATTTATTTAGAGGGATTTTCCGAAATGGAACTGAACACAAGTTGTCGTTATATGCGGATGATTTGTTGTTATATGTGTCAAATCCAGTTAGTTCTATCCCCAATGTCTTGAGTATCTTAAATAATTTCAGTTCCTTTTCCGGTTATAAATTGAATTTGGAAAAAAGCGAATGCTTTCCCATCAATACGATTGCCTGTGATCTTCAGCAGTCTGACATACCCTTCAAACTTAGTCCCACAGGATTCAAGTATCTTGGTATAAATGTGATACGCTCTTTCTCTAGCCTAGCTTCAGCCAATTTTTCTCCCCTTATTGCCAAAATAACCTCTGACGTCCAGCATTGGCGAAATCTCCCTCTGTCACTCTTGGGTAGGATTAATGTTGTCAAGATGAATATCTTACCAAAATTCCTTTTTTTATTTCAATCAATTCCTCTTTTTCTGCCTAAAAACTTTTTTGATTCTCTGGATAAGATAATTTGTGGCTTTATCTGGAATGGTAAACCACCTAGAGTTCGTAAAAAATTATTGCAAAGATGTAGACTTAGCGGGGGACTTGCATTACCTGATTTTCAATCTTATTATTGGGCGGCACATATACATAAAATCTGCTATTGGTTAAAGTCTTTTCGCTCCCCATGGTGTAGAATGGAATTATCATCCTGTCGGGGGTCGTCAATACCTGCATTAATTTTTTCTTCTTTGCCTACAAAGTCCTCTTTGTATACGGACAGTCAAGTGGTTCTCAACACATTAAAAATATGGTTTCAGTTTAGGCGGCGCTTTGGTTTTGTCGCTGCCCCCTCTTTATTTCCTTTAACTAAAAATCATTTGTTTCCCCCATCTCTCTCAGATTCGTCATTCTCTGACTGGCATGACAGGGGTATTGAACATATAAGGAATTTATATACATCTGGGCTTTTTGATAGTTTTACCAATTTATCTTTCAATTACAACTTACCCGGCACCCATTTGTTTCGTTATTTTCAAATTCGTAATTTTGTTTCTAATGGCTCTTTTCCATAGTCACAGTTCTTTTTTACTTGTTTCGATTCTCCACTACTTCTTTCTCCCTGGGTTGTTGACCCATTACAACCCTGTAAAGCCGCGTAAACTCTGTAGTGGGCGGGATTGAGGCGGCCCCATACTCTGCTGACGTCATCTCCGGCGACCGACGTCTTCACAACAAAGAAAATGGCGGATTACGAGCGGAGGATTTCCACGTTGGTTCTTCTCTGGCTTTTGAACACAATGAATGTTTTTAAGCGGAGAAGAGATTTTTACAGGAGAAGACGACGTGCATTGAGAGAACACACGTTGGAGCAGTACCAGAGACTCGTTGTTGCCATTGGGGAATATGAAGCAGAGAGCTTAATTACCCAGCATATCAGGCACATCAAGCACACGAGGAAAAAGTTTTTTGGTAATTTAATGCTTTCTATTGTCATTTTATCATCATGTCATTGTTGTGTACAGCATTTTGATGTCGCCAGGTTATCAGTATTAATATGTATGCTGTGTGTGTGTTCTAGTTGGCTGCGTTGTTGCAAAATCAACGCTGCAGACCATGGACCTGGGCAGTAAACCGTAGCTCGCAGTGGTGGAAGAATGTTGTCCCCAGCTTCTCAAGCACACAGTGGTTGCAGAACTTCCTTATAACTTATATGAAGAACTTATATGTGGATACTTGTTATATTTCCAATTAATCATAGCCCTATTTTACGTACAAAATAATTTAAATTACTTTAAAAAAAGCCAATTCAACTGTAGTAAAATTCTTGTTTTTGTGTATCATTTTCCCATTGATAGTTCTTTTTAAGGGATATGTGTTCAGGGATGGGAAATTACACGCTAAAACACAGTAGAAAATGACTGCAGAAAAATGCAGCAGCTGAACAACTCCTTTTTGGTTTGATTGAATTGCCAATTGACCTTGGAATTATATGTGGAAACTTGTTATATTTCCAGTTAATCCTAGCCCACTTTTACTTACAAAATAACTTTAAAAATTTTAAAGAAAGGCAATCCAACTGTAGCACCATTTTGCATGTTGAGTGTCATTTGAGTATCATTTTCCCACCTCTTGATATTTATAAGGCATATGTGTTCAGGGATGGGTAATTACACATCAAAACACCTTAGAAAAATGACTACAACCAACTCACTTTTGGTTTTCACTAGAAAGAATAACATACATACTGAAATCAAAGGAAATATGTTTGAGAATATATGGAGACCTTTCATTGATTATGCAAATTAAGTAAACGTAACTTCTGAAGAAGGTGAATGATATGTGTGGACCTTGCAAATTCCAAGCTGGTGAATGTATATTATGTATTCTAATGTAATAGATTACCTAAACAGAGAAACATTGACTTGTTTTTGTTAATGGTTTCTGTTTTTAACCTTTTTTTGTCATTTTATTGTTTAGTTTTTAAATTACTTTTGTGTTAGTGTCTGACTGTGTGTGCTGTTTGAAAAAAAAAAAAAAAAAAAAAAAAGAAAAAAAAAAGGTTCAATAAAAATATTGTGGGAAAAAAAAATTGCTCTGATCTGCGTGAAAATCCTGGACTGTTGAGACATCATGGACGTACCTGCTTCAGCTGCACTGAGTCTGAGATGTTGTCATAGCAAAAATGATCAGCTGACACAACTCGATCGCCAGGTTAATAACTATATTAGCCACAAAATGTATATTCAAAAGTAAACATTACCAAGTTCGGTATAATAAGATGTATTTGACAGTTATGATGCATTTTAGGCCAAAACAAACTTGATCTAGCATTAAAAGCAATTAAAATAATGCAGTCACAAGGTTACATGGAAAATGCTTGATTTACTCGATACATATACTGTAGAAATATATATTCTCTGCATCAACAATGTAGTATACATGCATTCATGTAGTATTGCACTGACAAACCTCTGAAGTTTTTGCAGATGTCTCTTTTTTATATGTGAAGGTTACCACCATGTGACATAAATGTCTTAAAAATGAGTCATTATTTTCAAGGTCACCCATTAATGGTTTGTACTATTGACTCTTTTCCCACCAGTGTATTAAAAGACAAAAATAGAAATCATGATGCAAACACATAAGTCACTAAATTGTTTATTACAATCAGCAGCAAATTCCAGATCATTCAGAATGTGCAAAACTCAAACTGTCAGACTGGGTCACTCAGCAGCTGGGATGTGCAGCTCACACTGGTCTCAGATCAGCAGATCTTAGGCCTGCATCTCTGTAAATAGTGACGCAAGGTCCAGTTTGGGGTGGATCGATCGTTTCCCTCTTGCCTAGACAAAAGACAGAAATGTGTGGAGGTTAAATAAATGAAGTTTAAAACATATTTGGGAAATACACTTGTTACTAAAAGCCAGTGGTGGAATGTGAATGAATGAATCTTTATTTTGGATAGATTTAAAGAAAATACAATAATATAACAAAGGGGGAAAAAAATTTAATAAGGTCGAATTAAACAATAACTCCTCTGATTACACAGTTCAACATAGGTTATCTGAAATGGGTGATGGCTGAAGATGCAGCTTATATTGCCCACCCATATTCCATCCAAGAATTCAAAAGAAAAACCAAACAGCAGCGATTCCAATGTGACAATAAAGTACTTTGTTGTTGTATTTAACCACAATTTTCATATAGCTGCACTGATGTAAAGTCGATTTTACAAGGGCTGGGTTGCATTTAAAGTCATCTGCTTTTACTGTGGCCTCAGCAATCAGAATGAATTAATACATTCAGTGGAATGGAATCTAGTACTTTAACTGAAGGTGTGCATCACAGATTATGGAGTCGCTCAGTCAAAATATGGAGTTTTTATCAATAAAAGTTTGTCTGGAATGTAAAAGTGTCTCTTGCACTGGCTTCAAGTGTGGGTGGTGTTTTGTACTTGCATTGCTAAAATATAAAAGGAAGCACTACAATGGGTCTCAAATATTTGTAATGTGTCCTGTTACTGCATGACTTTATTGATGATAGAGTATAAACTACACATATAAACTAAACTATATTGATGACTGAACAACTGCCATTCCCCAAAAGATACAGTTATGAACATAACTCACAAAGGATCACACAAGTGATCTGACAAATAAATACATTAACAAGTGGTTTATTTTACAGTTGATGCGCCAGTCTTTTTCAGTTATTCTGTAATTAATACTCACAATCAAATAAATCTCAGTTCAATCCCTTTTACATTAAGTGGAAATTGTGCTAATTTGGTTTTGACACTTACCTATAAAAGCAAAGGATTTCAGTACTTTCCACAGTGGCGACGTCCGTTGTTGAGCGGCTGATTCCCTCCTGCCTAGACGAACGACAGAAATGGATGGTGTTTAGTTTTTTCAAGCAAGTTCAACACTTATACAGGCACATCTCAAAAATTAGAATATCATGAAAAAGTTCAATATTTTTGTCACTCATTTCAGAAAGTGAAACCCATATGGCGCTCTGGCCACCGGCAGAGTGAAGAGGCCTCGCCGTCACAGGTCCGTGGCTCTGAGAGAGATCCGTCGCTACCAGAAATCCACGGAGCTGCTCATCCGTAAGCTGCCCGTCCAGCGCCTGGTGAGGGAGATCGCTCAGGACTTCAAGACCGTCCTGCGTTTCCTGAGTTTCGCCGTCATGGCTCTGCAGGAGACCAGCGAGGCCCACCTGGTGGTCTCTTCTTCGCTAAGGGGGGTCACCATCATGCCCAAAGACTTCCAGCTGGCCCGCTGCATCCGCGGAGAGAGAGCTTAGACTTTCTGCTGCACATCCACCAGCCATAATGCTCTGCACTGTGTGTCTATATATATACATTTATAGTAATATGGACATATGTTTGCTAGATGTTGTTTTTTTCTTGCCTTCTGATTGTTGCTCTGAGTGTTGCTGTCCCTGTGCTGTTGCAATCCTGGAATTTCCCCATTGTGGGACTAATAAAGGCTTATCTTATCTTATCTTATATATAGATTCATTACAGGGACAGTGATATATTGAAAGTGTTTATTTTAATATTGATGATTATGGCTACAGCCCATATTAACCAACACCTCAGCGGCCAACATTTCTATTTAAAAACTATTTTTTAAAGTTTATGTAATATTCTAATTTTTTGCCAAATGGAATTTGGGGTTTTCAGGGGCTATAAGCCATAATCACCCAAATTAAAATAAATAAATGCTTGAAATATATCATGGTCTGTGTAATGAATGATATAATATATGGATTTCTCTGACGCTTTAGAAAATTATATGAATGACTTTATAAATCGTCGTCGTCGTTGTTGGCCTCCGTCGGTCTATGATGACCATGGAAGAGAATCCTAAACGTCTACTCTGCTGAAACAGCACCGCCTGTGGCTGAACAGGCCGATGCGCACCGGTGTTCTACCTTCCAGCGTTGGGCGTTGGTAGGATTCAAGCCTGGGCAGGAAGATATGGAGGACAAGATGTTACCCATGCAGCATGTCCCCCCCTCTCCACGTCACTGATGAATCCAAAGGAACAGCGGGGCTGCTATAGTTTGGCACCAGCACCGTCGCAGGAGCTGCCAGGAACGATGTTGAGCACAACAGAGAACTGCCTTAGGGGCTCCGACTCCGGATTTTTCCTCAGGGTTGACTCCCAAAGCCTTTCCCGTGACCGGGTGTGCCGCAAGGCAGCGGAGGTTTGAAATCAGGGTTTACCTTCCCCTAGATGGGCTACCTTCCCAGGTTGACGAGCCACCATCTACCCGAAGCATCTGGTTTTAAGGCGCCAGAGATCCGCCCTCGCCCCTTCTCCTATTAGTAAAAGCCAGTTTCCGCCGGGCTTAGAGACTAAACCACACGGGCAGGCTAGGAGTTGGACTTAGTTGTCAGAGGCTTTTCGAGACGCACGCCACAAGGAGTCATTTTATGAGCACTGGGACCTTAACCCCAGTGCCGCTCCTGGCTATGACAACCTTGGAACCTCCCATTGTACTTTTGGATGATTCTAGGTATTACAAGTAATCCTGCATTTTGGGAGCGTAGTGCTCTGTTAGGATAATACGGTAGTATCAGATCTTTTAAATAAAAAGGAGGCCTGATTGTTTAGAGCTTTGTAAGTAAGAAGAAGGATTTTAAACTTAATTCTAAACTCTATGGGAAGCCAATGAAGGGAGACCAGAACCGGAGAGATATGATCTCTCTTTCTAGTACCTGTTAAAACTCTTGCTGCAGCATTTTGGATCAGCTGAAGACTTTTTAAAAAGATGTTTTAGGACAGCCTGATAATAAAGAATTACAGTAATCTAATCTCGAGCTAACAAAAGCGTGGATCACTTTCTCAGCATCACTCTGAGACAAGATGCCTCCTAATCTTGGCAAAAGCCCTTTTATATTGTTGAGCTTTCGGCTCCTGTGATCTCACCAGTATCCACTATAAACAGAGAAGCTAACCCCTGCATGTGGAAACACAATCTAGCATTAAATTGCACACAATTTAATGCAAAACAAAAACACAGGACTATAACCAGGATTGATATATTTTCATCGGCATTGCTCTTACAAGCAATGTTTAGGAGAAAACAAGGCGTGAATCAACAGTGGGATTTATCTAGCTACTAGCCAAAACTCGTTAGCTAAAACGAGTTAGTCCAGCGAAAAACGGCATAATTGCACACAAATTTTTTTTTTTTTTTTTTTTTTTGTTACTTATTTGTACCCGTAGGTAGACTTGGTTTGCAGTCTGGTGACAAGCCACCGGCTGCTGGTCGCTGCGTGCGCGAGCGCCCTAAACCTACATGTTTTTGGTGTGCGGGAGGAAACCGGAGAAATCCCGGAGTAAACCTACGCAACACGGGGAGAACATGCAAACTCCACACAGCTCACTGTTGGTCGGGGGCTGGAATCAAACCCACGATCTCATGATCCCCGCGATCCCCCGGCCGAGGGTAAAACTGTGCTGCCACAGTGCTAAACCACTGCGCCACCGTGCAGCCCTACAACAGCGTTGTAGGTTAGGTTTTGCGGAAATCTACACCGTGGTCCAACGAAGAGGTGCGGGGTTTTCTCTGCTTGCTGGCAGATCCACAGTCAGAAGAGTGATCCGGACCCTACAGATGACTGCGCAGAATAGAACCGTACTACTGACAAGCTGAATACGAAGTTGAGAGAACCATCCATGGTGAGTGATTTGTAATATTGTGCATCTGTTTGCTTATTTATCCTGTGCAGCATGTGTGCTGTGTGCTGCACATTTAATGTGCAGCACCAAGTGCAATACAAAACAAAAACCAGGACTATAACCAGGATTGATATATTTCATCTTTTGTTCTCACAAGCGAATATTTAGGAGAAAACAAGCGCGAATCAACAGTTGGTATTATCTAGCTACTAGCCAAAATTCGTTAGCTACAACGAGTTAGCCAGCACAGAACGCGGCTGTATGGCTCAAAAGTGAGCTTACCACCAACAGGATAAATAAGCAAACAGATGCACAATATTACAAATCACTCACCATGGATGGTTCTCTCAACTTCGTATTCAGCTTGTCAGTAGTACGGTTCTATTCTGCGCAGTCATCTGTAGGGTCCCGGATCACTCTTCTGACTGTGGATCTGCCAGCAAGCAGAGAAAACCCCGCACCTCTTCGTTGGACCACGGTGTAGATTTCCGCAAAACCTAACCTACAACCGCTGTCTCTATTAATATCATATTCACTCCGTGACCGGATTACAAATGGCGGTCGTGCAGCTTCAACAGAAAACTGAAAACGGACGCTCTCTCTGTGACGTTACGCGCTGACCAATCAGCGGCTAGCAGTCGATTGACGAAAAATCACACCTCGCTTTTTCTCGCTTGTCCCCTGCCCCTAAACTGGCACGAAAATCGTATCGGTTAAAGCGTGTGTAGGGTACTGTGGAAAGAGCGAGAAACTGAGTAAAGTAAAAGTAAGTAAAGCTAAAGGTGATACTTGTGGAAAAGTGCCATAAGGTGTTTCTCTAACTTTCCTTCTATCCCTCCTGAGCAGCCCTGGGAAAGTATAGTTTCACATGGTCCCACAACATAAAGGGTTGATATCTAAGCTTTATAATTCTATTTTAACATTAAACGATGAATCAATGTGTCAAAATAAAAAATTTGTGGGAGAAAGAATTGGGTATACAGATGACTGAAGAGCTTTGGGAGGATGCCATTAACAGAATTAGAATGTCTTCCTCATGCGCTCGTCTTAGCTTGATTCAGTTTAAGGTAATATATAGAGTCCACTTCTCAAAATGAGACCTGAGATTTTACCCAGAAGTTGATGGTAGTTGTGATAAATGTAAGGGATCTCCCTGCCACCTTGGCCATATGTTTTTTCTTTGTCCGGAATTATACAGTTTTTGGTCTAGTTACTTTACAATTATCTCCATGGTTCTTCAAGTGACTCTGCTGCCTTCTCCATTTATTGCCATATTTGGGATTCCTGACTCCTCTGTAGTTTTGAATTTGGTACAAAGGGATATTGTGGCCTTTACATCCTTAATAGCAAGGCGTACTTTACTGCTGCATTGAAAATCTGTCAGATATCCCTCAATTTCCCTATGCTCAAGGACATGATGTTTTTTCTAAAACTTGAGGAAAATAAAATACACTATAAGAGGATGCACAGAAAGGTTTTACCAGAAATGGCAATGTTTTATATCTTACTTTTCTAATCTAAAAGTCTTACCCATCTAATTATGTCAGCATGTGCCTTGTTATATATATTTTTTTTTTCTCTACTTTATTATGTGTATTTGTTTCCAAATATATGCCTGTTGAGGTACTTCCTCTACTGATTTTGTGAGCTGGGGGGGGGGGGGGGGGTTGTTCGAGGGGATACAAAAAAAAAAAAATCTGGTGCTTAAGTGTGAAGTACTTGTTGATGCACTATTAGATCCTATATAAATATACTGATGTAATGTGCTTAATAAGTGTATCTTTATTTTTTGTTTCAAGAAGTATTATGCTAACTTGTCTGTAATTTCTGAAACTGATTTTAATAAAGACATATTGAAAAAAAAAAAAAAAAGAAGTGTTTTAACCTCAGGGTTGATCCAGGGTTTGTTGTTTGAGCAACACCGTATGGTCCTTTGGGGTGGGTACGGTGTTGTCCACACA
The DNA here is from genome assembly GCA_020510985.1 of Pholidichthys leucotaenia. Taxonomy (NCBI): domain Eukaryota; kingdom Metazoa; phylum Chordata; class Actinopteri; order Cichliformes; family Pholidichthyidae; genus Pholidichthys; species Pholidichthys leucotaenia. The sequence goes on along the minus strand of CM035841.1, from coordinate 97,982,982 downwards.
GAAGATGATGTAGTCCATGATGGTGCGAGTGAGGCCATCGATGTCCTCACAGCCATGTTGGATCGCAGAGCTGCTCCCAGCAGTGTTTCAAAACAGTCCTTTAGATCGTCAATTGCCTCCTCAGACCATAACTTCACCTGTGCGCATGACCGGAGGTTGTTTTGTACACTAGGGGTTTGTACACCAGCTGGAGATGAACCAAGTTGTGATCGATCTCCCGAGTGGGGGGAGTGGTGATGAGGTGTACACCCTCTTAGTGTTTGCGTAGAATATCCAGTGTTTTATTGTCTCTAGTGTGGCATGTGACATACTGGGTGAATGTGGGTAGAATGGGAGAAAGGTGAAACATGGTGAAATCACTTGAGATGAGGAGAAGAGCACTGGGTGTTCTTGAAGTGTGGAGTGTGTAAATGAAGAGGCAGATTCATGACAGACGATTTATTACACACTCACATCTCACAAGCACAGAATGGACTGACTGGTTACAGCAAGCTCTCCTCTCTATATCTCAAGTCACACTTCACAAGTTTCATGGCACTTCCCCACACAGCATGATCATACATGTGTAATGACAATAAAGTTGAATCTCTCATCTCATTTACACTACACTGCATTCAACCCCCTCTGTCCTTCCTGAGCATTGTTCTCCCATGCTTATTCCCTGTCTCTGTCTGAGGTGCTAAATAACCTGACTTCCCCAAGGTCCCCAAACCGCCCCCCCCCAGCATCTAAGACAGACATTAGTCCACACTCGCTTTTGGCTTCAGTCTTCTCCCATATCTGCTGTAACTGGGGTTTACCGCCTCCGTGGCACTGCTGTGCCAGTGAGGGGCTGCTGGGAGCATGTCTGACTGCGGGGTGAGCCGTGGTGGTGGGGGGAAACTTTGTTTCTGCCCGTGTGGCTGCTCTGGTTAATTGTTTCCCCTGGGGAGCTCTCCGTGGGGGTCTTCCACGCCAAGGGGCCCCCGCCACAACAGCACTTGCTCATCCGCCCCCTACAAAGGCGGGTTTGAGTCTGTCTATGCCAATTTTCTCCGTCTACAACCACCCAATCTAGCACAAAATGTTTGTCCCTTGTTTCCAACACTCTGGAATGGTCCATCATAGGGTGGGCGCAATGGGGGGCGGTGGGCGTCGTGTCTGACGAACACGTACTGCGCGTTCTTCAAAGTTACAAAGTTCTGAAGTTCTCTTCAAGTTCTGGCTGTTTATATTTGATTTTAGTGTACTGTATTGATCCCCAGAGGGACATAAGGGCATCCACCTGGATGATGAAGCAGCAATGGTACGAAGCGTTTAACCTAACCTTCATGTTTTTGGCCTGTGCGGAGGAAACCAGAGAAATCCGGAGTAAACCCAGCATACATGAGAGAACATGCAAACTCCACAGAGAGTCACTGATGGTCAGGGGCTGGGATCGAACCAGATCCCAGGCCAAAGGGGTGAGTTGCTGTTCTGCCACAGTGCTAACCACTGGGCCACCGCGCCCGCCCAGTGGTGCGTGAAAGTTTCCACGTATTTCTTCTTCTTCTTCTTCTTATAGATTTGATTGGTGGTTGGCAACCAGCTCGCAGGTGCATTACCGCCACTGACTTGATCATCACTCTGTATATCTTGACCGTGGCTGTGTGTGTCTGTCACAATCATAGGACTTGCTAAAAGATCATTGGCTCGCTATGACATTATCAAAGATCAAAGGCAGCCATCACTAATGATCATAGGACTCGCTACTGTCACGATCATAGGACTGTGTGTGTCTGTCATGATCTATAGGACTAGATAAAAAATCATAGGACTAGCTATGACATCAGCAAAGATCAAAGGCAGGCATCATTCACGATCATAGGACTTGCTATGACATCATCAAAGATCATTGGTCTTGCTATGACATCATCAAAGATCATAGACTCGCTATGACATCATCAAAGATCAAAGGCCGGCATCAACTCACGATCATAGGACTCACTATAACATCAAAGATCATAGGTCTCACTATGACATCATCAAAGATCATAGGTCTCGCTATGACATCAAAGATAGAAGGCCGGCATCACCGAATGAGCCGTGACATCAAAGATCAAAGGCAGGCATCAGTCCTATGACATCATAATGACATCATCAAGATCAAAGCCAGGCATCATTTAACGAGTGGTGATGTAAAGATCAAAGGCAGGTATTACCATGGTTACTTTTGCCAGTGGTGAGCATGTCAAACTTCAAAGGCAGGAATGCAGTAAAAATACTTGCTTAAACTGGTTTCTACAGGCATGCATGGGTACCATAGCAAAGATCAAAGGCAGGCATCACCAAGGTACTGTTGCCATGGTAAAAGTAGCCTTTCTACAGGCATGCACGAAATACTTGATTACCTCCGCCAGGTCGCAGCCGCAGGGGGTTATTTTTTTGCCAGCGTTTTGTCGTGTCTGTCGGTTAGCAAGATAACTCAAAATGTTTTGGACGGATTTCCATGAAACTTTCAGGCTTTGTTGGAAATGGTTACAAGGAAGAACTGATTAAATTTTGGGGAGGATCCGGATCACCGTCTGGATACAGGAATTTTTAAAGGATTCTTTAACATTGTGAGATACGGCCATTTTCAACATGTGGTGCAGGCGCAATGGAGGGCGCTGGTCGTCGTGTCTGACAAACACGAACTCTCGCGTTCTTCAAAGGTTTAGGCACAAAAGCACGCGGAAAACAGTGGTGGGCCGGGCCCTGCAGCATGCCTGTGTTTTGCGCTACGCTGCAAAAGCTGGAGACGGCGAGCATGGTCCGGCCGGCGATTATTTGGCAGAAATTCCCCGGGCAGCCATAGGGGCTGCGCAAAAACAAGCGTCTCTGCCGGGGAAGCTTCCAATCCTCTTTTGCCGCGGAGCGCAACCCCAATATAAAACCCACGGCAACCTGTCTACCCAATTTGCATCCGTCAGTGAACCCTGAGTGCTGCTTTCAGTGATCTATGAAAACGCTCGCATAACCCATTGGCCTGTGGGTTGTACGCAGTTGTGCGATGAATTGCAACGCCCGCAGCTGGGAGGTTTGTAGATGGACACAACAGCAACACTTCAGTTTACTACCTCTGCCAAGGAGGTAATGCTTTTTTACCTACTGAACCACTAACCCTATCATTGTGAATCCAATTGCTAGTCATATGTTTTCATGGTCAAGGAATCTGAAAACGTACACACAAACACTGTATGGGGGGGAACTGTGGCGCTTGGCGGAGGTCTGCGCTCTCCGAGTGCCTTTACTAGTTATACTTGGTTTCTACGGGCATGCACGAGCATGCACAGGTATGCAGATTCAAGAAAATCTGTGTTGGCTATGCCGCCGAGGACACAGTCCAAGGACAGATAATTTTTTCACACGTAAGGAGTTGTTTCAGGACTCCTCATACAAAGATATAGAGTGATGATAATCAAGTCAGTGGTGGAAATGCACCTGTTTGCTGGTTGCCCAACCAGCAATCAAATCTAAAAGAAGAAGAAGAAAACTCTGTGAGAGAGAAAGAGAGAGAGAGAGAGAGAGAGATTGATTTTGATTTTTCAACACACCTTTACTGTCACAAGTTCAACAGAAAAAACACAACAATTAAAACAACTAAAAGAAGCAATGGAAAAGTAAAATGACTCAATGACAAGAAATCAAAGACATAAGTAACCAAACCAGGAAAACTAATAAAAAAACAAAAAAAAACAAAAAAAAAAAACTTGCTTCTTACATCAGGACCATACATAGGTAATTTTCCCCTCCTTAACACAACACAGATGTGCTTAAAGCACCACATAGCCTCAAAAGTTTAACATTTTGCATCAGATGATAGTAATTGTAATCAATCACTATTCGAGCCTTGATCATGTCAACCAGCATGTCTTTTACATTACAATCCAGCATTTGTTCAATTCTTCTTTTCCTACTAACATAAATAGCCATTTTAGCCTGACCCCAGGATGAAATTTAAAAGTTCACTCTTTTTCTTAGTCCTCTGTCTATATGGAAAGCCCAAGATAAAAATCTGCAGGGAAAAGACTTCTCCAAACAGATACAAAACAGCTTCCCCCAAAAAACAAACAACAATTGCAGTCTGTTACAGTCCAGAAAACAATGGAACACAGTTTCTTTCTGAGGACAAAATGGACAAACCTCAACAACATTTGGGTTTAAAAGAGAGATAAAAGCATTTACAGCCACAGCACCATGTAAAACTCGCCATTGTAGGTCTCCAACCTTCTTAGTTAATGGTGGTTTATAGAGTGCTCTCCAGGCAGGCCTCACCTCTGGACCCAGACCCAAGTGTTTCCTCCATGGTGTATCAGCTCGACCTTTTAACTTATTCACATTTAGAATTTTCACCAAAAGTCCATACATTTTTTACCAGGAGAGTCACAAATGTTAATGTGTTCAGAGTTTAAAAACACACCAGTGCCATCTTTAAAATCAGGAGATAAAACACTAAAAGGAAAAGGTTCATCAGCAGTTTGCACAGAGTTTTCGCAGTGTAAAACAATAGCAGAGTGTTCTTCTGCGGACAGGCAGTCTCTCCAATCTTTCAACAAGTTCATTATAACTCTGACTGAAGAAACGCCAAGAGCCGAGCACAGGGCAACAGCATTGTCCAAGTTTAGGACCACATAAATTCACCAAATGTCCCAGCGTTGTAACCTTTGCAGAAATGAAACTTTTTTAAAACAGAAGGTCCTAAAACATTGCCCACATCAAAACGGGGTCCCGAACACAAGTGGTTCCTTTAAAAGCCAGAAAGGCGACAAGGAAGCCTGGAGAGAGTTCTTTTTAAAAAGTCCCCAGATTTTAAAAGCACTTTGGTAAAACTGGGGAAGTTCTGGGAGTTTTTGGCCCCTTAAATCCATTAAAAGCAGCGACTCCTCTAGTCCAAGCCCTCCACAGCGAGCCAGGACAGCCCTGGCAATAGGTCTCCACACAAGGTCAAGGGGGCCACTCAGCAGTCGCTGAATGAACTGCAGGCGAAAGACAGCCCCCCTGCTGGCCAGATGGATGAGCCCTTGACCACCTTCTTCCCTCGGTAAAAACAGGATGCTCTGTGGAACCCAGTGAAGACGGTCCCAGAAAAAGTCCACAACTATAGATTGCGCTCTGGCCAGCAAATTGGGTGGAGGGTCCAGACAAGACAGTCGATGCCCACAGCATTGAAGCAATCAAGTTGTTGATAATTAAAACATGACCTCTGAAGGACAAGTTTGGCAGAATCCATTTCCATTTTTTTAGTCTTCCTTCAGTTTTTTCTAAAAAACACTCCCAATTTTTCTCAGTAAAAGTCTGATTTCCTAAAAACACACCAAGATATTTAAAACCACCTTGTGTCCATGAAAAGCTACCAGGTAGGGCAATTTTTTGTGGTCTCCCCCCCACCACAACAGCTTCACTCTTACCCCAATTCACTCTCGCTGAGGAGCACTTACCAAAAAGATTAACAGTTCTTAAAAGGTAGTCTACATCATTTTGACTTCTTGTAAAAACAACAACATCATCAGCATAGGCAGACACTTTAAAAACAGAGTCAGAGTTGGGGATTTTAAAACCAGTGAGGCCTTGCCTTAGTTTACAAAGGAGGGGCTCGATGGCAAGAGAGTACAGCATACCTGAGAGGGGCAGCCCTGGTGGACACCCCTCTCAACTTTGAAAGGAGCACTCAAACCACCATTAATCTTAAGAATACTCTCAATGCCTCTATACAAAGCCTGGATCTTGGCGATGAACCCTGAGCTGAAACCAAAGGCCTCTAGTGTCTGCCACAGGTATGGATGTTCAACTCGGTCAAACGCCTTTTCTTGGTCTATTGAAATAAGACCAAGTTCCTTGACCAATGAGCTGGAGAGGTCCAAAACATCACGAATTAAAAAAATGTTGTCTGTAACCAACCTACCAGGTACACAGTAGGTCTGGTCTACATGTATGACCTGCTCCATCACCTTCCTCAGCCTGGTAGCCAACACTTTGGAGAGAATTTTATAGTCAGTACAGAGGAGGGCCACCAGATGCCAGTTTTTAATGTCTTTCAAGTCGCCTTTCTTGGGAAGGAGGGTGAGGACTGGTCTCCTACAACTTAGGCGCAGGTGACCGTTCCGCAGACTGTCAGACAGTACTTCCAGCAAGTCCTCACAGATCTCAGACCAGAACGCCTTGTAGAACTCCGACGGTAGACCATCTATCCCTGGGGCTTTTCCACACTGAAGAGACTGGACAGCTACTGCTAGTTCCTGCAGAGTGATCCCACTCTCCAGCTCCGCATTCATACTAGCCATCACTTTTGGCAAGTCCGTCAAAAAATGACTCAGCACATGTGGATTCTCAACAAATTCTTTCTTAAAAAGATCTTTGTAGAAAGCAGCTGCAAAGCGACAGATCTTCGCAGACTCATGGATTAGCCGCCCGTCCTCGGAGCTGAGAGAGTGGATCATCCTCCTCTGACCATTCTTCCTCTCCAAACCAAAGAAAAAATGAGATGGAGCGTCCATTAGTGCGATGTTCTGGAACCTACTGCGTACTACAGCGCCCCTGGCGGCCACACCTAGTAGGTCAGTTAAAACAGACGTTTTGCCATTGAGGGCCTCAAAATGTCCTCTTTCTCCTGTGGAGCCTGCCAAAGACTGCAGCTCCACTACTTCTCTCTCCAGGTCCCTGACAGACCTGGCCAAGTCTCCAGAGACATTGCGAGTATACTGTAGGCACAGATTCTTTATTTGGCTCTTCCCTACATCCCACCACTGCTGCAAAGAACTAAAACTTGATTTTGTTAATTTAAAATTACTCCAAAAAAACATAAAAGCAGTTTTAAAACTGCTATCCGATAAAAGTGATGTGTTAAAATGCCAGTATGCACTACTGCACTTTATATTCTTGATAAAAACACAACACTGAACCAGAGAGTGATCTGTAAAGCCAACAGGGGCTATAAAAGCACTTTTAAAAATGCTAAAATGGTGCTTAAAACTGTAAACCCTATCCAGTCTAGCTAAGGACAGAATATCATCCTTTCTATGGCTCCACGTGTACTGTCTAGCCTTGCCATGAAAATTCCTCCACACATCACACAGATCATGAGCTTCTATGAGACCTTTTAAACTTTTCTTGGATGCAGCATGTGGCTCTGGGTGATTCCTATCCATAAGAGGATTTTCTGTGCAATTAAAATCACCTCCCACAAATAAAAAGTCATCATTACTGCAACTTTTGATCGTGTCATCTAAAATATTTAAAAAGGCCAATCTTTCTGTGCCTACGGTTGGAGCATACACATTTATAAAAACAACTTTCACATTCTCAAAAACAGCTCGAACTTTTAAAATGTGGCCTGCAATTATCTCATCAATGTCATAAGAAAGTGGAATAAAATCTCGAGAAAATAAAATACCCACTCCACCACTGCTGCTGCTTTTATGACTAAGAATAATTTCCCCTCGAAATTCCCTCCTCCAGTCAGCAGCATTGTCCTCAGAACTATGAGTCTCCTGAACAAACAGAACATTAATTTTCTTGCATTCTGCAAGAGTAAAAACACACGCTCGCTTGGACATTTCTCTTGCTCCATTGATGTTGAGTGTGCCAAAATTAAAACTGCACATGCATATAAAAGGGTAAAACCAATACAAAAACAGAAAAGAAAGAATGAGCGATAAAAGACTAATCATCCTGGGCAATTTGGTTCTTAACTTTTAGCACAAGCTTTTTTAGTCTGTAGACCTCCTGATCAGTAAAACTTTCCTGCTCAAGCTCTCCCCTATTTTTCATGTAGGCCCGAGCAGAGTCAACAAAACGTTTTAGATCGGGGAAGAAGTTTTCAACTTTAACCATTCTGGATCCCTTAGTGTCCTGCAAAAACTTCTGTATTTTTGTGAAGGGGTAACCGCCTCCACCGGCCACATCATCACTGCTTTCACCATCACTCTCTATCTCAGACCCAGCATAAGAATCTGGTTGAGATAGAGAAACCTCAGAACTGTCTTTGACAACCCTTTTTACTTTGCTCCTCTGCTGTTTGGTTTCCAAATTCTTCCACTTGATTGAGATTTTACATAACTCTTCATCTATTTCAATGTCATCCTCATCCTCCAACACTGACTCAGCCACCCTGGTAGCTGTCTCTTCTTGTTTTTCGCTCACCCTGTGCTGTGCTTTTATATTCATCTTTCTGGTCCCACCATCTACCTGGGCCTCATTTGGCTCATCTGTCTGATCCTCAGCGTGATCCCTCTCGGTAATCTCACCCTTGTCCACAATGTTGGTCTGTGCAGCAGCCCTGCGATGTGCTTTAACTTTTGCTGCTGTTTCATTTATGATCGACAGGCTGGCTGCAGAGAGCGGCGAAGCCGCCCCGCCGCCAGACGGCCCCGCGGCCCCGGCCGAAGCCCCGCCGCCAGACGGCCCCGCGGCCCCGGCCAAAGCCCCGCCGCCAGACGGCCCCGCGGCCCCGGCCGAAGCCCCGCCACCAGACGGCCCCGCGGCCTTGGCTGAAGCGCCCGACGGCGCGGTAGCGCCGTCAACCTCGGAGAGCGGCAAAGCCGCTCCGCCACCAGACGGCCCCGAGGCCGCACTAGCGGCCTCCCCCGAGTGATCATCCCCCACTCCCTGAGGGCATGATCGAATCAAGTGTCCCTCCATTCCGCAGTCGAAACACTTCATATTATCAGAGGTGACGTGGATGGTGTAATCAAAGCCGTCAATCCGGTATTTAAATACGAGGTTGAGGCTTTCCTCGCTATTCAGTATTGTACTCGGCGCCACACGAGTAGGCTGCCTTTTGCAACAGCGGCTCGATTCCGAGTCTTTTTCCCTTCCTCTCTCTTTTGATCCGTCTTTTTTTTTCACCCCACTTATATCACGGACACACAGATCGTCCTAAATGTCTCCTGAGCCGGTGGACGGAGCCACTGTTTATAGCAGGATACGATACAGCAGAGAACAGCTGCTAGCATTCAACCGCCACCCGGTCCCATTGGAAAAACTCGACATACCGAGAGAACTGAGGCGAAAACGCCGCGGCTGCCGGGCTGGAGCAAGGCGGAGGACAAAAAATATAAGGTACAGACCCTCCCTTCCATCTGTTGTCATGGGAAATGTACGGTCGATACTGGGAAAGTTAGATGAGCTAGCAGCTATCTCCCGTTATGATAGCACATACCGGGAGTGCTCTCTCCTTTTGTTTACTGAGACGTGGCTAACTGAACTAGCAGCAGATGCTAACATTGAGCTGGAGGGTTTTCACATGATACGAGCTGACCGAACACCAGACAGTGGCAAGGCTAGGGGCGGTGGAGTGATAATGTATGTTAACAACAACTGGTGCAGACCGGGACATATCACTGTTAAACAACGACACTGCAGCAAAGACATTGAGTTGCTAGCTGTTAGCATGAGGCCTACATATCTCCCGAGAGAACACTCACACGTGATCTGCATTGTTGTTTATGCAAATCCGACGGCGAACGCTGGGACAGCACGTGACGTCATCCATTCAGTAACCAGCAGGCTGCAGACAGAACACCCAGATGCTCTTCTCCTCATCTCAGGCGATTTCAACCATGTTTCACTGTCTCCCATTCTACCCACGTTCACCCAGTATGTCACATGCCACACTAGAGACAATAAAACACTGGATTTATTCTACGCAAACACTAAGGAGGCGTACACCTCATCACAACTCCCCCCACTCGGGAGATCGGATCACAACTTGGTTCATCTCCGGCCGGTGTACAAACCCCTAGTGCACAGACAACCTCCGGCCATGCACACTGTGGAGTTATGGTCTGAGGAGACAATGGACACCCTAAAGGGCTGTTTTGAAGCCACCGCCTGGAAGCAGCTCTGCGATCCACATGGTGAGGACATCGATGGCCTCATTCACACCTTCACGGGCTACCTCAGCTTCTGTGTGGACAAATCCGTTCCCACCAAGACCATACGGCGTCACTCAAACAACAAACCCTGGATCAACCCTGAGATAAAAACACTTCTGAGAGAGAAGAAGAGGATCTTCAGGTCAGGGACCAGGGAGATGCTGAAGTCCGTACAGAGGGAGCTGAGGAGAAAGATCAGAGAAGGCAAGGACAGCTTCAGGAAGAAGATGGAGGACAAGCTGCAACAGAGCGACATCAGCGGGGTCTGGAGAAACCTCAAAACCATCTCGGGGCTCCAGAATACCTCCCCCCAGGCCACAGGGGGCAGGGAGTGGGCGAACAACCTGAATCTGTTTTTCAATAGATTTGACCAACCGCCCTCCCCCCTGACTGCACAACAACCACTGCTGCCTCTAAAGAAATCAAGTCCTGCTGCCCACTCCCCACTCCACCAACACCCCCCCACTCCCAACACACAGCCCCCCATCCTGACCCTGACCAGGACCCAGGTGAGGACGGAGCTGAGGAAGATCAAGGCGAGGAAGGCGCCGGGACCGGACGGCATCAGCACAAAGCTCCTCAAGTCCTGTGCAGACCAGCTGTGTGGGATTGTGACGTATATCTTCAACATGAGCCTGAAACTGGGGAGGGTACCACAGCTGTGGAAAACATCTTGTGTGGTACCTGTACCAAAAACTTCCCACCCCAAAGACCTGAACAGCTACAGACCGGTGGCCTTGACGTCCCACTTGATGAAGACCCTGGAGAGACTGCTCCTTGCTCACCTCCGCCCCCTGGTGGAACCAGCGATGGATCCACTCCAGTTTGCCTACCAGCATGCCATTGGGGTGGAGGATGCGGTGATCTTCCTCCTTCACCGTTCTCTGTCCCACCTGGAGAAGCCCGGGAATATGGTGAGGATCATGTTCTTTGACTTCTCCAGTGCTTTCAACACCATCCAACCGATGATCCTGAAGGACAAGCTGCTGCGCGCAGGGGTGGACCAGCACCTGTCATCATGGATCCTGGACTACCTCACGAACCGGCCTCAGTTTGTGAGAACCCGGGACTGTGTGTCCGACACGATCATCAGTAGCACGGGGGCCCCCCAGGGAACGGTGCTGGCTCCCTTCCTGTTCACTCTTTATACTGCGGACTTCTCACACAACACAACACACTGCCATCTACAGAAGTTCTCTGATGACTCTGCGATCGTTGGCCTCATCTCCAATGGAGATGAAGCTGAGTACAGAGGGCTTATCCAGGACTTCGTGGACTGGTGCCATCGGAACTGCCTCCAGATCAACGCGAGGAAAACTAAGGAGCTGGTGGTGGACTGCCGCAGGCATGGGCAGCCCCTCACAGTACCAGTAAATATACAGGGAACAGACATCGAGATGGTGACATCCTATAAGTACCTGGGTATTCATCTGAACAATAAACTAGACTGGTCACACAATACTGATGCACTCTACAAGAAGGGACAGCGCAGGCTGTTCCTGCTGAGGAGACTCAGGTCTTTTGGTGTACAAGGGGCGCTGCTGAAGTCATTCTATGACACGGTGGTGGCATCAGCCATCACTTTTGGAGTGGTCTGCTGGGGCAGTGGCATTACTGCAGCCGATAGGAAGAGACTGAACAAACTGATTAAGAAAGCTAGCTCTGTCCTGGGGCAGCGCCTTGATCCGATGGAGGAGATAGGAGAGAGAAGGACGGTGGCTAAACTGTCATCTCTGCTGGAGTCCGAGTTCCACCCTATGCAGGACATACTGAATGCACTGAGGAGCTCATTTAGCAGCAGACTACATCATCCCAGGTGCACAACCGAGAGGTTTCGTAGGTCCTTCCTACCAACGGCTGTCAGACTGTACAACCTAAGCAGGGCTGCTCGCAGAGATAGCAAAAAGACGTAACAAACTAATAGTTTTTTGAATGCAAAAGATGCAATAGACTTACACAATGGTCCCCTCCGGCATACAACTAGGAACATACCGGTCGCTATGGAGGGTGAGAATATGTATGGGCACATAATCATACCATGTAGGATAACTAAGTAGACGGTTATGCTGTTTCATTCCATCTAGCAACAATGCTCTGCACTGTGTGTGTTTATATATTTACATATTTATTCCATCTAGCTACAATGCTCAGCACTGGGTGTGTTTATATATTTATATATCTACATATTATTCCATCTAGCTACATTGCTCCGCACTGTGTGTGTTTATATACTTGCATATTTATTCCACCTAGCTGCAATGCTCCGTACTGTGGGTGTTTATATATTTACATATTTATTCCATCTAGCTACAATGCTCTGCACTGTGTGTTCATATATTCATATATTTATTCCATCCAGCTACAATGCTCTGCACTGTGTGTCTGTGTGTGTGTGTATATATATATATTTTATAGTAATACGTACATATGTATATTAGCTGCTCTTGCTTGCTTGTTTTTTTCTTGCCTTCTGATTGTTGCTCTGAGTGTTGCTATCCCTGTGCTGTTGCAATCCTGGAATTTCCCCGTTGTGGGACTAATAAAGGCTTATCTTATCTCATCTTATCTTATTCTTTAAAATCATGAGTACCTGTCGCCTAAAAGACATGACATGCTTTAAACGCGGGGACTTACAACCGAGAGGGATGTGCTTAATCGGGGACAAAAGCTGCCCGTGTCTCGACAGCTCCTTCTCCAACAGCTCATTCTTTAAAAATGATGGGACATTTGAGATCGTAATTCTCTTCGCGGGATTTACCAGAGACAGAACAGGAACCAGTGTGTCTTTAATCACAACCCCGCTCTCCACTACCTGGTTAACTTTTTCAATACTATCCAGGAAGATCACCACAGCACTATTCATTCTAGAAGCTGATCTAACGCTTTCATAACCGACCAGCTCCCCCACAGCCAGACTACACTCCTCCACTGAGCAGCTGACAGCCGGAGTCAGTTTGACAGCATGCCGGCGTGTCAGCTTCTCGAACCCGGAGCCTCGCTCCAAAACCATGCTGACCAGCAGAGCTGGCAGCAGAAACCCCCCTCCCAAAACGCCTACCCCACCCCAGCTACAGAAAACAACAAAAATTAAGATTATTTAACAAAAAAACACCTTAAACACAAAAAGATAGAGAAAAGTTTGAAATAATTCACTCACGCTGTCACACACTCTCAGCTCGCACTCACGACCACACCCACTCAGAGAGAGAGAGAGAGATAGAGAGAGAGAGAGAGAGAGAGAGAGGATGATTGGACTGTTTGTGTGTCTGTCACAATCATAGGACTTGCAAAAAGATCATAGGACTCGCTATGACATCATCAAAGATCAAAGGCAGGCATCACTAATGATCATAGGGCTCGCTACTGTCACAATCATAGGACTGTGTCTATCATGACCATAGGACTTGCTAAAAGATCATAGGGCTCGTATGACATCAAAGATCAAAGGCAGGCATCACTCACAATCATAGGACTTGCTATGACATCATCAAAGATCAAAGGACTCGCTATGACATCATTAAAGATCAAAGGCAGGCATCACTCATGATCATAGGACTTGCTATGGGTGGTGGCTAAGGTGTCATCTCTGCTGGAGACCAAATCCCACCCTATGCAGGACATGCTGAAGAGGAGTTCATTTAGCACTAGGCTAAATCATCCTAGGTGCGCGATCGAGAGGTTTTGCAGGTCCTTCCTACCTGTCAGACTTTATAACCTAAGCAGGGCTGCTCGTAGAGATCATAAAAGATGGTAAAAAAAAAACCAAATGTTACGATCTAATAGTATTGAATGCAAAAGACGCAATAATCTTACACAATAATGGTCCCCCTCCATTATACAACTAGGACAATATCAATCGCTACGGAGGGTGACAACTAGGCTGATTCAGTGCATAATATGCTGTATGGGTACATAGTCATATTATGTGGGGTAACTAAATAGACTGTTATGCTGTTATTCCATCTAGCTACAATGCTCTGCACTGTATATATATTTATGTGTACATACTGTATGTATATTCACTGCTCTTATTATCTTTTCTTCTAAATTATTGCTCTGAGTGTTGCTATCCCTGTGCTGTTGCAATCCTGGAATTTCCCCATTGTGGGACTGATAAAGGCTTATCTTATCTTATGACATCATCAAAGATCATAGACTCGCTATGACATCATCAAATATCAAAGGCAGGCATTACTGAACCAGTGGTGATGTGCTTGCTTACACCTGCTTTCTATGGGCATGCGTGGGTATGCACTAGTTCTTTTAAAATAATTTGTGACAGCAGGTTCTACCATAGTTACTTAAAAAAAAAGGTTGAATCATGTTAAAAAAAAGTCACAAATTTCCAGGAAAAAGAGATGGAGATTTACAGGGAAGAAGCTTCCTATCACACCAAGGATTCCATTTACATTTTTGTGGCCAAACGTGTGGTAAGTTCTGTCGACCTGTTTCCACAGTCACTCGGCAGTTTTACCTTCATTTTTTGGCTCAGTGTTGTGTGGCAGCATACAGATTTTTTTTCTGACAGAAATTGCTCTAAATTGCTCTTGTAGTAGACTTGACAGCTAAAGCTAGCATAGCGGAGCGACTCTGCTCTCAACTCTACAGGGAAATTAGGAAAAGGACCCCACTAATCAGCCTCCACAGATGATTCCTGCCTCCCACAGAGCAGCTCAGGCACACTGGGACCAGACTCAGAAATTCTCCTTAAATCCATAATGGAGGATAAAAGTTAACAACCTTAACATCTCATTTTCTGGGGGACCCATCTTTGGCATGTCGTCTTCTTTTTTTTTTTTTTTTTTTTTGAAGATCACCCCATTGCTCAATGGCATGGAACAGACGAGGAGAGCCACTCTGCCGTGGAGTGGATAATGATGTGGATGGTTATGAGTCCATGGTTATTGGCCATAAAACTGCAAGGAGAGACTGTCTGATGGATCTACGGTCAAAGAGGAGACAAGGGTGAGTGGATGGACGTCTCCTGAGTTCTCTGTCCGTCCACTACCCTTGTTTTCTGGTGGATCCTTCTAATGGAAACGTTGCAGGTTTTTGCTCTTTTTGTCCAACACAGAGTATGACTTTAGCTCATGCTATTGTGGATTTCCTTTATATTAACTAGTGCAGAGCCTAGTCACATGACCATGTAAGTAGCTGTTCAGTTCCTGCTTAACTGAATAACTCCTTATAAGGAGTTGTTCAGAACTCCTTACATGAACTACTTATGAGGATATAAGAACATAGACACACTATGTTCCGATGTGAAGTCATAGAATTCTAGTCATATGACCATATAAGGAGTTCTTATAAGGAGTTCTGAACAACTCATTATAAGGTGGTGTTCAGTTCCTGCTGAAGTGAACAACACCTTATATGGTCATATGATGTCATATCAGAACATAGTGTGTCTTTGATGCCAGAGAGATCACAGAACTAAGTTTAAAGGTGTTGTTTAGCTCCTGCTTCTTCATCTTTTAGATTTGATTGGCGGTTGGCAACCAGCTTACAGGTGCATTACCACCACGTACTTCACTGTATATCATGACTCTATCTGGTCAGGAGCTGTAGTCCTTAGTGCCACGTACTTCCGTTCAGTTCCTGCTGAGCTGATCAACACTTTTTAAAGGCCAAATGTCACGTAATTTTTTTTTCTAAATGACAACGAATTTAGATAAAATACACATAGCTTAAACCAAATATTCATACCGGAGACCATATCACCCACCTGTATTTACATAATTGCACAAAATACACCAGGTGAAGGCCCCACCTTGCTTGCTGGCTTGTGACAGCCAGTCCAGACCACGCCCATGTTTTTGACATCACCAGTTGTACCCTGGCTGCCCTGCCTATCCACATTCACACTTATCAACATTGGACAATCATGACGGAAAGTGACAGCGATTGTGAACAAATTAGTTTAGTTTTGTCTTTTTTTTTTGTCAGTGGTTCAGACAGTGACAGAGGCATAGAACCTTACCGGTTCGAGCCGTCCGAGACGGAATCAGATGCTTTGTCTGATGACAACAGTTCCAACGATGACCAGAGAGCAGAACCAGTGGAAAATGTCATTGAACTGGACATTAATCACCTCCAGAATTGCGAAGCCGAAGGGGGTCTGTCGAGGGCGCCCCATAAATATTGATTTTTCGGAAGCCATTATTATTACAGTGGAGGAGAGCCGCTGCTGTCAAAAAATTGACCAGATCAATATGAAAATGGAGGCGCATACCTGTCAAGGGAGACGTTTTTGCCGTATTTTGGTGGGCGGAGTGGTGGTGGACACTTTTCTGGGAAATGTTTTAAATGTAGTTCGTGTTGTTATTGTCAAATATTTTAAGGAAAATACGGGGAAAATGCAATTTTAGCAAAAACGGGCGTATTGCCATTTCTGTACGCCCAAAAGGAAAAATATACTGGAAAAAAAATTGAGTGTTTTGTGGAGCACTCCTGTGTGTGTGATCAGCCACAGCTGGTGCTGGCAGATCGCTCAGCGTGAGCTATTCGCACTACCATGAGAAGTGTGGAGTCACTCATTAGTTTAATTGTCTGGCCAGGCTGATCGCTCAGCTTGAGCTGTTCTCACTACAATGAGAAGTCATTAGGACAATGGTTTAACACGTTGAGCTGTGCAGCGGTTGCGGAACAGACAGAGATCCCAGAGAGGTGTGCCTTGTTGCTCCGCCGTTCCTTATAGCCGCTTTTTACGGTGTTGAAGTACGGCGAAAACGTCTCACTTGACAGGTATGAAAACATTTCCCAGAGAAGTGTCCCTTATTACCCAGCTGTCCCTGATAGTCCCGTTTTAAGGTATGGGTGAAATATCCAATTTTTTCTTTCTTGTTGCTCACTTCAACCTTCCAGTCTCCATATAAACAATCAATTGAAATACCCCAAGCATCAAACTAGGGTACAATCGATTTTGTCACTTCCGCCTTCTTCCCCAGGCGATTCCAGGGGCCGTGTCAGGCCAAGCGCGGCAGTTTTAAATTAACGAATATTCCATTGTTACTGAAGCATATGCACCAAGACCCGAACGGATCGGTTCCCTTTTATATCTAGTTTCAAGATATTTAAAGTACCCTGTTACGTGACATTTGGCCTTTAAGGAGTCATGCACGATCACATGACCATATAAGGAGGTGTTCAGTTCCTACTGAACTGAACACTTCCTTATAAGGTGTTGTTCAGTTTAACTCATTCACTCTCCCACTTGTCTCCTGACCATCGGAACAACTGTATTCCGATATGAGGTCATAGAATTTTGGTCACATGGCCATATAATTATGGCCATGTGTCTTATCATGTTTAATGTTGCAGCATTGTACCGAGACAAATTCCTAGTTTGTGTACTACATGAACAATGGCAATAAACCTGATTCTGATTCTGATTCTGATATAAGGGGTTGTTTAGCAGGAACTCCTTATAAGATGAGGAGTTCTGGAATTTCCCCATTGGGGTACTAATAAAGGCATATCTTATCTTAACAACTCTTTATGAGGTCTTCTAAGGAAGACCATGTTCTGGAGCTCAGATCGGGCCCAAATTTTTAGCATTTTATTCTACCGGTCTCCAGAGCCTGTCCTGTGAATTTCAGCCCCCATCTCCCAGTGGTTATACCTTTTCCACCTCTGCGTTCATTTAATAGCTCCCCTATGAATATTCATTAAACATTTCCCCTCCTGAACTTCCTCATATCCAGGGAGGCTGAAATTCGGGGAGGCACACCCTCGTAACCAAGATAAACGTCCCTTGTTGATCTGGTTGATAAAAGTGCAGAGTCAAAGATATCTTCTTTGGGTGTTTATCCATTCTTTATCAAGAGGAAGATTTCATGCAGCAGTTTAGCAGAAATATTCACAGTCAAAATGGTGTGGGCAGATTTTATACGTAAGAGCAAACAAAGATATGTTATTAGAATGTTCTGTGGCACAACACAGCTTAGCTGTCTCCTGGACCTTGCCTGGACAGACCAGAGTCTCCATGTTTAAGGAAAAAACATGATATACTGTTTCTCGGAGCATAATAGCAGGGACAAAGTGTAAAATTAATTGATAAAATAGGGAAATCTTCCATAAAACCCAATCTTAACTTTGGCATTTTCGAGATAACAGAAAAGCAAAGATGGAGCAAATTTTAACTGATTATTGTGGGTTAGATTCTTTTAATCATTTAATAGGTTCTTGAATGAGATGGCACCCACCGAGGCTGACATCTTTGCTCGTTCCATTCTCGAATGCTGACTTTTGCTCCTTTTTTGCATGTTTGCTGCTCTTTCTACAGTGTGTAAAGGTCATGCACTGCTAACATACAACCGACGGACACTACTGGACATCACCAAGACAAGCAGTCATACGGAATTTACTGACTTCATACCACCCAATCTGCAATGCATTGTAAGACCATGCAGCAATCGTCACCACCCTCAGGAAGGCTCCGAAGCACTGAGCCTGCATGAGCATGCTAACTCCAAGAGAGCGGGTCGGAGGCGGTGCAGTAGGCGAGGTAAGAGAGGAGGGCTACATGCTAGGATAAAAGTCCGCGCTAGCCGTCCACCGCTGCCTAGCCTCCTGCTAGCTAATGTATGGTCTCTGGAAAACAAGCTAGCCGAAGTAAGAGTAAGGACTGAAGACCAGCTAGAGATACGAGATTGCTGCACCCTAATTTTCTGTGAGATTCTGGTTCTCAGACAGAGTCCCTGAGTGTGCCATTCAACCACAGACTCACTCAACACACTGGGCAGACCAAACTGGAGCCTTGGGTAAGACGGTGGGGGGGGGGGGGGCATGTGTGTGTTTATAAACAACTCGTGGTGTGAAGATGTACAGACTGTTTACAAGCACTGTTCGCCTGACGTGGAGTTTTTACTGCTGAAATGCCATCCCTACTATCTACTGTGGGAATTCACTGCTGTGTTTTTGGCCGCTGTTTGCATCTGTACATGAAGCAACTACACATCAGCGCTACACAACTACATGAAGTCATCAGCGCAGTAGAGATGATCCATCCCGATGCTGTTTTTATTGTTGCTAGTGACTTTATCCAGTGCCATTTAGGAACTCATTCATTCATTCATTCATTCATTCATTCATCTTCTTTCGCTTAATCCGTTTCGGGTCGCGGGGGGGCTGGAGCCTATCCCAACATCTTTGGGCGAGAGGCAGGGTACACCCTGGACAGATCGCCAGTCCATCACAGGGCCAACACAGAGAGACAGACAACCATTCACTCTCACAGTCATACCTAAGGACAATTTAGAATCCCCAGTTTGATGCCAACTAACCTAACTTGCATGTTTTTGGCATGTGGGAGGAAACCGGAGAAATCCCGGAGTAAACCCACGCAGACACGGGGAGAACATGCAAACTCCACACAGATCACTGTTGGTCGGGGGCTGGGATCGAACCCAGGATCCTCCGGCCAAGGGTGAGTTGCTGTGTTGCCGCAGTGCTAACCACTCAGTACAGTATTTAGGAACTGTACTTCCCAAATATTACCAGCATGTGGACATTCCCACCTGTGATAAGAACACACCGGATCATGTTTACACCAACATACGCGGTGCATACAGAGCGGTACCCCGCCCCCACTTCGGAAAGTCAGATCATATCTCACTGTTTATGTACCCAGCCTACAGTCAAAAGCTGACACCAACAAACCCGGTAATTAAACAAATTAAACGCTGGACTCCAGAGGCTGAGAACATCCTGCAAGACCATTTTGCCTGCACAGACTGGGATGTGTTTAAAGCTTCAGCCACCCAGGAAGACTCTTCTGTAAAAATACAGGACTATAGTCAGTATGTTACTGGGTACATCAGCGCGTGTGTTGATACCATCGTACCCAAACATACAAGTTAGGAAGTTCCCCAACCAGAAGCCCTGAATCATCAGTCAGGTACATCAGATGCTGCTTGGTAACTCTCTTGCATTTAAATCAGGAAATGAGGTCAAGTACAAAGCTGCAAAGTTTGGACTTAGGAGGGCTATAACAACAGCCATGAGGCAGTACAGGGAAAAGCTGGAAAACCTCTACTCCACTCCTGACCCAGGGTGCATGTGGCAAGGTCTGCAAGACATCACAGACTACAAGAGGACCAACAGCAACACCAGTAGCTCCACAGACAGCGTGCCAGATGATCTCAACATCTTTTACATCCACTTTGAGACCACCAGCTACAGTGCAGAGAAGACACACACACACTCCACTAAAAGTCTCACCAGGCCAGGTAAACAAAGCACTGAGGAATATCAACCCCGGCAAGGCAGCAGGACCAGACAACATCCCTGGGCAGGCCCTCAGAGCATGTGCTGCCGAGCTGACTGACATTCTCACATCCATCTTCAACCTCTCCCTCAACCAGAACATAGTCCCCTCCTGCTTCAAAACCACAACCATCGTCCCCCTCCCCAAAAAGAGCCCGCCGCCCTGTCTGAATGATTACAGACCGGTAGCACTCACTCCAATCATCATGAAGTGCTTTGAGAGAGTGGTGGTGCTCCTCATTCAGGACAGCATACCAGATACCCTGGACCCCCTGCAGCATGCCTACCAGCCCAACGGTTCCACCTCAGATGTCATTGCTGCAGCACTCCATTATTCTCTCTCCGGCCTGGAAGATAAAGACTCCAACATTAGAATGCTCTTTGTTGACTACAGCTTCACCTTCAACATGGTCATCCCCCACAAACTCACCAACAAACTGTCTTCACTTGGCCTGCACCCCACCCTCTGTGACTGGCTACTGGACTTTCTGACTGGCGGGCCCCAATCTGTCAGGGTGTAACAGGACCTCAGCCAGCATCATCACGAACACAGGTGTCCCACAGAGTTGTGTTCTCAGCACCATTCTCTACAGCCTCTTCACCCATGACTGTGCTGCCTCCCACAAGGACAATATCATCTTAAAGTTTGCCGATGACACAGCAGTGATAGGACGCATCACTGGTGGTGATGAAGCATCTTACAGAAGGGAAGTGGCAAGCCTGGTGTCAAGGTGTGAGAACAACAACACCCTGAACACGGACAAGACAAAGGAGATGATTGTAGACATGAGGAGGGGGAGGAGGAGACCCCATCAACCGCTGTTCATCCGGGAACTTGAGGTGGAGAGGGTGAGCAGCTTTAAATACCTGGGCATCCACATCAGCAAGGACCTTACGTGGGCACAAAACACCAGAGAGCTGGTTAAGAGAGCTCAACAGCGGCTGTACTTTCTGAGGAGGCTGAAGAAGTTTGGCATGTCCCCCAGGATCCTCAACAACTTCTACAGCTGCATCATCAAGAGCATTTTGACCAACTGTATCACTGCATGGTACGGCAGCACTACTGACCTGGACCGCAAACGCCTGCAGAGAGTGGTGAAGACAGCGGAGAAGATCTTCAGGACTCCACTCCCCTCTCTGCAGAGCATTTACCACCGCAGAGTCCAAAGGAGAGCTGCCGCCATCCTCCAGGACCCCACCCACCCCCAGCACAGAATGTTCAAACTTCTACCCTCCGGCCAGAGGTACAGCAGTGTGAAATGCAGGACAACCAGACTAAAACACCCCTTCTTTCCACTGCCATCAGACTCCTGAACAAATAAACTCCCAAACAAACTCCCTATTTGCAAACACAGCTTGCAAATCGGAACTCACACACTGGTTGCTAAATTTGCACATTGCTCACTTGTACAGTGTACATAGTCTTACCCCGTCTCATGTCCATATCATCTCTGCTGCTAAATTACCATTGTACAGTCCACCAGGTATTATCATTACAGAGAAATTACAGAGAAATTCTCACACTGGGTGCCATTTTGTAATTTGTACATTGTTCATTTGCACACTGTATATAGGCTTATGCCATCTCAGGTTCATATCATCTCTAATATTAATTTACCATTGTCCATTACAGTCATCCAGTGAATTTTTAATTTTTCATTCTTCTTGTTTCCTCTGGTTTAACTGCTTTAACTGCTTTAACTGTCCTAATTGCCCAATGTGTCTTATTAGTATCCATTAGTATTAGTCTTAGTATCAAGGTGTGTTTAAGGTGTCCTAATTGCCTAATTGTGTGTTATTAGTGTGTATTTTTAGTATTCATTAGTATTAGATGTGTTATTACCTTATTAGTATTGATGTGTATCTATTACCTTGTCATTCATTGGAGAGCAGAGTAAGAATTTCACTGCTCAGGAAATGTTGCATTTCTTAACTGTGCACATGATAATAAAGGCTTTGAGTCTTGAATCTTGAATCTCGAGCACCAATCAATGAGCACTACATCAGGTATGCATGTCTGCTTGAAGAGGCGTGTGCGCGCAGGATGAGGCAGCACACTTGAGGAGATCTGAGTGCCGGGGCGTTTCGTGGCGTGTAAACTTTGCAAGTTTAAATGCTGAAAAACAAGACCTACCCTTTTTTTTAAGTTGAGCCAGCCGCCGAGATAAACCATTCACCACTGCTGACACCGCCGTCTTGTAATCCATTAATTGGCCCAGATTTATTACACCAGCCAAGGTC
The DNA here is from genome assembly GCA_020510985.1 of Pholidichthys leucotaenia. Lineage (NCBI taxonomy): Eukaryota > Metazoa > Chordata > Actinopteri > Cichliformes > Pholidichthyidae > Pholidichthys > Pholidichthys leucotaenia. The sequence continues at coordinate 97,960,603 of CM035841.1, read as the reverse complement.
TTTAAACAACATTTAACTTCAACTGAGCAGTTTAACGCGACAATAGGAATTCCAAGAGTGAACTGGTGCCCCGTCGGGTTATTTTAGACAAATATGTTGGCATTCCAGTGAAAGGAAATCAAATTATTATATCAGGAAAATAGTTTTCTTAAATCATTTTTTAGGGTTTTGTAGTCTCACAGGTTTCATCTAGCAGATTGATAAAATGTTTCCGTGTTAATGGGAATGGTCAGCGTCACTGCTGCTTTAAAGCTTTTAAACCTTCTTTACAAGACAATTAAAGTCACTTTTCAATGAGAACTGATTCATTAAAAAAAAAAAAAAACCTCTATAGTTTCATCTTTAACCTGTTGCACTCCTGTGTACCGTGGACAGGTACGTCTCTGCATCCTAGAGCGCACGAGGGCGCACGAGAGTGCCCTCATGCGCTCTAGGACGCACGAGGGTGCTGCGTTCTAGAGCGCACTGAAAAAAAAGCTGCATTTCCATTCTTCCACTACAGACACAGCCGCGAACAGATCAGATATGATTGACCTCTCATTCGACTAATAAGAGCCTTGAATTGGGTTTCTGAAACCTTGAAGAACCAATGACTGAAAACCTAGCAAGAAGGACCCGCCTACCAACGCTGCGAATGCAGCAAGCCAACTGAAGCACAGAAGTTCGAAAGCTGTTTTGTGTAAGGCTGGGTGAAGAGAGACTGACTGCTGCAGATGAAAAAAGGACCTGCAGGAAGAACCGTCACAGACCCAGCAGCACGGAGACCACCCACAAGTGCGACCTGTGTGACAGGGACTGCCATTCGTGCATCGGCCTGTTCAGCCACAGGCGGTGCTTTTTTTTTTTTTTATTCCAGCAGAATAGACGTTTAGGATTCTCTTCCATGGTCATCATAGACCGACGGAGGCCGACGACGAAGGTCGTAAATCATTCGCCAAAACCGCAATCATGGAAGCACAAAACCGTAATAATGGAATTATGTTTTGACCGGGTCGCAAGACCAGAACCACGAGTCTGTAACAAGCGGACCAGCGTCGCATTCGTCTGACAATGAGGAAGGGAAGTTCGCCAGATCCGCTGCTGCTGTGAACAGGTAAGTGTTCTAAGCTAAATTATTCTTTATCCCTGAAAATTGTAATCAAAAATGACTTTTGACCGATCGGTAAATTACAACTGTGCGGCGCACGAAGTCCGAAGTCCGTGCGCCGCGGTACACGGTTCGTGCGCCGCGTCCAGACCGTGAACGCCCCCCCCCCCACTACTCTTCTGTAGCGAGGGGGGGGGGGCGCGGTGACTGTGCCACGGTCGCCACATCGCCACACGACTATTCCGTCATGTAGCGATGGCCGATGTCCGTCCTCTGTAGCGGGGGGGGGGGAACCCCCCCTCACACACACACACACAGAGCCCTGAGTGTCACCTTTCATTAGAGCCCAAGATGAAGCTTCTATATTGAATCATTCAAAAGTTACAGACATTTTTCCAAACTGTGCCATTTGGCACAATTTGGCACAGTTCAAAAATGCCTGGAAACTACCTGAGGAAAAAGCTGTGTAATATATTCATTTTTTGTGGTATTGTTACAAAATTTTGACCTCAGCTGCATAACACTTGGTTCTACATTTCTGTTGCATTTTCCAGCCCGGATCTGAAGCTGTGTGTTATTTGCAAGCATTTGTATCCAAAAAAACACCCAGGCCAAATTTATTTTCTTCAAGTTCAGTATGTTTAGATGACTGTTACTCAGTGGCTGGAGCACTTAGAGAGATTATGACTATTTTGCCAAAAAATTCAAAGTGTTTTCTTTTAAATGAGACCAGCCCCATGAAGATGCTGCAAAGGGTTGAAGAACAGCTTTTGATTTACTTTGGGCACGTTATTTTTTGGCGTTTTTAGGGAAATTGACTTGAGTGCAAGGGGTTAATAATATAAAGTTTTGTGTGGAAATTTGAGGCTTAAATTTAACTTCCAATTTAGGTATCTCTTGTGAATTCTTAACTTTTGCTCAGTAATTTAACACTTTTTCTTGGTGATTCTGCAGCATAACTCAAAAATTTCCTGCTTTTCCATGTAAATCAGCATTTATTTGCCAGCCTTCTAGAATATTCAGGACCTGCTCCCCTCTGCCTTCAATCTGCCTTTTAACCACTCTTCTAAGTAATACTGGCGCTGAGGTTAATGCTGATGTCAATGTGATCCTCACGACTCTGTCGTCCTTCACCCTCGGAGCTAAAGCTCTTTGTCGTCGGTCTTTTTCCTTCGTATTTCCCAAACAGACATTCGTACTCGCTGTGATTTATGGGACCGATAGGATGGACTCAGTAAGCCGACGACCCACCGTTTGATCGCTCCGGTTTATGAGCTGCTCCACTTTAATTGAAGTGAACCGAAGGCACAGAGATTTCACTTCAGTGGCATGTGATTACTGTAATGGCTGTGGACACTCGTTCCTCCATCAGCCAGATATGAGATGCTTCCGTTGCCTTGGTAATGTCACAACTGACAGTTCAGATCTTCTGAAAAGTGCGGAAAGAGTTTGTTTTTACTTTGTAAACATTCAGCAATTTTCTCATGAAAATGTGTTTTTTATCTTAATAAATATTTAAAAAATTAATAGTTAGCTTGCCAAGCGCAGGTTTTGTATTTTTGTATTTTTTTATTTTTTTTAATTTAGCTTTCAGTCACCCTATAGACATATCTGTTTCCACCTTGTTCACCAATACACAGGTGACAAAATATCTTGGGTCATTCTGGCTTTGATGTTACGTCGAACTGTTAGCAGTAGCTTAAACATCAAGCTTGCTGGTGTTTCCATAAATCCTGTTCTCTCTGACTGGAATCCTTGTTCATTTAACAACACCTGACTTTATATGTCATTCTTAAGCTGCATTCAATGAGCTGCAGATCCACTCTTGTTTCCCCAAAGGTTTAACAGTACTGTTGCTTGTAAGTGTCCAACTGGCATCTCACTACTGCCTTGGTTAAGGCCCTGTCAAACCAAGACGATTTAGGCAGCCAAAACGTATGAAAAATTTGGAGAATACACTGGTGTACATGTACAGTGGGGTAAAAAAGTATTTAGTCAGCCACCAATTGTGCGAGTTCTCCCACTTAAAAGATGAGAGAGGTCTCCAATTTTCATCATAGGCATACCTCAACTATGAGAGACAAAATAAGAAAAAAAAATCCAGAAAATCACATTGAAGGATTTTTAATGAATTAATTGGTAAATTCCTCGGTAAAATAAGTATTTGGTCAATAACAAAAGTTCATCTCAATACTTTGTTATATACCCTTTGTTGGTAATGACAGAGGTCAAACGTTTTCTATAAGTTTTCACAAGGTTTTCACACACTGTTGCTGGTATTTTGGCCCATTCCTCCATGCAGATCTCCTCTAGAGCAGTGATGTTTTGGGGCTGTCGCTGGGCAACACAGACTTTCAACTCCCTCCAAAGATTTTCTATGGGGTTGAGATCTGGAGACTGGCTAGGCCACTCCAGGACCTTGAAATGCTTCTTACGAAGCCACTCCTTCATTGCCCGGGCGGTGTGTTTGGGATCACTGTCGTGCTGAAAGACCCAGCCACGTTTCCTCTTCAATGCCCTTGCTGATGGAAGGAGGTTTTCACTCAAAATCTCACGATACATGGCCCCATTCATTCATTCCTTTACACGGATCAGTCATCCTGGTCCCTTTGCAGAAAAACAGCCCCAAAGTATGATGTTTTCACCCCCATGCTTCACAGTAGGTATGGTGTTCTTTCTCCTCCAAACACGACAAGTTGAGTTTTTACCAAAAAGTTCTATTTTGGTTTCATCTGACCATATGACATTCTCCCAATCCTCTTCTGGATCATCCAAATGCTCTCTAGCAAACTTCAGATGGGCCTGGACATGTACTGGCTTAAGCAGGGGGACACGTCTGGCACTGCAGGATTTGAGTCCCTGGCGGCGTAGTGTGTTACTGATGTAGCCTTTGTTACTTTGGTCCCAGCTCTCTGCAGATCATTCACTAGGTCCCCCCGTGTGGTTCTGGGATTTTTGCTCACCATTCTCGTGATCATTTTGACCCCACAGGGTGAGATCTTGCATGGAGCCCCAGATCGAGGGAGATTATCAGTGGTCTTGTATGTCTTTCATTTTCTAATAATTGCTCCGACAGTTGATTTCTTCACACCAAGCTGCTTACCTATTGCAGATTCAGTCTTCCCAGCCTGGTGCAGGTCTACAATTTTGTTTCTGGTGTCCTTTGACAGCTCTTTGGTCTTGGCCATATAGTGGAGTTTGGAGTCTGACTGTTTGAGCTTGTGGACAGGTGTCTTTTATACTGATAACGAGTTCAAACAGGTGCCATTAATACAGGTAACGAGTGGAGGACAGAGGACTCTCTTAAAGAAGAAGTTACAGGTCTGTGAGAGCCAGAAATCTTGCTTGTTTGTAGGTGACCAAATACTTATTTTACTGAGGAATTTACCAATTAATTCATTAAAAATCCTTCAATGTGACTTCCGGTTATGGCTGCCACGTAGGACGGACGTGTCTCGCTCTGCTCTGCTCCTGGAGAAAAAAAATCGGCAAATAACTCTCTCATTTGGGACAGAACGTATCCCAGCATTTGGGCGAGGATATGTCGGCGAAGCCTAAGGCTGGAAAACCAGGAAAAGGAAAAAGCGAGCCGCCGAAACAGTCCAAATTAACGGACTTTCAGGTCTGTGACGCAGCAAACAAAACTCCATATATGGCGGAGGAGGCTGGCGGCGGTGCGATGTCTGCGGGGAATGGCGCAGATGCGCTGATGGCTGCCATGAGTTCAATGAGAGCGGACTTTTCCTCTAGATTTGATGGGATTATGACAGCGTTGGAAGGAATAAGAAAGGAATTGGGTGACTGTGTAGAACGAACGGCGCAGATGGAGCTCCGTCTCGCTAGTGCTGAAGATGACGTCACCCGTCTTCAATTAAAGGTGCGCACTTTGGAAAAAAAAAAAAAAATCTCTGGAAGATAATATTTTGGATTTGGAATCTCGGTCGAGACAGAATAATTTGAGGCTGGTGGGTCTTCCAGAGGAATCAGAAGGTCGGGACGTATGTTCCTTTCTGGAAAAGTGGATTCCGGAGGTGCTGGGCAGCGAGGAGTTGCAATCAGCAGTGGTTCTGGAAAAAGCACATCGTATTGGCCCACGGAGAGATAAGGGACCGCCGAGGACCTTAATTATGAAGTTTCTTAGTAACAGAGACAGGATGAAGATCTTCAACGCTGCACGTGCTAAAGGAGAGATTAAACACCAGGACCAGCAGGTGCGGTTCTACCCAGATTTGGCCACAGGAATCCAGCAATTGAGGAAGCAGTTTGATCCCATACGTAAGGAGCTGCGCAACCTTGGGATTCGTCATGGTGTAATCTATCCTGCGAGACTGCTGACCACGTATGAGGGCAGAACCCACATCTTCAAGACCCCAGAGGAGGCGCAGGAGTTCATCAAGAAGATCAAAGAAGAAGAAGAGACTGGTGGGAGCTAAGCATGAACAAAATATAAGGTAGAATAATTAAGCATTTGCACAGGCATCTGACTGACTTGAAGTAAATAGTAAGTTTACAAAATATAGATTGTATTATATATTAAAAAAACAAAACAAAAACAAAACAAACAAAAAAAAAACTATGATGTACAAAGTTGTTAAAAATTTTGGAGTTAAGTTGGAAAACTACAGAGGAGAGTTAATGTTACGTCATTAAAAGCAGTAGAGTTAGGGTGATTGGGAGGATGAAGAAGGAGTGGCTTAGGCTGTTCCCCGTGAGTGTGGAACGGTCGATGGCTATATCGGGAGACAGAATTTTTCTTTTGATTTTGGGGGGTTTGCCACAAGTGTGGGAAGGGGAAATTTGTTTGTGTGTAGTTTGTAGGATGAATGTTCAACCACTCATGTTTTTGCTTCTCTGTATGAGCATGTTTACACTGCAAGGTAATCCTAAACTCTCTATTGATCATGGACCAAAGTGTTAATCTTAATTTAACTTCATGGAATTGCAGAGGTCTACAAAATTTAAAAAAACTTAAACAAGTTATGAATAAAATAAAGGACATGGGTTCAAGAATTGTGTTTTTACAAGAAACTCATCTGATAGAGGAGGATGTTAAAAGAATTAGGAGTAGATGGCAGGGAAGTGTATTCACCTCTTCATTTTCATCCCGAGCCAGGGGAGTTATGACTCTCATACATAAATCAGTTCCTTTTCAGGTGAAAAATGTAATTGGAGACAAATTTGGAAGATATGTAATCATTCAAGGTTCTTTGCTATTAGAAAATATAAATCTTGTGAACTTATATGGTCCCAATATAGATGATCAGAAGTTCTTTGCTAATTTATTTCTCATCTTATCATCACTTACAGGGCAACATATAATAGCAGGGGATTTTAATTGTACATTGAATCCAGGTGTGGATAGATCAACAGGACTGGATTGTACGCACATTGGATGTAGGATGACTATTAATCATTTTATGAAAGAATTGAGATTGTTAGATATATGGAGAGAAATGAAACCACAAGTTAAAGCCTATTCTTGTTATTCCAGTACCTACAAGACATTCTCACGTATTGATTATTTTTTGATTTCCACAGAATTAAGGTCCAAGATTCAAAACTGCTTTTATGATAACATCGTGATTTCTGATCATGCACCCTGTTGTCTAATATATGTAGATAAAAAATTGACAAAGGAATCAGGTAGATGGCAATTTCAGCATAAATGGCTTCAGGATGAGGAATTTGTCAAGTATATAGAAAAACAGATAGACGAGTTCTTTGACATCAATACTACACAAACATCAGCATGTGTAAAGTGGGAGGCTTTCAAAGCTTTTATTAGGGGACATATTATTAGTTATACAGGATCAAAATCTAAGAAGACTCGAGAGGAGAGAGCTAAATTGGAACATAAAATAAAAAGTCTTCAGGAAAAAGTGTATGCAGGAAGTGACCCAAGGTTGGAGAATGAATTACTGATTTTGAGAGCTGAATACGACAAAAAATCAGCGAATAGAGCTGCCTCGAGTCTTCTAAGATTGAAACAATCTTTTTATGAACAAGGTGAAAAAATCAGGAAAATTATTAGCATGGCAGATTAAACAATTGGAAATTAAAACACCAATTACCAGTATTATAAGTAACGGACAGGTAGTTATAGATCCTTTAGAAATTAATAGAGCCTTTAGAGATTACTATGAAAAATTATATGATACCAAAAATGAACCTGATTTAACAAAACTAAATGGGTTTTTGAACGAACTATCTATACCGTGTATTCCAAATGAAAACAGGGAGATATTGGAGTCTAAAATTAGTCAAGAAGAAGTTGGGCTAGCCATTGATAATATGAAATCAGGAAAAAGTGCAGGACCAGATGGTCTTCCAGTTGACCTTTATAAAAAATTTAAGAATAAATTAATAAAACCTTTTTTGGAAATGGTTTTAGAAGCATTTCAAAATAATAATTTACCATCATACATAAATAATGCCTTAATTATACTGCTGCCAAAACCAGGTAAGCCCTCTAATAAATGTGAAAATATGAGACCAATAAGCCTATTAAACGCCGACCTTAAGATAATCTGTAAAATTTTAGCAAGACGAATACAAGAAATTTTACCAAATATTATTAATCGAGATCAGAATGGCTTTATAAAGGGTAGACAAGGCTTCCATAATGTAAGAAGACTATTTAATATTATTTATTTTAATAAAGAAGCACCGGATACAGCTCTCCTATCATTGGACGCCGAAAAGGCCTTTGATAGAGTTGAATGGCCCTTTCTTTTTGAAGTCCTACAAAGGTTTGGACTTGGAAATAATTTCATAAAATGGGTTCAAATAATATACAATAATGCTACAGCAGAAATCCTAACAAATAACAATATTTCAAAACCAATAAAAATCAATAGAGGATGTCGACAAGGCTGTCCACTTTCACCTTTACCGTTTACTATGGCAATTGAACCTTTAGCGATAGCGATACGTTTACATTCACAAATATATGGAATTAAAGTTGGACCAACAGAACATAAAATCTCCCTGTACGCCGATGATATAATTTTGTTTATGTCGAATCTAAAAAAATCAATTCCAACCTTGTTGAATTTAATAAAGAATTTTGGGGAAATATCAGGATATAAAATAAATAAAACTAAATCTTCAATATTAATGCTAAATGAGACCCAGAGAAATTACCCAGCCCCTGAGGTAAATCAATTCAATGTTGTAAATCAGTTTAAATATTTAGGAATCCAAATTATGCCTAAGCTAGAATCAGTCGCCAGTGTCAACTATGAAGCCTTAATGTCAGATATCAATGAGTTAACTCAGAGATGGATGTCACTACCAATGTCGATGATCGGGAGAATCAATATACTTAAAAGTAATATTTTACCTAAAATACTTTATTTCAATACATTCCCTTATCACCACCTTTAGATCTATTCTCAAGAATAAAAAAAAAGTTAGTGGAATTTATATGGAACAACAGGAGGGCTAGATTACGTTTGTCTTTATTATATTTACCATTTGATCGTGGAGGTCTGAAATGTCCAAATTTTATGTTGTATTATTGGTCGGCACAACTGAGGTCTATGACATATTATTTTTCATCAAATGATCTCCCTCACTGGACTGAAATGGAATCATACAATTTACCTTTACCTCTTCCCATATTCATATACTCAGATTCGGCAAAAAAATTACAAAAACAAGTTAAAAATCCATTTGTAAAGCATATGATCAAAATATGGGGTGAAGCTAAAAACTATTTAAAAGAACCACAGTTATTGTCACAATTTAGTCCAATATGGGGTAATCAATATTTTAAACCAGGGAGAGCGGACGCTGTATTTAAAGTATGGAATTTAAAAGGGATACAAAAGATTCAGGATTTATATTTGCCATGTGCAGACAACATAATGTCTTTTGAAGAGCTGAGGATCAAATTTAATCTCAATAGAACACATTTTTTTTAAATATCTTCAACTTAGAAACTTTATTCGATCAAATCAAAATAAAGCTCTCACTCGACCTATTTATTCATCCTTGGAAAAAATGATGATGAAAGATAGTAAAAGAAAGGGTATTATTTCAGAGTTTTATAACTCATTGACACTATCTTCAAGTGAAAATTCACTGAAAAGATTAAACTACTGGAAAGAAGATCTGCAAATTGAAATTTCAGAGGAACAATGGGAATTGGCTTGTACAGAAGCTCAAACCAAATCAATAAATGCACGCCTTAAATTGATACATTTCAAATGGTTAATGCGGATGTATGTTACACCGGAGGAGTTAAATAGATATAACAAAAATATACCAGATACATGCACAAAATGCATGGAAAGTAAAGGAACCCTATTTCATTGTTTATGGGAATGTAGATTAATAAGAATGTTTTGGGAGGAGGTGAGGGTAACAATTGAAAAAATAATCTCAAAACAAATCATATTGAATCCTAAACTGTTTTTGTTGGGTCTGTACCCAGAAAAGCATAATTTCAATAAAAGTGAAAGAACATTCATAGACCTCAGTTTGCTTAATGCCAAAAAATGTATTGCACTATTATGGAAAAAGACTCATAGACCAGATGTGACTCAGTGGTTAAGACAGATGTTAACAAACCTTCCATTAGAAAGAATAACATATATACTGAAATCAAAGGAAATTGTGTTTGAGAATATATGGAGACCTTTTATTGATTATGTAAAAAATTTAAACATAACTCTTGAAGAAGAAGGTGAATGATGTGTGTGGACCTTGTAAATTCCAAACTGGTGAACATAATATGTATACTAATGTATTGGATTGTCTAGACTAAACAGAGGAGCATTGTTGAAGACTTGATTTTGTTGGTGGTTGTTGGTGTTTTTAGGGCATTTTTTTTTTTTTGTAGTACTTTAGTGTTAGTGTTTGATTGTTTGTATCATGTTTGTTAAAAAAAAAAAAAAGGTTCAATAAAGATATTGTGGAAAAAAAAAATCCTTCAATGTGATTTTCTGGATTTTTTTTTTTTCTCATTTTGTCTCTCATAGTTGAGGTATACCTATGATGAAAATTGGAGACCTCTCTCATCTTTTAAGAGGGAGAACTTGCACAATTGGTGGCTGACTAAATACTTTTTTGCCCCACTGTATCAGTTAGGGCTAAGTTTTGCCTAAGTTAAGAGCACACTGAAGAATGCTGAAGCACACTATAGCATAGTTCGCCGAGCTTCTCTGAAAAATAATTTTCAGCATGCTGAAAAATTTCCAACATATCCAGCATATGGCTGATATGTCCCGCATTCACGGAGCAAATGGCATATTTGCAGCCTTGGTTCAAAGGAAAAAACCCATACAGAGCTCTGCCTGCAGCGCATACAAATACACCTACTTTATTTGTTCATATAACGGGACCTGTTGGGTTTTTTTCATTTGGCTGGTCTGTACCATCAGCTGTCCAGTGTGGTTCTGATAGATATGCCAAAATGTCAGAATACCGGAGGAGGCGGATCCAATCAGTGGATCATCTGAAGCACAGAGCACAGCTGTTTTCCATGATAAATCACAATTTGCTGTTGGCTGCACCTCCAGCGTTCACAAATTTTCAATGTGAACACAAGTCCATTTTACATTAAGGTTGGATGAAAATTGGCTTCTCTCATTTTTTAGTCAATATCGTAGTACAGAGTACATCTCATCTTTGGAAACTTTTTACCAATATCAACCCTTTTTTTCTTTCCTGTGGAAATTTCTATCAAAGATGGTGTCTGTACTGTGATTTTATTGTGCAAATTCAAGCACCCTGAATTCTGTATTAAACTTGTGTGACAGCTGTGAAAGTCTATACTCCTTAAGTCAAAGTCGCAGATGTTTGTAGTTTCCTAGAGAATTCATCCACACCATGAATCAGACCAGATTCTTATCAAATTGTATGAGCTTCAGTGTCACAGTCTTCACCAGTAATCATGTTAAGTCTCCACCATGGAAACGTACTGAGGTAGCCTGAACCTGATCTTAACATTTCTGCTTTGGCAGGACCTTACGTCCCAGTTTTGGCCCAGTTTGCTCCCACAATGACTGATTCTAGGCTTGTGACAGTAATTCATTTTTCATTTGTCCTGCTCAAGTCAGAGCCACCAAAATCTCCAATCTCAAATATCAAACATGTCTTATATATATATGATTCCCACCTTTGAATCCGGAAGAGCCACTGGGTTGGGCCTGTACTGTCTTCTCAGACTGGCTTCAACCACATTTGTATATGTATCTCTAATTTATCCATTGTGGGTCTAAGTTAAGATAAGATCAGCCTTTATTAGTCCCACAATGGAATAATCTTTTCTGTAAAAATGGTTGCAATTCCTAAACTGTAACTCAAGTTTGAATGTGAAAACCCTCAAATTAAAGCTGTGAGTCTAAACTTTAAGCCCATCTTGATTATTATATAACTGTATCTTGAATATGTTTTGGTAAACAGCTTAAATAACAAAACTTGTGCCAGTGTCCAAATACATAGACCGACCTGTACGTCACACTGATGTTGGCAAGTTCACATCGGGAATACACCTTATAGGGGTCGCTTGCACATTGGCAAGACGTTGCATTAGGTAAGAGTCGACATATCAAAGCCACAGAAACATGTTCATTTTCTTGTTCTTCCAGTTGCTCCCTTTTGAGGTCACCACAACATATCATCTTCTGATATTATGATGATTGGAATATTTATGCCTCGGTGCAACAGAGATGTACGGCAATCACTAAATGTGTCTGTGTGTGGTTGGTTGGTTGGTTATGTGTGTCTGTCTGTTTCCAGCTTTTCAGCTTGTCCAATCAAAATCAAGTGGAACTAAAGGCTTGCATCATTATATCGACATATTTTCTCGACTTTTAATTTGCCAGAATTTTGAGAGTTGGCTTTGTTTTTAAAATAAACACAATTTTAACTCACCATTAAACCCTCAGTGGAACCGTGAAAAAAGGTATTGTACTGTAATAACGAGACCAGGCCAGTAGAGGTTGCACCGAGGCAGCTGCACCTTGGTACGTTCATTGATTTGGAAAGGATTGTACACAGGATTCCCTTCCTGACTTGGTCGTGAGCCCAAGACCTTCTGCCTATGGGGCAGATACTATACCACTGGGTCACCACTCCAGTTAAAAATTTATCACAACCTTTATTTATTTAGGTCAGATCTTTGAGACTGTAACTGTTTTGTTATTCAAGGAGAGAAACGCTACTATGAAATTACTATTACAGCCGGAAGGTCATGGGTTCATTACCGGGTCACACCAAGGACCATATAAAATCCTTGCCAAATCAAACACATGGAAAATTTACAATATCAGATGATGTTACACTGTGGCCACCCTGGAAAGGAGCAGCAAATTTGGTACGTCAGGGCCGATGTTGGTGTGAAGTATGTGTGCTGTAGGAGAAAGAAGTTATGGCAGGAGGAAAATGTGGACGAAGATGAACTCGAGACTAAAGTAGAGACATCAATATGGTATATGAGTATTTGTTTATATATTGCAAGTCACATCATTATTGCAATACTCAACAATATCACATACAGTATACCTCATATACCTCACACATGCTTGGCACTAATCAAGCCCCCAGTTGAGGCCCCGGGATAAGAATATGACGTTTAGCTCAAAAAATCATTCACAGGCCATATTCTGACTTTATAGCACCAGTAAATACCTCACTGCTATTTCAGCCCATCTGCATTAGAGCGACAGATTCAACAGCCATCTGGCTCCTTCTTTATTCCTCCAAATTGATCTACCACTCAGCTCACAGAATATATATGACTTCACCCCCCCATCCCCACCCCCACCCCCCGGTTAACCCACAGCAAATCAGCCATTTAAGTTCGGGACTCGGGCCAAGGCTATATCTCACAATGCAGAAAGAGTTGGAAGGAGTGAGGTGAAAATTTGGGTCTGAGACTAAAAGCTCCTCCACCGTCACAATTTAAGGTAGCTGCCGCTGCTAACGGCTTGAGGGTGCGTGAGCTCGGAGACGTGTCCAAGAATCCCGGTGTCCATTTTCAGTCTTCGTGCGGACGGGTGTGTGTGTGTGGGGGGGGACTCTTGATTTAATTTCAGCCACCGAGTGCCTCTGGAGCTCTGATTTACGACCGTCGATGCTATGAGATAATACGCCGAGCTCGCTCTGTGGAGAGTTAGCATTAGCGCTTGAACTGCACCGTAAATACGAGTGTGGCATAAGTGAAACTGAAGCAGATGGGAGAAGTTTCAGAGTTGTGGGGCTGCAAATGCAGTATGGGTGATTGTGCTGAGACTTCTTCTCTGTTAGAACTGCAGATTCATCTGATAAATATTCAGTAGGAGTAGAAATAGTCTAAATAGAAAACATTTTCTGCTGCTGTTGTGGTTTTCCGGTGCAGTCTGATGATTGGAGTCTAAAGGATCCATGGTTTCCCACTCCTCAGTCATTGTTTATTGTCCATGTCTATGTTGAGCTCTATCCCACTAAATGCAAACACTGCAGGGAAATCATGATAAACATATGATGTCAAAACAGATTCATAAGGGTGTTCAGAAACATTTTAGTTGCTTTTTTTTCCTGAGATGTTGGATTGTTGTGTCCCCTGCTTTCTGCTCACTCATTCACATTCACGAGTCCCTTCTCTGATAAAACAAGGTTTTTCTGGGTTAATGCAGTGAGGTCCTGTCAAAAGTAACAGAGCATTGGCAAGCCACAAATCCAACGCTTAATGGATTGTCTCACTACGGCTGATGTTTGTACGTAGGAGAGAAGCAATTCCATCCATCCATCCATCCATCCTGTCATGATCGGGGTATGGCCGGGGGCCATGCCCACGCTTTATGTTCATTTTGGTTTTCTGTTTTCCCTTTGATTATTATTATTATTATTATTATTATTAGGGTGGCGCGGTGGCGGAGTGGTTAGCACTGCGGCAGCACAGCAACTCACCTTTGGCCAGGGGATCCTGGGTTCGATCCCAGCCCCCGACCAACAGTGATCTGTGTGGAGTTTGCATGTTCTCCCCGTGTCTGCATGGGTTTACTCCGGGATTTCTCCGGTTTCCTCCCACATACCAAAAACATGCAAGTTAGGTTAATTGGCATCAAACTGGGGATTCTAAATTGTCCTTAGGTATGACTGTGAGAGTGAATGGTTGTCTGTCTCGCTGTGTTGGCCCTGCGATGGACTGGCGATCTGTCCAGGGTGTACCCTGCCTCTCGCCCAAAGATGCTGGGATAGGCTCCACCCACCCACCCACCCACCCCGTGACCCGAAAAAGGATTAAGCGGAAGAGGATGAATAGATGAATGAATGGATGAATTATTATTATTATTTATTTAGTATTATTTGTATTGTGACATTGTAAGGGTTCACACAATAAGGAGAGATTACTGTGATGAAACAGGCTTTATTTATACACACACTCACAAGACAGAATGGAGGGGAGGTCATTTACACAGACCCCCATTTCACTTATCGTGACACAACACAGGATCTATCACATACAGAATGCTAACTGGTCTTATGACACAGTTATCATGGCACAGCAATAACACTTAGAACACATGAATAATAACAGTCTTTGAATCCTCCGCGGTGCAAGCATGCAGGGAGAACCCACGCTCCCTTATTACAGCCCCGACATTACACTGTCCCCCCTGGACTGGTTTCTGTCTCCAGAATAATACAGTCCATCTCAAAAGTCCAACACAAATCCGTTCAGGTGTCGGGGTGGCCGCCATTGTCGGCGACCAGCACGCACAGGCCTGTTATTGTCCATCCATGCCTCAGCCGGAGTATACGGTTGGGATTAAGCCTCCGGCTCGACCACCCGCGGGGCAGTTGGCTGGTATGAGGCGAGACGGTCTTGGTGAAGCACCACAACTTGGTTCCTTTTCTGCAGCCTCACCCCTGTACATTACATCTGACAGTCTCTGTAGGACCATGCACGGTCCTGACCAATGGCTCGCCAATTTTGGTGACAGTCCCCTTTTGCGCTCCAGGCAGAAAACCCAGACTCGATCCCCTGGTGCAAAGTCCCTCCCCGGGCAGCGAGAGTCATATGCCCGCTTCTGCCAACTCCCCACCGCTGCCAGAGCCTCCTGAGCCAGTCCGTGCACTGTGTGGAGATGTTCTTTCAAGCAAAACAAATAATCCAACCCTGGTTTGCCCTCCACCTCCGGCTCCGGGAGGGGCCGAACACCAAATCCACCGGTGTGCGCAGCTCGCGTCCAAACACCAGTGCTGCAAGAGTGCACCAGGTGGATTCCTGTGCTGCCGTCCAGTACACCCACAGAACAAAAGGCAGATGAAGGTCCCAGCCTCGCTGTTGCTGGTCCACTAGGATGGCGAGCTGGGTGGTAAGTGTCCGATTGAAATGTTTGACCAGGCCATCGCTCTGTGGAGCGGGTGGTCTGGGTCTTCTGGATGCCAAGCCACCTGCAGACCTCCCTGAAGACCTCTGCCTCGAAGTTCCGTCCTTGATCGCTGTGCAGCTCCTCCAGTGCGCCGAACCAACAAAACATCTCGTCCACCAGCTTGGATGCTATGGTGGCGGCGCTCTGATCAGGGACCGCATACCCCTCTGGCCATTTGGTGAAGTAATCCATTGCGACAAGCACGTTGTTGTTCCCCTGATCCGTGGTCAGGAAAGGGCCCAGAATGTCCAATGCTATCCGCACCATGGGTGCTCCCACCTGGTACTGCTGCAGGGGGGAGTGGGATTGTTGAGTCTGCCCTTTCTGAGCCGTGCAGGTGTCACAGCAGTGGACATGGAGCTCTACATCCGGGCCAGTAGAACCGGGCCTGAAGATGCTGCAGAGTCTCTGTCACCCCAAAGTGGCCCACCCACACTGCCCCGTGGACCAACTGGCCCGCATCCGGCCACTGCCGAACCCGGGAGATGACTGGATCCCGATCCTGCTAACTCTGCAGCTGCTGCGCACCGAGGGCCTCCCTGACGTCATTGCTGGAGAGACCTGACTGATTATCTGAGGAGGAGCTGTGCGCCGCTGTGTTATTCCTGCTCACAGCAGTCCAGAGAGCAGCAGCCCATGGGACGACTTGGTCTCGGTCCTCTGCCCGCTGGCAGTGCCGACAGTCCTGCGCAGCACAGGGGTGCCAAGACAACGCATCAGCATTGGCATGGAGGCAGCCTGCCTGATGCACAATCTGAAAATCATAATCCTGCAGTGCCTCCAGTTATCTTGCCAACTGTCCATCTGGCTCTTTAAAATTCAGTAGCCAGGTCAGGGAAGCATGATCCGTCCTGAGCTGAAACCTCACCCCGTACACATACGGGGGGAAATGACGAAGCCCCTGGATGGCAGCCAACAGCTCTTGGCAAGTAACACAATAATTCCTTTCAGCTCTGCTGAGAGTGCAGCTGAAAAAAGCAACTCCCTCCTCTCCGTGTTTTCCCTCCTGGGATAACACCGCCCTGATGCCCTGGTTTCTGGTGTCTGTGTCCAGGATGAAAGGGCTGTTCCAGTCGGGCTACTGCAGGATGGGGACTCTGATGACCGCTGAGCGAAACTGAGGAAAAGCAGCAGCACAGTTCTCACTCCACTCAAACGTGCGGCCCTTCTGTGTCAGGTGATTCAGCAGGCTGGCAATGGTGGCGAAATCCTTCACAAATCTATAATAGGAGACCAGTCCGAGAAAACTCCGTAGCTGTCCCACATCCCGCGGCACTGGCCAGTTTTTCACTGCTGCCACTTTCTCTGGATCTGTGGCAACTCCCGCTGCGCTGACGACATGGCCCAGGAAGGTGGTTTGTCGCCGAAATAAGTGGCATTTTCACGGGTGCAGACGTAGCCCGGCCTGCCGGATGGCGTCTAATACTTCCTGGAGGTTGGACAGGGCACCATCAAAGTCAGCTGCGTGAACCAGCAGGTCATCCAGGTAAACAATGCAGCAGCTCCGGGGCACGTGAGCCAACACTCGCTCCATCAGACGTTCAAAGGTGGCCGGGGCATTGCAAAGCCCAAACGGCATCACCTTGAACTGCCACAGTCCCTGCCCAATGGAAAAGGCTGTTTCCTGGCGGGCCTCCGGTGACAGCTCTACCTGCCAATAGCCGCTGCAGAGGTCCAACGAGCTGAATCAGCTGGATCCAGTGATGTAATCCAGCGCATCATTGATGCAGGGCAGGGGGTAAGAATCCTTGTGGGGAACGTCATTCAGACGCCGGTAATCCACACAGAACCGCCACGAACCGTCCTTCTTTCTTCTTAACCAGAACCACCAGCGCTGCCCAGGGGCTGCTGGAGGGCTCAATAACATCCATCTCCAGCATTTCCCATATTTTTTGTTCTGCCACTGCCCGCCTTGAAAAAGGCAGACAGCGGGGGCGGAGCCAGATCGACCTGGTCTCACTGGTGTCGATCTGGTGCTGCACCAAGCTGGTTCGGGTGCACTCCTTATCCTTGGCAGTGAAGACATCAATGTAGCAGTCCAGCAGCTCCCGCAGCTGGCGTCACTGTTCTGACTCTAGTCCGCTGCAGCTCTGCTGGAACAATTCCTCGACCTCCTGCTGTGTTTCTGCTGACACACTGACCCACTCCACTGTCGCCCCCTCCCTTGCTGTCTCTATTGGTGACTGCACTCCCTCTGCTCGTGCTGGTGGCACTGCTGTGTTCAGTTATGGCGGTGACCTGCCCGGTTTGGTCCATTCTGGTGGCCCCTTGATCACGCAGGCCCCCAGGTTCCTACTCTGGGTCCCGCTGCAGAGCATGATGGTCCGAGCCCCCAGCAGGAGAGACGATCTGGCGGTGTCAATTGTTGTGCCCCATGCTGCGAGCAGATCAAGTCCAGTAATGCAGGGAACCTGAATGTCAGCCAGCCAGCACAGGTGGTTTGTGTTCTGGCCGGCCACCCCCACCACAAGAACTCTCCGCCCTCCCAGTCTGGTGTGCTCACCAGTGGCTGTGGTGATGCAGCATCCGGTGGGTTCCCACCCCTGCGGTTCTGCCTCGTCCATTACGGACAGCACTTTGGGTCAGACCAGGGAGATGGTAGAACCGGTGTCGATCAAGGCCCGGATCGGCGTGTTGTCCAAGCTGCACTGTAGGTACATCCCTAACGAGTGTCCAATTCTGCCCAAACGTGGTGACAATTCATCAGGGAAAATGTCTGTGGGAGGAGGCAGGTCCCCGTCCATACCACCTCGCTCTAATCTAAAGTTGGCGATGGGGCGATTTGTCGCTGGGTGGGTGCCGGGCAGAACCAGGCGATGTGTCCAGGCTCCCCACAGTGGAAGCACCCTTCCTCACGCCGCCGTTGTCTTTTTCTCACTGACTGCGCCGCCATGGTCCGGCGCAGTTCCTCCTCCTCCTCCTCGCTCTCAGCTGTGGCCTGGAAAGCTCTCTGCCTCGGCGACGATGCATCAGCTGCATAATCCATCAACGGTCCCGCCCACTCCGCTTCGGCCACAGCCGTCTCCCAGCTGCTGGTTCCCCGGCAGCTCTGCCATCACAGTCATCTCTTCCTTGGAGGCGTGGGTTCGAATCCCACTTCTGATACCAGTGTGACGTTGTAAGGGTTTACACACTAAGGAGAAATTACTGTAACCAAACAGGCTTTATTTATCACACACTCACAACACAGAATGGAGGGGAGGTCATTTACACAGACCCCCATCTCACTTATGGTGACACAACACATGATCTATTACGTACAGGGAAACGGCACTAACTGGTCTTATAACACAGTTATAATGGCACAGCAATAACAGAACACACCAATATTAACAGTCTTTGAATCCTCCACGGCGCAAGCATGCTGAGACAATCCCTGCCCCCTTATTACAGCCCTGATGTTCCAGTATTATTATTATGATTATCATTATTTAAAGGTGCACAGGATAGCATTTTAATGAAAACAAAGATTTAAAAAGATGCATCAACAAAGTGTTTAGAAACGTGCACAGTGTAAGTCTTAATGTTCTAAAAATTAGTATATTTATGAAAAAAAATATTTATTTTTTTAAGGGTCATAAATAATATAAATATTTTACATCCAGAAGCTGGAGGAAGACAAACATGGAAGTCCAGTCAGAACATCACAGCCACTAGCATCACTAGCTTCATGTTACGTGCCATCATCTCATTTTTGGGTTGTTGGGTTGCCAGGTAGTGAATTATTCAGGCAAATACCTGAGTCTGAAGGCAGACGATACTTTCCCGATACTTTTAACCAGTGCTAGCTATGATGCTAACTAGCTCATTCGTCTTCTGCTGTTAATCTGGTGGTTAGGGTCACTGGGGGCAGCAGTCTAAAGTCTATGTAACCAACTAAATTTTATTTCTGACATGTTCATAATATGGGTGTATGGTAATATAGATGTAGATAGATAGATAGATATCAGCCAATATATGGCGTGGAATAGACCCTACTAACTGCTCCTTATCAAGCTGATATGTATGACAGGTTCATGATATGATCAGCATTTGCATCTATGAATGTAGCAGCACATACTAACTGCAGCAGTCATGTTATACATTAAGTGTTTTTTTTTTTAATTATCAGCTTTGATGTGCAGCTGCTCAGTCTTATAATTTAGTGAACAGTGAAAAAAAGTTACTGTTGCTTAATGTTATTGCAGTTTAAGATACTACTGTAAAACTTCATTGATCACCATGGTGGAAATTGAGGTTAAAAATAGTTTAAGTTCTATTTGTTGAATAAAAAGGTCTTAATTTATTTTCTTACTAACTAACTGAACCCGCGCAAGGCCCCCGGTCCGGACGGCGTGTCTCCCTCCACCCTGAGACACTGTGCGAAAGAGCTGGCTCCTGTCTTCACAGACATTTTTAACACCTCCTTTAAGCTATGCCACGTGCCGACCTACCTCAAATCCTCCACCATCATCCCTGTCCCCAAGAAGCCACGGATCACTGGACTTAACGACTACAGACCTGTAGCACTCACCTCTGTAGTCATGAAGTCCTTTGAGAGCTTGGTCCTGCCCCACCTCAAGTCCATCACCACTCCCCTCCTGGACCCGCTGCAGTTTGCCTACCGAGCCAACAGGTCTGTAGACGACGCAGTCAACCTGGCCCTCCACTCCATCCTGCAGCACCTGGACTCCCCGGGAACCTACGCCAGGATCCTGTTTGTGGACTTCAGCTCCGCATTCAACACCATCCGCCCCACTCTGCTCCGGGACAAGCTGTCCCTGCTCAACGTGCCTGACTCCCTCTGCAGGTGGATCACCGACTTCCTGACGGACCGGAGGCAGCATGTGCGGCTGGGAAAGACTGTCTCAGACTCTGTTAGCATCAGCACCGGATCACCCCAGGGCTGTGTACTTTCCTCCCCTACTCTTCTCCCTTTATACCAACTCCTGCACCTCCAGCCACCAGTCTGTCAAGCTGATCAAGTTTGCGGATGACACCACCCTCATCAGGCTCATCTCCAACGGCGACGAGTCTGCCTACAGGAGAGAGATGGCCCAGCTGGCGTCCTGGTGCAACAACAACAACCTGCAGCTGAACGCTCTGAAGACAGTGGAGATGATTGTGGACTTCAGGAAAGTCACAACCCCTCTGCCCCCCCCCCCCCTCACCCTCACAGGCTCTCCCATCACCACTACTGATTCCTTCCACATCTTAGGCACCACCATCACCAGGGACCTCAAGTGGGAGCCGACCATCAGCTCCCTCATCAAAAAGGCCCAGCAGAGGACGTTCTTCCTGCGGCAGCTGAGGAAGCTCAAGCTACCCACCAAGATGTTAGTGCAGTTCTACACAGCAATCATCGAGTCCATCCTCACCACCTCCATAACCGTGTGGTACGCAGGAGCCACTGCCAGGGACAGACTAAGGCTGCAGCGCGTCGTGCGCACTGCTGAGAAGGTGATCGGCTGCAAGCTCCCATCTCTCCAGGATCTGTACATCTCCAGGACCCGGAGGCGTGCTGGCCGGATCATAGCCGATCCCTCACACCCTGGTCACGTACTGTTTGCCCCTCTCCCCTCAGGTAGAAGACTTTGGTCCATTCAGACTAAAACCTCCCGTCACATGAACAGCTTCTTCCCCTCTGCCATCAGACTGCTGAACACTAAGTGACTTATTGACTCTCGTGCACTATGTACAGCAGCTCAACCAGACTCATGTCAATCATCACTGTTTTCTTCTCGCATTACCAACTGCACTATATGGTTCTCCACATTATCTGCTGCTCGCTAATATATTTAAACTGCTGACTAGTATTACTCATTCTACGCTTTATTGCATGTATAGTTTATTTCTTTTATTTTATCATGTTTAATGTTGCAGCATTGCACCGAGACAAATTCCTAGTTTGTGTACTACATGAACAATGGCAATAAATCTGATTCTGATTCTGATTCTAATGTTACTGCACAGCATTAGCCACCGGATTTTTCGATAATTTGAAGTAGCGGTATTTATGTATGTAGAAAGTTATGTCAGATTTTTGTCTATCCAAGTAATAAACCATAACGTTTTTTCACCCTCTGTAAGGACTTCCTTAATGAGGTGAGTAAGCACAGGTGGGTGTTTGGACAATGTCATCATGATGCAACAGAGAAGAGCTCCAAACAGTGATGGAGAGAGGGTCAACAGCTTCTGAAGCCCTCACTGATGTGATGGACCAGTGGGGGTTAAGGACAGAACATCAGTATCTGACCTTTAGTTATGATGAAGTTTTACATGTAAAAAGTCACAAAAAAGATCTATGAATATGACCATGTTGCAATGTTGCGTTTTTGTCTGTGTTTAGTCGCTCTTCTGCTGAATCTTAATCTAAATGGAAATTATGGATCTGGAAAGCGGCTTAGCTGTGATTGTCACCACTTCAAAAGAAGATCGGGTCAGGAGGAACCCAACGAGGAGACTCATGACATTGGAATTCATGCGTCTGTGGAGATTTGGCAGGAAACATTATTGGTTATGATCTCAGGACTTCTATTTTTGGGCTGTGAAGTTCCCTGATGTATCAGAAATTGAAGGAAGGTAAGAGAGCTGATCAAAGCGGACCCGGCAAGCTCCTTCATCAAATTCGACCAGTTGGGGAGGGCACAAGTAGCGGCAAACGGTGAACTGAATGACAGTGATTCAGCGGAGGAATACATCTGGAGCTCTGTGCTCTCCATGGAATGGAATGCCTGTTTAAGCCTGTATATTAATATTAAAATTATGAAGCACAAGCGCATGAGAGAGGAAAATTCTATTCTCCGTGGGCTCTGAGCTGTGTAGATTTGACCTTGTTTTGATGCCCTGTTTACATTCCTCCTCGATGAGATAAGCAGGAGTGGCGGCTGCTAACCCAAACAATCGAGAGACAGCTGCTGTTGTTTCAGCGGATGAACTTCTCAAGGACAGTCCATGTGCCTTCATCTGCAAGCGAAGAGATAGACTCCGGACTTGTTTATAAGTCACATGATTATAACATCTATCTACTGCCTGGAGGTGCCCTCTGCTGTTCACTAGCAACTGTCACACCTACACTACACAAATGCATACAATATTACACGAACTGACACATATATACTGACTCATAGATACATTGCCTCTCTCAACTCTTGTCTGTGTGATCTATATTGTCTGCTAATTGTGCATAGAGGGGTTTTTTCTGTGTAGTCAAAATTTGGCTCATTTGAGCTTTATGAGCTTATACAAGCGTTATTCCGATTAACTATGTTTTTTCTCTCTCCTATTGCGTTTTCCTCCCCCTCCCGTCCCCTCTTAACCCCCACTGTATGACAGGCGCCTTGCATGGCTGCCGCGTCATTGGATGCACCTAACGTGCGCGTCCAATGTCAAGTCAAATTCCTCGTATGTTTACTTGTAAATATACTTGGCAATAAAGCTGATTCTGATGTTCTCATAGATAAACATTCAAAAACCAAATTCTGATGATGTCAGCAGAAGCTTCTCCTCCACCCCACCTGTGTATGAGGCCTGGACTCTATTAGAGCTCAGGACCAAAACCATCAGAGGAACCAATCTGTGAGGAAGACAGTTGGCGGCACACCAATGTAAATTTTGTCTTTTCAACACATTTTACACACAGTAATGTATAAAGCCAAATCTTTCATTTTGAATTTTTAAATGTCTTTGTTTAGGAGATTTTTTTAAACTGTTTTTGAAATGTTAAGGAGTGTTGACAGTATATAAATACACACACACACACACACACATATATATTCCCATACATAAATGCGCAAATAAACATGAATTCAGCGTCTGAGTGAGATGCAGACAGGTGAAGATGCCTTTATAACTTCTGCAGCTGTGTCTCCAAAACTTTACAAGATGATGACTGTTTTCGTTGCTAGCTTGCTAGCCTTGTTAGGACGTTCGTGGCAGGAATCCATGGGTAAATAACTCTGACATTGAGGTGACCCAGCACACTGCAGACTGACACTATTTCACACTCAGCAGGGCTGGAGGAAACGGAGGACAATTTACATACGGACAGAGATCCCCAGGGGGCAATCAGAACAATGGACTGTTGTGTATACATTCCTGGATGAGGGAGAGGACATCCGGGCGCCAGTTGGTCATGCTAATGATATGTATTGGATGATATGTATATCACTATGCTAATGTGCCATGCATTCTCTCTGTCTGTATAACGTGTATAAAAGAGCTTGCTATACATGCCTTAGCAGCGTAGTAGTTCACCGAGCTACAAAGCGTGTTTCAATATGTTGGAGGAAATAAAACCTTGTACCCTTCCAACTAATCGCATCTCGCCTGTTCTATTACCTCCAAACTGGTGACCCTGGACGTCCAAGGTGCATCGCTCGACTATGCCATTTTCTCCACACTGGTGACCTGACGAGAGAGAATGACCGTCTACTCCCTTTCACCGTGCTATGGATTCCAGAGAATGCCTGCATCCTCTTCATCCACACCGGAGCGTGCTCTCCGGAGCGGGCAGTGCTGGGACCGACATGCACCATGAACGGCGACACAAGCAAACCGAAGGAAGCAGCCTGAATGGGGAAGATCATCGGCGCCATCAGTGTTGATTTCCACCAAGCTCCTCGACTCTGACTCACCTCCCGACAGTGGACTTTCTGCACACAGAAGCCTCGCATGCACACCGCAGGATTACAAGGACAGCGCAATTTCCAGCTATGTGGTCACTGTGCCAGGCGCGCGCCACGCACCAGGGATGAACCAGCTCCAGACTTATACATCGTCCTCCGCTGCTGCACATGCCCGAGAAACACGGCCGATCGCCATCCTCGGAACCTTTAGGGCTGCTCACGCACCTGAAGCAGACATGCAGCCCGCACACGGGACTTTGTATGGGTTTCTCAGCCACTGCGCACAACGGGAATTTAACCGATTGTTTTCCCCGATGACTTTAGGGCTGCTTCCACACCTAAAGCCAAACCACCAAGTCCCTCACAAAGCTTCAGGTTTTGTTTTTTGTTTTTTGTTGTTTTTTTCCACAGCCACTACGCATCCTCGGGGAATTTGGCCATTTGCCTTCCCCACATCCTCTCAGGACTGTGCCGCAAGAGGAGTCAGAGACTTAATTTTTTCACAGCCGCTGCAGATCACCGCCAGGTTTACCGGGAAAGTCCCTCACCAGCGCGGATCCACACACAATTTTTGCGTGGCCCAGATACCTTTGACGTCCCGGGCCAGCACTCACTTACTCCCACCCCCCTCCCACTCCTCCTCCACAGCGCTCTTCCCGCACCTCACTCTCTAAAGCCGGCCGATCGCCAGTTTGTTCCATTACACAAGACGCGCACTGGCCCCGTGCGCCCACGATCCACGGCTGTTCAACATGTTGGAACTCGGAACGAAGCACACTGTCTTTTCCACCCCTCTCCCGTCCCCCCCACGGACTGACATGCCCTCCGACACTCCTCTACAGCAGGACAGTTCTACCGGAGCTGGAGCCCAAACGACGGGGGGAAGGGGGGGGTCACAGCCCCTTCTGAGTGTTCTGGGGGGAGCCGTGTGGTGACCCAGCACACTGCAGACTGACACTATTTCACACTCAGCAGGGCTGGAGGAAACGAAGGACAATTTACATACGGACAGAGATCCCCAGGGGGCAATCAGAACAATGGACTGTTGTGTATACATTCCTGGATGAGGGAGAGGACATCCGAGCGCCAGTTGGTCATGCTAATGATATGTATTGGATGATATGTATATCACTATGCTAATGTGCCATGCATTCTCTCTGTCTGTATAGCGTGTATAAAAGAGCTTGCTATACATGCCTTAGCAGCGTAGTAGTTCACCGAGCTACAAAGCGCGTTTCAATATGTTGGAGGAAATAAAACCTTGTACCCTTCCAACTAATCGCATCTCACCTGTTCTATTACCTTCAAACTGGTGACCCTGGACGTGCATGGTGCATCGCTCGACTATGCCATTTTCTCCACACTGGTGACCTGACGAGAGAGAATGATCGTCTCCTCCCTTTCACCGTGCTATGGATTCCAGAGAATGCCTGCATCCTCTTCATCCACACCGGAGCGCGCTCTCCGGAGCGGGCAGCGCTGGGACCGACACGCACCATGAACGGCGACACAAGCAAACCGAAGGAAGCAGCCTGAATGGGGAAGATCATCGGCGCCGTCAGCGTTGATTTCCACCAAGCTCCTCGACTCTGACTCACCTCCCGACGGTGGACTTTCTGCACACAGAAGCCTCGCGTGCACACCGCAGGATTACGAGGACAGCGCAATTTCCAGCTATGTGGTCACTGCGCCAGGCGCGCGCCACGCACCAGGGACAAACCGGCTCCAGACTTATACATCGTCCTCCGCTGCTGCACATGCCCGAGAAACACGGCCGATCGCCATCCTCGGAACCTTTAGGGCTGCTCACGCACCTGAAGCAGACATGCAGCCCACACACGGGACTTTGTATGGATTTCTCAGCCACGGCGCACAACGAGAATTTAACCGATTGTTTTTCCCGATGACTTTAGGGCTACTTCCACACCTAAAGCCAAACCACCAAGTCCCTCACACAGCTTCAGGGGGTTTTTTTTGTTTTTTTTTCCACAGCCACTACGCATCCTCGGGGAATTTGGCCATTTGCCTTCCCCACATCCTCTCAGGACTGTGCCACAAGAGGAGTCAGAGACTTAATTTTTTCACAGCCGCTGCAGATCACCACCAGATTTACCGGGAAAGTCCCTCACCAGCGCGGATCCACACACAATTTTTGCGTGGCCCAGATACCTTTGACGTCCCGGGCCAGCACTCACTTACTCCCACCCCCCTCCCACTCCTCCTCCACAGCGCTCTTCCCGCACCTCACTCTCTAAAGCCGGCCGATCGCCAGTTTGTTCCATTACACAAGACGCGCACCGGCCCCGTGCGCCCACGATCCACGGCTGTTCAACATGTTGGAACTCGGAACGAAGCACACTGTCTTTTCCACCCCTCTCCCGTCCCCCCCACGGACTGACATGCCCTCTGACACTCCTCTACAGCAGGACAGTTCTACCGGAGCTGGAGCCCAAACGACGGGGGGAAGGGGGGGTCACAGCCCCTTCTGAGTGTTCTGGGGGGAGCCGTGTGGTGACCCAGCACACTGCAGACTGACACTATTTCACACTCAGCAGGGCTGGAGGAAACGAAGGACAATTTACATATGGACAGAGAGCCCCAGGGGGCAATCAGAACAATGGACTGTTGTGTATACATCCCTGGATGAGGGAGGGGACATCCGGGCGCCAGTTGGTCACGCTAATGATATGTATTGACTGATATGTATATCACTATGCTAATGTGCCATGCATTCTCTCTGTCTGTATAACGTGTATAAAAGAGCTTGCTATACATGCCTTAGCAGCGCAGTAGCTCACTGAGCTACAAAGCGCATTTCAATATGTTGGAGGAAATAAAACCTTGTACCCTTCCAGCTCGTCGCATCTCGCCTGTTCTATTACCTCCACAACATCCCAATTTAGCTGAAAAGCTTCCGGTCCTCCTGTTTCCAGGCGAGCGGCAGTCTCATTTCAAAGCTAGTTTACTCTGCAATGGTGATTTTTTTACTCCGGTGACTGCAAAATCTCAAAGCTAGCATACTACCTCGAATGTAAATGTGCAATTGTGCAGTTTCGCAAGTACTCACCTCTTTTCATTCACTTTGTATGGATTTGCGCCACCTGTTCATGTTTGGTGTGAACGCACCTTTAGACTTAATTTTTATTAAAACCACAACCTGCTTGTACAACTGGTGTTCCAAGAATGTGGAATTAGAGAAAAGCAAATGTTCCTCTTCTTAAATCAGGTTCAGTCTTGCAGCAGGAATTAATATACAACACAACCATCCATCCATCTTCTATGGCTTTTCTGGGGGTCCAGGTTGTGGAGGCAGCAGTCTTATCAGAGAAGCCCAGACTTCCCTCTCCCCAGCTACCTCGTCTAGATCTTCAGCACTAAGACGTTTCCAGACCAACTGGGAGGCATAGTCATTCTAACGTGTCCTGGGTCTGCCCCGAGGTCTCCTCCCTCCTCCCACAACACACACATAAAAAGCAATTCCATTTCTGTACCTGGTCTTTCCTTCACCTACAGTATATTGTCATTGTCATTATGTAAACCAAGCAAACTCTTTGCAGCACTGTTGTAGTCCTAAAACTGTATAGTAGTTTACATACTGCCATGTTTTAATGCTGTTAGTCTGTGATGACACTTTCTTAGAGACAATCCTTTTTTGCATCAATAGTTTGTACCTGACTATGGTAAAAAAAAGGTCAACACTTACTATGACAACAAAAGCTTTCGAGAGTGTGTCTTAATCTTGATTTAATTAATTTCTTTGTTGCCCTCCCAGATCTGCCCAATGGACTCTGCATCTTAACTGTTTCATTTAAAAAAAAAAAACCCAAATAAATTCCTTCTAAGATATGATAAGATAAGATAAGATAAGCCTTTATTAGTCCCACAATGGGGAAATTCCAGGATTGCAACAGCACAGGGATAGCAACACTCAGAGCAACAATCAGAAGGCAAGAAAAAACAAGAGCAGTGAGTATACATATGTACATATAAACATAAATATATATAGAGAGAGACACACAGTGCGGAGCATTGTAGCTAGATGGAATAAATATATGAGTATATAAACACAGTGTGGAGTATTGTAGCTAGATGGAATAAATATGTAAATATATAAACACACAGTGCGGAGCATTGTAGCTAGATGGAATAAATATATGAATATATAAACACACAGTGCGGAGCATTGTAGCTAGATGGAATAAATATGTAAATATATAAACACACACAGTGGGGAGCATTGTTGCTAGATGGAATGAAACAGCATAACAGTCTACTTAGTTATCCAACATGGTATGATTATGTACCCATACATATTCTCACCCTCCATAGCGACCGGTATTTTCCTAGTTGTATACCGGAGGGGACCATTGTGTAAGTCTATTGCGTCTTTTGCATTCAATACTATTAGATTGTCACGTCTTTTTGCTATCTCTGCGAGTAGCCCTGCTTAGGTTGTACAGTCTGACAGCCGTAGGTAGGAAGGACCTGCGAAACCTCTCAGTTGTGCACCTGGGATGATGTAGTCTGCTGCTAAATGAGCTCCTCAGTGCATTCAGTATGTCCTGCATAGGGTGGAACTCGGACTCCAGCAGAGATGACAGTTTAGCCACCATCCTTCTCTCTCCCATCTCCTCCACTGGGTCAAGGTGCTGCCCCAGGACAGAGCTAGCTTTCTTGATCAGTTTGTTCAGTCTCTTCCTATCGGCTGCTGTAATGCCACTGCCCCAGCAGACCACTCTAAAAGTGATGGCTGATGCCACCACTGTGTTGTAGAATGACTTCAGCAGCACCCCTTGTACACCAAAAGACCTGAGTCTCCTCAGTAGGAACAGCCTGCGCTGTCCCTTCTTGTAGAGTGCGTCAGTATTGTGTGACCAGCCTAGTTTATTGTTCAGATGAACACCCAGGTACTTGTAGGATGTCACCATCTCAATGTCTGTTCCCTATATATTTACTGGTGCTGTGAGGGGTTGTCCTTGCCTGCAGCAGTCCACCACCAGCTCCTTAGTTTTCCTCGCGTTGATCTGGAGGCAGTTCTGATGGCACCAGTCCACAAAGTCCTGGATAAGCCCTCTGTACTCAGCTTCATCTCCGTTGGAGATGAGGCCAACGATTGCAGAGTCATCAGAGAACTTCTGTTGATGGCAGTGTGTCGTGTTGTGTGAGAAGTCCGCAGTATAAAGGGTGAACAGGAAGGGAGCCAAAACCATTCCCTGGGGGGCCCCCGTGCTACCGATGATCGTGTCGGACACACAGTCCCGGGTTCTCACAAACTGTGGCCGGTTTGTGAGGTAGTCCAGGGTCCATGATGACAGGTGCTGGTCCACCCCTGCGCACAGCAGCTTGTCCTTCAGGATCATCAGTTGGATGGTGTTGAAAGAACTGGAGAAGTCAAAGAACATGATCCTCACCGCATTTCCGGGCTTCTCCAGGTGGGACAGAGAACGGTGAAGGAGG
This sequence comes from Pholidichthys leucotaenia, assembly GCA_020510985.1. NCBI lineage: Eukaryota > Metazoa > Chordata > Actinopteri > Cichliformes > Pholidichthyidae > Pholidichthys > Pholidichthys leucotaenia. The sequence continues at coordinate 97,931,087 of CM035841.1, read as the reverse complement.
AAGATTACCGCATCCTCCACCCCAATGCCATGTTGGTAGGCGAACTGGAGTGGATCCATCGCTGGTCCCACCAGGCGGCGGAGGTGAGCAAGGAGCAGTCTCTCCAGGGTTTTCATCATGTGGGACGTCAGGGCCACTGGTCTGTAGCTGTTCAGATCTTTGGGGTGGGAAGTCGCTGTTGCAAAAAGGCAGCCGACTCATGTGGTGCCGGAAGTAGAAAAAAAAAAAATGTTGACTATGTTATATGTTGACTCACTTGAATTGAGGTTGATTTTCTTTTACATTCTACTCATCTACCTCCAAAAGTTGAATATTGTGGTGAATTTATTTTTTGAAATAAGTCAAATCTAAAAAGTAAAACTTTCATATTTTACAATAATCCCATAAAAATTTATATGTTTTCATATTTTTTTGAGTCTTGCACATTTGCAGAAAAAAATTGTTGCAAATTTTTTGAGAAAAAGTTCTACATTTACAAGGAAAAAAGTTATATATTTATAGAAAAAAGCTGCAAATTTTTGAGAAAAAAATATACAAATTTAAAAGAAAAATACTTGCAAATTCACGGCGGCAGAATGGTTAGCATTGTGACAGCACAGCAACTCACCGTTGGCCGGGGGATCCTGGGTTCAATCCCAGCCCCCGACCAACAGTGATCTGTGTGGAGTTTGCATGTTCTCCCCGTGTCTGCGTGGGTTTACTCCGGGATTTCTCCAGTTTCCTCCCACATGCCAAAAACATGCAAATTAGGTTAATTGGCATCAAACTGGGGATTCTAAATTGTCCTTAGGTATGACTGTGAGAGTGAATGGTTGTCTGTCTCTCTGTGTTGGCCCTGTGATGGACTGGCGATCTGTTCAGGGTGTACCCTGCCTCTCGCCCTAAGATGCTGGGATAGGCTCCAGCCCCCCCACGACCCGAAAAGGATTAAGCGGAAGAAGATGACTGAATGAATGAATGAATGTCTGAGCTATTTGATATAGATCTGAATGGTGATGTGCTCATTTTTGGAAATGCAGTTCTGTTTTTACACAATATTATTAAAAAAAAAAAAGATTATTATTCCACCATAAATTATTTCCAACTTCACTAAGGATTATTGATTACAATGTTATGCATATATCTAATATGTGCACTATATTTTAGGTTCTTGTTCATCACTACGTTATACAAAGGTTGAAAATAATTTAGTTTTGCAGAGGTGAGGTAAACTGTTACTTTGTGAATCTGTCACATTGAATAAGCAATAGATTTCATCTTCTACAGATAACTGAAAGGGCACAAATGAATTCAGGCATCCAACGATTCACAACATTTAATTATATATTTTAAAACAATAAAAATAAAAACACATTTACAACTTAAAATGAACTGGAACTGACATAAAGGACTGCTGGAGCTTAATAGCAACAACCTTTTGTTTTTTTTGAGCATGCATAGCTAAAATGGATGAACATAAACAGACCATAAAAGTGTGATTCAGCATATTTACATAAACCACACAACAACTAACAGCAGTCAAATTCCTTACAATCTGAACTAAAGTGTTGTCATAATTATGTTGTCAAAACTAGAGAGCTATCCGGTCTGATCACTGCTGTGCTATTTTAGCATAACTGTCTATTACACTATACAATATAGTTACTTAAAAAATGCTTACCGGCGGTGAGCATCAGAGAGGATTATGTTAAATTCATGATTCTACACCACAAGAGTCCTCACTTGACATGCTGTCTGGCTCATAATAACCAAAGGTCTGAGGTCTTTGTAGTCTGCAGTATGTTGATATTAGCCTCCAGGAAGTGCTGTTTATCTCTCTCTACCTGGCAACCAAGCCATAATGAATATCTCATGGAAAGACAAGATAACCAACATAGAAGTGTTGAAACGAGCTGGTCTGCCATCAATGGAGGACATGCTAATACAGATGAACCTGAGATGGCTCGGACATGTTGAGAGGATGGACCACCAGCGTCTCCCTCAGCAGTTACTCTGCTCACAGTTATGCGAGGGCAAAAGCAATCAGGGTAGACCAAGGCTCAGATTTAAAGACACTGTAAAAAGAAACTTGAAGAAGTTGGACATAGACAGGAGTTCCTGGCAGCGGAAGACTAAGGACAGAGCTGTGTGGAGGAATCTGATCAGACCTAAATGAAACAGTCATTGTTGCCCATGACAGACTGCTATGATGACCTGGCAACCGGTACAAGATTATAGTGCGTCAACAGTGAGTGCCACACCTACTGGCCAGGAGGTCAGAATCCTACCTCTTGCACCTTTAAGTTTCAGTTGTGCTCCCTAGTTGTTGTCTGTCATGTAGTTCTGTCCTCATTCTGTTGTTTTGTGACTGTCTTTTGTAATTTGATTTTCATTAGTATTATTACACAGGGTCACTAAAATAATTTTTTTGTAAGTTGTCTGTGTTTTTTCAACTGATTTAAGACAGTTTTGCACCGCTAAATCCGAAAATGACATCCATTTCTCTCGATCAGGTGCTAAGTAAAAACCTGTACTTAGAGGGGTGGCAGTGGCTCAGGAGGTAGAGCAGGTCGTCCAATAGCCACATGGTTGGCGGTTCGAATCCCGCTCTCCCCAGGTATCCTGCCGTTGTGTTCCTGGGCAAGACACTTCACCCCAATTACTCCTGGTGGGTCTGGAAGCGCCATGTTAGGTAGCATGCCGCCATCAGTGTGTGAATGGGTGGATAGCAGGATCTGTAAAGCGCTTTGGTCATCAAGAGATGAGAATAAAAGCGCTATATAAGTGAATGCCATTTACCATTTTACTTAGTACTGTGCATGTACTTCCCTTTATATAAACATAAGTACATGTAAATTGAATGTTATGTCATCATTGTTCAAAATTCAGAGAATTTCAAGACATAAAAATGAATTTTTCATCATATAAAGCGAAAATACCCGTACATGTAAACATAAATGTATAAAACAGTATATGGCCATAATTCAAAAAGATGACCTGACTGAGCAAAACCAATGTGATTTTTGGATTCAGCACATCAAAATTGTCCTAAATCAACTAAAAAAAAAAAAAACTTAAGACAGTAAATTGGGTGTTGACCAGTGTTATAGTTATTGCCTTCTGGTTCCCCTGGTCCGCTGTGCTCATCCTGTTTGTCTCTATGGCCATTTTTGTGGTCTTGTGTGTAGATTCTTCTCCCTATTGCCCCAGCTCCTCATGTTTCCAATGCTATAACCATTTCCTCATGTGTGCCCCTGTTTAGCCCTTGATTGTCTCCCAGCTGTCCTGTGTTCCCCTGATTAGTCTCCTCTCTATATACAGTATGTTGCTCCTTGTTCTCAGTTCAGAGTTGGGTCATTGTCATCTCCAAGTGGTTTGCTCTCTGTGTCTGGCCTGTGTTTCCCCCTGCATCACAAGCTACCCCATGAGTTTCTTTAGTCTGTAAAATCTGAGTTATTTTTCCAGCCCCTGCGCTGCGCCTTTTGTTTGCCTCAATGTTTTCTGTTAATAAATCACTATCATTGCACCTACTCCAGCCTGCACCATGAGCCTTGCCATCAAACCCTCATCTGTCTGGAGGGCAGATTATGACACATCCATACATCCATCCATCCATCTGCTCACACACGTCTTAATAGAACGTTTGTGGCATACTTTGTTCAAATTTTCTTTATTATATTACTGTCACTAATTTGTTTTTATTCCTCACGCCTTTCTGAAAACTGCCTATATCTTTACATCTTAGACTGGATTCAACACCACCCCTACCTCTTATATCATATCACTAACAATAATAACTTGCTAACTAGCATTTAGCTTGGATGTATCCGGAGCTGAATATGAGTCAGTTCAGGCTCCTTACATTGGGTGGTGACAGAGAAAAGTAAACGTTTTCAACAGTTTTGCAGTGGTTCACCACTTGCGCTGTTAGGGATCCTGGGAATGACCTGCTACCCCTGAGCCAACTAATATTTGTCTCAAAGAATCAATTAAATAAAGCATTATTGGTTGACAGGAGTTTGTGGTTTCAGTGGTCGACAGGATATGATCAGTCCCTGGACTACAACTAGCATGGAAACATCCACAAACTAGAAAAGCACTCGGAGAGCGCAGACCTCCGCCAAGCGCCACAGTTCCTGGATCCAGACGGTGATCCGGATCACCACCAAAATCTAATCATCTATGGGATACCCCATTTCTGACAATCTCTGAAAATTTCATGAAAATCCGTCCATAACTTTTTGAGTTATCTTGCTAACAAACAAACAAACAGACAGACAGACAAACCAACACTGATGAAAACATAACCTCCTTGGCGGAGGTAATGAGTGGCTAAACCACTAGCTTCAAGGTGGCTAGCTGACATTAATGGCTAGCTGACGTTAGCTAGCTACTCAAAATAACGTTTAAGAACAAAGTACAGTACTGTGACAAAGTGCTTGCCCCCGTCCTGATCTCTTTTTTTTTTGTTTGTTTGTCACACTTAATGTTTCAGATCATCAAACAAATTTAAATATTAGACAAAGATAACAGAAGTAAACACAAAATGCAGTTTTTTTAAATGAAGGTGTTTATTATTAAGTGTAAAAAAAATTCCAAACCTACATGGCACTGCCTGAAAAGTTACCCCCCCCCCCCCGCCCCCTGTGAAAAACCTAAATTAACTGTGGTTTATCACATCTTTGAAAGATGAGTTCAATTTCTCTAGCCACACTCAGGTCTGATTACTGCCACACCTGTTCTCAATCAAGAAATCACTTAAATAGGACCTACCTGACAGAGTGAAATTGACCAAAAGATCCTCAAAAGATAGACATCATGCTGTGCGGTTCAAAGAAATTCAGGAAAAAATGAGAAACTGTAGCCACACATGTGACTTACTTAATGCCTTACATAATGCCTCACATCTTAGATAAGAACAAAGGATAGAGTTTCCTTGGAGATAACAGGAAGCTGTGAAAGTGTAATCTTTGGTATGCAAGAGACTGCTTGGGGGAGCCTTTGTGGGCCAAAGACTGTGAGGGGTAGGCTAAGGGATTAAAGAGGAAATGCATTGTTACTTTTGATTTGAATGCAATGTGATTTGTGAGCTGTGGGGAGACCTGGGTATATAAGGGACGAGTTTTTTCTGAGATGTTCTCTTTCTACTTTGCTCATGATGGAGACGTGTAATAAACTGCTTTCAGACAAACCTGACTCTTCAATTACACACTCCACACTGGTGACCCAAGACGTAGCATGCAGCAAGAAGAGAATTCCCCGGGGCCAGTCTTGTTGGGAGCCCCCAGCCAAGCGTATGCCATTACGGTCCAGCTACCGGACTTTTGGCAGCACAATCCGCGCTCCTGGTTCCACCTGGTGAAGGCACAGTTCGCCCTCCGGGGAATATTGGTAGACGACACAAAATTCTACCATGTGATCGCAAAGCTCGACAACCACATGGCTCAGCATGTGGAGAGCCTCCTGGAGCAGCTGCCAGCCAGCGACAAATACGACGCGTTGAAGGCTGCACTCATCCAGCACTACACACTCTCGGTTGAGGAGAGAGCAGAGAGACTCCTGGCGCTGACCGAGTTGGGAGACTGCACGCCCATTGACCTGATGGAGAAGATGCTGAGGTTGAAAGGCTCGGACGATGACCACTTCATCTTTACCCACCTCTTCCTCAGGACCCTGCCATCAGCGACGAGAGCGGCCCTGGCCAGTTCGCCGTTGTTGGCCCACTACCGTGCGCTGGCCCGGGAGGCGCATCAGATTGTCAACGCCAGCAGAGAGCACGCAGCCACGGCGGCAGCGATGGAGCTCGGCGCGACGGCCGGAGATGGCGGGGAGCCAGGGACGGCAGTAGCAGAACCCATGACGACAGCGGCGGCGGGCGCCAAGGAACACGGAGGAGACATCCTTTGTTTCTATCACCGCCGCTTTGCGGAGAAGGCACGCAAATGTATACCACCGTGCCAGTTCAAGCGCTCGGGAAAATGCCAAGACCGGGGGTCGGTAGCAGCTGCGACCCTCGGGGAGGAGAACAAGCTGCTCTACTTGACGGACGCACGCTCCGGGAGACATTTCCTCGTGGACACCGGTGCCCAGCTGAGTTTCATCATGCCATCCTACGCCGACCGGCTGGCACGTTCCAGCGGCCCCCAGATGGCAGCAGCAAACGGCTCGGACATTAAAACCTTTGGTGAGAGGACTCTGCTTCTGTCTCTACACGGCCGTACATTTGAGTGGACTTTTGTCATAGCAGCATTGAATTTCAATATTTTGGGGGCTGATTTTTTGTGCTCACTTGGGTTGTTGGTTGATGTCGCTAACAGGCACCTGGTTAATGCGCTGTCTTTTGATTCTATTCCCTGTACAGCTCGAGCGTCCCGGCCAACAGCACAAGCCAACATCACAGCTGCAAGCGGTAAGTTCCACACACTGCTCACTCAGTTCCCAGCACTCACGGTCCCGACATTTTCGGCAACTGTCGCTAAACATGGGGTGGAACATTTTATTACCACCACCGAGCCGCCCATTTTTGCAAAACCTTGGCGCTTGGACGCAGCTAAACTGGCCATAGCGCGCGAGGAGTTCGCCAACCTGGAGAGGTTGGGCATCATCAGTCGTTCAAACAGCCCATGGGCTTCTCCGCTACACATGGTCCCTAAAGCTGACGGTTCATGGCAACCTTGCAGGGATTTCCGTAGGTTGAACAACGCCACAGCGCACGACCGCTACCCAATTCCTCAAATCCAAGATTTTTCCGTTCATTTGGCAGGAGCACGCGTTTTTTCTAAAATAGCCTTGGTCCGCGGTTACCACCAAGTCCCAGTGCGCGCTGAGGACATACCCAAAACAGCAGTGATAACTCTGTTTGGCCTATTCGAGTTTTTGCGCATGCCATTCGGGCTTAAAGGGGCTCCACAGACGTTCCAACGCATGATGGATGCGGTGCTGCACGATCTCCCTTTCGTGTTCGTCTACCTGGAGGATATTTTGGTAGCCAGCGCGTCCGAAGACGAACACGAAACCCACCTCACGGCGGTTTTCCGGAGGTTGGGAGAGCACGGTTTAATAATCAATCCAGCGAAGTGTCAGTTCAGGGTGACTCAGATTGATTTTTTGGGGCACCGCGTCTCCCCCGAAGGAGCGGTTCCGCTGCCTGACAAAGTGCGCATGGTAGCAGATTTTCCCCGACCACAAACGGTCAGAGCGTTACAGGAGTTTTTGGGAATGGTGAATTTTTATAACCGTTTCCTCCCCCGCGCAGCGCAGCTCATGCAACCGCTGTACGCCATGCTCAAAAAGCAGAAACCCGCGAATAAGATCGAATGGTCCCCAGAGCGAGAGCGGGCGTTCTCGGAAGTCAAGGCAGCCCTGGCAAACGCTGCTTTGTTGGCACATCCAGACCCAAGAGCCCGCATAGCGCTCACTACTGACGCATCAGATGTGGCCATAGGGGCGGTCGTGGAGCAGCGTGTAGCCGGCGCTTGGCAACCGCTCGCCTTTTTCAGCAGGACTTTGCGCGATAGTGAATGTAAATACAGCGCATTTGACAGGGAGTTGCTGGCTCTCCACTTGGCTGTTCGCCACTGCCAATTCTGGCTGGAAGGACGCTGTTTCACCGCGTTCGTTGACCACAAGCCACTAACATTCACGATGGCCAAGGTTTCAGAACCGTGGTCGGGCCGGCAGCAGAGACAGCTGGCCGCGATCTCAGAGTTTACTACTGATATTCAGCACGTGTCGGGTAAACTGAATGTAGTGGCAGACTGCCTCTCATGCGCCGTGGCTGCCCCCATCCGCGTGGGGATAGATTACACAGCCATGGCCGCGGAGCAGGTTAGTGACGCGGATGTGCGCGCGCTCCAGTCTGGACCAACAGGGCTAAGGCTTGAGAGCAGGGTGATGCAAGACGGTACGCCCCCTCTAATCTGTGATGTCTCCATGGGGCGACCGCGTCCCGTGGTACTGGCAGCGTGGCGCTGCCGTGTTTTTGACTCGATTCATTCTTTGGCGCACCCGGGGGTGCGCGCGTCGGTCAAAATGGTAGCAGAAAAATTTGTGTGGCTGGGCCTCCGCAAACAGGTGAAAGAGTGAGCAGCAGCCTGCATGGTGTGCCAACGAGCCAAGGTACACAGACACACGAGGGCTCCGTTGGAGCCATTTCACATTCCGGCTAAGAGGTTTGACCACGTTCACGTGGACCTCGTGGGTTCCCTCCCGCCATCACAGGGGTGCACGCACCTTCTGATAATGGTGGACCGCACCACGCGCTGGCCGGAGGTGGTTCCTTTGGCGTCAACCACAGCCGAGGAGGTGGCACGCGCGTTTGTAACAGCGTTTGTAACAGCATAGGTGGTGCGTTTTGGAGTCCCATCGGACATTACGTCCGACAGAGGCCCTCAATTTGTTTCCGAACTTTGGTCAACAATGGCCCGCAGCCTAGGTGTCGCAATTCACCGTACAACCGAGTACAATCCACAGGCTAATGGGTTATGCGAACGTTTTCACAGGTCATTGAAAGCAGCTCTCAGAGCATCACTGACGGATGCAAATTGGGTAGACAAGCTACCGTGGGTTTTATTAGGGTTGCGTTCTGCGCCTAAAGAAGACTTAGAAGCTTCCCCAGCTGAACTCGTTTTTGCGCAGCCACTTCGGCTGCCCGGGGAGTTTCTCCCGGATAATCCTGCGCCAGGCAGCTCCCTGTCTCAGCTGTTGCAGCGTAGCATTGACACAGGCACGCCGGGCCCCGTTCATCACAGTTTTCCGTGCGTTTTTGTGCCTAAAACTTTGAAAAACGCGGAGTTTGTTTTTGTCAGACATGACGCACATCGCCCCCCGCTGCGACCACCTTATGATGGACCGTTCAGAGTGTTGGAAACAGGGGACAAGCATTTTTTGCTAGATTTGGGGGTAGGAGGGAAAAGGTTGGCATAAACAGACTCGGCGCGGAAGACCCCCACGAGGAGCTTCCCAGAGTAATATTTCCCCAGAACACCCACAGGACTGACAAAAGGTTTTCACCCCCAGACAACAGCTCCCCAGCATGACAGCGCCGCTGAGGCGGTGAATCCTGGTTACAGCAGATACGGGAGAAGACTGAAGCCCAAGCAGCATGTGGATTGATGTGTAATGATTCTATCACAGCATGCAGACTGTTATTCTTTTGTTCAATCTAAAATGTTTGGGGGGGGGGTGTAGCCACACATGTGACTTACTTAATGCATTACATAATGCCTCATATCTTAGATAAGAACAAAGGACAGAATTTCCTTGGAGATAACAGGAAGCTGTGAAAGTGTAATCTTTGGTATGCAAGAGACTGCTTGGGGGAGCCTTTGTGGGCCAAAGACTGTGAGGGGGAGGCTAAGGGATTAAAGAGGAAATGCATTGTTACTATTGATTTGAATGCAATGTGACTTGTGAGCTGTGGGGAGACCTGGGTATATAAGGGACGGACTTACTTAATGCCTTACATAATGCCTCACATCTTAGATAAGAACAAAGGACAGAGTTTCCTTGGAGATAACAGGAAGCCGTGAAAGTGTAATCTTTGGTATGCAAGAGACTGCTTGGGGGAGTCTTTGTGGGCCAAAGACTGTGAGGGGGAGGCTAAGGGATTAAAGAGGAAATGCATTGTTACTTTTGATTTGAATGCAATGTGACTTGTGAGCTGTGGGGAGACCTGGGTATATAAGGGACGAGTTTTTTCTGAGATGTTCTCTTTCTACTTTGCTCATGATGGAGACGTGTAATAAACTGCTTTGAGACAAACCTGACTCTTCAATTACACGCTCCACAAAACAAAGTAATTGAGATCTATCAGTCTGGAAAAGGGTATAAAACCATTTCTCAAGCTTTGGGACTCTAGCAAACCACAGTGAGAGCTATTTTCCACAAATGGTGAAAACATGCAACTGTGGTGAAGCTTCCCAGGAGTGGCATGTTACCAAAATTACCCCAAGAGCGCAATGACAACTCATCCAAGACGCCACAAAAGACCCCACAACAACATCCAAAGAACTGTAGGTCTCACTTGTCTCAGTTAAGGTCAGTGTTCATGACCCCACCATTAGAAAGAGACTGGGAAAAAATGGCCTGCATGACAGAGTTCCAAGATGAAAACCATTGCTGAGCAAAAAGAACATAAAGGCTCGTCTCAGTTTTTCCAGAAAACATCTTGATAATCCTCAAGACTTTTGGGAAAATTCTCTGTGGACTAACGAGACAAAAGTTGAACTTTTTTGAAGGGGTGTGTCCCATTATATTTTGCATAAAAGAAACACAGCATTTCAGAAAAGGAGCATCATAGCAACAGTAAAATATGGTGGTGGTAGTGTGATGGTCTTGGGCTGTTTTGGTGCTTCGGGACCTCGAAGACTTGCTGTGGTAAACTGAACCATGAATTCTGCTGTCTACCAAAACATCCTGAAGGAAAATGTCTGGTCATCTGTTTGTGACCTCAAGCTGACACGCACTTGGGTTCTGCAGCAGGACAATGATCCAAAACACACCAGCAAGTCCACCTCTGAATGGCTTAAGAAAAACAAAAAGAAGACCTTGGAGTGGCCGAGTCAAAGCCCTGACCTTAACCCGATTGAGATGCAGTGGCATGACCTTAAAAAGGTAGTTTGTGCTCGAAAACCCTCCAAATTGGCTGAATTACAACAATTCTGCAAAGATGGCCAAAATTCCTCCACAGCGCTGTAAAAGACTCATTGCCAGTTATCGCAAATGCTTGATTGCAGCTGTTGCTGCTAAGGGTGGCCCACCAGTTATTTAGTTGAGGGGGCAATCACTTTCTCACACAGGGCCATGTAGGTTTGGATTTTTTTCCCCCGTAATAATAAACACCTTCATTTAAAAACTGTATTTTGTGTTTACTTGTGTTATCTTTGTCTAATATATATATATATATATATATATATTTTTTTTTTTTTGATAATCTGAAACATTTAAGTGTGAAAAAAAACATACAAAAGAATGAGAAATGAGGAAGGGGGCAAACACTTTTTCACATCACTGTATATGATCAAGCGCTGGTAGATGAACAAGGACTCCAGTGGGGGGCAAATAGAATTTATAGAAACAGTGATTCTAACCTAATGGATCAAGAGTTAAGTCAATGACAGCTGCAGCTTTCTGTTTTACTCCAACATTAAAACACCCAAACACAGTGTTGTGGTTCTTTGTGGCTCTGACTAGATTCTCTGTCTGCTCTGAGGTAAATTTAATTATGTCCAACATCTTTTAACAAAATGCATCCAACTTTATTGTGGTGAAGACATTGAAATATCTCAGAGCTTTTGTTTACAGCATTAGCATCTTAGCAGCAGAGCTAAGTAACAGAGCTACTGTACTACTACTACTACTACTATACTAACTTGCACTTATATAGCGCTTTTCTAGTCACAAAGACCACTCAAAGCGCTTTCACTAATACTAACCCTCTATTCTAAGGGCCTATAGGAAACATATCTAGGGACAATTTAGAACAGCTAATTAACCTAACATGCATGTCTTTGGATTGTGGGAGGAAACCTGAGCCCCCGGAGTAAACCCACACAGCACAGGGAGAACATGCAAACTCCACACAGAAAGGTTCCAACCCCTGCCAACCTGGGGATTCGAACCAGGAACCTTCTAGCTGTAAGGCAACAGTGCTAACCACTGCCCCACCGTGCTGCCCAGTGCTACCACTGTCTGCAAAGCCACTTTTTAAGGTCATCTTCCAATCCCTCCATAGTCGTGGGAAGTGGTATGATTATATTACTGTTTTTGAGGTGCAAAAAGCCGTGTTCCCACATTTTTGATGCCAAAGTCATTGTTTTTTAACAAGGAAAAGTGTCCTGTTTAAGCGACAGCCACGTTCTAAACTAGTACTGGAAGTTGCACACATAATTCACACAAGGAATCATGGGGGCTAGGAATAAGATGGATAAAAAATTAAAATTTAAAAAAATGTAAAAAGAAATAAAGAATAAAACCCACAAAAATACTGTTTTAATCATTTGTCAATGTCAGATGGGGGTGGCTGTGGCACAGGTGTAGTGTGGCCGACTACTGATCGGAGGCTCAGGGGCTCAATTCCCGCTCTGTCTGCAGTCTGCATGTCAAAGTGTCCTTGAGCAAGACACTGGACCCCCAGCTGCTCCTGGTGGGTCAGGCCAGCGCCAGTGTATGGCAGCTACGCTTCCATCAGTGTGTGAATGTGTGGATAGCAGGATCTGTAAAGCGCTTTGGTCTTCTAGAGATGAAAAACAAAAAAAAAAACGCGCTATGTAAGTGAATGCCATGCCATTTACCAATGACCCCTTTAACTGCTTTTGAAATAAAAATGTAACTGCCACCAGCACAACTGTAGACAGTAAAGCATGTTTCCCCTTGTTTCAGCAGTCTATCAATGCTAAACGAACCGCTTCCAGAGCACCGTCATGTTACTCAGGCTTGCCCATAAAATGGTGAAACAATTTATTTGCGGGATGTAGGTCTGAAACAAAGCTCAGTGGTGTGGAAGAAACAGCACGCCTAAGAAGCAGCTTCACAGCGAAGCACAGATTTTGTTTTAATCAAGCCATTAGCTAAGGTTAGCTCTGATGCTAACAGGCTGCACTTGGATCCCTGGGTCTGAGTAGACGTTCTCCAAAGGAAGATGCTAATGTGCTGGATACAGTGGTGGATCTGGAGCCTCCCTATAGTTTTCCACAGGAAGGTCTCATTGCTTTTTGGTCTGCTAGTAGCTAGCTAGCTCTGGATTGGTACCTCCACGTTAGTTTACTTTAAATCACTGTGGAATTGCTGTCCCTCTGTGAGCAGTCCTTATTCTTTGGTTTTCTAAGGCTGCATAAATGCAATAACTGTCGAGTTTCTTGTTTATTGTGTATATCAGTCAGCTGAGTGCGATTGAGTTTAAACAAACAGACGAAGAGTTGCCATCCTCCTCCGTCTCTTATCAGGAATCGCGGCAAACATCTGGGAGTAAGAGCGCCACTTTGATCTGAGCTCTCCGTGGACACAAGTGGAACTAATGTTTACTCGGGGGAAGAATCTTGACTGAAGCACACATGTGCCTGCTCTTAGTAGCAACGCCAGCCCGCCGCTTGGGTAGCATTTATTAATCTGCTCCACCACCACCTGCTTCCCACGGTAGAAACAAACAGTCGATTTAATATTTATGCACCCGAGTACCACTCCTGATCTGAGATTATTTATATCGCTTCCCCCCAACAACAGTAATTTCCCCTGGGAGCCGTTTTTGTTTGGAGGAAACAAACACATCTCTGTTTTATCTTAAAAGTATTTTGGGATAACTTTCACTATGATACACAAGCAGAGATAGTAGAGACCAAAAAAGAGGAAAAGAAAAAGATCATATATATGAGACAGAATAACAAATTCATCACAAAAACATCACACTGTGGCGGTTCGTTTTAACCCCACAACAGACTAAGGACACTCAGCCCTCTTTTCTCTGTTTTTCTGCTGAATTACTGAGAAGCAATGTGCCATTCATGTATTTGTGATGCAAACATGCATGTGTTGTGATGTAATGCGCCATTCGGTATAGTGTGCATATGGCTTGTCCTTACTGTGCTTTTTCTGAGCATCTTAGATGTGCTTTGGTGTATTAATGTCTACAGGTAGACGAGTTTCTTCTGTCTCACCTATGTGATGTTAATCGATGCCTTTCATCCTTTGTACTCATGAGTCCTGTCCTTACTGTGACCTAGAGACTCAGATCAATATGTAGATGTGCTTGTTAGCCTCTTTGTCTTGCACTTAGAGCGAGGTCTAGCTAATCTGCCCATTGTGATGTATGGCTTACAAATGCAAATACCTCCTGCCTGTTCTGTTGTCCCTTTGATCATTCTAGACTGTGGGGTATGTCTTTTTGATGTATTGTTATGATCAAGTATTTAAGGTGCAACTCTGTAACGCAATCTCTCTTCTTCTCTCACTCTGATCCTGCAACTGGTAGACACGTGTCCTCCTCTCCTTCTCTGAGAGCTTAGGGATCCCGCTCCGGGCTGCTCCACTATGCACCGGAGAGGGGATCCCGTGAAGGCGACATGATATAATAAAACCTGCTTAAAACCACAGCACTGCTGCTTATTTTTTCATGCCGCCTCACTGGTGACCCCTCCAACACGCACACGTTTTGTGCGAAAGCAACCTTCCGAGCTGGACAGCCACACAGCTGCGTTGGTGGCCCCTTGAAGACGCACACGTTTTGTGCAACGCAGCCTTCTGTTTTGGATGGCCACGTTGGCGAACCGACGCTGAAAAAAACGAGCGGCCAGCGAACGCAACACCCGGGCATGAATGCTCCGTCGCCTGAGATCTGCACAACCACGCTGGACCGGCCGCTCTCACTGAGAGCGCACGCACCTCGTCCTCTCTCCACGACGGCAACCTCCAGGGCCGACGGGGAGCGCAGCGCGTGGAACTGAACGCACCATGGCCGCACGAGCGACAACGATCGTCTCCTCCCTCTCACCGCTCCAACGCAGCTGCACGAGCCCGGGGCACAAAGATCGTCTATTGCCTCGCACCGCTCCAACGCGCCTCCACGAGCCCGAGGGACGGAGATCGTCTACTTCCTCACACCGCCCCAACGCAGCTGCATGAGCCTGAGGAACAAAAGATCGTCTATTCCCTCCCGCCGCTCCAACGCCTCTGCACGGGCCTGAGGGACTTAAGATCGTCTATTTCCTCTCAACGCTCCAACGCACCATGGCCAAATCTACAGCAACAGCTCAACCTGGATTTTATTGGCGCCGTCTGCGCTGATCTCCGCCAAGTTTCTGCACCCTGACTCACCACTCCAGCGGCCCACCCACGCACTGAACCCCCGCGCACGCATCGGGGAGTTACAAGGACGGTGCATCGCGCATGGGACAAGTAACGGCTCCACAGACTGCCTTCCTCCTTCGCCGCTGCCTTTCAGGGCTGCTCGCTCACCTGAGGCACGCATGCAGCATACTGGAAGGATTTGTTAACAGTCTCAGCCACGCCACAGACCGCCATCGTCCTCCGCCGCCGCCCACAGAACCTTCAGGGTTGCTCGTTCACCTGAAGCAAGCACGCAGCTCGCCACTGGATTTTTTAATGGTCTTAGCCACGGCACAACGGGATTTCAGCCGTCAGCTGTTCCCAGGAGCTTTGGGGTTGCTTTAGCACCCAAAGCCAACAGTCCCCCTGCTTTGTTTACTTTTTCTCTTACAGCCGCTCCTGCTTTTCTTCATGGCCACAAGAGGAGTCAGAGACTAATTTTTCTTCTTGTGATCTCCGCACGTGCAACGGGACAAACCCTCGACGTCACGGAGCAGCAAGCAATTTTTGCACGGCTCAGGACGATTTCACAGCTCCTGCCGGCACTTACTACCCCTCCCCTCCCTCCCCCTCCGCCTGCAGCGAGCTTCTCCCACAGCTCACTCACACAGATGGATTATCGAGGTCGCGACCCCCTGCCGCGTCCTCTGGGGGGGAGCGTGTGTGGCGGTTCGTTTTAACCCCACAACAGACTAAGGACACTCAGCCCTCTTTTCTCTGTTTTTCTGCTGCATTACTGAGAAGCAATGTGCCATTCATGTATTTGTGATGCAAACATGCATGTGTTGTGATGTAATGCGCCATTCTGTATAGTGTGCATATGGCTTGTCCTTACTGTGCTTTTTCTGAGCATCTTAGATGTGCTTTGGTGTATTAATGTCTACAGGTAGACGAGTTTCTTCTGTCTCACCTATGTGATGTTAATCGATGCCTTTCATCCTTTGTACTCATGCGTCCTGTCCTTACTGTGACCTAGAGACTCAGATCAATATGTAGATGTGCTTGTTAGCCTCTTTGTCTTGCACTTAGAGCGAGGTCTAGCTAATCTGCCCATTGTGATGTATGGCTTACAAATGCAAATACCTCCTGCCTGTTCTGTTGTCCCTTTGATCATTCTAGACTGTGGGGTATGTCTTTTTGATGTATTGTTATGATCAAGTATTTAAGGTGCAACTCTGTAACGCAATCTCTCTTCTTCTCTCACTCTGATCCTGCAACTGGTAGACACACACGTGTCCTCCTCTCCTTCTCTGAGAGCTTAGGGATCCCGCTCCGGGCTGCTCCACTATGCACCGGAGAGGGGATCCCGTGAAGGCGACATGATATAATAAAACCTGCTTAAAACCACAGCACTGCTGCTTATTTTTTCATGCCGCCTCAACACTTATATTAATAAAAAAAAGATAGAGTTTCTTAATTTACAACTTTTTTCTTTTTGATTTGCAATTTTTTTTCCCTTAAAAATTTGCAACTTTTTTTTTTTTCCGAGGGCTGTGTGCTCAGCCTTCTACTGTACTCCCTACACAACTTTGACTGTATTCCAACCCACCCAACCACCGTCATCATGAAGTACGCGGACGACACCACCTTTGTTGGGCTCATCACCAATGATGATGAGAAGGCATACAGCAGGGGTGTCCAACCATGTGCCATGGAGAGCCAAGACCCTGCAGGTTTTACCTCCAACCAGTGTCTTCAACAGCAGATTTCAGTGAACTTCTTCCCACTGATTGCTGATAAGTGAAAACACCTGCTGAAGAGACTGGGTAGAAGAGAAAACCTGCAGGGTCTTGGCTCTTCATGGCACATGGTTGGACACCCCTGGTATACAGGGTGGAGGTAGAGAATCTGCTGCTGTGGTGCCAAGCAAGCAACCTGAATGATAAATGGCATTATGGCATTCCCTTACATAGCACTTTTTCTCATCTCTTGATGACCAAAGCACTTTACAATGTCCAAAAATCTAAAGAACTCATACTGGACTTCAGAAAGAACAGACAAGACCCCCCCCCCCCTTCCCCCCATCATAAATGGGGACCATGTGGAAACCATCCCCATCTTCAGGTTCCTGGGCACCCACACCTCCTCTGACTTCTCCTGGACTGTCATCACCAAGGCCATGGTGACAATAGCCCAACAGCGAATATGCTTCCTCTGGTGTCTTGAGGAAGCACAACCTGAACCAGAAGCTGCTGCTGGCCTTCTACGACTGCTCAGTGGAGAGCGTGCTCACCTAATGTCTGGGTGTGTGGTATGCCAGCTCCACGGCCGAGAACAGGAAGGCTGTGCAGAGAGTCATCAACACCACCAAAAAATCATCAGCGACCCTCTGTTCTCCCTGGAGGACATGTCCAGAGCCTCCTGTCTCAGAAAGATCAAGGCCATCACAGGAGACCCCTCACATCCCGCCCACCACCTGTTTGACCTGCTTCCCTCTGGACGACGGTTCAGATAAATCAAGTTCCACACCTCCAGACTGATAAAGGGTTTCTTCCCCTGGGCCAGCCGAACTGCAAACAGTCAGAGGCCCCACCCCCTTCCTCTGAATGCTCACATGCTCAGAGCTGAGGACCTTTTAAATCATCATAATAACACACTTGTCTTTGCACTCCGCACTTTCATGTATATTGACCCATCCGTGAATCCACTACTATTCCTGTGTATATTTTCCATAATCCTTGGACCATTTTATTCAGTCGTGTCTTCTACACTCCACACTCCCATGTATATAGTTCCATCTATGATTTATGAACTTTTTCAATAATAAAATTTCATTTATCAGAGATAAAATCAGTCAGATTCTTCCCACTGTTAACTTAAACACAGTAACTACTACAACTCCTTCAACTGACATCTGTTTGGATCAGTTTACTCCAATTGACCTTTTAGAGTTAGACAAAATAGTTTCCTCATCCAAGCCTTCAACTTGTCTTTTAGACCCTATTCCTGCCAAGTTATTTAAAGAAGTCTTATTGGTAGCTTTATTCTTCAAATAATCAATTCTTCGTTAACTTTAGGCCATGTACCACAGGCTTTTAAAACTTCTGTAATTAAACCCTTACTCAAAAAGCCAACGCTGGATCCAGAAGTTTTAGCTAACTATAGACCAATCTCTAATCTCCCTTTCATTTCAAAAATCTTAGAAAGAATTGTTGCTATGCAATTATTTGACTACTTGCAGGGAAATGGTTTATTTGAATAGTTTCAATCTGAGTTTAGAATCCATCATAGTACTGAAACAGCCTTAGTGAAGGTCACTAATGACCTCCTGATCGCATTTGATAATAGACTTGTTTCTGTACTTGTCCTTTTAGACCTTAGTACAGCTTTTGATACTATCGATCATAATATTCTACTCGATAGATTAGAACACTATGTTGGACTTAATGGAACTTTGTTGCAGTGGTTTCAATCTCATTTATCTGATAGGTTCCAGTTTGTTCATGTCAATAATGAATTTTCTTTCAACTCAAAGCTCAGTCATAGAGTTCCACAGGGATCTGTGCTAGGCCCTACTTTTTTTAGTTTATATATGCTTCCGCTAGGCAACATTATTAGAAAGCACTGTATACATTTTCATTGTTATGCAGATGACACACAATTATACCTTTCAATGAAGCCAGATGATAGTCATCAATTAGCCAAGTTAGATGCCTGTCTTAAGGAAATCAAAGCTTGGATGACTTGCAATTTCCTGCTATTAAATTCAGATAAGACTGAAGTTATTCTTGGTGGTCCAAAAAACCTTAGAAATACCTTTCCAAACCAAACTTTTAGTTTGGATGCAGTTACTCTTTCTCTTAATAGCTCTGTGAGGAACCTTGGAGTTATTTTTGATCAAGATCTGTTTTTTCAATTCACATATTAAATTTGGTTCTAAGACTGCCTTCTATCATTTGCGTAATATTGCCAAGATTAGGAGCATCTTGTCTCAGAGTGATGCTGAGAAACTAATCCACGCTTTTGTTAGCTCTAGATTAGATTATTGTAACTCTCTATTATCAGGTTGTCCTAAAAAATCTCTAAAAAGTCTTCAGTTGATCCAAAATGCTACAGCAAGAGTTTTAACAGGTACTAGAAAGAGAGATCATATCTCTCCGGTTCTGGCCTCCCTTCATTGGCTTCCCATAGAGTTTAGAATTAAGTTTAAAATCCTTCTTCTCACTTACAAAGCTCTAAACAATCAGGCCCCTTTTTATTTAAAAGATCTGATATCACCCCATTATCCTAACAGAGCACTACGCTTCCAAAATGCTGGATTACTTGTAATACCTAGAATCTCCACCGGTGAACTATACTTCGCAAGATACTCATGCATCACCAGCGACGCGAGACTCCATCATCATCATCATAAATAAAGTTGAATTGAATTGAACTGAACTGAACTTAATTGAAATGAATCTGTGAAGCCACTACCATACCTGTGTATATACCTGTGGGCAATTTTTATTTTTATTTTTATTTCAGATCTGTGTTTAATAATATATTCTGTAACTCTGTTTTATCAAATTCTTCTCTCTTACTTTATTGTGCCGTAGCCTGGTGAAGCACCCACAATTTTGTTGTACTGTAAAACTGTACAATTACAATAAAACCTATTCTATTTTAGTCTATAATTTTGTGACTTTTTTCCTCAAACATTTGCAACTTTTTTCCTGTAAATTTGCAACTTTTTTATTATAAATTTTTGAACTTTTTTCCTCAAATATTTGCAAATTTTTCCTATAAATGTGCAACCTTTTTCTCAAAAAATTGGAACTTTTTTCCTGTAAATCTGAAACTTTTTTTTTGTAGATTTGAAACTTTTCTTTTAACCTCTTAATATTCCTGCCAGTTTCCCTAAATTTAGCAAAAGCAAAGAAACTAAAATTCTTTCTTCACTGAGTGACAGCAGAAAATTTGAAACATCCCACCAGCAACACCGGAATTTTAATAGGTTAAGTGAAAAAGTTGGCAAAATTAAGAGAATAAATTCATGACCAAAACTAGAAAAGCACTTGGAGAGCACAGACCTCCACCAAGCGCCACAGTTCCCCCCATACAGTGTTTGTGTGTACGTTTTCAGATTCCTTGACCATGAAAACATATGACTAGCAATTGGATTCACAATGATAGGATTAGTGGTTGAGTAGTTATTGACGAAAATCGCATTTTCCGTAATGGCGGTTTTCTTCTGGACAGTGATCCGGATCACCACCAAAATCTAATCATCTGTAGGATACCCCATTTCTGACAATCTCTGAAAACTTCTTGAAAATCCGTCCATAACTTTTTGAGTTATCTTGCTAAAAACAAACAGACAAACAGACAAACCAACGCCGATGAAAACATAGCCTCCTTGGCGGAGGTAAAGATACAAATTTGTGAGGACTTTATAAGAAAAGAAAAAGTCAGACACATACTAACCACTGCAAATCTCTAATTAGAAAACATACTAACTTTGAAAAAAAGGTTGCACATTTCTTTTTTAAAAAATCACAACAAATTTGAGGTAAAAACAATAATTTTGTAATAATTTTAGAGTAAAATGTCACAAATTTCTAAACAAAGAATTGTTCTTGAGCAAGAAAAAGGTCTCTCGTTTATTAAAATAAATCTGAGTTACAACTAAAACTTGAGCTGAAGCACAGCCTAGATGCAAAACCATTTGAGGTTCACGGTGAAAAAAACAAAACAAAAAAACACAGGTTTCGAGTTCTGTGAAAAACTATTTGCCCCATCCTGGTTTCTTATATTTTTCCATATTTGCCACACTTAAACATTTCAGATAATCAAACAACAACAGTTATTACTGTTTAATCATTTTAAACAACCATTTGTTCCAGCTGTTGTTAAGCTGCTGAACAATCATAAACACCATGTGCAACACAATGGAGCAATACACAATCAACACTTCTCTTTGTGTCCCCGTATTGTCAGTTTTGTCTTTGAAGTGTCAATGTGTAATGGATCAGGATTTTAATGAGAGATTTTGTGTGGTTTTCATGTTGTGCGATGACTTTATTCTGGAATCTTTTCTCTTTTTTGACCTTTTTACTTTGTGTGCCCCTGCGTCGTCAATATGAAATGGTTTATATTATATGGATAGTGTTTTGTTATTATTATGAGACAGTTTTTTATTCTGGGATGATTTTTTTTTTTTTTTTAACTTCTAAAGCAATGGATGCATCGCTATGCCAAATACATACATGTATTTCTCTTCCCTCTTTATTTCCCAATAAAGTTTACTCTACTCTGCTACAAAATGCAGTTTGTAAATGATGATTTCATTTGCTAAGGGAAAAAAAAAAAGCTATCCAAGCCTATCAAGCTCTACGTGGAAAAAGTAATGGGTAAGGTCCCGTGTAGACAGGAAATCTGAAAGTTGGAACAAAACTGTACTTGTGATTTTGTGCAGCAGCAACCACACCCAGGAGTATGTTTTTACTTTTCATGTAACATACACTCACGGTTGATTGTTTTCTCGCCTGCGGCAAATTACAGCTTGATGTCTGTTTGACAAACACATTTATTTGGAGACCCCCCCCCCCACACACACACACACACAAACACACACACACAAAGCTGTTTGTGTTTCCTTATGTTCACTCTTTTAATCCACACTGTATAAAAATATGCAGAAGATTAATTGCATTCCACTCGTCTGTTTGAACCTCGAGTCTAAAAAAAAAAAATCAACATTGGCCAAGCCAGCATGTCCATGTGGACCCCACCAAAAAATAAGCTGGGCTTTCTCATTTGTCCCATGTGGATTTGTCAACGGGTTCCATCGATGTTTGCCCATTTGGACTTTACCTGTGGTGCAGGTAAGCAGGTAGTCTGTTTACCCACTTTAAACCCAACTGGGCCCCACATGGCTGTGTAGGTTTCAGTCACACTGGCACCATACGCAAAATTATGAGAAAAAAGTCACAAATTTATAAGAAAACTGAAATTTACAAAAACAATAGTAACAAATTTCTGAGGAAAAAAGTCACAAATTAGCTAGAAAAATGTTGCAAAATTTATGAGAAAAAAGTGATAATCAAGGAGAAAAAGCTGCAAATTTACAAGAAAAAAAATGGAAAATTACTTGAAAACAGTGACAAACTTACAAGAAAAATTACCAAATTTGCAAAAAAAAAAATCACAAATTTATGAGGAAAAACTTAGAAACAGTTGCAAATTAACAAAAAAGTAGCAAAATGTGAATTTTGGCATTGGCATTTGTCAGGGATTTGGTAGCACTAGTTACTAATCAGCCTTGAGATTCTTCCATCACCTGAGTTAAAGTATCAAATCTGGAGGGTGAACTCGTTTGAAAATGAGACTGCCACTCACCTGCACACAGATGGACCAGGTGCTCTGGAGCTGAATTGGAGTGTCATAGGTGTCCATCCACGGACCCCTGCCATGGATGCTAGCAGTGTAAGCAATCGTCATCCAGGGGAAGTTTTTGAAGTAGGGACAATTTTTCCAGGTGAGAGAGCCATCGGGTAACATGACCCTGTAAAGGTTGCTGTGTGTACTCTGCCTCCTCTCTCCCTTTGATTAGGCTCATGCCCTGCAGTCTTGATACCACCTGTTGCCAATCAGACAGGCCCTGTAAATAGGGCACTTGCTCTTCACTCTGCCTGGTGACGTTAACCTGCCTTGTGTTCAGCTGACAAAACAGTTCACCGAACATAGTTTGCAAGGCAAACTGACCTAAATTGAACAGGCAGCTCTTGGCGAACGTTTTTTTCTGTTCAGCTCACACATTCTGTAGTTGTGTAGATCTATGGTCCTCTGTCAGCCGGTAGAGCACCCTAGTAAGCTACAGCGTAGACTGTAGCCTACTTCAGCTTCATATTGCCTATGAATTCTCCCTTATACACCCACCAAAATCAATATTTTATGAGTGATTTTGTTTTACTTACAAAATGACATAACCTCTAATCTTAAATTGATGGAATTGCTCCAAAAATAAAAGAAAACAAAAGAATATTCCAAACTATCTTACCTAGCTGCCATCTTTGTTTGCTACGCGAGCCACCTCCAAAAGCCTTCGGCCAAAGAGAAAACGGTTCGCAGAGACCGTGTTGTTCAATTACGGAAACTAACGAACAGTTCCGAACAGTTGCAAACTGTTTTGTCAACTGAACGTGCCCCTGGACACAGCCTTTATTCTATCTTAACTCAGTATCTATGCATTATTCTGCCTTGCCGTGCTTTTGACCTTTTGCTTTCCCTAGACCCAGAGTCTGCCTTCTGTATTGAATTATCTGCCTGCCGTGATCTAACCTGCCGTGCTCTGACCCCTGCCTTCCTCTGGATTCCAGAAATAGCCTTACGGATTGGATTTGGATGTTCTTGTGTAATGGACGTGAAGTTGCCTGAATATGACAATGGACGATCAGATTGATTTTGCAGATTTATTCACTCCTTATGAGGACAAATAAAACACATCAATAAATCTTCCTCCACACAGGCACATCTGGCTCCCTCAGCAATGTGCAGCAGCATTGAAAACGGGAGGAGGGGGGAAGCAGGTACTGATAACAGCAAAGTACAAAGGAGCGATGTGCCACAACGCTCAGAATAAGTGCTCACTGAGATGAAATTCATAAATAAAATACAAAAATAATTAATGAATAAAACAACAAACAATAAATAGTTTATGGTGTAATTCTAATCTGTTCCATCCACCCCCACTGAATTTTACAAAACTGAGCACAAGAATACCCAAAACTGACAAAATCCTAACAAAACTGCTGGGGCCAGTACAACAGAAACAAACATTACAAGTATCCCATAAAGCTTTATAAAGCTTTCATAAAGAAAAGGACAAAAGAAGCAGAGCAGCGGTATAAAACATACAAAAATAAGTTAACATATATAATAAGATGTAGTAAAAGAGACTATTACAGTAAAGAACTGGAAAAAAACAAAGACAATATTAAAAATACATGGACAATAATCAACAGTATCCTTGGAAATAAAAGCAGAAATACCAGCTACCCAACTAACACTCCAAAAAATAATAAATCGACTCCGAATGTGAATATAGCTTCACCTGCAGATGAATTTAATAATTTTTTTGTTAACATTGGACCTAAACTGGCCCGAGAAATACCCACTACGGTGCCAACAGGTGATTCAATATGCAATAACACTGCTGTAAAAGACACCATCTTCATAAAGAACACAGACGAAAGAGAGGTCATTGAAATTGTTAAATCGTTCAAAAGTAAAACATCTACTGACTGTGATGGTATTGATATGCTACTAGTCAAAACTGTTATCGAATGCATAGTGAAACCACTGACGTATATCTGTAACCTGTCTCTCCAATCAGGTATATTTCCCAATGCAATGAAAATAGCTAAAGTAATTCCGATTTACAAGACAGGCGACAGAGGGGAACTCTCCAACTACAGACCAATTTCACTATTACCGCAATTTTCCAAGATACTTGAAAAAATATTCTATGAGAGAATTGACAACTTCATACTGAAGAATGATTTATTGTGTGAGCAGCAATATGGGTTCAGACACAAAAGGACAACAGCATATGCCTTAATGGAATTTACAGAAAAAATATCAACAGCCATTGAAAATAAAGAGTATTCAGTTGGAGTATTCCTGGATCTTAAAAAAGCATTTGATACAGTAGATCACAATCTATTATTAAAGAAACTACAAAATTGTGGTATCAGAGGGGTAGCACTGTCCTGGTTAAGAAGTTACTTAAAGAATAGATATCAGTTTGTATGTGTTAACAACAAAAACTCAGAGCTACTGAAGGTCACCTGTGGAGTCCCACAGGGTTCAGTTTTGGGACCATTATTATTCAATATGTATATAAATGATATATGTAAAGTTTCAGAAAAAATGGACTTAATATTGTTTGCTGATGACACTAACCTGCTATGCAGTGGAAACAACTTGGAACAACTTCTGGATACACTCGGAAAGGAATTAGGAAAGCTGAAACTGTGGTTTGATTCAAACAAATTAACGCTCAATTTAAGCAAGACAAAATTTATAGTCTTTAACAACCATCACAACTACCCAGTACCCAAACTCAGTGTAAATGGTGTAGAGATTGAAAGGGTATCCGAAACTAAATTCCTTGGAGTAATAATTGATAACAAACTGTGTTGGAAGCCACATATTAATTATATAAAAGGTAAAGTATCCAAATCAATTGCAATATTACACAGAGTGAAAAATTTGCTGAATCAACCCACACTATACACCTTGTATCATTCATTAATACTCCCATACATGACATATTGTAATGAAGTATGGGGAAATACATATAAAACAAACATATATCCACTCTTTATGCTTCAAAAGAGAGCTATTAGAATAATCAACAAAGCAGCTTACAGGGAACCAACAAACCCACTTTTTCTTAAACAAAAAACTCTCAAGTTGAAAGATCTGATCGACTTTAAAACCGCAATAATAATGTTCAAAGTGAAGAATCTATCACTGCCCGCAAATATCCAAAAGTTGTTCCAAACAAGGGAGAAACGATATCACTTCAGAGGAACATGTATATTTCAAAAGCCTACAGTGAGAACAACTACCAAGCAACACTGTATTTCAGTGCAAGGTGTCAGATTATGGAACGATTTTGGACCTGAATTAAAATCATGTACAAAGCTTGGACAATTTAAACAAAAACTAAAGGAAGAAATACTCCAAACATATTTACAAGACGACATGTAAACTCACATAAGGATTGACATTTCCAGCCTGTGTTGTGTTGTAGCTTAGTTTTTCTTTTTTCTCTGTGACACTATGTCTTAGATTTGTTTTTGAATAGTAACCGCTTAACTTAGACTAGCTCAGTTTTCTTTTTCTCTCAGTCATATTTTGTCTTAGCCTTGTTTTAAATTGTAATCGCTCTTGTCTTGTTTTCTCTTTTTTCTCCTTTGAATTCTTGGATGGAATATGGGTGGGCAATATAAGCTGCGGCTTCAGCCATCACCCATTTCGGATAACTCACGTGGAATTGTATAGTAGAAGGAGTCTTTGTCTAATTTGACCTTGTTGTTATATTATACAGTTTCTTTTAACCTGTAATGTACTATCCGAAATAAATTCAATTCATTCATTCATTCATTCATTCATTCATTCATTCATTCATTCAAAAAAAACTGCTGGGGCCAGTACAACAGAAACAAACATTACAAGTATCCCATAGGGATGAAGTGGTATGAGAGCAAAACCATCTCAACCAAGCTACTGGTGATAGGGTGCCTTGTACATCCCATAAAACCCTATATATCATGTCATACTTCATGTACGGTATAAAGAAAACCCATCAGAGCAATAGTACACTTGAATGAAAAAAATGGTAGGTCAACAATGTTAAAAACCAAATAAACAACAACAGTCAAGAACAGTTAACAACAGCTAAGAACATGACTAACAGAAAGCCCTATCATGAAACCCGTTAAACAACATCCTGGCTAGATATTTTATCATCATTGTATCGGTCTATTCACAGGTTTAATTAGATGACCAAACCTCGACCTTTGTTGTGGTTGTGCATTGGGGATGTCACAACTGTATTTGGACTGGTAGAAATGCTGTCTGTCTGTGCTATCAAATCAAGAGGAGAATCCAATTGTTGGATGTGACTAACTGCACTAGCATCAGACACTGGCTAAGAGTCATGAGACACAGTCTGAGGTGGGCCATTATCATCATGTAACACTGGAGTGCCACTTTGATCAGAGGACATACTCATGTCAAACAGATCAGCACATGAAGGCTTGGTGTAGACAGCTGTGTTAGCCATTCAACAGTTCTCGTGTCAGAACAGACCACATCTGGATTAGTCATGGGACCATCAACATTGTCAGGAGAAAAGCCATGCTCTTCTGAATCTTCACTATCACTATAAAGTGTGCTCAAAGGTGTCACATTTAAATCATCAACACCAGAAAGGGGAAAATTACAATCAGATACAAAAGAGTTTCTGTCACCATAGTCACAAAAGTCCTCAAGTGGAAGGAAGTCTGTGGGCATCAGTACATTCCTATAGACTACTTTCTCACGGCCAGTGGTTGTGTCACACACCCTATATGAGTGTGTCACAGGGTTAGTGTCCACTACAGAGTACAAAGTGGATTCTCACCTATCAACAAGTTTCCTTTTTCCTCTCTCGACTATGTTGGCCAAAAGTACTCTGTCTCCAATTTCAGTTTTTGAATCCTTCACCTTCCTGTTATAAAGCTTAATGTTCCTACTTTGGTCCTTCTTTGCATGTTCCTGAGCAATGACCATAGCCTACTTTCAGATCACTGGTAAGAGATGTCACATATTTGTCATAATTTGTCACAGCAGAGTCACTGAGCACTGCGCGGAAAAGGACATCCACATTCAAATATGGTACCTGGCCAAATATAAGGTAGAAAACAGGATAGCCTGTTGTCTTATGTGCATTGCAGTTGTACACAAATGTCATTCTACAGACAACGTGGCCAATTTGCCTTTGCTTTAGCTGACAGTGCATGGATCATCCCACCCAAGGTCCGTTTAAACCTTTCCGCACTACCGTTCCCCATGGGATCATAAGGGGTTGTGTGCCACTTCTTGACATGCAAGACTCTGAGGAGCTCACTTATGAGCTGGCTTTCAAAGTTGGCACCTTGGTCACTGTGAATCCTCTCAGGAAACCCCAAAACACAGAAATAGCAATGACAGAGAACCTTGGCCACCTGCTGTGCTTACTGGTTTTTACATATAAACACTTTAGCCATCCAAGTAAAATGGTCTAAGACATTAACAGACCTGTTTTTCAAATCCTCGGCTGACCACAAATCTATGCAGACCACCTCTGTCTAGTTGACGTAATGCTGTTAAGTGGAGTGAACCCTTCAGGTTCAGTGGTCTTACTAACAATGCAATGCTGGCAATTTCTCACATAGGCTACAGTCACACTGAAGCTTTTAATGCTCACTTCTGATTTTTTTTGCACAAATATGGCCCATATCTGATTTTTTAATGACTGTCTGAACAGCACATATCTGATTTTTTTCACCCCAGACCCAGGCCACTTTCATATGTGATACTAATTCAGATACATAGCTGATATTTTCCAAAGCGACCTCAGTCTGAACGGTCATGTCACATTTCATCCGACTTTTTCCTCTTTCAAGTGAGACACACGCTACAATTCTGTGGTGGAGGATGCAGCCAGCACGGCAGACACAACTGATTTGTGCTCTCTTTTTAATCAATCTTCTTCACTTTATCACTGGATTGTAATTTTGTCAGCACCGACTGCACAATAACTTCAAAATTTGGGGGGGCTGAAACCGCCAGACAAGCAAGTGCACTAACGGCACATTTACTGGATGCTGCAAATTCCCTTTTCCCTGTAAACGGCAAAACTGTGAGTCCTGGCTGCTGTAATATCTAAAATGTAAAGTTAACACAAACATGACTGTGGAGCACAATGGCCAAATAGGGGGACACACAGGAGAGGGGAGTCTCGGCTATTCCTTCCTGTGCAAGACCAATGTTACGCCACTGGTAAGAGCCGTGTAGCTTATTAGGGCAAGAGCTGCTGACAACATCAGTGGGCGAGAGCCCTATTGGAATCGCGAGGATTATTTATTATTAACCTCATTTTTATAGGTAATCCCATTGAGACACGGGGTCTCATTTTAAAGAGAGCTGTTTATTTGATCAGTTCTGTTAAAGCAGAGCTGATCATAGCAGTCAACTGGTATGTAAAGGAAGGGAGCTGGTCTCAAATTTTTGATTTTAACATTTTTTTTGTTGCGCTGCGTCAGAGTGAAAAAGTTCTGTCCCCCAAACACAACGCTGTGTCTGACGTTACATTTTCTTCTGCACATAGCTGTAGACCGTTCACACTGGAGTCTGATTGGGGTCGCATTAAAATAATAACGTGAACGCCAACACAAAAAAAAAATTGTATCTCGGCAAAAAATCAGAATTGAGCATCAAGACCTGCAGTGTGACCGTAGCCATAATCTCTCACATCCCTGTCAAGGTTTTGCCCAGACAAACCTCTGTCTTGTAAGACTTAGACTCCTGAACTGGGCCCCATGTCCAGCATCATCATGAACACCCTTCAGAACAACATCTCTCAGAGACTCTGGAACAACAAATTGATGCCTTTTTGCTCCGGATCTTTGATCTTTTGAAACTCTATACAGTACACTATTGGTCACAGTAAGCTTGTCCCAGTGCTTTAGGTATTTTGTGATTGACACAGGCTCCCTCGCTCTCTTGCTCCTTGAGGGCCTTCAATGTCTCTCAAAATTAAACATAACACAAGAAAGAGTGGGGTCACTCAACTGTTTATCACAGAGTTCTTTTTCTGTGTAAGCAAGTAAAATGTCCTGCCCAGAAGAGCTCAGTTGAGGCAAATAGTGCAACACTTGAACAGCCCTCACCCTTGAAACAATATCCCACTCCTCATGTGAATGCAAAGCAGCAGACACCTCATCTCTTTCAATAGACTGCATGTACATCTGACTATTGCCTACTGGGGAAAGCTCTTTGTGACCACTGGACACTCTAAAGGCATTCTGGACTGAAATGTTAGAATTTCTTCTGGACCTAGTGAGTAAACCAGCATAAGACTCAGTAAGCAGTTTTTCACCCACACGGTCTCTGACAAATGGCACACAGCTTAAGGCATCAGCAATAACGTTCAGTTGACCAGGAACATACTTTATGTCGAAGTCTTAGCTCACTAATTTAGCTACCTAGCATCGCTCACAACAGTCTCGCCTTTGCTTTGTTAGAATGTGCGCTAAAGGGTTACTATCAGTCCAGAGCATGAATCTTTAAGCACTGTGTCATTTTATTGTCGAATAATGACTGAAGCGTCCTGACTGTGAAGAAAATATAATAAAAAAAAATGGCTAAATACACAGATCAATAGAGATGTGAAGCTTCTTTTCTTAAGCCAGGGGTGATCAACTACATCTGAACAAGGGCCAGAATTTTTAATCTGCAGCATTTTTCATATGAATTTGTAACTTTTTTTTAATTAATCTTAACTTTTTTCATGCAAATTTGAAACTACAAGTGGGTGGGGGGGGGGGGTGCTGAAAAGTTCACAGTGATCAAATTTCAAAAAATGCAGTTTATTTTTCAGCGTAGTCTCCCCTTCGGTCCACACACTTTTTCCGTCGGTCTTGCTGCGCTTTGATCCCTTCGGTTAAAAAAATAAACCACATTTGGTCAAATCTGACCACTATGAACTTTTCAGCCCATCCTCATAGTAATACACAAGTAAGGTTTTCATAATATTATGGTGTTTGTATGGTTGAAAGTTTTAAGACTTTTATTCAGTTTTATTTTGCTCAAGACAGCATCAAACATTGGACTAATTTTAAAGCAACTACATTTTTGCTTGAAAAACTTTTACAATGATTAGTCTTTTTTTTTATTTAGATAGATAGATAGATGTACTTTATTGACCCCAAACTGGGAAATTTCAGTGTAACAGCAGCATGACAGTTGACAACCAAACAACAGAAACACACACATGACAAAGGGATTACCCATGGAAAGTAAAAACTAACACAACTATAAAACCTATATATATCGTAGCTTAATATATGATGACCCGTATAAACACATGAATCATCCCATTGCACAAAGAAGGACTATCAGGAGCAGAGTGAAAAGTGATGTACCACTTAGTCTGTAAGATGCAGTGTGGCAGCATAGCTATGCCAGAATACAACATCATAGTGAGTTATTGTACAGTGAAATTGCATGCGGCAGGAAAGATTTCCTGTACCTGACTGTTCGACAACGAAGCTGTAGTAGTTTACTGGAGAAAGTGCTTCGCTGTCTATCTAGTGTGTGGTGGAGGGGGTGATCAGGATTGTCCATGATGGATCGCAGTTTATTTAGTGTTCTCCTCTCCACCACTGTCTCAAAGGTCTCCGGTCTGAGACCAATTACAGAGCCAGCCCTCTTGATAATCTTGTCAAGTCTGTTGGTATCTCTGGCCCTGATACTGCTACTCCAACAGGCCGCAGCAAAGAAGATGGTGCTGGCGACAATAGTCTGATAGAAAAGCTCCAGCATCCTGCTGCACACGTTGAAGGATCTCAGCTTTCTCAGGAAGTAGAGTCTGCTCATCCCCTTCTTGTGCGCAGCATCAGTGTTGGATCTCCAGTCCAACCCGCTGCTGATCCTGACACCCAGATATTTGTAGTCCTCAACCACTCCCACATCCTCCCCCCTAATCTGCAGTGGCTGAGAAGGCGTCTTCCTCTTCCTGAAGTCAATCACCATCTCTCTGGTCCTGCTGACATTCAACCTCAGGTGATTGTGCTCCGTCCACTCCACAAATCTGTCTACCAGTGCCCTGTACTCCCCCTCCTCTCCTCGTCTTATACACTCCACAACAGCTGAGTCATCAGAGAATTTTTGCAGGTGGCATGACTCAGTGTTGTACTGAAAGTCAGTGGTGTATAAGGTAAAAAGAAAAGGCGAGAGCACCGTCCCCTGTGGTGCTCCCGTATCACTAGCCACCACTCCAGACAAGACACTGCCCAGCCTGACAAACTGTGGTCTGCCTGTCAGGTAGTCAGTAATCCAGGAGATCACAGAGCTGTCAACCCCCATCACCCGCAGCTTCTCACCCAGCAGCAGTGGCTGGATGGTGTTAAAGGCACTGGAGAAATCAAAAAAAGTGATTCTCACAGTATCTTCTCCACAATCCAGGTGCAGATGGGCTCGTTGCAGCAGGTAGATGACAGCATCTTCAACTCCTAAATGGGGCTGATATGCAAACTGCAGAGGGTCCAGCCACGTCTTCACCTGCGGCCTCAGGTGGACTAAGACCAGTCTCTCCAGGACCTTCATCACATGAGATGTGAGGGCAACTGGTCGGTAGTCATTCAAATCCGATGGAGATGACGTCTTGGGGACAGGAACCAGGCAGGATGTCTTCCACAGCACCGGTACTCTGTCCAGACTCAGGCTCAGGTTGTACAGGTGTTTCAGTACCGGAGCTAGTTGGTTGGCACAGGTCCTCAGGGTCCTTGCGGAGATGCCGTCAGGGCCCAAAGCCTTCCGCTGATGGAATCTCTTCAGCTGTTTCTCCACCTGATCTGTAGTCACCGTGAAGTGAGGGAGGGTCCTGGTGCCCCCTGAGGAGGAGGAGGAGGAGGGAGATGGAGAGAGGTTTTGCACGGGACCGTGGGTGGGGAGGGGTGCGTGGGGGTCTGGTTGTGTTGCTCGGGTGACAGACTGTGAGTTGAACCTATTAAAAAACAGATTCAGTTCCTCAGCTCTCTCCTAGCTCCCCGATGGCTGCCTGACTCTCCCCTTGTACCCAGTTATTTGTTTCATTCCCTCCCACACATCTTTAGTGTTGTTTTGCCTGAGTTTCTCTTCCAACTTCCTCCTATAATTATCCTTGCACCTCCTCAGCATCTCATGCTGCACTCCCCTCAGTTTCTCCTTGTCTCCAGCCCTAAAAGCTCTCTTCTTTTTGTTCAGAAGTGCTTTCAGGTCACTGGTGACCCATGGTCTGTTATTGGAGAAGCAGTGTACAGTCTGAGCTGGCATGGTCATGTCTTCACAGAATCTAATGTATTCTGTGATACAGTCGGTCATACTGTCTATGTCCACCCCATGTGGTTCACAGAGTACGATCCAGTCTATCATCTCGAAGCAGTCCTGTCCTGTCCTGTGATCAGCAGCATCCTGTGTCCACCTCCTCACAGTCCATGTATAAGCAGGCTGCCTTTGCACAAGGGGGACGTACTTGGGTGTTAGCATGACCATGCAGTGATCTGATTTACCAATGGGGGGTAGAGCTGTGGCACTATACGCATCTCTGACATTGGCATACAGAAATCCAGTGTTTTGTTTTCTCTGGTGGGACAGTCAACAAACTGGTGAAAGTTTGGAAGTGACAACCAAGTCAGATAGATACATAGATACAGTGGTGTGAAAAAGTGTTTGTCCCCTTCCTGAATTCTCATTTTTTGTATGTTTGTAAAGCTTGAATGTTTCAGATCATCAAACAAATTTAAATATGAGAAAAAGATAACACAAGTAAACACAAAATGGAGTATTTAAATGAAGGTGTTTATTATTAAGGGTAAAAAAAAAAATAAAAATCCTAACCTAGATGGCCCTGTCTGAAAAAGTGATTACCCTTCCCCCCTGTTAAAACAAAAATTAACTGTGGTTTATCACATCTTTGGAAAGCTGAGTTTAATTTCTCTTGTGACACCCAGGCCTGATTACTTCTGCACCTGTTCTCAATCAAGAAATCACTTAAATAGGAACTGCCTGACAAAGTGAAGTCAACTATAAGATCCTCCAAAGCGAGACATCATGCCGTGATCCAAAGAAATTCAGGAAGTAATGACAAAGTAGTTGAGCTCTGTCAGTCTGGAAATGGTTATAAAGACATCTCTAATGCTTTGGGACTCAAGCGAACCACAGTGAGAGCCATTATCCACAAATGGTGAAAACATAGAACAGTGGTGAACCTTCCCAGGAGTGGCCAGCGGACAAAAATTACTCCAAGAGCGCAGCGACGACTCATCCAAGAGGTCACAAATCACCCCACACCATCATCCAAAGAACTGCTGGTCTCACTTGCCTCAGTTAAGGCCAGTGTTCATGTCTCCACCATAAGAAAGAGACTGGGAAAAAATGACCTACATGGCAGAGTTCCAAGAAGAAAAACCACTGCTGAGCAAAAAGAACACAAAGGCTCGTCTCAGTTTTGCCAGAAAACATCTTGATGATCCCCAAAACTTTTTGGAAAATACTCTGTGGACTTACGAGACAAAAGTTGGACTTTTTGGAAGGTGTGTTTCCCATTATATCTGGCGTAAAATTAACAAAATTTCAGAAAAAGAACATCATACGGTGTTGGCGGTGCGGTGGCACAGTGGTTAGCACTGCACCAGCACAGCAATTCACCCTTGGCCATGGGATCCCTGGTTCGATCCCGGCCTCTGACCAACAGTGATCTGTGTGGAGTTTGCATGTTCTCCCCATATCTGCCTCGGTTTACTCCGGGATTTCTCCGGTTTCCTCCCACAGCCCAAAAACATGCAGGTTAGGTTAATTGGAGACTCTAAAGTGGCCCTAGGTGTGAATGTGTGTGTGAATGGTTAAGGGATAGCGCCGTACCATGGCTGCTTCATCCATCCAGGTGGATGCCCTCAATTTCCCCTCTGGGGATCAATAAAGTATACAAAATCAAAAACAAAAAACAAAAAAAATCATACAACAGTAACATGTGGTGGTGGTAGTGTGAAGGTCTGGGGCTATTTTTCTGCTTCGGGACCTGGAAGACTTGCTGTGGTAAATAGAACCATGAATTCTGCTGTCTACCAAAACATCCTGAAGGAGAATGTCCGGCCATCTGTTAATGACCTCAAGCTGAAGCACACTTGGGTTCTGCAGCAGGACAATCATCCAGAGCACACCAGCAAGTCCACCTCTGGATGGCTTAAGAAAAACTAAATGAAGACTTTGGAGTTGCCGAGTCAAAGTCCTGACCTGAATCCGATCGAGATGCTGTAGCACGACCTTAAAAAGGCTATTCATGCTTTAAAATCCTCCAATGTGGCGGAATTGCAGTAATTCTGCAAATATGAGTGGGCCAAAATTCCTCCACAGTGCTGTAAAAGACCCATTGCCAGTTATTGCAAACACTTGATTGCAGTTGTTGCTGCTCAGGGTGGCCCAACCAGTTATTAGTTTTAGGGGGCAATCACTTTTTCACTCAGGGCAATATACAGTACTTTTGGATTTTTTTCCCTTGATAATAAACACCTTCATTTAAAAACTGTATTTTGTGTTTACTTGTGTTATCTTTGGCTAATATTTAAATTTGTTTTATGATCTGAAACATTTAAGTGTGACAAACATACAACAAAATTAAGATTCAGAAGGGGGCAAACACTGTTTCACACCACTATAGCTAGCTAGCTAGCTAGCTAGAGAGATAGCTAGCTAGCTAGATAGATAGTTAGATGCACTTTATTGATCCTAAACTGGGAAATTACAGTGTAACAACAGCATGACAGTAGACGACCCAAACCAACAGAAATACACACAGCATAATAGAAAAAGGAGTTACCCAGTGAAGTAAAAATGCCTACATAACCCTTCATGCAACATAGGCCAGTACAAGTTTAAATAGATGATGATAGATGGTGTTCTCCATGAGTCTATGGTTAGTACCGACTGCACAAAGAAGGCCCCTAAGGTGCAGGGTGAAATATGAGGTACCAATTAGACTGTAGGTGCAGCATGGCAGCATTGTTATGACCAAAATTCATCATTAGAGTGAGTTAATGTACAGTGAAATGGCATGCGGCAGAAAAAGATTTCCTGTACCTGGCCACTTAGCAGCAAAGCTGTAGCAGTCTGCTGGAGAAAGTGCTCTGCTTTCTATCCAGTGTGTGGTGGAGGGGGTGATCAGGACTGACAATGAAGGATCATAGCTTGTTTAGCATCCTCCTCTCCACCACAGTCAAAGGTCTCCGGCCTGAGACCAATCAGAGCCAGCCTTCTTGAAAATCTTGTCAAATCTGTTGGTGTCCTGGCTCTGATTCTGCTACCCCAACAGACAGCAGCAAAGAAGATGGATCTGGAAATGACGGTCTGATAGAAAAGCTTAAGCATCTCGCTGCACACATTGAAGTATCTCAGCTTCCTTAGGAAGTAGAGTCTGCTCATCCTCTTCTTGAATGCAACATTGGTGTTAGATTTCCAGTCCAGTCCGCCGCTGATCATGACACCCAGGTATTTGTAGTCCTCCACTACCCCCACATCCTCCCTCCTAATCCACAATGCTGTGAAGGCATCCTCTTCAGCCTCAGGTGATTCTGTTCAGTCCAGTCCACAATTCTGTCAACCAGTGCCTGTACTCCCCCCTCCTCTCCCCCTCTTATACACCCAACAACTGCCAAGTCACCAATTTCTGCAGGTGGCATGATTCAGAGTTGTACTGAAAGTCGGTGGTGTATAAGGTGAAGAGAAAAGGAAAAAGCACACTCCCCTGTGGAGCTCCCCT
This sequence comes from Pholidichthys leucotaenia, assembly GCA_020510985.1. Lineage (NCBI taxonomy): Eukaryota > Metazoa > Chordata > Actinopteri > Cichliformes > Pholidichthyidae > Pholidichthys > Pholidichthys leucotaenia. The sequence continues at coordinate 97,895,257 of CM035841.1, read as the reverse complement.
ATCACTAACCACCACACGAGACAAGACACTGCCCAGCAAGACAAACTGTAGCCTGCCTGTCAAGTAGTCAGTAATCCAGATCATAGAGCTGTCAACCCCCATCACCCACAGCTTCTCATCCAGCAGCAGTAGCTGGATGGTATTAAAGGCACTGGAGAAATCAAAGAATGTGATTCTCACAGTGTCTCCTCCTCCATCCAGATGCAAATGAGCTTGTTGCAGCAGGTAGATGACATCGTCTTCAACTCCTAAATGGAGCCGATTACTGCAGACGGTCCAGCCATATCTTCACCTGGGGCCTCAGATGGGCTAAGACCAGTCTCTCCATGACCTTCGTCACATGATATGTGAGGACAACTGCTCGATAGTCACTCAGGTCCAATGTAGATGACATATTGGGGACAGGAACCAGGCAGGATGTTTTCCAGAGCACCTGTACTCTCTCCAGACTCAGGTTGAATAGATGCTTCAGTACAGGAGCTCTGTGGTTGGCACATGTCCTCAGGATCCTGGTGGAGATGCCATAAGGACCCACAGCCTTCCACTGGTTTTTGTTTTGTTTTGGGTTTTTTTTTGGTCCAATAAAGGTGGAGAAGCTTGTTAGGTGTTATCCAGAACTGTAAAGTTTGCCAGAAACTTTGTGAAATTACAGGAAAAAAAAAGAGACATTCTTCTTTCTTTATGATGGAATCACAGGAATTTCTATCAATATTAACCTTTTGATATGAAAGTCTCAAGAATACATTTTTAAGAATCTTAAAATGGACTTGTATCTTAGTCATCATACTGCTGTTGTTGATGTTGCTTTCTGATGTGCTTTTGAATCAAATAATGCAAAGAAAATAAGTCAATGTTCATTCTTAAACACTACGATAGTTCAGTTTTATCTCAGGAAGAACTCAAATCTGTATTTGTGAAATAACTGTTTTTTTCTTCACAGCTGAGCTTTCATGCATCTCACTATGCTTAGCTGATCACCTGATCAGGTCCTCCTTAAGGAGATTGAGGTGTTGTTGTATGTACAGTTGTGTAAAAAAGTGTTTGCCCCCTTCCTGATTTCTCATTTTTGTATGTTTATCACACTTAAATGTTTCACATCATCAAACGAATGTAAATGTTAGACAAAGATAACACAAGTAAACACAAAGTGCAGTTTTTAAATGAAGGTGTTTATTATTAAGATAAAAAAAAATCCAAACCTACATTGCCCTGTGTGAAAAAGTGATTGCCCCATAAATTTAACTGGTTGGGTCACCCTTAGCAGCAACAACTGCAATCAAGTGTTTGCACTGACTTGCAATGAGTTTTTTACAGCACTGTGGAGGAATTTTGGCCCACTCATCTTTGCAGAATAGTTGTAATTCAGCCACATTGGAGGGTTTTCGAGCATGAACCGCCTTTTAAAGGTCATACCCCAGTATCTCAATCGGATTCAGGTCAGGACATTGACAAGGCCACTCCAAAGTCTTCATTTTGCCTTTCGTAAGCATTCAGAGGTGAACTTGTTGGTGTGTTTTGGATCATTGTCCTACTGCAGAACCCAAGTGTGCTTCAGCTTGAGGTCACGAACAGTTGGCCGGAAATTCTCCTTCAGGATTTTTTTGGTAGACAGCAGAATTCATGGTTCAATTTTTCACAGCAAGTATTCCAGGTCCTGAAGCAGCAAAACAGTCCCAGACCTTCACACTACCACCACATTTTAATGTTGGTATGACGTTCCATTACTGGGTGTGGCTGGAGAAATTGATCTCAGCTTTCCAAAGTTTGATAAACCACAGTTAATTTATGTTTTAACAGGGTGTGGGGGGGCAATCACTTTTTAACACAGGGCCATGTAGGTATGGATTTTTTTTACCCTTAATAATAAACACCTTCATTTAAAAACTGCATTCTGTGTTTACTTGTGTTATGTTTGTCTAATATTTAAATTTGTTTGATGATCTGAAACATTTAAGTGTGACAAACATACAAAACGCGAGAAATTAGGAAGGGGGCAAACACTTTTTCACTCACCTGTATATATTCTCAAAAATCATACTGAAGTATTTGGGACAGTCACTTACACATTTTTTTTTTTTTAATGGTTGCTTAGGATTTGTTTGACTTTTTTTAAAATGGTTTAAAAAGTTAAACATTTTAGTACATGATGTGACTGACTCTTTGTTGGTCTTTCCTTATTTAACACTGGTGTTGCATTGGTTTGATCTGTGGAAATACAGGCATACTTACACACTGCATCTAGTCACAGCTTAATTAAGGTCATTTCTGCTTGTTCCCCTCTGTCTAAAGCTGTATTATAATTTGTTCAGGAAAATGCTCAACAGCCTGTTTCCTGTAAATGATTGTCTTCAGTCAGTCCTCCAAGTTAAGCGTAATTAGTCTATATGAAAAGCAGCAAATCATCTGGTAACTTGATGTAAAGGTACATGACTATGACAAGTGGTTTTTTGCTGCCATCAAAATTTTAATTCTACTGCTTTTAGTTGATGCATATCAACCGTAAAGGGTACTGCAAGTAATTATAGTTTTCACCTAGTCTATCTAAGCCTATGACAACACAGTGACAACCACCTGGGGGCGCCACTTTGACAACAGCGTTAGAGAATTTCCAGACTTGAGTTTTGGCTTTTGATGTGCCACCACAAGAGCCCCCATGTGCCCCCCCACCCCCCGCTGAAAATTTTCTGGAGGCCCCCCTGCTCATATATTTGCTGCAAGTTTGTAACTTTTTTCAAGTAACTCAACTTTTTTTTTATTGTAAATTTTTGACTTTTTCTCCTAAATGTTCACATTTTTCTCATAAATTTAAGACTTTTTCCTCATAAATGTGCCACTATTTTTTGTTAATTTTTGATTTTCTTTTTCTCAGAAATTTTCACATCTTTTCTCAGAAATTTGTAACTTTTTTCCTGATAGATCTCTGACTTTTTCCTTGTAATTTTGCCGATGAAACCTGCTCAACCACAATAAACCCATGTGGGGCCCAACGGGTTTAAAGCGGGTAAGCAGAATACCTGCTGACCTGTACCTCAGGTAAAGTCCATGTGGGCAAACTCAAATGGGGCTAACATAGAACCCGCATAAAAACCCGACTCATAAGACAGCCCAGGTAAACCTACACTGGGGTCAACTCTGACATGCTGGCTTGGAGATCACCATAAATAAATCATTCACCCTCTCACATCTCACCATCTCACGCCGGATCAGAACGACCAAGTAGAAAGTGAGGCGGTTAGTGTGAAAGACACCCAGATGGAGCCGTAAATCTGACGAGAAAGGAGCTTTGACCGTGTCTGCTGCTGCTGCTGCTGCTGCTGCTGCTCAGCTCACTCGAGTGTCCAGTGAAACCAGATAGGATCACATCTGGATTACTGGGATTCGACTGTCTGTCGGAGTCTGAGCAGAGGTGGGCAGAGCAGCCAGAAAATGGTGTTCTAGTGAGGGCAGCACCACGTTTTAACTGCTCAAGGAGGAAGTTGAGTAGTGAATGAGGACTTTACTCTCACCAGTTTGTGAAAGTTTTCTCACCAATTTGTGCATTTTTTTCAAGCAAATGTACATCTGTTTTTGTAAATTTGAAACTTTTTTTTATCATAAATGATAATTTTCTCCTTATACATAAGCTTTCTTGTACATTTGAGAACTCACATAAATTTTTGAGGTTTTGCTCTTGAACTTGAGAAAATTTCCTTGCAAATGTATTCTTTCCTCAAGAGTTTGTGTTTTTTTCCTCATAAATATGTGACTTGTGCTATAATAAATCTAACTTCTATGAATTTGATTTGACTGACTTTTTAATCTTCTCATAACTTTGCAATTTTTTTTTTTTTTTGGTTGCAACTTTAATCTCCTCAGTTTGCAAGATTGTTTTCTATGTGTCAGTCTGAGGAAAATGAAATGTACTAGTGCATGCCTATAGAAAGCAAATATTCTTGTCTGAAAACAGGTAGCCCAATTAGGCTTTACAGGCCCAAATGTAGGCTGTGTTTTAAAGTGGAATACAGAGGTGTCTATATGTAGGCAATCACACATGTTAGACTTTGACAAATATAAAGGGGACTGAACACTAACATTTTTTTGATTGTGTGAATATTAATTACAGAATTACTGAAAATTAATGAGACATCCAATATGTCCCATGAATGTTTAAGACCCCTTGTTTATTTGTTTGTCAGACTTATTTGTGTGATCTTTTATGACTTATATTAATAAGTGTTGTATCTTGCACTTTGGGGAATGGGAGATGTTCAGTCATCATTATAATTGTTTTAGTTTATATGTTTAGTTTATAGTCTATCGTCAATAAATTCATGCAGTACTATAACAGGACACATTACATTTTAGCAATATTATAAGTACAAAACACCAAACATTGTTATACACAGCAGAATGACCTGTTTGGCTGCGACTGTTGCATCAGTTTCCCATTTGTCAATAAATAAAAAAAAAATATTTATTTTGTTATTTGGGTGGTTTTTGTCACAGTTGTCATTTAGTCATAGCATGCGTATATATCCACATATGATATGCGATTGATATGGCCATTCCGCTGAACAATCATGGTGATATTATTATTAACATTTAATTTCTAGATAGCCGTGCACTGGGAGGAGTGCCATGTTGAACCCGCAGTGCCGCAGAGGACAGCGGTGTCACACGGGTTAAGCAGCTGCAGAGACTCTGTCCCATTAATCGGGCAGGCTGGGCTTGGCTCCCTGGGAATGACTGCGACAAGGCAGCCTGGCTGCTCTTTTAACACCCGCCCCCCACACACCAGTGCACCTCGTGCTCCCCACATATCGATGGCCGAAATGCAAAACCTCCTATCTGAAAAATGCACTTTTTTTGAGAAAACTAACATAACCTATTTTTCCTTGCAGAATGCTATGCTATTTTTTTTTCCTCAGGGACTGTCTTGCAGACAGATATGAGCAGCCTTCCTTGTTCTCATCATCCAATGTGAAATCAGCAAATCAGAAAATCCTACAGATTGGAGGTTTTGCATTCCAGACATCAATATGCTGAATTATCCTTTGGAGCTACACAGTCACGGCAACATTATAGTATATATTTTTAAGCATTAAATCATCTTTTTTTTTCTGGTAAAATTAGTTGCTTTTCACTTCCTTGTTTTGTTCACAGAGCGCTCTGGTGACTGGTTCTGATGCTGCGTATTATCCAGTCAGTATGGAGTCAGTCAGAAACCCTGTCCACAGTTCTAGAAGCTGGGGCAGGAATAAATGCTTCTACCAGCTTCTTGATGTATTGCAGGAAGATCCTACCCCCCCTCTGGTTCTGTAGTAATCTTTCATTGATTAAAATTACATATTTTCATGTAGCAATTCCAAATTCGGGGATGCACACCCTCTTAACCTCAGCAAAGCACGTATAAAATCTGAGGCCAGTCTGACAAATGGTTTGAGAGATATCTGAGGAACACATACACAGATACACACACATACAAACAAACAGACAGAGATTTCTTGCATTTTTAGATAGATAAACATAAATGGGACCTTTAATATTTCCTGAGCCAGAATGGAAGATCAGTGATTTCAACAATGAATTATGAAAGCAAACAGAAGTAAGATGCAATTTCTCTCTCAGAAATTTACTTTTTTAAATTTGCTTTATTTTAAATATATTTCCATCTGCCACTAAAGAAGATAAATACAATTCATCAATAAAAGAAAAACAAAATTGTGGTCAAATTAACAGACAGCTTACATATGTCTAACCCTCTTACTAAACAGAGGATCACCACAAAACAAACTAAATTACACATTTTCACATCAATCTAATTTGAATATCTTCATAGCAATCAAACAAAATTAAATAATTTTGAAGTAGACAAATTAAGCATTTTCACAACAATAATTAAAATAATTTTGTAACTTTTAACTAATGTATCTGTTACTAATCGTTTTAACTTGTTAAATGTAAAACATCATTTCCACAAGTTTACAAATAGAAAAAGTTTTTTTTTTTTTTAATTAATATTCCACTTAAATTCTAATTATTCTCCCTCAAATTAAACAAATCTTGGATACTGTCTGGTAACAATTTATTTTTTATCTTGTGCATGATTTGCAAGATTTTGAAGACTCCTATTTTACTGCATTTTTGGAATAAATATTGCAGTTTTACAATTAAAAACGTTTTGAATTTCTGCCCAGCCAGGATGTCCATGTGGGCCTCACTATATGTTAAAACTGAACTGTCTTATGGGTCCAAGTTGGTTTTTCCGTGGGTTCCATGTTGGCTCCATCTGTCTTTGCCCACATAGACTTTACCGATTTACCTATTTTCAACTTATTTTCTCAAAAATTTGCTGTTTTCTTGTAAACTTGTGACTTTTTCTCAACAAATTTAAAACATTTTTTTTTGTACATTTGGAAATTTCTCAAAAATTTTCAACTTTCATTGCTGTAAAATTGCATTTTCCTAATAAATCTGATTTTTTTTCTCGTGATTTTGTAACTTTTTTCCTTGTAAATTTTCAATTTATTTACTCATAACTGCCACTTTTTTTGTTAATTTGCAACTTTTTCCCATTTTTGCGATATATTTTTTTTTACTTTTTTCTTGTAAGTTTGAAAAAAAATATTTTTGTAAGTCTGTAACTTTTTTCAAGTAATTTTCCTATTTTTTTGTAAACTTGCAACTTCTTTCTCAATTTTTGCTTTTTTCCTCATGAAGTTTTGAAATTTTCATGTGGATTTGGAACTTTCTCAAAAATTTTCAACATTTTAAATTGTAAACTTGCAACTTATTCTCATAAATTTGTGATTTTTTTCTTGTAAATTTGTACTTTTTTCCTGATAAATTTCAAATTTATTTACTCACATATTTTTGTTAATTTGTTAATTTTTCTATTTTTTTTCCTCATAAATGTGTGACTTTTTTCCCCTTTGTCCTGTCAGGCAGCTAGATAAGCAGAACAGAGATCTGTTGTGACAAAACAGATTTACTTGGCCAAAAGGAGCTTTATACAGTACTTGTCTATGTACTGTTTATTGTTGCAAACTCCTCCTTTAATAACTTTTAATACTTCATTTAAATTATTTTACCCATGAAGGACCCAGCAGGATGGGGAATGGGAAAGGAAGTGTGTGGAGGGGGAAAGAAGAGACAGGAACAGACAAAAAAGACAAACAAACCAACAACTAAAACAAACAGAAGATAAACTGCTTCTTCCACCGAAGAGGTCTTAACACGAGTCTAGTATCCGCACCTGTTAAAGGGGAGACATTTGTGCGTGTGCGTCCATGTGCATGTATATGAGACCGTGCACAAAGTAAGTGTGTGCATGTGAGTGGTTTGTCAGGAAATATACAAAGAGAGGGTTGGTCGCAGCAACTCCTCGGCCCCTCGGAAACCCTGAGCAGGCAAGGCAGCGCCATCGATCCCAACAGGGCACAAATGCCCGGGGTCAACAAGCCATACGAAAGCCAGGCATCCGCCCCCGGCGGGACAGGCGAGGGAGGCAAGGCTGCCAGGCATGGCCGGCCCGCAGCCTCAGGCCTGCCAGCCCCCACTTCCCAGCAAGGCTAACACCAGTCCCAGGGCCCCAGGTGCCGGAAGGCCAGTGCCACCCCCCCGAAGCCAGAGACCAGCGAGCCCCCCCCCCCCCAGGCACCCCCCAGCACCACCGCCGCACACCCCGGGGAACCCCACCCCTACCCAAGGGAGCCCACATAGCCGAGAGGCATTATCCTCCTCAATCCAGCACCTCTCGGCTAACAGACACACTCATTCCCACACCACACCCTCTTGCTCTCATATGCCACCACAAGCACTCACTCACTCACACTCACCCACTCCCCCACACAGTCCCACGCTCACACTCCCAGACACACCATTCTCTCACATTTCTGTACCCACTTAATCTCGATCCAACTCACCCTCAGGGTCACCCACAATCTCTCACGTTCACCCACGCATGCACTCTCACTCCCACTCTGACCTACTCACATCCATTCATGCTCTCCCCCTCACACTCACCCACCCTCATTCACCCTTACTTCTTAGGGTGACTGCGATGCAGATGAAGTGAGCCTGAATGCACACCAGCTCCCGGCAGCGGCCGGGGAGACCGCCGTCGCAGGACAGCGGCCACCCCCAATGCCGCCCCACCCCAGGGCGGTCACTGCCACAGAAGTACACCCCCACCCCCAGCACCCAGCCATCAAACTTATTAAGAGATCACCGCAGGCGCCCCAAGATGCCACCCGACATGCAAAGTGCCACACAAAACCGACCTACCAACATCATCTCCATTCATCAATCCCTCAGTCTCACTTACGCTCGTATTCAGTTCCTCTCTCACTCCCTTGCTTCTATCTGTTCATTCAGCAACCGCCAAGGATTCTGGCAACATGACAGGTCCCAGGGCCCGGCCGCACCCCCTGGCCCCTGGCAGAAGGACAAAAACGGATGGGGGACGACCCCCTCCCCCCTCCCCCTTGCACAAAACATGATATTCAATTCAATTCAACTTTATTTACTATATAGCGCTATATCACAACAACAGTCGTTTCATAGCACTTTCAAATGCAGGGAAAACCCCACAATTGTAGAAAGACCAAAGAAATCAGACGATCCCCTGTGAGCAAGCACTTAGCGACTGTGGAGAGGAAAAACTCCCATTTAACAGGAAGAAACCTCTAGCAGAACCAGGCTCAGGGAGGGGCAGTCATCTGTTGTGACTGGCTGGGGGGTGAGGGGACAGAGAAGATGAAAAGGACAGACATAAAGAGAGCAAACATTAACGGAGACAAGCCAAGTACATTATTGGAGGTCACCTAGCAGTCTATTGGCAGTCTAAATCTCTATTATTTAGAGACTGGCAGTCTCTAAATCTATTAACAGCAAAACAAAGGGGGAGGGGGGGAAGAGACACAAGATCCCTCCCTAATCGTAGGCTATATTGAAGAGGAAGGTTTTTACCCTATTCTTAAAAACAGAGATCGAGTCTGACTCCCGAATCCAGATTGGTAACTGGTTCCACAGGAAAGGAGATTGATAGCAGAAGGCTCTGCCCCCCATTGTACTTTTGGAGATTCTAGGTATTGCAAGTAATCCAGCATTTTGGGAGCGTAGTGCTCTGTTAGGATGATAGGGTAATATCAGATCTTTTATATAAAAGGGGGCCTGATTATAAAGAGCTTTGAAAGTGAGAAGAAGGATTTTAAACTTAATTCTAAATTCTATGGGAAGCCAATGAAGGGAGGCCAGAACCGGAGAGATATGATCTCTCTTTCTGGTAGCTGCTAAAACTCTTGCAGCAGCATTTTGGATCAACTGCAGACTTTTTAAAAATGTTTTAGGACAACCTGATAATAAAGAGTCACAATAATCTAAACTAGAGCTAACAAAAGCGTGGATCAGTTTCTCAGCGTCACTCTGAGACAAGATACTCCTAATCTTGGCAATATTACGCAAATGATAGAAGGCAGTCTTAGAAATGAATTTAATATGTGAATTGAAAGACAGATCTTGATCAAAAATAACTCCAAGGTTCCTCACAGAACTATTAAGAGAAAGAGTAACCACATCCAAACTAAAAGTTTGATTTGGAAATGTATTTCTATGGTTTTTTTGGACCAACAAGAATGACTTCAGTCTTATCTGAATTTAATAGCAGGAAATTACAAATCATCCAAGCTTTGATTTCCTGAAGACATGCTTCTAACTTGGCTAATTGATTACTATCATCTGGCTTCATTGACAGGTATAATTGTGTGTCATCTACGTAACAATGAAAATGTATACAGTGCTTTCTAATGATGCTGCCTAACGGAAGCATATATAAACTAAAAAGAGTAGGGCCTAGCACAGATCCCTGTGGAACTCCATGACTGAGCTGTAAGTTGAAAGAAAACTCATTACTGACATGAACAAACTGGAACCTATCAGATAAATAAGATCTAAACCACTGCAACGAAGTTCCATTAAGTCCAACATAGTGTTCTAATCTATCAAGTAGAATATTATGATCGATAGTATCAAAAGCTACACTAAGGTCTAAAAGGACAAGTAAAGAAACAATTCCATTATCAGATGCTATAAGGAGGTCATTAGTGACCTTCACTAAGGCTGTTTCAGTACTATGATGGATTCTAAACCCAGATTGAAACTCTTCAAGTGAACCATTTCCCTGCAGGTGGTCAAATAATTGCATCACAACAACTCTTTCTAAGATTTTTGAAATGAAAGGGAGATTAGAGATTGGTCTATAGTCAGCTAAAACTCTTGGATCCAGCATTGGCTTTTTGAGTAAGGGTTTAATTACAGCCGTTTTAAAAGCCTGTGGCACATGACCTAAAGTTAATGAAGAATTGATTATTTGAAGAATAAAGCTACCAATAAATGGGAAGACTTCTTTAAATAACCTGGTAGGAATAGGGTCTAAAAGACAAGTTGAAGGCTTGAATGAGGAAATTATTTTGTCTAACTCTAAAAGGTCAATTGGAGTAAACTTATCCAAACAGATATCAACTGGAGGAGTTGTAGTAGTTACTGTATTTAAGTTAACGGTGGGAAGAATCTGATTGATTTTATCTCTGATAGATGAAATTTTATTATTGAAAAAGTTCATAAAGTCCTTACTAGTAAGCTCTAAGGGAATGCTAGGATTGATAGAGTCCTGAATCTTTGTCAACCTGGCTACAGTGCTGAAAAGAAACCTGGGATTATTCTTGTTCTCTTCTACTAATGCAGAATAATAACTCTTTCTAGCTTTTCTAAGAAATTTTTTTTTATATATAAATTAAAAGATAATTTCTCCAAGCTAAATATATTTCATCTTAATTAGTGGAGTGCCATTTTCTTTCTAATTGACGAGTCTTCTGTTTTAAGCTATGAGTTTCTGTGTTGAACCAAGGAGTTAGAAATCTCTGATTAGACTTTTTCTTTTTTAAAGGGGCCACCATGTCTAGAGTCTGATGAAGAGAAGTTGTAACACTATCTACCATGCTATCAATTACAGAAGGAGCAAGGTGTTTATAGCTTATTTCCGTTGTGTTGACACTTGGCATAGAGGAAACAATCTGCATAAATTTGGTTACAACAACATCTGAGAGGCATCTGCTGTAGTAATATTTTTCTTAAGGAGCCAAATAGAAATAGTAAAATCAAAGGTTAACAGACAATGGTCTGACAGTACAGGGTTATGAGGAGATGCTACCAGATTTTCTATTTCTATGCCAAATGTCAGAACAAGGTCCAACGTATGGTGAAGATAATGGGTAGAATTTCCTACTTTCTGAGAAAACCCAATCAAGTCTAATGTTGAATTAAATGCCATATTAAGGTAATCACTATCTACATCTACATGCATATTAAAGTCCCCTACTATAATTATTCTATCTGATTTCAGCACTAAATCAGCTAAGAATTCGACAAATTCGGATGAAAACTCTGTGTAGGTTGATGGAGGACGATAAACTATGGCAAATAAAATTGAGTTTAGCCTAAAATTGCTAAAATGCCCAATACTGCGGACCAGGCCCTCAAAGGAATGATAACGTGTTTTTTGCTTTACATTAACTAGTAATTTGGAATGGTAAATTGTTGCTACTCCTCCTCCACGACCAGAACTTCTGGGGTTTTGACAGTTTAAATAACTAGAGGGAGTTGATTCATTTAAACCAACATAATCCTCTTGTCCTAACCAAGTCTCTGTAAGGGATGTTAAATCAATCTGATGATCAGTTAACAGATCATGGACGAGCAGAAACTTGGGAGTTAGAAACCTAATATTTAACAAACCACATTTAATTTTTAAATTATGAGGAGGAACAGAGGCCAAATCATTCAATTTAGAGGCTTCATGTTTAATTTGAGTTTTACCAACTTTTTGTTTAATCACTTTGGGGTGCTTATACATCATATTTTTATTTACTTTGGAGGGAGCAGACAATGATTCTCTGATCGGGAAGACAAGGGCTAAGATGAGGGGTGGCGGATGAAGAGGAGCTGCAGAGAGGCGTGTAAGACTGCGACTCTGCTTCCTGGTCCCAATTCTGAGTTGTCAATGTTATCAATGAGATATCAATTTAGGCGACCGAAGATTTAGAAACTCTGCCACCTTAACTGGTACCTCTAAATCTGTCTGATAAAGACTGACTCTTGCTTTTATTATGGATTTAAGCTGTTGGTATTCATGATACTTTTTATCACTGATATCGTACTATGACATTAGTTCCTGAAACTGGATAAAATTTCCACCTTGAATAAGATGTTCTAAGTTTTTTTTTTGTTTGTTTGTTTTTTTTTTCCCCTTCTTTTGCCATAGTGGAAAATTTAACGTCCTCTTTTGTTGCAAGATATCAGGATTATTCCAAATGGGCGTGACTTTACAGGGGACAAGTGTGAAGACCCCATTATTTTTAAAAATTTCCACCAAGCTATCAGAGAGGAGCTGATATTAATGCTTTTAAAACAGTCATGGCATTTAATATAGGGACTCATAAAAGGTAAGTCAGAGATATTTAGCGACCCACAGACAGCCTGTTCAGCATCTCACCTTGGGTTTCCTAGTGGGGTTGATTTTGTCCATTTAGAAACAAACTGCATTCTAATGGATAAAAAGTAATTTTAAAAAAATGGTCGATCTAAGCCTTCCCACTATTTTGTTTTTTGAAGAGTTTTTAAACTGATCTGTGATGGTTTATCCTTCCAAAAAAATTTACTTATATTTGAGTTGAGAGTTGACTTAGTTGGTTGGGTAGGAATCATTGAGAACAAATAACTGATTTTAGGAAGGACCATCATTTTAATGGTTGCCACTCTTCCCATTAAAAGGAACTTTGATTATATTGGCATGTTAGCTCTATATGCTTTATTTTTATGTTAGTAACATAACTATAATATAATTTTTTTGAAAATAATTCCCAGTTTTATATATTTTTAAAAAACTTTATTACGATGTAAATCGCCATTTTTGTTTACTTCGCAATGCATTCTGGGTAGTGACATAGAATGGTTGCAGCCGTTTTTTCTGTCTTATACAAGCCAAGAAGCGAAGCTACAAACTACTGCCATTTGTCAGTGAAAATGCCACATTGCGCGGCTTTTGGATGTAATTTCCAATCAAAGGGAAATAAAGAGAGCGGGATAAGCCTCCATAGCTTTCCTAAAGAGGGAAAGTTGAGGAAAAAGTGGGGCGGCAGCGGCTCAGGAGGTAGAGCAGGTCCTCTAATAACCCGATGGTTGGCGGTTCGCATCACGCTCTCCCCAGATATCCTGCCGTTGTGTCCCTGGGCAAGACACTTCACCCGCATTGCCTCCAGTGCCCATAACAATGGGTATGAATGTGTAAAAATGTTTAAATGCTTGGTGGAGGCCGTTGGCGCCGATTGGCAGCCACATTTCCGTCACTCTGAGTGTCTGTGATCACGCGCTACAGCACACGCTTGATAAAGCTGACATATATATTAATCACGCTGTGATAAAGCACGATATCGCTCAAAGAGCGCGCATGAGACATGTCTGTGATCACGCGCTATAGTGCACGCCTGATAAAGCTGACATATATATTAATCACGCTGTGATAAAGCACGATATCGCTCAGAGCGCGCGCATGAGACATGTCTGTGATCACGCGCTACAGCGCACGCCTGATAAAGCTGAGATATGTATTAATCATGCTATGATAAAGCACGACATCGCTCAGAGCGTGCGCTTTGCGCACGCTCAAGCGAATCACGGTTCGAATTTTGTCACGCATACCTGTCAAGTGATACGGTTTCGCCATATTTTAATACGGGGAAAATGCAATTTTAGCAAATACGGGCGTATTGCCATTTCTGTACGCCAAAAAGAAAAATATATGGGGAAAAAAATTATTGAGAGTGTGGAGGAACACCTCATGTGTGACCCCCACAGCGTACGGGGCTGGCAGAGCACTCTGCGTGAGAGGTATGGACTGATCATTATGCAGATGCGCCTCGCATCCTCTTCTGTCCTGCACCTCAGGAACAGAGAGGAATCCCGGTGCCACACGCTGGAGCGATATCGTGCTTTATCATAGCGTGATTAATACATATGTCAGCTTTATCAGGCGTGCGCTATAGCGCGTGATCATAGACATGTCTCATGCGCGCGCTTTGAGCGATATCGTGCTTTATCATAGCGTGATTAATATATATGTCAGCTTTATCAAGCGTGCGCTGTAGCGCGTGATCACAGACACTCAGAGTGATGGAAATGTGGCTGCCAATCGGCGCCAACGGCCTCCACCGAACATTTAAACATTTTTACACATTCATACCCATTGTTATGGGCACTGGAAGCAATGCGGGTGAAGTGTCTTGCCCAGGGACACAACGGCAGGATATCTGGGGAGAGCGTGATGCGAACCGCCAACCATGGGGTTATTAGACGACCTGCTCTACCTCCTGAGCCGCTGCCGCCCCACTTTTTCCTCAACTTTCCCTCTTTAGGAAAGCTATGGAGGCTTACCCCGCTCTCATTATTTCCCTTTGATTGGAAATTACATCCAAAAGCCGCACAATGTGGCATTTTCACTGACAAATGGCAGTAGTTTGTAGCTTCGCTTCTTGGCTTGTATAAGACAGAAAAAACGGCTGCAACCATTCTACGTCACTACCCAGAATGCATTGCGATGTAAACAAAAATGGCGATTTACATCATAATAAAGTTTTTTAAAAATATATAAAACTGGGAATTATTTTCAAAAAAATTATATTATAGTTATGTTACTAACATAAAAATAAAGCATATAGAGCTAACATGCCAATATAATCGGAGTTCCTTTTAATGATATAGGTAGTGTCCTCCAGCGCGTAAGGTCATCTTGTATTGTTTTTAAAAGGGGAATGTGATTTAGCCACAATAACTCTGAGAGCCTGGGGGAAATATCTATTCCTAAATATTTCATATTACCTGACTGCATTGGAAGAGTGAATGTATTTGAGAAATTACACTTTATCGGTAAGACTGTTGATTTACCCCAGTTAATAGCGTAGTCTGATAATGATAAAAATTTATCAATGAGCGCCACTGTCTGAAGAAGAGATCTTTGTGAGTTTTCAAGGAAAACCAATACAACATCAGCATAAAGACTTATCTTGTGTTCTTTTTCTCCAGTGTGGATACTTCTGATATCAACATTTTGTCATACGGCTGCTGCTAATGGTTCGACAAAGATGGTAAAAAGTAAGGGAGAAAGTGGGCAGCCCTGCCTAGTACCTCTCAGGAGATTAAAGGTTCGGGAAGTCTGATCATTTGTTCAGACAGACGCAGTTGGACAGCTATATAGTGTTTTAATCCACTTTATGAAAGATGAACCCAACCCAAACTTGTTTAACACCATAAAAATACATTTTCCAGTTAACACGGTCAAAAGCTTTCTCTGCATCCAGGACAAAATTGTAGTTTCTAACTTATTAATCTTGCAGTAGTCTATTAAATTCAATAGCCTGTGTGTATTATTAGCCGAGTGCCTACCCTTGATAAAACCTGTTTGATCTGGGTGGATGATAAATGGAATTATCCTTTCCAGTCTTTTGGCGAGAGTTTTGCAAATTATTTTAAGATCAGCATTCATAAGTGAGATGGGACGGTAGCTGGATGGAAGCGAAGGTTCTTTTGTAGGTTTAAGGAGCAGGATAATACTAGCCAAAATCATATTTGGAGGGATTACATTATCTTCTTTAATTTGGTTCACCATTTCAAAGAAAGTAGGTGCCATCACAGGCAAGAATTATTTAAAAAAATTATATTGGAAAACCATCTGGTCCCAGAGCTTTGTTATTTGGGATGTGCTTAAGTGCCTCCTAGAGTTCAGACACCAGAAGAGGTGTGTCAAGAGCTGCAATATGTCTATTATTTAATCGCGGTAAGTTAATATCATCCAAAAATGTATTTATCTCTGAGGCAGATGGGTTAATCTGAAATGATTAGAGGTATTTTTAAAACTTTCTGAAGGAGTTATTTATTTCTCCAGGCTCATCGGCAATATTTCCAGTCATATTCTGAATAGAGTGGATCGTGGATTCTTCTTTATTCAAACAAAGCTGGTTCGAAAAATATCACCCCAATTTATTACTGTGTCCAAACTTCTCAAGATGCAGTAATTGTATTAAAAACTGTTCTTTTCTTTAAAATTCCTTTTAATTCCAGCTTTAATTTCCTCAGATTGTTAAGTGTCTGTTCCTGTGGAGAAATGGTACAGGTCGTCTCCAGGGATTTAATTTTCTATTCTGACTCCAGTACCAGTGCTTTTTCTTTTTTATTCTTATACGAACAGTAAGAGATTATTTTACCTCGCATGACCACTTTTGCTGCTTCCCAAAAAACACACGGGGATATTCCTGGCACATCATTGTATTCCAAATATGATTCCCACTCTTTATTAAAGAAGTTAATAAAGTCTTTGTCTTTTAGTAGAAATGTATTAAATTTCAAGCTCCTAGTTTTCCTTGTACTGGAGTGGTGGCTCAGTTGGTAGAGCATCCGCCCCACACCCGGGAGGCAGGGGTTCAAATCCCGGCCGGGTCATACCAAAGACCATATAAAAATGGTGCTTTCTGCCTTCTAGCGTGGTGCTCTGCATAATGGAATGGGGAAAGTAAAGTTACACACAGAGCTACCAGAGGACTGACCCCCCGCTGTAGCTTTCACTACTTACAGTAGCTGTGTGGCCTAGGGTCAGAGAAACGGAGATAGGCGCCGCCCATATACACCTTCAGGTGTGAAGGGATTAACCTAACTAACAGTTTTCCTTGTAGCTATCCTATTTACTAGTGTAAGAGATAGTGGATGGTGATCGCCGATAGCTTGATTTGGACATATTTTAGTGTCTCTGATGTCCCTCACAATAGAGTTACTGGCTAAAAAGAAGTCTGGATGTGAATCCGAAGTATGAACTGATGAAAAAAAGTGTATTCCCGAAGAGTTCGGTGAGGAGAATACCATTCATCACAAAGACCAAAATCATTTATGTATTGTTTGAGAGTGTCAGTAGCCTGCAATTTTTAATAAGTCCTCGATGTCACCACCCGAGTGCCGGTCTCGTCCATGCTCGGGTCATACATTATCTTTTCCAGGCTTTGACAGCAGTGGGTCCCTTCTAGCTCCCTGGGCTCTTATTGTGACAGCGCCCGGTGGAGCCTCCTGCTGTCAAAGTCAACAGCTGTGCTGCATTCGGGGTCATTAGTGACCGGTGTTAAAAGCGGACGCCGAATGCACCCCGATGCAGCAGTCTCTATTATACTACCATCTGTTATACTTCCCGACAGAACGTCACATCGTCTGGTGCTTCGGGCGTTCCCCTGGCACAGACGCTGTTCATTCGTCATCTGTTGTAAGTTATCCTGTGATCATCCTACCCTCATTGCCGTGTGTATTTTCCTCTGTTCCTAACCCCTGAATAAAACACCATTGCAACTCACCGGTGACTACTGGCGTCTTATGGTGGCTCGCGAGGGCCACCGTGACACTCGATGCACTGAGCCTGTCGATTGCAGGGTTTAATACCAGGGTGAAGTCTCCTCCTATTATGAGTGTAGTGCCCAAGTGCTCAGAAAGCGAAGAAAAAAAGTGTGAAAATAGGATGGGTGGTCAAATTGTGACTTTTTTCTTGTAAATTTGTAAAAATAAAAATTTTGTTTTCTTTTTTCAAGTAATTTTACTATTTTTTTTCTTGTAAATTTGCAACTTTTTCTCCTAAATTGAACTTTTTTCTTGTAAATTTGTGAATTTTTCCTCACACATTTGCTACTGTTTTTTGTAAATTTGTCACTTTTTTCTTATAAATTTTCATACTTTTTTCTCATAAATTTATGACTCTTGTACTTTTGGTGCCAGTGTTACTGAAACCTGCTCACCCACATTATACCCAAGTGGGGCCCTGATGGGTTTAATGCAGGTAACAAGATTGCCTGCTTAGCTGTGCAACATATAAAGTCCATGTGGGTAAACACAGATTGAGCCCATGGATAAACCCCCATGGCACCCATAAGACAGCCCAGATTTAACCTATCTTGGGGCCCACAGGGACATGCTGGCTGGGTGCATAAGTAGTTTCAAATTAACAGTCAAAGCTAAAAATGTATAGTGGAGGAAAAATTTAAAAGAAAACTTGCAAATTCAGGGATTTATGGGGAGTCTTTTTCAAACAATTCTTTGAATGTTTCCTTTGAAAACTAAGTTTACGTGTAAGAATTAAATAACACAAAACAAAGTGGAAATATTTGCTCACAGATTTACAGGAAAAGTAGCACATCCACAAGTAAGGTAAATTTATGTAGAAAAAAAAGTGCAAAATACATGGGGAAAAATGTTTATAACGTGGAAGATGAAAGAAGACGAGGCAGCCAGCTTGACGACACACAAACTTTATTTACCTTCCAATATCAAGTACAGAAAATACCCTCTGGGTCTCCTTTTTATACTCTTTATTTCTGTCCCAGGAGATCCAGGGAGCCAAAGACAATATACTCAGCGCACAAAGAAATACATGGCACATTAACATCATACAACACCAGCCCTGCTTCTCACACCCTCTCATCCTCTAGTGAACTCCGGTGTCTCCTGAACTCCGTCTGGGGCGGATAATCCTTTCTGTTATGTTTGAGACTTCCCGGTGCCACTTCAGCCTTCAGTCCTCTGTTCCTTCTCCCCGGTGCCACTTCCTTCTTCAGTCCTTTGTTCCATCTCTCCCCCGGCTTCCGACTCTGGGTGGAGAACCCCCCACACAGTGCCACCACAATGCCCCCCACCCTCCCGAACACCCAGAAGGGGAACAAACCCCCTGTCCTTTGGGCTTGAGCCGGCTCCCATAGCAGCTGTAGCGGGGGGTCGCCAGTCTGGTCGAAACACCCTGCTGCCGAGGTGTGCAGGCGGGCACATTAGTCTGTGGAGGGAAAAGGGGTGTGGGGGGAAGCATGTTAGCTTCGTGAGCGCAGGTATCTATGGAGACAACACTGACTTGCGGAGCCACCGATGGTGGGGATTCCGAGCCGGTGAGCTTGGGCCAACAAAACCTGCTCTTCAGCCAACACAAAAGTGGTCTTCAGCCTGTCGATGCAGACAGTCTCCCTACACCACCCCAAGTCTAACACAAAACGCTTTGCCCCAGTTTCCAGCACCCTGACCGGGCCATTGTACGGTGGGCGCAACGGGGTCCTTTGTACATCGTGCCTGACGAAAACAAGCCTGCCGCTCTGTAAGCTTTTCAGGATCAAGGTGCGGGGAAAACAATGGTGGGCCGAGCCCAGCACGTTAACAGCCTCCGTACCGTACAAAATTTGCACGGGCGGGTCCACCTCGGGCGTGGGGTTTTCTGGTAAAAATTCCACGGGATGAGAAAAAATGAGTTCTGGAGGGGAGGCAGTCAGATCCTCCTTAGGTGTGGAGCGCAACCCTAGAAGAACCCAGGGCAGGTGGTCGACCCAATTTGCATCCGTGAGCGAAGCTCTGAAGAGACCTATGAAAACGTTTACATAACCCTAGCCTGGGTGTTGTACACGGTAGTGTGGTGGATTTTGACCCCCAGGCTCTGGGCAATCGTGGACCAGAGTTCTGAAACAAACTGCAGACCCCTGTCTGAAGTGATGTCTGACGGGGATCCGAACCATGCAACCCAAGCCGAAAAAAAAAGCGTGAGCCACTTCCATGGAAGCCAGCGGGTCCACTTCAGGCCAACGCGTGGTGTGGTCCACAATTGTCAAAAGGTGCATGAAACCTTGCGGCAGCGGGAGGGGTCCCACCAAATCCACATGGACGTGATAGAATGTCCTGACTGGGATTTGGGATGGTTCGAGGGGGGCTCTGGTGTGCTTGTGCACTTTGGCCTGCTGGCACACGACGCACGCTGCAGCCAACTCTTTCACTTCCTTGTGTAAGTTCAGCCAGAGAAATTTCGCCCCCACCAGTTTAACCAAGGTGCCTAAGCCAGGATGTGAAAGGGAGTGGACTGACTCAAAAATGCGCCATCACCAAGAGCTCAGAACTACCAGACGTGGGCGACTGGTGGAGAAGTTGCAGAGCAAGGGAGGGCACCCTTCTTGCACCACCCTGCTGTCCAACTTTAACTCTGTAGGCGCGGAATCGAGCGTGCAAATGTCCGCATCCCTGTTTGCTCCACAGCCATGGCAAGAAAATTTATTCCAATGTAGACCGACTAACGCGCATGACAGGCAATCGGCCACGACGTTGGCCTTACTGGCAACGTGTTGTATTTTGGTCTTGAACTCCAAGATCAAGGCCAATTGCCGTTGCTGCCTGGCCGACCACGGTTCCAAGATCTTGGACATCGCCTACATTAGCAGTTTATGATCCACAAATGCGTTGAACTTGTGCCCTTCTTGCCAAAACTGGAAATGGCACGTTGCCAGGTGGAGGGTCAACAAGTCTCTGTCAAACGTATTGTATTTGCATTCACTGATGTGCAAAGTATGACTGAAAAATGCAAGCAGCTGCCATGAACCGGAGACATACTGCTCCACCACTGCCCCTATGGCAACGTCAGATGCGTCCATAATTAGCACTGTCCACGCTGACAGGGCAGGGTGAGCTAGCAAAGCGGCATTAGCGAGTGCTGTTTTGGCATCTGCGAAAGCCTCGACTCGCTTGGGGGTCCAGTCGATGTTTTCCACAGGCTTCTTTTTGTTAAGCGCTGCGTACAGTGGCTGCAGCAGCTGGGCTGCCTAGGGGATGAAATGATTATAAAAGTTGATCATGCCCAAAAATTCCTGTAGGGCCCTCACGGTCTGCGGATGTGGAAAATCCAACACGGCGGGCACTTTTTCAGGTAGCAGAATCGCAACCTCCGGCGAAACGCAGTGACCCAAAAAATCAATCACTGGCACACTGAACTGACGTTTCACCAGGTTAACTATAAGCCCGTGTGCTTCCAACCTCTGGAAAACCATTTTGAGATAGGTGACGTGCTCCTCCTCAGATGCACTAGACACCAGAATGTCATCTATGTAGACAAAAATGAAAGACAGGTCATGGAGCACCACGTCCATCATTCTCTGGAAGGTTTGCGCGGCACCCTTTAACCCGAACGGCATGCATAAAAACTCAAAAAGGCCAAAAAGATTTATTACCAGTGTTTTGGGAACGTCCTCCGTGCACACCAGGACCTCGTGGTAACCGCAGACCAGATCCACTTTTGAAAAAACACGCATTCCGTCCAGGTGCATGGAAAAATGTTGGATGTGTGGGATGGGATACCGATCATGTTCCCTGGTGTTAAAGCGCCGGAAATCGCCACACGGTTGCCACAACCCGTCAGCCTTAGGCACCATCTGTAGCGGGGATGCCCATGGGCTTTTGGAGTGCCTGACGATGCCAAGCTGCTCCAAGTTGGCAAACTCTTTGCGTGGGCTGGCCAGTTTAGCCGCGTCCAGGCGCCGAAGGTGCGCGAACACCGGCGGGCCTTTTGTGGTTATGAAGTGTTTGACCCTGTGTTTGGTTACCGTAACCGAAAAAGTCGGGACCGTGAGTGCTGGGAACTGTGAAAGTAAATGCTGGTACTTACCCCCTGGATCTATAAAGTTAGCCAGTGTTGTTGGTCCAGCTCCCCCAAGCTGTCCAGGGCAGGGAGGTGAAAGAGACAGCGTCCACTA
The DNA here is from genome assembly GCA_020510985.1 of Pholidichthys leucotaenia. Taxonomy (NCBI): domain Eukaryota; kingdom Metazoa; phylum Chordata; class Actinopteri; order Cichliformes; family Pholidichthyidae; genus Pholidichthys; species Pholidichthys leucotaenia. The sequence goes on along the minus strand of CM035841.1, from coordinate 97,873,652 downwards.
AACGTCCATTGGCAACATCAAATAACAACAAATAAACGCAAAAAAAATCTGCGCCTAAAATGGGGGCAGAATATGCAGCTACCACAAAGTCCCACTGGTAATTGCGTCTGTGTAGGTATACCATCAGGGTCCGTGAGCTCGGGATCGCTTCCTTCTGCCAACCTGTCTGCGCTGACTGGCAGGATGAGGCTCTTCTCAGAGCCGGAGTCAACGAAGAAACGTCTCCCCAAACGCGTGCCCATGATAAAAAGCAGATTGTTCCTGTCTCCAGTGGTCACAGCTGTTGCTGACTGCTGGCTGTGCCGTTACCCGGCATCTTAAATTGGCATGGTGGCAGGCAGTGTTGGGCATTTGAGCCAAAGCAGTGATGATAGAAACAGAGGACCCGTTCCTGTGTTTCTTGGCGTCCGTCCCGGCTACCACAAATGGCGCCTCGACCTCGCTGGGGTCCCTCATAGATGCCGGTGCAGCTGCATGCATGCTGAGACCTCTGGTTGCTAAAATGATGCGGTCCTCTTCCTACGCCAGGGCACGGTAGTCCTTGGTCACCAGCAGCGGCAAGTTGGCCAGGATCGCCCTCACCGCTGCCGGTAGGTTCCTGAGGAACAGGTGGGCGAACAGGAAAGATTTGTCGTTCTTTCCCATCAGCACTAACATGCTCTCCATGAGGGCCAATGCTGACCTGTCACCTAACTCTGAATGTGTTAGGAGTCTCTCTGCCCTTTCACTGTCTGACAGGGTATAACACTGGAGTAGCATCCGCTTGAGCGCTTCATATTTCCCCTAGGCCAACAGCTCCTGGAGCAGGCTCATTACCTGTTGCATGGCACGCACATCCAGTGCAGCAACCATATGGTAATATTTAGTGCAGTCCATTGTGATCACGCGGAGTGCGAACTGGGCTTCTACACGTAAGAACCACACGGTCGGATTGTGAAGCCAGAAGTCTAGGAGCTTGACTGTGACAGCGCATGCGACACTGATGTTCTCTGACTGGGTTGTCTCCAGGGGGATGCTTGGCTCGTTCTCCATCACACGTCTTCGGGTCACCAATATTGAAGATGAAAGCAGATGAAGCAGCGAACTGGATGACACACAAACTTTATTCACCTTCCAACATCAAGTACAGAAAATACTCTATCTGGGTCTCTGGATGCCTCCTTTTTATACCCTTTATTTCTGCCCCATGAGACCCAGGGAGCAAAAGACAATACACTCAGTGCACAAAGAAATGCGTGGCACATTAACATCATACAACACCAGCCCTGCTTCTTACACCCTCTCTTCCTCTTGCAAATTCCGGTGTCTCCTGAACCCCCCGGGGTGTGGATAGTCCTGTTATGTCTGAAACCCCCCAAGTGCCACTTCCTCCTTCAGTCCTTTGTTCCATCTCCCCCCTGGCTTCTGACTTTGGGTGGAGAATCCCCCACACAGTGCCACCACAATAAATGTAGGCTAAAAGGACACATTTTCACAGGTTAATGATGCAAATTTATACTAATGTCTCAAATCTGGAATATATTGAACTGGAAACACTTGTGGGAGGAGAAAATAGCGAGAAATCCCAGAGAGAGAAATTTTAACAACAGCTCCCTCCAAATTTTTTCATTTATATTCAGCTGTGGCGTGAGCGAGCGAAGGAGCAGAAGTAACGTGGTGGAAAGTCTTGGCCTGTGTGAGCTCCTTTCATTTCCCATACATGAGGAAGTGTTAGGATAATGCAGCGCTCGCATCACTCTGTCACCCACAATCCTCGATGGCATTAATGGATGCTAGTGGATTCAGATTTAAGCCGCCATTCATTCATTTATGAATACCTGAGCAGGAGAGTCCAGGCTTCCTGTCATGAGAACTGATCCTGTTTTTTATCTGCTCAAAGAAAAAAAAATGACAAAACATCAGGGGTCAATGAAAAGTCTGAAAATGTTGTTTTGCACAGAAAGACAAAAATAAGCTCAAATGTGCCTCATGTCAAGCTGTGCAAAAAACATTACTGGAGTCATGAAACATGCCCAACAGGAAGTCCTCCATTTTGTATTTTAGAGGTGGTGGCAGCACTAATTTTGTCCTTGTACTTTAACAAACTCATCCTAGGGAAGTAGTCCAATTGGCTTCTTTTTCACTGGGGATCATTTATAGTCATGTGTCTTTAAAAGCTGCATAACTGTCTTGCAGAAACTCGAGGGTGTTGCCATGGTGACACAGCAAAATTTGAGTTCTAGCCGCAAAAATGTGTTATTTGAGATGGCGGCGCGCATGGACGCAGCGGCCCCTCTTGACATCAACGAGTGTGAGAGTTTTGAATGTTTTGATCATCCCAGACGTACATTCTGTAAAACTTACAACCGTGAGACCTTATTAAACATCAAGGTACTGCACGCTGAAAGAATCGCGGCACTCGGTTGTGACTTGGACATTCTACGCCAGCATGGAATTCTGTCGGAGTTTATGCTGGCGGCTACCCGCGAAAGGAGGAGGCGTAAGCAGAGCGAACGCAAGAAAAAGCGAGGAAAAAGGGCCGGGATTCATGCTATGCTAAAGGCTAACCCCTCCAGACCAGCAGTACCGTCGCTCCTTCTCTCTAATGTCTGCTCCCTCGACAACAAGCTGGACGAGCTGCGTCTGCTGAGAGAAACCCAGAGAGAGTGGAGGGACTGCTGTGTGCTTGCGTTCATGGAGACATGGCTCCACGACAACATCCCTGACGAGGCCATTCAACTGGAAGGTACGACAACGTTCTGGGCGGACAGAGAAACTGTGAGCTCCGGTAAGAGCCGTGTGGGGGGGGCTACGCATCTACGTATGTTAACAAGAACTGGTGCGTTAACGCCACGTTAGTATCTAAACACTGCTCTCCGTTGGCGGAGTTCCTTATTGTAAATTGTCGGCCATTTTATCTGCCAAGGGAATTCAGCAACGTGTTTGCAGCTGCTGTTTACATAGCTCCGAGCACTAATGCTAAAGCTAATGCTAAAGACGAACTCTGAGAGCTGCACAATGCTATTAGTGAAATCCAAACTTCACACCCGGACAGTTTTGTGGTGGTTGTGGGGGATTTTAACCACACCAGTTTAAAGACTGTGCTCCCCAAGTTTAAACAATGTGTAGACTTTAAGACCAGAGGAGAGAATATGTTGGACTTGGTGTACACAAACACAGATGCTTATAAGGCGACACCTCGCCCCCACCTCGGCCTTTCTGACCACATATCCGTGATGCTGGTGCCTGCCTGCAAACCTTTACTGAAGCACAGCAGGCCAGTAATGAAACAAATCAGAATTTGGCCAGAGAGTGCAACCTCAGCACTGAAAGACTGTTTTCTGCACACAGACTGGGAGGTCTTCAAAATAGCAGCCTCCCAGGAAGACAAGACAGATGTGGAGGAGTATGCTGAAATGGTCACCAGCTACATCGCAAAGTGCACAGAGGACGTCACTATAGTGAAGACCATCACTGCATGGGGCAACCACAAGCCCTGGATGACTGCAGAGGTGCGCTCGCTGCTCACAGCCAGAGATGCAGCCTTCAGAGCGAAGGACAGGATCGCCCTCTGCTCAGCCAGGTCTGCGCTCTCAAAGGGAATTAAGACGGTGAAACGTGCCTATGCAGAGAAAATCCAGGGACACCTCTGTGACATTAGGAACACCAAGCGGATGTGGCAGGGAGTTCGGACACTGACGGACTATAAGTCTAGGCAGGGGGTCGATGATGACAACGTTTCGCTTCCAGACAGGCTCAACAACTTCTTTGCATGTTTTGAAGCATCAAACCCGACAATCAGAGGGGCGGGTATCTCCACCATCAGTTGGGCCAGCTATCATCATCAACGCAGCGGACACACGGAGGACCCTAACCAGGGTCAACCCACGTATAGCTGCAGGTCCGGACAACATCCCGGGATGTGTGCTCCGAGACTGCGTGAGTGAGTTGGTGGATGTCCTGACTGACATTTATAACATCTCCCTGAGTCAGGCCATCATTCCCAGATGCTTTAAGACCTCTACCATAGAACCGGTGGAAAAGAAACCACTTGTGTCCTGTCTGAATGACTATTGTCCTGTTGCACTGACACCAATTGTGATGAAGTGTTTTGAACGGCTTGTTAAACCACACATCACAGCCTGCCTCCCTGCATCACATGACCTGCTCCAGTTTGCATATCGTTCAAACCGCTCCACGGAGGATGCTATAGTCACCACCCTGCACTCTGTCACCACCCACCTGGATCAGAAAGTCACCTACGCCAGACTCCTGTACATTGATTTCAGTTCAGCATTCAACACCATTATTCCCCAGAGACTGATGAAGAAATTACTCCTTCTTGGTCTGAACACCGCCACATGTCTTTGGATCTTGGATTTCCTGACTGAGAGACCCCAATCTGTCCGGGTTGGAAATAACATCTCCAACTCTATCACGCTGAGCACCGGATTCCCTCAAGGCTGCGTACTCAGTCCACTGTTGTTTACACTTCTAACACATGACTGTGTATCCAGACACGAGGGGAACCAGATTATTAAGTTTGCAGATGACACTACGGTGGTGGGACTTATTCAGAGGGATGAGGAATCAATGTACAGGGAAAAAGTGAGAGACCTGGAGGGCTGGTGCAGGGAGAACAATCTAGTGATCAACTTGGACAAAACGAAGGAGATAATTATCGACTTCCGGCGGTCACAGCCTGAACACGTCCCTCTCAGCATCGGCGGCCGTTTAGTGGAGAGAGTGGAGAACATCAAGTTCCTCAGAGTGCAGATCTCGCAGGACCTGACCTGGAGCAAGAATTCCTTGGGGATGAGGAAGCGGGCCCAGCAGAGACTGCACTTCTTGAGGAAACTCAAACAGGCCTCTCTCCCCATCTGCATCCTCAGGACCTTCTACAGAGGGGTGGTGGAGAGTGTTCTGACGTACTGCATTGCAACATGGTACTCCAGCTCCAGTATGTCAGACAAAAAAGCCCTGCAGAGGATAGTTAAGGGAGCTGAGAGGATAATTGGAGTCTCCCTCCCCTCTGTCCAAGAACTTTTTCAGAACCGTTGTAGGAGCAGGGCACTGAACATTGTCAAGGACCGTTCTCACCCTCTGCATAAACACTTTGAACTTCTTCCATCTGGCAAACGATTCCAGCGCATCAGAGGCAGAACCACCAGACTGATTAACAGCTTCCTTCCACAAGCTGTTAGGATGCTGAACAGCTGATCCGGAATCTCTCATACACACTACTGCACCTACGGACATTGTGTATATTATTTGTATATTATAGTTCTGGTTAGTTTTCAAGTATGTCTCAGGGATGTGTGAATGGCTGTGTTGGGATGGGGGGTGAGGGTATGTGTGAGTGTGTCTTAAATCATGTTCTTACTTATATGGATGCCGAGAGAAACGCAATTTCATCTTGCCTGCACTACAGTTGTATGTACAGCAATATGACAATAAAGGTTGATTTGATTTGAAAACACGGGATGACTGTTAAACAATAGTTGTCCGATTTCCACCAAATTTTCTATGAAGGATACTGATCGAATAGAATTACCTGAAATTGTCTGAGCTTTGTTGGGGCATATGGGAGATGCTATTCTATCCCAGCATCTGTCTAACCTGTGTTGGCATGGAAACACATTCAGTGCCTTGTTTTGGAGGGTCGGGTCAAAAAAAATTGGCACGCAAGACAAGGTGGCTTGTCATCTATAGCACTATATGGGTCTGGAATGTGTACCTAGCACATAATTGTATCCATGGTGACCACCAGATTTTAATCCATCGCCAATTAACATGGGACAGCTGTAACTTGGACGCACAATTTCCGATTCACATTAAACTTTTTATGATGGATATTCACCCAACTCTCAACAATGCAGTGTATTTAAACTTTTGCAGGTTGTCCAAAATTTTGGTAAAAAATTGTGAAATCTTCTCATTGAAATGAATGGGGAAAGGTACTGCCATTATACTCACATGGCCACAGAAAGTACGCTGCACAGTGTTTTTTGCAAATGATCAATTTTGTTTTAGTATGCGCTAGGACCATAAAGCAATAGGGACCACAGTATGCTTGCAGCATTAATAGAAGAAGAACTTTCCGGTCCTTTGAGGAAGGATATGCAGACTGTCAATTTAATAGAGGAATGCCTCAGGGAATGCAACTGGAGTAAACTAAACTTTTTGCTAATGATGCTATTAAATAATTGTTTAAATCTAATGAACTGCTAGCATAATTATGTGTTTAAACATCAAATCTTAGCATTAAATGTAAACCACATTTAGATTCATATTTAATATTTAACCTTTAAGATTATATTTAGCATTAGAATGTAATGTGGAACATTTAGATTTATAATTTAACACCTAGATTTTAGAGTCAATTTTTTTTCTACTACTTAGAAAACTCCAAATATGGGAAAAAAAAAATCTATCAATCTGGTAAATTCAGTATATGCTACTATATAACTGGTGCCCCATACACAACAGTCCTAATGATAAACAATATGCTTAATGGTTCAGAACAGCTGTGATGAAAAGTAACAATCCTTCTGGTCCATTTATCATTAAAAACTGTGCAGAATCTGCCTGTTCTATATAATTTTGCTCAGTTGCAACCAAGAAGTTTCATAATTGATTCAGTAGCATCTCTGCATATAGATGTATTGCTGTAATGGTGTTTTAACCCCTTGCACTCCGGTCAATTTCCCTAAAAACGCCAAAAAATAACGTGCCCAAAGTAAATCAAAAGCTGTTCTTCAACCCTTTGCAGCATCTTCATGGGGTTGGTCTCATTTAAAAGAAAACACTTTGAATTTTTTGGCAAAAAAAACATAATCTCTCTAAGTGCTCCGGCCACTGAGTTATAGTCATCTAAACATAGTGAACTTGAAGAAAATAAATTTGGCCTGGGTGTTCTTTCGGATACAAATGCTTGCAAATAATACACAGCTTCAGATCCGGGATGGAAAATGCAACAGAAATGTAGAACCAAGTGTTATCCAGCTGAGGTCCAAATGTTGTAACAATACCACAAAAAATGAATATATTACACAGCTTTTTCCTCAGGTAATTCCCAGGCGTTTTTGAACTGTGCCAAATTGTGCCAAATGGCACAGTTTGGAAAAATGTCTGTAACTTTTGAATGATTCAATATAGAAGCTTCATCTTGGGCTCGAATGAAAGCTGACACTCAGGGCTGTGTGTGTGTCCTTGCTACAGAGGACGGACATCGGCCATCGCTACATGACGGATTAGACTCATGTGGCGATGTGGCGACCGCGGTGCAGTCACCACGGCTCCCCCCCCTCGCTACAGAAGAATAGCGGGGGGGGGGGGCGTTCACGGTCCGGACGCGGCGAACGAACCGTGTACCGCGGCGCACGCACTTCGGACTTCGTGCGCCGCACAGTTGTAATTTACCGATCGGTCAAAAGTCATTTTGATTACAATTTTCAGGGATAAAGAATAATTTAGCTTAGAACACTTACCTCTCCACAGCAGAAGCGGAGCTGGCAAACTTCTTCCTCATTGTCAGATGAACGCGACGCTGGTCTCGCGACCCGATCAAAACATAATTCCATTATTGTGGTTTTGCGCTTCCATGATTGCAGTTTTTGGCAAACGATTTTTCAAAACAAATAACAGTAGTAATTAAAAATAGACTGGCAAACGCGTGTGTGTCACTCAGCCTTCGTTGTCAGCCTCCGTCAGGATGGAAGACAATCCTAATGTCTATTCTGCTGGGACAAAAACAAAAAAAGCACCGCCTGGCCGAACATGCCGATGCGCGAATGGCAGTCGCTGTCACACAGGTTGCACTTGTGGATGGTCTCCGTGCTGCTGGGTCTGTGGGGTTCTTCCTGCGGGTCCTTTTTGTCATCTACTGCAGCAGTCGGTCTCTTTTCACCCAGCCTTACACAAAAAAGCTCGCGAACTTCTGTGCTTCAATTGGCTCTCTGCATTCACAGCGTTGGTAGGCGGGTCCTTCTTGCTAGGTTTTCAGTCATTGGTTCTTCAAGGTTTCAGAAACCCAATTCAAGGCTCTTATTAGTCGAATGAGAGGTCAATCATATCTGATCTGTTCGCAGCTGTGTCTGTAGTGGAAGAACTTTTTTTTTTTTTTTTCAGTGCGCGCTTGGAGGCAGGTTCTCGTGCGTCCTAGAGCACCCTCGTGCGTCCTAGAGCGCACAAGAGTGCCCTCGTGCACTCTGGGACGCAGAGACTTGCCCGCCCGCGGTACAACGGAGTGCAAGAGGTTAAACACTAAAATTTAGAAAAAGAATTAGGCAAGTATAAAGGAAAAATAATTTCGGCTTTGGTTTATCACAGTTTCCCAAGTCATAGTAAAATATGCAATGCTATTTACAGTATGTATGGGAAAAATTCTGTGAGGTTTTGCCTGTCTGTAGAGACCAGGGTTATGCATGTAGACCTTAGACTTGTAGTTATAATAGATTTATTTTGGGTATGTCAATTTATGTGCAGAACACCTCGAAAAGCCCATGGGGCCTAAGGGGTTAATATCCACCAATACAGGAAAATAAATAAATTATATATATATATATATATATATACACTACCGTTCAAAAGTTTGGGGTCACTTAGAAATTTCCTTATTTTTGAAAGAAAAACACTTTTTTTCAATGAAGATAACTTTAAACTAATCAGAAATACACTCTATACATTGCTAATGTGGTAAATGACTATTCTAGCTGCAAATGTCTGGTTTTTGGTGCAATATCTACATAGGTGTATAGAGGCCCATTTCCAGCAACTATCACTCCAGTGTTCTAATGGTACAATGTGTTTGCTCATTGCATCAAAAGGCTAATGGATGATTAGAAAACCCTTGTGCAATCATGTTAGGTCTGCAATGCTGTAATTGCTGCAAATGGAGGATTCTTTGACGAAAGCAAAGTTTGAAGGAAAAAAATATTTCAAATACAAATCATTATTTCTAACCTTGTCAATGTCTTGACTATATTTTCTATTCATTTTACAACTCATGGTGGTAAATAAGCGTGACTTTTCATGGAAAACACAAAACAATTGTTTGGGTGACCCCAAACTTTTGATATATATATATATATATATATATATATATATATATATATATATATATATATATATATATATAAAGAGCATAGATTTAGAAAAAAAAAACTCAAAATCACAAGAAATAAGTTACAAAATTAAGAGAAAATGAACCCAAATATTTTATAAGGGAAAAGTGAGTAAAATCAGGAGAGGAAAAAAGCAGCAAAAAGTTGCAAATTTATTGGAAAAAAATGCTAATATATGAGAAGAGGTCAAAAATTTACAAGAAGTTTAACATTTGAGGGAAAATGCAAATTTAGCTAAAATTAATTAATAGGGAATAAAAAAACAAACAAACAAACAAACAAAAAAATTAAGAAAAGACAAATATTTCCAAGTACAAATTCCAACTAATGTTGACAGACAAGGTTATTTTGGTTCTGATATCTCTGGTCTTGGGCGGCGCGGTGGTGGAGTGGTTAGCACTGTGGCAGCACAGCAACTCACCCTTGGCCGGGGGATCCTGGGTTCGATCCCAGCCCCCAACCAACAGTGATCTGTGTGGAGTTTGCATGTTCTCCCTGTGTCTGCATGGGTTTACTCCGGGATTTCTCCAGTTTCCTCCCACATGCCAAAAACATGCAAGTTAGGTTAATTGGCATCAAACTGGGGATTCTAAATTGTCCTTAGGCATGACTGTGAGAGTGAATGGTTGTCTGTCTCTCTGTGTTGGCCCTGTGATGGACTGGCGATCTGTCCAGGGTGTACCCTGCCTCTCGCCCAAAGATGCTGGGATAGGCTCCAGCCCCCCCCGCGACCCAAAAAGGATTAAGAGGAAGAAGATGGATGGCTGGATGGATCTCTGGTCTTATATCAAAAACATTACACAATACACATGGAGCCACAAAAATATCTGAGCCTTAAAACTGAGGTAATGCAGCATCATTACCTGTCAAAACTGGCCTGACACCATCAAGGCTTTTTCTCATGAATTTACAACTTTTTCCAAAATTTGTGAGATTTTTGGTTAATTCTTTCAGATTTTCTAAGAAATTTGTTATATTTTTATTTGAAAATTTGTTGCTATTTCAGGTAAAATTGCAGCCTCTTTCCACATAAGATTGTGACTTTTTTTTTCTCAAAAAAATGTAACGTTTCAAGTAAATTTGGCAACCCCCCCCCCCGAAATTTTGTGACTTTTTTGTTTGCAATTTTTTCAGCTATTTTTTTTTTTTAATATTTGGCATAAATCTGCTGCTGTTCTAACAGATTTGTTGTATTCTCCCTTGTCATTTTGGTACCTTTTTATGGGTGGAAATTGCACAACGCTCTTTAAAAATTGCAACTTTTCCAGTAAATTTTTCCCCTTTTTTTGTGACTTTTTCTCACAAATTGTTGTATTTCTAGTAGTTTTTTTTCATAAATCCATGTCTCCTTTATACAACTCAGCCATTAGCAACCATCGTCCAAGAGAAATTATTGTCCGACAGGTAAAAACAACATGAACAGCATATACTTACAGTGTGGTCAGTTTTCTAAAGCTGAGACAGTCAGTCATTGGAAGTAAGAAGTGTTAACTTTACTCACTAAAACTCACTAACCCTACCAGTGCAGTGTTTAAACTGGCCCCAATTCAGCTGTTCATCACTGGGACAGAGAACAGCGGAGGCTTTAGGAGAATATTGACCAGACTGGTCACCCAACAATCTCTGTCCGTGTGAAGGGGCCCTTTCGAATGTGGATTGTTTAATGTAATTTTCATGAATTTGCTGCTGTTGTACTACATTTACAGAGATTTGGCCATTTTTTTTCATCTCACAGAGATCTCCATATCTGTGTAAAAGGAGTTTATGAAAAAGCCAAATTTCAGACATCAGTGCAGATGAAGTTTACTAGCTGGAAGACTGTGCAGCATCAAAACTAGACATCTATTTTAGTGGTGGTTTCTTCGACATCTTTAAGTCATGTTGGAAAACAATGAAACAGCGGCGACATGAGGGGCTGAAGAAGTGACGGGACAGCAGCAGTTGAGACAATTTAGCGTCCAGTAGCACGTCTCAGCATGAGGAGCGGAACAGCAAATGACGACTGTTCAGGGACCAGCCCGGAGCTGTCGGAAATGAAAATCTGGGGCTGTGAGTGGCCCCGCGGCAAGTTGCAGTGACAGCCATGTAAATAGCATCAGAGGGAAATGCTGCAATTTGGACGTCGTTTACCCCCCACCCCCCACCCTTCCCATGAAGAGAAAGAGGGGGAAAAATTACAAATTTGTCCTTTGAAGGTTGAAATGAGCATTTTTCTGTGTGAGCTACAGTAAGGGCACTGTGGTGGATGTGGGGGGGGGGGGCATGTGCTTCCTGGCCCCGGCTCTGAAAACCATTACTGCACCATCTGTCTGCCGTGACCTTGGCATATATTCACTTCACGTTTATGACGTTTAAACGCAAAACAGATGCACGGGGCCCTTTAAAGGAGAACGCTGATGTGCCACTTGGGGCCGGTGGCTCCAAAGTGTGAACACTGCCTTCAGAGGGCCTTCCGAAACTCAGACGGGTCCAAGCCTTGAGCCACAGTTGTCATATGAAAGTGCCATGGCTTTGTTATGGCATCTTGCCAGAATACTTGCCAAACTGTGCGGCTGTGAGGTGACATGATGGATGGTGGCATAAAGACCACACTTTCTGGCAATGTCGCAGAAATAATTCTAAAACTGTTAGAAATCAGAGTTGACGTAGAAACTGCTCAGCGAATGGCCAGTTCTGAATGAGAGGACCATAGAACTTCAGAACAACTTTACGTGATGCAGCTACATAATTTCTATTGCCATGATGATTTGCAAACAGGCAATCCACCCACAGGACTTTAATTTGAAACTAGAGAACACTACCATGCTAGCTTAGCGAGGCGACTAAGTTATCTAGGACATTTGTCTCTCTCATTGACCGTGATGATCTTCAAGTGGCATTGCTCTTCCAATCCTTTATTTACTCTCTGTTGCATGCTTTTTATGATTGACTATTATGCCATCAGTCCATATTTCAACTATAAACTTGGTCTTTTCCTGTTGCTGAGTGCTATTTTCTTTATTTCGGCAGCATTAACTTCCTGTGTTTAGCCTGAAAGTCAGAATCTTCCTGAAAATTGATTTCCAAGTAGAAGCAAACTGGACAAAGGTTTAGTTTGATCCCGACCATGCCTCAGCCACTTTAAATGAGTTCCTTCCTACAAGCACAAACTGCACACACATCAACTGCCCCCGACTGGCTTTGCTGGAGTTTCTTGAGACGACTAGCATGTCGGCTAGCGTAAAGTGCTCAGTCAGCTGATCTCCTGGCTGTTCTGCACAAGTCTCGCTTGTTGGGGGTCGGGATGTGCCCTTCCTTCTTTGATTCCTGTGGTGGTTTCTCTGATTTTCAGATGTCCAGCTTCTTCTCTCCTCTGGCTGCTCTGCCGATTTCGCTAGCCGTGACCGTTCTTGAATGGAAGTCACGGCGGAGCCAGCGATGCCTCAGGGAGATGGGGATCTCCTGGCTCTGGTCCCGGTGCCGGTGGGCCCTGTGGAGGGGGCTGCTGCTGAATTTGTTGTTTGGGCTTCCTGTTTTCATCTGGAAGCACTAGAGATGGTTATGGTGAAAACCCCAGCAGTAGAATAGGTTTTGAAATATTCAAAAGCCCTTACGTCACATTGATTCACCAATATGATGCTAGTTTGAGATTCAGCATGTCGACGTGAATAAATGTTTTGAGTTGGTACCATAAGATTGGCTGATTTGCAGAGCAGTTGAACTGGTATGAGAAATTAGATTGGAGTTATATTTTAGTCCTGTGACCTTATTAGCTGCTGTGAAGTGTTTGCTCACCCATTCTTTCTGACTGGATAATATGCGTTGTTCTAACACAGAAGCAAATTATTGCAAGCAACTGATGCTGCGGTCTGTTATAATCTGTTACACGTCATCAGTAATCCAGCAGAAACCTTGAGCTGACAGAAACATGTCAGACAATTAGAAAATTGGCATTCAGGGCCTCTCTACCACCAACAAACTAGTGTTTATTTCCAGTAAACAGATGCAGCCTGAACACAGTGAAGCAGTCACGAGTAAATCCTCTCAGCTGGCAGACAGCTCTGGGCCAAATAAATCTCCTCACTTTCGTTTTCTCGTGTTTTTATCCAACACATATGACAACTTAATAAAACCTAGAAAGCTCAAAGGAACTGGAGTCTCACTGTGTGAACTTGTGTGACTATTTGCAGTATTGTTCTCTATCTGTACCATCTGCTGCTCGGACACAGCTGCTTACAACAACAGTCTGTTTCCAATATGTGTCACCGCACTACAAACATGCTTTCCAATAATGAAATCAATGATCTCAGTGCTCATGTTTCTGCTTTTAATCTACAGTGGTGTTCGGGAAGGTGATAGACTCCACACTAACGTCATTGCAGTTTCCCACACTGAGAATAACATGCCTAGTGGTTTGATTAAAGATCATTTACAAACTTTATTTGAAGATTTTATTGACATGGAAAATGAAAACACTAACTAAACCAATAGAGAAAAGTTCAAAAAAAGCTTTGACGTTAGCAGTAAACTGCATTTATTATAGCCTAAAAAATGTCTAAAAAAAGGTTAAACTAAAACTCTTTTATACAGAACAAGAAGTAGTATTTTGGGCTCCCCTTGCAGTATAATTAACTTTAATACTTTACTTAAATTGTCTTAGGCTGGACCTGATGGGTAGAATGGGGGAAGGAGTTGAAGGGACATGAAGTAGTAGCTGCGGTACCGGGAGCACCCTCCACCCTCCACCGATTGACTGGGTATCCAAAGCTGCGTAGGTCCTGCAAGGCTGAGCTGTCCAGCAAGGGCAGCAGCAAGATGCTACGGCATGGCTGCACACCCAGAGGTGGCCCCGAACCCCCCCCCCCCCCCAAAGGCAGGGCCAAGTGGATTGTAAGCCCAGTGAACAAGCACGTAATATTGTCCAGTGCAGAAGTCAGCATTTATATATGTACCATCCATCTGATTGAAAGAGTTTTCTGGGTCACAGCTAGCTAGCTTGTTAGCTGCACTGGGGGAGTTCTTTATGCAGCCACAATTGTATTCTCACCACTTAGTGATTACGAGTCTCCGATGGGCATGGTAAACACAACCTCAGCTTGTCCATTTTTTCCATTTGTTGTTCCACTTAACAGTCGCAGGTAGCTTTTAGAGGCTAAAGGCTATTGGTAATTTAGCTTCAGCACATCTGCACTTGGGTCACTTTTTCTTGGCATTTTCAGTTGAAACGAGTCCATCACCACAAAGTTATGATTGGCTGATGGAGGCAATAAAACGAACTCTAGCTTCTCCATTTTGTCACAAACAGATTTGACATATCTTGCCAAATGTTTACAAGGGCATCACTTCTGGGTCATGGAGGTTTGGATTTTTAGGATTGTCTCTTGTCAAACAGTGCCTCACTCTGGAAATTAAGGTATCCAACACACTACTACAATTCTCACATATAATAAGAAGCCATTGATAAAACTAAAATTTAAAGATTATTAGAACACAACTGAAGCAGGGTGACACAAATCCATTGAAACATTCATTGAAACATACAATACTTGCAGTAACTCCTGGAATCCCTACTGTCCAATCAAATGGCTTGGTCAGAAATATTCTTCAAGTGTCCTGTCTATGACAGAAATCAATGGTCATGTTCTTCCAGTCCTCTCTGTCGCCAGTGTTCCTGATGAGGTCTATCTTAAATGATGTGCTACCAGACATGCATTTCTTTAAGCTGTCTGTTTATGTTTTATGTTGTCATCCTCTTGGTTTTTTCCCTTTGATTTTACCACATAGTCTTTACTTTTCTGGCTATGTGGCCAAAAAATATAACTGGCTTTTTCAGATCATTGGTAAAAGGGTTTTCTATTTGTAGTATTTTTTCCTTTGACTTTTTCTTCATCCAAGAAATACACAAAATTCTTCTAAGAAACAACATTTTTGCTGCTTTGAGTCTTTTTGTCATTTCTGCACTGACTTTTCAGCATTCACAACTATAGAGAAGTCCATACATACGTTGTCGCAACTCAAATCTTTGTGTCAAACATTATGTTCCTCTTATTATGCACTGGTTTAAATTTGTTAAGATAAGATAAGATAAGATAAGCCTTTATTAGTCCCACAACGGGGAAATTCCAGGATTGCAACAGCACAGGGATAGCAACACTCAGAGCAACAATCAGAAGGCAAGAAAAAAAAACAAGCAAGCAAGAGCAGCTAATAAACATATGTACGTATTACTATAAAATATATATATATATACACACACACACAGACACACAGTGCAGAGCATTGTAGCTGGATGGAATAAATATATGAATATATGAACACACAGTGCAGAGCATTGTAGCTAGATGGAATAAATATGTAAATATATAAACACCCACAGTACGGAGCATTGCAGCTAGGTGGAATAAATATGCAAGTATATAAACACACACAGTGCGGAGCAATGTAGCTAGATGGAATAACATGTAGATATATAAATATATAAACACCCACAGTACGGAGCATTGCAGCTAGACGGAACAAATATGCAAATATATAAACACACACAGACAGTGCAGAGCATTGCCGCTAGATGGAATGAAACAGCATAACCGTCTACCCAGCTATCCTGCATGGTATGATTATGTGCCCATACACACTCTCACCCTCCATAGCGACCGGCATGCTCCTAGTTGTATGCCGGAGAGGACCACTGTGTAAGTCTATTGCATCTTCTGCATTCAAAAAACTATTAGTTTGTTACGTCTTTTTTGCTATCTCTGCGAGCAGCCCTGCTTAGGTTGTACAGTCTGACAGCCGTTGGTAGGAAGGACCTACGAAACCTCTCGGTTGTGCACCTGGGATGATGTAGTCTGCTGCTAAATGAGCTCCTCAGTGCATTCAGTATGTCCTGCATAGGGTGGAACTCGGACTCCAGCAGAGATGACAGTTTAGCCACCGTCCTTCTCTCTCCTATCTCCTCCATCGGATCAAGGCGCTGCCCCAGGACAGAGCTAGCTTTCTTAATCAGTTTGTTCAGTCTCTTCCTATCGGCTGCAGTAATGCCACTGCCCCAGCAGACCACTCCAAAAGTGATGGCTGATGCCACCACCGTGTCATAGAATGACTTCAGCAGCGCCCCTTGTACACCAAAAGACCTGAGTCTCCTCAGCAGGAACAGCCTGCGCTGTCCCTTCTTGTAGAGTGCATCAGTATTGTGTGACCAGTCTAGTTTATTGTTCAGATGAATACCCAGGTACTTATAGGATGTCACCATCTCGATGTCTGTTCCCTGTATATTTACTGGTACTGTGAGGGGCTGCCCATGCCTGCGGCAGTCCACCACCAGCTCCTTAGTTTTCCTCGCGTTGATCTGGAGGCAGTTCCGATGGCACCAGTCCACGAAGTCCTGGATAAGCCCTCTGTACTCAGCTTCATCTCCATTGGAGATGAGGCCAACGATCGCAGAGTCATCAGAGAACTTCTGTAGATGGCAGTGTGTTGTGTTGTGTGAGAAGTCCGCAGTATAAAGAGTGAACAGGAAGGGAGCCAGCACCGTTCCCTGGGGGGCCCCCGTGCTACTGATGATCGTGTCGGACACACAGTCCCGGGTTCTCACAAACTGAGGCCGGTTTGTGAGGTAGTCCAGGATCCATGATGACAGGTGCTGGTCCACCCCTGCGCGCAGCAGCTTGTCCTTCAGGATCATCGGTTGGATGGTGTTGAAAGCACTGGAGAAGTCAAAGAACATGATCCTCACCATATTCCCGGGCTTCTCCAGGTGGGACAGAGAACGGTGAAGGAGGAAGATCACCGCATCCTCCACCCCAATGCCATGCTGGTAGGCGAACTGGAGTGGATCCATCGCTGGTTCCACCAGGGGGCGGAGGTGAGCAAGGAGCAGTCTCTCCAGGGTCTTCATCAAGTGGGACGTCAAGGCCACCGGTCTGTAGCTGTTCAGGTCTTTGGGGTGGGAAGTTTTTGGTACAGGTACCACACAAGATGTTTTCCACAGCTGTGGTACCCTCCCCAGTTTCAGGCTCATGTTGAAGATATACGTCACAATCCCACACAGCTGGTCTGCACAGGACTTGAGGAGCTTTGCGCTGATGCCGTCCGGTCCCGGCGCCTTCCTCGCCTTGATCTTCCTCAGCTCCGTCCTCACCTGGGTCCTGGTCAGGGTCAGGTTTCTTTGGAAATGACAATACTGTTTTTAATTTCCCGATAACATTTTCCTTGTGATGACAACAGGTATCCAAGTTACTTAAAAATTACATGTTGGAATTTGGAATTTCTTTGACACCGCCATACATTCTGTGTTTTTTCACATTCAATTCTAGTCCTCTTGCTTCACTTACAGTTGTGGCAGTATCAAGGTGCGTTTGAAGATCATGATTTGAGTCAGTTATCAGCACGATATCGTCTACGTATCTTAAGCTTTTGATATTTGTGCCTCCAATCTTTACACCTTTTACAACTTGGCCAGACATAACTGGTGTATAACAAAATTTGAAGAACTTTGTCATTGTTAACTTTTAAACTACTGTAAATAAGAAAGGACCCAGTGTGGATCCCTGAGGTTCACCATCAATATCACAGCTTCTACACATTTAAAACCACTGTTCCATCAACTTTTATTCCCTAAAAACAAACGTTCCTCCACCCAAGGCTGGAGTCGGTAGGAAACGAGTGTGTACGAGAAGGAGGAGGAGGAAGACAGGCTGGCGTTTCTGCCAGTTCCCTTCTCCTCTGGGGAAACCTTGTTGGCACACACTCTGCTGTTTGTTTGAGCCGCTTCACAATACTCCCACTCAGAAGGAGAGCACTCCTGAAAGGGTGTTGTGTTTCGGAGTCCGAGCAGCTCACGGCAGCAGGGTTGGGGGTAGAGTGCAGATTAATCAGCTCCTGAGGGCCGCTGGTGTAAATGAAAGCTCTGGGAAAGTGTACACTGGATATGTAGCTCCTCGATAAAGTCTTGACAAGTTCATATGTCTGTGTGGGGATAAAAAAAAAGAGAGAGAGGCACTGTTTTCTGAAGATTTTTTTTAATATCTCATATGTGTTGGGTGTTTTTGTACGTTGTGCCCGACCGGTTTTAATTTAGAAACAAAGATGAAAAGGGAAATAACGGTTAACATTAAGAAAGAGAGAAAAGAGAGGAACCTATTCCAGATTGATTGGACAACCACAAGGTCTTCAAATGTTGGTTTCAGAAAAGACCATGGAAGATGGAAATGTCTAAATATCTGTTTCAACGTGTGCTGTCAGACGTGGGAAGACGCCGCTCTATATTTTAACTTTTTCAAGATCAAAGTCACCAGAAGTCTGTGCCCAAGAGTTATAGGAAAATTACACATCTCAGTCAAGTGATGGGAAAGCAAACAGAGATTTAATATAAAAAGGTTTCAGCTGATATTCATCTCTGAGTGTCGGAGCGCGCCTGCTCATATTCACTCCCAGCCAAAGTCAATGCTCCTCACCCCGCCGATTATTAAGTGGTTTCTACCCCAGTTTAATTTGGAGACGACCCACAACCGAGGCTTTTCTAATCCCTCCACATTTACGGTGGGACCTCGCACACCACAGCCGCCACAGGAAACAAGATGGAGTGCTGGTCACCTGTCATGCTGTTATGGGCCATCATTAAGGAAACACCTTTACCCTTAACAACCCTGACGAGCTCCGCTGACACGCCACTGTCACGCCGCCGTCACGCCGCCGTCACTTAAACTCGGGGCCACAGATGTGAGGGTTGATTTTCTGTGTCATGTTGTGTTCTTTGATCTAAAAACTATGAAAGAAGAGAAACATGTCTTGTTTAGAATTTAATTGGCACTGCTGTGATTTTTTATTGTGCTGCACTGAATAATCGTCTTTATATTCTCATACTGTTGAATATATACATCAAAGATAAGATCTGCTTCACTGATCTGTACTGGGGGGATATCTTTGCTACAACAGCAGATGAGAGAAAAAATAAAACAACTAGCGGGCAGTCAGAGAGTGCACACCTCCACCAAGGGCTTTGCGTGCTTTTTATAAGCATGGTTGTGAAAAACTACTGGATGGATTTTGATTAAATTCCACTCTGCACATCCAAGGCTGTATCTTGTGCATCCTAAGCTGGATCATCTCCAAAATGTAGTGGGTTCATCTGTAGCATAAGGACCACCTCTGTGGAAAATTTCATCAAAATTTGTACAACTTTTTTTGCATAATCCTGCTAAAAATCAAACCGATGTAATCACATTTTCTTCTTGGCAAAGGTAATAAAATTGCATTTTAGAATAAAGTCTGTCTTTTCTGAAATGATCAAATACGCTTCTTCACTTGATAAAGGGTTAAACAAACACACATACAGTCGACCTTCTCCCACCTTCCTCCTCCATCCTGACCTCAGGTGAGTCCTGCTTGTTTTAACCCCTTAGCATTCCAGACAATTTCCCTAAATTTAGCATATACAAAGAAAATCAAATTCTTTCTTCAGTGGGTGGTAGTAGAAAGTATGAAACGTCCTGCGAGTGGAACACTTGAATTTTATGAGGTTAAATTTGCTTTTTTTCTCCTCAATTTGCAACTTTTTCTTGTAAATTTGTAACTTTTTTCTTGAAATTGGCAACTGTTTTCTTGGAAACTTGCAACTTTTTTTCTCAATAATGTGCAACTTTTCCAATACATTTGCAACTGTTTTTTTTTTTTCAAAATATTGCAACTTTTTTTCATGAAGATTTCAAACTTTTCTTTTAATCCCTTAGCATTCCAGTCAATTTCCCTGAATTTAGCATGCAAAGAAAAATTCTTTCTGCACTGACTGACAGACAACTTGAAATGTCCCACCCGTGGAAAACCTGAATTTAAAGAGGTTATTTTTTTTCTCCTCAATTTGCATTTTTTCTTGTAAATCTGCAACTTTTTCTGTAAATGTGCAACTTTTTGTTGCAAATTTGTAACTTTTTTAAAAGTTTGCTACTTTTTTCTTGTAAAGCCGCAACTTTTTTTTGTAAATTTGCAACTTTTTTCTTGTAAAATTGCAATTTTCTTTGCTCAAAAATGTGCAACTTTTTTCCAATACATTTGCAACCTTATTTTCAAAACTTTGCAACTTTTTTCTTGAAGATTTCAAACTTTAGCATTCCAGCCAATTTCCATAAATTTAGCATACGCAAACAAAGTCAAATTCTTTCTTCACTGAGTGGCAGTAGAAAGCTTGAAACATTCCGCCGGCGGAACACCGGCATTTTAAGAGTTTAAACCCTTCACACAGGATTATGGGAGGACCCTTCAGCTATGAATGGGTCCTTTCAGTAGGAAGCAAACAGCAGTGATTCCCCTTGTCTTTACACAAGGAGGTAAACGTGTTGGCTCGCCGTAGTACCTCAGTGTTTGTCTGTGAGTGAGTGTGACCGGAGGATTCCGCCGATGACAGTCCCAATCAATCATGGTGGGGCCGCTGTAAGCGTCGGGTTCACGAGGCGTTTTCTTGGCAGCAGCCTTCACTCATGGGCACTGCCAAGGCAAAGAGACCCACCCGCGGTAATGAGCATCATTAGGCAGCCGTATGAATATTTATGACAAACATCTGCACGGACGTCTGACAACCCTCCAGGTGGGGTTAGAGGTCACGGGTGAGGAGGGGACTGGGCACCTGGTAGCTTCAGGGCCAAAGCCAAACAAACTGAAGTGGACACAAATAGAAGCACATGCTCACACGCCGGGTTTCTATCCAACTATGGTATATTTAAGGTAATTATCACTGAGTTGGTCCTAGAATTTAAAACACAGTAGATCTTTAGAATAGCTGGGCACTCACTGAAGGATCGTTGAGAGATCTGGTGATTTTGGTTTTTTTTTTTTCTCCATTGTTTAAAACTCTCAACAATTGTCACCCAGTTACAAGGGAAAAAAAAAGTCACAAAGTGCAAGAAAAAAGTTGCTAATTTATGAAAAAACTCTCAACGATCGCCACCCCGGTGTGAAGGGGGTGTAAAGTTATTAGGAAAAAAGTCACAAAGTACAAGAAAAAGCTGCTAATTTATGACAAAAAGTGGCTCATTTAAAAATTGCAAATTGACATGAAAAGCTGCTAATCTATGAGAAGAGAATTGTAAATTTATACCAAAAAGAAGCAGTTTCTGAGAAAATGTTGAGAAAAGTCACATTTATGAGATTTAAACTTTATGTGAGAAAAGTCACAAATGGAAAATGAAGTCACTTTTTTAGAAAAATGTTTGAACTTTCTCATAAATTTGCTACTTTTTAACTGTAGTCTTTCCACTTTTTCACATAATT
This sequence comes from Pholidichthys leucotaenia, assembly GCA_020510985.1. Lineage (NCBI taxonomy): Eukaryota > Metazoa > Chordata > Actinopteri > Cichliformes > Pholidichthyidae > Pholidichthys > Pholidichthys leucotaenia. Next base: position 97,852,305 of record CM035841.1, on the reverse strand, counting down.
TTGTAATTTCTTAATGTATTTTCTCTATATTTGCTACATTTTTTTTTAAATTTCCAACTTTTTCTATTTTTCCTCATAAATTTGTTCCTTTTTGTAGTAAACTGTGAAAATTTTTCTTGTAACTTTTTTCAAGTAATTTCACAATTTTTTTTCTTGTAAATGTGCAACTTTTTCACATAAATTTCCATTTATTTGCATAAATTTACCTCTTGTTTAACTGTAGTCTTGCAACTTTTTCTCATCCCTCCATCCATCCATCTTCTACTGCTTTTCCGAAGGTCCGGGTCACGGAGGCAGCAGTTCAAGATGAGAAGCACAGACTTCCCTCTCCCCAGCCACCTGCTCCAGCTCTTTAGAGAGATACCAAGGCATTCCCAGACAAGCTGGGAGACAGTCTCTCCAGCAAGTCCTGGGTCTTCCCCGGCATCTCCTCCCAATGGCACGCGCCTGAAACACCTCAAGTGGGAGGCATCGTGATCAGATGCCCATACCATTTCAACTTGCTCCTTTCAGTGTGGAGGAGCTGCGGTTCTACTCTGAGCCTCTCCCGGATAACTGAGCTCCTCGCTCTATCTCTGAGGGTGAGTCCAGCAATCCTACCAAGAAAGCTCATTTCAGCCACTTGTATCTGCAATCTCATTCTTTCGGTTATTTCCCAAAGCTTGTGACCATAAGTGAGGGTAGGAACGTAGATTGACTGGAAAATCGACAGCTTGGCCTTAGAGCTCAGCTCCCTCTTCACCACAACAGACCGGTACAACCTCCGCATTACTGCAGATGCTGCTCCGATCGATCTGTCAATCTCTCACTCCATTCTCCCCTCACTCATGAATAAGACTCCAATATACTTAAACTCCTCCACTTGGGGTAGGAGCCTGTCCCCAACCTGGAGAGGACAATCCACCTTTTTCCGGCTGAGGACAATGGGCTCGGACTTGGAGGTACTGATTCTCATCCCAGCTGCTTCACACTCAGCGGCAAGCTGTCCCAGTTAGAACTGTAGATCATTGCTGGATGAAGCCAGCAGGACAACATCATCTGCAAACAACAGAGATGAGATCCTGTGGTCACCAAGCATGACACCCTCCATTCCCTGGCTGCGCCTAGAAATCCTGTCCATAAAAATTATGAACAGGATTGGTAACAAAGGGCAGCCCTGGTGGAGTCCAACTCTCAGTGGGAATGAGTCCAATCGAGTGTTGGCAATATAAACCAAACTCTCACAATGGTCATACAGAGACCAAATAGCTTGTAACAACAAGCCCGATATCCCATACTCCCGAAGCAACCCCTCACAAAAAACCATGAGGGATGTGGTTGAAAGCCTTCTCCAAGTCCACAAAACACATGTTAACTGGTTGGGCAAACTCCCACAAACCCTCGAGGATTCTCGAGAGGGTAAAGATCTGGTCCGATGTGCCACTGCAAGGACGAAAACCACATTGTTCCTCCTGAATCCAAGGTTCAACCAACGGCCGGACTCTCCTCTCCAGTACCTTGGCATAGACTTTCACAGGGAGGCTGAGGAGTTTGATCCCTTTAAAGTTTGAGCTCATCCTCCGGTCCCCTTTTTTGAAGAGAGGAACCACCACCCCAGTTTTCCATGCCAAAGGCACTGCCCCCGACCTCCACGCAATGTTGCAGAGTGGTGTCAACCATGACAGCCCTTCAACATCCAGGGCCTTGAGGTACTCAGGGCGAATCTCATCCACCCCTGGGGCCCGGCCACCAAAGAGATTTTTAACCACCTTGGCGACCTCAGCCCCTGTGAGAGGTGAGTCTTCCCCCTGGTCCACAAGTCCTGCTTCCTCTGTGGAAGGTGTATCAGTGGGATTGAGGAGATCCTCGAAGTATTCCCTCCACCACCCGATGATATCCCAGTCGAAGTAAGCAGTGCCCCAGCCGCACCATACACAGCGTGGACAGGGAGCTGCATCCTCCTCCTGAACCGCCGGACAGTTTGCCAGAATCTCTTTGAGGTCGACAGAAATTCTTGTTCCATGGCCTTACCGAACTCCTCAAATACCTCAGTTTTTGTTTCAGCAACTACCCGAGCTGCACACCGCTTGGCCTGCCAGTACACCTCAGCTGCTTCGGGAGTCCCACAAGCCAACCAAGCTTGATAGGACTCCTACTTCAGCTTCATGGCCCCCCCTCACCACTGGTGTCCACCACTTGGGTCACGGGTTGCCACCATGAGATGCCCTGGCAACCTTGCGGACGCAGATCTGGGCTGCTGCTTCAACAATAGAGGTGGAGAACATGGCCCATTAAGACTCCATGTCTCCAGACTCCCTCAGAATGTGGTTGAAGTTTTTCCAGAGGTGGGAGTTGAAGACTCCCCGGACAGGGGCCTCAGCCAGACATTCCCAGCAGACCCTCACTATTCGTTTGGGTCTACCAGGTCTGAATGACATCCTCCCCTGCCACTGGATCCAACTCACCACCAGGTGGTGATCAGTTGACAGCTCTGCACCTCTCTTTACCTGAGTGTCCAAGACATACGGTTGCAGGTCTGATGACACGATAACAAAATCTATCATCGACCTGTGACCTAGGGTGTCCTGGTCCCAAGTGCACATATGGACACCCTTGTGCTTGAACATGGTGTTCGTTATGGACAAACTGTGGTTAGCACAGAAGTTCAATAACTGAATACCACTCGGGTTCAGATCGCTCAGGCTGTTCCTCCCAATCACCCCCCTCCAGGTTTCACTGTTGTTGCCCATGTGTGCATTGAAGTCTGCCAATAGGACAATGGAGTCTCCAAGAGTAGCACTCTCCAGCACCCCAGTCAGAGACTCCAAAAAGGGTGGGTACTCTGAAACATCATTTGGTGCACAGGCACAAATGATGGTCAGGACCCGTTTCCCAACCTGAAAGCGCAGGGAAACAACCCTTTCGTCCACAGGGGAAAACTCCAATATAGAAGCAACAAGGTGGGGCGATACAAGAATACCCACCCCTGCTCATCACCATCTAGCCCAGGGCAACTCCAGAGTAGGCCAAGCTCCAGCCCCTCTCCAGGAGACTGGTTCGGGAACCGGAGCTGTGTGTTGAGCTGAGGTCGACTACATCTAGCTGGTACATCTCAACCTCATGCACCAGCTCAGGCTCCTTCCCCACCAGAGAGGTGACATTTCACGTCCCAAAAGCCAGTTTAGGAATCTTGGGATCAGACCGCCAAGGTCTCCACCTTTGACCTCCACCTGATTCACATAGCACCGGACCCCCACGATCCCTCATGATCCCCCATGACCCCCATGAGCCTTTGACCCTCTCCCCCTAGGCCTGGCTCCAGGGTGGGGCCCTGGTAACCCCATACCGGGCGGGGTACACTTAATCCTTGTTCTAGTATTTATCACAAGAGTCTATTGGATTGTTCTTAGTCTGGCCCTTCACCCTGGACCAGTTTGTATTGGGTGACCCTACCAGAGGTAAATTCCCCCTGACAACATTGCTCCTGAGATCACTAGGGCATGCAAACCCCCCACCACGATAAGGTGACGATCCATGAGGGGAACTTTTTCTCATAAATGTGTTATTTTTACTTGCAAATTTGCTATTTTCTTGTGACTTTGTGACTTCCCCCATAAATTTGTAACATTTTCCAACATTTTTTACTGTAAACTTGCAATTTTTTCTCATAATTTGTTAACTTGTTCCACGCAATTTTCTAACTTGTTTATTGGAATTTTTTAATGTATTTACTTATATATTTGCAACCTTTTTGTTAATTTGCAACTTTTCTAATTTTTCCATCATAAATTTGTGACTTTTTTCTCGCAATTTTTTAAATTTTTTGTTCTAAGTTTGTAACATTTTCAAGTCATTTTACTATTAATTTTGCAAATGTGCAATTTTTTTTCTCCTAAATTTTCACATTTCTTCTCATAAATTTGCGGCTTTAGTTTTTAGTAAATTTGTAACTTTTTTTAAGGAATGTGCTTTTTTTTTAAATTTGTGACTTTTTTCTCATACATTTTCACATTTTGTCCTCATAAACTTTTATATTTTTTCCTCATAAATTTGTAACCTTCCGGTTCCGGCGCCACACGAGTTGGCTGCCTTTTGCAAAAGCGGCTCAATTCTGAGTCTTTATCTTCCTTCTTCTTTCTGATCCGGTGATAACTTTCTGATCCGGCACACCTTTCACTCTATATATATCACGGACTCACAGATCGCCCCAAAGGTCTCCCGAGTCGGCGGACGGAGCAACTGTTTACAGCAGGAGACGATACAGCAGGGAAGAGCTAGCTAGCACTCAACCGCCACCCGGTGCTAACAGAGAAACTCGACATACCGGGGAACTGAAGCGAAAACGACGTGGGTGCCGGGCTGGAGTTTAGGAGGTGTGCAAGAAATATAAGACAGAATAATAAAGACTGATGGCAAGAACCAACCAGACCGCCCGTAAATCTACTGGAGAAAAAGTCCCCCAGGAAGCAGCTGGCCACCAAGGCTGCTCGAAAAAGCACTCCGGCCACGGGCGGAGTGAAGAAGCCTCACCATTACAGGCCCGGTACCGTGGCTCTGAGAGAGATCCGTCGCTACCAGAAATCCACGGAGCTGCTCATCCGGAAGCTGCCCTTCCAGCGCCTGGTGAGGGAGATCGCTCAGGACTTCAAGACCGGCCTGTACTTCCAGAGCTCTGCCGTCATGACTCTGCAGGAGGCTAGCGAGGCCTACCTGGTGGGTCTCTTCGAGGACACCAACCTGTGCGCCATTTTTTTTTCCAAGATGGCGCCCACAGTGGTCGCCATGGTGTTTCGCTGCCCTTTAATTTGTTTAATTTGTTTGTTTCTGTTCGTTGATTGTGTGTCTGCCAGCTCCTACACCCGTGAAGAGCTATTAAATATCAGGACTCTCACTCCTACGGACCTTCTCCCAGTTTTTTTAGCTCCTGCCTCCGATCTGATTCATTGTTTGGCTCAAAGAGTAAGACGGCGAAAAAGAGGAAAGCGAGGGGGGATTCTCGCTCGGCTGCGAAGGAGAGGCACGCGAACAGCCTTGCCTGGCATATTTCTATCCAATGCCTATTCTCTCTTGAACAAGGTAGAAGAATTAAGACTGCTGATGCGATTTAAGGACCTCGCTTCCTCGTCTGTCATCTGTTTCTCTGAGACCTGGCTTAAAGGGAACATACCGGACAGCGCGATCAGCCTCGAGGGATTTCAGCTGTTTCGTGCTGATCGCGTCACAGAGCTCTCCGGTAAGTCTATTGGAGGAGGAGTCTGCTTCTACATTAACAGCAGCTGGTGCTCTGATGTAATGGTGATTTCACAACACTGTTCTACCGATCTAGAATTTCTCTCTATCAACTGCAAGTCATTTTATTCCCCGCGGGAGTTCGCATCATTCGTTTTGATCACTGTGTATGCCCCTCCCGACGCGGACGCGTGCGAAGCCCAGCACGCGCTCGCAGATCACATCCTACATGCGGAGCGGACTTTTCCAGACTCTCTGGTTATTGTGGTAGGCGACTTTAACCAGAGCAATCTGAGTCACGAGCTCCCCCGATACAAACAGTTTATTAAATGTCCAACCAGAGGAAATAACACGCTGGATCACTGTTACACTACAGTGAAGGACGCATATCGATAGTATCGATATGATATCATATATCATATCGATAGATGGGCTGCACGGTGGCGCAGTGGTTTAGCACTTTGGCAGCACAGTTTTACCCTCGGCCGGGGGATCGCGGGGATCATGAGATCGTGGGTTTGATCCCAGCCCCCGACCAACAGTGAGCTGTGTGGAGTTTGCATGTTCTCCCCGTGTTGCGTGGGTTTACTCCGGGATTTCTCCGGTTTCCTCCCGCATACCAAAAACATGTAGGTTTAGGGCGCTCGCGCACGCAGCGACCGGCAGCCGGTGGCTTGTCACCAGACTGCAAACCAAATCTACCTACGGGTACAAATAAGTAACAAAAAAAAAAAAAAATTAAAAAAAATAAATAAATAAAAATATCGCGCTGTTCCCCGCGCTGCGCTCGGACTATCTGATCACGTGATGGTCCACCTCATCCCCACATACAGACAGAGACTGAAACTCACTAAACCTGTTGTGACCACCACGAAGAAATTGACCAGTGAAGCTGGAGAGAAACTGAACACATGCATGGAAATAACTGACCGGGACATGTTTAAAGGAGCCACACATGATCTTAATGAGTACACAGACACTGTGAACTCATATATCAACTTTTGTAAGGAGAGCATTCTCCCATCGCGCACCAGGGTGAGGTACTCTAATGATAAGCCCTGGTTCACTGCCAAGCTCAGACAGATCAGGAAGGAGAAGGAAGCAGTGTTGAAAAGTGGAGACAGGGACTGCTACAGAGAGGTCAAATATCGGTTTAACAGAGAGCTGAAGAGAGCTAAATCTGTGTATTCTGAGAGACTCCAGCAGCAGTTCACTGCTAATGACTCGGCTTCTGTGTGGAGAGGACTGAGGCAAATCACCAACTATCGGCCTCAGGCTTCTAAAGGTCAGGATGACAAAGCCCTTTGTCAAAAACTGTCCCAACATTACGCCCGTTTTGACACCTCGTCAGCTGTGTCCAACTCCCCCACTCCACCCAGCTCCACTGCCTCCTCGGCCCCTAATTCATCAAAAGCGGTCCCCCCCTCCTCCTCCTCCTCCCCCCCTGCCCTTGTCATCAGTGAGCAGGACGTGCACAGACAGTTCTCCAGACTGAACCCGCTCAAGGCCCCCGGGCCGGACGGTGTGTCTCCCTCCACCATGAGACACTGTGCGAAAGAGCTGGCTCCTGTCTTCACAGACATTTTTAACACCTCCCTTAAGCAATGCCACGTGCCGTCCTGCCTCAAATCCTCCACCATCATCCCTGTCCCCAAGAAGCCACGGATTACTGGACTTAACGACTACAGACCTGTAGCGCTCACCTCTGTAGTCATGAAGTCCTTTGAGCGCCTGGTCCTGTCTCACCTCAAGTCCATCACCACTCCCCTCCTGGACCCGCTGCAGTTTGCCTACCGTGCTAACAGGTCTGTGGACGACGCAGTCAACCTGGCCCTCCACTCCATCCTGCAGCACCTGGACTCCCCGGGAACAGGTTCAGGTTCAGGTTCAGGTTACTTTATTTGTACCCGTAGGTAGATTTGTTTTGCAATCTGGTGACATCCATATTTACAAGCCACTAATTACATTCAACATAGACACAAACACAGGCACACATCTTACAAAATAGGTAAATATAAAATATGTACAATATAATTTTTATAGCTTGTTCAACTCTTTGACAGCAGCAGGGACAAAGCTGTTTTTGTAGCGCTGGGTTTTGCTTTTTGGGACAGCAAACCTCCGTCTGGAGGGAAGAAGCTGAAAGTTGCAGTGCAAAGGGTGGGAGTCATCATTTAAAATCGAGTCGGCCATCCTCTGTACTTGTCTGGTGTACAGGGATGTCAGACTAAGCTGTGACTCACCAAGCAAATGACTGGACCATCTAACTACCTGATCCAAGGATTTCCTGTTTCAGTTTTATCTGACCAAACCATGACATTAAAGAAAAGGATAAAACAGATTCAATAAAAGCCCGATAAAACATAGTCATTATGGTTCGGTCAATTTGGAAGCGTGCAAGTTTCCTCAAACAATGCAAATTTTGCTGACCCTTTTTGCACACCCTTTCACAGTTCACTTCAAAGTTTAATTTACTATCAATAATCGTCCTAAGATATTTGTACGATTGTACACATTCGGTGGTCTGGCCTTTTAGTATGGTGACTTTGTGCCTGGGAGTTTTCCTCCTAAAGTCAATAATCATATCTTTCGTTTTTGTTGTATTCAGCTGCAGGTAGGAATCCTCACACCAGTGAACAGAGTCATCAACTACTGGGCCGTGGCCACTCTCACCATCCTGGAGGAGACTGACAATGACTGAGTCATCAGCATACTTTATAATGTGTCTGTTGTCATGTCTGCTCTGACACATGTTTGTGTACAGGATGAAGAGTAGTGGTGACAACACACACCCCTGAGGAGAGCCAGTAGAAGAGCACTTTAGGTCAGACAATGTGCCATTGACCCTTACTCTCTGCGTCCTGTTGGTTAAGAAATCCAGAATCCAACCCACCAGATTATTGCTCAAATCAAATTGTTGCAGGAGCCTTTCAACTAAAATATGAGGTTGGATTGTATTAAAGGCAGAAGAAAAGTCCACAAATAAAAGCCTGGCGTGTGTCCCATTAAAATCCAGATGTTTAAAAAGCATCTTAAACAGAGTGACAGTGGCATCCTCCACTCCTCTGTGAGGCCTATAGGCAAACTGCAGAGGATCCAATGCATGTTCAGTCTGCCTTAGGACCTCACATCTGACCAGTTTTTCAAAAATTTTCATTAAAATTGAAGTCAAAGCAACTGGTCTAAAGTCATTTACCGTTTTAGGACAGCTGGATTTTGGAACGGGAACAACCACGGCATCTTTCCAGATCTTAGGCACATGTTGTGTCTGTAAGGACTGATTGAAAATGTAATGAAATATAGGACTCAGTTCATGTGCACAGGACTTTACCAGGCGCCCACATATATTATCAGGGCCCTGACTTTTGTTCACTTTTACAGCGCAGAACTCCCTTTTAACATCCTGCATCTCAATATTAAAGTGCTGATTGTCTTTGAGTTTCTGTTTCAAATCTTGGATTTCTGTGCTAAAATCAAAGGAGTCAAAACGACCATAAAAACAATTAAGAGCATTAGCCAGCTCTGTGTCTGAACTAAAACTATCTAAAAACACACGATTACTGCGCTCTGTGCTCTGGAGGCCTGCAATAGTTTTCATACTGGCCCAGGCTGAACCAAGTTTCTTTGCTGCCATCTTGCTTTCCAACTCTGATTTATAATTCTGTTTTGCTCTTAAAATTTCGGCCTTCAGCTCCTTAGTGGCAACCTGTAGCTCAGAAACAGACCCCCGTTTAAAGGCAAGTGCTTTCCTCTGTAAGCAGGATTTAACTGATTTAGTAACCCATGGTTTGTTGTTTGGATATATTTTGACACGTTTACGTGGAACAATCTTATTTTGACAGTAAGCCATGTATGAGCATGTGAGCTCAGCCAGAGTCCAAATCATCCCCGCAGGCCATTATGAACATCTTCCAGTCTGTACAGTCAAAGCATTCCTGGAGGCTGTGCTCTGAATCTTCTGTCCACACATCAATGACTCTGGTCTCCACCTTGCCTCTTCTGAGAGCAGTTTTATATGTGGGCAGCAAATGTACACAGTTGTGATCTGAGGATCCTAAAGGAGGAAGGGGGAGTGATTTATAGGCCCTCTCTATGGATCCATAGCACAGGTCCAATGTCTTTTTTCGCCTGGTTGGGCAGGAGACATACTGATGAAAGTTTTTAAGTGTCTTCTTTAAAGAAACATGGTTAAAATCCCCAAGAATGAAGTTTGGCACCTCTGGAGAAATTGACTGCAGCCGCTGCACCACATCAGAGATGGTGCTGGAGGCGGAGTCAGCGTCTGCCCTCGGATGAATATACACAACTGTGATGAAAAGTTGGGGAAATTCACGAGGCAAATAAAAGGGGCGTAGTGACACAGACAGCAGCTCTACATCGGGTGTACAGATGCGCTCTCTGACCGTGACAGATGTGCAGTACTGCTTATTAATGTATAAACATACTCCGCCCCCCTGACGCTTCCCCGTTACCTCTTCCTGCCGATCCGAGCGCAGCGGGGCTCCAAAGCTGTCAATCCACAGGTCTGCATCTCGATCATGCGCAGTAAGCCAAGATTCAGCGAAAGCCATGACGCAGCAGTTCTTAAAATCCTTCTGGTAACGTACATTGCCTTGAATTTCATCCACCTTGTTTCTCACAGACGGTGTATTCCCAAAAATTACGCCAGGATCCTGTTTGTGGACTTCAGCTCTGCATTCAACACCATCCGCCCCGCTCTGCTCCAGGACAAGCTGTCCCTGCTCGATGTGCCTGACTCCCTCTGCAGGTGGATCACCGACTTCCTGACAGACCGGAGGCAGCATGTGCGGCTGGGGAAGTCTGTCTCGGACTCTGTTAGCATCAGCATCGGATCACCCCAGGGCTGTGTACTTTCCCCCCTACTCTTCTCCCTTTATACCAACTCCTGCACCTCCTCCCACCACTCTGTTAAGCTGATTAAGTTTGCGGACGACACCACCCTCATCGGGCTCATCTCCAACGGCGACGAGTCCGTCTACAGGAAAGAGGTGGCCCAGCTGGTGTCCTGGTGCAGCCACAACAACCTGCAGCTGAAGGCTCTGAAGACAGCGGAGATGATTGTGGACTTCAGGAAAGTCACAACCCCCCTGCGCCCCCTCACCATCACAGGCTCTCCCATCACTATTGCAGATTCCTTCCGCTTCTTGGGCACCACCATCACCCGGGACCTCAAATGGGAGCCGACCATCAGCTCCCTCATCAAAAAGGCCCAGCAGAGGATGTTCTTTCTGCGGCAGCTGAGGAAGCTCAAGCTACCCACCAAGATGTTAGTGCAGTTCTACACGGCCATCATCGAGTCCATCCTCACCTCCTCCATAACTGTGTGGTATGCAGGAGCCATTGCCAGGGACAGACTAAGGCTGCAGCGTGTCGTGCGCACTGCTGAGAAGGTGATCGGCTGCAAGCTCCCATCTCTCCAGGACCTGTACATCTCCAGGACCCGGAGGCGTGCTGGCCGGATCATAGCCAATCCTTCACACCCTGGTCACGTACTGTTTGCCCCCCTCCCCTCAGGTAGAAGACTTCGGTCCATTCAGACTAAAACCTCCCGGCACATGAACAGCTTTTTCCCCTCTGCCATCAGACTGCTGAACATTAAGTGACTTATTGACTCTCGCGCACTATATACAGCAGCTCAACCAGACTCATGTCATTCATCACTGTTTTTCTGTTGCATTATGACTGCACTGTGGTACCCCATATTATCTGCTACTTGCTAATTTATTTAAAACTGCCTTGACTAGTACTACTCATTATTATTATTATTATTATTATTATACACTTATTGCATGTTTTTAGTCCTTTAGTTTTTTAGTTTCTCTTTATCTCATCATGTTTTTAATGTTGCAGCATGGCACCGAGACAAATTCCTAGTTTGTGTACTACATGAACAATGGCAATAAATCTGATTCTGATTCTGATTCTGATCCACGCCAAGAGGGTCACCATCATGCCCAAAGACATCCAGCTGTCCCGCCGCATCCGCGGAGAGGGAGCTTCGACTTTCTGCTGCACATCCACCAACCACAATGCTCCGCACTGTGTGTCTATATATATATATATTTATATATCTCAGAATCAGAATCAGGTTTATTGCCATTGTTCATGTGATACACAAACTAGGAATTTGTCTCGGTGCCATGCTGCAACATTAAAAACATAATGAGAAAAAGGGATAAACTAAAAAACTAAAGGACTAGAAACGTGCAATAAGTGTAGAAAAATAAGCAATAATAAGTAATAATAATAATAATACTAGTAATAATGAGTAGTACTAGTCAAGGCAGTTTTAAAAAATTAGCATGTAGCAGATAATGTGAAGTACCACATAGTGCAGTCAATAATGCAACAGAAAAACAGTGATGATTGACATGAGTCTGGTTGAGCTGCTGTACATAGTGCACGAGAGTCAAAAGTCACTTAGTGTTCAGCAGTCTGATGGCAGAGGGGAAAAAGCTGTTCATCTGACGGCGAACGCTGGGACAGCACGTGACGTCATCCATTCAGTAACCGGCAGGCTGCAGACAGAACATCCAGATGCTCTTCTCCTCATCTCAGGCGATTTCAACCATGTTTCACTATCTCCCATTCTACCCACGTTTACCCAGTATGTCACATGCCACACTAGAGACAATAAAACACTGGACTTATTCTACGCAAACACTAAGTACACCTCATTACAACTCCCCCCACTCGGGAGATCGGATCACAACTTGGTTCATCTCCGGCCGGTGTACAAACCCCTAGTGCACAGACAACCTCCGGCCATGCGCACAGTGGAATTATGGTCTGAGGAGGCAATGGACGCTCTAAAGGGCTGTTTTGAAACCACCGCCTGGGAGCAGCTCTGCGATCCACATGGTGAGGACATCGATGACCTCACTCACACCATCACGGACTACCTCAGCTTCTGTGTGGACAAAACCGTTCCCACCAAGACCATACGGTGTTGCTCAAACAACAAACCCTGGATCAACCCTGAGATAAAAACACTTCTGAGAGAGAAGAAGAGGATCTTCAGGTCGGGGAACAGGGAGATGCTGAAGTCCATACAGAGGGAGCTGAGAAGAAAGATCAGAGAAGGCAAGGACAGCTTCAGGAAGAAGATGGAGGACAAGCTGCAACAGAGCGACATCAGCGGGGTCTGGAGAAACCTTAAAACCATCTCTGGGCTCCAGAATACCTCTCCCCAGGCCAAGGGGCGCAGGGAGTGGGCGAACAATCTGAATCTGTTTTTCAATAGGTTTGACCAACCGCCCTCCCCCCTGACTGCACAACAACCACTGCTGCCTCTAAAGACATCAAGTCATGCTGCCCACTCCCCACTCCACCAACACCCCCCCCACTCCCAACACACAGCCCCCCAACCTGACCCTGACCAAGACCCAGGTGAGGACGGAGCTGAGGAAGATCAAGGCGAGGAAGGCGTCGGGACCGGACGGCATCAGCGCAAAGCTCCTCAAGTCCTGTGCAGACCAGCTGTGTGGGATTGTGGCGTAGATCTTCAACCTGATCCTGAAGCTGGGGAAGGTACCACAGCTGTGGAAAACATCTTGTGTGGTACCTGTACCAAAAACTTCCCACCCCAAAGACCTGAACAGCTAAACACCGGTGGCCTTGACGTCCCACATGATGAAGACCCTGGAGAGACTGCTCCTTGCTCATCTCCGACCCCTGGTGGGACCAGCGATGGATCCACTCCAGTTCGCCTACCAGCATGGCATTGGGGTGGAGGATACGGTGATCTTCTTCCTTCACCGTTCTCTGTCCCACCTGGAGAAGCCCGGGAATGCGGTGAGGATCATGTTCTTTGACTTCTCCAGTGCTTTCAACACCATCCAACCGATGATCCTGAAGGACAAGCTGCTGTGCGCAGGGGTGGACCAGCACCTGTCATCGTGGATCCTGGACTACCTCACGAACCGGCCTCAGTTTGTGAGAACCCGGGACTGTGTGTCCGACACAATCATTGGTAGCACGGGGGCCCCCCAGGGAACAGTTTTGGCTCCCTTCCTGTTCACCCTTTATACTGCGGACTTCTCACACAACACAACACACTGCCATCTACAGAAGTTCTCTGATGACTCTGTGATCATTGGCCTCATCTCCAATGGAGATGAAGCTGAGTACAGAGGGCTTATCCAGGACTTCGTGGACTGGTGCCATCGGAAATGCCTCCAGATCAACGCGAGGAAAACTAAGGAGCTGGTGGTGGACTGCCGCAGGCAAGGACAACCCCTCACAGCACCAGTAAATATACAGGGAACAGACATCGAGATGGTGACATCCTACAAGTACCTGGGTGTTCATCTGAACAATAAACTAGACTGGTCACACAATACTGATGCACTCTACAAGAAGGGACAGCGCAGAAGGCAGGCTGTTCCTACTGAGGAGACTCAGGTCTTTTGGTGTACAAGGGGCGCTGCTGAAGACATTCTATGACACGGTGGTGGCATCAGCCATCACTTTTGGAATGGTCTGCTGGGGCAGTGGCATTACCACAGCCGATAGGAAGAGACTGAACAAACTGATCAAGAAAGCTAGCTCCGACCTGGGGCAGCGCCTTGACCCAGTGGAGGAGATAGGAGAGAGAAGGACGGTGGCTAAACTGTCATCTCTGCTGGAGTCCGAGTTCCACCCTATGCAGGACATACTGAATGCACTGAGGAGCTCATTTAGCAGCAGACTACATCATCCCAGGTGCACAACCGAGAGGTTTCGCAGGTCCTTCCTACCAACGGCTGTCAGACTGTACAACCTAAGCAGGGCTGCTCACAGAGATAGCAAAAAGACGTAACAACCTAATAGTTTTGAATGCAAAAGATGCAATGGACTTACACAATGGTCCCCTCCGGCATACAACTAGGAAAATACCGGTCGCTATGGAGGGTGAGAATATGTATGGGTACATAATCATACCATGTAGGATAACTAAGTAGACGGTTGTGCTGTTTCATCCCACCTAGCAACAATGCTCCGCACTGTGTGTGTTTATATATTTACATATTTATTCCACCTAGCTACAATGCTCCGCACTGTGAGTTTATACACTTATATATTTATTCCATCCAGCTACAATGCTCTGCACTGTGTGTCTGTATATATATACTGTATATATGTATATATATATATATATATATATATATATATATATATATATATATATATATATATATATATATATATATATATTTATAGTAAGATGTACATATGTATATTAGCTGCTCTTGTTTTTTTTTTTCTTGCCTTCTGATTGTTGCTCTGAGTGTTGCTATCCCTGTGCTGTTGCAATCCTGGAATTTCCCCATTGTGGGACTAATAAAGGCTTATCTTATCTTATAATTTTTCCTGATGGCTCCAGTGGTAGTGAAACCTGCTCACCCACATTAAACCCAACCATTCTTCTGAAATCCAAAATTTAATTTTACATCTGTAGTAGCTTATTTAAAGATCAGACATTTTCTCTTTTCTTCAGTTAGATAAACAGAAATATTTTGAATAAAACATCAGAAAAGGTTAGATGGAAGACTAATAACTGCTGATCCTTAATGCTCCTTAAGCCGCTCAATTTCTGTTTCCATTGATACAAAAACAGAAAAAAACAGCAGCCGCCATACACATGTGTCACGATGGCATATTGCATTATTCAGCGGTGAAATGTGTAGGCAGAGTAGCTGTCAGCCAACGCTGAATCAGCGGCGGTAATTCACACGGCTCAGGTTCACTTATCGTCTCCAACCCTCACTAATAATCCTGTAACTCACCGGGGGGATTACGCGCTTCAAAGAGAGGTTAACACTCGCTCCTCTTCTTCTTTCTCGGCGGTCACATGCTTCTTATACGTTATCGGTGTGGTAGGGAGAATACAGCTCAGCACCGATATCAGTCTGTTCTCTGGGTTTACAATATGAGGGGGAATCCCTGCTGCATTTTAAACAATGGATTCTCTCACTAGAAGAATATGAGGCTGTCTTCTCACCATGAAAGTATTTGAATTTTGGAAGAGTGACATAACGTTCGGCTCAGGAGACGCACACACACAGGCTCAGAGTAGTTCAAACTGTTTATTAACAACAGGGATGTTTGGGTGCGTGTCTGCGGAATGTTAATGTGTTGGTGGTGGCGTCTGCTTCGGACCCAGAGGCAGGAGACCGTTCAGCCGGCAACCCTATGGGAGAAATCAGACAGGGTGATGAGCACACACCAACACGGGAGGAGAATAGGCGAGGGAGAGAAGCTTACTTGTTTGGGCAGATGACTGGCGCTTCAAGGATGGAAGCCCGGGAGACAGCCACCTGCAGGGCTCAGTGCAGCAGCGAGGAGAGACGAGGGACGGGATTGTCCGCCGCCGAGGAATCCACCTGTGCACAGGGGAGCAGACTGGAGAGATGAGGTAAGTGAACTTCTTACCGGAGATGAGGATGCTGAAGAGAATGTGGTAGAAGTCCATACAAAGGAAATGAAGTCTACGGCTTCAGGCCGACGCTCAGGGCGAGGCGGCTTTTATCCTTCGCCGCTGACGAGTAGCAGGTGCGTGAGCAGGTGGCGCTGCTGATGAATGGCGCGGCGTGACAGTACTCCCCCCTCTAGCAGCGCCTCCTGGCGATGGCTTATCCGGGTGCGCTCGGTGGAAGTCCGCGATGAGCGATGGGTCCAACACAAACGACGGGGGCACCCACTGTCGATGCTCGGGCCCATAGCCCTCCCAGTCCACCAAGTATTGCAACCCACGACCCCGGCGCCGGGAGTCCAGGATGGAGGAGGCGGACCAGGCCGGATGGCCACCAATCATCCGGGGCGCGGGTTGCGCTGCAGGAGGAGGGCAAAGGGGGTCAGTAACCGCCAGTTTCACCTTCGACACGTGGAAAGTAGGATGAATGCGGAGGGAGGGGGGAATAGCCACGCGCACAGCCACCGGGTTGATGATCCGGGTGATGGGGTAGGGACCCATGAAGCGCTGTGCCAGCTTTCTCCTCTCGCCTTTTAGAGTGACGTCCTGGGTGGAAATGTAAACAAGCTGCCCAACTCTGTACGCCGGGGCAGGTCTCCTACGCCGGTCCGCCACAGTCCTGTTGCGCTCCGCTGTGCGCAATAGCGCATGGCGCGCGGCAGCCCAGGTGGAGCGGAACTGCCTGAGATGGGCCCTAACTGACGGGACAGTTACCTCACTCTCCTGCTCCGGAAACAGCGGGGGGTCGTAACCCAGGGACGCTTTGAAGGGGGACATCCCTGTAGCAGAAGAGCGAGCGGTGTTGTGGGCATATTCAACCCAGGCAAGATGGTTGCTCTAGGACGCGGGTTTGGATCTGGACACACAGCGGAGCGCAGCCTCCAGCTCCTGGTTGGTCCTCTCACACTGCCCGTTGGATTGGGGGTGATGGCCGGAGGAGAGGCTCACCTTGGCTCCGATGGCGTTGCAGAAAGACCTCCAAACCTCAGATGAAAACTGGGGGCCCCGGTCCGAGACCACGTCCACCGGAATCCCATGCAGCCTGACCACGTGTTGGACGAGGAGGTCCGCCGTCTCCAGGGCAGTAGGGAGGCCTCGCAGGGGGACGAAGTGCACGGCCTTGGAGAAGCGGTCCACGATGGTCAGGACGGTGTCATAGGAGTTGGAGATGGGGAGTCCGGTGACGAAATCCAGAGCGATGTGTGACCAGGGCCTGCCAGGGACGGGCAGGGGCTGGAGCAGACCCGCTGGAGGGGCATTTCCCGACTTGCAGGTGGCACAGATTGGGCAAGCCCGGGCGTAGCGGGCTGCATCCCTCCGCAGGCCTGGCCACCAAAAGGACCGTTGGAGGAGATCTATCATCCGGGAGGTGCCAGGGTGACAGGTGAGCTTGGAGGTGTGGAGCCAGTGGATGACCTCTCCTCGGACCGCGGATGGCACGAACAGCCTCCCCTCCGGTCCGCCGCCAGGGTCAGGTTCCACCTCCTGTGCCTTCCGGACCTTGCTCTCAATGTCCCACGAGATGGCTCCCACGACGCACGACCTGGGCAGGATGGAGTGGGGCGCCTCCTCCGACTCCACGGGGGCGAACTGCCTGGAGAGGGCGTCAGGCAGGACGTTCTTAGAGCCAGGCCTGAAGGTGATGGAAAATTGGAACCTGGCGAAGAACAGGGACCAGCGCGCCTGGCGGGCGTTCAGGCGCTTGGCAGATCGTAAGTATTCCAAGTTCTTGTGGTCCGTGAGGACCACAAACGGCAGGCTTGCCCCCTCCAACCAGTGGCGCCACTCCTGCAGGGCGAGCTTGATGGCCAAGAGCTCTCTGTCCCCCACATCGTAGTTTCTCTCCGCCGGGGACAAGCGCCGGGAGAAGAAGGCGCACGGTCGCTTGGCGCCATCGTCCGGTGACCGCTGGGACAGCACTGCTCCCACTCCCGTGTCCGAGGCATCTACCTCTACAATGCACTGCAGCGCGGGGTCGACCTGGCGAAGGACCCGGGAGGAGGAGAATTCCGCCTTCAGCGCCTCAAAGGCGGCAGCGACCTCTTCGGTCCACCGGAACGGGACCTTCGGGGACGTGAGGCGGGTCAGTGGTCCCACGATGGCACTGAAGTTGGGGACAAAGCGGCGGTAGAAATTGGCGAAGCCAACAAATTGCTGCACCTGTTTCCGAGATGCAGGTGTGGGCCATTCCACCACCGCCTTTACCTTCTCTGGGTCGGGGAGCACCTTATCGTGGGCGATGATAAACCCCAGGAAGGATGTACTCCTGGCGTAAAATTCACACTTTTCCGCCTTAACGTACAGACGATTCTCCAGCAGCCTTTGGAGGACCCGCCTCACGTGGACCTGGTGCTCATCCCTGGACTTGGAGAAGATGAGAATATCGTCCAGGTAGACGAACACGAAAAGGCCAATGAAGTCCCGGAGGACGTCATTAATGAGGCGCTGGAAGACTGCAGGAGCGTTGGTCAACCCGAACGGCATCACCAGATATTCAAAGTGGCCGTTCGGGGTACGGAAGGCCGTTTTCCACTCATCTCCCTCCCGGATCCGGACGAGGTGGTAAGCGCTGCGTAGGTCCAGCTTGGTGAACCAGGTCGCCCCCTGGAGGGAGTGGAAAGCAGTGTCCATGAGAGGCAGGGTGTAACGGTCCCTCTCCGTGATATTGTTGAGGGCCCGGTAGTCGATACAAGGGCGGAGGGACCCATCCTTTTTCCCCACGAAGAAGAACCCTGCCCCCACGGGTGACGATGATGGGCGGATAATCCCAGCACTTAATGATTCCTTCAGGTAGGCGTTCATCGTCTCCTTCTCCGGCGCAGACAGGCTGTAAAGGCGACCAGAAGGTAAGGGAGCCCCCTGGCGGAGGATGATGGCGCAGTCATAGGGCCGATGAGGGGGAAGAGACATAGCTTTCGCTTTGCTGAACACTATACCCAGGTCGTGAAATTCTGGGGGCACCAGAGACAGGTCCGGGGGTGCAGCGTCCGTAGCAGGGGGAGGAGCGGACGGAGAGCAGGCAGCGGACTGAAGGCAGGTGCCCATACAGAACGTACTCCATGCCGAGATCCCAGCTGATTTCCAATCCAGGACCGGATTGTGAAGGCGGAGCCAGGGATACCCCAGGATGACGGGCGACACAGAGTTGGGAAGGACGTAAAAGGTCATTTCCTCCCGGTGGTTTCCCGAGATGATGACCGGTAGGGGAACAGTTTGATGTGTCACTCTCCCGAGGGTGGCACGGGAGAGGTGGATTAGGGAGATGGGAGTGTTGAGTGCCTGGCAGCGGATGCCCAATCGGGTTGCCAGGCTTTGTGAAATGAAGCTGCCTTCTGCGCCCGAATCCACCAGTGCGTGGGTGAGGTGCCCAGTAGGGTTATGGCAGAAACGGATGGGCAGCTTCAATTGAGTAAGTGATCCTAACCGATTGACATCCGCGAGGCTTCCAACAGTGACTCGCGGACCCCACCGACTGGCTTTCCGTGGACAACGCTCCACGGTGTGTTGGTCGCCTCCGCAATACATGCAGAGGCCCAACTCACGGCGGCGTTGTTTCTCCACAGGGGAAAGTTTAGTCCAGCCCGTCACCATCGGCTCCGACTCCTCGGGGCGCGATGCTGGCGGCGCCGCCAGGGGGCGAGCTTGGAACAGGTGCGGCGAGGCTCCACGAGGGCGAGAAGAAGAAGACCTCCGCCCCGAGGAGCGCTCGCGCAGCCTGTTATCCAAACTTATCGCTAAGGATGTCAGCTCCGCTAGCGTCCCAGGGATATCCCGACCAGCCAGTTCATCCCTCAGATCACTATTGAGGCTGCGGAGGAACAGGCCACAGAGGGAGCGTTCCTCCCAGCCCAATTCCTCCGCCGCTACCCGGAAGTCGACCGAGTGGTCCGCTGCCGACCGGCTTCCCTGCTGGAGAGCGAGAAGCCGATCGACCTGGACCGTTTCGGTTTGTGAGTGGTCAAAGACCTCCAGAAGGCGCCTCACGAATTGGTCATAGGTGAGGGTGGCATAACTGGGCCTCGCCATTACGGCGTAGGTCCAGGTTAACGCACGCCCCTCCAGAAGATTCCCTATGTAACCAATTCGGCTGTGATCCGAGGGAAAATCTCCGGGCACACGGTGGAACACGGACTCACACTGCATAATAAACCCCCGCGCTCCGCCGAGCTTACCGCTAAAGCGGGCGGGGGTCGGAATCGGCGTGAGCCGAACCGGTGCCACTGGAGCCGGCTGGACGGCCGCTGGAACAGCAGGAGCCGCGCCACCCTGGTGAGTCGGGAGGAACGGCTGTTGGGGGTCCAAGCGGTTCAATCGGTTAGTCAGTTCTAATAATTGATTAAGAACCACCTGTTGCTGATAAACAATCTGATCCACCCGAGCCTCGAGGATGGTAAACCGGTGTGCGAGCCCGCCGTCCGCCGAGCCGCTCTGCTGAAGCCGTACTGACATAACGTTCGGCTCAGGAGACGCACACACACAGGCTCAGAGTAGTTCAAACCGTTTATTAACAACAGGGATGTTTGGGTGCGTGTCTGCGGAATGTTAATGTGTTGGTGGTGGCGTCTGCTTCGGACCCAGAGGCAGGAGACCGTTCAGCCGGCAACCCTATGGGAGAAATCAGACAGGGTGATGAGCACACACCAACACGGGAGGAGAATAGGCGAGGGAGAGAAGCTTACTTGTTTGGGCAGATGACTGGCGCTTCAAGGATGGAAGCCCGGGAGACAGCCACCTGCAGGGCTCGGTGCAGCAGCGAGGAGAGACGAGGGACGGGATTGTCCGCCGCCGAGGAATCCACCTGTGCACAGGGGAGCAGACTGGAGAGATGAGGTAAGTGAACTTCTTACCGGAGATGAGGATGCTGAAGAGAATGTGGTAGAAGTCCATACAAAGGAAATGAAGTCTACGGCTTCAGGCCGACGCTCAGGGCGAGGCGGCTTTTATCCTTCGCCGCTGACGAGTAGCAGGTGCGTGAGCAGGTGGCGCCGCTGATGAATGGCGCGGCGTGACAAAGAGGACCAAAGAACTAGTTCCTCAGAGGCCTCTTTTTTAAGTTTTATTTCAAACGAGAAAAAGAGCTGTCTGGTGACATAAAGATGACCGCACACCATCAGTAAGAGTCGACGAGCAGCTTCATCAAGGTTTGGCTGTGGGCCCCGCAATGGGGGTGAGAAGGTTTCGGTAACACTGGTGCCATAGACAAAATTATGAGAAGATATTCACGCATTTATTAGAAAAAAAAAATGTGAAAATTAGTGAGAAAATTAGTGACAAATTTACAAAAAAAGGCACAAATTTATGAGGCAAAAAGTCACCAATTTACCAGAAAAAAGGAGCAAATTTATAAAAAAAAAGTGATTTTTTTTCTTGCAAATCTACAAGAAAAAAATGTAACATTACTTGAAAAGAGGGACAAACGTACAAGAAAGAATTAGCAAATTTACCACAAAAAAGTCACAAATTTATGAGTAAAAAAAAATGAGAAAATTTTTAAGAAAAAGTGACACCTTATAAAAAAAATAGATGATTTATGATGAAAAAAGCCCACAAATAAGAAAAAGTCACAAATTTCCGATAAAAATTGTGATAATTAATGAGAAGAAGGTGAAAAAAAATTCTTTCAAATTTATAAGAAAAAAAATAGCAAATTTACAAGAAATAAAAGTCACAATTTTATGATGAAAAAATTAGGAAATTTGTAAGAAAATGTGAAACCTTATAAAAAATAGAAGATTTATGAGGAAAAAAGTACACAAATTTATCAGAAAAAGGCACAAATTTATGAGAAAAAGGTGAAAAAATTTTCTTTCAACTTAACAAGAAAAAAACAGAAAATTTACAAGAAAAAGTCAGAAATTTGAGTAAAAAATGTGAAAATTTGTAGCAAAAAGTGACAATTTACAAAAAAAAATAGTAGAAGATTTATGAGGAAAAAAGTCACAAATTTCCGATAAAAATTGTGCTAATTTATGAGAAAAAGGTGAAAAAAAATTCTTTAAAATTTATAAGAAAAAAATTAGCAAATTTACAAGAAAAAAGTTACAAATTTATGAGGAAAAACTTAGAAAAAAGTTGCAAATTAACAAAACAGTAGCAAATATATGAGTAAGAAAAAAGACCAAAATTTATGGGAAAAAGTTTACAGTAAAAATTTTTTGAGAAAGTTCCAAATTTACAAGAAACATGTCACAGATTTATGGGGAAAAAAGTCACAAATTTACAAGAAACGGGCACAAACTTATGACAAAAAAAGTGAAAACATTTTTTCTTGCAAATGTATGAGAAAATGCTCACAATTTTATAAGGATAAAAATGTGAATATTTGTAAGAAAATGTGACAATTTAATCAAAAAATATTAGAAGATTTATGAGGAAAAAAGCCCCAAATTTACTGGAATAAAAGGCTCAAATTTATGAGAAAGTTCCAAATTTACAAGAAAAAACAACAAATTTATGAGAAAATGTTGCAAGTTTACAGTAAAGAAAGAGTTCCAAATTTATAATTACAAGAAAGTAGTATCAAATTAGATGGAAGAAAGTCACAAATTTAAAATAAAATAGCAAATTTATGAGAAAATAAGTTAAACCGGTGAAGTCCATGTGGGCTAATACAGATGGACCCATAAGACAGCCCAGTTTTAACCATTGGTGGGGCCCACATGGACATGCCGGTGAGTACGTCTTTATTTTTCAGTCAGACCCTTTTAAACTTTCAGTATCATCTTCACACCTCTACAATTGGGCTTGAGCGCCAATAAATGAGGGAAAAAAAGTGAAATTCTGCACGTGTCAGAGCTGCTTTCAGCTTCGTTGCTTTGCATGTTAATTAAAGACAATCAAGCACAATAGAAAGACATGGGGTTAGGCGTTACAGGAAATGACACGAGGCACGTATGCTAATTGCTTTCAGTAGCAGTTTGCAGTGGCAGACGAGACCACCCACACCTCCGTTTAGCATACAAACTAAATTAAAATGCTTCCCAGGGGCCGCTGCTGCCGTGCTCTCACAATACCTCAACCACCAATTTGCCAACCGTCTCCGGCTTCATCGCCTACTGTCGGCACACAGCTGGCACGTCCATAGCCTGAAAGCTTCTAAACGTTTTAACCTCCTAGTTTATCTTCTGCTCTGAAAATACTGGAAACTTCCTGTGATGTTTGTGGATTTGACAAATGTAGATGCCCTTTGTGCCTCTTAAGATGTGCTGCCATCCTCACATGATTAAGACATCAAACATCTCCATGTCAAGGTGGGAATGCAATAGCAAAACATGAATTGTTTCCTATGGTGAGTAAAGGTTTCAGGACTTCCAGGTGAAGCTATGTTCCCACCACAGGGATTTCCAGTGTGCCTGGAGCAATTTCAGTCAAGCAGAGATCAAGTTCTTGCTTTAATCCTCAAAAATTGTGTTCAGGAACTGTCTTAGCTTCAACTTAAGTGGTTCAATCGTACTCTGACCTTCCGTTGATGTTGGCGTCTATCGTTCCCAGTTGCCAGAGGTTGTGAAGTCAGATTTCTGTCCAAAACCGTGTTCCAGTGTGACATCCAGCCAGCATGTCCATGTGGGCCCCACTGTAGGTTAACTCTGAGCTTTCTTATGGGTCCCCTGTGGGTTTGTCCACGGGTACCATGTTGGCCAAATCTGTGTCTGCCCACATGGACTTTGCCTGTGGCACAGATGAGCAGGTAATCTGTTGACCTGTGTGTAGAAGAAGAAGAAGAAGAAGAAGAAGAAGAAGAAGCTTTATTGTCATTGTACAGTTGTACAATGCAACAAACTTGTGGGTGCTCCACAAGACTACTGCGCAATAAACAGTCCCTCCAGGATTTCGTGGGATGTTTTTATGATTGTTGCGGTCCAAAAAGCCTGAATTCACGGGAGCTTTTTAAAAAAAGTTTTGATAATAGTTGCAATGTTTTTAGAGTGTTTTTTGCTCTAAAAGTTGTGGAAGAATTACAAATTTTAAAGCAGATGGTTTGTTTTTTTTTTTTTCCCCCCAGTTTACTGCAGTAATATTCTATATAACAATACAAGAAAAGCACAGGATTGTCAAAAATTTCCTATTACAGTGATTTGTAAATTAAGAGGAAACTTCTGCTATACAGAAAAAAAAAAAAAAACTCTTTAGTGCAACAGCAAATACAAACATTAACGCAATATCCATTACAACCGCTAAATTGCACTAAATACATGTTAAAGAGTTGAGATTTGGAAATTTTTAGCAGTACCTTCATTTGAACACTCCGTACGGTCCCCAACCACTCAGTACCGAGCGGAGAGGAAAAAATAAGTAATTTATTCTGTTCGACTGTATTGTCTATAGGACTCTGTGTTTTTCTGAAAAAAAATTACAGAGAATATTTTCTCTTTCCTGTGCCTTCCTACCTGTCTTCCTGCTGCACGTCAGTCTTGACACACATCTTTCATTTGGGGGGGGGGGGTGCATTTGTCCGTCCGTCCAGACTGGAGATCTACAGCTTAAAAGTTCATTGACCAGATGTAGTAATGATTTTACTTCTAAAGATGTGTAAAATGTTGATAGTTTTATGGTCTTTCTCCTTACGCACACTCCCATGACCAGGTACTTCTGGGGCAGGTGGACGTTTTTCAACACAAACCTAGCACTTCGTACACATGGTCAGGATGGAGACGTGGTGAGACATCCACGGGCAGGCTGGGGGAGACGGAGGAAGGGACTGTGTTGGAAACCTCACGGGTGAGTGTTTTTTTTTTAAATCATACACTCTGTGTGATTTATAGTCTGACTGTTTGAGGGTGGTTGATGAGAAAGATTTTTATCCAGGAACAGGTGGAGGCGGGATCTGGGGGAGGTGCAGTGTGTTGATCAGGATGTCTGGGATGATGGTGTTGAAAGCTGAGCTGTAGTCCACAAAGAGCATCCTCACATAGCTCCTTGGGTTCTCCAGGTGTCTCAGCGCTCTGTGGAGAGTGGTGGCGATGGCGTCTTCCGTAGACCAGTTCTCCCTGTAGGCGAACTGGTGGGGCTCGAAAGGAGGGGAGCAGCGGCATCATCACAGCCGACAGGAAAAGACTGAACAGGCTGATCAAAAATGTTCACTCTGTTCTGGGGCGATGCCTCGACACAGTGGAGGAGATAGGAGGATTGAGGCTAAGCGATCATCTCTGCTGGAGTCCGAGTCCCACCCCATGAGGTACATGCTGAACGCACTGAGGAGCTCATTTAGCAATAGGCTGTGCCATCCTAGGTGCATGACGGTGAGGTTCCGCAGGTCCTTCCTACCTGCGGCTGTCAGACTTTATAACCTAACCTGTGCTGCTTGTAGAGGTCAAATTAAATGTGCTAAAAGTAACACCCTTGCACAATTGAGATGATCCCCTCCAATACATAACTAAGACAATTGCAATTATTATTGAGGGTGGCAACAACACTGGTGATTCAATTGCGAAATATATTGTCTGGGTACATATTTATATTCTGTCGGGTAACTTAACAGACTGTATTGCTGTTGATACCATCTAGCTGCAAAGCTCCTGCACTGTGTGTATAACTGTGTATGTATGTATATTCATTTACTGCTTTGGCTAACCAGTTCTTATCATCTTATTGTCTTATTAACTATTGCTCTGAGTGCTGCTATCCCTTTGCTGCTGTAATCCTGGAATTTCCCCATTGTTTGACTACTAAAGGCTTATCTTATCTTATCCAAGGAATACTTATGCTTTCAGTAAAATGGCAATTTTCTGTTTCTGTAGAGTACTTTGGTTGAACGTCAAAATGTTGCGGATGAAGGAGTTGCTTGGTTTCAAGATGTTCGATCAACTGTGCTGCTACAGTCTTCTCCAATACCTTTTATAAAACAGGTAAAATAGAAATAAGGTGATTAAAAAAATACGTTCTTCAGGATTTCCTGCTTTAAAAACTGGTGTGATGATGGCTTTTTTCCAGCTATCCAGGAATTTCCTGGTCCTAATGGATAAATTGATGAGATGAGTCAAAGGTTTTGTTAATACAGAGCCATATTTCTTAATGAAACAAGTATCTAAATTGTAAATATCACAATGTTGCAATTTTATTTTCTTTTAAATTTGTTTTCCTTGTAAACTTCGCTCAAACTAAGTTTGATACATTTATTTATTTATTTTTGTAAATTTGTCTCTTTTTTCTCATAAACTTTCTGGGTTTTTTCCTCATAAATCTCAGACTTTTTTTCTTGTAATTTTGCTTACGGCAAAAGTGTTACTGTATCCTGCCCACCCACATTTTTAAAACTTATCCAGAAACTCGTTTTTACTACTTGACCTTCAAGCCGGCATGAGACATTGATTTAACTTTTTTTCTTTTATTAAATGATTGCCATTTTTACCGCTCTTGTTTTATACTTTTTTAGATATTGTCTTTTATTTATTTCTGTCTCGCTGGTCTTTTTCATCTTATTTATTCCTGATGGACAGCACTTTGTGTCAGCTGCAGATGTTTCTAAAGTGCTTTGGTGGGGCCCACACGGACCTGCTGGCTGGGCTGATGTAAGTTACGCCTCATCGTTTGTAAGTGGCTTTCTAGATCTCATGTAAAATAACACAGAAATGATTTTATTTTTTATATATGTTCAGAATTTGAAATGATTCCATGAGAAAGGAAATCAGTGGGACCCTAAAACCAAAGCAAGACCTTCAGGCAGCCGCTGAAGTCGTCTTTTCAGCATCTTTTTTGCTGTCTGGGTAGGAATTATGAAACACTTCAAAGCCGTGTTGTTGAGCCGCCTTGTCAGAAACTTTCCAAATCCACCTCCAGGAACAATGACGATTGCATTAGCTAGTTGTCTTTTCCCCCCCGCTCTCTGTTTTTCTGCCGTTCGCCGTCATTTCTTCGGGAAATTTTGAGTCTCACTCTTTTTATGAGTCTCTGCTTGGCTGAGCTGTTGGACTCCTTCTGTCTTTTTCTCTTTTGACACGCCGAGTGAAGACGTCGTTTCAAGCCTTGCCAACAAGCCCCCCGTGTCCCCGTCACTCCTTCCACCTTTTGTCTCTGGATGGCGCTCCGTGTCACATGTGACAGGCAGCCGTCCAAAGCCTTTCTCCTAGTGCTTTCTGGGGGGAGGAAGTGCCATCCAGGCTCTTATTATTCCAGCTGCCTCTCACATATGTCCACCTCCATGCCAAATATCTTTTTCGTCCTCTCCGTCCAAAGCTTAAAGATAACAAACAAGGGGAAGTCATTCCACTGCGGCTCACTGTCAGAGGGGAGGATGACCCTGGGCGAGGGTGTTATCCGCCATGTGAGCGTTCCTCTACGTCTGGAGGAGGGCGGGCCCGCTGAGGTGTCACAAACGAGGGGAAGGAGCCGTTGGCCAGGGAGCCGGCGGGTCAAACGGGGTCGGCTCTGTTTTCCAAACACACACCAGAGTCTTGACGCAGAGCCGCCTCCCAGCCAACACGTCAACGTGGGCCCCACCAACGGTTAAATGGGCTGGATTATGGGTCCATGTGGGTTTGGTCTGCAGGTTCCATGTTCTCCACATGGACTATTTTTTAACTTATTTTCTCATAAATTTGAAATTTTCTTGTAAACTTGTACCCTTTTCTCATAAATTTATTAGTTTGTTTTTTTTTCAAAATTGTGACTTTTTTCTTGTAAATTTGCTAATTTTTTCTTCCTCTTCATATATTTACTACTTTTTGTCTTAATTTGAAACTTTTTTTAAATTTTCTTCATAAATTTGTGACTTCTTTCTTGTAAAGTTGCTAAATTTTTCTTGTAAGCTTGCCATGTTTTTCAAGTAATTTTAATGTTTTTTTCTTGTAAATTTGCAGCAATTTTCTCATGAATTTGAACGTTTTTTCTAATAAACTTGCAACTTTTCTGCAGTAAATTGGCAGCTTTTTTCTTTTAAAATTGCAACTTCTTTCCAGGTAGATTTCCAACTTTCTCATAAATTTCTGAATTTTTTTGTAAATTGCACATTTTTTCATATAAATTTTTAACTCTTCCCTGTAAATTTTCACCTTTTTTCTAATGTATTTGTGACTTTTTTTTTTGAAAATTGCAACTTTTTTTCTTGTAAAATTGCAACTTTTCCTTGCAAATTTGCTTTTTTTTTCCTTGCTTTTTTTTTCCTCAGAAATAAGCAACTTTTCACTAGCAAATTTGCAACTGTTTTCTCATAATTTTTATTTATTTTTCTCTTGTAACTTTCACTGACTTCAAGAAGGCATTTGATTCAATCCACCGGGGTAAAATGATGAAAATACTAAGGGCATATGGAATACCACCAAGACTGGTTCAGGCATAAGGACGCCAGAGCAAGGATAATAACCCCGGACAGTGAACCAGAGCTGGGGATACAAGGGGATACACTAGCTCCCTTCCTCTTCCTCATAGTCCTTGACTATGCTCTGAGAAAAGCCATAGAGGGAAGGAAAGAGGAACTGGGATTCACCATCCATCCCAGAAGATCATCAAGATTCCCCAAGGAAACACTAACTGACATGGACTTCACAGATGACATAGCTCTGCTATCAGATCTGATAAGACAAGCCCAGGAACTACTAATTAGAGTAGAGGTTGAATGTAAAAAGGTTGGCCTTGGTATCAATGCCAAGAAAACAAATTACCAGACCTACAACATCAGGAAAACAGGATCTCTGAAAACAAAAGAGGGTACTGAGCTGGATAAGAAAGAAGACTTCAGATACCTGGGTCCATGGATAGACAGCACGGAGAAAGACATAAAGACCCAAAAAGCACAAGCATGGCATGCCTTGAACAAGATGAAGAATATCTCAGAGTCAAGAATATCGAGGAATCTAAAGATCAGATTCTTTCTGGCTACCAAAGAGTCCATCTTGTTATATGGATGCGAAAGCTGGACAGTAACACTGCAGATAGAATGCTCTCTAAATGGTACCTACACTTGCACACTGAGGAAAGTGCACAATATAAAATGGTGGACGCATACAACCAATAGAGAGCTGTACGATGACCTTCCCCCAGTGGGAAACAAAATAGCAGCAAGGAGATTGCATCTTGCTGGACACTGCCACCTCCACCTGGAAATGAGTGCCCACAAACTAGTACTGTGGCAACCAACCCACGGTAAACGAACCAGAGGGAGACCACGACAAAGCTCTGTGGAAGTCCTCAGGCAGGATGCAAGTGGAGTCACTGTAACGGAGCTGGGGACACTAATGGATGATAGAGAGGTTTGGAGGAAGCATGTGGTCGCTCGCCTAATAGCCACCAAGTAAGTAAGTAGTTTTGGTGTCACTGTTCCTGAGACCTGCCCAACTCCGTTAAACCCATGTGGGGCCTAGATGGGTTGACGCTGGTAAGCACATTACCTGCTTACCTAATAAATATAATAAATATAGGAGTATATAAATTAAAAAATTTCAAAAAAAAAATACAAATTTATGAGAAAAAATTGCTAATTTACAGTAAAAATATGATATTTTTGAGAAAGTTCCAAACTTACAAGAAAAGAATGTTGCAATTTTATGGTAAAAAGTAACAAACTGATGAGAAAAAGTTGCAAGATAACAGTAAAACAAAGTGGCAAATTTATGAGGAAGTTCTCAAATTATAAGACAAAGTTAGAAAAATTTAAAGAAAAAGTAACATTTTACATGAAAACAAACAAATTTATGAGAAAAAGTTGCAAATTCACATGAAAAATAAGCCAAAAGTCAACATTGCAAGTTTGCAGTAAAAGAAGTTGGAATTTTATAAGAAAGTTTGAAATTTTCAAGAAAAATGTGTCAAATTAGGGGGGAAAAGTCACAAGTTTAAAAAGAAAAATCACAAATTTATGAGAAAATTAGTTGAAAACAGGTAAACGGGTAAAGTCCATGTGGGCAAACACAGATGGGGCCAACATGGAATCTACGGCCAAACCCAATAGACCCATAAGACAGCCCAGCTAACCTTTGGTAGGGCCCACATGGACACATTGCTGCTCTGACGGTGGCATGTGGCCACAGCGACACTCACACGCTCCACACACAGAAGATCCCATCCAAGTAATCCCAACCCCAAATTGGTGGGATTTAGAAGACATCATTCAAGCAGAAAATTTTTCACCAGCGGTAAGTCACGCTGGCAGTGGCGTGAGCCAAAACACCTCCCCGCGCCCCGGCGGTAATCATACACCGTAATGATACGGTACGCCATGGGCCAGGCTCTGTGGCTTCGCCTCATTCACCCCCATTACTCCTCTAAATTACACACAGACGAGCCTCAGACGCAAACGCTTCTCAAGTGCACTTTACAGGCTTTTGATTTATTCCCCAACATTCACAGATTACACACGTCCTTAATGTAACACAGCACATTTTATTAAACTGCATACGACCCGTGAAATGCCTCGGCGTGTGCACGCGCAACTGGTTTTCCTTCAGCAGGATTCATGAGACTGAAATGTAAAGAGTGGGCAGCAAGTTAAATAAATGCGGGGAAGTTGAAGCAATTTTCCTTGACGAGAATCAGAAGCCAAGGCCTAGCTGTGGATCAAGTTGTGTCATCTGTAGTCGGTAGGCGACTTGAAGGGGAATGGGGGCAGGGGTATTATCCCCCTTGTTAGCAAAAAGACATTTTTCAGCTTTTTCCCATGAAATTACAACTTTTTTACTATAAATTTCTTTTTTTTTTTTACAAAAATTTGCATCTTTTTACTCACAAATTTGCAACTTTACTCACAAATTTGCAACTTTATTCACATAAAATTTGCACTTTTTTCTTGTAAATTTTAAACTCTCATAAATTTCTATTTTTTTTTCAAATTCCAAATTTTTTTCTCATAAATTTGCAACATTTTCCTGTAAAATTTCAACTTTTTTTCTCATGAATGTCCAACTTTTTTGTCATAAATTTGTGACTTTTTTGCAAAATTACAACTTTTTATAATAAAATTGCAACTTTTTTCTCATGAATTTGCTACTTCTTTTCCTCATAAAATTGCAGCTTTTATCTTGTAAAACTGCAACTTTTTTTTTCATAAATTAGCATTTTTTCTTATACAATAGCATTTTTTTCTTGCAAAGTTGCAACTTTCTCATAAATTTCTAATTTTTTTGCAAATTCCAAATTTTTTTCTCATAAATTTGCAACATTTTCCTGTAAAATTTCAACTTTTTTTCTCATGAATGTCCAACTTTTTTGTCATAAATTTGTGACTCTTTTGCAAAAGTATAACTTTTTATAATAAAATTGCAACTTTTTTCTCATGAATTTGCTACTTCTTTTCATCATAAAATTGCAGCTTTTTTCTTGTAAAACTGCAACTTTTTTCTCATAAATATGCATTTTTTCTAATACAGTAGCATTTTTTTCTTGTAAAGTTGCAACTTTCTCATAAATTTCTGAATTTTTGTGAATTGAAATTTTTTTCTCATAAATTAGTAATTTTTTCATGTAAAATTTCAAATTTTTCTCATGACTGCAACTTTTTCTTCACCAATTTGTGATTTTTTTGTAAAATTGTAACTTTTTTCTCATGAATTTGTTACTTTTTTCCTCATAAGATTGCAGCATTTTTTCTTGTAAATTAGAAGCTTCTTTTCTCATAAATTTGAATTTTTTTCTCATGAAATTGCAACTTTTTCCCATGAAACTGCAACTTTTTTACTATAAATTCTCTTTTTTTTTCTTTTTTTTTACAAAAAATTGCATATTTATACTCACAAATTCGCAACTTTATTTACTCAAATAAAATTTCCACTTTTTTCTTGTAAAGTTGAAACTCTCATAAATTTCTAATTTTTTTGCAAATTCCAATTTTTTTTCTCATAAATTTGCAACATTTTCCTGTAAAATCTCAACTTTTTTCTCATGAATGTACAGCTTTTTTTGTCATAACTTTGCGACTTTTTTGCAAAATTACAACTTTTTATAATAAAATTGCAACTTTTTATAGTAAAATGGCAACTTTTTTCTCATGAATTTGCTACTTCTTTTCCTCATAAAATTGCAGGTTTTTTCTTGTAAAACTGCAAATTTTTTCTCATAAATTTGCATTTTTTTTCTTATACAATAGCAATTTTTTTTGTAAAGTTGAAACTTTCTCAAAAATTTCTGATTATTTTTTTGCAAATTGGAATTTTTTTCTCATGAAGTAGCAAATTTTTCATGTAAAATTCCAAATTTTTCTCATGACTGCAACTTTTTCTTCACAAATTTGTCATTTTTTTTCAAAATTGCAACTTTTTTATCATGAATTTTCTACTTTTTTTTCCTCATAAAATTGCAACATTTTCTTGTAAATTAGAAGCTTCTTTTCTAATAAATTTGAATTTTTTCTCATAAAATTGCAACTTTTTCCCATGAAATTGCAACTTTTTCACTATCACAATCACAATCAGCACTTTAATATTGAGGTGCAGGATGTTAAAAGCGCATTCTGTGCTGTAAAAGTGAACAAAAGTCAGGGCCCTGATAATATATGTGGGCACTTGGTAAAGTCCTGTGCACATGAACTGAGTCCTGTATTTCACTACATTTTCAATAAGTCCTTACAGACACAACATGTGCCTAAGATCTGGAAAGATGCCGTGGTTGTTCCCATTCCAAAATCCAGCTGTCCTAAAATGGTAAACGACTTTAGACCAGTTGCTTTGACTTCAATTTTAATGAAAATGTTTGAAAAACTGGTCAGATGTGAGGTCCTAAAGCAGATTGAACATGCATTGGATCCTTTGCAGTTTGCATATAGGCCTCACAAAGGAGTGGAGGATGCCACTGTCACTCTGCTTAAGATGCTTTTTAAACATCTGGATTTTAATGGGACACACGCCAGGCTTTTATTTGTGGACTTTTCCTCCGCCTTTAATACAATCCAACCTCATATTTTAGTTGAAAGGCTCCTGCAACAATTTGATTTGAGCCACAATCTGGTGGGTTGGATTCTGGATTTCTTAACCAACAGGACACAGAGAGTAAGGGTCAATGGTACATTGTCTGACCAAAAGTGCTCTTCTACTGGCTCTCCTCAGGGGTGTGTGTTGTCACCACTACTCTTCATCCTGTACACAAACATGTGTCGGAGCAGACATGACAACAGACACATTATAGAGTATGCTGATGATTCAGTTATTGTCAGTCTCCTCCAGGATAGTGAGAGTGGCCACAGCCCAGTAGTTGATGATTTTGTTCACTGGTGTGAGGATTCCTACCTGCAGCTGAATACGACAAAAACTAAAGATATGATTATTGACTTTAGGAGGAAAACTCCCAGGCACAAAGTCACCGTACTAAAAGGCCAGACCACCGAATGTGTACAATCCTACAAATATCTTGGGACGATTATTGATAGTAATTTAAACTTTGAAGAGAACTGTGAAAGGGTGTGCAAAAAAGGGTCAGCAACATTTGCATTGTTTGAGGAAACTTGCACGCTTCCAAATTGACCGAACCATAATGACAATGTTTTATCGGGCTTTTATTGAATCTGTTTTATCATTTTCTTTAGTGTCATGGTTTGGTCAGATAAAACTGAAACAGAGGAAATCCTTGGATCAGGTAGTTAGATGGTCCAGTTGTTTGCTTGGTGAGTCACAGCTGAGCCTGACATCCTTGTACACCAGACAAGTACAGAGGATTGCTACCTCCATTTTAAATGATGACTCCCACCCTTTGCACTGCAACTTTCAGCTTCTTCCCTCAAGATGGAGGTTTGCTGTCCCAAAAAGCAAAACCCAGCGCTACAAAAACAGCTTTGTTCCTGCTGCTGTCAGAGAGTTGAACAAGTTGTAACAATACTGTATATTGCACATAATTTAGGTACCTATTTATTAGCTCCATTTTATATTTACTTATTTTTGTAGGATTTTTATTTGGGTTCTAAATCTTTTATTGGGTTCTAGACCTTTGAATTTTTAACCTCTTTGACTAGTCTTTAACTTTTTTAATATGACCCTTCTCTCTTATCTCTGGTTTTCTAACATCTCTTTGTCTTTATATCCTGATTGATGGAGCCTTGAGTATTTTTATCATGTTTATAGTCAGCTTCATGTGTGCCTGTGGTTGTGTTTATGTTGAATGTAATTTGTGGCTTGTAAATATGGATGTCACCAGACTGCAAAACAAATCTACCTGTGAGTACAAATAAAGTAACCTGAACCTGAACCTAAATTTGCATTTGTTTTTACAAAAAATTGCATCTTTTTAGTCACAAATTTGAAACTTTAATCACATAAAATTTCTAATTTTTTTTGCAAATTCCAAATTTTTTTCTCTTAAATTTGGAACATTTTCCTGAAAAATCTCAACTTTCTCATGAATGTACAACTTTTTTGTCATAAATTTGTGACTTTTTTGCAAAATTGCAACTTTTTATAATAAAATTGCAACTTTTTTCTCATGAATTTGCTATAGCAATTTTTTTTGTAAAGTTGCAACTTCCTCATAAATTTCTGATTTTTTTGCCAAATGAAAATTTTTTCTCATAAATTAGCAATTTTTTTCATGTAAAATTTCAAATTTTTCTCATGACTGCAAACTTTTTCTTAATAAATTTGTGATTTTTTTCTCATGAATTTGCTATTTTTTTCCTCATAAAATTGCAACATTTTTCTTGTAAATTAGAAGCTTCTTTTCTCATAAATTTGATTTTTTTCTCATAAAATTGCAACTTTTTATCATAAAATTGCAACTTTTTACTACAAATTAGCAGTTTTCTTATAAAATTTCAGCTTTTTTCTCATGAATCTGACACTTTTTTCTTATAAATTTGTCACTTTTTTTTTCAAAATTTCAACTTTTTATCATAATGTTGCAACTTTTTTCCTCCTAAAACTGCAACTTTTCTTGTAAAACTACAACCTCTTTTATCATAAATTTGCATCATGCAAAATTTCAGCTTTCATCTCAGAAATTTTTTTTGGTTACAATTGCAATACTTCTTCTTGTAAAGTTGCAACTTTCTCATAAATGTCTTAGTTTTTTTTGCAAATTGGAATTTTTTCTCAAAAATTTGAAAAAAAAATGAATTTTTTTCTTTAAAATTTCCATTTTTTTCATGAATGTGCCACTTTCTCATAAATTTACATTTTTTTCCTCTTGAAATTGCAACTTTTTATCCTAAAATTGCAACTTTTTTCTCATGAATTTGTTACATTTTTTCCTCATAAAATTGCAACATTTTTCATAAAATTGCATCTTCTCTCTCATGAGTTTCCTCATAAATTTGCAACGTTTTCCGATAAATTTTAAACTTTTTTCCTCATAAATGTGCAACTTTTTTTCTCATAAATCTGTCTTTTTTTTCTCAAAATTGAAACTTTTTATCATAAAATTGCAACTTTTTTCTCCTGAATTTGCTAGTTTTTTCCCTCATAAAATTGCAGTCTTTCTTAAACAAAAACAACTTATTTTCTCATAAATTTGCAATTTTTTCCTCATAAAATTGCAGCTTTTTCCTTGTAAAATTTGAACTTTTTACTCAGAAAAATCCACATTTTTTCTTATACAATTACAACTTTTTTCTTGTAAAGTTGCAACTTTCTCATAAATTTCTGAACGTTTTTGCAAATTTCTCATAAATTAACGTTTTTTTTTCACTAAAATTTCAATTTTTTCTCATGAATCTGCAACTCTTTTCTAATAAATTTTCTTTCATTTCCTCTTAAAATTGCAACTTTTTCCTCATGAATTTGTTACTTTTTTCTCATAAAATAGCAGCTTTTTTCTTGAAAAATTGCAGCTTCTTTTCTCATAATGTATTTTTTCTTCATTAAATTGCAGCTTTTTTCTCAGAAAAATGCACATTCTTATACAATTGCAACTTTTTTCTTGTAAAGTTGCAACTTTCTCATAAATTTCTGAATTTTTATGAAAATTGTAACTTTTCTTAAAATTTTGCATTTTTTTCCTTTAAAGTACTGTATAATTGAATGTGCAACTTTTTTCGAATAAATCCTCATTTTTTTCTTCTTAACATTACAACTTTTTATCATAAAGTTGCAACTTTTTTCCCATGAATTTGTAACTTTTTTCCTCATAAAATTGAAGCTTTTTTCTTGTAAAATGGCTTCTTCTTTTCTCATAAATTTGCATTTTTTTTCCTCAAAAAACTGCAACTTTTTTCTCATGAATTTGTTACTTCTTTCCTCATAAAACTGCAGCTTTTTTCTTGTAAAATTGAAACTTTTTTTTGAGAAAAATGCACCTTTTTTCTGTACAGTTGCAACTTTTTCTTGTAAATTTGTACCTTTTTTTAGTAAATTTCTGAATTTTTGCTGCCAATAAACTGACAGGAAAGCCCTCGATGACTGGTGGGACTGTCCACCTTTCAGGAGTGACTGGTTGTCTGTGGATCTCGTCAGCCGTTCAGTGCCCGACCTCGTGTTGACATGGAGTCCACTTCAGCCACTTAATCACATTGTTTAACGCATTGTTAAATGCATTAGGAGGTGCTTGCTTCACAACACCTTCTGTTAATGTAGCGAGGAAAACGGGGCTGTGAAGGGTTAGCTGAAAATTAGCCGCTGACAGTTGGAATGATTACCTCAATCCAAATGACCCATTACCTTTTTTTGTCCAACGGCCACCGGTCACTCGCCGTACTTGTACTTGTAGATGCCGTCACCTTCCCCGACCTCCCTTTCTTCCACAGCCTCTTTTTCACATCGCTCTTAATTAGCACTGAGAGCTTTTTTCTTTTTAGCAGAGAGCGATTCAGTAATTGTGCCCCTCTATTATTTTTCTTTGGCTGCCCATATGAAAAGGCGTATTTAGCGAACAGCTGCTGCGTTTATCCCCCTCATTTGTCGCCGCTCTGTTTGTGTACCTTTGGCCTGCGGTGCCAATGGAGGGTGGCGGTTGTGCTATCTTGCATTGTAATGCCGTCGTCGGCTGATTGGAGGGATTATGAAAATCGCGTTTACCATTCTAGCGGCCTGTCATTTTTATCGGCTCTCCCGGCGACCTGAAGCATGTGCGTTCGTGTGTTTTGCCAAGAGAGGGATCCTCCTCTTCGACATCACGCCTGCTGCAGTTTGCAGTCTACAGTTACACCGTAAGCAGAT
The DNA here is from genome assembly GCA_020510985.1 of Pholidichthys leucotaenia. Taxonomy (NCBI): domain Eukaryota; kingdom Metazoa; phylum Chordata; class Actinopteri; order Cichliformes; family Pholidichthyidae; genus Pholidichthys; species Pholidichthys leucotaenia. The sequence continues at coordinate 97,815,624 of CM035841.1, read as the reverse complement.
TTTCGTGTTCTCTCCGCCGCAGCCCCGGGGACCGTAATCGGAGGTCGACCCCAGGACAAGGGCATCCGTCAGAGCGGTGAATAATGCCCAGCTTGCCCTGTGTGTGTGTGTGTCTGTGTGTGTCTGTGTCTGTGTGTGTGTGTGCTTTCTTAAAGCTCAAACACACCGGGACGACGGGCCCTGCAGCGCCAAAGTGTTCACGTCGTCCCACCAGATCCATGTGATGGTAAACATGAACTGAAGGCAGAACCGTCAGCTTAATTTCCTGAGCGCCTTTACGGTTTGATGGGCTTTGAAGCCATCGCTTTTCGTGACAGCGATGGTCCTTTCTGGTTTTGTTCTCACAGTCTGTTCATTTTGGTTTGTGCTCCTTTCTAACAGGCAGCAGTGGTTGGCTGAAGTATTTAGTTTATGACCTCACATCATTTTGTTTGTCACAGCTTTCATTCATTTTTATTGTCGCTTCAGCTCATTTTACACAATTTTACATTTTGGGGGCATATTTGAGCTCGTGTCTTTGTCGGGGTTGATTTTAGAGCTAGGTTTTAATACTTCTGTTGACATATTTGGGTTGTTTAAAAGTCCCGTTTGCAACATTTTTCCCACATGTTGACAGCTGCCACAGGTCTTAATGAAATGTTTGTGACACGTTTAGGTCAAACTGCCTTTAATTACTTACAAACCTTAAATCTAATGAGGTTGGAAAGTTGTGTAAAACTTAAATTAAAAAAAAAAGAATACGATGATTTGCAGATCCTTTTCAGCCTATATTCATTTGATTCCACTACAAAGACAAAATATTTAATGTTCAAACTTATAAACTTTGTTTTTTTGCAAATATTCACCCATTTAGAATTTGATTCTTGGAACACCTTCCAAAAAAGCTTGGACAGGGTCATGTTTACCACTGTGTCACATCACCATTCTTTTGAACAACACTCATTCACGCATTTAGGAACTGAGGACACTAATTGTTGAAGCATTGAAGGTGGAATTTTTCCCCCATTCTTACTTGATGTGCGACTTAAGTTGCTCAAAAGTCCAATATCTCCATTGTCATATTTTGTGCTTCATAATGCGCCACACATTTTCAATGGGAGACAGGTCAGGTAGACTGCAGGCAGGCCAGTCTAGTACCCACACTCTTTTCATACAAAGCCACACTGTTGTAACATGTGCAGAATGTGGCTTGGCATTGTCTTGCTGAAATAAGCAGGGACATCCCTGAAAAGACATTGCTTGGGTGGCAGCATATGTTGCTCAAAAACCCGTATGCACCGTTCAGCATTAGTGGTGCCTTCACAGATGTGGCATGGGCACTAACACACTCCCATACCATCACAGATGCTGGAATTTGAACTTAATGCTGATAACAATCTGGATGGTCCTTTTCCTCTTTAGCCCAGAGGACACAGTGTCCATGATTTTCAGAAACAATCTGAAATGTTGACTCATCAGATCACAGCACACTGTTCCATGTTGTGTCAGTCCATCTCAGGGTGCTTTCACACCTACAGGCTTCAGTTTGTTTCAATCAAACTCAAGTTCATTTTCTCTTTTAATGTGGTTCATTTTTTTCTGGTGAAAACTTGGTAATTGCACTCAAGTATGTAACAAAACAACTGTACCGAGACTACGTGAAAGAGGTGGTCTCGGTTTGAATCAAATGACGAACTCTAGTGCTGTCCTGCAGGTGAGAAAGTGACCGCACTAAAACAGGACCAGTGGCAAACGGTAAAACATTTTATGTCACTGTACATACGTCACGGTTCTGGAGGATTAATGAACGTTAACATGTTATTTACCATCCATAGCAGCGCTTCATTTTCAAACTGTACGATTTGCTGAAAGTGGTATATGCACGCATGTAATAAATTCAGGATCAAATTAAAATTAGTGAATATTTGCAAAAAAAACAGCAAGGTTTCCCAGTTTGAACATTAAATATCTTATCTTTGTACTATATTTAATTGAATATAGGTTGTATTCATTGTATTCTGTTTTTATTTGTTTTACACAATGTCCCAACTTCATTGGAATTAGGGATTGTAATTACTGCAGCATCATTGTCAATCATCTTTTGCCTTCCTCCCAATGGCTCATCTCAGTGCATGTCTCTTTGGATGCCCAAGATATGCCGTTAACTCCAGCCTCCTTCATATTATGTCACTTTTGGTAATCATAGCTTGCTAGCTCCTAGCTTTGGTAGCGAGCCTGAGCCAAATAATGCAATTTTTTGTGAAAGAAAGAATGAAATAAAACATCACTGGTGGACAGGAGTGTGTGGTTTCACTGGTTGATAGGCTATGACCGTTACCCAGAGTACAATAAGCACTGGGGCAGCAGTGGCTTAGTAGGTAGGTAGAGTGGGTCGTCCAATAACCGGAGGGTTGGCTGTTCGAATCCCACTCTCCCAATTCATTCTGTCCCTGGGCAAGACACTTTACCCACCTTTCCTCCAGTGTCCATGACACTGGGCATGAATGTGTATAAATGTTTGATAGTAGTCAGAGAGGCTGTTGGTGCGGATTGGCAGCCATGGTCATGTCAGTCCGCTCCAAGGCGGCTGTGGTTACAGGGGTTGCTTACCAGTGTTTGTCTTGAGTGAGTGAATAATGGACTCACTGTAAGTGCTTTGAGATGTCACTTTACAGGTAATGCCCCATATAAATGTTCTCTTGTTATTGTAGAAACATTTGCAAATTGAGTGGTGGCCCAAGATGGCTAGCTGAGGCAAGCTAAAAATAATGTCTAAGAGTGGCATATACGGTCCAGTGTTGGTAGATGAACAAGGATTTCCATGGTGGTGGGGGGCAGTGGGGACTTTGCATACAGTTGTGTACAGCTAAATTGTCATTGCATATGCTATAATAGGCTACAATGTGTCATTTTGTAACATTTTTGCTTGGTGGCGTGCCGTGGGATTTTCTCCTTTTAAAAAAATGTGCTGTGGCTCAAAAAAAAAAATCATAGGAAAACACTGACCTGTGACACATGATGAACAAATAACGTTACTCCTGAAGGTCTCCTTTCCTGCTGTTTCCATGGATTAAGTTTTAGTTTTGACATCCACAGTGACAACACACATCCCCCGCTTTCAGACACTCCCATTTAATGCTCACTTGTTCCCATTCCTGAGCCCCTTATCTGATTATTCAAAGACTTTTCACACCAGAGTTAAGCAGGTGATGTGGACCGAGGCCACCCAGCAGAGGAGTTCTTGGTTCACACCAGATAAAACATGCTGGACCATAGAGAAGAAACCAACTAAATTCCCTTCAAAAAGGTCGAAACCCTGAAGGTGTGAAAGTCGTCTCCAACAGCACAGCATTTTTAGAGTCTGCTCTTTGGTCTAGATGTAGTTCGTGGCAGCTTTGCGTTGGGAAACCGACTTTGACGGCTGTTCCACGTTGGCGGAATATTTTCTCCTGCTGAGAGTGAGATTTGAGCTGAATGGGAGTAGAGGGCACACCTCTGTTCAGGCGGTTCATCTTCAGCATGAGTTTATCTGCCTGTCAGAGCAGCTGTGAAGGTGAAAACTTCAGCAACACTGCTGTTTAAAATAAACTGTCAGATTTTGTTCCAGTGGCCTTTATCACCATCATCAAGCAGCGATTTTTGCAGTCCATTTTTCTGGTGTGGTGTCTGGACGTGTTCTCGGCTGACCTGGACAGCCGCCGCAGGCTGAAACACGCTTTCACTTTAAACAATAATGATTTTCTCCAAGCTGCAAGGAGGGCTGGAGTTTTCACCTTGGAGAGGTCAAAGCAGGCCTTCAAATGATCAGTCTGAGCACCAGAACGGCAACAAAGAAAAACAAAAAAGATTAGCTTGCAGCTACTCCGGACCAAAACTGGAGACCTTTGCTTTGGCTGCTGGAAAGTGTTAAAGTTTGGATAAATAACCAAGGAGAATAAAGGCTTTACAGCAAATATTTTTGTAAGGTAAAGGGGATAGTTCATGTTTTGTTTGTTAGTAATCTCAAATGCTCTGTAGACCATGGAGGCTTTTACAGAAGAAGGCATCAATCCATATAGCCAACCATGTACAGCAGAACGAAATTATGTTTTGTCCTATCTACAATGTTAGTCACATCTAGAATCAGAGGAGCTGCTGCGATGCAAGTCACCACCACAGACAACTTTTTCCTTCCCCCATTCTACTATGCTGAGCACCAAGCTAGAAGGACCGTTTTTATATGGTCTCTAGTATGACCTGGCCGGGGCTTGAACTCACGACCTCCCAGCTGTGGGACAGATTCTCTACCACTAGGCCACCACTCTGTAACTGAGTATTTTCTTTGTATTAGAAACAATGACATGTTGCCCCACGGGGTTCCTCTGCAGCTGTGCACATGTCGAAAAGATCCACGCATCTCGTTCAAAAGGTGGTGCCACCGACACGGGATAGACAGACAAAGAGGAAGAAGAGGGAGGACTTCAAAGGAAACGTGACAAGATGAGACCATCCATCTTCTACCACTTATCTGGGGTGTGGGTCGCAGAGGCATTAGTCCGAGTCGATTACCCCAGTAGTTACCTCCCCAATTCAGACGTGAATGATTCTGAATTGATGCACAGATGCCAAGATTCCATTTTATTTATGATTTATAATGTAATTAGTTTTGACAGGATGAAAAAAAAGCACAACCTGGAAACGTGAAACTGTAGCATTGGACTTTTTGTGGTGTAACACAATATTTGCCTGGCGCCATGTGTGACTGCAACCAAAATTCCAAAACTGGTGGTGCTTGCGATGTCCCAACATTGGCGGGCGATGCAGTGGTTGAGCCGGTAACAGAGCATCCCTCAGCACCCTGCCCGAGCTTCGCCTTATCTTGCTTGCAGTGGAATCCGGTCAATGGGACACTTCAGCAGCCTTGAAGGAGCTCTGTTACGACCCACTTTCTGGGCAAAGGCCAGGATCGCCAATTTCAGCCTTGGATCTCCAAGTTTGTTTCAACCCTTATGTCAAGGTAGACCAAGCTAGTCATTTTCGTCCTTAGGCAAGGTAGACATACACCTACATCCCAGGCTAGGATTTGAACCCATGACACCATAATCTAAAACATTCTACTGTTACCACTGAGCCAAAGAGGAAATCCTCCACTACTTCACTAGCAGTGGAGGTGTACCTTAAGGTGTCAGGAACTGCACCACTGACTAATTCCTTATGGTGGAGTTCGTAACAAGCTCCCAATGACATAACGATCGCAGGTGAGTTGAGCATATGCAGTGAAGATGAGTTTTACTGGTTATATAAACACCGCTGAGCTAACTGCTAATTTAGCTTGTCTGGCTAATTTTTGATGAACTTTTCTGATGAATGTTTGCAAAGATTTCAGTGTGGACAAAGGGATATAAACAATTATCCACTGATGGTGGCACAGTATCCATCTTTTAAACAAGTACAAATATTTTGGGAGAGTAATTCATTAAGAGCTTTCATGGGATTCAAGCACGGATTACAAGACTATATTTCATACAGATGCATGATGTGGACAGACGCGTACCGGCCCTTTTCTATTGCTCGTTTGTGACGAGTATTCTATCTGTCTTCTCTATTGCGTGTTACTTTCTCTGTCTGCAATAATTGTAAATATGTTGAGTGAGATTATACAGTATGTCAACAGCAACACTATATGACACAGCTCTGTACATCCTGAGTGGTGGAAAATGGGCAAGCAATCCTCAGTGATGCGTCACACCATCTGTAGAGTGAGTATGAGTCAGTGCCATCAGGATGGAGATTTAGGGCAAAATTTGTGTGCACTTCTAACGCCCAGAGAGCTTTTACACCTATAAGTATATGTCTCTGCTGAACAAACTCAAGTGCCATAATGTGTGTTGATTCTGAGGGAGCTGTTTTGACTGTTGGTGATGGTAATTTGTTGTTTGTGAAGGTGAGAAAAAGGCAGAAGTCAGGTAGCCTTAGTGCTAAATTTTCCAACTAAATAAACCTAAGCATCACTGTTTTCAAAACCATAGCAATGTTTATATACAGCCGTGTGAAAAAAGTGTTTCCCCTCATCCTGATTTCTCATTTTTTTGTATTTGTCACACTTAAATGTTTCAGATCAAATAAATTTAAATATTTGACAAAGATAACACAAGTAAACACAAAATGCAGTTTTTAAATGAAGGTGTTTATTATTAAGGGTAAAAAAACAAAACAAAAATGCAAACCCACATGGTCCTGTGTGAAAAAGTGATTTCCCCCATTAAAATAAAAAAAAAAATAACTGTTGTTTATCACATCTTTGGAAAGCAGAGTTCAATTTCTCTAGCCACGCCCAGGCCTGATTACTGCCACACCTGTTCTCAATCCAGAAATCACTTAAATAGGACCTTCCTGACAAAGTGAAGTAGACCAAAATATTCTCAAAAGCTAGACATCATGCTGTGATCCGAAGAAATTCAGGAACAAATGAGAAACAAAATAACTGAGATGTATCAGTCTGGAAAAAAACATTATAAAGCCATTTCTAAAGCATTGGGACTCCAGCAAACTACAGTGAGAGCCATTTTCCACAAATGGTGAAAACATGGAACAGTGGTGAACCTTCCCAGGAGTGGTCAGCTGACCAACTATTACCCCAAGAGTGCAGCGACAACTCATCCAAAAGGTCACAAAAGACCCCACAGCAACATCCAAAGAACTGCAGGCCTCACTTCTCTCAGTTAAGGTCAGTGTTCATGACGCCACCATAAGAAAGAGACTGGTCAAAAATGGCCTTCATGGCAGGGTTCTAAGACAAAAATCACTGTTGAACAAAAAGAACATAAAGGCTCATCTCAGTTTTGCCAGAAAACATCTTGATGATCCCCAAGACATTTGGGAAAATACCCTGTGGACTGACAAGACAAAAGTTGAACTTTTTGGATGGTGTGTGTCCCATTACATATGGTGTAAAAGTAACACAGCATTTCAGAAAACATCCAGTCCCTCCAGGATTTTGCGGGATGTTTTCATGATTGTTGCGGGCCAAAAACCTTGAATTCGCAGGAGCTTTTTTAAAAAGTTGCGATAAAAGTTGCAATGTTTTTAGAGTGTTTTTTGCACTAAAAGTTGTGGTAAGAATTCCAAAGTTTAAAGCAGATGCTTTTTTTTCCCAGTTTACTGCAGTGATATTCTATATAACGATACAATAAAAGAACAGGATTGTGAAAAATTTCCTATTATAGTGATTTGTAAATTAAGCAGAAACTTCTGCTATACAGAAAAACTCTTGTGCAACAGCAAATACAAAAAAATAACACAATATCCATTACAACAGCTAAATTGCATTGAATGTATGTTAAAGAGTATAGCTTTGGAAATAATTGGCAGCACCTTCATTTGAAAACTCCCTACAGTCCCCAACCACTCGGTACCAAGTGGAGAGGAAAAAAATAAATAATTTATTCTGTTGCACTGTTTTGGCTATTGGATTTTGTATTTTTCTGAAAAAAAAAATGCAGAGAATATTCTCTTTCCATGCCTTCCTGTCTGTCTGCTGCATGTTGGTCTTCACACACACACATCTTTCATTTACAGTGGGACGGCAGAGGGCAATGGATGGGTGCGTTTGTCCGTCGACACTGGAGATTCACAGTTTTAAAACTCACTGACCAGATGTAGTAATGATTTTACCTCTAAAAATGTATAAATGTTCTAACACTCGCTGTAGTATAGTGTACTTTCCTCATGTGTGCTCCCGCAATGGGGTGCTTTTGGGCAGGCGCTTGTTTTTCAACACAAACCCAACGCTTCGAACATGCTCTCAGGACGGAGACGTGGTGAGGCGTCCATGGGCAGGCTGGGGGAGATGAAGGAGGAGACGGTGTTGAAAACCTTGTGGGTGAATGTTTTTTTTAAATTACACACTCTGTTTGCTGATGTGTTCCGTTAGTCACTGTAAACTATAAACTCACAACTCACTATAAACACGGAAGTGAATGCGGTGCAGTGATGCATTTGATTAGTTAGGTTGACCGTTTCAGTGACAGTTTGATACAAACATAATAAGTGAAATTAGCGGAAGTTGACGAGGATTGGCCAAAATTACGGGAAACTTGCGGTGATAGGACAACGTTGCAAGGTTGCACAATAAATGCGCTGATTGGCTGATTTCGCATGAATTGGTGCAATCGCAACATCACAAAATCCTGGAGGGACTGAACATCATACCAACAGTGAAATATGGTGGTAGTGTGATGGTCTGCAGCTGTTTTTCTGCTTCAGGACCTGGACTTTCTGTGGTAAATGGAACCATGAATTCTGCTATCTACCAAAAAATCCTGAAGGAGAATGTCCGGCCAGCTGTTTGTGACCTCATCCTGAAACGCACTTGGGTTGTGAAGCAGAGCAATGATCCAAGACACACCAGCAAGTCCATCTTTTAATGGCTTAAGAAAAAAAATGAAGACTTTGGAGTGGCCTAGTCAAATTCCTGACCTGAATCCTATTGAGATGCTGTGGCATGACCTTAAAAAGGCGGTTCACGCTCAAAAACCCTCCAATGTGGCTGAATTACAACAATTCCACAAAAATAAGTGGGCCAAAATTCCTCCACGGCATTGTAAAAGACTCATTGCGCAGTGATCGCAAATGCTTGACTGCAGTCGGTGCGGCTAAGGTTGGCCCAACCAGTTATTAGGTTTAGGGGGCAATCTCTTTTTCACACAGGGCCATATAGGTTTGGATTTTTGTTTCCCTTAATAATAAACACCTTCATTTAAAAACTGCATTTTGTGTTTATTTTTATCTTTGTCTAATATTTAAATTTGTTTGATGATCTGAAACATTCAAGTTTGACAAACATACAAAAAAATAAGAAATAAGGGAGGGGCAAACACTTTATCACACCACTGTAGATGCATTAATCAGAATATCATTTTTGTTCAAAATCAGCAGGAGGAAGCACATATAAACAGTTTGCAACATTTTGTTAGTTTTGGCTTTTCACTTCACTTAAATTTGTACAGGGATGGGGGTGAGGAACTAGGCCCGAATGCTCTATTGACATGGAACAAAAAACAAGCAGGCTTAATGAGTCTTCCATCTAGTTTTAGCTCCACAACCAACATCACAACACCTTGTCAGGCTTACAGAAACTGTACACTAAAATATATATATGGTATAACTTACACACACTACATAACAGTGTATGCAGCATTAATTATAGACAGCCTCAAAATGAAAAACCACCACAGACACAGCAGAGGAGGACAGTAAAATCACTTCTTATCTTCATGCGTATTTATGTCTCCGGCATACACCCTGTGGTCTTTGGCATTTTAGCGTCTTCTTATAGTCCACAACTTCACGTATGGAGAGGAGTTGGGAGGCCCAAAAGGCAGAGTCCGTCCACCCAAGGACCTTTTATCGCAGCCACAGCTTTAAAAGCTCCTAGGTCCACCGCTATTCTCTTCTAGCTACAACAGGTCCTGCTAGCCTAATACTGCTCCTACCTCGGCACTGCTACCTATCCTCCTCCACAGAAAGGTTTTCCCCACCCTTGCAGTCCGACTGTTCCGCTGTTATTAATTAAACCCCACACACAACATTTAGCATTTTTTTTGAATGAATGAATCTTTATTTCAGATAGATTACATTAAAAGATTAAAAGAAAGGAACAGAACAATATATTAAGGGGAAAAGGCAGGGTGGGGCAGTTCTGAGCAATTTGTCTGGGCAACAGGGATTCCAGGATTTACTGTAGTCCCCAATAACCACACTCGGACATGATGTCTTTGGCCCTCCACCGCATGTTGGCCCTCCAACTGAACCACTGTGATGATATATTCTTTGATCCCACACTCCATCTTCTGTGATATTGCTGAAGAAAATTATTAGTGTGGTTGTAGCCTCAGACATGAAAAAAAAAAAAAATCTGAAAGAATAATGAAGCTTCTAACTAGCTAACTATGCTAACCTAGCTTGTGGAGGTGTCAGAGTGGATCTCTTTTCCATTAGCTACAAAAATCAACCAAAAGAAGAGTGCAAGACAATCTGATATGAGAGCTAATTTGGAAGAAAATGACATTAGCAGGGATTTGTTTTTATCTGAATAAATTTGTTTGCTTCAAAGGTTAAGCTTTTCTCTCCTTTATGCAGGCTGAGATGAAGGTTTTTCAAACACATTTTAATAAAAGATAGAGGATAGCGTAGCTGTTTTAGAGCACACCCGGGCAGAATAAGACCGCAGCACCTCCTCATGGACCCCAGCGTGGAGCTAGCAAATATTAAGTAGTTTTAATGTTGCGGCTGATGTGAACAGATTTGCTGACCTTGGTAGAGGTGATATTCTGACACCATGCAATGATGATAAAACGTTTAGTGAGTCAGTAAAGACCAGAGGAAGTGGAATGATAAAACATGCCAGCCGTGGCTCTGTAAAACTTTGAGGTTTCACTGTGAGGATGAAAAACAGGGAGACAATGATGGGGGGGGGTCAGTCGACTTTCGCTGAGGCCTGGAAAGAAAAGATGAATGCATAACTGATGAGTTTTTCAGTGACTGTCCGACAAGCAACTGTTGGGACTTTCAGACTGAATTAGACTTCTGTTGCCGTCCTGAGGTGAACCCTCCCCACTTCTGAAGTCGTTTGGCACGAAAAACCAAATTCCCTGCCGACAAATGTCCATTAACGGTTGACCAACAGCAAATTAATATTTACCCAGAGGCTCATTTTCTCATTAGCACTCAGATTTCAAAACTCATTTCTCAGTCCGCAGTCAGTTTGTTTGACCTCTACACAGATTGCCACGATTACCACTTTGAACTCGCCGTGGCCGCTACTCAACCCCGATTTAGCGACTGTATCCCAGCATCCCATAAACAGCCAAGGCTTTTATTCCCTTGAAGGACGATGATGGCTTTTTGCTTTCGGGGAGAAGATGTGGATGTGCAGCCACATGTGACACATTTATGACCACGCAGCGAGATGGATAAAGAAATCAAATCGCTTCAGGGTGTGGATATCAATTACGGTGCAGGTACCTCTTTGTGTTTGTGCGGTAGGGAACCAGGGTAACGTGCAAAGGCGGGAGCGACAACTTCAATCTGTCACTGCGTAGTTTGGCCACATCTGTGAGTCAACGGGGACAGAGAGAAAATGAGATTGGCTCGAGGGAATGGACGCATCTTCCATCTCATCCCCATCTTCATCTTCTATTGAATCGTGGAATTGATGGATGTTTAACAGGCTTATTTTCAGGTGAGGACTTTGAGTAGCTTGATATACAGGCCAGGTGAAATCAATGTCAGTGGGGCAATAGAATCATTGCAATCTAGATGGATATTTTTTTTGTTTACCAATGACTTGTAAACTTACAAGTAACCAGACTGTCAATGACAAAGTAGCTGATTCTGGGCTGACAAAATCACCCAAGGAGTGCTCAGATCTCTTGACCATTGAGCTTGACCTTAGGCACAGCCCAGATGCAGACCCATCCAAGATGTCCTTAAAGCCAAGGTCTGCAGCCTAGAGGTGTAACGTTTCTCCTGAAATCATAAATGCCCAGATCTTCTGAACTTTGACAATGACAGTGACCTTAACTCGGATGCAGACCTACCTGAGGTGAGCATTGGTGTGTATTGGGGAAAATGCCTAGGGGGACTAGCAATTCCAGTGAAATGTGGAAGAATGAATGGACAGATGAAGGACGCCATGTCATCACATTATGAGCTAAAAGTCACGTTGCAGCATATATGGTGAAAGAGAAATTTAGTGCCCAAAACAACAGCAATTTACTGCCCAAAACAACAGTGATTTTTTTTTTATTATTTTTGATTTTGGGTACTTTATTGATCCCCAGAAGGGAAATTGAGGGCATCCACCTGGATGGATGAAGCAGCCACGGTACGGCGCTATCTCTTAACCATTCACACACACATTCACACCTAGGGCCACTTTAGAGTCTCCAATTAACCTAACCTGCATGTTTTGGCCTGTGGGAGGAAACCGGAGAAATCCCGAAGTAAACCCACGCAGATACGGGGAGAACATGCAAACTCCACACAGATCACTGTTGGTCAGGGGCTGGGATTGAACCAGGGATCCCATGGCCAAGGGTGAGTTGCTGTGCTGGCGCAGTGCTAACCACTGCGCCACCGCACCGCCCAATCACCGCCCAGTGAATCAGTATTTAGCAAATTCTACATCGAAATGTACAACTTTAAAGCATGAAGTGTTATTTTAAAGGTGTGTTCAGACCAAACGTGAATGGGCGACACAAATACTATAGATAAAAAGTCAATGAAAAGAGGCGAGCACACGTGAATCTCACGCATTTGCATGTTTACGTCCAACTAATAGCACTAGCCTTGAGATTCTGCCGTCACCAGAGTAAAAGTATTAACATTGGAGAGTAAACTAATTTGAAAATTAGACTGACACTCATCTCGAGACAGATGGACCGGGAGCTCTGCAGCTCGATCAGAGTGTCAGAGTTTTTTTTACCCACGGACTCTGGCCACGGACTTGCTAACAAGGCTAGCAGGCTAGCAATGTAAACAACCATCATCCAGGTGAAATTTTGCAGGCAGGGACAATTGTTTTCAGGTGAGACACCGTGGGATAATGCAGGCCTAAGTATCACGGTGTTTTGGGAATTTTCACAGCAGGTTGAATACAGCTGCAGAAATTATAAAGGCAACTTTGCCTTTCTGCAACTCAGACGGTGAATTCATGTTGATTTGTGTCTTTACACTGAGTTTAAATGTCATCACACCGTGCAAAAAATTCGCCCATTTCCGTTAGATCTGAATGTACCTTAAGTCTTTACTCCCATAGTTGTTGGCTGGGCCGGTCCAAGCCACCAATGGGCCCTAAGCGAAATCTCAATCTCTTTGATAAAGTAAATTACATGATGCTTTTAAGAGAATTCTGTCTATCTGCTGTTTCACTCTAATATCTCATTTGATTTTAAGTGGTACCAGCCTCAAAAGAACAGTCTGGCATTAATTTAGTCTTCTCTTAATATTCAAAGTGGTACAATTATAACAGTGGCTTTACTTGTAATCGTTTTAATACAATGTGCAAAATTGCAATAATTAAAGAACTACAAAAAGTAACACTGCAAATAAAGTCATATTACTTAGAGAAACAGCACCTTGTTAATTGTCATCTACTAAAAAAATAAAGGCAATGGCTATTGATACAGAACAATACCCATAGAATTCTTGCTATAGCATGAATCTGACTGGCCATATGTTCTGTTAATGCCATATCATAAAGGCAGCAGGCTACCGGTATGGAATTCTTAGGCATTTATTTGTTTGAATTTTTTTAAATTAAAATCTACCTTTCTAACTTTACCAGAAGCAGGAACGAGTCACATGCTCCAAGGCTCTGTTGGCCATGTGCCAAGAAAACCAGGAGGACTTCTACAGACTAATCACACAGGACACATTATGACTCATCACCTCCAAAGAAGACATATGTCCAAACCGTGATGAGCAAGCTCATGCTCATGGTCTTTTGGCACCAGCATGGAGTATTGATGATGGATTTCCTTGCAAAGGGTTCCACAATTACCGGGACTTACTATGCTTCACTGCTGCAGAAATTGCAAAAGGCCAGCAAAGCTGAGAGGTGTGGCACGCATACCTCAGCATGCCATGCCCCAGTTCACAACTCACATGTAGCCCAGATGGAAGCACAGTCCTGCGGCTATGAAATCCTTCCTCAATTCAATCTCCTGACCTCCCACCATCTGACTTCCACCTCTTTCCAACCATGAAGTCCTTTTTGAAGGGCAAGCACTTCAAAGGTTCCTCTCAGTCCATGGGAAATGAGTCAAGGGAAATTTTTAATTAGCATTCTTTTAAGCAACAGCATTCATCTGTACAGTTTTAAGATCATTCAATGTTTCTTTTCTTTTTGGACTTATTTTGCATTTGTTTTCCCTGCTTTCTGTTGTGACCTGTTTGTTGAAGCCTCTGTGGTCATTTCTGTTGTATCTCCTTGTCCAGATTTGTCTGATTTCTGCCCATACTCCATCTCTTTGTGGCCGTTTGTGCCTCTGTGATCAGTCAGCTCGATGCGACTGTGCGAGGGAGAGAACAAACAGAGCTAAGGCGTCCCTGGCAGATCTGCAGCTTGACTGTGTTTACCTCGACTAGAAAGACAACAATCTGGTGCATAATGAGAGAACGAGGGGCGGGGAGAGCTTGAGCCAAACATGCCAGAGCTGTAATTGAGCTCTTCTTCATTAGGTGTACAGGCCGTGGACAAACAAAGGAGTGCAGAGCGTGCATGTTTGCTGAGGGCTGATGGCCGCTGGTGGCTTTTTGCTAATAGGCTGACACATGACATTGTTTACATTCATTATCCAGCATAAGCTAAGACACAAGCACCTATAGTAAAGGTCAGCACGGGTCTGTAGCAGGCGCAAGAAGTGGAGGCTGCCTGTCTGCTGGAGAGTGGCCAGTCAAATGGTAAATGGATAACGGATGGTTAAATGAGGAGAACATGGACAGAATCAATTAGAGGGATTTTTAAGATGGTCTCAGCATTCTGGTGGAGAGAACCATGTTTTGTTCCAGGAGGGAAACTTCATCCTTTCTTACCTTAAAACAATAATTAGAGCCACTCAGGGAAAAGTGTCCCATGACTACATCTGGTTGTCCTGTAAGGACTTTAAAAATGAAGTCACAATGCCTTTGCAAAAGAATATAGAGTAATTAAAATTGGGTTTGAGAAGTTTCACAATGATTGGAGTCAAAGGGTGAACTTTTCATCTCACAGTGGTAAAATGGCATTCACTTATATAACGCTTTTTTGCTCATCTCTGGATGACCAAAGTGCTTTACAGATCCTGCTATTCACCCATTTACACACTAATGGCGGCAGAGCTGCCATACACAGGTGCTGCATGGCCTGACCCACCAGGAGCAACTGGGGGTTCAGTGTCTTGGACAGTGTCAAGGACACTTTGACATGCAGGCTGCAGACAGAGCGGCAATCGAACCCCTGACCCTCCGATCAGTAGTTGGCCACACTACACCTGCACCACAGCTGCAAATGGTGTCAGTGTTTTCTTCCCAATACAGGTGCATCTCACTAAATTAGAATATTATCAAAAAGCTGATTTATTTCAGGAATTCAATTCATAAAATGAAACTCGTATTTTATATAGATTCATTAAACACAGAGTGATATATTTCAAGTGTTTATTTCTTTTAATATTGATGGTTATGGCTTGCAGCTCAAGAAAACCCGAAAATCAGTTTCTCAAAAAAATAGAATATTACGTAAGATCAATTTTAAAAAACTGATTTTTTTTAATAGAAATGTTGACCAACTAAAAGTATTTCCATGCACACACTCAATACTTGGCCAGGGCTCCTTTTGCATAAATTAATACTGCATCACTGTGGCATGGCATGAAGATGACCGGCCTGTGTTACTGTTGAGGTGTTATAAAGGTCCAGGTTGCTTTGATAGTGGCCTTCAGCTTATCTGCATTGTTGGGTCTGGTGTCTCTCATCTCCCTATTGGCGATACTTCATAGATTCTGTATGGGGTTTAGGTAAGGAGAGTTTGCTGGCCAGTAAAATATGGTGATATCATGGTCATTAAACCAGGCTTTGGTACTTTTGGCAGCAGTGTGGGCAGGTGCCAAGTCCTGCTGGAAAATGAAATCAGCATCTCCATAAACCTTGTCAGCAGAAGGAAGCATGAAGTGCTCTAAAATGTCCTGGTAGACAGCTGCATTGACTTTGGACTTGGTAAAACACAGTGGACTAACACCAGCAGATGACATGGATCCCCAAATCAGGTGCCAAGTCCTGTCACTCGGAAATCAAGGTCCCAGAGTCTGGAGGAAGGGTGACCAGGCACGGAATCCAAGTTGCTTGAGGTCCAGAATCAGAATCAGAATCAGGTTTATTGCCATTGTTCATGTGATACACAAACTAGGAATTTGTCTCGGTGCCATGCTGCAACATTAAAAACATAATGAGAAAAAGGGATAAACTAAAAAACTAAAGGTCTAGAAATGTGCAATAAGTGTAGAAAAATAAGTAATAATAAGTAATAATAATAATAATAATACTAGTAATAATGAGTAGTACTAGTCAAGGCAGTTTTAAAAAATTAGCATGTAGCAGATAATGTGAAGTACCACATAGTGCAGTCAATAATGCAACAGAAAAACAGTGATGATTGACATGAGTCTGGTTGAGCTGCTGTACATAGTGCACGAGAGTCAAAAGTCACTTAATTCAATTCAATTCAATTCAACTTTATTTATATAGCGCCATTTCACAACAACAGTCATCTCATAGCACTATCAACTGTAGGGAGGACCCCCACAGTTGCAGAAAGACCCCAGCAATCAGGCGATCCCCTGTGAGCAAGCACTTGGCGACGGTGGAGAGGAAAAACTCCCTTTTAACAGGAAGAAACCTCCAGCAGAACCAGGCTCAGGGAGGGGCAGTCATCTGCTGCGACTGGCTGGGGGGTGAGGGGATAGAGAAGAAGAAAAGAACAGACATGTAGAGAGCAAACAGCACGATGGGGACTCAATCTATGGGAGAGAACAAACAAATGTTAATGACCAGCAAAAAAAAAATATTTCATAGAGAGTGAGGAAAGGAGTGAGGCCCAGTGCATTACTGGAGGTCCCCCGGCTGACTAAACCTATTAGCAGCATAACTAAGGGAGGGTTCAGAAAACACATGATCCCTCCCTAATTGTAGGCTATATCAAAAAGGTAGGTTTTAGCCCTATTCTTAAAAACAGAGATCGAGTCTGACTCCCGAATCCAGATTGGCAGCTGATTCCACAGGAGAGGAGCTTGATAACTGAAGGCTCTGCCTCCCATTGTACTTTTGGAGATTCTAGGTATTACAAGTAAACCTGCATTTTGGGAGCGTAGTGCTCTGTTAGGATGATACGGTAGTATCAGATCTTTTAAATAAAAAGGAGCCTGATTGTTTAGAGCTTTGTAAGTAAGAAGAAGGATTTTAAACTTAATTCTAAACTCTATGGGAAGCCAATGAAGGGAGGCCAGAACCGGAGAGATATGATCTCTCTTTCTAGTACCTGTTAAAACTCTTGCTGCAGCATTTTGGATCAGCTGAAGACTTTTTAAAGATGTTTTAGGACAACCTGATAATAAAGAATTACAATAATCTAATCTCGAGCTAACAAAAGCGTGGATCAGCTTCTCAGCATCACTCTGAGACAAGATGCTCCTAATCTTGGCAATATTACGCAAATGATAGAAGGCAGTCTTAGAAACAAATTTAATATGTGAATTGAAGGACAAATCCTGATCAAAAATAACTCCAAGGTTCCTCACAGAGCTATTAAGAGAAAGAGTAACTGCATCCAAACTGAAAGTTTGATTTGGAAAGGAATTTCTAAGGTTTTTTGGACCAACAAGAATGACTTCAGTCTTATCTGAATTTAATAGCAGGAAATTACAAGTCATCCAAACTTTGATTTCCTTAAGACAGGCTTCTAACTTGGCTAATTGATTAGTATCATCTGGCTTCATTGACAGGTATAATTGTGTGTCATCTGCATAACAGTGAAAATGTATACAGTGCTTTCTAATAATGTTGCCTAACGGAAGCATATATAAACTAAAAAGAGTAGGGCCAAGCACAGATCCCTGTGGAACTCCATGACTAAGCTTTGAGCTGAGAGAAAACTCATCATTTACATGAACAAACTGGAACCTATCAGATAAATAAGATCTAAACCACTGCAAGGAAGTTCCATTAAGTCCAACATAGTGTTCTAATCTATCAAGTAGAATATTATGATCAATAGTATCAAAAGCTGCACTAAGATCTAAAAGGACAAGTACAGAAACTAGTCCATTATCAGATGCAATGAGGAGGTCGTTAGTGACCTTCACCAAGGCTGTTTCAGTGCTATGATGGATTCTAAACCCAGATTGAAACTCCTCAAATAAACCATTTCCCTGCAGGTGGTCAAATAATTGCATAGCAACAACTCTTTCTAAGATTTTTGAAATGAAAGGGAGATTAGAGATTGGTCTATAGTTAGCTAAAGCTCCTGGATCTAGCGTTGGCTTTTTGAGTAAGGGTTTAATTACAGCCGTTTTAAAAGCCTGCGGTACATGGCCTAAAGTTAATGAAGAATTGATTATATGAAGAATAAAGCTACCAATAAGTGGGAAGACTTCTTTAAATAACCTGGTAGGAATAGGGTCTAAAAGACAAGTTGAAGGTTTGGATGAGGAAACTATTTTGTCTAACTCACAAAGGTCGATTGGAGTAAACTCATCAAGACAGACATCAATAGAAGGAGTTGTAGTAGTTACAGTATTTAAGTTAACTGTGGGAAGAATCTGATTGATTTTATCTCTGATGGATGAAATTTTATTATTGAAAAAGTTCATAAAGTCCTGACTAGTAAGCTCTAAGGGGATGCTAGGATTGACAGGGTCCTGACTCTTTGTCAACCTGGCTACAGTACTAAAAAGAAACCTGGGATTATTCTTGTTCTCTTCTATTAATGCAGAGTAATAACTCGTTCTAGCTTTTCTAAGAGATTTTTTATAAATTAAAAGATGATTTCTCCAAGCTAAATAGATTTCATCTAAATTAGTAGAGCGCCATTTTCTTTCTAATTGACGAGTCTTCTGTTTTAAGCTACGAGTTTCTGTGTTGAACCAAGGAGTTAAAAATCTCTGATTAGACTTTTTCTTTTTTAAGGGGGCCACCAAGTCTAGAGCCTGATGTAGAGAAGCTGAAACACTATCCACCATGTTATCAATTACAGAAGGAGCAAGCTGTCTATAGCTTATTTCCGTTGTGTTGACACATGGCATAGAGGAAACAATCTGCATAAATTTGGAAACAGCATCATCTGAGAGGCATCTACTGTGATAATATTTTTCTTTAGGAGCCAAATAGTCAGAAATAGTAAAATCAAAGGTTAACAGACAATGGTCTGACAGTACAGGGTTATGAGGAGACACTACAAGATTTTCTATTTCTATGCCATATGTCAGAACAAGGTCCAATGTATGGTGGAGGTAATGAGTAGAATTTCCTACTTTCTGAGAAAACCCAATCGAGTCTAATATTGAATTAAAAGCCACATTAAGGCAGTCACTATCTACATCCACATGTATATTAAAGTCCCCTACTATAATTATTCTATCAGATTTCAGCACTAAATCAGCTAAGAAATCAGGAAATTCGGATAAAAATTCTGAATAGGTTGATGGGGGACGATAAACTATGGCAAATAAAATTGGGTTTAACCTGGAATTGCTAAAGTGCCCAATACTGAGGACCAGGCCCTCAAAGGAATTATAACATGTTTTTTGCTTTACATTAACTAGTAATTTGGAATGGTAAATTGATGCTACTCCTCCTCCATGACCAGAACTTCTGGGATTTTGACAGTTTAAATAACCAGAGGGAGTTGATTCATTTAAACCAACATAATCCTCTTGTCCTAACCAAGTCTCTGTAAGGGAAATTAAATCAATCTGATGATCAATTAACAGATCATGGACTAACAGAGACTTGGGAGTTAGAGACCTAATATTTAATAAACCACATTTAATTTTTAAATTATGAGGAGGAACAGAGGCCAAATCATTCAATTTAGAGGCTTTATGTTTAATTTGAGTTTTACTAATATTTTGCTTTATCACTTTGGGATGCTTATACATTATATTTTTATTTACTTTGGAGGGAGCAGACAACGATTCTCTGATGGGGAAGACAGGGGCTAAGCTGAGGGGTGGCGGATGAAGAGGAGCTGCAGAGAGGCGTGTAAGACTGCGACTCTGCTTCCTGGTCCCAACTCTGAGTAGTCATGGTTTTGGAAATTTGGATAAAAAAGATGCCAGATTGTTAGATAAATGAGAAGCACCATCCAAAGTGGGATGAATGCTGTCTCGTCTCATAAGACCAGGTTTTCCCCAAAAAGAGCTCCAATTGTCAATGTAGCCCACGTCATTTGCAGGACACCACACAGACAGCCAGCGGTTCAAGGATGACGAGCGACTAAACATGTCATCACTGGTCAGATTGGGGAGGGGCCCAGAGAATACTACAGTGGCAGACATCGTTTTTGCAAAGTCACACACCGATTCTACATTAAGTTTCGTGACTTCCGACTGCCGGAGACGGATGTCATTAATGCCGGCGTGAATAACAATTGTGGAATATTTACAGTTACTTTTAGCCAGCATTTTCAAATTTGACTCGATGTCGCCTGCTCTGGCCCCAGGAATGCATGTGACTATGGCCGCTGGAGTCTCTAGGTTCACGTTTCTGACTACAGAGTCGCCAATGATCAGAGTTTTTTCCTCAGCGGGTGTGTCGCTGAGCGGGGAAAAACGATTAGAAACGTGAACAGGTTGGTGGTGAACCGGGGCTTTGCGACTAGGCTTCCTTCTCACCGTCACCCACCCAGTCTCCTCGCTGCTGAGGAGAGCCGGGGAACCGGTGACAGGGGGACCTAAGCTAGCTAGCTCCGCTGCAGCTAATGGGCGTCCGTCAAGATTAACTGGCGCAGACGGTGTTTCAATGCAGCGGAGCCGGGATTCCAAATCAGACAACCTCGCCTCGAGCGCCTCAAAAAGACAACATTTATTACATTTACCGTTATCACTAAAAGAGGCAGAGGTGTAGCTAAACATCTGACAGAGAGAGCACACCAGAGGAGGAGAGGAAAGAGAGCTAGTAGCCATAGCTAGTGGCTCGAGAGCTGGAGAGCAAACCACACAGGCAGACAGCAAAACAGGAAGTGACGATACGTTACCACAAGGAAGTGACGATCTCGAAATCCTCCAGGGAACCAACTCCAGGGAACTTAGTGTTCAGCAGTCTGATGGCAGAGGGGAAAAAGCTGTTCATGTGCCGGGAGGTTTTAGTCCGAATGGACCGAAGCCTTCTACCTGAGGGGAGGGGGGCAAACAGCACGTGACCAGGATGTGAAGGATCGGCTATGATCTGGCCAGCACGCCTCCGGGTCCTGGAGATGTACAGGTCCTGGAGAGATGGGAGCTTGCAGCCGATCACCTTCTCAGCAGTGCGCACGACGCGCTGCAGCCTTAGTCTGTCCCTGGCAGTGGCTCCTGCGTACCACACAGTTATGGAGGAGGTGAGGATGGACTCGATGATGGCCGTGTAGAACTGCACTAACATCTTGGTGGGTAGCTTGAGCTTCCTCAGCTGCCGCAGAAAGAACATCCTCTGCTGGGCCTTTTTGATGAGGGAGCTGATGGTCGGCTCCCATTTGAGGTCTCGGGTGATGGTGGTGCCCAAGAAGCGGAAGGAGTCTGCAAAGGTGATGGGAGAGCCTGTGATGGTGAGGGGGGGCAGGGGGGATGTGACTTTCCTGAAGTCCACAATCATCTCCGCTGTCTTCAGAGCATTCAGCTGCAGGTTGTTGTGGCTGCACCAGGACACCAGCTGGGCCACCTCTTCCCTGTAGGTGGACTCGTCGCCGTTGGAGATGAGCCCGATGAGGGTGGTGTCGTCCGCAAACTTAATCAGCTTAACAGACTGGTGGGAGGAGGTGCAGGAGTTGGTATAAAGGGAGAAGAGTAGGGGGGAAAGTACACAGCCCTGGGGTGATCCAATGCTGATGCTAACAGAGTCTGAGACAGACTTCCCCAGCCGCACATGCTGTCTCCGGTCCGTCAGGAAGTCGGTGATCCACCTGCAGAGGGAGTCAGGCACGTTGAGCAGGGACAGCTTGTCCTGGAGCAGATCGGGGCGGATGGTGTTGAATGCGGAGCTGAAGTCCACAAACAGAATCCTGGCGTAGGTTCCCGGGGAGTCCAGGTGCTGCAGGATGGAGTGGAGGGCCAGGTTGACTGCGTCGTCCACAGACCTGTTAGCACGGTAGGCAAACTGCAGCGGGTCTAGGAGGGGTGTGGTGATGGACTTGAGGTGAGACAGGACCAGGCGCTCAAAGGACTTCATGACTACAGAGGTGAGCGCTACAGGTCTGTAGTCGTTAAGTCCAGTAATCCGTGGCTTCTTGGGGACAGGGATGATGGTGGAGGATTTGAGGCAGGTCGGCACGTGACATTGCTTAAGGGAGGTGTTAAAAATGTCTGTGAAGACAGGAGCCAGCTCTTTCGCACAGTGTCTCAGGGTGGAGGGAGACACACCGTCCGGCCCGGGGGCCTTGCGCGGGTTCAGTCTGGAGAACTGTCTGTGCACGTCCTGCTCACTGATGACAAGGGGAGGGGGGGAGGAGGAGGAGGAGGAGGGGGGGGACCGCTCTTGATGAATTAGGGGCTGAGGAGGCAGAGGAGCTGGGTGGAGTGGGTGAGTTGGACACAGCTGACGAGGTGTCAAAACGGGCGTAATGTTGGGACAGTCTTTGACAAAGGGCTTTGTCATCCTGACCTTTAGAAGCCTGAGGCCGATAGTTGGTGATTTGCCTCAGTCCTCTCCACACAGAAGCCGAGTCATTAGCAGTGAACTGCTGCTGGAGTTTCTCAGAATACACAGATTTAGCTTTCCTCAGCTCTCTGTTAAACCGATATTTGACGTCCCTGTAGCAGTCCCTGTCTCCACTTTTCAGCGCTGCTTCCTTCTCCTTCCTGATCCGTCTGAGCTTAGCTGTGAACCAGGGCTTGTCATTAGAATATCTTATCCTGGTGCGCGATGGGAGAATGTGCTCTTCACAGAAGTTGATATATGAGTTCACAGTGTATGTGTACTCATTAAGATCATGTGTGGCTCTTTTAAACATGCCCCAGTCAGTTATTTCCATGCATGTGTTCAGTTTCTCTCCAGCTTCACTGGTCAATTTCTTTGTGGTGGTCACAACAGGTTTAGTGAGTTTCAGTCTTTGTTTGTATGTGGGGATGAGGTGAACCATCACGTGATCAGATAGTCCCAGCGCTGCGCGGGGAACAGCGCGATATGCGTCCTTTACTGAAGTATAACAGTGATCTAGCGTGTTATTTCCTCTGGTTGGACATTTAATACACTGTTTGTAGCGGGGGAGCTCGTGACTCAGATTGCTCTGGTTAAAATCGCCCACCACGATAACCAGGGAGTCTGGAAAGTTCCGCTCCGTAAGTTGGATGTGATCTGCGAGCACGCGCTGAGCTTCGCGCGTGTCCGCGTCAGGAGGGGCGTACACAGCGACGAGAATGAATGAGGCAAACTCCCGCGGGGAATAAAATGGCTTGCAGTTAATGAAAAGAAATTCCAGGGCGGGAGAACAGTGTTTGGAAATCACCGTTACATCAGAGCACCAGCTGTTGTTAATATAGAAGCACACTCCTCCTCCGATAGACTTACCGGAGAGCTCTGTGACGCGGTCAGCACGAATCAGCTGGAAACCCTCGAGGCTGATCGCGCTATCTGGAATGTTCTCATTAAGCTAGGTCTCAGAGAAGCAGATGACAGACGAGGAAGCGAGGTCCTTGAAACGCATCAGCAGTCTTAATTCTTCTACCTTGTTCAGGAGAGAATTGGCATTGGATAGAAATATGCCAGGCAAGGCTGTTCGCGAGCCTCTTTTTCGTAGCCGAGCGAGAATCCCTCCTCTCTTCCCTCTTTTCCGCCGTCTTGCTTTTTTGGCCAAACAATGGATCAGATCAGCGGCAGGAGCTAAAAAAACTGGAAGAAGGTCCATGGGGGTGAGAGTCCTGATATTTAGTAGTTCTTCACAGGTGTATGAACCGGCAGATGCACAATCAGTGAACAAAAACAGACAAATTATAAAAATTAAAGGGCAGCGATACACCATGGCGGCCGCTATGGGCGCCATCTTGTTTTTTTTTTGTTTTGTTTTTTTCAGTCCAGTGTGAAGTTTCCACAGTCAATGATGATCTGTGGAGCCATGTCATCTGCTGGTGTTTTTCCACTGTGTTTAATCAAGTCCAATTTCAGTTAAGTCATCTAACAGGAAATTTTTGAGCACTTCATGCTTCCCTCTGCTGACAAGCTTTATGGAGATGCTGATTTCATTTTCCAGCAGGACATGACACCTGCCCACACTGCCAATAGTACAAATACATGGTTTAATGACCATGGTATCACTGTGCTTGATTAGCCAGCAAACTCTCCTGACCTAAATCCCATAGAGAATCGATGGAGTATTGTCAAGAGGAAGATGAAATACACCAGATCCAACAATGCAGAAAAGATGAAGATCACTATCAAAGCAACCTGGGCTTCCATAACACCTCAGCAGTAACGCAGGCTGATCGCCTCCATGCCACGCTGCATTGGTGCAATAATTATGCAAAAGGATCCCCGACCCAGTATTAAGTGTGTACATGGACATACTTTTCAATTGGTCAACATTTTTACTAAAAATCTTTTTTTTATTCATTTTATATAATATTCTAATTTTTTGAGAAACTGAATGTGGGGTTTTCATTTGCTGCAAGCCATAACCATTAAAATTAAAAGAAATAAACACCTGACAAGAAATGAATCTATATATGAGTTTCACTTTTTGAACTGCATTATTGAAATAAATCAACTTTTCGATGACATTCTAATTTGTTGAGATGCACCTGTATATTAAAATTTTTGAAGACGAACCAAAAAAAACTCACTGGTGGAACACAGGATAATTACACTAATGTGAAAATTCACCTCAAACATAAAGTGTATCTGGTTGTGTGGTGATTAACCAATTAAGTGACTATCTAATGAAGTGACAGATCTCCTCTGGCACTAGCAACCCCCCCCCCCCCCAACACACACACACACAAGCTGTGATTTAGATGTATTGTGGGCTAAATCAGCTCCATCGGTCCAAGCCTTAATGTAGCCAACAAATAGAAGTTGAAAACTAGGCTGGGTTTAGTCCATCTAGTAGAGACTGTATTTAACCAGAAAACAGTTGGTGATAACTGGGCTTTGCCTTACCATATTAACCAAAAAAAAAAAAAAAACTGTGCTGTTTTGTCCACAGGATTTGGCCCAGGATTTGGCCCAGTTTGGCCCAGTTTATCCTCAAATTAGTTTTTGGCATTTGGTGATTGTGGTGGGGGTCTGACTGCCATAATTGTACTTCAGGGCAGAATTAAAAGCACCATACTACAGCTGTAAGTTTGCAAATTTAATAGTGGAAGAACACAAATACACAAACGAAACCCAACAAAACTAACAGGAGCAGGAGGATACAGGAGAAGCCCAAAATAGCAACAGCTAAGGCGAGAAAAGTCACCAGCTAAACCAGGAGAATTAGACATGAAACACACGCTAGGAATACACAGAGGAAAAAAATAAAGAGGCACTTACGTCCAATCACAGATAGTTGAGAGTAGGGTGCTGAGCCAGAAAATAGTGCACAGCCCCTTAAATAAGGCTAGAAACAAAATGAAACAAGTGATCACAGGTGTGGGTTACATGAGCAGGCAGGAGAAAGCAACAAAGCAATTTAGACCAGCTTGGAGTGATGACAGAGGAGGGAGCGATCGGCGCTGACAGCCGACAGAGCCACACCCACGCAGGGCAAAACCCCGGAAAGCCACTGAGAGCTGCCAACCCAGAGAGAGAGCACAACAGAATACAAATATAATGGGATGGCAGAAAATAAAGACAAGTAACCTCAAAAATGTAATTAATAAACTATAATGAACATAGAGGGGAATATAAATCATACTGAGATACAATGCATGATAAGTGACAAGGTAACCAAGGATAAAATGACAGGAAGGCAACTTAAAATGACAAATATGGGAAAAAAAGGCAGAAAGACTGAGTGCGGTGGAATCCCCCCACGTGCAGATCATGACACTGACTCTCAAAAGTCAAATACACTTTTACAACCAGTGGAACTGTTTCTTATAAGTGCTTTATAAAAATGCATATTTTTAACAGCGTCTTTTCAAGTTTGACATTTTAGTATTCAAAGGTTGCTGCACCTTCTCTTTCCTCTGCCGATTGCTAATCAAGACCTGGAGTGCTGATTACCACCTACCTCTACCTGCTGCTAAAAAGATCAGTTTGTCTGCCTTTGGACTGCTTGCCAGAGAAGCAGCCACCTTCTGCCTTGTGTGCCAACCTGGCATCTCTGGTGTGCCTTGTCCTTCACTTCTACAACATTGGACCTGTGTGAGAAAACATTTCATCTCAACTTAATTCTCTCCTTAAATACCTACCTTCTCCCCAGGACCTTCCACTAGTGATGTTAAAACCAAGGCCTCATGAGACAATGAGCAACTTTGAAACAATAGCTTCATGAGTGACACAGTGTTATGAAACATCTAATAAAGACTCCATCTGATGAGTGACTGTCAGAACTGCATCAGAATTGAAAAACCTGAAAAAAAATCTCAATCCTTTTTTTTTTTTTTTTTGAGCATTTGGCCATCCGAGGTCTATTCAAAATTGGATGGCAGGAACAAACAATACAAAGCAAACAAAAAAAAACCAAAATTAATTCCCTCGCAAACTTCCCATGAGCCCTCAAATCACGTGATGCGACCGACATAGCGAGGCCTCTGACATAACGCACGGCTCAGGAGACACGCACACACAGGCTTAGAGTAGTTCAAAGAGTTTATTAACAGCAGGAGTGTATGAGTGTGTGTCTGCGGGATGCAGATGTGTTGGTGGTGGCGTCTGCTTCAGGCACAGAGGCAGATGACCGTTCGGCCGAGCAACCCTATGGAGAGAACACAGGGAGAGGGTGACGGGCATACACCAACACAGGATGAATTGTGGCAAGAGAAGATCTTACTTGAGTTGTCAGGACAGCTGGCACAGCAAGGGGAACGTAGCCCGGGAGACAGCCACCTGGAGAGCTCCGTGCAGCAGCGAAGGATGGGCGATGGAACGGAGACGTCCGCCGCCGGGGAATCCACCTGTGCACAGGGGAGCAGACTGGAAAGGAGGTAAGGGTTCTTACCCAGAATAGCGATGCTGAAGAAAGGAATGCTCACGGTGGTGAGGGAACGAAGTCTGACGGCTTCAGGCCGAGCCTCCGGGCGAGGCGGCTTTTATCCCTCGCCGCTGATGAGGATCAGGTGTGCGAGCAGGTGGCGCCGCTGATGAACGGCGCGGCGTGACAGTACTCCCCCCTCTAGCAGCGCCTCCTGGCGATGGCTTATCTGGGTGCGCTCGGTGGAAGTCCGCGATGAGCGATGGGTCCAACACAAACGACGGGGGCACCCATTGTCGATGCTCGGGCCCATAGCCCTCCCAGTCCACCAAGTATTGCAACCCACGACCCCGGCGCCGGGAGTCCAGGATGGAGGAGACGGACCAGGCCGGGTGGCCACCAATCATCCGGGGCACGGGTTGCGCTGCAGGAGGAGGGCAAAGGGGGTCGGTGACTGCCAGCTTCACCTTTGACACGTGGAAGGTGGAATGGATGCGGAGGGAGGGGGGAATAGCCACGCGCACAGCCACCGGGTTGATGATCCGGGTGATGGGGAAGGGACCCATGAAGCGCTGTGCCAGCTTCCTCCTCTCGCCTTTTAGGGTGACGTCCTGGGTGGAAACGTAGACAAGTTGCCCAACTCTGTACGCCGGGGCAGGTCTTCTACGCCGATCCGCCACGGTCTTGTTGCGCTCCGCTGTGCGTAAAAGCGCATGACGCGCGGCGGCCCAGGTGGAGCGGAACTGCCTCACGTGCGCCCTAACTGACGGAACAGTTACCTCGCTCTCCTGCGCTGGAAGCAGCGGGGGGTTGTAACCCAGGGACGCCTTGAAGGGGGACATCCCCGTTGCAGAAGAGCGGGCGGTGTTGTGGGCGTACTCCACCCAGGCGAGATGGTTGCTCCACGATGTCGGCTTGGATCTTGCAACACAGCGGAGCGCAGCCTCCAGCTCCTGATTGGTCCTCTCACACTGCCCGTTAGACTGGGGGTGATGGCCGGAGGAGAGGCTCACCTTGGCTCCGATGGCGTTGCAAAAGGATTTCCAAACCTCGGATGAAAATTGGGGACCCCGGTCCGAGACCACGTCCACCGGGATCCCATGCAGCCTGACCACGTGTTGGACGAGGAAGCCCGCCGTCTCCAGGGCGGTAGGGAGACCTCGCAGGGGGATGAAGTGTGCCGCCTTGGAGAAACGGTCCACGATGGTCAGGATGGTGTCGAATGAGTTGGAAACTGGGAGCCCGGTGACGAAATCCAGTGCAATGTGCGACCATGGCCTGCCAGGGACGGGCAGAGGCTGGAGCAGACCCGCTGGAGGGGCGTTTCCCGATTTACTGGTGGCACAAATTGGACAAGCCCGGGCGTAGCGGGCTGCATCCCTCCGCAGGCCCGGCCACCAAAAGGACCGTTGGAGGAGGCTGATCATCCGAGAGGTGCAGGGATGACAGGTGAGCCGGGAGGTGTGGAGCCAGTGGATGACCTCTCCTCGGACCGCAGACGGAACGAACAGTCTTCCCTCCGGTCCGCCGCCAGGATCAGGTTCCACCTCCTGTGCCTTCCGGGTCTTGTCCACAATGTCCCAAGAGATAGCTCCCACGACGCACGACCTGGGCAGGATAGTGTGGGGCGTTTCCTCAGCCCCCACGGGGGTGAACTGTCTAGAGAGGGCGTCAGGCAGGCCGTTCTTGGAGCCTGGCCTGAAGGTGATAGAGAACCGGAACCTGGCGAAGAACAGAGACCAGCGCGCCTGGCGGGCATTCAGGCGCTTGGCAGATCGTAGGCACTCTAAATTCTTATGGTCCGTCAGGACCACAAACGGCAGGTCCGCCCCCTCTAGCCAGTGGCGCCACTCCTGTAGGGCGAGTTTAATGGCCAGGAGCTCTCTGTCCCCCACATCATAGTTCCTCTCCGCCGGGGACAGGCGCCGGGAGAAGAAGGCGCACGGTCGCTTGGCGCCATCGTCCGGTGATAGCTGGGATAACACTGCTCCCACTCCCGTGTCCGATGCGTCTACCTCCACAATGCACTGCAGCGCGGGGTCGACCTGGCGAAGGACCCGGGGGGAGGAGAACTCCGCCTTCAGTGCCTTAAAGGCAGCATCGACCTCTTCGGTCCACCGGAACGGAACCTTCGGGGACGTGAGGCGGGTCAGTGGTCCGACGATCCAGCTGAAATTCGGGACAAAACGGCGGTAAAAATTGGCGAAGCCAACAAACTGTTGCACCTGCTTCCGAGATGCGGGAGTAGGCCACTCCACCACCGCCTTCACCTTCTCTGGGTCCGGGAGCACCTGGTCTTGGGCGATGATGAATCCCAGGAAGGATGTGGTCCTAGCGTAAAACTCGCACTTCTCAGCCTTCACGTACAGACGATTCTCCAGCAGTCTTTGAAGGACCCGCCTCACATGGACCCGGTGCTCGTCTCTGGACTGAGAGAAGATCAGAATGTCGTCCAGGTAGACGAACACGAAGAGGCCGATGAAATCCCGGAGGACGTCATTGATGAGGCGCTGAAAGACGGCAGGAGCGTTGGTCAGCCCGAACGGCATGACGAGATACTCAAAGTGGCCGTTCGGGGTACGGAAGGCTGTTTTCCATTCATCTCCCTCCCGGATCCGGACGAGGTGGTAAGCGCTGCGGAGATCCAGCTTGGTAAACCAGGTCGCCCCCTGGAGGGAGTGGAAGGCAGTGTCCATGAGGGGCAGGGTGTAACGGTCCCTCTCAGTGATGTCATTAAGTGCTCGGTAGTCAATACAGGGACGGAGGGAACCGTCCTTCTTCCCTACAAAGAAAAACCCCGCCCCCATGGGTGATGACGATGGGCGGATAATCCCAGCGCTCAGTGATTCCTTCAGGTACGTATTCATAGTCTCCTTCTCCGGCGCCGACAGGCTGTAGAGCCGACCAGATGGCAGGGGGGCCCCCTGGCGGAGATTGATGGCACAGTCATATGGTCGATGCGGGGGAAGAGACATAGCTTTCGACTTGCTGAATACCATACCCAGGTCGTGAAAATCTGGGGGCACCAGTGACAGGTCCGGGGGTGCTGTATCCGCCACAGGAGGAGCCGCGGACGGTGAGCAGGCAGCGGACTGAAGGCAGGTGCCCATGCAGAAGGTACTCCACGCCGACACCCCAGCTGACCTCCAGTCCAGGACAGGATTGTGGAGGCGTAGCCAGGGATACCCCAGGATGACGGGCGACACAGAGTTGGGCAGGACGTAGAAAACCATTTCCTCCCGGTGGTTTCCTGAGATGATGACTGGGACAGGAATGGTTTGATGGGTAACTCTCCCAAGGGAGGCACGGGAGAGATGGACCAGGGAGATGGGGTGTTTGAGCGCCTGACAGCGGATGCCCAATCGGGTTGCCAGGCCTTGTGAAATGAAGCTGCCCTCTGCGCCTGAATCCACCAGTGCGTGGGTGAGGTGCCCAGTGGGGTTGTGGCAAAAACGGATGGGCAGCTTTAATTGAGTGAGGGGACTTTGCCGATTGACGTCCGCGAGGCCCCCTACAGTGACTCGCGGACCCCACCGTTTGGCTTTTGTGGGCAAAGCTCTACCGTGTGTTGATTGTCCCCGCAATACATGCAGAGACCCAACTCACGGCGGCGCTGTCTCTCTGCCGGGGAGAGCTTTGCCCAGCCCGTCACCATCGGCTCCGACTCCTCGGGGCACGATGGTGGCGGCGTCGCCAGGGGGCGAGCTTGGGGCAGGCGTAGCGGGACTCCTCGAGGGCGAGAAGCAGACGGCTTCCGTCCTGAGGAGCGCTCGCGCAGCCTGTTGTCCAAGCTGATTGCCAATGAGGTTAGCTCCGCTAACGTTCCGGGGATATCCCGTCCAGCCAGTTCATCCCTCAGATCACTATTGAGGCTGCGGAGAAACAGGCCGCAGAGGGAGCGCTCCTCCCAGCCCAGTTCCTCCGCCGCTACCCGGTATTCGATGGCATAATCCGCGGCCGACCGGTTTCCCTGCTGGAGAGCGAGAAGCCGATCGACCTGGACCGCCTCAGAACGGGAGTGATCAAACACCTCCAGGAAGCGCCTCACGAACTCGGCATAGGTGAGGGTGGCATAACTGGGTCTCGCCATAATAGCGTAGGCCCAAGTTAAAGCACGCCCCTCCAGGAGGTTCCCTATGTAGCCGATCCGGCTGTGATCTGAGGGAAAGTCTCCGGGCACACGGTCAAACACGGACTCGCACTGCATTACAAACCCCCGCGCTCCGCCGAGCTTTCCACTAAAGCGGGCGGGGGTCGGAATGGGTGTGAGTCGGGCCGGTGCCACTGGAGCTGGCTGGACGGCCACCGGAACAGCAGGAGCTGCGCCACCCTGAGGAGCCGGGGGGAACGGCTGCTGGGGGTCCAGGCGGTCCAATCGGCCAGTGATAATTATCAATTGATTCAGGATAACCTGCTGTTGATAAGCTATTTGATCCACTCTAGCCTCGAGAGTGGTAAGCCGGTGTGCGAGCCCGCCGTCCGCCGAGCCGCTCTGCTGAAGCCGTACTGACATAACGCACGGCTCAGGAGACACGCACACACAGGCTTAGAGTAGTTCAAAGAGTTTATTAACAGCAGGAGTGTATGAGTGTGTGTCTGCGGGATGCAGATGTGTTGGTGGTGGCGTCTGCTTCAGGCACAGAGGCAGATGACCGTTCGGCCGAGCAACCCTATGGAGAGAACACAGGGAGAGGGTGACGGGCATACACCAACACAGGATGAATTGTGGCAAGAGAAGATCTTACTTGAGTTGTCAGGACAGCTGGCACAGCAAGGGGAACGTAGCCCGGGAGACAGCCACCTGGAGAGCTCCGTGCAGCAGCGAAGGATGGGCGATGGAACGGAGACGTCCGCCGCCGGGGAATCCACCTGTGCACAGGGGAGCAGACTGGAAAGGAGGTAAGGGTTCTTACCCAGAATAGCGATGCTGAAGAAAGGAATGCTCACGGTGGTGAGGGAACGAAGTCTGACGGCTTCAGGCCGAGCCTCCGGGCGAGGCGGCTTTTATCCCTCGCCGCTGATGAGGATCAGGTGTGCGAGCAGGTGGCGCCGCTGATGAACGGCGCGGCGTGACAGCCTCGCTTGCTACGGTCACGTGAACTGTGGGCATGTTGACACAGTGCTCGACACTCTGCTCACGACACTTCTGCGTTATACTGCTCGAGTCAGTGTCGAATGAGTGGTGTTAAGCATAACGTCACTCCCTTCCACTGAGTTCAGTTGGTGGTGGACAAACCCGTTCACTAAACTTGGATCCTTCTGACCACCAAGTAAGTCTCGAGCAATATTTGATTAACTCTTTTTCCCCCAAGTCCCCAGCTGAGGCAAACTCCCATTTTGTCCAACTCACTTTCCCTACCTTATCCAACTCTGCACAGCCTGAACGGTGGAAGAGCAACAACCTGCAAAGATTCTCACCATGTTGTCTTCAGCTCCACCTGTAAGAGAAAGAATCCTAATATTAACTGAAGTTGTTCAGCTGAATACACACCATTTTCCTCTTCTCTCCCATCTTTGCAGGGTTTGCCAGTTCCTCTCAGATCACGTCACTCTCACCTTGTAAATAAACTCATTGTTGGATCACCATACAAACTTGTCAGTGTCTGCTTCTGGGTCCATTACCTAAAAGTGTCACATTTGACATAATGCTTGTTAAATGTCTGGAACAATCTGAAACCAGTGGTAGTGCGATACACTCAAAAAGCACTGTTTGAATGAAAAGTTTGTTTTACAAATTTCTGTTGTTTTTTTTATTGCTGGTCCCACCTGGGGCTCCAGGTGTCCCGAGACAGCCCTGGTGTATCTGATCTTGAAAGCATTAGCACGGTTTCCCTTGGTTAGTACTCAGATGGTAGACTGCCTGGGCATACCAAGTGCAATGCTGGTATAGGTGCACCACACACACAACCCAAAAGGATCAGATGATGAATGTTGGTTACTACCTAATGGTGTTATTTAATGACCTTAAAAAGGTGGCCTTTCACTTTTCTACCAAATTTAGACAATAAAGAGATGCTTATATAAAGACTTCTTTTCAACAACCTTAAGATGGCTTTTCGTCCTCATTTTTCAACCAAATTAAGGCCAGAGAGAGCCATCGATATGAAGACACCTTTTCAGCAACTTGAAAAAGGTGACTTTTCACCTTTCACTTTTCAACCACATCCAGAGGTTTTTTTCAACGGCTGGCAGAGCTATCTTTTCAATGTCTTTTCAACCAAATTGTGCTGGTGTGGGGCACATATGTTGGTTTCATATGCTCCACAGATATATTACTGTATGTTTATTGTGTGCTTCACGTTTCAGGGGAACAAAGGGACTGAGCCTCCTAGGGGTAATGGGAGGGTGTGAGATTTGGCCTGTTGTTTCAAGGAGATGGCCTTGAGAGATTTCCTGACCACCGGAGACTAGGGGGTGGATGGCGTTAAGATCGGGGGAAGTTACATTGTGACTGGGATTAAGTACCATGTGACTGTATGTTTGATTAAACACCATGTGACTGTAGGTTTGATGTCCTGGGTATAAAAGGACAGATGTGAGAAGATTCATCCTCTTTTTCTGCTTTGGAATGTTGGAGTATGTGATTGTGAATAAAGCTGAACCTGAGGAATAAACTCAGTCTCGTCCTTCAACACATCTCCACACTGGTGACCTTACGACGAAGCATGAGCAGGAGTAATTCTCCCGAGCCGGACTCGTCAGAAGCCAGCCTGATGAATGCCGCCACGTTTCAGCTGCCGGACCTCTGGCAGAATAGTCCACGCTCCTGCTTTAGCGCGGTCGAGGCGCAGTTCAACCTCCGGAGAATCTCGAGAGATGACACAAAGTTCTACCATGTAGTAGCGAAGCTGGACAACCACACAGTCCAGAGGGTGGAGAACCTGGTCAACCACCCACCGGACAGCGACAAGTACAGCGCATTGAAGGCCGCACTTATCAGCCACTTCACCCCCTCGGTGCAACAGCGAGCAGAGGGGCTCCTGGCGTTGACGGAGTTTGAGAACGACAGACCTGTAGACCTGATGGGGAAAATGTTGAGGTTGAGAGACTCCGAAGATGACAGCTTTATCTTCACCCACCTTTTCCTCAGGACTCTACCGCCAGCGGTGAGAGTGACCCTGGCCAGTTCACCTCTGTTGGCCCGGCGAGACTACCACGAGCTGAGTCAGGAGGCGCAACGACTCGTCGACGCCCACAAACGGAGCGCGGCTTCGGCCGTGGCAGCAGAGCTAGGCGCAACGTCCGGAGACGGCATGGGGCCAGAGGCTGCAGCACCAGACTCACCGACGACGGCAGCAGCAAGGGCCAGGCGACACGGAGCGGACGATGTCCTTTGCTTCTACCATCGCCGCTTTGCAGAGAGGGCGCGCAAGTGCATTCCACCGTGCCATTTCAAGTGCTTGGGAAACGCCAAGACAGGGGGTCGGTAGCAGCTGCGGCCCTCAGGGAGGAGAACAAGCTGCTCTACCTGAAGGATGCACGCTCGGGGAGGCATTTCCTCATGGACACAGGCTCCCAGCTGAGCTTCATCATGCCTTCCTACGTGGACCGGCTGGCGCCTTCCAGTGGTCCCCGGGTGTCAGCAGCGAACGGCTCAGCGATTAAGACCTTCGGTGAGAGGACTCTGCTTCTGTCTTTGCAGGGCCGTGCATTTGAGTGGACTTTTGTTGTAGCGGCAGTCAATTTCAACAT
Organism: Pholidichthys leucotaenia; assembly: GCA_020510985.1. Classification (NCBI taxonomy): domain Eukaryota; kingdom Metazoa; phylum Chordata; class Actinopteri; order Cichliformes; family Pholidichthyidae; genus Pholidichthys; species Pholidichthys leucotaenia. The sequence continues at coordinate 97,781,132 of CM035841.1, read as the reverse complement.
GTTAGGGGCTGATTTTTTGTGCTCACATGGTTTATTGGTTGATCTTGCTAACAGACATCTGGTTAATGCACTCTCCTTTCACTCTATTCCCTGCACAGCTTGAGTGGCCCCGTCAACTGCACAAGCCAATGTCACAGCTGCAGGTGGTAAGTTCCACACACTCCTCACTCAGTTCCCAGCACTCACGGTCCCAACATTTTCGGCGACATTGGCTAAACATGGGGTGGAACATTTTATTACTACCACTGGCCCACCCGTTTTTGCAAAAGCTCGGCGCTTGGACTCAGCTAAACTGACCATAGCGTGCGAGGAGTTCGCCAACCTGGAAAGACTGGACATCATCAGGCGTTCGAAGACCCCATGGGCTTCACCGCTGCACATGGTCCCAAAGGCTGATGGCTCGTGGCGACCTTGCGGTGATTTCCGCAGGTTGAATAACGCCACAGCGCACGACCGCTACCTGATCCCACACATCCAAGATTTTTCGGTTCATTTGGCGGGGGCGCGCATTTTTTCTAAAATAGACTTGGTACGCGGTTACCACCAGGTTCCAGTGCGCGCTGAGGACATACCCAAAACAGCGGTAATAACTCCTTTCGGGATTTTCGAGTTTTTGCACATGCCGTTTGGGCTTAAGGGAGCGGTGCAGACGTTCCAACGCATGATGGACGCGGTCCTGCGCGATCTCCCTTTCGTGTTCGTCTACCTGGACGACATTTTGGTAGCCAGCGCGTCCGAAGATGAACACGAAATCCACCTCACAGCAGTTTTCCGGAGGTTGGCAGAGCACGGGTTAATAATCAACCCAGCGAAGTGTCAGTTCGGGGTGGCGCAGATTGATTTTTTGGGGCATCGCGTTTCGCCAGAAGGACCGGTCCCTCTGCCCGATAAGGTGCGCGCAATAACAACTTTTTCCCAACCACAGACGGTCAAAGCGTTACAGAAGTTTTTGGGAATGGTTAATTTTCATAACCGTTTCCTCCCCCGCGCAGCGCAGCTCATGCAACCATTGTATGCTGCACTAAAAAAACAAAAACCCACGAATAAAATTGAATGGTCTCCTGAGTGGGAGCGCGCATTCTCTCAAGTCAAATCAGCCCTGGCAAACGCTGCGTTGTTGGCGCACCCAGTCCCAACGGCCCGCATAGCGCTCACTACTGACGCGTCAGATGTGGCCATTGGGGCGGTCGTTGAACAGTACGTGGCTGGGGCCTGGCAACCGCTCGCGTTTTTCAGCAAAACCTTTCACGATAGCGAGCGAAAATACAGCGCGTTCGACAGGGAGTTGTTAGCTCTACACTTGGCCATCCGCCACTTCCAGTTCTGGCTGGAAGGACGCCGTTTCACCGCGTTCATGGACCACAAACCGCTGACTTTCGCGATGGCCAAGATTTCGGAACCTTGGTCGGGCCGGCAGCAGAGACAGCTGGCCGCGATATCGGAGTTTACTACCGATATCCAGCATGTGGCAGGTAAATATAATGTAGTGGCAGACTGCCTCTCACATGCTGTGGCGACTCCAGGCCCCGTGGGGGCAGACTCTGCAGCCATGGCCGCAGACCAGGGTAGTGAAGCGGAAGCGCGCGCGGCCCCGGTCCGCGTAGGGATAGATTATGCAGCCATGGCCGCGGAGCAGGTTAGCGATGCAGACGTGCGCGCGTTCCAGTCTGGATCAATAGGGTTAAGGCTGGAGAACAGGGTGCTGCAAGACGGTATGCCCCCCCTAATCTGCGATGTCTCCACTGGACGATCGCGTCCGGTTGTGCCAGCCGCGTGGCGCCGCCGCGTTATTGACTCGATCCATTCTCTGGCGCACCCGGGGGTGCGCGCGTCGATCAAAATGGTAGGAGAGGAATTTGTATGGCCGTGCCTGTGCAAGCAAGTCAAGGAGTGAGCGGCAGCCTGCGTGGCTTGTCAGCAAGCCAAAATACACAAACACACTAGAGCTCCCTTGGAGCCTTTTCACATCCCGGCTAAGCGGTTCGATCATGTGCGTGTCGACCTCGTAGGCCCCCTCCCGCCATCACAGGGGTGCACACACCTTTTGACAATGGTGGACCGCACCACGCATTGGCCGGAAGTGGTCCCACTGGCATCAACCACAGCCGAGGAGGTGGCGTGTGCGTTTTTAACAGCATGGGTAGCACGTTTTGGAGTTCCGTCGGACATTACGTCCGACAGAGGTCCTCAATTTGTTTCCGAGCTCTGGTCAGCGATGGCCCGCAGCCTGGGGGTAACGATCCACCGCACTACCGCGTACAACCCGCAGGCTAATGGTTTATGCGAACGTTTCCATAGATCATTGAAAGCAGCCCTCAGAGCGTCGCTTACGGATGCAAATTGGGTGGACAGGCTACCATGGGTTTTATTAGGGTTGCGTTCTGCACCTAAAGAGGATTTAAAAGCCTCCCCAGCTGAGTTAGTTTTTGCGCAGCCACTCCGGCTGCCCGGGGAGTTTCTCCCGGATAATCCTGCGCCAGAGTGCCCCCCCGCTCAGCGGTTGCAGAGCGACACGGGATCGAGCACGCTTCCTGGTCCAGTTCATCACAGCTTCCCGCGCGTTTTTGTGCCTAAAGCTTTAAAAGATGCAGAGTTTGTTTTTGTCAGATATGATGCCCATCGCCCAAACTTGCGCCCGCCTTATGATGGACCATTTAGAGTGCTGGAAACAGGAGAGAAGCATTTTTTGCTAGATTTGGGGGGCAGAAAGGAAGTGATTGGCATAAACAGGCTCAAACCCGCTTTTGTGGTGGCTGACGAGGCTGTGCAGTTGGTCAGGGCCCCCCGGCGCGGCAGACCCCCTAGAGGGCATTCCCCAGAACACCCACAGAGATTGACTAACAGTTCTAACCCACAGGCAGCAGCCCCACAGCAGGAGGACACTGCGGAGGCAGTGAAGCCGGCTTACAGCAAATACGGCAGAAGACTAAAGCCTACGCGGCATGTGGACTGATATGTAATGATTTTATTATGACATGCATCTTTAGTTATGATTGTTCCATCTTAGACGTTTGGGGGGGGGGGGGTCATGTGGGGCACATATGTTGGTTTCATATGCTCCACAGATATATTACTGTATGTTTATTGTGTGCTTCACGTCTCAGGGGAACAAAGGGACTGAGCCTCCTAGGGGTAATGGGAGGGTGTGAGATTTGGCCTGTTGTTTCAAGGAGATGGCCTTGAGAGATTTCCTGACCACCGGAGACTAGGGGGTGGATGGCGTTAAGATCGGGGGAAGTTACATTGTGACTGGGATTAAGTACCATGTGACTGTATGTTTGATTAAACACCATGTGACTGTAGGTTTGATGTTCTGGGTATAAAAGGACAGATGTGAGAAGATTCATCCTCTTTTTCTGCTTTGGAATGCTGGAGTATGTGATTGTGAATAAAGCTGAACCTGAGGAATAAACTCAGTCTCGTCCTTCAACACATCTCCACACTGGGAGGGATAATTTAGATGTGATGTTTTGCACTAAATCAGATCTTTCCGTCCAAGCCTTAATTTAGCCCAAATATAGGTGGTGAAAATTGGGCTGTGTTTAGTCAGTTTTACCTCTCTATTGATGTTCACACCCCAGGCTCCATGAGTCTAAAGACTTCTGATTCTTGTTCACCCTAAACACCCCTGATCTTGCAAGCTAAGAAAGGCTTGACTTGATTTGTCCTGAGGACTGGTGTTCTGTCCAGAGTGTATTCTGCATCTCACCCAACCTCTAGCCCCTCTGCAAGCCAAAAAGACTTAAGTGGTTATGGATATAAATGTTACTGATGTAAAACAAACAAAAAAAAAGTCTGTTAAAGATGGCTTTTCACTTTTAAACTATACAAAGACATCTATGTAAAGATGCCTTTTCACCAACCTGAAAAGGACAGCTTTTCATTTTTCACTTTTTAACCAAATCCAGACATTTTTAGACTGTTGGCAAAGCCACCTTTTTAACATTTTTAAACCAGTTTGAGCTGGGGGGATGGTACAGTATGTGTAACTTAGGTACTAGTACGTAGAAGTACCATTTTATTTTACAAGAGCATCTGGCCCTCACAGTATCCGCTGAGAAAAAATCTGGCCCTTATTCATATGTAGTTGATGACCCCTGCCTTAATGATATAAGAAAAGAAGATTCACAACTCGATGGATCTGTGTATTTAGTCATTTTTAATATGTGTTCTTCACTGTCAGGAAGGCTCAGTCAATATTCTACAATAAAATGGCACAGCAGTTTGTTGTTACCCCTCAGCCTTACCCTTCAGTAATTACAAACTGAACCATCACCAAAAAAAAAAAAAAGAAGCAAGAATGAATGCCCACTCCCTGACTTTATCCGTGACCATGTTGCTGGTCCTCAATAAGACCCCTGTTCTAATGGTCAATAGCAACATTACCAGCAGACAGTAGTTGATGTCATTTTTTTTAAACTAGGGGGTGGTCCAATTGGATGATGGGGGCGGGGGTGGGGTAGGAGTGTTAACTAATTAACTATAACTGGCATGCAAAGGTAGACATAAAATTTGCACAAATACAGGTGCAAAAATATGATAAAAGATGAAAGCCACAAATTTACCGTAAGCAAGTGTCAAATTTAAGAGAAAAAAATCACAAATTTGTGAGGAAAAAAACAAAAAAACTCATGAAACAGGAAGAAAACAAAAACATTTTCAAGGGAATAGGTATAAATTTACACCAATAAAGTCAGAATTTTTTTAATTATCATGGGTATCCATTGGACCACTCATAGTTTTGCCCTTCACCCTACTGAGCAGGATTAGAAGCAAGCTGGGCCATCCTAGGTGCACGAGGGAGAGTTTCTGCAGGTCCTTCCTACCTACGGCTGTCGGACTTTACAATCTAACCTGTGCTCCTCATAGAGGCCGAACATAGCATCACGACTTTGCACAATAGAGACTGTCCCCTCCAATACACAACTAATACAATTACTATTGTTGAGGGTGGCAACAACACTGTTCATTCAACTGTGAAATATACTGTCAAGGTCCATGTTTATATTTTGCTGGGTAATGTAACTGTAATGCTGTATATATCATCTAACTGCAGTCCTCCTGTGCTGTGTATATATACAGTGTACATATGCATATTTACTGTTTTGCTATCCAATTCATTTCTTATTATGTTATTTATTATTGCTCTGAGGGCTGCCATCCTGTTGCCGCTCCAATCCTGCAATTTTCCCATTAAGGGACTAAAAAAGGTGGATCTTATCTTATCTTACACAAAACATGCTAAAATTTTAAGAAAAATGGGTTGAAAATAAAGTTAAATTTAGATCTTAGAAAATGCTCTGATAAAGACTGTTCAAATTAATTAGTAACTCTTCATGGTTTAGAAATACTAGGTTTTGTCATGATTCAGATCAGGATTAGACTCAAACGCAGAGCTAAAAGAGCACTCACCCAGACTCCAATGAAAAGTTTCACAATTTTATTGAAAAACACAAGAGCAAATAAAGTGCACATGCTAAAGAAAACGAAACACAAAAACGGCAACTTAAATTTCCTGACAACACAGGTGCCCCTGGAGCACACGTAGCCTACGGGAGAGAGCAGACAGAGGTTATAAGGGACAGATTCTCCAAAGGGAGAATAATGCAGGAAAGCACACTTACAACTTGAACAGCGGAGCCCGGCAAGGGACTCCAGTAGAGACCGGAGACAGCTGAAAGGCAAGACCTGGGTCGACGTAGTAATCTTCCTGGTCAGGCGAGCGCGATCAGCTCCGGAAACACACCTGCGGGTTGCAGCAACCTGAGGAGCAGAAAACACAAGGAAAGAATTCTGGGAATACAAATAACGAGACAAAGTTCAACTTGACTGTGGCTGCAAACCCAAAGGATCCAGCGATAAGCTCTCCTCATGCTGGGCCTTAAATACACTGGTTCATCAGATGCAGCAGGTGGACAATCACGCAGGTATGCTTAATCTCCCGGAGCGGGCAAACAGGAACAGGAGGGGAGGGGGAGCTGGAAGACGGCAGTGGCATTGGTCAGCCCGAATGACATGACCAAATATTCAAAATGGCCCAATGTTGTCTTAAAGGCCATCTTCCACTCGTCCCCCTCCCAAATGCGGACTAAATGATATGCACTGCGGAGGTCAAGCTTGGTGAAAAAACACGCCAGTTGGAGTAGCTAAAACGCCGAATTAAAAAGTGGCAGCGGATACTTATCCTTCCAGGTTATCGCGTTAAGCTCGTGGTAATCAGTGCACGGCCACAGAGACCCATCCCTCTTCCCTACAAAAAAGAACCCCACGCCAAGTGGAGCGGACGACGGACAAATTACAGTGGGGCAAAAAAGTATTTAGTCAGCCACCAATTGTGCAAGTTCTCCCACTTAAAAGATGAGAGAGGTCTCCAATTTTCATCATAGGTATACCTCAACAATGAGAGACAAAATGAGAAAAAAAAATCCAGAAAATCACATTGAAGGATTTTTACTGAATTAATTAGTAAGTTCCTCAGTAAAATAAGTATTTGGTCACCTACAAACAAGCAAGATTTCTGGCTCTCACAGACCTGTAACTTCTTCTTTAAGAGGCTCCTCTGTCCTCCACTCGTCACCTGTATTAATGGCACCTGTTTGAACTCGTTATCAGTATAAAAGACACCTGTCCACAACCTCAAACAGTCAGACTCCAAACTCCACTATGGCCAAGACCAAAGAGCTGTCAAAGGACACCAGAAACAAAATTGTAGACCTGCACCAGGCTGGGAAGACTGAATCTGCAATAGGTAAGCAGCTTGGTGTGAAGAAATCAACTGTGGGAACAATTATTAGAAAATGGAAGACATACAAGACCACTGATAATCTTCCTCGATCTGGGGATCCACGCAAGATCTCACCCCATGGGGTCAAAATGATCACGAGAACGGTGAGCAAAAATCCCAGAACCACATGGGGGGACCTAGTAAATGACCTGCAGAGAGCTGGGACCAAAGTAAAAAAGGCTACATCAGAAACACACTACGCTGCCAGGGACTCAAATCCTGCAGTGTCAGACGTGTCCCCCTTCTTAAGCCAGTACATGTCCAGGCCCGTCTGAAGTTTGCTAGAGAGCATTTGGATGATCCAGAAGAGGACTGGGAGAATGTCATATGGTCAGATGAAACCAAAATAGAACTTTTTGGTAAAAACTCAACTTGTCGTGTTTGGAGGAGAAAGAACACCATACCTACTGTGAAGCATGGGGGTGGAAACATCATACTTTGGGGCTGTTTTTCTGCAAAGGGACCAGGACGACTGAACCGTGTAAAGGAAAGAATGAATGGGGCCATGTATCGTGAGATTTTAAGTAAAAACCTCCTTCCACCAGCAAGGGCATTGAAGATGAAACATCACTGGGTCTTTCAGCATGACAATGATCCCAAACACACTGCCCGGGCAACAAAGGAGTGGCTTCGTAAGAAGCATTTCAAGGTCCTGGAGTGGCTTAGCCAGTCTCCAGATCTCAACCCCATAGAAAATCTTTGGAGGGAGTTGAAAGTCCGTGTTGCCCAGTGACAGCCCCAAAACATCACTGCTCTAGAGGAGATCTGCATGGAGGAATGGGCCAAAATACCAGCAACAGTGTGTGAAAACCTTGTGAAAACTTACAGAAGACGTTTGACCTCTGTCATTGCCAGCAAAGGGTATATAACAAAGTATTGAGATGACCGTTTGTTATTGACCAAATACTTATTTTACTGAGGAATTTACCAATTAATTCTTTAAAAATCCTTCAATGTGATTTTCTGGATTTTTTTTTTCCTATTTTATCTCTCATAGTTGATGTATACCTATGATGAAAATTGGAGACCTCTCTCATCTTTTAAGTGGGAGAACTTGCACAATTGGTGGCTGACTAAATACTTTTTTGCCCCACTGTATGTCTTCGCTCAGCGAGTCTTTAATGTAGTTCTCCATTGCCTTCCTCTCCAGCCCAGATATACTGTAGAGCCGGCTGGCTGGCAGCCATGAGCCCGGGAGGAGATCAATTGCACATTCGTAGCCCCGGTGAAGTGGTAAAGATAGGGCTTTAGACTTGCTAAAGACCTCCCCTAAGTCGTGATAAACCTCGGGCACGGAGCTGAGATCCTCCGGCGCAACCGAAAGGGAGGAGAGCAGGAGCTAGGGCGAGCATGCAGCCGATTGGAGAAAAGACAAAAGACAGAAAGGGCTCCAGGACGAAATGAAACCCTGACTCCAGTAAATGATGGGGTTATGGATGCAGTGCCACGGATACCCCAGGATCACAGAGGTGTTAGATTGGGGCAGGACATAAAACTGAATAACCTTGTGGTGGTTACCGGACAGAATGACTGAAATTGCCTCACTCTGCTCGGTAATTACTTTGATGATGCTGACTGAAACTGAAAAGACCAATAATCAGAATCAGAATCAGAAAAAGATTTATTGCCAAGTACATTAACAGATCACTGATAACATACGAGAGAATTTGACTTGACACAGAAAATGAACCTGCATTTCCAGTGACACGGCTGCATCGGGAACACGCCTGCCAACAGGATGGTACAGATAAGAAATCATACAATAGGAAGGAGCAAAAAAATCATTGAATCCAATAAAGGTGTTGGAACATTCCTGTTGACTATCTGTAATTTCTACGCCATGGCCCGTTGAATAAATTTTTTCTCCACCCCAGAATCAACCAGGGCAGAGGTTTTGAACTCGGCCCATGGTAACTGAATAAGGGCCGAAAGTTCAAAATGGTTGGGAGGATTCTGTGATGACCCTCCTGCCAGACCCCCCATGGATACTGATGGGCTGGGTCTTTTGGCTTCACGGGACATTTTGCAACAATGTGACCTGGGGCCCAGCAATACAAACACGCCTCCTCCCTTACTCGACGCTGACGCTCCTCCAGAATTAGATGGGACCTGCCATGTGCCATCGGCTCAGAGGGGGCCAGCAGACCAGCACCAAGGGGCGTGGTGGCTGGCCGGGAAGCTAATGGAGAGGTGGTTGTCCTCTGCTCCTTCGTTCGGTCCCTTAACCGGTTGTTGAGGGCCACAGCCTGCGCGATGAGCTCATCCAGGGAGGATGGAGATGCATGGATAGCCATCTCGTCGTGGATATGCAAATTCAGATTCAAGAGAAATGTGCTGCATAGAACAACGTCGATGGAACGACCAGGAACTCGGTAGAGAAGTCGGCCACAGACCGATCCCCCTGCCAAAGCCCCATGAGCGATCTAACAATATTCCCCTCACTCTCTGTATGGTCGAAAGCCCCCGAGAACTCCTGCACAGATTGCTCAAACAAATAAAGGGGTCCAGCTGGGCTGCTCAAGATGGACTGTGCCCAATTAAGCACCTGGCACCGCAACAACAAGGTCATGAAATGTATTTTGGCCACATCATCCCTATATTCCCCTTCCACCTCCTGGAAATACAACTGGCAATGGAGCAGGAACACCCTGCAACCCCCCACCCCCCACTCCCATAGGGGGCATGTATAGGAACAGAGATGTTCCTGCGGATAGCAACAGCTGCCGGGGCAGCAGTTGCATGGGGAGGCGCTGCACCAGGAAGCTGACACAGGTGCTCAGTAACAGTTGCCAATTGCTGGGTAATTGTTTGAAGCAGCTCAGAAAGAAATGCGACCTGAGTTCCGTGGCACCCAAACGCTCAAGCGCTTACTGTTCACTTGCGGAGAGCTTGCTGAGCCTTCATCCTAGCTGGATTGTTATGTTATGATTAAGATCGGGGTTAGACTCAAACGCAGAGCTGCCAGAATGATTACTCAGACTCCAATGAAAAGTTTCACAATTTTATTGAAAAACACAACAGAAAATAGAATGCACAAGCTAAAGAAAACGAAACGTAAAAATGCCAACTTAAATTTCCTGACAAGACAGGTGCCCCTGGAGCACATGTAGCCTACAGGAGAGAGCAGACAGAAGTTAAAAGGGACAGACTCTCCAAAGGGAGAATAATGCAGGAAAACACACTTACAACTTCAACAGCGGAGCCCGGCAGGGGACTCCAGCAGGGACCGGGGACAGGTGGAAGACAAGACGTTGGTGGATGTAGTGATCTTCCTGGTCAGGCAAGTGGGAAATCTGTAACAGGAGGGGAGGGGGAGCACCCTCGCCTGACCATCCCAAGTTTACATTACATTTTTTCTGATTGTGTTTTCCAAATTTTTAAAATAATAGAATTTAATTACATTTATGGTATGTTACATGAAGCCAAGATGTGAAGCTACAGTATTTCAGCCTATAGTCCTGTGTCATTTCTGTGTTTGTTTTTTTTGTTAGTTTTTTTTTTTTTTTGATACTGTCATGATTGCATGAAGGAAAAGCTCATGTGCAGGCTACTAACACCAGAGAATGCACACGACACAGATGGGCAACGTTAAACACAACTTTATTGAAAATAAATTCAAACGCAGAGAAAGCATCACTCACCAGAGGAGCACACACCCTGTGCAAAGAGGGAGGTGAGAGCACGTTAGGAATGAGGAGGGAGGCTGATAGCAATGGATAAAAAAGGGTAGATCTTATGATAGGTGAGCAGAGAGCCCGGCAGAGAAACCCAGTTGCAACAGAGGAACTAGCGAGGCAGAACTGGCGGGGAGCAGGAGAAGAGTGGAGCTGAGAGGATAGACTGACCGGGTGGAGAAGGCAGTCTGGAACGGAGATGATGAAGGGCCAAGTGAGCGCGTAGCAACCCCGGAGATGCACCGCGGAGATGGCCGCAACCTGAGGAAAGAGGAGGAAAAGGAGTTTTCAGCAGAGTTCCTAAAAAAGCGTTCAGTTTTAACTCTTGTTAGAGGCGGCAATACCCAATGAGCCAGCGCCGGAGTGTTCACAAACAGGTCCTTTTAACTGTTGGCAGAGAAGAGACAGCAGGTGAGTCCACTCATGCAGGCATGCTGATGACCTGCAGATTCAGGAGCCAGATGGAGAACCTCCCACAGAAAGGGAGGGGGAGTGCACTCATCTGATCACAACAGTACCCCTCCTCAAGGGGTGCCTCCTGGCTGCCCACCGGGCTTGTTGGGATGGGCTTGGTGAAAGGCACAGACCATCCCTCTGTCATGGAAGTAGGAGCTGGGGATCCATGACCTCTCTTCTGGCCCGTAGCCCTTCCAGTTGACCAGGTATTGCAAACCCCAGCCCCGATGGCGAATGTCCAGAATCCTCTGAATGGTGTAGTTGGTCTGACCATCAAGGATTTGAGAATGAGGAGGCAGCTTCGGGGGGGGGGGGGGCAAAGAGGGCTGGCGGAGAGGGGCTTGATCTTTGAAACATGGAAAGTAGGGTGGATGTGGAGTGTCTGCAGCAGCTCCAGGGGGACCGTTATTTCATTAGTGATCCTGGAGATGGTAAAAGGACCGAGGAAGCAAGGTGACAGTTTCCTGCACTCTGTCTTCAGAGACACCTGGTGAGCCAACAGCCACACGCTCTGACCAACTGCATATTTGAGCACTGGGACCCCCTGCGGTCCGCGTACTGGTGATTCCGCTCTGAAGAACAAAGGAGGGCAGCCCGGGTTGCCCTCCAAAGGTGGCGACAGCAGCAAGCGTGGGCCTCCACATATGGCACAGCTACTTCCCTCTCCAACATCGGCAACAGAGGGGGGTTATACCCCATGGATGATTCCAAGGGCGTCAACTCGGTGTATGAGTTGACGGCAGAGTTGTAAGCATACTCCACCCAGGTCAAGTGGGTGCTCCAGGTAGAAGGGTTGGAAGATGCCATGCATCTGAGGGCGGCTTCCAGGGATTGGTTCGCACGCTCACCCTACCCGTTATTCTGAGGGTGGTATCCGGAGGTGACACTGACCGTGGTGCCCAGGGATCAGCAAAAGGACCTCCAAACTTGGGAGGTGAATTGTGGACCTTGGTCAGACACAGTGTCCAAAGGAATGCCATGAATGTCGGTAGTTAGCAGGTTGGTGGTTTTGGAGGCGGAGGACAACTTGGGGAGGGGCACCAGATGGATGGCCTTTGAAAAAATGGTCGGCGATGGTGAGAATTACTGTATTACCCTTGAGGGGGATGCCCAGTGACAAAGTCCAGTTCAACATGCGACCAAGGGCAACTGGGAGCCGGCAGGGGATGCAGGTTGCTGGTGGGAGGTGAAGAGTCAGATTATTTTCTGACGCACACTTGACAGACCTTGATGTAGTTCCGGATGTCCGTCTGCAACATGGGATATCAGAATGCTTGCTGGACCAGGTTGATTGTACGAGAAACTCCTGGGTGGCAGGCAAAGTGGCTGGTGTGCCCCCACCGGATGACATCACTGCGGAGGCTGGCCGGGACAAACAGGCGATCGTTGGGTCCCCCCTTGGGTTTGGGCTCAGTAGACTAGGTCTGCCAGACCCTCTGCTCTTTCTCCCAGGACAGAGCACCAAGAATGAAAGAGGAGGGCACTATGGGTCCACCCCCTCCAGCCAGTGCCTCCACTCCTCCAGAGCCAATTTAATGGCAAGAAGCTCTCTGTTCCTTATGTTGTAGTTCCTCTCGGCTGGTGTGAGCCGCCGAGAGAAGTACGCACATGGGTGGAGCTTCTGATCGGAAGCAGAGTGCTGCGAGAGGACAGTGCCCACCCCCGAATCAGAAATGTCAACCTCTACTATGAACTTGAGCTAAGAATCAACCTGGGCCAAGATGGGTGTGTTTGAAAACCAGGCTTTTAACTTGGAGAAAGCCCACTCCACTGCCTCAGACCAGGTAAAAGGCACTTTGACCGAGGTCAGCTGGGTAAGAGGCTGTGCAACCCCACTGTAGTTCCTGATGAACCTGCAATAAAAATTCACAAAACCCAAAAAGCGTTGAAGCTCTTTGTGGGACTGTGAGGTAGGCCAATCGAGCACACTCTTTACCTTTGCTGGGTCGGCCCTCAGTTCCCCTTCAGCAACAATAAACCCCAGGAAGGAAGTAGAGCTGGTGGAAACCTCACACTTCTCGGCCTTCACAAAGATTTGGTTTTCCAGGATCTGCTGTAACACAGCCCGGACGTGTACTGTCTGGCATGTGGGAAAAAATCAAAATGTCATCGAGGTATACAAAAATTAATTGATTGAGCATATCGCAGAGGACACGGGCACAGAGATCTATCCTTCTTCCCAACAAAGAAGAACCCTGCCCCAAGAGGAGCCGAAGAGGGCCGAATGAGGCCGGTGTTCAGGGAGTCCTTGATGTAGCTTTCCATCGCCTCCCTTTCCAGCCCAGAAAGGCTGTACAGCCGGCTGGAAGGCAGCTGCACACCCGGGAGGAGGTTGATGGCACAGTCATAAGAGTGGTGAGGTGGCATAGAAAGTGCTCTTGACTTGCTAAAGACCTCCCCAAGGTCATGGTAGCCCTCGGGTACAAGGCTGAGGTCCAGCAGCTCCACCGGGAGGGAGGAGATGGGAAGGGACGGCAAACACATGGCCAAACAAAGGCAGGATGCTAAACAAAAGGGGCTCCAGGAGGAAATAGACTTTTGTGCCCAACTGATAATAGGATTGTGCTTCTCGAGCCAAGGGTACCCCAGGACCACCGGGGAGGACAAGGTAGGGAGAAGGAAGAATGACAATGTCTCCCGATAGTTCCCGGAAAGAAGGATGGAGATCGGCACCGTGCGTTCGGTGATGGAATCCAAACTACAGCCAGATAATGCCGTAACATTTAATGAAGACGGCAATTTAGTCGTGGGGATGACTACCTCCTGCACGAACTGTGAGGAAATAAAATTCTATTCTACTCCTGAATCAATTAGCGCTGACACCTTCCTCTCGACGCCTGGTAACTGGATGAGAGCCAGAACGGAAAAGTTACCCGGGGGATTAATGGAATTCCCGCCCGTCAGACCCCCCCCCCCCCACGGCTACTGATGGGCTGTATCTTTTTGGCTTAAGGTAGCAACTGAACAGTTTTTGCTCTAATGAACTGCAGTACATACATGCACTGGCTTTCCTCCATCGCTGGTTCTCCTCCGGAGTCAAATGATCTCGGCCAAGCACTATTGCTTCAGAGGAAGAGTTGGATTCACCTGCACCAGTAGCCGGGGGAGGCGTGCGCGAAACGGATGGGCCGGAGGAAGTCTTCCGCTCCTTCGCACGCTCACGGTACTGGTTGTCCAAACTGATGGCCTGATCAATCAGTCCATCCAGAAAGGAGGGAACCACTCGGAAAAACTCACCAACAAATCGGTTGAAGGTGTAATTAGGGCCCTTGGCGTTGTCTAGAATAGACTGAGCCCAGCTAAGTTCCCGGCCTCACAGCAAAAGGGTTAAAAAATGGATCTTGGAGGTGTCGTCCGGATACTTCCCGCCCACCTGCCCCAAATAAAGCCAAACATGGTGCAAAAACCCCTTACATTTCCCCACCTCCCCTGCATACGGGGTCGGTGAGGGAACGGAAATGGTACGGCAGATGGTAGTGGGTACTGGGACGGCAGGTGTGTGTGTGTCGGGTGGGGGGATGAGACATGTGGCAAAGATGATCGGTGACCGTGCTCAGCTGCTGAGCAATAGTCTTTAGATGCTCCATGAGCACCGCCACCTGCCCCTCTGTGACGTCTAAGTGGTAGAGGGTGGAGTGCTCCGCTGATGCAGCACCAGCTGAGCTTAAATCATGGCTGGCTTGTTCTGTCATGATTGCGTGAAGGAAAAGCTCACATGCAGGCTGCTAAGACCAGAGAATGTACATGATACAGATGGGCAACGTTAAACACAACTTTATTGAAAATAAACTCAAATGTAGACAAAGCGTCACTCGCAAGAGGAACACACAGCCTGTGAAAAGAGGGAGACGAGAGCAGGTTAGGAATGAGGAGGGAGGCTGAGAACAATGGATAAACAAGGGTAGATCTTTACCAATAGGTGAGCAGAGAGCCCGGCAGAGGAACCCAGTGGCAACGGAGGAACCAGCGAGGCAGAGCTGGTGGGGAGCAGAAGAAGAGTGGTGCTGGGAGGAGAGTCTGACCGGGTGGTGAAGGTAGTCTGGAATGGAGATGATGAAGGGCCAAGTGAGCGCACAGCAACCCCAGAGATGAACAGCAACCTGAGTTCCTAAAAAAGCGTTCAGTTTTAACACTCGTTAGAGGCAGCAATACCCAATGGAGCATTCACGAACAAGTCCTTTTAAGCACTGGCAGAGAAGAGGCAGCAGGTGCGTCCCCTCATGCAGGTGTGCTGATGACTTGTGGAGGTGGGAGCCAGATGTAGAACCTCCCACAGAAAGGGAGGGGGATTGTGCTCACCTGATCATTACAGATAAAGATTAGTAAAAGCTTGATGAACATCCCAAAAATGTGTTTTTTGGTAGGGTTATGGATGAACATTGGATTAAGAAACTCACAGTAGCTTTAAATTTCAAAATGTAAAACATATT
Source organism: Pholidichthys leucotaenia (assembly GCA_020510985.1). NCBI lineage: Eukaryota > Metazoa > Chordata > Actinopteri > Cichliformes > Pholidichthyidae > Pholidichthys > Pholidichthys leucotaenia. The sequence goes on along the minus strand of CM035841.1, from coordinate 97,765,788 downwards.
GGCTAAAAGAAAAAAACAAAGCTGTACCCATTAACTTTTGATGGGGGATATATTTGACTTCTCGGGTGTCATGGTAGATGATGTCTAGTGTTGATTTTGTGGTATGTATTTTGGTTTACTGTGGGATGTAATTTCAGTATGTTTGTCATTTAAAGGCTTGTGATGGTGATTGTCTGTATGTATTTTATTGTGCTATTTGGTGTAGTTTTACTATGTTGATCATTTAAATTTTATTGTCTTAATTACAGTATATTCATGTACAAGCCCAACTAGGAACAAGAGTTGAAAATTAGCAATAGCTGTAAACTCTCTGTAAAACACATTGGCTGCATTTTTTGTAATGGAACTTGTCATGAATTTGGTCCTCGGGGAAGAGAGGAAGACCCAGATGCTGAAATGTAGTTTGTGGTGTTTATTAACAAAAGTACAAAGACCCAAACAGTGCACCAACAAAGTCCAAACAGATAATAAATCAACTTACGCATGAATGGAAACAAAACTCACTAGAACAGGGAATGGGTTCTGGTGGAGAAGAGGATGAGTAACATAAGACTCCGGCAAACAGAAATTAAAATAACAGCCCTTAAATACTGTGGGGTCAGAAACAAATGATACAAGTGAAAACAGGTGTGAGTCACATGAACGAGCAGAAGGTAGAAATGATTGCAACTGGGCTCAGCTGGGAGCAAAGAGAGAGAGAGCCAGGAGTGACAGCTGACAGGAGCACCGCCCGCATGGAGCAAAAAACCCAGAAGTGCAACTGACAGCTGCAGCCCGAGGAAGAGAGAAGATACAACAAAATAAAAATACAATGAGATAACAAAGACAAATAAACCCAAACATATAAACAACAACACTACAATGAATGCAATGGGAAATAATTCATAGTCAGAAACAATACAGTATGAGTGAAAATTAACCAAAGATAAAATGACAGGAATTAGAACTCAAAAATACAACACTATACAAATATGAAAAAAGGTAAAGAGGCCAAGCATGGCAGGATCCCCCCATGCTGAGATCATGACAGAGCCCCCTCTCAAGGAGTGGATGCCAGACACCCTAATTAACATCAAAAGAAAAGGACCCCCCACACACAAAAAAAAAACCAAACAAAAAAACCCCACCCCAATATGAAAACAACCCCACCCCGGGTGGGAGAAGGGGGACCCAGATACGGAGGGAGGGAAACAAACCAGAGATAATAAGCAGAACTCTTAAAACACACACCCCAGCAAACCTCAGACTAAGATGAAACCAAAAAAAAAAAAAAAAAAAAGACCCCACTCAGGACCCACACCCACGCAGGACCAGGCATTTAGGTCCCCTGGACCAAAGGATGAGACAGTTCAGGTGGCCGGATAAAGTCCCAGAGCTGACAGATGGCATGGTGGTAAGAGTCGCGTGGCCTGCCGGAGAATGTGGGCCACCCAACCCAGTGGCACAGTCTGTCAGGCGGTCGGCAAGAGTTTTTTAGCCTCCTAACCAGCAGGGGTGGCCCAGGAGGTGGCCACCCCACGGTGAAGACGAATGAGGAGAAGGACAGTGGAGTTTGGGAAACCACAACAGCCTTGGGAAGAGGAAAGGGAACAACAACGGCATCTGGCAGAGGAGGGGGAACCACAACGGTGTCTGGCAAAGGATGGGGAACCATGACAGCATCTGGCAAAGGAGGGTGAACCACGACGGCATCAGGCAAAGGAGGGCGAACCATGACACCCTTGGGCTGGCCAGTAGCACCTTCGGTGGTCCTGCACTGGGACATCGCAGCATCTGCGGTGGGTCTGTGCTGGAGCAAAGGAGCACCTGTGGTGGCTCTGGGCTGGAGCAAAGAAGCACCCTCAGTGGCTCCAGACTGGAGCAAAGCTGCACCTGCAGTGGCTATGGGCTTGAGCAAAGCTGCACCCGTGGTGCACTCTGACTGGGCAAGAGCTGCATCCATGATTGACCTGGACTGAGCCAGAGCTGCACCCTCGATGGACCCGGATTGGGCCAGAGCTGCACCCTCGGTTGATCTGGACTGGACCAGAGCTGCACCCTCGGTGGAGTTGGACTGGACCAGAGCCACCCTTGGAGGCCCCGGGCTGGGACGGAGCACCCGCGATGATCTCTACTGATGTTGAAGTCAGCACCCTCTTGGGCCCTGGGCTGGGACGGAACACCCACGAAGACCTCAACTGGATGGGAAGCAGCACCCTCGGAGGCCCCGGGCTGGAACGGAGCACCCGCGACAACCTCGGGTGAAGGGGGAGCAGCACCCACGGAGGCCAAAGGCTGGAATGGAGCACCCACGATTACCTTGGTAGGAGGAGCTGGACCCACGGTGATCTTGGGTGGTGAGGCTTGACCCACCGAGACTTTGGCGAAGCTGGACAACCCTAGGTGACCCTGGGGAAAAGCTCAGACCAGGGAGGCAGAGAAATAGGGTCAGGGTCATTGGCTGCAGTGGAGCCTGGCGAGGTGGCTCTCCCCACAAAGAGCAAGACAAGATCTCTCCAATATAGAAACCACAAAAACAAAGAGCACTTGCCTGAGCTCGAGCTCCACCACCATCCAGGACTCCCTCGAGCCAGATGATGACGTCTCGGGCTTGGCCTTCTAGAGGTCTAGCTCGGACTCTGCTGTAATGGCCCCAGCGGCAGGCATAGTGGTGGATGCAGTCCCGAGACCCCCCAGCGAAATGGCCCATGCAGGTGGCTCACCCGACGTGGACCCAGGATGTTGGCTTCCTGCTGATGCTGGATCCTTTTCTGCTGAGGCTAGGGGATGCTCCATTGTCAGCACAGGCTTCAGCTCGGTCGCAGCGCTCTCCCTCCATCCAGACTGTGGCTGCGGGGCTGGGACCAGGTCCTCCAGAGCCGCAGGCTCCTCCATCATCTGGCGGCTCAATCCTGGGGCCAGCGGATACTCAAGGGTAAAAGGAGGAGACACGGAGAGAGCAAGTGAACAGTTTAAAGCTGCAGCAATTCAAATTCAAATGTGGTTCATCATCCAGGAAAGAAAATTACAGTCAAATTTTGGTCCTTTCCTTTGGCATTTGAGGAGGTGTCTTAATCCTCCCAGGCGTCCTCTCCTAGATTCAACATTTGATTTTTTAAATACTCCACAAGCCATGATGGGCTGTGTGATGTTGATTGGTCAAAAAAGAATCCAGGGCCCATATGCTCAAACATTCTGAAAGGAGTCCTAGCTTTAAACTGATGAAGGGTTGTTGCGTGGTTGTCCCCATTGCTGGGTATGATGCTGTCTTTTGAGAACTGTGATTGGTCAGGGAAGGGGACGGCGGTAGCTGTTAAAGCTTGTGGTGTATAAAACGTTAAATGGTGCACAAATGTTATCTAAAACTCAAATATCACCAAAACAGTAGCATTATGAATTCAATCATATAATTCGCTATTTTAGTGTTTTTGTGTCACGTTCGGTGCTGTTAATTGTTCAGTGAAACCTCCTGTGAACACATGGAGCATAAGCTCCATGGAGAGGTTTTACCTTCAGTCCCCAGGTAGCGTTCCAGTCGCAATGCACACTAGCACCGTACATGTCCGTTTCTCCATCCAACAACACTCCACCGCGATTGTATGGAGAGAGCCCAAGAACAAATCATAGCCTGTTGACCACGCAGCTGTCTCCGATACTGCTTTGTTTGGTGTTTTGTGTTCAGACAGTTTACATTAGATAGTTCAGGCTCCATTCATTGTGAAAGCTAGTTAGCTGTTAGCCTTAATATGGCACAGCTCCATCAACAACAAAACTCTACCCACCTCTGCTAATCTGTTTGCAAGATATGAACTTCAAATGAAATGCAGACACTGGCCATGTTTGCTCTCTGAAGGGTTTTGTAAAAGTCAAAATTGCAGCTACTTTTTTCATCCTGGTAAGCAGTGGTGGTCCTGGACTGTATGACACCCCTTCACACACACACACACACACACACACACACACACACACACACACACACACACACACACACACAGCGTTTTGATATTTTTCTTGTTTTTACTTTTTATTTCTCTCAAAATAGCTCAAATAGGTTCATTTTTTCTTCTTTTAATTATTTATCTTTTGTTCTTATTAAAGACAAAAAAAATAAATAAAATTTAAAAATGTAAATTTAAAATTTAAAAAAAAATTCTATTTTTTGTCTTTAATAAGAACAAAAGATAAATAATTCTCTCATAAATGCCCAATTTTCTCATCAATTAGAGGTTTTTCTTTTAACTTTCTTTTTTCTTTTTTTTATTTTTTTGCCAGGTTTCACCTTTTTTCCACATATTTTCATGACTTTTCTTGTACACTTGCACCTCTCCTCTGACTGCAGGTGCATCTCAATAAATTAGAATGTCATCAGAAAGTTGATTTACTGAAAATTCAATTAAAAAAAATGAAACTCATTGATAGATTCATTACATAGAGTGACATTTCTTTTAATTTTGATAGTTATGTCTTACAGCTAATGAAAACCCCAAATTCAGTTTCAAAAAAAAAAAAAAAGAAAAAAAAAAAGAGTTTTACACAAAATTATTTTGAAAAAATCGATTTGTTTAAAAAATCAAAGTCAGCGCACCCATCTACCGGGAAATTTTAGAGCACTTCATGCTTTCCTCTGCTGACAACCTTTATGGAGATGCTGGTTTTATTTTCCAGCAGGACTTGGCACCCGCCCACACTGCCAAAAATACCAATACCTGGTTTAATGACCATGGTATCAATGTGCTTGACTTGCCAGCAAATTCTCCTGACCTAAACCACTTAGAGAATCTATCAAGTATTGTCAAGAGGAAGATGAGAATTTAATTTGTAATTTTTTAATTTGTAATTTTTATTTCATTTAAACAGGGACAATGCACAATAAAACATTACCGTACCCTTGCTTAAAACCACGAGAGATGCATTGTACCAGGTTTTAGCGAGTTGCTATATTCCACCCATAGTCCCTGAGCAGGTTGATGGTAGAGTCAAAAGACAAACAAACAAACATACAAAACAGTACAGTCAATCACACCACACAAATGTGCAAACATGCAAAGGTACAGTTAACATCATCCACACATCCCCATATCCTAAAATCTAATTTCCCCAGCTCCCCAAATTAAAATAGACCAACGATCACACTCACATACACTCACACAAACTCACAAATGTTTACATGACTGTTGTGACAGTATTCAGCATTTGGTTTGGCAGGGAAAAGGTTTTAAATCTGTACATGTGATGAGTTCAGTTGGGAGGGTGTTCTATTGATTTAAGGCAACAAAAGAAAAGGATGATTTACCAAATGCTGCCCTACATTTAGGGATGCTGCATTCTCCCCTGGTGACAGATGAAGTGACGTGATGTTTTTTTGAGCTGAGTGTGATCATTTTTTATTTTTTTTTCAGTGAAGGAGCAGCAGCATTATGAATAATTTTAAACAGCTGTAAGACATTTGTGTACATGATCAGATTTTCAAAATTCATTTTTGGTGAGCATTTGACAGTGGTCATATTGATGTGATTTTTGTCATGGATCTTAACTGCATATATATATAATGATTCAAGAGGTCTCAAGGATGTTTTACATGCCTGAGACCAGCTGGTCATACAGTACATGAGATGTGGCAGTGTAGAAGTTGCAGAAAAACAGACTGAACACACGTAAGTCTGTCTGAAAAACTTTATTTATTTATTTCCACTTCCTCCTTTTATTCCTTCTCTCTCCGTCCAAAACGGAAAAACTCCGCCTTCACATTAAAAGATCAAATTTGTGTGTGAGACCAACAACTAATGTCACCACAACAGAATCGTTGCATTTAAATATGTGTGTGATGCCTCAACAGTAAGAGCATATCTTATGTGTCTGTAATTTGAAAGTTAAAATTTCAGAGTCTTAGTGATTTTTAAAATTTGATTTTTTGAATAAAGGGTTACACACAAGTATCTGAACTTGTCAACATTTTTGACCATATGCCTATTTACAGTGATGTCAGGAGGGTCTCTGACTTTACGTCTGTTTGTGAAATACACAGTCACAGTCTCTTCAAAATTTAAAGTAAGACAGGAGCTATGAAGCCATTCAACAGCATTATAGATTGCCTTTGTTAATTTTGTAGAAACCTCGGTCAAATTTTTCCCATGAGTATACAGAACAGTCTCATCAGTATACATTATTAAATCTATATTGTTAAACACAGATGGAATGTCATTAATGTATAAGCTGAAGAGAAGTGGACCTAAAATTGACCCTTGTGGTACTCCCAGGGTGCATGGTTTAAATGGGGATAGGGTATTGTTCACCTGCATACACTGCTGTCGACCACTCATGTAAGATCTGATCCATTTTTGTGTTTGTCTGGAAAGGCCATATAGGTTACTAGTTTATGTAATAATATGCTATGATTGACAGTATCAAAAGCCTTCCGCAGGTCAAGGAAAACTACCCCCACTAGACACCAGACCTAACAATGCAGACTAGCTGAAGGCCACTATCAAAGCAACCTGAGCCTCCATAACATCTTAGAATTCCTTCCGCCCTCCCAAGAGAGTAGACGCTTTTTTCTTCTCTCCTGCTCTGACTTTTTCCTCCCCTCCTAACTACTGGATCCCAGCTTGCTGTTGTCTGTCTGCGTCCAACTGCGACCGCCGAAAAGAAATTATGGAGTTAATAAGCTGGGCTTTGAACACAATTGACACTATTTTTTCAACAAGGAAAAATGCTCCGGGGGAAGCTGTCTGCCCCGCTGGAACGGCTCCAGCGGGCTATTTACGTGACACAGGTAATTGGAAAATGCTGTGTCTCTCTAATCTCTCTATCGAAGATATTGAAGATTGGTTTATCTTCGTAATATTGGTGATCGGGATTTTTCTGATTGGGACTGGAATCGTCCTGGTTTACTGCAAATTGCTGAAGATGGATTCAACCTATCAAAATGCTGACCAGGCGAGGTGCATCCATCAAATTGAAAAACTGGAGAAGACCCTGATAGCGACTACTGGAGAACTGTCTCGTAAGGTGGATTACATCATGATTTCACTCAGGTCTTTCCACGACGAATTCAAAGCTGCGCAATGAAGGATTAATGTACTGAATCTACAGAAGAAATACAAGTCTTCTCTGTGATCAGTCCTATTTGGCATTATTATTCCCCATGAAAATTCCTCCTGGCTGTCTGCAGACTGTGTTTTTTCAAAATCATGAGCACAAGGCCTTGGACAGCCAGCTGCAGCGCCAGATAAGACTGGCGCCAGACAGACAAAACATCTTCTGCCAAGGGTCCTTGGGTCTCTCTTATTATCATTAACACTGCTCAACACCGCACACACATTGATCCATGAACTGAATAAAGATAACACTGCTCTCTTGTGTCCTGTGAATTCTGTGTGTATCGAATATATGTGCATTGAGCTTTTTTTTTTCCTTGAACTCTTAATATTGATTAAGTATGTAACCAGTATTTTGAATCAATGATTTTTTTGCTCCTTCCTATTGTATCATCTTTATGCGACCTGTACCCTCCTGCTGACAGGCGCGTTGCAGATGCGCCGCGGCACGGAAATGCAGGTTCATTACTGTGTCAAGTCAAATTCTCTCGTATGTTATCAGTGATCTGTTAATGTACTTGGCAATAAATCTTTTTCTGATTTCTGATTTCTGATTTTCTGATTTCAGAATTCCACAGGCTGATCATACTCATGCCATGCTACATCGATGCAGTAATTCTGTCATCACTCGCGGCTCACGGGCTTCCACCTCAGCTGCGCGCACACCTGCTCCTCGTTAGCGCACAGCTATTTATTCCATCCTGCCCTGAGCTGCAGCCTGGAGCAGTCTGTCTCCCAACATTGGAATCTCTCAGCAGCTTCCTCCTCATCAGGCCTGCTGAACTACGCTAACGGACACGTAAGCTGTCACTATTGTCCTCTCACCTTCTTCTCTCAGCCTCCCCTGTGCACAGGTGGATAACCCGGTGGCGGACTCACCTCCCATCACTCCGCCGCTCCTCTGCCTCGCCGCTTCTCCCGGACGCACAGCAGGACGTTGTCTCCCAGGCTTGGGACCTGCCAACGCCAGCCACCGCATCTCTGCAAGTAAGCACAGCTCTTGATCACGTTCCCGTGTGGGTGCCTAGCTAACCCCTTTTCTCCTCTCTCCCATAGGGTTGTCTGGCCGCACGACGTGTTGCTCTGTCCTGGCTTGCATCCTCCACCCACATCACACACTAATCTCTCACACACGCATCCATACACTCTCCCTGTTGTTTAATAAAGCTTATCAAATCTACCTGAGCCTGCGTGCATGTTTCCTGGGCCGACAATATGTCAAATTCATGCAAAAGGAGCCCTGACCAAATATTGACTGTGTACATGAACATACTTTTCACTCGGTCAACATTTCTATTAAAAATCAATGTTTTTAAAATTAATTATACGTAATCTTCTCATTTTTGGAGAAACTGAATTTGGGGTTTTCATGAGCTATAAGCCATAACTATCAAAATTAAAAGAAGTAAACATTTGAAGTATACAGCAGGGAAAATTAGTATTGAACACATCAACATTTCATTTCATATTTCATATTTCTGATGGAGCCATTGACCTGACGTTTTCACCAGATATCAGTAACGACCTAAGTGTAAATAACACTGTGTAGATAGCAAGAGAAATGGAGTAATCTTGAAGGACAATTATGTGAAGAGTGTTCAGAAGGTATAGAGGGAGTCAGAAAGAATAATGAATTTGAAGCTAGAAGTCAAAGGTGTGATGGTGAATGTTGTCAGTGCATATGCTCCACAAGTTGAATGTCAGGTAGAAGAGAAAGAGGAATTCTGGAGTAAGATGGATGAAGTGGTAGAGCGAGTTCCCAGAGGGAGAGAGGGATGATTGGAGCGGACTTTAATGGGCATGTAGGTGAAGGGAACAGAGAGGATGAGGAGGTTCTGGGTAGGTATGGTCTTAAGGAAAGAATGTGGAAGAACAGATGGTTGTGGATTTTGCTAAAAAAAGATGGAAATGGCTGTGGTGAAAACATACTTTACGAAGACAGAGGAACATAGGGTGACTTACAGTACAAGTGTGGAGGAAGGTGCACAAAGGTGGATTACATCTTATGCAGAAGGAGAAATCTGAAAGGGATAGGAGACTGCAAGGTGGTGGCAGGGGAGAATGTAGCTAGACAGCATCGGATGGTAGTCTGTAGAATTACTTTGGAGAGCAAGAAGAGGAAGAGAGTGACGACATAGCAAAAGATTAAGTGGGGGAAGTTACAGAAGGAAGACGGTTGCACAGAGCTCAGGAAGGAGTTGATACAGGCTTTAGGTTGCAGGGGAGAATTACCAGATGACTGGGAAAGTGCAGCAAAAGTATTGAGGGAAATGGATAGAAACGTATGTGGGGTATCCAGTGGACAGAGGAAGGAAGACAAGGAGACATGGTGTTGGAATGAGGAAGTACAGGAAGGTATTCAAAGGAAGAGGTTGTCAAAGAAAAAGTGGGATAGTCACGAAGATTAAGAAAGTCAACAGGAGTATTTGGAATCTAGGCGCATGGCAAAGAGAGAGGTGGCAAAGACAAAGGAAAAGGCATATAGTGAGTTGTATAAGAGGCTAGACACTAAGGAAGGAGAAAAGGACTTGTATCAATTGGCTAGACGGAGAGATCAAGCTGGAAAAGATGTGCAGCAGGTTAGGTTGATTACGGGCGGAAATGGTAATGCACTAACAAATGACAAGAGTGTGTTGAGAAGATGGAAGGAGTACTTTGAAGAGCTGATGAATAAAGAAAATGAGAGGGAGTGGAGGATGGATGAAGGAAAGAAGGTGAACAAGGAAGTCCCAAGGATTAGCAAGGCAGAAGTGAGGGCAGCTTTGAAGAGGATGAAGAATGGAAAAGCGGTTGGTCCAGATGACATACCAGCGGAGGTATGGAGATGTTTAGGAGAGATGGCAGTGGACTTTTTAACCAGATTGTTTAACACAATCTTGCAGAGTGAGAGCATTCCTGAGGAGTTGAGGAGATGTGTTTTGGTACCAATTTTCAAGAACAACGGTGATGCTCAGAGCTGTAGTAACTACAGAGGCATAAAGTTGATCAACCACACTATGAAGATATGCGAAAGAGTTGTTGAAGTCAGGTTAAGAGGGGAGGTGACAATCAGTGAGCAGCAGCATGGTTTCATGCCAAAAAAAAGAGTACTACAGATGCAATGTTTGCTCTAAGACTGCTGATGGAGTAGTATGAAGAAAGTCAGAAGGAGTTGCACTGCATCTTTGTGGATCTAGAGAAAGCATATGATGTGGTGCCAAGAGAGGAAGTGTGGTACTGTATGAGAAAGTCAGGAGTGGCAGAGAAGTATGTAAGGGTGGTGCCGGACATGTGTGAGTACAATGAGACAGTGGTGAACTGCGCTGTAGGAGTGACGGATGGGGTCGATGTGTGGATGGGTTTACATCAGAGATCAGCTCTGAGACCTTCTTGTTTGCCATGGTGATGGACAGGCTGACAGACAAGGTCAGGCAGGAGTCTCCGTGGACCAGGATGTTTGCAGATCACATTGTCATCTGCAGTGAGAGTAGGGAGCAAGTGGAAAAGAACCTGGAGAGGTGGAGGTATGGTCTGGAGAGAAGAAGAATGAAAGTCAGTAGAAGCAAGACAGAATACATGAGTGTGAATGAGAGGGAGGTAGGTTTAATGGTGAAGAAGGAAGGAGTAGACATAGTGAAAGTAGATGAGTTTAAATACCTGGGGTCAACCATCCAAAGCAATGGAAAATGGACAAGAGAGGTGGAAAAAGAGAGTACAAGCAGGGTGGACTGGCTGGAGACAAGTGTCAGGGTTGATTTGTAACAGAAGAGTAGCAGCAAGAGTGAAAGGGAAGATTTACAAGATAGTAGTGAGACCTGCGATGATGTATGGTTTGGAGATGGTGGAGCTGACAGAAAGATAGGAGGTAGAGCTGGAGGTGGCAGAAGTGAAAATGCTAAGCTTTTCATTGGGAGTGAGTAGGATGGACAAGATTAGAAATGTGTATAACAGAGGGACAGCTCACAATGAGTGGTTTGGAGACAAAGTAAGAGAGGCAAGGCTGAGATAGTTTGGACATGTGCAGAGGAGGGAAAGTGGATATATTGGACAAAGGATGTTGAAGATGGAGCTGCCAGGCAGGGGGAGAAGAGGAAGACCACAGAGAAGATTCATGGATGTAGTGAAGGAGGACATGGAGGTGGTTGGTTTTAGAGAGGACGATACAAGGGATAGGGTGAGATCGAGGCAGATGATCCACTGTGGTGGCCCCTAAAGGGAGGAGTCAAAAGAAGAAGAAGATCCGTAGCCACCCAAGTAATCCATACATACAAATGAATCAAGGAAACTGTTTTCACAAAACAAGTTATATTTATTAAAATGGAGTGACACAGGGAATAAGTATTGAACATGCATGGTGAAATTCATTTAATATTTAATAGAAACATTTGTTGGTCATAACAGCTTCCAGACTCCTCCTGTATGGAGAAACTATGTGCCAATATTGCTCAGGAGTGATTTTAGCCCATTCTTACACACACTGTTTTCAAATCTTGAAGGTTCCATGGGTGCCTTCTATGAACTCAGATCTTCAGTTTGTTCCATCGATTTTCAATTAGATTCAGGTCAGGTGACTGACTGGGCCAATGTAGCAGCTTTATTTTCCTTCTCTGGAGCCAGTTGAGAGTTGCCTTGGCTATGTGTTTGGGATGATTGTCCTGCTGAAATGTCCACCCTTGTTTCATCTTCAATATCCTGGCAGATGGCAACAGTTCTTATCAAGGATAGCTCTGTACATTTGTCCATTCATCTTTCCTTCTGTTATATGAAGTCTGTCTGTACCATGTGCTGAAAAACACCCCCAAACCATGATGGGATGTCCAATACCATTTCTCCTTCAAACATGCTGTGTTGTGGCATCCAAAAAGTTCAATTTTGGACTCATCTGACCAGACTGTATTCTCCCAGTATTTTACTGGCTTGCCCAAATTTTGTACAGCAAACTTTAAACAAGCTTCGACATGCTTTTGCTTCAGCAATGAAGTCTTGTGAGGTGAGCAGGCATAGAGCCCATGTCAGCTGAGTCCATTACTGTTAGTTTTCTTTGAAACAGCAGTACCTGCTAACTCCAGGTCTTTCTGGAGCTCTCCACTCTGACTCTGTCAGAAATCTTGTAAGGAGCTCCTGGTCATGGCCGGTTTATGGTAAAATGATGTTCTTTCCACTTCTGAATGATAGCTCCAACAGAGCTCACTGGGACATTCAGAAATTTAGAAATGTGCCTGTAACCAATGCCATCTTTATATTTTGCAACATAAAGGTTGCAAAAGGCCAGAGAGACCTCTTTGCTTCTACCCATCGTGAGTTCTTTGTGGTGTGACAATCTGATATTCCCAGATCTTTTTAAAGGCCATCAGTCAGGATTTAACCAGCTGAAATTAATTTGTACTGATGGGGGATGAGATGGCTTCCCAAATTCTGATGGATTTGTAGCTGGAGGTTTTTTTGGCTTTCAATGCCTTTTTGCACCTCTTTTTCTTCATGTGTTCAATACTTATTCCCTGTGTCATCCCACTTTATTAAATACAACGTGTTTTGTGAAGACACAGTTGCCTTGATTTCTTTAACTGTATGGATTACTTGGGTTGTTACTGAAATCTGGTGAAAATCTCAGGTCAATTATTCTATGGCTCAATATTTATTTTCCCTGCTGTATCACTCTGTGTGTACTGAATCTATATAATATACGTATGAAGTTTCATTGTTTTAAAAAATGAATTACTGAAATAAATCACATTTTCAATGACAAATTAATTTAATCTAATGTGTTGAGATGCACCTGTACCACATTGTTCTGTATAAACAATCTTTGCAGTCTTTGTGGGGATGGAAGGGGCAGTTTCACAAAGGGGATGGTTTTGGCTCATTTTGCTGACTAGGCAAATGGACTTACTTTTTTTTTTTGCAAAGATTTAGTTATTTGAATGAAGTTTTAATAATTTATTTATTGAAAGAATTTTTTTTTCAATTTTTTTCCCAAGATGTTTTTATTTTGAAGAGATAATCATTTTTCAATGGAAGCTGCCCATTTTTTTTTTTTGCCATTGACCTTTACATAACTAATGATGAAGACCGTGGTTGTTGTGTGAGTTGATAATTTGTGGGGCATTAAATATGCCCATGAGTGTATAGTTATTAAAACAAAATAGATACCAACTAAGTAAGACATAAAGTAAACATAAATATGTAACAATTTTTATTCCATGTGCCCTTGTTCTTATTAATTCGCACCCCTGCCCTTCAAACGCTCTTTTCGCAGCCCTGAAATTAATTCATGTGGTCAGTAAACTGAAACCAAACACAACATATTGGAAAAATAATTGTGTTACATTGCAACATAAGCTGTGATAACAAAATGTTGACATTTTAGGACTTAGTGCTTTAAAATTCAAACTGCTGCATAATTTAAGAAAAAACAAACAAACTTAGTTTTAACATTTTTTCCCTCCTTTGCTTCGTTTTGAAAGTCCGCCATAACAGAGTTTGATCTGTAGATTCTGCCAGCCACAGCCAGAGTGCACCTGTATCCCACCTGTAACGGGCGCCCATTTATGTACACACTCAGCACAAATAATTATGAATCTTCTATAATTATTTTTATTTTTCTCATTCTCGTGGCACCCCCAAAAGATCGGTGCCCTGGGCATCCACCCACATTGCTCATATCTAAAACTGCCACTGCTGGGAAGTTAAAAAGGGTTTGGCTTGGTTAGTCCAGTGGACTGATGAAAATAGTTGCAAACTTTAATGAAAAAAAGTTAAGATTAATACGAAAAAAGTTGCAGATTCACATGAAAAGAGTTGCAAATTTACTAGTAGTGTCGTCATTATTGTGTTAATCACCCATTAATGTGTCTCCTCTGTTCATGGTGACAAATTTTGTGATCACGGTTAACCACAGTTAATTGCAGTAAGCATGAACAGTCCTTTTTTGGCCTAGCTTCACTACATACCAAAGTCACTTTGCAGCCATAAAGACACTTGCCTGCACCATACAGACATTGCAAAGTCAAACAAGCTGGATCACAGCCGTGAAAATCCCCAAAACATTGTCATGTTTAAGTTTACAATGTCATCTGTCGGAGCTCTCACCCGGATAATTGTCACAGCCTCCTCCAAAACTTCGCCTGGATGTCGGTGTCATGATCCGAGCGCCGAACTCGTCCGCGCTCAGGTCATACATCATCTCTGGCAGCCTTGACAGCAGTGAGTACCTTCTGGCTCCCCGGGCTCTTATTGTGACAGTGCTCGGGGGAGCTTCCTGCTGTCAAAGCCTGCCAGCTGGGCTGCATTCAGCGACCGCTTTAAATGCCGGCCGCTAATGACCCCTGAATGCAGCCCGATGCAGCAGTCTCCGTCAAACATCCCCGTGTTCAGACGTCGAGCGAGCGTTCCTCATCTCAGACGTCAGTTTTCCTTATTTGATTCCTCGGCTACGATCATCCCTCATCCTAATCCTCTATCGTAAGTGTGCTTGATCAGCCTTACAGTCCCTGTTCCTAGTATAGTGTGTTTTAGCCCACCGAGGCTTATTCATTTGTTGCTTTGTGTTATCCTTCTGTGTCCTGAATAAAATATCATTGCAAACTCACTGGTGACTTGGGGCGTCTTATGGTGGCTCGTGAGGGCCACCGTGACAGTCGGTGGTTCTTCTTCTTTGGAAGCCGGCTAGCAGTTTAAACAGCTATGTTCTACTGATGTAGCTGGCTTCCAGCAGCTGACACGGACAGACACTCCGCCTGTTTCATCTTCATAGCTTTGGCTCCAACTGTCTGGAAGTGAGAAGTCTAAAATTCTCTAATTCTCAAGCTGTGTTTGTAATGTCCACTCACTCCCACGGCCTGTTTGGCACAACTTGTGACAAACAAGATCCATTGCTTTGTGTTGAGCTGCTCAAAAGTGGTGGATGTTTGCTGTGGGAGTGTAGTTGGATGCTGAGTTGTGTCAGTATTGTCAGTAATGTTGCAGTGACGTTACTGATCCCTGCCGTTCTGTTGTTTGCACATGCAATAGTACTTTTGAGGATTTTCTGGAGAATATTCTGGATTGTGTTTATCATTTTGGATATGTTGAGAGCTTTAATAAACCTGTAGAGGAAGAAAGCAAGCATTTTTTTTCACTCTCATGTTGAAAACAGATGAAAAACTTGAAAAATTACCAACTTAGGGTAAACTGTATTTAAATGAAAAAACGTGATTAATGCATTATTAATCATGATTAACTGAATGCTGCAAAAGATTAATTGTGATTAAAAATTTTAATTGCCCAGCACTGTCACAACTATTGCCCCTCTGAGGCAAGGAATTAGAGGAGGACCCAAGAGTGAGACAAATCTGATAGATCATGGTTTATTTACAAACAGAAAAAAAAAAGGTGTGCCTGGGCAGAACTGAAATACAAAACAGGCAGACAGGTAACTAACAGATTTCCAAAAGCATGTGAATGATGCATAAAGAGACAGGGGGCAATCAGGAAAACACAGAACAGGTGAGCACCATCAAGGGCAAACAGACAGCACAGGATGGGCGAGGCTGTGCAGACAACGCAGACAGGAAGTGCACATGAAACATGACAATGAACACACAGGACAACAATAGGTGACGAGACACACATACAGACCCAAGACCAAACAGGGAATGACTCAGAAGAAGAGACAAGGGGCTCAGGGGAACACAGAGGGCAAGTGGTAAAAAATAATAATCATACAAAATCATAGAAACACAACCATATGAACATAAAGCGTGAGCTTGATCCTGTGATCAAACCCAGATTCATGACAGACACCCCCCCCCGGGCGGATTCCAGACACCCATTAAACAAAAATTCAAGAACATCCTGATAGGGCAGGTGAAGGGGAACAAGGCATGGTGGGAAAAACAAAAACAGGAATCTCATAGATCAAGAAAAGTCAAAATTGTCCAACAAGTGGTCTCATTACAGTTCACACACCCACAGGACTTGACAACAAGGTTGTTCAGGGGATCGTCCCCAGTCCATGGAACCCCAAACCAGAGTGTAAAGTGGATCGGATGGTGTGCCCATGTCCCTAGGCCACCAGATCAAGACAGTGGGTCAGGAGGCCTACCAAAGTCCAACAGCCAGTGGAAGGGTTAACACGGGGTGTCAGGCGGCCTACCAAAAACCATTGGCCACCAGATGGGAGAACACAAATGAGCCTTTTGCTCTGACACTAACACCAAAACTCTTTCTTCAAAAGGAAATAACATAGGGGCCTCTTGCCCTGGAGCAGGCAACACTAAGCTTTCAGACTCAGAAGATGATAACATAGTCACTTTAAACTCAAAAAATGAAAACATAGACCCTTTAAACAATATGGACTATGTTGCATGGACCCTTTAACATGGACTCATTAGCTTCAGGAGATGATACAGTTGAACTGTTAAACACTGGGGATATCATGGGAATCTCAAACTCGGGGGATGATGACATGGACCAGTTAACCGTGGCAACAAAAAACTCAAATTCAGAAAAGTGAAAATGTAACATCCTTAAAGCGTACCTGTGGTGGTCGTGAAGACGCATTTGACTTGAAAACATTATGAAAAAGTATTTCTTATTTTGGTAAATAATTTTTGCCAGCCGTATACCACCAGACATATATTCAAATAGGACCTTGGCCATGGGCAGCCAATGAAAACTGTGGGCGCAGCCATGACACATGCGGATGTGACGTCACTTCGTTGATACTCAACAGTCAATGCTCCGCCTGTATGAGAGACTAGGGTGCTGTTGTGAGTGTTTTTATTCTATTATGGCTGAATTGTCGGACTCTGAGGAAGAATTTGTCCAACATGGCTACAGGTTTGAGCCAGAAATGTCTTCTGAGGGTTAAAGTGACGAAGTGGTCCTCACACACAACGCAATTTCGTCTGAAATTATTCATCTGTGCCCTGTTTCCGCTCCGATCTTCTGACAAGGTGAGCTGGGTTTGGGTACACAAAAAAAGTGTTTCTTTGTTTTTTTCGCTTATTATTCAGACATCCAAAGGCTTTACATTCCGCCATGTTGCGATATCCATATCGCATTGTATATTTTTGTTTTTCCAAGAGCACCAAGTGTCTGCTGCTCTGTATATAGTTGTAGAATCATCTTCCGTGTTGCGGCAGTTACGAGATCAAATGAGACAAGCAGCTGAATTTAAGCATTTATTTATTTTCTACTCGTTTCAGTTCTGCATTTAATATGAACCCTGAGTTTGAAATAAACGTCTGAATTTTGGTCCTCATACAACGCAACGCACTGTCTGCCGCTCTTTATAGCGGCGAGGGAAGAGCCGAATTAATCTGCCGTTTTGCAGCCGTTAACGACCTCAGATCAGACGAGACGACCCGCCGAATTTAAGCATTTATTTATTTATTTTCTACTCATTTCAGTTCTGCATTTAATATGAACCCTGAGTTTGAAATAAACGTTTGAATTTGAATTAGAATATCCCCAAAGCCGCTGCACATCCGGGTACTCGAGGCTCAGCCAATACTGATCCAGATCGCGATAGCCACGAAATTACGTCACAGGAAGCATCCTGGAAGTCCATGTAGCCGCTAGTATGGCTGTACCCATGTTTTGCTGACATAGCTGAACCAGTACATCAGCAATGGATTTATATCAAATTGCTTTGAACGTGAATTTCAACTTAAACTTGAACTAGAACGTGAGACAGGGGCTCAATATAATATCTTTTTTTTCACGACCACCACAGGTACACTTTAAGCTGAGGAAATAACACAGAAGGCCTCTGCTCCAAAGAAAACCACTTGGGGATTTCAAACTCAGAAGGTAACAATGGGGCCTTTGCCTTGGACATCACAAAGGAGCCCTTAGGCCCAGGGGCAACCACAAGGGAGTTTTAAATCATGTAAGAGCTTCTAACTAAGGCAGCAACACAGAAACACAATGCACTGACAATAGCACAGAAGCGCTAAGCTTAGGGGCTAACACAGGCAACCTTAATTCAGACACTGATAACAGAGGTGTTCCTAGCTCGAGGGCCTCGGATAAAGAGATTTCCGGCCCAGGGGACACAGATGCTAAAATCTCTAACTCGGGGCACAAATACAGAAGTCTCAGGTGCAGGTGCAGAAACATCTGGTCCAGTAGACACATGCAGAAATTTCTGGTTCAGTAGACACAAAAGCAAAAATTTCTAGTTTTGGAGACACAGACGCTGGGATCTTTGACTCAGGGGACACCAATATGGAATTCTTAAGCTCAGGAAACACAGGTGTAGAAATTTCTGGCTCAAGGAACAAAGTTGCAGAAATTTCTGGCTCAAGGAACAAACTTGCAGAAATTTCTCATTCATTGGACAGTCAAGCAGAATTTTATTTTCTGGCTTAGGACACACTAAAGCAGAATTCTCAGGTTCAGGGGGCACTAATGCAGAAGTTTCTGACTCACAACACACAGCTGATGAATCTCTGGTGTAGGAAACACAAATGCAGAAACTTCTAGTTTATGACACACAGGTACAGAAATTTCTGGTTCATAACACACAAATGAAGACATCTCTGGACCAGGACCCTCAAATATAGAAACTTTTTGGTCCAGTAGACACACATGCAGACATTTCAGAGGATATCGATACATGAGTCTCAAGTTCAGAAGACAGTTCCTGAGGGACCTTCGGCATGGAGGCTAACAGCAGCCGACAAGCGGCGACCTCAGGCGGCGAAGGTGAAGCGGGCTGCTTGACCTCTGGGATGATGGGTAGAGATCTTCTGACCTCTAGGACAACATGTAGAGATCCCCTGACCTCTTGGACATTGGATGGAGGTCTACTGACCTCTTGGACATTGGGTGTAGGTCTCCTGACCTCTTGGATATCGGGTGGAGGTATCCTGACCTCTTGGACATTGCGTGGAGATCTCGTGACCTCTTGAACATTGGGTGAAGGTCTCCTTACCTCTTGGATGTGCAGCTTCAATGGTGGCAGAGCTGTGGTGTGAATCACCATCCCAGACACAGACACCTCAGACATGAAGGAAGATATGGAAAACGGGTCAATGCGGGAACAGACAGTGGAGCCAAGTGGAGGGAGGCCAGAAGCAGATGGAAGCTGCAACTGGGTTCCCCATCAGGAGTTAGGCAAGACTCATTAATAATAGATGTTAACGATATAAAAGAAGGTACTTGCCTTAACTCCTGCTCCACTGCCAGCAAGGACCCTGGTGACTCAGAAGTTGGTGAAGCGATGACTATCTCAGGAGATGCAGAAGGAGCCACAGATGAGACAGTCAGAAGCGCAGCAGTGGGCGTGGGCACCAGCACTGGAGATGTTGGAGCCGGCACTGAAGGTGGGATAACAGCTGAGACTGCAGGCATCATGACAGGTGAAGCTGGTGGAACGCGAGCTGATGTGTGCACCGAGGAGAGAGCTGGAGCTGTAATGTGCACCTCAAGAACAGCGGAAGCCGTTGAGTGTGACTCGGGGACAACAGGAACTGGTGTGCACTCCTCGGGGATGGCTGGAGCTGTTGTAAGCACATTGATGATGGTGGAAGCTGTGACGCACGCCTTGCAAACAGCTGGAGCAATCTGAGGAGGAACTCAGAACTCAGAACTCAGAAAAGGATTTATTGCCAAGTACATTAACAGTAAACAACTGATAACATACGAGGGATTTGACTTGACACAGAAAACGACCTGCATTTCCGGTGACGCGGCAGCGTCGAAACGCGCCTGTCATCAGATGGGTACAGGATGCATAGGGAAGAAAAGGATAACACAATAGGAAAGAGTAAAAAACCATTGATTGTCAGAATACCGGTCATATATGATCAATATTATGATTACAAGAAAAAAAAAAGCCCTCAATGCACAATTAGTAGACAAGAATGTACACAAAGACACAAAGGGAGCAGTGAGTGAATGATCTTCTCATCATTTTATTGGGTCAGTGTGGGTGTAGTGTTGAGTGGAGGTGTTTGTATCAGTTAAGAACAACAAAGTCTCTTCGGCAGGAGATGTTTTGTCTAGCGGCTGGCATTTGTCCTTGAGCCAGGCAGCTGGCTATCCATAGAGTCAATGCAGCTCAAATGTTTTGGAAACAAAAAACTGCAGATAATCTGGAGGACTTGTGTGAGGGCAGGTCAGATTAGTCGAATAGTACTGATCCCAGAGAAAAAGACTTTATATTCTCTTACAGATTCAGTACTTTAATCCTTCAGTGCTGGACGTTGAATTCTTCATGGACGGCTCGCAGCGTGATCATGATGTAATCCATTTTCCTAGACAGTTCTCCATTAGCCGCTGTCAGAGTCCTCCCCATTTGTTCAATTTGATGGTTAAGCCTCGCCTGGCCAGCATTTTGATAGGCTACGTCCATCTTCATCAATTTACGGTACACCAGGACAATCCCAGATCCAATCAGAATGATCCCGATGACCATTGCTACGAAGATGTATAATCTTCGACATCTTCGATAGAGAGATCAGACAGGAACAAGAGTTTCCAATTACTTGTGTCCCTCAAATAGCCCGCAGCCGCAGTTCCTGCGGGGCAAACTACCTCCCCCGGGGCACTTTTCCTCGTTGAAAAAATAGTGTCAATTGCGTTCAAAGCCCAGCTTATTAAATCCATAATTTCGTTTGATAATCAGCAGTAGAGACACGCAGACAGACGATAGCAAGCTGGGATCCAGTCAGTTAGGGGAGGAAGGAGATAAAAAGTCAGAGCTGGAGAGAAGGAAAAAAGCGTCTGCTCTCTTTGGAGGCGGAAGTGAAAGGAGGAGCCGGTGCAGGTGGTGGTACATGGCATTGAGTGGAACGGTGTCTCCTGGAGCCTTCTTTCCACCTGGGGCCCCTGAATGCCAGCTTGCTGCTGCAGACCTCTCCCCGCTCCGCTGGAGAGAGAACTGATGGCTGAGAGACTGGCTCTGGTGAGGAGGAGGCAGATGGCAGCGGTGGAAGCAGAGGAAGAGAGAGATTCAGCACCTGAGAGTGGGAGTGCACGCTAGTTCTGGCCTCCAGCAGATTAGCTATTCCACCTCAGCAGAACATCTCATCCTCTCAGGATGAGCAGCTCAGAACATCGGTTGCCATGTTTTAAATCATGGCCACAACTTCCAGCTCATCCCAACTCCACTTTCTCCTCCTCCTGACAGATTCGCCCACTAGGTCAATTTCGGGTGGTGTCCTTCTCTCATAATTATTGCCCTCCAGGGCAAGGAATGAGAGGAGGACACAAGAGCTAGCCTCTTCCCCACCAGAGAGGTGATGTTCCACATACCAAAAGCCAGTTTTGAAAGCCAGGGATCAGACCGCCAAGATCTCTGACTTTGACTGTCACCTGATCCGCGTTACACCGGAACCCCATGGTCCATCCTGCAAGTGGTGAGCCCACGGGAGGGTGGACTCATGTAACTCCTTCAGGCTTTGCCCAGCTGAAACCCATGGGCAGAAACCCGGCCACCAGATGCTTACCATTGAGCCCCTCCCTCATGCCTGGCTCCAGGGCCGGACCACGATAACCCCATATCGGGCGGGGTACACTTCATCCTTGATTGTTTATTCATGATGGGAGTCTACTGGATCACCCTTAATCTGGCCCTTCACCCAGGATCAGCTTGTCTTGGGAGACCCTACCAGAGGCAAATTGTCCCAGACAACATAGCTCCTGGGATCACTAGGGCCCCACCACAATAAGGTGACGATTCATGGAAGGCAAGTAATACTCTTGGCAGCTCTTGGCTGAGTGCCCAATGGGGCCTGAAAGCATCTACTCTGAAAAAACATAGAGTGTTCAAAGCAGGCCTAGTTGTCATAATACTGCAGCTAACAATAACGGAATAGGACTGCGATTCTATTTTGTGGGTTTGTTGGAGACAGCAGGTGGCATCTGTACTGTGGCGCAAGAGTTTAAATTCTTGTACCGGCGCAAGATGCACAAAAGCAAAAGCATTTCCCAAGAGTGCTTCCATTAACCAAGAGCGAAACCGGGATTTCTCCGGTTTCCTCCCACATGCCAAAAACATGCATGCTAGGTTAATTGGCATCAAACTGGGGATTCCAAATTGTCCTTAGGTATGACTGTGAGAGTGAATGGTTGTCTGTCTCTCTGTGTTGGCCCTGCGATGGACTGGCGATCTGTCCAGGGTGTACCCTGCCTTTCGCCCAAAGATGCTGGGATAGGCTCCAGCCCCCCCACGACCCAAAAAGGATAAAGTGGAAGAAGATGGATGGATGGATGGATGGATGGATGGATGGATGGAAACTCAGAGGTTCGAAGAAAATGTTTCAGACTTAAAATTTGTACTTCAGGTGCCTTTTATTCTCTTATATAACATGATATAAAAAGGTTTATGATGAATTGTGTGTGTGTGTGTGGAGGGGGTGACTATTCTCTCTTTTATCCAGGTTGGGAGGACATATCCCCATGTCCCCCGACTGATTTAAGACTATAGCCTTACATGATTTATGTACTTACCTCTATAGCACAGAGGTAAGTACTTCTTTTTCACCACTTACTTCTTTTTCACAAAAAGAAGTGTCCCAGATCCTCTACCCAGCCCCGCTCTTTGTGAACTCATCTGACCACCTCCAGTCAATCTTGCTGTACAGACCGATCCAGATCCCAGAGTTGTGACCAGCGGATGAAGCAGTGCTTAGAAATGTGGTCAATTCTTCATCGCTGTCAATAGTGGCCAGGTAGGTAGGTAGGTCTTTCTGCAGAAAGCTTGAGCTTCGGTCCAGGTCTTTGGGTCGGAGACAAAGTGGTACTGACGGAGAAGGCAGCTTGACTTTTAGACTGTATTAACCTTGAATAAGTTGATGGTGTACATGGATTCACCAACCTGACAGGCACAGGACCCTGAACAAGATCCTCTCCATGGTGATGCAGCTGTGGGGACTCTGGGCACAATCAGACACATGTTAATGTTGCTCTCAGGCAAATCAAGGCAAATTCAGCTGCAGCTCTTTGTTACTGTCAGTGGCCCCTCCCACCTCTGTACCTGTCATTATCAGCTATGTTCTAATGCACAGGTGGCAATATCAAGGAATGGGGGCCCTCCACAATGTTTTATCTGACCCATTAATAATTTGGGATTGCCCCCACAATTTGAATTTCCTCCCCATCTTCTGAATTTGCAACTTCCCCTCCAGTCTTTTTGTTGTCCAGTCCTAGACAGATTGTTGTGGTGGCTCCATACCTGGTCAAGTTCAATTTAAATTTTAGAGAATGTATTGATAAAGACGTTCAAATCCATTATAGTAAAACTGCCTTTATGGTTTAGGAATACTAGGTTTATATTATTTTTTTCCATAATGTTTTCATATTTTTTTGGCAAATCATTAAAATAATAGAGTTTATTTGCAGGTACAATATGTTTCATAAAGCCAAGGTGTGCAGCTATTTCAACCTATAGTCCTGTGCCGTATCTGTGTTCAGATTAGAAAAAGGTGAATGAACTTCCGACAAATGTGCTATGGACAAAAATTAAACCAAGAAACTCAGGCAGTAGCTTAACATGTAAAAATGTAAAACAAGTAACATCGAAGGTGTCATTTATTACAGCTAAAAGAGTGATAAGCCTGGATATGGATTGGTAGTTGTTAACTTAAAATAAAGGACCGGCTGTCTCTCTTCTAACAAATATTCAGATTATGGCTCTGGTTCATGACAGCAAAGGTAGGATAATCCCATGGGCACAAATCAGTCCACAACTACAATCCTTCAAGTCTTCAGATGGTCCAACAGAAGCATGTAAATTCAAATGTGGTTCAACATCCAGCAAAACAAATCGCAGCCAAATTTTGGTCTTTTCCTTTCGTATTTCAGGAGGCGCCTTAATCCTCCCAGGCATACTCTCCTAGATTCAACATGTGATTATTTAAATAGTGTACAAGCCATGATGGGCTGTGGGATGTTGATTGGTCAAAACTTAATCCAGGGCCCATCTGCTCAAACATTCTGAAAATCCTCGAGGAGAGCTCCAATTACAGTGTAAAAATTCTTATCAAGGAGTCCTAGATTTTAAAAGTGATTAAGGAGAATTGTTAGAGCAACTTTGAGCATGGAAGATCCAAAAACTTTTATGTTTTTCTGGAGGAGTGGTTGTCCATGTTGCAAGGTATAACACTGTCTTTTGAGAGCCATGATTGGTCAGAATGGTGGGAGGGGAGGGAGGTAGCAGTTATAGCTTATGCTGTATAAAACTTTTAATGGTGCACAAATGTTATCTAAAACTCCAATTTTAAATTAAATTCAAACAACTTTATTTATCCCTCATGGGGCAATACATTTAACAAACAACTAGTACATTGATGCACCAGGGTTGTGCAAACACAATAAACAATACAAAACAAACTGAAAGTATCAAGGCTGGACCAATGTCCTGAGGATGACAGAAAAACAAATATAAACAAAGCAAGGACATGAGAACAGCCATATCCAAACCCTTACAGTACCCCCCCCCCCCAAAGGTGTGGCTTCCAGATGACTCCCAAGGGTAACACCAACAAAAGAGAGAGGAAAAAAAAAAACTCACAGAGTGGGTGGTGGGGGTACAATGCCTGGTGGGCCAAAACAAACTGAAGTTCCCCCATACAGTCCAAAACAGAGAACATAGTTCGTGGGGCCACACAGTCCAAAACCCCACACCCCAAAACAAAACCTTCAGTTAACAGGTCTGCAGGGTCGTGATCAGGGCTCGATGTGATACAATACATTTGTCAATATTTCTTGTAAGTTTCAAACTTTCTCCTATAGAAATAGCACATAGTAGCACATAGTAGCACATTTCCCCTAATATTACAGCATTTTCCTAAATTTGAAGACTTCGCTTTTTTTTTCTTTCTGTAGATGTTTAATCCTCATCTTTAGTTGTACATTAACAATTTTTTCTATAAATCTGCAATTTTCCCCTAAAATTTCTAACATCAGATTTGCAGCTGTAATTGTAAAATTTAGCCTTAAATGTAAATGAGAACCCCCCAAAAGATCTGAACCTTTTTTCCTCATAAATCCTCATAAACCTGACATTAATATTACTTCCTCTTCTTTTTTCGTCTTTCTTTTAATTTTTTTTTTCTTGTAACATTGAGAAGTGTTCTCACACGTTATTCTTTTTCTTATAAACTCACCATTTTTTCCTACAACTTTCTAAGGATAACTGTGCAACTCAATTCATGAATTACATTTCTTCTTTCATGTAAATTTTGCCCATCTTTCCCCATAGATTTCAAGTATTATTTCTAAATGTACAATGTTTCTGTTGTAAATTTGGTCATTTGTAAGCTTATATTAGGTGTGGTATCTTGTTGATTTGAGGGGAAAAAAAATCAAATTTATTTAAAAAAAAAATTAAAGCATACCTGTGGTGGTTGTGAAAAAAAAGATATTATATTGAGCCCCTGTCTCACGTTGTAGTTCAAGTTTAAGTTGAAATTCATGTTCAAAGCAATTTGATATAAATCCATTGCTGATGTGCTGGTTCAGCTATGTCAGCAAAACATGAGTGCAGCCATACTAGCGGCTACATGGCCTTCCAGGACGCTTCCTGTCACGTAATTTCGTTGACACCGCGATCTGGATCAGTATTGGCTGAGCCTGCAGTGCCCGGATGTGCAGCGGCTTACGGGATATTCAAATTCAAATTCAAACGTTTATTTCAAACTCAGGGTTCATATTAAATGCAGAACTAAAACGAGTAGAAAATAAATAAATAAATGCTTAAATTCAGCGGCTTGTCTCGTCTGATCTGAGCTAGTAACAGCTGCGAGACGGGCTGGGCTCCTCCCTCGCCGCGGGAGCAGCAGAGAGAGAGAGCAGCAGAGCAGAGCAGCAGACACTCGGCGCTCTTGTAACAACAAAAACATACAATGCGATATGGATATCACAACATGGCGGAATGTAAAGCCTTTGGATGTCTCAATAATAAGCGAAAAAACAAAGATAAACACTTCTTTTGTGTAGCCAAACCCAGCTCACCTTGTCAGAAGATCGGAGCGGAAAAGTGATCTCGGAACAGGGCACAGACGAATCCTTTCAGTCCGACAATTCAGCCATAATAGAATAAAAACACTCACAAAAGCACCCTATTCTCTCATACAGGCGGAGCATTGACTGTTGAGTTGAGTATCAACGAAGTGACGTCACATCCGCATGTGTCATGGCTGCGCTCAGAGTTTTCATAGGCTGGCCATGCCTGCGGTCGTATTTGCATATTTCTCTGGTGGTATTTAGTTAGTTAGTTAGTTAATCCCTTCACACCTGAAGGTGTATATGGGCGGCGCCTATCTCCGTTTCTCTGACCCTAGGCCACACAGCTACTGTAAGTAGTGAAAGCTACAGCGGGGGGTCAGTCCTCTGGTAGCTCTGTGTGTAACTTTACTTTCCCCATTCCATTATGCGGAGCACCACGCTAGAAGGCAGAAAGCACCATTTTTATATGGTCTTTGGTATGACCCGGCCGGGATTTGAACCCCTGCCTCCCGGGTGTGGGGCGGATGCTCTACCAACTGAGCCACCACTCCGGTTGGTATTTGGCTGGCAATAATTATTTAACCAAATAACGAATAATTTGCCTAATGTTTTCAAGTTGAATGCGTTTAGACAACCACCACAGGTACCCTTTAATGATCCATCTGTATTTATCTTGTAACTTTACCTATTTTCTGAAAGATTTACTAAGGAGGTTTCTTTTGGTAATTTTGTTTCTTTTCTTTTTTTTTTTTTGTAAATTTGAGACAATTTCTCACAAATTTTTCCTTTGCTTATGAATTTATATGTATAATTTAGCTATTTTCACATTAAATTGTAAGGTTAAATGTGCAGTTTTTCTCCAAATTTATTTTTTTCTGGTAAATTTTAGCCTGAAATATTTTTTTTTCCATTATAATTTTGATATTCTTTCCTCATTAATTTGCAAGATCAGTCATAGGGAACGTTAGAGAATCCTGCTTACTGGGTGATTCCTAAAAACACAATTTAATATTTTGGGAAATTTGCCTGGCATCTACTTGCAGAGAGCAAGACAAACAGCTAATGTGTGTGTCCTTTATAACAAGAGCTGACACAGCTTAACCAAGACTGAATACAATAAAGAATTTTATCTCAAATGACACAGTACAGCTGACAATGCCTTAGAACCTCACTAATTAAACTGTATCCTTTAAATACTGTAGAAAAAAAAGGCAAAATCATTTCTAGGAATCAAGGGATCCACAACAATTGCTCCTTTAAGTCACTGTACATCAAAACAAAATAATGAAAAATCATTTCTTCCGCTAATTATCATCTCTGCTGCTACTTATCAAGTACAGTCTACTGGTACTAGTACCAGGTAGTAGGTAGTAGGTAGTCTACTACCATTACAGAGATTAGCACCGGGTGTTAATTTGTAATTTGTAATTATACACTGCTAGTTGCACAATGCTCATTTGCACACTGTACATAAGTCTATGCCATCTCAGGTTCACATCATCTCTGATATCAGTATACCACTAACACTTTAGTCATCCAGTGAATTTTCAATTTCATTCCTCTTGTATGACTGCTTTAATTGCCCATACTGCCTAGTGTGTGTTATTAGTATTCACTAGTTTTAGTATTTAGTATCAAGGTGGGCTTGAAGAGTGCTATTTTTTATTTATTTTATTTGTTTTTTTGACAGGGACAGTGCAATAAACATAGACAATTAATGAAATGACAATCAGTCTAATGTGTTGCACAAAGAGTGTGTAGCTATTAGCTAATTTGCAACTCTTGTCCCTGGATGGGCTTTAGAAAGAAGAAATGTAAAAAGAAGAAAAAGGAAGAAGAAGAAAAGTAAAAAGAAAGAAGGATAAGGAAAAGAAAAAATGAAAACAGAATAAACAATAACCACATACATCAATGCAAAAAAGATTATAAATACACAATATAAAAACCTGATTCACATTTGCCTATTTCAGGCCTCCCTCCCTTCATCACTCACTATAAACAAACACATTCATTCCTTCTCTTCATTCACTCTCACCCTGCAGACAATCATTACATACATGGGTACATTCTTGTTTATTTTTCAGCCAGTTTTTAACCTTTGTAGTGAATGTTTTAAAGTCCGTTATTATTTTAATTTCATTTGGCACTGTGTTCCAGATATGACTGCCCTTTATAGAGAAAGCTGTTTGTCCAAATGTGGTTCTGCAGTGGAATATTTTACAGTTATTGTTAACAGAACTCCTGGTGACTAACTGCCTAACTGTGTGTTGGTGTGTGTTATTAGCATCCATTAGTATTAGGATTGAGTTACTGTGTTAGTGTGTCATCACCTATTAGAATTCTTGTTTCTGTGCCTTTAACGTGGCATTCTTCTTCTTCTTCTTCTTTTAGATTTGATTGGCGGTTGGCAACAAGCTTACAAGAGCATTACTGCCACATACTTTACTCTATATCATCACTCTATCTGATCAAGAATCACTCTCTTCAACTGATATGTTCTTCTTCTTTTAGATTTGATTGGCAGTTGGCCACCAAACACTCTATATATGTCTGTCTGTCTGTGTATGTTTTTTCTATGTACTTCACTCTAAATCTTCTTCTTCTTTTAGATTTGATTGGTGGTTGGCAACCAGCTTACAGGTGCATTACTGCCACATACTTCACTCTATATCATCACTCTATCTGGTCAGGAGCTGTAGTCCTTCTATCATCATTGCTGTGTCCAATCAAACCTCAACTCTATCTTCAGACATCATTCTCGTTTGGAGAGCAAAGTAAGAATTTCATTGCTCAGGAAAAGTAGCATTTCTTAACTGTGCACATGATAATAAAGCCTTTGAATCTTGGATCTTGAAATTAATGCAGCTAATAAGATATCAGTAAATGTAAAAATATTTGTGAGTGTAGTATACAAAATGTACAGTCGTCTTTTAAGGAAAAGAGTGACTTTTTCCACCATCATCTATGGCCGTTGACACTCTTGAATTGCACAAATCCATGTCCATAAACACAAAACTTATTTTAAGCTTTCAAGGTTCATGAAGAAAATAGGATTTAGGTCTATGAATTGAAATCAGAGAGTAAATTTCACTGCTGTGAGTCAATTGCCCAAAAGACTTTCAAAGCAGCTTGTTAAATTTAGATCTGGTACGTTGATTTTGTCCTATTTGGACAGGAATAATTTAGCTGTTGTCCTTCACATAGGCCCTCGGGCCAGAGAACAAGGAGGATCTGGTGGCCTACCCAAGTCCAAGGGTCCCCAGACCACAGTACATGGCGGATCTGGCGGCCTACCAAAGTCCCTAGGCCACCAGACTACAAAACAAGGAGGGGGCGGGGTGCTGAGCTCGGGGCACAGCAACAAAGGAGTTCCCAAGTAAAAGAACTGCAAGAAGCGGGCTTTCAGCTCAGGAGACAACAGTACTAGGGTTTTCAGTCCTGGTCGCAATAATACTGGGGCCTTTAGTTCTGAAGCAGGTAACGGTGTCACACTGACCTCAAAAACAGCAGGTAGAGACCCCCCTGGCCTCTGGAACAGCAGGTGGGGACCAGTTTGCTTCTGGAATGGCAGGTGGAGACCCACCGCCACCTCTGGAAGGACAGGTGGAGACCCCCCTGGCTTCTGAGGCGGCAGGTGGGGACCCCCCAGCCTCTTGGACGGCAGGTGGAGATCCCCCAGGCCTCTCGGACGCTGAGTGGAGCGGACTACTCAACCTCTGGGATGATGGGTGGAGGTCCCCCAACATCTGCGATGATGACGGGTGGAGCAGACTGCTCAACCTCTTGGATGACGGGTGGAGCAGACTGCTCAACCACTTGGACGATTGGTGGAGTGGACTGCTAGACCTCTGGAATGATGGGTAGAGGTCCCCTGACCTTTTGGATGATGGGTGGAGCGGATTGTTCGACCTCGGAAACAACGACGGGTGGAGCGGACTCCTTGACCTCAGGAGTGACGATGGGTGGCGGTCCCCTGACCTCTGGAATGATGGCTGGGGGTGTGGCGTGCACCTCCATCACTGAAGCAGGAACCTCGGACGTCGAGAAGGAGGTGGAGTGATCAGTACAGGAACCAACAGTGGAGCCTAGCGGAGGAAGGCCAGAAGGAGATAGGGGCTGCAACTAGGTCCTTCCATCATGAGTAAGGAAAGACTCTTTAAATACAGATGTTAAGGATACTAAATGAGGCACTTGCCTTAAGTTGCGTTCTACTGTTGGCAAGGTCCCTGATGACTCTGCTGCTGAAGAGGTGACTCTCATCTCTGAGGATGCTGGATGGACAGCAGACACAGCAACTTCACATGCAGTGGTGGGTGAGGGCACCAGGGCAAATGATGTGGGAGCCAGCACTTCAGGAATGGTGACAAGCGATGCAGCTGCCGAAGAAATCAATATGGGAGAGCCCTCCAGGGCTGGATCACTCTGTGAGGGTGGAGCTGTCACTGCTGGAGCATGCACGTGAGGAGAAGCAGTCTCTACCGGAGAGTGCACGTTGGGAGGAACAGTGGCTGCTATGGAGCTCATTCTGTCAGACATGGGCGTGGAGACAACCTCAGGAGGGAGAGAAACAGCAGGTGGCTCATCCCACCCCTGGAGTGGAGGAGAACTCGCTGGAGCATAGATAGTCCTGGAGAAAAGCTGGAATGTCATCCCTCAGGTGGGACTTGGAGGCTACCACTCTTTGAGCAATCCTCTACACATCATCCTGCCACATGTCTCTCGAGCCTGATCTTGTAACAATCTCCCAGCTTCTGGAAGAAGCCTTGCAGCTCCCCACAGAGGGCAGAGTCTTCAGGCATGAAGCTTGACCCCCATTCAGCGGCCACTGAAATGCCAGACGACTCCCTCTGGGCAGCTGTGGAGGTCGTCGGATGGAGAGCTATGGGGGTTGGAGCTGGAGGCATGGTGGAGTGCCAGGGGGAGTGGTGCTGATGCTTTCTGCGCTTCTCCACTGCGGACTGGTGTGATGATACGGACTGCGGACCCCCCCCCCCCCAGATGTTGAGTTCCTGTACCCACGGGAATACCCTCAGATGTGGGGCACGCTCCAGCTTTAGGGCTGCTGCCATCAACAACCAAGCCATCTCCTCTGGAATGGTGGAGTGGTGGGCCACAGCGATCATCTCCTTCAGGTGGTTCATGGATTTAATTTCTGCCTGAGTCGGCAGCACAATCCCCTCCATAGCTGCGCCAACAACAGTTTGCTGGGTCCTAGATGGTTGTGTCCTTCTGTCGAGGACGAGCCTGGGCAGGGCAGAAGAAAGGATCCAAATGCAGAAGCTGTTGTTAGCCGATTTATTAAATGAAAAAGAATGTTCAGCTTGTGGGCTGATTAAACACACCGAACATGGTAACTGAAACAAAAGTACAGAGACAGAACGGGGTGTAAACTCACACCGTACAGACAAGGACACAACACTGTCCCAAGGCTCACACGAATATAAATAGACACTGGCATATTGGATAGAACATGGGACAGGTGGGTACAATCAAGGTAAACTAAAACACATGGGGAGAGAAATGAACACAGGAATGGTGGGGCTAGAAGACAGACAGAGCACACAAGGATCAGGATGTAATGGAAAAAAACACAGAAAAAAACTGAGGGCAAGGACATGGCTTGATCCATGTCCTGAGGATGACAGAAAAACAAATTTAAATATAAAGTGAGGACATGAAAACAGCCATGTCCAAACCTTTACAGAAAGTCACATCTAACCAACCAGTAGAGTGTAGCATCGACTCCCTTTGGCTCGAATCTATTAAAACACTCTTCACCTTAAAGAAATTGTTTCACCCAAAAAGTCTGGTCAAGAAGAATTGTTTCCTTCATCTAAGAACCACAGTTGGAATAGCTAGAAGCCAATGAAAATCAAAAGGTCACGTGAGCAAGATTCATTTGTTTCATCCATCCATCCATCCATCCATCTTCTTCCGCTTTTCCGGAGTTCCGGGTCGCGGAGGCAGCAGCTCAAGCAGACAAGCCCAGACTTCCCTCTCCCCAGCCACCTGCTCCAGCTCTCCAGAATTCTCATACAGCTTTCCACCCACTGCAGAAGCTGTAGTCACTGATATAAGCGAACCAAACAGAGTTGTGGTTCCCTCAGAACCTTTGTTTCATCTGCTGAATAATGCAATGTCCATCGCCTTAAATATGCCATAATTTGTCTCAGGTTTAAAACTAGTTCATAACTCTGATCGGGGCTATAGAATTAAAGAGAAATAATATTCCTCTTTTCATTAAATTCTGTTTTTATTTTTAGAGTAATTCAGAATTTCTTTTCCATATAATTTTCTTCATAAAATTTTCATCCAATTTTCTTCATATTTTTGTTACAGTTATTTCAGACTCAATTTTCATCAGTTACAAATTCATACTAAGGTTTCCTTGGTTCCACAAATGTGATTACACTCTTTTGCTCAATAATCAGTTACAAGTTGAATGTGATGCTTAATACTTGGTCATTTCACTTTACTAATAAATCCGTTGAATGTAATGTCATTTAATCTGAGTCTAATCATTACAACTGTAATTGGTATGTGGAAGTTTCTGTTGAGTTCACACTTTCCCTGTGTTGGTTTCTAAAGTCACCCAGTAGAATTCACAAACATTTGAGACTGATTGACTAAAGGTATAAAGATCAGTTATTAATAAATTGTTCAAGCTTGTGGACTGGTGCCCCAAACATGAGTTTTTCCGGTGTGTGCGTGGACTCAAAGTAAACCTTCGTTTCCACATACACCTCTAGGTCATCATCATCATCATCATCATCATCATCATCATCATCATCATAGCAGTCTGTCATGGACGACAATGACTGTTTCATTTAGGCCTGATCAGATTCCTCCACACAGCTCTGTCCTTAGCCTTCCACTGCCAGGAACTCCTGTCTATGTCCAGCTTCTTCAAGTTTCTTTTTACACTGTCTTTAAATCTGAGCCTTGGTCTACCCTGATTGCATTTGCCCTCGCATAACTGTGAGTAGAGTAACTGCAGAGGGAGATGCTGGTGGTCCATCCTCTCAACATGTCCGAGCCATCTCAGGTTCATCTGTATTAGCATGTCCTCCAATGATGGTAGACCAGTTCGTTTCATCACTTCTATGTTTATCTTGTCTTTCCATGAGATGTTCATTATGGCTCAAAGGTGTCTCATCACGTACGCGTGGAGTTTCTTCACCTGCACTCTGCAGACAGTCCAAGTTTCAGCACCATACAATAGAGTAGCCAGTACTGTTGCTCTGTACACTTTGCATTTCACACGGACAGACACATGTCGATTGTTCAACAGTCTCTCCCTCAAGTTTCCAAACACAGCGCTAGCTCTTCCCATTCTGAGAGATAGTTCATCCTCCAGCCTAGCATTCTCTGAAACAGTACTTTCTAGGTACTTGAAAGTCTTGCACTTGACTAGTGGCTCTGTACCAATGCTGATCTCTTCTGGAAGTGATGTTGATAATTGGAACTTTGGTGGTTGATAAAGGCACTCTGTCTTCTTGATGTTGATTTGGAGGCTAAATTGGCCAGCTGCTCTTGCAAATTTCTCCACTAAAGATTGCATATCTTCAACGCTGTGTGCAACTAGAGCACTGTCGTCGGCAAAGAGCATTTCTCTTACTACCTTTATCGATGTCTTACTCTTGGCTTTAAACTGTACCACATTGAACAAGTCTGCTTCTTTCCTTGTTTGAATGTATACTCCTTCTGAAGAGTCTTTGAAGGACACCTCAAGCATGGCTGCCAGATATAGTGAGAAGAGTGTAGGTGCCAGCACACACCCTTGTTTCACCCCGTTGCTTACTGAAAAGTCTTTAGATACTGAACCACTCATTGCCACGTTTGCTTGCATACCTGTATGGAGTGCCTCAATCAGGCTGACAAACTTCTCTGTACAACCATATTTCTTGAGTGCCTGCCAAAGTCCTTGTCGCAAAACAGTATTGAAGGCTTTACTGAAGTCTATGAAGACTACATAAAGCAGCATGTTCTGTTCGATACACTTTTCTTGAACCTGTTTCAAGCAGAAAATCATGTCCATTGTCTTTCTTCCACTTCTAAAGCTGCACTGGGTTTCCGGTAGTACATTCTGCGAGATGTGTTCACTGAGTCTGTTAAGTAGTACATGTGAGAGAATCTTACCAACAGCGGATAGCAGTGATATACCTCGGTAATTTCCACAATCTTTCCTGTCACCTTTTTTGAACAAAGGCACAATACTTACATCCTTCCAGTCTTGAAGTACTTTCTGGGCATCCCATATCTCTTGGATGAGCTTGTGCAGGCAGTTGGTAAGCTGACCACCACCAAATTTCCACACTTCTGCTGGAATTCCATCCCTTCCTGGAGCTTTACCATCCTGTGTTGTCCTGATAGCTGCCATTAGTTCATCAAAATTTGGTGGTTCATCCAGACTTGATACAGCTGGTCGCTGCACTAGAGCTTCTTTAGCCCCTTCAGTGAGATCTCCAGGGTTGTTTAGTAGTTGGTCAAAGTGGTCTGCAAATCTGTCCAGGATCTTATCTTTCTCCTGCAAAACCGTTTCATCATCCATAGCCTTTAGTTGGATCAATCCTCTTGGTTTAGGGCCGTAGATTTCTCTCAGACCTGTGAAGAATGTTTTCATGTCCTTCCTGTCTGCTGCAGTTTGAAGTTTCTCCACTTTTTCATCCCACCAGTTGGACTTTATCTCTCTGGTGTACTTCTGTAGCTCACTCTGAGCCTTTGAGTATTTTTTCTTCTTCGACCTTGTGTTACACTGTAGGTTTTCCTGCCTAGCTGTATTCCTTGCTTCTAGTAGTTTCTTCAGGTGTTCATCATGCTCATCAAACCAATCTTGATGTTTCCTTTCAGGTTAGCCTA
Source organism: Pholidichthys leucotaenia (assembly GCA_020510985.1). Taxonomy (NCBI): domain Eukaryota; kingdom Metazoa; phylum Chordata; class Actinopteri; order Cichliformes; family Pholidichthyidae; genus Pholidichthys; species Pholidichthys leucotaenia. The sequence goes on along the minus strand of CM035841.1, from coordinate 97,730,935 downwards.
ATACATCGCTCGCAGTCTGATACACTGTATCCTTCAGTGTTGCCCATTTCTCTTCTATGTCATTCTCTGAGTTGTTGCTGTCCCAGTCTTTAAAGTTTTCATCCATTTCCTGTGTGAGTTCTTCCTGCTTCTTTTGGCCTTTCAGTGCACTAGTGTTTAGCTTCCGTGGTGGCTTCGCACCCGTCCTGCAGTGCTGTTTTTGTCTCCAAATCCTTAATCTAGATCTCAGCATAACATGATCAGTGCCACAGTCCGCGCCTCTCATTGCTCTGGTGTCCATTTGTACCTCTAGGTACAAATTAAATAATCTTTGTACCTTTTAATTAAATGTTGCTACCAGAGAGTCCCATAAAAAAAATAATACTATAAAAATACAACAATGAGATGAAAAACATCATAACAACCAAACCTGGAACATAAGCACAACAGTAACACAGTAAACTTACAGTCTAACTAAGGAGATAATTCTTATTTTCCAACATTTAACATGTCCTATCAGCTGCCTGAAGGATCAGACTTGCAAAAGATGCATTCATAAGGCCTCAAAAAATTCTCAAAGACTGGAAGCTCTCTGTACAAATCAAGATTACATCTCCTGAAAGCCTTTGTCTGGTCAGCTCTCCAGTATGGCTGTGAGTCATGGACATTCACAGCAGAAACTAGGAGAAACGTGGAGATGTGGTTCTATTGTTGGATGCTGCACAAATCCTATGTCAATCAAGTAACCAATGAGGAAGTCCTAAGATGGGTTGGACAGGAACGCAAACTCCTACAGACAATCAGAAAGCAACAGCTTGAATTTCTTGGCCGTGTAATAAGCAAAAGATCACTTGAAGACCTCAGCCTTGGTAGAACATTTGAAGGGAAACAAGCTCGAGGTGGACAGAGGAAGAACTTCCTGGAAAGTTTCAACACTGCGTCCCCTTGCAGTGTTTGGAACAAGGCCTGTGATCATGGGGCCATGTAGTTGGTCAAACATCAAATCGAAGATGGCACAAAGTGAGAGATGAGCTGCAAGGGCTGCTGGGAAATGGGAAGCCAAAATGCTCCTGCCTTGCTGGCCACCCATTTACTGTTCACTGTGTTTCAAAACGCTTGTCATAAATCATTTGTGATTTGATTTTTAGATGAGCCAAGAGCTGAAGTGTGTAAAGTAAAAATGTCCTATTTATACTTGTTTTAAGCAGCTTGATAAGTAAATCTTGCTCCATGGACAGAATTTTTTTAAAGACCAAAAATAAATTGCTTAAAACAAGTAAAAAAAATCTTAGCATGGAAAATTTTCTTACAGAAAACTGCAACAAGAAAAAATGTCTTGTCATATAAAAAAACAAACAAACAAACAAAAAACCATACAAACAACAACAAAAAAAGCATATAACACCTTTGTTGAAGATATTTGATCTTGCTAAGATTTCATTTTTTTGCAGTAAACTGATGCCTTTTGTTTTTGGCATGATGCTTTCTCAAGTGCAGTGTTGGACAAGTTACTAAAAAATAGTAACTAATTTCAGTTGCTAGTTACATCTTTTCCAAAGTAACTGAGTTTCTTTGCCAATAACTGCATGATTAAAGTAACTAGTTACTTGGAAAAGTAACTTTCATGTTACTTTTAAAAGCATACTTAAATCATCTTGAAAACAAGATTATTTAATTAATAGATTACATTATGGGCTTATTAATGTCAGGCTGAAAACACATTGTTTCAGACAGCTTTTAGAACATGTTCAGTCTGCTTTATCCTGCCTTGAGAGTTCTTGTTGTGGGAAAAAATCTGAAGAAAATCAACACAAAATTGTCAGTTATTTCCTCATTTTGGAGTGAGAAATAGGGTTTGTGGAATGAGAGAGAGGGGAAAAAAAGAGTGATAATCACTCCAAAAGAGTTAGTTGGCAACATTGAATAAAGCAGTTCATGTTTATCTTATCTTTATGATATGGATTAAACCAATGTGCAGTGATCAAAAGAAAATGTCCATTATCCACAGTCCAAATGTCTGCTGTGACAGAGACATGATCCAGTCTCTCAAATTCCTTTAGGAGATCAAAATCCATTTTTGAATAATCTTTATCCAGGTAGCAGGTAAATGTGTTTTAACTTCAGTGAATCACAGTCTCAGCTGTCTGATGGAAAGCAACTGTTATCACATTTGGCAATCAATCAGTTTAATTCTTGCTGGGTCACAAACTGTCCAGATGCATACCTGTGCTGGAAATCCAGCCATGGCTGTTAAGAATACAGTAGATCCACTTAACGGGGTTGTTAGCATACTCCCAACACTGCTTAGCACTAGCTTTGTCAGAGCTTGTTGCTGTTTTCTGGCACTTCTGAAGATTACAATAAGCAGCACTTTAGTTTGCAACCCACCAATATGCCTTTGTCCTTAAGTGCAACAAAGGAAAAATAATCTGCCTATTTCCACATAGACAAAATAGCTTCATCTTTTCCCAGCAGGAGCAAGTTAAATTTGTGGCTGCTGGCTGCAGCAGTGAAGAGGCTCTTTGCCACTGTTGCCAACTCCTCAGTAAGGAAAGTAGCTATTGGCTGTCCTAAAAGTCGCTAGAAGTCGCTAAATTATGTAATCGCCTAATTTGCATAATTGGTCATTTGTATGTAAATGTAATGGATGCTGTAGGAGAGAAGAATAATGTCGTGGGACAGACAAAAAGTGAGTAAAAAACATTATATCTTTAGAACTACAAAATAAGTTTCTTTTGTTAATTCTTGGTTTGTTTTAATTTGGCATTTAAATAGGCCATCACTTCTGTATCAGTTTTGTTGTGCTGTACAACTGTACAATGACAATAAAGCCTATTTTATCATCTCCAATAAATGGCTTCAACTAGCCTTTGAATTCAGGGTTTGATTCCCACTCCTTTCTATATTTTTGAGCGTACAGTTTAAACTGCGACATGACGAGCTAGCTGCTAGATGTTTAGCTTATGTTGCAGAAGCACACACATACACACATAGAGTTGATGAAGTGAGTACGTGATTGCGGTTGCTAGTCCAATGCAGTGATTTATTAGTGTGACACTGACAATGAAGAAACATTTACATCAATTGGTGGTGGCGGTGGTGGTGGTGGTGGGGGGGGGGGGGGGGTTGCAGCCGCAATTCATTTGCAGTCTTGACATGAGTGGCAACTAACTGCTGCATGAGGCCTACTGTGAGACTAACCGCTTGTGAGTGCTTTGGGATGGAGAGAAGCTCATGGTAGCACCTGCTGCTTGCTGAGGAGAGTAACTACAGAGCAATAGTGCTTTCACGTCAGTAGCCACTGTGACTAGTGATTTTCCAAAGTTACTAGCCACTCTGCCTTTCACTAGCCACAATTTTGTAGTTCGAAGATTATGTTTAATATGATCACATTTGCATGCTAAAATGCAGTTGAATTAAATGCACAACCTTTTTAAATGCAATGACCCTTATACATAAAAATAGAAAGAGAAACACAGTCTATGTATTTATTAATAGCAGTAAATAATGTAAAACAATTGAGAAAAATATCTGCAATGTGACAGTGAAGTACAGGTAGATCTGGGGTCCATCCCAATTCTCATTTCTACCCCGGCCCCTTGGCCCTTAAAATCAAGGGTCCCTTTTTCTCATCAGAAAAAAGAAGAAAAAGAAAACTGATGAGGAAAATGTCTCATCCAACAGAGAAAAATATCTCAGATTTACACAAACTATTCTAATCAGTAGAAAGTCAGAAATTTACTAGAAATAAAACTTTAGATTCACAGAGAAAATTTTGGACCCCCTGGTTGGTTGTTTTTGGTCAACTGGCCATATGTTTGACAACCCTGGACCAGCCCATTAAAAGTGCATATTTAGAGTATTAAATTCCATGAAATAGTTGCATATCACAAGAGCATGCAAATGAATAAGATAGATAAAATAGAAATCACAGACAAATGAAAGTTCACCTTAGAAGAAGCTTCATTTGCTTTTAACAGCAACAAATCACAGTCACTTTTTCTCTGTGTGGTAAGAAAACATACATTTACACAACTGCGGACATTAAATGCGAGCTTCTTGCTCTAAAAATACTCATGTTTATCCACAGATGTAGGAGCTAATGTTGGGGCAACTCACTGCTCAGACAACAGGTGATCAGGGCTCGATATGAGAAGTTGCAACTGCCATGGCGTTTCTTCCCACCGGTGTGTTGTGAACTGGGGCAGGACAGGAAACTGACCTGTGCATACACACGAGGTACACAGAGATGGAGCAGAAGAATGGCAGAGAGGATGAGGAGCTCTGTTTGGCTATGAAGGGAAATGAAGGGAGACATTTTATTTAAATTTTGCATTGTAGTTTCTGAACACTGTACCTCAAAAAATAATTTGTTTTAATTTGTTCTTGAGTGATTATTTTGTGCAGTTTTTTTTTTTTTTTTTTTTAATTTAAGCAAAAAATCCAGACATGACAATATGTGGGGAAAAAACTGTTTTGTTACTGTTCTATTGTTTCTGAACCAGAAGTTACATTATGATAATAAAGTATGCTCTATTTACCTCTAAATTTTGACCAACTTCTGTCCTGGGTTTTAACTAATTGATAATCCAAAGGAAAAATCAGAAAACCCTTAAAGGTCATGAAAATTCATTGAGATTTAATAATTTGATGATGCATCCACCTTAATTATTAAAAAGTATCGGTATCTTATTGGCATTACTGGCCCTGTATTTACTTGGTATTGGATCAATACCAAATCTTGCAGTATCGCACACCACTACTTGCTATGTTTTCCTTTTACATTGCCAGTGCACTCAGACGTACACGAACTTCACCCCATAAGGCAGGAGGGATTCATTCCTAATGGGTGGCTGACCATAAACCTTTTACATTGGAGGACCATTGACTCAGACGTGAAAAATGCTGATGCTGGAGGTTTTTGTGCTTTTCAGCTAACATAAAGACCACTGTTATGATGAATGTGCATCTCACAAGTGATTATCAGTGAAGAGAGGTGAAAAAGTGTTTGACATTTCCATGACTTGCAGTTTGTTTCAAAGAGTACAAAAAGGCACTAAAATTCATCTGTGCTGTTGTACCGGTGCCATGAATACAGCTGGTCCAAAGTCCTGCTGGGAGCAAGCAGAGTTATCAGTGTCATCCTGTCCTTTACCTCCACTATACTATATAGTGAGAATGACCTCGCATAAAAGCACACATAGAGCATATTTACTACGTCATCCTCGCTCCTGAGAGATTAATAGTTAAAAATAAGTTTATAGCTCTGAAACGCTGCACATGTATGACTTTGAAAAAGGGTATATTTAATTGGATGCTTTCTGGAAGACTGTCAGATGACAGCCAGAGGGCCGGTAATGAGATTTAAGCACGCATCAATAATCACCTGATAAGCCTTGGTAGAAATGAGCCTCGGAGGCACAAAGTTACTGCTGATGCATGTTCATTGCAAAATATTTCTGACTGTGCAATTAAGCGATCGTTGCCACGAATAAGCCAATTATTTCAGGCTGCATCTGGCTGCGAGTAGCTCAACAGCCTCACACTGGCGGAGAGGTGCATTGGTCCAAACCAAGGGTCAAGGCGGAGTGGACGGCAGTTTTCAGTTTATGCCCCAGCCAGCATGCTCATGTGGGCCCCACCATAAGTTAAATCTGGGCTGTCTTATGGGTTATTGTGGGTTTGGCCATGAGATCCATGTTGCCCCAACTGTGTTTCCCCACATGGACTTTACCTGTGGTGCAGGTAAGCAGGCAAGCTGTTTACCTGCTTTAAACCCAGCTGGGCCCTACATGGGTTTAAAAGGGGTGAGCAGGTTTCAGCAACAGTTGTGTCATAGGCAAAATTACGCAAAAAGTCACAAATTTATCAGAAAAAAATCGATAAAAAAGTGATACATTTACAAAAAAGATGTAGCAAATTTACGAGAAAAAGGTCAAACATTTACGAGAAAAAAGTCACATTTACTAAAAAAAAGTTGCCTAAAAAAGATGCAAATTTATGATTAACAAGTGAAAATTAAGGAGGAAAAAATTATCAAATTTGCAAGAAAAAAAATTGTAAAATTACTTTGAAAAGAGTTACAAACATACAAGAAAAATTTAGCAAATATACAAGAAAAAAAAACACAAATTTGAGGAAAAAAAATAGAAAAAGTTGCAAATTAACAACAAGTGAATGTGTATATGAACAGGTGTGAATGTGTGTGTGAATGGTGAAGGGACTGGTGCCACACCTTGGCTGCCTCATCCATCCTGGTGGATGTCCTGGAATTTCCTTCTGGGATTAATAAAGCGTACTGAAAAATAACAGATTTATGGGTACATAAATTGAAAGTTTATGAGAAAAAAGTTCCAAATTTAGAGGAAAACCTGTAAGTTAAAAAAAAGTTGAAAATTTTTAGCAAATTTACAATGAAAAAAAGTAACATTTATTAGAAAAAGTTGCAAGATTGCAGTAAAAAAGTGCCAAATTCATGAGAAAATTCCCAAATTACAAGAAAACGTTATAAATGTACAAGGAAAATGTCACAATTGTACAAGAAAAAAATCACAAATTTATGAGACAAAAGTTGTAAGTTTACATTAAAAAAAATTTGTAAATTTATTCAAAAGTTTCAAATTTTCAAGAAAAGAATTATCAAATTAGGAGGGAAAAGTCACAAATTTACAAGAAAATACCAAATTTAAGAGAAAATAAGTTTAAAATTGGTAAACAGGTAAAGTCCATGTGGGTAAAAACAGATGGGGCCAACATGGAATCCATGGACAAACCCACATGGGACCCATAAAACAGCCCAGGTTTAACCAATGGTGGGGCCCACATGGACACGCTGGCTGGGGTGCATCATGGTGTACAAGAATGTTTTTGTCTGTGGCTTCTTCACCCTACAATTATCCATGGTGACAGTCTATGAGAATGACTTGAAATGTAAAAAAAAAAAAAAAAAATCATAACTGAAAACTGATCCTCTGTAACAAGCACAATTCAAAACAAGCCCATTTTACTTTCCTTTGCATTTGATTTCCATAGCTGACACACACAATCCCATGCTCCAACAGTGTAGTACTCAGCTTCCAAATGTGATGACAAGACATCCCACACTGATTTGTTCCCCTTCTTCTTTTTTTACAGTTAATGAAATATAACATTCAGTACTCTTGATTAAACCATATGTTCAGTTTTGGGTGTAAGCCAAATGTCACCAGCCTGCTTTCTCTGAACAACTGAAAAACAAAGGCATTAACTATTCCAATGTGCAAATCCGTACATTTTTTTGACTTAAACAGATGAAGCTGCTCAATACAAAACTTCTGTTTAAACAACAGTGGGGTAAAAATTAAAGAGAAAGGTTTACATTCATCATGATTCAGCTGAAGGATTATCACCTTTAATAAGCAATTTCCAGTGCAATTTAATGACGTGAATATAATATTGGTGATAAGCACATACTCTCAAACTATAGGCCAATCTCTCTGTTAGCACAGTTTTCAAAAATTTTGGAATAATTATTTGTTATAAGGCTGGAAAATTTCATTGCCAAATATACTGTAATTTACTTTGTGACAAAAAAGATGGTTTCAGGAAAAAATGGACTACATTGCTTGTACTTTTAGATTTCTTAGAACAAGTTTCAAATACAATTGAATGTAAGAAGCATGCTCTTGCAAGTTTTCTAGACCTACAAAAAGCTTTTGCTACAGTTGATCACAAACTACTCTTGAGTAAATTGCAGCAGTACGGAATGAGAGGACTGACTTAAGATTGGTTATGCAGCTACTTGGAAGACAGATCTCAATATGTTCACATTAACAACACAGATTCTGCTTTATTAAAGGTAATGTGGCATGCCACAAGGCTCTGTTCTTGACCCATTTTTGTTTATTTTGTATATTAATAATTTATGTTTGGTTTCCAAGTCAATGAAGTGTATTTTGATTGCTGATGACATGACTTTTATTTGTAATGGGGAACATTGTAAGCAGCTTCTGGATACAGTTTAATGTGAATTACAGATTATTAAGAAATGGTTTGACTTATACAAATTGTCTCTTCATCTGGGTAAAACTAAATGTGTAACATTTTGAAATTCCACAGTAAACACCAATAGAAAACTCAAAATAAATTACATTGAAATTGACACAGTTCTGGAAACCAAATTTCTGGTCATTATCAATATAAAATTATATTGGAAATCACATACATATAAATCATGTCAAAAAAAAAAAAATATGGCCAAATCAACAGTAATACTAAATAAAGCAATTATGTCATAAATCATTGTGTATTTTATACAGTTCACTCATAGTTTCATATATGTGCTATTGTATAGAAGTTTGGGGAATTACTTATAAAACAAACATACATTCAATCTTTTTACAAAAAAAAAAATGCTTTACTGGTTATAACCAATAAACCTTACTGTGAACCAACTAATTCACTATTTATTTAATTAGGTGCGTTAAAATTTCCTGATTTGGTAGATTACATACAGTTAAAATTATGCATAAGTCAAACAATGGACAATTACCACCAAATATCCAGAAGCTGTTTAAAATCAGAAAAAAGGCGTAAAATTTACGAGGATCTATTCTTTTTGTAAAACCTTATTTTAGAACCAATACAAAGCAACACTGTGTTTCTGTTAAGGACATTGAACTCTGGAACAATTATCCTGACTGTGGCGGCATGAAATAATATGCGGCGAAGTGAGAGTTTTTGAGGGATTTTATTAATCATACCGCCATCACGAGAACTCACTCCAGCGCCATGCAGCGCGCCAGAGCGAGCCCGGAGGCTCTCCTAGCAGACAGTGGATGCGTCTAGTCAGATGAGCTGTGAGAGAGAATGAATTACAGAGCAATGCAGTTTTTATACCCAGTTACAGACAATACATGAAAGGCCCACTAGCATCACAGAACAGGAAGCATGAACACCTGCATTTGAGTCACACATATCAAAGCAGATTACTGGCGGAAGAAGCTAGACAAAAGAGAGGCTGCCTATTGATATCAGTCAATGTTCTGCTAATTGCTCCAGCTGTGCGCTCTGCTAGTCTGTAGGCTGTGGGGGGGTCACCCACACTACTCCCCCCCAGAGGGCTCAGCAGGAAGCTGAGGCCTTGATAGTCTGGCTTTGGGAGCGAGCTGCGAGGAAAGCTCGCTGCAGGCGGCGGTGGAGGGAGGGGGGTGGGGGTAGCAAGTGCTGGCCCGGGACGGCGAATTTGTCTGGGCCGCGCAAAAATTGCCTGTGGATCCGCGATGTTGAGGGGCTGTCCCATTGAACGTGTGGAGGTCCACAGCAGCTGTAAGAAGAAAAATTAGTCTCTGACTCCTCTCGCGGTCATGAAGAAAAAAGGAGCTGCAGCAGTGTGGGACTTGGCGTGTTGACTTTAGGTGCGCGCGCAGTCCTAAAGTCCTCGGGGAAAGCTGACGGCTAAATTCCCTTGTGCGCCATGGCTGAGACCATTACAAAATCCTATGAGCAAGCTGCGTGCATGCTTCAGGTGTGTGAGCAGCCCTAAAGGTTCTGTGTGCAGCGGCGAAGGACGATGGCGGTCTGTGGAGCCGTTAATGTCCTGTGCGTGGTGCGCTGTCCTCGTAACCCCCCGGTGTGCATGCGGGGTTCGGTGCATGGCAGGTCCGCTGTAGAGGCGAGTCAGGGTCAGGGAGCTTGCTGGAGATCAGTGTGGTCGGCGCCGATGGTCATCCCTGTTGAGCTGTTGCTGTAGATTGGTCATGGTGCGTTCAGGTCCACGCGCTGCGTTCTCCGTCAGCCCTGGAGGTCGCCGTCGTGGAGAGAGGACGAGGTGCGTGCGCTCTCGTGTGGAGGAGCTGTGAGAGTGGCCGGTCCCAGCGTGGATGTGCAGATCTCAGGCGTGCAGATCTCACCATGAAGCTTTCTGCAGCTTTCCCGGTCGTGGGTGATCTCCAGAGAGTTTCGCCCAGTGGTGGCTCTGTGTCGAGGTCTCCCTGTAGCAGAAGGGAGGGCAGATCATTTGCGTCAGGCTGCTGCGTTTGCTTGTCGTTGGAGAGTCACCGCCGGGGGCTGCCAGCGTGTTCTTTCTCGGGGTCACCAATGTGGCGGCATGAAATAACAGGCGGCGAACTGAGAGTTTTTGAGGGATTTTATTAATCATACCGCCATCACGAGAACTCACTCCAGCGCTGTGCAGCGCGCCAAAGCGAGCCCGGAGGCTCTCCTAGCAGACAGTGGACGCGTCTAGTCAGATGAGCTGTGAGAGAGAATGAGTTACAGAGCAATGCAGTTTTTATACCCTAGACAAAAGAGAGGCTGCCTATTGATATCAGTCAATGTTCTGCTAATTGCTCCAGCTGTGCGCTCTGCTAGTCTGTAGGCTGTGGGGGGGGTCACCCACACTGACAATATTAAAATATGTAGAACAGACAAACTGTTTAAGAAAATGTGTAAGGTAAATGTACTTTCTCAGTGTCATGTATCTGTTTAGTGTGATGCTGTTTATTTGTAGAATATAAGATAAGATAAGATAAGCCTTTATTAGTCCCACAATGGGGAAATTCCAGGATTGCAACAGCACAGGGATAGCAACACTCAGAGCAATAATTAAGAAGATACGGCAGATATAAATAAGAGCAGTGGATATACATACATACCCATAAATATATAAACATATATACAAAGTTTGGAGCATTGTAGCAAGATGGAATAAACAGCATAACCGTCTACTTAGTTATCCTACATAGTATGAATATGTACCCATACATATTGTTACCCTCCGTAGCGACCGATACTGTCCTAGTTGTATATACTGGAGGGGACCATTCGTCTTTTGCATTCAATACTATTAGGTCGTCACGTTTTTTTGCTATCTCTGCGAGCAGCCCTGCTTAGGTTATACAGTCTGACAGCCGTAGGTAGGAAGGACCTGCGAAACCTCTCGGTTGCGCACCTAGGATGATGTAGTCTGCTGCTAAATGAGCTCTTCAGTGCGTTCAGTATGTCCTGCATAGGGTGGGACTCTGACTCCAGGTTCTGTAGGCCCTACAGGACACATGCACAACAGTGGCAAAGTATTTGCATTTCTTGTACCAATTAAGAAGTGAAATTAGATAATTTCCCACAAAAACCTGAACGCACCAGGGCACACTGGTTGAAAAAATGGTGGTGAACCTAGTTCGCGACATGGTGGCACTAAAGATAGGTCTTCCTTCTTTCTCTGACCAAAGTCTACCTCGTTGAGCCATCATTCACTGAAATATAACACAAAATTCATACATTTAATATCATTAACATCATATTTTTCTCTGGGGTCCGATCGGACCCCAATGAAAAATCTGAACTGACAGTACAGAAGAAAACTGTATTTTAAATCAGATTTATTTTTTGTGATTCACAGATGATGACAAACAAAGTCATAAAGCATGATTGCTGTGATCGATAATACAGTTAGGCCCAGAAATATTTGGACAGTGACACAATCTTCATGATTTGGGCTCTGCATGCCACCACATTGGATTTGAAATGAAACAACTACAATGGAATTGAAGTGCAGACTTTAAGGTTTAATTCAAGGGGTTGAACAAAAATATATGATTAAACATGTAGGAATTGTAGCTATTTTTGTACAAACGCTCCTCATTTCAGGGGCTCAAAAGTAATTGGACAAATAAACATAACCCTAAGTAAAATGTTACTTTTCAATATTTTGTTGAGAATCCTTTGCAGGCAATGACTGCCTGAAGTCTGGAACCCATGGACATCACCAGACGCAGGGTTTCCTCCTTTGTGATGCTTTGCCAGGCCTTTACTGCAGCTGTCTTCAGTTGTTGCTTGTTTGTGGGTCTTTCTGCCTTAAGTTTTGTCTTGAGCAAGTGAAATGCATGCTCGATTGGGTTGAGATCTGGTGATTGACTCGGCCATTGCAGAATATTCCACTTCGTTGCTTTAAAAAACTCCTGGGTTGCTTTTGCAGTATGTTTTGGATCATTGGTGAAGCGCCGTCCAATCAACTTTGCTGCATTTGGCTGAATCTGAGCAGAAAGTATATCCCTATACACTTCAGAATTCATCCGGCTGCTTCTGTCTTTTGTCACATCATCAATAAACACAAGTGACCCAGTGCCATTGGAAGCCATGCATGCCCATGCCATCACACTGCGTCCACCATGTTTTACAGAAGATCTAGTGCTTTGGATCATGAGCTGTTCCAGTTCTTCTCCAAACTTTCTTCTTCCCATCATTCTGGTACAGGTTGATCTTAGTCTCATCTGTCCAAAGAATGCTGTTCCAGAACTGGGCTGGCTTCTTCAGGTGTTTTTTGGCAAAGTCAATTCTGGCCTTTCTATTTTTGAGGCTGGTTAATGGTTTGCACCTTGTGGTGAATCCTTTGTATTTACTGTCACGAAGTCTTCTCTTTATGGTAGACTTAGATACTGATACACCTACTTCCTGGAGAGTGTTCTTCACTTGAGTGGATGTTGTGAAGGGTTGTTCTTCACCATGGAAAGGATTCTGTGATCATCCACCACTGTTGTCTTCTGTGGACGTCCAGGCCTTTTTGAGTTCCCAAGCTCACCAGTGCACTCTTTTTTTCTCAGAATGTACCCCTAACATTTCTGCTATCTCTCTGATGGATTTCTTCTTTTTTTTCAGCCTCAGGATGGTCTGTTTCACCTCCATTGAGAGCTCCTTTGACCGCATGTTGTGTGTTCACCGCAACAGTTTCCAAATGCAAACGCCACACCTGGAATCAACTACAGACCTTTTAACTGCTTAATTGATGACAGGTTAACGAGGGAAGAGCCCATGCAGCCTTGTTATTTTTTTTTGCAGCCTTCTGAGTCAATTGTCCAATTACTTTTGGTCCCTTGAAAAAGAGGCGGCTACGTATTAAAGAGCTGTAATTCCTAAACCCTTGCTCCAATTTGGATGTGAATACTCTCAAATTACAGCTGAGAGTCTGCACTTTAAGCCCATATTGATTATATAATTGTATCCTGAATATGTTTTCGTAAACAGCTAAAATAACAAAAACTTGTATCACTGTCCAAATATTTTTGGGCCTAACTGTATGTCCGTGTTGTGAATAAGAACATATGTGTGAGGTCCGATCGGACCCCACTCGGTAGGATCACTGTAAAAAGAAACTTGAAGAAGCTGGATATAGACAGGAGTTCCTGGCAGCGGAAGGCTAAGGACAGAGCGGCGTGGAGGAATCTGATCAGACCTAAATGAAACAGTCATTGTTGCCCACAACAGACCGCTATGATGATGGTGATGATGATGGATTAACCCCTCGCACTCCGGTCAATTTCCCTAAAAACGCCAAAAAATTATGTGCCCAAAGTAAATCAAAAGCTGTTCTTCAACCCTTTGCAGCATCTTCATGGGGTTGGTCTCATTTAAAAGAAAACACTTTGAATTTTTTGGCAAAACAGTCATAATCTCTCTAAGTGCTCCGGCCACTGAGTAACAGTCATCTAAACATACTGAACTTGAAGAAAATAAATTTCGCCTGGTTGTTTTTTTTGGATACAAATGCTTGCAAATAGCACACAGCTTCAGATCCGGGCTGGAAAATGCAACAGAAATGTAGAACCAAGTGTTATCCAGCTGAGGTCAAAATTTTGTAACAATACCACAAAAAATGAATATATTACACAGCTTTGTTCTCAGGTAGTTCCCAGGCGTTTTTGAACTGTGCCAAATTGTGCCAAATGGCACAGTTTGGAAAAACGTCTGTAACTTTTGAATGATTCAATATAGAAGCTTCAACTTGGGCTCTAATGAAAGGTGACACTCAGGGCTGTGTGTGTGTGTGGGGGGGGGGGGGTTGTCCCCCCCCCGCTACAGAGGACGGACATCGCCCGTTGCGCCGCGGTCTGTCATGTGGTGATGACGCACAGCTGTAATCTACCGATCGGTCAAAAGTCATTTTTGATTACAATTTTCAGGGATAAAGAATAATTTAGCTTATAACACTTACCTCTTCACAGCAGCAGCGTAGCTGGCGAACTTCTCTTCCTCATTGTCAGACGAACGCGACGCTGGTCCGCTTGTTACGGACTCGTGGTTCTGGTCTCGCGACCTGGTCAAAACATAATTCCATTATTGCGGTTTTGCGCTTCCATGATTGCGGTTTTGGCGAACGATTTTTCAAAACAAATAACAGTAGTAATTAAAAAAGACTGGCGAATGCGTGTGTGTCACCCAGCCTTCGTCGTCGGCCTCCGTCGGTCTATGATGACCATGGAAGAGAATCATAAACGTCTATTCTGCTAGAATAAAAAAAAAAAAAAGTACCGCCTGTGGCTGAACAGGCCGATGCGCGAATGGCAGTCCCTGTCACACAGGTCACACTTGTGGGTGGTCTCCGTGCTGCTGGGTCTGTGGCGGTTCTTCCTGTGGGTCCTTTTTTCATCTGCTGCAGCAGTCTCTCTTCACCCAGCCTTACACAAAACAGCTTTCGAACTTCTGTGCTTCAATTGGCTCGCTGCATTCGCAGCGTTGGTAGGTAGGTCCTTCTTGCTAGGTTTTCAGTCATTGGTTCTTCAAGGTTTCAGAAACCCAATTCAAGGATCTTATTAGTCGAATGAGAGGTCAATCATATCTAATCTGTTCGCGGCTGTGTCTGTAGTGGAAGAACGGAAATGCAGCTTTTTTTTCAGTGCGCTCTTGGACGCAGCGCTCTCGTGCGTCCTCGTGCGCTCTAGGATGCAGAGACATGCCCGCCCGCGGTACACAGAAGTGCAACAGGTTAAAGAGGGAGTAGCCCATGCAGCCCATGAAACAGCTTTTAAGTCAATTGTCCAGTTGTTATACTTTAAGTCCCTGAATTGAGGAGATTTTGTATAAAAAAAATGGTTCCTATTTTTAAACCATAACTACAGTTTGGATGTGAATACCCTCAAATCCCAGCTTGGTTTGAAGGTGCAAGGCTGCACGGTGGCGCAGTGGTTTAGCACTGTGGCAGCACAGTTTTACCCTCGGCCGGGGGATCGCGGGGATCATGAGATCGTGGGTTCGATCCCAGCCCCCGACCAACAGTGAGCTGTGTGGAGTTTGCATGTTCTCCCCGTGTTGCGTGGGTTTACTCCGGGATTTCTCCGGTTTCCTCCCGCATACCAAAAACATGTAGGTTTAGGGCACTCGCGCACGCAGCGACCAGCAGCCGGTGGCTTGTCACCAGACTGCAAACCAAGTCTACCTACGGGTACAAATAAGTAACAAAAAAAAAAAAAGGCTGCCTTGCCTAATGGTGAAATAGACTATACATGTTTAAGTCTATCTTTCCTCTGGGCGAAGAAGACAATAGGTTAGTCCTCCTTGACAATAAATAGTCAAAATGGACATCGAGAGTTTCCGAGTCAAACAGGAACTCTCAACTGCACCACTTCCTTAACAGGGCAGTTTTTACGAATACTTCCATAAGAGGTCCTGGGTTCAACTCTCAGGCGCGCCCAAATTTTCTGTTATGCCTTCCTAAGCCAAAGCCAGAATTGAAACTTTTAGTTGGTTAAAACAGGTCATCTTTGGTCTCTTTTATGGTCAAGTGGTCAATGAAACCATGTCAGGTGTGCTCTTCAGGTATTGTGGCATCACCATGCAAGAGATGAGAGCCTGGGGTCAAGTAGCCTCTGAGTGAGTAGGGGGACAAAGTTTTTACCATATATGTGCAGTGTTGTGAAAAAGTGTTTTCCCCCTTCCTAATTTCTCATGGCCTGACATTCTCCTTTAGGATTTTTTGGTAGAAAGCAAAATTTATGTTTCCATTTACCACAACAAGTCTTCCAGGTCCTGAAGCAGCAAAATAGCCCCAGACCATCACACTACCAACACCACCATATTTTACTGTTGGTATGATGTTCCTTTTCTGAAATGCTGTGTTACTTTTACGCCGGATGTAATGGGACACACTGACATGATTTTAGAGTACAAACTGAGAAGCAAATGACAGACTAGGTTACAGATTACAATGATTTTATTGTGTGCAGGTGATAATGACGAAGGGATAGTCTTACAACCCTGTAAGGGAATAGAGAGAGAGAGATGAGGAGTCTGCAGCACACAGTGGGACAATTGATATATTAATTGTCCCACCCCAACACACAGCCCCCCATCCTGACCCTGACCAAGACCCAGGTGAGGACGGAGCTGAGGAAGATCAAGGCGAGGAAGGCGTCGGGACCGGACGGCATCAGCGCAAAGCTCCTCAAGTCCTGTGCAGACCAGCTGTGTGGGATTGTGACGTATATCTTCAACATGAGCCTGAAACTGGGGAGGGTACCACAGCTGTGGAAAACATCTTGTGTGGTACCTGTACCAAAAACTTCCCACCCCAAAGACCTGAACAGCTTCAGACCGGTGGCCTTGATGTCTCACTTGATGAAGACCCTGGAGAGACTGCTCCTTGCTCATCTCCGCCCCCTGGTGGAACCAGCGATGGATCCACTCCAGTTCGCCTACCAGCATGGCATTGGGGTGGAGGATGCGGTGATCTTCCTCCTTCACCGTTCTCTGTCCCACCTGGAGAAGCCCGGGAATATGGTGAGGATCATGTTCTTTGACTTCTCCAGTGCTTTCAACACCATCCAACCGATGATCCTGAAGGACAAGCTGCTGCGCGCAGGGGTGGACCAGCACCTGTCATCATGGATCCTGGACTACCTCACGAACCGGCCTCAGTTTGTGAGAACCCGGGACTGTGTTTCCGACACGATCATCAGTAGCACGGGGGCCCCCCAGGGAACGGTGCTGGCTCCCTTCCTGTTCACTCTTTATACTGCGGACTTCTCACACAACACAACACATTGCCATCTACAGAAGTTCTCTGATGACTCTGCGATCGTTGGTCTCATCTCCAACGGAGATGAAGCTGAGTACAGAGGGCTTATCCAGGACTTTGTGGACTGGTGCCATCGGAACTGCCTCCAGATCAACGCGAGGAAAACTAAGGAGCTGGTGGTGGACTGCCGCAGGCATGGGCAGCCCCTCACAGCACCAGTAAATATACAGGGAACAGACATCGAGATGGTGACATCCTACAAGTACCTGGGTATTCATCTGAACAATAAACTAGACTGGTCACACAATACTGACGCACTCTACAAGAAGGGACAGCGCAGGCTGTTCCTGCTGAGGAGACTCAGGTCTTTTGGTGTACAAGGGGCGCTGCTGAAGTCATTCTATGACACGGTGGTGGCATCAGCCATCACTTTTGGAGTGGTCTGCTGGGGCAGTGGCATTACTGCAGCCGATAGGAAGAGACTGAACAAACTGATTAAGAAAGCTAGCTCTGTCCTGGGGCAACGCCTTGATCCGATGGAGGAGATAGGAGAGAGAAGGACGGTGGCTAAACTGTCATCTCTGCTGGAGTCCGAGTTCCACTCTATGCAGGACATACTGGATGCACTGAGGAGCTCATTTAGCAGCAGACTACATCATCCCAGGTGCACAACCGAGAGGTTTCGTAGGTCCTTCCTACCAACGGCTGTCAGACTGTACAACCTAAGCAGGGCTGCTCGCAGAGATAGCAAAAAGACGTAACAAACTAATAGGTTTTTTTTGAATGCAAAAGATGCAATAGACTTACACAATGGTCCTCTCCGGCATACAACTAGGAACATACCGGTCGCTATGGAGGGTGAGAATTTGTATGGGCACATAATCATACCATGTAGGATAACTAAATAGACGGTTATGCTGTTTCATCCCACCTAGCAACAATGCTCTGCACTGTGTGTGTTTATATATTTACATATTTATTCCATCTAGCTACAATGCTCTGCACTGGGTGTGTTTATATTTATATATCTATATATTTATTCCATCTAGCTACAATGCTCAGCACTGGGTGTGTTTATATTTATATATCTATATATTTATTCCATCTAGCTACAATGCTCCGCACTGTGTTTTTATATATCTACATATTATTCCATCTAGCTACATTGCTCCGCACTGTGTGTGTTTATATACTTGCATATTTATTCCACCTAGCTGCAATGCTCCGTACTGTGGGTGTTTATATATTTACATATTTATTCCATCTAGCTACAATGCTCTGCACTGTGTGTTCATATATTCATATATTTATTCCATCCAGCTACAATGCTCTGCACTGTGTGTGTGTGTGTGTGTGTGTGTGTGTGTGTGTGTATATATTTTATAGTAATATGTACATATGTATATTAGCTGCTCTTGCTTGCTTGTTTTTTTTTTTGTTTTTTTTTTCTTGCCTTCTGATTGTTGCTCTGAGTGTTGCTATCCCTGTGCTGTTGCAATCCTGGAATTTCCCCGTTGTGGGACTAATAAAGGCTTATCTTATCTTATCTTATCTTATCTTAATAATGGCTTATGGAGTGCAGAGCAGCAGGCTGTGAGCTACCAGCAGCTCCATATCTTCCTCCTGCTTACAGAGGTCCTGTGAAGGTGGGTGAAGTATTTAGGAAAAGCCATCTTTATTGTTATTCAAATCCATACAGCCAATCATATACAGTAGAACAAAATTATGTTTCTCTTATCTACAATGTTAATCACACACACATAGAAAAAGAGGGGTCACAACCATAAATTTCCTTCCTCCGTTCCATTATTGCTGAGCACCAAGCTGGACGGCAGGAAGTTCCACTTTTTTATATTGTTTTTGGAATGACCAGGATTTGAACCCCAGCCTCCCGGGTGTGGGGCGGATGCTCTACCAACTGAGCCACCACTCCGGTGGTGCTGATATATACAGTGAGCTGTGCAGGGGAAAAAGCCTGGGCCGAGATGAGATGGGATAACAGTTCAGTCCAATAATTATATGCACTTACAGGGAGGTCAAGGGAGAGTGGGAGCTCCAGCTCCAGAGAGTTGGTCCTGGTCCGCTGAGAGAAATGATCCCAGTCCACCAGGAGGATAGTCCACCTGTGCACAGGTAAGTCCTAGAACACACAGAGGATAATGAGGAGAAGAGAAATAAATGGTTGGGTTGCTTACGAGGTCCCACATAGGAGGAGAGGGTCGTAGCAAAGAGCTGAAGAAGCTGCACACAGTGGCGATTAACACTCTAGGGTGCATGCAGAAGTTGACGTCTCTGTGCAGGAGTGAAGGGCCCCTCTCAACTTAAAGGCTGCTTGATTAGAGAGAGTAGGTGTGGATGATGCCGCAGCTATGGGAAATGAGTAACGAGAGGAGAAAAACAGTGTGCAGCTTGGATCACTACAATGCCTTCCCCCCCAGCCAACCCAGCTTCCCCGGATGGGCATTATGGAATGCCCGGACCGTTTCACAATCCATGATGAAGGACCCCATGATCAAGGATCTCTCTTCCGGTCCATACCCAGCTGAGTCCACAAGATACTGTAGACCTTGCCCCCTGCGTTGAACGTCCAGAATGCGGTTGACCATATAAACAGGACCGCCATCGACCATCACCGGAGAAGGCTGCAGCTTGGATAGTGGGCAGACGGGGCTGGTGGAAAACAACTTCACCTGAGATACATGAAAGGTGGGACATATTGTATGCAGAGAGAATGAGGAAGAGAAAGGCAAACAGCAGCCGGATTGACAATTTGAGAGATGGGATAAGGACCAGTGAAGCGGGGAGAAAGCTTCCTAGAATCTGTTTTAAGGTTGACGTGTCTGGTGGGCAACCATACCTTCTGCCCCACACAGTAGGGAGGGGCTGGGGTCTTCCGACAGTTAGTGATCTCAGAGTTACGGTCTGTGGTGCGAAGAAGAGCAGCCTTGGTAGCCCTCCAGAGGCGGTGACAATGTCTGATATGCAACTGAACAGAAGGTACGGCAATCTCCATCTCAGCATTAGGGAACAGAGGCGGGTTGTAGCCCAATGACTCCTCAAAGGGAGAGAGACCAGTTGCAGCAGAGGTGGCAGAGTTGTGGGCATACTTGATCCATGGTAGGTATGTACTCCAGGATGCAGGATTGGTTGCTGTGAGGCACCTCAGGGCTGCCTCCACTTCCTGATTGGCTCGCTCGCACTGACCGTTACTCTGGGGATGATATCCTGAAGACAAGATGACTGTTGATCCGATGGCCTTGCAGAAAGATCGCCAAACCTGGGAGATAAACTGGCGACCCCGGTCCGAAACCACATCTACTGGAATACCATGGAGGTTGACCACATGGAAGACAAAAAGGTCAGCTGTCTCTTTGGCAGAAGGAAGCTTGTTCAGGAGAACAAAGTGTGCTGCTTTTGAGAATCTGTCCACAACTGTGAGAATGACCATGTGCCCAGCAGAGGGGGGAAGACCAGGCAAAAAAATCCAGCGCCATGTGGGACCACGGGCTGCTGGGGATCGGTAGGGGATGTAAGAGTCCAGAAGGTGGGGAAGAAGATGATTTACCTGTAGCGCACTGGGGACAGGCCTTGATGTACTCATTCAAGTCCCTCCTCATAGACGGCCACCAGAAAGTCCTCTGCAGGTGGGAAATGATGCAAGACATGCCTGGATGGCACATAACCTTGGATGTGTGCAGCCAATTGATTACATCCCCATGGACTGAGGGGGGGACATAAATCCTGCCTGTAGGACCCCCACCCGCATCAGGCTCAGTGCTCTGTGCTCTATTAACCCTCTCTTCAATCTCCCACGAAAGCATACCCACCACACATGAGGGGGTAATGATGGGATGCAGCTCCGGCAACACAGAATCAGAGGAAAATTGCCTGAACAGGGCGTCAGGTTTGGTTTTCTTAGACCCTGGTTGGGAGGTGATGGTAAAACTAAATCTGTTAAAGAACAGGGACCAGCGGGCTTGTCTGCAGTTTAGCCGTTCAGCTGCCCTGACATACTCCAGATTCTTGTGATCGGTCCAAACCACAAATGGCATGAGAGGCTCCCTCTAACCAGTGGTGCCACTCGTCCAAGGCAAGTTTAACCGCCAACATCTCCCGGTCATCAACATCATAGTTCCTCTCAGCTGGGGACAAGCGTTGGGAGAAATAAAAGTGCAGGGATTTACCTTATTGTCGGTGGTCGAGCAATGTGACAGAACCTCCCCCACCCCGGAGTCCGATGCATCCACCTCAACCAGGAACTGCAGCTCTGGATCCACCTAGGCAAGGATAGGGGAAGAGAAGTTAGATTTAAGCTCAATAAATGCATCACCGCCCTCCTTAGATGAACGAAAAGGAATCTTGTTGGATGTGCATCGGGTGAGAGGCTGGGCAACCAAACTGCAGATGAGGCGCCGGTAGAAATTGGCAAACCCTAAAAATTGCTGTAACTGTTTGTGGGAGGAGGGAACAGGCCAATCCATAACTGCCTTCACCTTGCCCGGGTCAGCCCTGAACTCCTTATGAGCAATGATAAACCCTAAGAAGGTCATTGAGGATGTGTGAAACTCACACTTCTCTGATTTGATGTACAGCTGGTTCTCCAACAGCCGCTGCAGGACAGTCCTAACATGCACCTGATGCTCATCTAGGGAACAAAAGAAAATCAAAATGTCATCCAGCTAAACAAAAACTGTGCTGATGCACTACAGGACTGCTTTGAGACAACAGACTGGGATGTATTCTGTGAACCACATGGGGTGGACATAGACAATATGACCGACTGCATCACAGAATACATTAGATTCTGTGAAGACACAACCATGCCAGCTCAGACTGTACACTGCTTCTCCAACAACAGACCATGGGTCACGAGTGACCTGAAAGCACTTCTGAACAAAAAGAAGAGAGCTTTTAGGGCTGGAGACAAAGAAAAACTGAGGGGAGTGGAGCATGAACTTAGAGAGATGCTGAGAAGGTGCAAGGGCAATTATAGGAGGACGTTGGAAGATAAACTCAGGCAAAACAACGCTAAAGATGTGTGGTTGGGAATGAAACAAATAACTGGGTGCAAGGAGAGAGTCAAGCAGACATCTGGGAGCCAAGAGAGAGCTAATGGACTGAATCTGTTTTTTAATAGGTTCAACTCACAGTCTGTCACCCCAACAACACAGCCAGACCGCCACACACCCCTCCCCACCCACCCTCCTGCGCAGCACCTCTCTCCGTCTCCCCCTTCACCCCCCTCCTCCTCCTCGGGGGACACCAGGACCCTCCCTCACATCACGGTGAGTACAGACCAGGTTAAGAAAAAGTTGGAGAGACTCCATCAATTGGCCCTGATGGCACCTCCGCCAGGATCACGAGGACCTGTCCCAACCAGCTAGCTGCGACACTGAAACACCTGTACAACCTGATCCTGAGTCTGGAGAGAGTACCGGTGCTGTGGAAGACATCCTGCCTGGTTACTGTCCCCAAAAAGTCATCTCCATTGGACCTGAATGACTATCGACCAGTTGCCCTCACATCTCATGTGATGAAGGTCCTGGAGAGACACGTCTTAGCCTACCTGAGGCCGCAGGTGAAGACGTGACTGGACCCTCTGCAGTTTGCATATCAGCCCCATTTAGGAGTTGAAGATTTCTGACTACCTAACAGGCAGGTCACAGTTTGTCCGGCTAGGCAGTGTCTTGTCTGTCGTGGTGGTTAGTGATACGGGAGCTCCACAGGGGACTATGCTCTCTCCTTTTCTCTTTACCTTATACTCCACTGACTTTCAGTACAACACTGAGTCATGCCACCTGCAGAAATTCTCTGATGACTCAGCTGTTGTGGGGTGTATAAGAGGGGGAGCACAGGGCACTGGTGGACAGATTTGTGGAGTGGACAGAGTAGAATCACCTGAGGCTGAATGTCAGCAAGTCCAGAGAGATGGTGATTGACTTCAGGAAGAAGAGGACACCTTCTCAGTCATTGCAGATTGAGGTGGGGGGTGGGGGTGGGGGGTTGAGGACTAAAAATATCTTGGTGTCAGGTGTCAGGATCAGAAACAGGTTGGACTGGAGATCCAACACCGATGCTGTGCACAAGAAGGGGATGAGCAGACTCTATTTCCTGAGGAAGCTGAGTTCTTTCAATGTTTGCAGCAGGATGCTGGAGCTTTTCTACCAGACCGTTGTCGCTGGCGCCATCTTCTTTGCTGCTGTCTGTTGGGGTAGCAGTATCAGAGCCAGTGACACCAACACACTTGACATGATTATCAAGAGGTCTGGCTCTGTAATTGGTCTCAGACCTGAGACCTTTGAGACAGTGGTGGAGAGGACAGCACTAAATTAACTGTGATCTATCACGGACAAACCTGATCACCCCCTCCACCACACACTGCACAGACCACGGAGCACTTTCTCCAGCAGACTACTACACCTTCGCTGTCGAACGGCCAGGTACAGGAATCTTTCCTGCCGCATGCTATTTCACTGTACAATGACTCACTATGATGTTGTATTCTGATCATAACAATGCTGCTATATTGCACCTTACAGTCTAATTGGTACCTCACATTTCAATCTGCTCCTGATAGTCCTGTATTGTGCAGAGGGTATGATTCACGTGTTTAAACGGATCATCATATATTAAGCTATGATGAATATAGTTTTTTATAGTAGTGTTAGTTTTACTTTCCATGGGTAATCCCTTTGTCTGTCATGCGTGTATTTCTGTCGTTTGGTTGTCTACTGTCATGCTGCTGTTACACTGTAATTTCCCAGTTTGAGATCAATAAAGTACATCTATCTATCTATCTATCTATCTATCTATCTATCTAAAAACAAAAGAGTTCAGAAAGTCCCTCAGAATGTCATTGATGAGCCGTTAGAAAACAGCTTGCACGTCAGTCAACCCAAATGGCATCACCAGGTACTCAAAGCGACCACTAGGTGTACGAAACCCAGTCTTCCACTCATCACTCTCATTTATCCGGATCAAGTGGTAGGCATTGCAGAGGTCCAACTTGGTGAAAACAGTGGCACCATGCAATAAATTGAATGCAGAGTTGATGAGCGGCAAGGCGTACTTGTCCTTCACTGTGATTTTGTTAAGTTCCCTAAAGTCAATGCAGAGCTGGAGGGATCCGTCTTTCTTGCCCAGGAAAAGAAAAACAACCCCACCGCAGATGACGGTCTGATGATGCCAGAACTTAGTGACTCCTTGATGCTAGCGCTAGCTTAGCACGTTAGCTTAACACATCCCACGGCACCAGCTTCAAGAAGACACTATATACCCCCGCACTGGATAATCTTTTTAAAGCAGATTATCCAGTGCTATGTATTTGTCCATAGCCTCCTGTTCAGGGGCTAACAGACTATACAGTCTACTAGACTGCAACGTTGCCCCCGAGTGAAGGTTAATGGCACAGTTGTAAGGACAGTGGGTGCTTGGGAAAGTGCCTTAGTTTTGCTAAAGACCAGGGCGAGGTCATGATTCTCAGGAGGATCTTGAGTGAGATCGGGTATTAGGGTGGGCGATGGGGTGATGGGGACTGAAGGGGAACAAGCAGCAGACTGCAGACAAGCAGTTAAACAAAAAGTGCTCCAAGAAATAACCCTCCCTGCCTGCCAATTCATAACTGGGTTATTAAGTTTTTACCATGGATAGACCAAAATAACAGGAGAGGCAGAGATGAGTAAAAAAAAAAAAAAAAAAACTCGGATGCTCTCTGTGGTTGCCTCAAACTAGAACAGAGATGGGGGCTGTCTTCTTAGTGACCTTAGAGAGTGACTCCCTGGAGATGGCTACCAAATTTAATGGAACCTCCAGGTCTTGACACAGAAGCTTTAGCCGGGTTGCCAGACTCTCTGAAATAAAGCTTTGCTCCATGCTGGAATCAATGAGAGCAGTAGTGCAGAATTCAGTGCGACCGTGGTCAAAACAGATAGGTAGCAAAAGATGAGTAAGGGATTTAAACCTTTTCTTGTCCGTAAGTCCCTCTACTGTGAACGGACACCCCCCAACCCCTTTTGGCTGATTGGGCAGTGGGTAACCTCACATTCAGCATTGGCCCAATACATACACAATCAAGGTCTCGACGGCGTTGGCGTTCAGCAGGAGGGAACTTAGACCGGCCCAACAGCATTGGCTCAATGGTGTTAGTGGATTTGGGAGAGGGGAGGGCTGGGAGGCGGAGCCGGGTAGGGGAGCTTGAGTGAGAAGAAGAGCTGCTGGTATGACGGCACTCATTAGATCATTCCCTAAGGCGATTATCTAACTTGATGGCCAGGGATATTAGCTTGTTCAAAGAGGATGGTTTATCTAACCAAGCAAGCTCATCATGAAGACCGGGGCTGAGACTATGTGTGAAATTACTGCAGAGAGACGCATCCTCCCACCCCACCTCCACTGTTGCAACCCGGAAATCCACTGAGTGGTCAGCCACAGACTTTGCCCCCTACCGGAGACTGAGAAGGCAGGTGGTGATAATGTCATCCCGGTCGGAGTGATCAAAAACCTGAGCGAATTCTGACACGAACTGATCATAAGTGTAGTTCTGATAATCAGTGTGATCCAATAAAGCATAAGCCCAAGCTAGAGCTCGCCCCTCCAGCAAATTCACCATGTAGCTAATTTGGCTGTGATTAGTGGTAAAATCCTCTGGCACATGCTGAAAAAGAAGACTACACTGAAGGACAAAACCTCGGGCTTCACCCAATATACCACTAAAATGGGCCGGTGTTCAAACTGGTGTAATGTGCTGGGGGCGTGCTGATGGAGGAGAAGGAGACAGCAGATCAGCCGGCGCTGCGGGACCGGCCTGTACGTGATGGGCAGCGGTAAGTCGGTCAAGCCGTTCATTTATTTGTGTGAGTTGATTCAAAATTACCTGCTGCTGGTATGTGATCTGATCTAACCGAGCCTCAACAATGTCAAGACAGTGGTCGTTAGCACCATCTGCTGGGTCTGAGGGATGGAGACATACTGACATGATTTTAGTGTTCAGACCAAGAAGCAGACGACAGACTAGGTTACAGATTACAATGATTTTATTGCGTGGAGGTGATAATGATGAAGGGAGAGTCTGACAACCCTGTAAGGGAAGAGAGAGAGAAAGAGAGAGATGAGCAGTCTGCAGCACACAATGGGGCAATTGATATATTAATAATGGCCTTATGGAGTGTAGAGCAGCAGGCTGTGAGCTACCAGCGGCTCCACATCGTCTTCCTGGTTGCAGAGGTCCTGTGAAGATGGGTGAAGTACTCGTGCTGATATATACAGTGAGCTGTGCAGGGGAAAATGCCTGGGCCGAGGTGAGCTGGGGTAACTGTTCAGTCCAATAATTATGTGCATTTACAGGGAGGTCAAGGGAGAGTGGGAGCTCCAGCTCCAGAAAGTTGGTCCTGGTCCACTGAGAGGAATGATCCCAGTCTGCAGGAAGGATAGTCCATCTGTGCACATGTAAGTCCTAGAACACACAGAGGATAATGAGGAGAAGAGAAATCAATGGTGGGGTTGCTTATGAGGTCCTACGTAGGAGGAGAGGGTAGTAGCAAGGAGCTGAAGAAGCTGCACACAGTGGCAAGGAGCACTGTATGCTGCATGCAGAAGTTGATGTCTCTGTGCAGGAGTGAAGGGCCCCTCTCAACTTAAAGGCTGCTTAATTAGAGAGAGCAGGTGAGGATGATGCTGCAGCTGTGGGAAATGAGTGATGAGAGGAGAAAAACAGTGTGCAGCTTGGATCACTAGACACACACCTTCCAAAAAGTTCAACTTTTGTGTAGTCAGTCACAGAGTATTTTCCCAAAAGTCTTGGGATCATCAGGATGTTTTCTGGAAAAAAAATGAGACAAGCCTTTATGTTCTTTTTGCTCAGCAATGGTTTTTGTCTTGGAACTCAGCCATGCAGGCCATTTTTGCTCAGTCTAATTCTTATGGTGGAGTCATGAGGCCAGAAAGTTCTGCAGTTCTTTGGATGTTGTTGTGTGGTCTGTTGTCACCTGTTGGATGAGTCATTGCTGCGTTCTTGGGGTAATTTTGATTGTCCGGCCACTCCTGGGAAGGTTCACCACTGTTCCATGTTTTCGCTATTTGTGGATAATGGCTCTCACTGTGGTTCAATGGAGTTCCAAATCTTTAGAAATGGCTTTACAATTTTTCCAGACTGATAGATCTCAATTACTTTGTTTCTCATTTGTTCCTGAATTTCTTTGGATTGCAGTATGATGTCTAGCTTTTGAGGATCTTTTGGTCTACTTCATTTTGTCAGGCAGGTCCTATTTAAGTGATTTCTTGACTGAGAACAGGTGTAGCAGTAATCAGGCCTGGATGTGGCTAGAGAAATTCAACTCAGGTTTCCAAAGATGTGATAAACCACAGTTAATTTATGTTTTAATGGGGGGGACACTTTTTCACACAGGGCCATGCAGGTTTGGACTTTTTTTTTTTTTTACCATTAATAATAAACACCTTCATTTCCAAAAAAAAAAAAAAAAAACTGCATTTTGTGTTTACTTGTGTTGTGGGCCACATATGTATGACTTTAAACTTCACATCTCAGAGTAGAACAAAGGACTGGGCCTCCTGTGAGATAACAGGAGGATGTGAAAATTTAGTCTTTGGTATGCAAGAGACGGCCTTGGGGGATTTCCTGGTCTGCCAGAGGCTATGAGGAGGATGTGATGGGATTTAAGGAAAGATGCATTCTTACTTGTCATTAAATGCAATGTGACTGTGAGCTTTGAAGGTCCTGGATATATAAAGGACAAATGTCTGTGTTTGATCTCTCTTTCTGCTTTGCTGATGTTGGAAGATGTGAATAAACCTGACTCGTGAGATAAACTCTGCCTCGTCATTTTCACATTTCCACACTGGTGACCCTAAGACGTATCATGGATGAAAGAAATTCCCCCGGGCCAGCCGAGTCAGGAGCTCCCAGCCAAGCGTATGCCGCTACCGTCCAGCTACCAGACTTTTGGCAGGACAACCCGTGCTCCTGGTTCCACTTGGTTGAAGCACAGTTTGCCCTCCGGGGGATAACGGTAGATGACACGAAGTTCTACCATGTGATCGCAAAGCTCGACAACCGCACGGCTCGGCATGTGCAGAGCCTATTGGAGCGGCCACCTGCCAACGACAAATGCGGCGGGTTGAAGGCTGCGCTTATCCAGCGCTTCACTCTCTCAGTCGAGGAGAGAGCGGAGAGGCTCCTGGCTCTGAACGACTTGGGAGATGGCACGCCCATTGACCTGATGAAGAACATGCTGAGGTTGAGAGGCTCAGACGGTGACGATTTCCTCTTCACCCACATTGTCCTCAGGACCCTACAGTCGGCCACGAGAGCGACCCTGGCCAGTTCGCCGTTGTTAGACCGGCGGGATTTCCGCTCGCTGGCCCAGGAGGCGCACCGGATTCTCAACGCCAGCAAAAAGCGCGCGGCCACCGCGGCAGCGACGGAGTTCGGCGCGACGGCCGGAGATGGCGGGGGGCCAGAGACGGCGGTAGCAGACCCACCGACTACGGCGGCGGCGGGGGCCAAGGATCGCGGAGGAGACACCCTCTGTTTCTACCATCGCCGCTTTGCAGAGAAGGCACGCATATGTATACCACCGTGCCAGTTCAAGCGCTCGGGAAACGCCAAGACCGGGGGTCGGTAGCAGCTGCGGCCCTCGGGGAGGAGAACAAGCTGCTCTACTTAACGGATGCACGCTCGGGGAGGCAATTCCTCGTGGACACAGGCTCCCAAGTGAGTTTCATCACGCCTTCCTCCGCTGACCGGCTGGCGGTTCCCAGAGGTCACGGGGAGTCAGCAGCGAACGGCTCGGAGATTAAGACCTTTGGTGAGAGGGCTCTGCTTCTGTCCCTACACGGCCGTACATTTGAGTGGACTTTTGTCATAGCTGCAGTGAATTTCAATATGTTGGGGGCTGATTTTCTGTGCTCACATGGTTTGTTGGTTGATCTTGCTAACAGGCGCCTGGTTAATGCACTTTCTTTTTATTCTATTCCCTGTACAGCCCGAGTGACCCCGCCAACAGCACAAGCCAACGTCACAACGGCAAGCGGTAAGTTCCACACACTGCTCACTCAGTTCCCAGCACTCACGGTTCCCACATTTTCAGCAGCCGTCGCTAAACACGGAGTGGAACATTTTATTACTACCACCGGACCGCTCGTTTTTGCAAAAGCTTGGCGCTTGGATTCAGCTAAACTGACCATAGCGCGCGAGGAGTTTGCCAACCTGGAAAGGTTGGGCATCATCAGGCATTCGAACAGCCCATGGGCTTCCCCACTGCACATGGTCCCGAAAGCTAACGGCTCGTGGTGACCTTGCGGAGATTTCCACAGGTTGAACAATGCCACAGCACACGACCGCTACCCAATCCCGCATATCCAAGATTTTTCCGTTCATTTGGCGGGGGCGCACATTTTTTCTAAGATAGACTTGGTCCGCGGTTACCACCAAGTCCAAGTGTGCGCTGAGGACATAACCAAAACAGCGGTAATAACTCTGTTCGGTCTATTCGAGTTTTTGCGCATGCCATTTGGGCTTAAAGGCGCTGCGCAGACGTTCCAACGCATGATGGACACGGTGTTGCGCGATGTCCCCTTCGTATTCGTCTACCTGGACGACATCTTAGTAGCCAGTGCGTCCGAAGATGAACACGAAAACCGCCTCACGGCAGTTTTCCGGAGGTTTGGAGAGCACGGTTTAATAATCAGCCCAGTGAAGTGTCAGTTCGAGGTGATGCAGATTGATTTTTTGGGGCATCGCGTCTCTCCAGAAGGGGCGGTTCCGCTGCCTGACAAAGTGCGCGCGGTAGCAAATTTTCCCCAGCCACAAACGGTCAAGGCATTACAGGAGGTTTTGGGAACGGTGAATTTTTATAACCGTTTCCTCCCCCGCGCAGTGCAGCTCATGCAATCATTGTATGCCGCACTCAAAAAACAAAAACCCCAAAATAAGATCGAATGGTCTCCGGAGCGAGAGCGAGCATTCTCGGAGGTCAAAACAGCCCTGGCAAACGCTGCGTTGTTAGCAAATCCAGACCCAAAGGCCCGCATAGCGCTCACTACCGACGCGTCAGATGTGGCCATAGGGGCGGTCGTGGAGCAGCATGTAGCTGGGGCTTGGCAGCCGCTCGCCTTTTTCAGCAGGACTTTGCGCGATAGTGAACGAAAATACAACGCATTCGACAGGGAGTTGTTAGCTCTCCACTTGGCCATTCGCCACTTCCAGTTCTGGCTGGAGGGATGCCATTTCACCGCGTTCGTTGACCACAAGCCGCTGACATTTGCGATGGCCAAGGTTTCAGAACCGTGGTCGGGCCGGCAGCAAAGACAGCTGGCTGCCATCTCAGAGTTTACTACCGATATTCAGCACGTAGCAGGTAAACTGAATGTAGTGGCAGACTGTCTCTCGCGCGCCGTGGCAGCCCCAGTCCGCGTAGGGATAGATTATGCAGCCATGGCCGCGGATCAGGTTAGCGACGCGGACGTGTGCGCGCTCCAGTCTGGACCAACAGGGTTAAGGCTGGAGAACAGGGTGCTGCAAGATGGTATGCCCCCACTAATCTGCGATGTCTCCACGGGGCGACCGCATCCTGTGGTACCGGCCGCGTGGCGCCGCCGCGTTTTTGACTTGATTCATTCTCTGGCGCACCCAGGAGTGCGCGCATCGGTCAAAATGGTAGGAGAGAAATTTGTATGGCCGAGCCTGCGCAAAAAAGTTAAGGAGTGGGCAGCAGCCTGCATGGCGTGTCAACGAGCCAAGGTACACAGACACACGAGAGCTCCCTTGGAGCCGTTTCACATCCCGGCTAAGAGGTTCGATCATGTTCACGTGGACCTCGTAGGCCCCCTCCCGCTGTCACAGGGGTGCACACACCTTCTGACAATGGTGGACCGCACCACGCGCTGGCCGGAAGTGGTCCCACTGGCGTCAACCACAGCTGAGGAGGTGGCGCGCGCATTTTTAACAGCATGGGTAGCGTGCTTTGGAGTCCCGTCAGACATTACGTCCGACAGAGGTCCTCAATTTGTTTCCGAACTTTGGTCAGCAATGGCCCGCAGCCTGGGGGTAACGATCCACCGCACAACCGCGTACAATCCGCAGGCTAATGGGTTATGCGAACGTTTTCATAGGTCATTGAAAGCGGCTCTCAGAGCGTCGCTGACGGATGCAAATTGGGTGGACAGGCTACCGTGGGTTTTATTGGGGTTGCGTTCTGCACCTAAAGAGGACTTAGAAGCCTCCCCGGCTGAGCTAGTTTTCGCGCAACCACTTCGGCTGCCCGGGGAGTTTCTCCCAGATAATCCTGCGCCAGATAGCTCCGCATCTCAGTGGTTGCAGCGTGGCACGGAATCGGGCACGCTGCCTGGCCCCGTTCACCACAGTTTTCCGCGCGCAAAAAAAAACTGCATTTTGTGTTTACTTGTGTTGTGGGCCACATATATATGACTTTAAACTTCACATCTCAGAGTAGAACAAAGGACTGGGCCTCCTGTGAGATAACAGGAGGATGTGAAAATTTAGTCTCTGGTATGCAAGAGACGGCCTTGGGGGATTTCCTGGTCTGCCAGAGGCTATGAGGAGGATGCGATGGGATTTAAGGAAAGAGGCATTGTTACTTGTCATTAAATGCAATGTGACTGTGAGCTTTGAAGGTCCTGGATATATAAAGGACGAATGTCTGTGTTTGATCTCTCTTTCTGCTTTGCTGATGTTGGAAGATGTGAGTAAACCTGACTTGTGAGATAAACTCTGCCTTGTCATTTTCACATTTCCACAGTGTTATCTTTGTCCAATATTTAAATTTGTTTGATGATCTGAAACATTTAAGTGTGACAAACATAACAAAAAAAATGAGAAATCAGGAAGGGGCAAACACTTTTTCACACCACTGTACATACCCACACTGCAGAATCCCTTTTTTTTTTTATAATAAACTTAATTAAATTTAATTTATGTGGATCCACTACCCACCTCTGTGTAAAACTCAAGCCTTGGAATACAGACGTCCAGACAGAAAATCTAAAGGCTGTCAACGCTTTTAATTTCTGACAGGTTTGGGCTGAATCTGTCAGTTGAGGATGACGTTTCTGGGGTAAAAAAAAAAAAAAAAGGCTGTTGACCGGTGCTGACCTTAAATTCTGTTTAAAAATGATGTTTGATTCAATGGTCTTACATGTCTTCTCACTCGGTCTTTGTCCTTTCTGCATTTTACTGATTGACATCGCCTTCTTATCATATTTTTTTTTCCTGTATAACCCTACAAACTGTGTACAGCGAGGCAGCAAGTCACAGGTAACTGCCTCTGCACAAACAACAGCGCTCACCGATTAACCTCCAAAATCTGCTACAGTTGATATGAGGCAAAAATGGATAAACGCAGAACTGTCAGAAATGTCTCTGGATGGTTTTTTACCCATGAAACTTTCTGGTACGGCTTTATTGCCTCCTCTCTCCGTCAGACCCCCCTCTCTGTTGTCTCTAGGTCTCTGTTATGATTGGACCTGATGAGCCGAGGGAACATTTGCCAGTTTTGGGGGGCCGAACTTATCTACAGAAAGCTGGAGTTTATCTGACCCCTGCGTGCCGACCCTATGCTTCCTCTTGTGCGCCCTCTGACGTTGGGACGGGACTTCCTCTGGCAGCCTTATCAGTTTGAGCCACAACATCAGAACAGACAAAAAATGCTAGTGTTGTCACTCCTGCATCAGTGCAGGCTAAGAAACGTTGAGTTATTGCCTATCTCTTTCTTTAAACATTCATTTCAAACTGTGTATTTTGACTTGATAGCTAAGTAAGAATAGATGTAATCCTGGAAAAGCCCCTTCTTTGTCATGTCCAAGACAAACATGGTGACACGGCGTACAAGTACAGCTTTCCTTACTTTTGGAAATACATAGAATTGTTCAGTCACCATGTTTGGACCGACTGTTGCTAAAACAATATCACGCTTTATGTGTCACACATGCTGACTTTCAGTTTCTTCCCCAAGGAAATGCGATGAACTCCAGAAAACTGCATAATTTATCAAATCCCCCGCCTCCACCAAATGCCAGAATCGGTGATTAGGACCACCCACACCCCACAAGGCTAATAGTAGCTAGTGCTACATTAAACAGAATAAATCCTGTGATAAGAAGACTTTCCTGTTGAAAGACATGCCCAGTTGTATACATGGTGGCCCAGGATAATGATTGAAACTGCATCAGTCCTTAAAAGCAGTTCAATGGTAAAAACCCACAATTTGGGTCAAGTATTAAAAGCAGGAAACCTAAAAATGCCAACTGGCCTGAAGCTAGCTTCAGTCAGGCCAGAGAGTCCTGACTGGCTCAACACTACCCATGTGCCAGTGGCTGTACATATCTACTTCACCAAAAACATTCTGTTTACTCACCTTTTTTCAGGGTGCAAGGCTTAAGTGAAACTTAAAACTTAAAACTCTACCTGCATTTGAGTTCTTCATTGCTGCCTCCCCGGCAGATCAGACATAACACTAACCTAAAAATCCACAAGGTGTTTAAATAAGCAAATTTATATGGATGCTATCAAACACATAAATTAATAGTACCAGTTAATTTATTTAAAGATGAGAAGTGACCACAGGTGATGTGTATTTGTTCACTTCTTGATCTCTTGAAGTCCCTCGCTGCAGAGGTGTTTCTATGTAATTTTTCCCCTGGAAATGGGTTATCATTTGGGTTCCAACCGATACAGTCGCACCCATCATAATTTGATAATTTCTAGCAAAACAACAGGAATGGATCCTGACAGTCTGGCCCAGGTTTTCTGTATCTGCGGCAGCTGATGGTGGGATCTTTCCTCTAGGTGAGACTCCTAATCTGTGCTGCTGCTGTAAGTATTAATAGAAACAGCCACCTAAATAAGTGATTTTAATGAATGTAGATTCTTTTTCAATTTGATATAGTCTCAAATGTTTGCGTGTGACAAATTCTTGACATCCTAAAGGGACCGGTTCTGCTCTGACAAACACCTTCCTTGATGCTAATCTTTATTCCACAAAAAGAGTCTCGTCATTACTCTTAATGAGCACATTTGCATCATTAGCTTCCATCATTTATCACCGTAACCGTCACTAATGACAGCGCAAGAACCCCCACCACAGATTTGAGCTGGGATCAAAAATTAGATCCCAGAATAAAAAAAACAAAACAAAAACAAAACAGTAAGCAGACAGAGTGGATGACGGGAATCTCAGACATTATCTATGGCCTGTAGCTCAGTCAAGTGTCACTGCAAAGGTCCAACAAGTCTATCAACTATTACCGGAAAGATAATTTAAGCTTGACACTTTGAAATATGCCCATATGAACCATCTTCACAGCATCTCCTTGTTTTAATTCATGCTCAAATCCTTCCTGAGTATGAAGGTTACAGTATAAAATTACATTTTCCAGTTTCTGCTGTATGCCATCTTCACTTACTTTGATCCAGTAGCATATCTACTTATTCTTACACCTCTAGAATAATCTCAAAAGTGTTGCCTTTTTTTAGGATTCCAATATAATTCAAACCCTAATTCCAGTGAAGTTGTGGCCTTCTGTAAAATGTACATAAAAACATAATACAATGATTTAAAAATCCTTTTCAATCAATATTCAACTGAATACACTACAAAGACAAAATATTTAATGCTCAAACTGATAAACTTTATTGTCTTTTTTTTTTGGCAAATATTCACTCATTTTGAATTTGACACCTTCAACAGATGCAAGAAAAGACTGGGAAAGTTGAGAAATGCTAAAAAAAAAAAAAAAAAAAAAAAAAATCCTTTTTGGAACATTCCACAGGTGAACAGGTTAATTGGAATCAGGTGAGTGTCATGACTGGGTAAAAAAAGAAGCATCCCTGTAAGGCTCAGTCATTCATAAGCAAGAATGGGGCAAGGTTCGTATCTTTCTGATCAACTGCATGGGCAAATAGTCCAACAGTTTAAGAACGTTTCACAACATACAGTTGTAAGGGATTTAGGGATTTCAGAACCTACAGTCTATAATATCATCAAAAGGTTCAGAGAATTTTCAGAAATTTCTGCACATAAGCAGCAAGGCCACATAAGCAACATTAAATGCGTGTGACCTTTGATCACTCAGGTGGCACTGCATTAAAAGCCAACATCCTTCCATAAAGGATAATACCACATGGGCTCAGGAACACTGCAGAAAACCACTGTCAGGTAACACAGTTCGTCACTACATCTACAAGTGCAAGTTAAAACTCTACCATGAAAAGTGAAAGACAAATATCAACAACATTCAGAAACTCCGTCAGTTGTTCTGGGCCCCAGCTCATCTGAGAAGGACTGATGCAAACTGGAACAGTGTGCTGTGGTCTGACGAGTCCACATTTCAGATTGTTTCTGGAAATCATGGACATCGTGTTCTCTTGGCTAAAGAGGAAAAGGACCATTCAGATTGTTATCAGGGTTAAGTTCAAATTCCAGCATCTGTGATGGTATGGGGTGTGATAGTTCCCATGGCATGGGTAATTTGCACATTTGTGAAGGCACCACTAATGCTGAATTGTACATACAGGTTTTTGAGTTACAGATGCTGCCATCCAAGCAACGTCTTGTTTGGGGACATCCTGCTTATTTCAGAAAGACAATGCCAAGCCACATTCTGCACATGTTACACCAGCGTGGCTTCGTAGTGAAAGAGTATGGGTACTAGACTGGCTGTCTGCAGTCCACACCTGTCTCCCACTGAAAATGTGTGGAGCATTATGAAGCACAAAACAGACAACAGACCCCAGACTGTTGAACAACTGAAGCTGTACATCAAGCAAGAATGGGAAAGAATTCCACCTACAACACTTCAGCAATTACTGTCCTCAGTTCCTAAAAGCTTGTTGAGTGTTGTTCAAAGGAAAAGTGATGTAACACAGTGGTCAACATGATTCTGTCCAAGCATTTTTGGAACGTGTTGCAGGAATCAAATTAAAATGAATGAATATTTGAAAAAAATAAATAATAAAGCTCATCAGTTTGCACATTAAATATATTGTTTTTGTATTGAATAACGACAAAAGATTGTATTCTGTTTTTAATTCATGTTTACACAACATCCCAACGTCATTGGAATTGGGGGGTTTTGAACTAAAGCATGATTGCTGAGATATACTCAAATGCTATTTTTGAGCTAAGATCTATGGAAATGGACTATTTTTTTCCACAGGGCAACTCTGGAAAACTAGTACCTACAGTGGTTAGTGAGCAGAAACATTAATGTCAGTCGCTGGATGGAGGTAGATTAAGAGGGAAGAATGCAGGCTCCATCCATCAGCAGTCACTATGATTGCAGTAGGTGAGAGTTTGTGTTTAAGTCCGGCATGTGGTCCCGGATTGTGGAGTTGTTTAGAAACACACAAATTACTTCAGGCTTCTGGATTTGATGTTTTTCTTTCTGCTCCAAGCTGATTCCAGAGAGGAGATAAGCTGGGTAAATAAAACTGAGAGAGGGGAGGAGAGGGTTTCCTCCTAGTGACGCTCTGCCGGCCCGCTTTACTGCTTAAACGCCTCCAGATGGGCCGAGTTAAGGAACCATCACAGAGTCACTTAGCGGGGAGAAGAAAGTGTTAAATATGCTGACACAAAGATGGCACATTTATCATGGGACATTCTCAAAAATTTTCTCTTAGGTGGGCAATGTTTTAGTTTTAAATGGCAACATAATTAAATCTGAGCTAGAGTGATGTGATGTAGGTTAAGTGTCAGCGCTAGTCCTTCTCATAACCTAAAACTCATAAGAAAATACATAAGTGCTCCCCGACTGTCAAAACCCACCCTGACTACATCTGGTTCAAGTAACATCACAATTAGAGGGAAGTAACACAAAGCAATGGCCCCCAGGAGTCCACTCAAAATGGAAAAAAGAACATCAAAAAACATGATATTGATTAAAATCTGTGAAACTGAAGTCTACTTAAGCCATTCCATTTGAAAATATGCTTAAAGGGAGAAAGAAACTGTAGCTACTGTTCAAATAGCAGCATGAAATTGTGAAAAGAAGTCACTCATCTGATCAAGTTTTGAATTTAATGGCACATTTCCAAAACTCTTCAGAAACCCTACTATAAAACCAAAACATGAACATAAAGATTTAAGTAAATGGAACAGTTGAAGGGAATTAGACAGAGCCTTTGATTGAGGAGTTCCTCAGGGAACACCATTTACACTACTGTAGTTTTCAACTGCATGCTAATGGCACTGTCACTATAAGCACATCTAAATCTGATGAACCAAAAAGTTTTTCTCCTCTACATGCAGTCCTTTTTAACCATTTAGCCAATGTGTTATTCCTTAATTTCCTGGGGGGAAGGGGGGGATTGGAATATTATGGCTGCAAATGGGATAGCTTTGGTATCCATCCATCCATCCATCCATCCAAGCCCAGACTGCTACATCATCCACATTGCCCATCATCCCAAACTAGTGATACAGCTGCACACACCCAGAGCTGCTTTTTACTGGGTGACTCAAATACCGGAGGGTGGGTACAGCAGGATGTTAAATGGATCCAACACGGCGCCATCTTAACATCAAACATTCTCCGGTATGTTGAAAACAAAACAGCGGAAAATGAGTCTGAGACCCCTCCAGCCATGACAAGGTGGTGATTCAAGGGGGAATTGATTGAACAACTGGTCTGATTTCTGAACAAGACTCTTTTGCTCTTGAGACATGGCTAGTGTAAGAATGACGTTTTGCGCATGGTCCATCTACAATCAGCACTGGCTGGGCTCCTCCTGGAGGATTGGTGGGTTTGCGATGACTTATCTGTAGTGAACACCTTGCAGACAAGCACTACATATCTTATGCTCGCTCATATGAAAATGACACTATTGGGAAGGTACCAATCCATCTTCCTGTAAAAGTCACAAAGGCAAAGTGAAGGATGAGTCAACGTATGTTTTCTCTGACTCCAGCACATTTACTGAACCACGGCGATGTTTACGGTGATGGACGGCCCCGTGCTCGTTATTCCATTAAAGGTACCCACCACCAACACTACCTCAGTCGAGACTCACAGGAAGTAAAAGTGATGACAAGGTAAAATGGATTAATTAAAGGTACTGTGGCGACGAAGCAGCCACTTAATCATAGATCGCGCTTGTTGCAGGGATTTAGGATCTGATTGACTTGAAGAGATTATGCCTCTCTTCATTTTCTGCTTTTGTGCAGTGGAAAATTAATTGTCAGTGACATTTGGTTGTAATCCCCCCCTCCCTCATGCCACCACCCTCTATCTCTCAACTTCCTCCATTAATTACTGGCGCTGTCCCTTTTATATCCTTGAGTTTCTTTTGGAGAAACACGAGGGGCCGAATCATTTCCTCAGCTGCCGAGGACAACATCCGCTCTTTGATTGAGTCGAGGCAATCTAATCATCTGCGTCTCCTCTCACTCTCCAGAGTGCTGTGTCAGTGCTATTACCCACCAGCCACGCTGACACACACACACACACACACACACACACACACACACACACACACACACACACAGGGTGTGAGTGACAGATAAATGGTGGGAAGGGTCCAGTCCCCCCACCTCCTCAACTCGTCGATCATCTGTAACTGACAGCTCATTTCGCTGAAGAAGAAGAGGAGGAGGAGATAGGGGAGAAGGAGAAAAAGAAAAACAAACAGATGAGAACTGATACTGACAGAAGCTGCAGTGGGTAAACCAAACGTGTATATCTGGATTCTGGATGAAACACTCAGACGTCCACTGTCTCTTCTTCAAGGAGGTCCAAACAAACACTGATCTGACATTGTCAGGTGTAAGCAGCAATTACCCTCAAAAGCACTTTGAAACTACTTATCTTCAAGGGTGAATATCGACAGATTATGTATTAAGCACACAGAATTTGGACATCATTGGATCCATCCATCTTGTGCTAATTTTTTGGGTCCAGGATTTGGGGGAAGCAGTCCCAGCAAAGAACGTCTGAATTTACTCTCATCAGCAAGCGCATCCCATGGTCTTCCTGGATGTCTGGGTCTTCCCTGGAGACTCTTTCCAGTAAAACATGGCCAAAACACCTGTCTTTAGAGATGCCCAGGAAGCATCTTGAGGAGAAACCGTAGCCTTGTCAACTGGCTACTATGATCCAGAGGAGCAGTAGTTCTACTATTGGTCTCTCTTGAGTGACTGAGCTCCTCCCCACTTTCTAAAGGAAGACGTGCAGAAAAACTCTTTTGACAGATGGGATTTTGACACTTCTGGACCTCTGGAAAATGATAGCCAGCTCTCAGATCTTATCTACAACCTCCTACAGAAGCTCCTGACTGGACCATACCTCTAGCAGTGGATGGATGCTCCAGGGTTATTCAGCAGCTCAAACAAGGGCATCTCAACAGCAAACTCTCTGCAATATCTTAAAACCACATCGGTGAAGTGTTTCTGAAAACTGGCAGCTGACATCCTGTACGTGACGAAGCTCACTTCCAGCCATTTGGCTGATTTCAATATTGTACGAATGAAGGTATGCTTTTCCACCAAAATCATGCCATGAAGATACACCAGGAAGCATTTCACTTAGGGAATGACTAGGAAGTCAAAAATCCACCGAGAACATCTACCACAAGGGTGATCCCAGCCATATTATGAAGAAAAGTCATTTGTATCCTTTGATTACAACCTTGTGATCACTACCTAAAGTTTTTACCTTTAGGTGAAGGTAGAACTCAACCAATGTTTGGAATTGGAAAAAGGTTCATGATAGTGGAAGAAAATAGAGAAGAAATAAAAGAAAATCAGAAAGAGTTGGGTGAGTGAAGTGGAGACGAAAGAATTCACTGTTAGTGTGTGCAAAAAAAAAAAAAAAAATGAAGTGAGGGACCCGGGACAGATGGAAGATGAGCTGTGAAGGAGAGAATGATCTCTGCAGCGTGAGAGAGGAGATCGGGGTGTTGTGGCGTGATGGAACAGAGGTCGTACGTGTGTGTGTGTGATGGTGTGGGTGTAGGTGCGTGTGTGTGTGTGTGTGTGTGTGTGTGTGTGTGTTTGCGTTCTGTGTCGAATTAAACCACAGGAGAAAAAAAAAAGGGACATTTTATTTCCCAGATATGACTGATGGATGATGTGTTTGTGTGTGTGTGTTTGTGTGCGCGTGTGCATTGGTCCCAGAGCAAGGTGTCAGATAACACGTCCTGCCCCCCCCCCACATACACATACACACACATGCCATTGAGACTTGTTACTGTAGATATCAGCTGCTTTGTGCACAGTTGATGGAACACAACTTGTATTTTAGCTAACAGCGTCAGTTTTTAAATTGAGATTAATCGCACTAATCGCATTAAGCCCGATTAATCACACGATGCACGATTAACTCAACACTGTTCTGTCTCACCCACATGCTGCCAACAACAGAATAATCACACTAATCACACTTCATGCAATTAACTCATAGTCCATAATTGCAAATGTCACATCTGCTACTAACAAAATGGATGAACTGGAGTTGGATTTATCATCTTGTGGCGATAACATGATTATGGCTTCATCCAGGAGCAATCTAGCTAGCAGTTGTTAAGATAATAAGATAATGCTACTTTCACTGGAGTAGTTTTTTTGATACTCTTCCCACATCTGACAGTTGTCTTTTAAGTCCAGAAATGAATCAGGTCAGTTTTCTGTTAAACTTCAGACTCTCCAGACAAATGGAGCCGTCGAGCAGTGGTGGGGATAATATAGCTGACGGATGGAATCCGGTGGTGTTTTTCCCCTTAAACGCCAGACTCCTCCTGACCCAAGAGAGTGGGCGAGATAGAGAGGACCCCTCACCCCCCCCCCCCCCAACAACTACTGCCACGTTCACTAACAGTCCCACTGAGGGGGATGATGGACGGGCCTGCTCAGAGCCAGCACTCAGCTTTAATTGGACGGAAGGTGGCTACACGCTCGTGCCATAAATAACCGCACTGGGGGTGTGGGTGGGGGGCGGGGAGGTGATGCGTATGTTTTTGTGTTTGCATGCCTGTGTGTGTTTGGGGGCTAGTTGGGGTGGGGGCGTAAAGTGCTTTAACCATTGAGGGACCTGCAGCGAGCTTAAGCACTGGCGAGGCTGTCGGGGCTGCGGCGTAAATATCCCTAAGGCTAACTGATTTGTCTACGGTCGTAAACACGACATAAAGAGCTAATATCCAGGTCAGCGCCGGCCTGATTTACGAGCCGGGGAGGCTGAAAACTTCATCAGAGCTTTCCTTCCCCCCTCCTATTCTATCTTCACTCAAAATCATTCAATGTAAATCCTCCTCAGGAACCTGGATGGGGAGCTCTTTTTTTTATCCCCATACATCTGCAACTGCTTTCAGACATGTTTTAAAATCTTTATTTGCAACAATTAAATTTATGTCTAATGTTCAAAAGTTTGGAATGTTAGAAATGTCCATGATTTCCAATGAAAGCACACATTACTCTGAAGTGAACACATACCAAATGATCAGCTACCCTGAATGATCAAGCATAGCAACTGTGTTTTTTTCTTTAAAAATCATCCAGCTTCAGTAATCATTGAACATATTACATCTGCTCTGAATTTCTAAACAATCTGAAGTTTTTGCAATGTATTAAACAGGCTATTTTCATGGAAAACAAGCAATTTCCGAGTGATTCCAAACATTTCAGTGCTACCGTATATACATATTTAGAAAAACAAACTAGTGATGCACAGATGTGTGTCAGTTTAGTATCAGTATAGACGGATATTCACCTTATTGACTGACACCGACTATGACTAAATGACATATTCGAAGTTTTGTGGTGTTGATTTTACCCTGAGACGCACAACAGTAGACAACCACTGCAAATTCAGAAAACATCTGGTACTGAACTGTTAATTGTCACATAAATGTAGTTAAAATAGTTTTAGTTTGCATAAATCTCATCCATACGCCTTTGGATCCATCACATGCTTGAAGTGGGAAAAAAAAAAAAAAAGCTTTCTTTCTTATAAATTTTCAGCTTTTTCTTATTAATTTTCAACTTTTTCATTAATGTGCACATTTTACAGGTAAATTTGCAACTTTTTTTCATACAATTTTGCAGCTTTTTTCTTGTTAACCCACAGGTTTTTCTCATTAATTTGCAAACCTTTTCTTGTTAATTTGCAACTTTTTTCTCATTAACAACTTTTTCCACATTAATTTGCAACTTACTTTTGATTATTTTGCAACCTTTTTTCATTAATTTGCAACTTTTTTCTCATTAATTTTCAAAAAATTTTCTTGTTTTAATTTGCAGCATTTTTCTCACAAATCTCCAAGTTTTTCTCATTAATTTGCAACTTTTTTCTCATTAATTTTCCAAAAAATTTCTTGTTTTAATTTGCAGCATTTTTCTCACAAATCTCCAACTTTTTCTCATTAATTTGCAACCTTTTCTCATTCATTTGCAACCTTTTTTCTTTAATTGGCAACTTTTTTCTCATTGATTCTCAACCTTTTTCTTGTTGATTTGCAGCACTTTTCTCACTTATCACCAACTTTTTTCCAATTAATTTGCAATTTTGTCTCATTAATTTGCAACTTATTTTTCATTCACTTGAAACTTTTTGTCATTAATTTGTAACTTTTTCCATTAATTTTCAACCCATTTCTTCTTAAATTGCAGCATTTTTCTCACTGATCTGCAACTTTGTTCTAATTAATTTGTAACCTTTTTTCATTAATTTGCAACTTTTTTCTCATTAATTATCAAGATTTTTCTTGATAATTTGCAATTTTTTTCTCATTAATTTGTGACAATTTTGGACATTTTTCTTGTAAATTTATATATTTAGCCATTGGTTGAATGTAAACAGCACATGCAATTCTGATCACAACACGCCTGGTTATAAGCACAGTGATCTTAATTCAACTCAGAGTTACACTTCAATAAAAACACAGATGTGCAAAAAACTTAAACCAGGAAACGGTGCAGACAGGGAAAACCATCAGCGTTCACGACGTGGCTACAGAGCAGCGATATTGGACACCGTCATCTTTTCGCTGACATGTCTTCCCACAGACCTGCACGATCGCGTGTCAAACACATGTTTATTTCATGTCCCGAGCAGCAACAGGTTACAAGCAACGATGAAAAACACGTGTCTGCATGTGACTTACATGCTGCTCCCATGTTTGAATCAAACGCTCCAAATTCGTTCAGTGAGGCACAGCAACTGTCCTCGATTCGACGGCTCGTCCCTTTGCGCGGCGGAATGTACAACTCCATCATCACTAAGCACTTTTACATCTTTGGCCCTAATTGCTTCTTTCTCCTTCTCCGTGTGTCCATCTATAACCTGCGGAAGGAGGAGGAGGAGGAGGAGGAAGAGGAGGAGGAGGACCCCTGCCCGGGCCCTCCATCTGTCACCGGGGGAACCTGCAGGGCCCGTGATCTTGAGCTGCTTTAAAAGGCGAAATCATTAAGACATTAAAATAACAAATGTCCACTTGTGTCCAACTCTCCATCACTGGCCGCCGCTCTTCAGTCAGGCTGTAATGGGGGGTCTCCAACATGTGGTTCCTTCACCCATGTCCCATTCTATTATTATTACTGTTATTATTTCAACAAAGGGTGTGAAATAATGAATACTAATGACAGATACAACAAAACATCGTTATAAGTTCTTATCTGGGATGAATTAGCCACGCTCCTATTCTCATCACCTGTGATCGCTCCAGGGTTCTGGCCTGAGTTCCGCCA
This sequence comes from Pholidichthys leucotaenia, assembly GCA_020510985.1. NCBI lineage: Eukaryota > Metazoa > Chordata > Actinopteri > Cichliformes > Pholidichthyidae > Pholidichthys > Pholidichthys leucotaenia. Next base: position 97,687,486 of record CM035841.1, on the reverse strand, counting down.
CCGGATTTATGACTGAGGCTCCTTCACCCCGCTGAGGCTCAAATTTAAAGAATGAAAAAAAAAAAAACCCTCCACCACATTCCATCACTCCCTCCGAACCTGTCTCTCTCTCTCTCTCTCTCTCTCTCGTCCACACAGGCAGAAACCCAAGGTCGGCGAAGGTCTGACGGGACGTTGATGAATGGACATGACGGGTGTCATCCTGGACGAGCGGAGCCGAGGCCCACATGCTGCCACATCCTGAAAAAAGTACAGCGACGGGCTCGCTTCCTCTCCCCGCTGTCCTACATGGAAGAAAGTGACACGGCGACGGCTTTCACACCCCACAGAAAATATGTGATCCTTCCATGTGGCTCTTCTGCTGGAAACCAGTGGCTTAAAGGGGCCATTGCCTAAAAAATGGTGTGTTGGTAGGTTTTAACTGTCTGAAATGAGTCTACTGGTCATCTAATTAGCCAAAAAATTTCAAATCAATTCTCTTAAAAAAAAAAAAAAAAAGTCTTTATCTCACTTTTCTCTCTCAGAAACGCTTTTGATGTTTTTTATGGAAATCATTAACGTCACCTTTTGACAAAGCCAACCCATGGCTGTCCTTGAGACCAGCCCACTGCTCTATTATTGGCCCACCTAGCTGTCTGTCATGTATATGGAAGTTGTGCTAAAGGTAGCCTATTAGACCTGAGCTATTAGCCCCCAAGCTAACACTGGAACCAGGAAGCTTGAACCAAACGCAGCTTATATTGTTATTTTCTTCAGCTCTTAATCACCCTAATAACCATCCCTATTACCACCTCGTTCACTGGTCCGTGTTCCACAATGTGCCTTGTGTCGCTCTGGCCGGTATCCCGGTGATTTGGTGACGGGTCACCGGCATGCCAGTAACATGGAGCTGAGAGCCAGCAGCTCCCTTGCCTCCCTAGCCTGACATACTGTCACGGGTAGCGTGGGGGAGCCGCTTCGTGATGGGGCAGACATCCGCCCGGCTGCCTGTGGGAGAGGAGTGGAGTCCCACAGAGCAAGACATTGCCCTTTGAGATCCTGTGGTTCGGCCACCGGCCTTGGTTTGCGGCTATCGGTGGAGCGCACGGTGCTGGTGATTCAATGTGGCGTCTCGGCGGGATAGTTGGGTGGGTCGGGATTACGGGAGATGCACAAATGACTGCAGATTGGTGAACCAGCGATACGCATCCAAGCTGGGAGGAGCTGGTGGCAGAAAACCAGCTAGAAGCTACTAAGCTAATGGCCAACTGACATAAGAGGGACGGCGGAGTTGAACAGCTGAAGTCTGTTTCTTAAAGTGACAGACTATAAATCAGTGTTTGAAGAAAGCCAAGAAAAATGAAAAAAAAAACAAAAAAAACTTGCTTCAATAATTTAGGAACATTCGAAAAACTACAGTTTCAAATCTCCTGCCCCCCTCCTTCCATTTGTACTCAGTTTTTGCTCAGGTTTTACTCGATTTAACCCCTTAGCATCCGTCCATCCATCCATCTTCCACCACTTAATCCGGGGAATTACCAAGCACGTTCACATAGCACCACGATCCCTCCTGCAGGTGCTGAGCCCACTGTAGGGTGGAACCATCTGGCTCCTCTGGGGACACTCGGTCCTTGATGTTAACATTTTCTTGGAGATCCACAGGATCGCTCTTAGTCTGGCCCTTTGCCCAGGACCAGGTGTTCTTGGGAGGCCCTACCAGTGGGAGGTTGCCCCCGACAACAAAGCTCCTGGGGTCATTAGGGCACTCAAACCCCTCCATCACAATAAGGTGGAGATCCATGGAGGGAACCCCTTAGCATTCCAGGCAATTTCCATAAATTTAGAATATGCAAAGAAAATCTAATACTTTCCTTCACTGAGTGGCAGTAGAAAATCTTAAGTGTCCTACCGGTGGAACACTGGAATTTTTTTCTTGCAAATTTGTAGCTTTTTTCTCAAAAATTTGCAACATTTTACTTTTAAATTTTTTTCAGAAAATATTGCAATTTTTTCTACCAAATTTGTAACATTTTCTCATAATTTGCCACCTTTTTCTTGTAATTTTTTTTCTCAAAAATTTGCATTTTTTTTTCCATATAAATCTTCAAATTTTCTTGCAAATTTGTAACTTTTTTCTAAAAAAAAAAAAGCTTTTTTTTTGTAAATTTGCAACTTTTTTCTCAAACATTTGCTCACTTTTTCCTGAAAATTTTTAACATTTTCTCAAATATTTGCAACTTCTTCCTGTAAATCTGCAACAATTTTCTCAAAAACATGCAACTTTTTTTCCTGTAAATTTGCAGCTTTTCTTTTGTAGATTTTAAACTTTTCTTTCAGCCCTTTAGCATTCAAGGAAATTTCCCCAAATTTATCACATGCAAAGAAAATCTAATGCTTTCTCCATTGAGTGGCAGTAGAAAATTTTAAGAATCCAGCCGGCGGAACACCGGAATGTTAATAGGCTAAAAAAGACAAATTGGAGGGAGAAAGTTAAAAAAAATAACAAGGAAAAGTTGTATATGTGTGAAACAAAATCTGCATATTTACTAGGAACAAATGGCTGTAAAAACAGCTATAGCTGATATTAGCACCGCAGTTTCTACTCACAACTCTGCAGTTTTGCTTATGGTTGCCTTTAATGGCTCTTTCTTCAGTAGAAGCTGTGTGGGCCAGACGCAAATGAGATGCTTTGCTTTTAACTATATTTTATAAAATCATTTTTAGTCCGTGTATATGTTGTTCTGACGTGTTTCCATGATAATCTGTCCATGCCAACAGCCTGTGTGACACAAAGAAAACAGCCTTTCATCTCTACAAGGTCACTGTTTGTTTTCTGCACGCTTCCCTTGCGTCTTTACAGCCAAATAAACACCTCTTAAATAGCAACCTCTTAAAATATGACACTGCCACGGATTGGGCGGGAAAAATAAGCCAGCGTTTTGAATCCATCACAAAAATCAAGGACGAGCTGAATGTTTAAAATTCAGTTCAATTCAACTTTATTTATATAGTGCCATATCACAAGAACAGTCATCTCATGGCACTTTCAAATACAGTATAGGGGAAACCCCACAATTGCAGAAAGACCCCAGCAATCAGGCGATCCCCTGTGAGCAAGCACTTGGCGACGGTAGAGAGGAAAAACTCCCTTTTAAGAGGAAGAAACCTCCAGCAGAACCAGGCTCAGGGAAGGGCAGTCATCTGCTGCGACTGCCTGGGGGGTGAGGGGATAGAGAAGCTGGAGAGAACAGACATAAAGTGAGCAAACATTAACAGAGAGAAGCCGAGTACATTATTGGAGGTCACTCGGCAGTCTAAATCTATTAACAGCAAAACAAAGGGAGGGTTAAGAGAAACAAGATCCCTCCCTAATCGTAGGCTATATTGAAGAAGAAGGTTTTTACCCTGCTCTTAAAAACAGAGATCGTGTCTGACTCCCAAACCCAGATTGGTAACTGATTCCACAGGAAAGAAGCTTGATAGCAGAAGGCTCTGCCTCCCATTGTACTTTTGGAGATTCTAGGTATTACAAGTAATCCTGCATTTTGGGAGCGTAGTCCTCTGTTAGGATGATAGGGTAATATCAGATCTTTTATATAAAAGGGGACCTGATTATTAAGAGCTTTGTAAGTGAGAAGAAAGATTTTAAGCTTAATTCTAAACTCTATGAGAAGCCAATGAAGGGAGGCCAGAACCAGAGAGATATGATCTCTCTTTCTAGTACCTGTTAAAAATCTTGCTGCAGCATTTTGGATCAACTGAAGACTTTTCAAATATATTTTAGGACAACCTGATAATAACTAGTTACAATAATCTAATCTAGCACTAACAAAAGCGTGGATCAGTTTCTCAGCATCACTCAGAGACAAGATGCTCCTAATCTTGGCAATATTGCACAGATGATAGAAGGCAGTCTTAGAAACAAATTTAATATGTGAATTAAAAAAACAGATCTTGATCAAAAATAAATCCAAGGTTCCTCACAGAAATATTCAGAGTAAGAGTAACCACATCCAAATTAAGAGTTTGATTTGGAAAGGTATTTCTAAGGTTTTTTGGACCAACAAGAATGACTTTGGTCTTATCTGGGTTTAATAGCAGAAAATTACAAGTCATCCAAGCTTTGATTTCCTTAAGACAGGCTTCTAACTTGGCTAATTGATTACAATCATTGGGCTTCACTGACAGGTATAATTGTGTGTCATCTGTGTAACAATGAAAATGTATATAGTGCTTTCCAATGATGTTGCTGCGTGCTGGCCTAACACAGATCCCTGTGGAACTCCATGACTGAGCTTGGAGTTGGAAGAAAACTCATTATTGATATGAACAAACTGAAATCTATCGGACAAATAAGATCTAAACCACTGCAGTGAAGTATCATTTTGTCCAACATAGTATTCTAATCTATCAAGAAGAATATCATGATCAATAGTATCATAGGCTGCACTAAGATCTAAAAGGACAAGTACAGAAACAAGTCCATTATCAGATGCGATAAGAAGGTCATTCATGACCTTCACTAAGGCTGTTTCAGTACTATGATGAATTCTGAACCCAGATTGAAACTCTTCAAATACACCATTTCCCTGTAAGTGGTCAAATAATTGTGTAGCAACAACTATTTCTAAGATTTTTGAAATGAAAGGGAGATTAGAGATTGGTCTATAGTTAGATAAAACTCCTGGGTCGAGCGTTGGCTTTTTGAGTAAGGGTTTAATTACAGCAATTTTAAAAGCCTGCGGTACATGACCTAAGGTTAAAGAAGAATTTATTATTTAATAATGCATCAGATTTATATAGCGCTTTATCATAGACACTCAAAGACGCTTTACAAGTAGATACATTATTCATTCACTACAGACAGACAATGGTAGTGGCAAGCTACTACTGTAGCCACAGCTGCCCTGGGGCAGGCTGGAAACGTGGCTGCCAATCCGCACCAACGGCCTCTCCGGCCACCACCGAACATTTATACACATTCATACTCAGTGTTATGGGCATTGGAGGCAATGCGGGTGAAGTGTCTTGCCCAGGGACACAACGGCAGGATATCTGGGGAGAGCAGGATTTGAACCGCCAACCATCTGGTTATTAGACGACCTGCTCTACCTCCTGAGCCACTGCCGCCCCAAATTTGAAGAATATGGCTTCCAATAAATGGGAAGACTTCTTTAAATATATTTATAAATATAAATATATTTCATATATTTATTCCATCCAGCTACAATGCTCTGCACTGTGTGTCTGTGTGTGTGTGTATATATATATATTTTATAGTAATACGTACATATGTATATTAGCTGCTCTTGCTTGCTTGTTTTTTTTTTTTTTTTTTTTTTTTTTTTTTTTCTTGCCTTCTGATTGTTGCTCTGAGTGTTGCTATCCCTGTGCTGTTGCAATCCTGGAATTTCCCCGTTGTGGGACTAATAAAGGCTTATCTTATCTTATCTTATCTTATCTTAAATAACCTGGTAGGAATTGGGTCTAAAAGACAAGTTGAAAGCTTGGATGAGGAGATTATTTTCAGGTTCAGGTTCAGGTTCAGGTTACTTTATTTGTATCTGTAGGTAGATTTGTTTTGCAGTCAGGTGGCATCCATATTTACAAACCACAATTACATTCAACATAAACACAATCACAGGCTCACATGAAGCTGACTATAAACATGATAAAAATACTCAAGGCTCCATCAATCAGGATATAAGACAAAGAGATGACAGAAAAACCAGAGATAAGAGAGAAGGGTCATATTAAAAAGTTAAAGACTAGTCAAAGAGGTTAAAAACTCAAAGGTCTAAAGCCCAATAAAAGATTTAGAACCCAAATAAAAATCCTACAAAAATAAGTAAATATAAAATGAAATTAATAAATAGGTAACTAAATCATGTGCAATATACAGTATTGTTACAACTTGTTCAGCTCTTTGACAGCAACAGGAACAAAGCTGTTTTTGTAGCGCTGGGTTTTACTTTTTGGGACAGCAAACCTCCGTCTGGAGGGAAGAAGCTGAAAGTGGCAGTGCAAAGGGTGGGAGTTATCATTTAAAATGGAGGTAGCAATCCTCTGCACCTGTCAGGTGTACAGGGATGTCAGGCTCAGCTGTGACTCACCAAGCAAACGACTGGACCATCTAACTACCTGATCCAAGGATTTCCTCTGTTTCAGTTTTATTTGACCAAACCATGACACTAAAGAAAAGGATAAAACAGATTCATTAAAAGCCCGATAAAACATTGTCATTATGGTTCGGTCAATTTGGAAGCGTGCAAGTTTCCTTAAACAATGCAAATGTTGCTGACCCTTTTTGCACACCCTTTCACAGTTCTCTTCAAAGTTTAAATTACTATCAATAATTGTCCCAAGATATTTGTAGGATTGTACACATTCAGTGGTCTGGCCTTTTAGTACGGTGACTTCGTGCCTAGGAGTTTTCCTCCTAAAGTCAATAATCATATCTTTAGTTTTTGTCGTATTCAGCTGCAGGTAGGAATCCTCACACCAGTGAACAAAATCATCAACTACTGGGCCGTGGCCACTCTCACCATCCTGGAGGAGACTGACAATAACTGAATCATCAGCATACTTTATAATGTATCTGTTGTCATGTCTGCTCCGACACATGTTTGTGTACAGGATGAAGAGTAGTGGTGACAACACACACCCCTGAGGAGAGCCAGTAGAAGAACACTTTTGGTCAGACAATGTACCATTGACCCTTACTCTCTGTGTCCTGTTGGTTAAGAAATCCAGAATTCAACCCACCAGATTATTGCTCAAATCAAATTGTTGCAGGAGCCTTTCAACTAAAATATGAGGTTGGATTGTATTAAAGGCAGAAGAAAAGTCCACAAATAAAAGCCTGGTGTGTGTCCCATTAAAATCCAGATGTTTAAAAAGCATGTTCAACAGAGTGACGGTGGCGTCCTCCACTCCTTTGTGAGGCCTATATGCAAACTGCAAAGGATCCAATGCATGTTCAGTCTGCTTTAGGACCTCAAATCTGACCAGTTTTTCAAAAATTTCCATTAAAATTGAAATCAAAGCAACTGGTCTAAAGTTGTTTACCGTTTTAAGACAGCTGGATTTTGGAACGGGGACAACCACGGCATCTTTCCAGATCTTAGGTACATGTTGTGTCTGTAAGGACTTATTGAAAATGTAATGAAATACAGGACTCAATTCACGTGCACAGGACTTTACCAATCACCCACATACTATATTATCAGGGCCCTGATCTAACCTATCTTACCCTATCTAACTCTAAAAGGTCAGTTGGAGTAAACTTATCCAAACAAATATCAGTTGAAGGAGTTGTAGTAGTTGCTGTACTTAAGTTTAAGGTGGGAAGAATCTGACTGATTTTATCTCTAATAGATAAAATTTTGTGATTGAAAAAGCTCAAAAAGTCCTGACTAATAGGGTCAAGGGGGATGCGAGGATTGACAGAGTCCTGACTCTTTGTCAGCCTGGTTACAGTGTTGAAAAGAAACCTGGGATTATTCTTATTCCCTTCTATTAATACAGAGTAATAACTTGTTCTAGCTTTTCTAAGAGATTTTTTTTTAAATTAGGAAATGATTTCTCCACGCTAAATAGAATTCATTTAAACTAGTGGGGTGCCATTTCCTTTCTAGTTGACGAGTCTTCTGTTTTAAGCTATGAGTTTCTGTGTTAAACCAAGGGGTTAAAAATCTCTGATTGGACTTTTTCTTTTTTAAAGGGGCCACCAAGTCTAGAGTCTGATGCACAGAGGCTGTAACACGATCTGCCATGCTATCAATTATGGAAAGAGCAAGCTCTCCATCTTTTATTTCCGTTGTGTTGACACATGGTATAGAGGAGACAATCTGTAAAAATTTGGTAACAGCATCATCTGAAAGACATCTGCTGTAGTAATATTTTTCTTTAGGAGTCAAATAATCAGAAATAGTGAAATCAAAGTTTAACAGACAATGGTCTGACAGTACAGGATTATGAGGAGACACTACCAGATTTTCTATTTCTATACCATAAGTCAGAACAAGGTCGATTATGTGGTGGAGATAATGGGTAGAATTTTCTACTTTCTGGGAAAACCCCAATGAGTCTAACATTGAATTGGATGCCTTATTAAGACAGTCACTATCTACATCAACATGTATATCAAAATTCCCTACTATAATTATTCAATCTGATTTCAGCACTAAATCAGCTAAAAATTTGGCGAATTCGGATAAAAACTGTGAGTAGCCTGAGGGAGGACAGTAAACTATAGCAAAGAAAATTGGGTTTAAGCTAAGATTGCTAACATGCCCCATAGTGAGGACCAGGCCCTCAAAGGAATTAAAACATGTTTTTTGCTTTACATTAACTAGTAATTTAGAATGGTAAATTGCCGCTACTCCACTTGCACGACCAGAACTTCTAGGATTATGATAGTTTAGATAACCAGAGGGAGTTGATTCATTTAAACCAACATAACCATCTTGCCCTAACCAAGTCTCTGTAAGAGATATTAAATCAATCTGATGATCAATTAATAGATCATAAACTAGTAGAGACTTGGGAGATAGAGACCTAATATTTAACAAACCGCATTTAATTTTCACATTATGAGGAGGAAGGGAGGCCTGATCATTAAATTTAGAGACTTGATGTTTAATTTGAGATTTACCAACTTTTTGTTTAATCACTTTGGGATGTTTATACATTATATTTTTATTAACTTTGGGGGGAGTAGACAAAGGTTCTCTGAGGGGGAAGACAGGGGCTAAGCTGAGGGGTGGCAGATGAGAAGGAGCTGCAGAAAGGAGTGAATTTATCAAGTTGTATTTGTCTTGGGTTATAATATTTTGGGTAACGGGAGACAGGCACAATCTCTATGGGGTTATCAAATGAAGACTGATCTAAACAGTGAGGATTAATTGGATTAATAGGATTAATATGAAACGTGGAAACAAAGAAGGGCTGGTTGGCAGACCCAGGAACTGCGGAGTGAGTTAACGCACCAAATTTCAGTCACTGTACTAAAACATGCTGAATGGAATAGAACAGATTGTCCCTTAAAACACGTGCACCAAGTCTATTTGGATGGATGCCATCTGGCCTCATAAGTGATGGGCGGTTCCAAAACAGGTTGAAATTGTCTGTAAAACCAATGTTAAAAGTTGGACATGTAGAACACAACCAGGTATTAAGGCTGAGAGTTCTGTTAAAATAATTGCAACCTCGTCTGAAAGGTGCCAAGGGCCCAGAAATAAACACATGCCTGCCACAGTTCATAAGAGTGGACAGAAGGCTCTTGAAGTCACTCTTTAAGATCTCTGATGCTTCATCTGGGATGCTGTTGCATCCAACATGTACAATGACAGTTTTAGCGTGGGGGTATTCATTTAATAGGTCAGGGGTAAGAGCCTCATTGTCTGACATTTTAGCCCCAGGAAAAAATTTAGTGACACAGTACCTGCTTCTGACGTTCCTCATAATTGAATCACCAATTACCAACGTCATCTGGCGGAGCCTTGCCGGTGGTTTCTGAAATGGTGGATAATTTTGCCGATGTTGTTGTTGTGATGGCGGGGTGATGCACTCTCTTCTTTTTGGAGCTGGTGTACAGTTTGGCACACCTAAAGTAGTTTTAATCCAGGGCTTGCGGGTTTGGGCCACTGCTGAAGGAGGAGGGGGGGGGCGGCCATGGGAGGATGGTCAATGTCCAGGTGGGGAAAATCTTCTAGGGAAAGGATGTCAAATCTGTTTTCCAGTAGCAGGGGAAGAGAGGAGGCGTGGCCGTGTCTGGTCAATCCCCGATGTTTGCTAGTTGGCCCAACCAAGTTCCAGGGCACGCATTGAGGATGTGAAAGACCACCCAGGGCTTTGGGTTTAGCTCCGAGCAGAAGCCAGTGTTTATTGCTGGGGTCCTGGACAGCTGAGGAGACCGGAGCAGGGGTGGAAGTGGATGGCGATGTGCTGAATTCACCCAGGTTAGTAGCCGTCTCTGCTAGCTGCGAGTTGGTTGCTGGGGCAGATGTTCTTCCCAGAGTTATAGTGTCTAGGTGGTCTTCAGCCTCCCAAATCTTATAGAGGTTGGAGAGTCTCACTTCCAACTCAGAAACCTTCTTAAGGAGGGACACACAGCTGACACACGTCAGGGATGGAGTCATGACGTTCCAGGCAAGAAGTGAATAGCTAGCTAGCTAAAAACAGATTAGCCTAGCTAGCTAGCTAGCTAAAAATGGCTAAAAACAGCTAAAAACAGGTTAGCCTAGCCTGGTGAAAACAGCCCTGCCCGGGGTCTGATTCACCTGTGTGCCAATCAGGCTTTCTGCTAGGCCAACACTAAGCTAACACTAAGTAAAAAGCTAATATCAGTAAAAAGAGATAAAAAATTAAAAACAAAGTTAATGAAAACAAATAAAAGCGGACAAGATAACGCTTTGACGAAGTGACGAGACGTGACACTAACCAGTTTATGTCAAAATGAAAGGTTAAAGAACACGTAAAGACACCGGGCTGGTTTTAACAGGAGATGTAGACGAAATTCAAGACTGGTTTGATTGATGTCTTGTTCTCAGCTCACGCTCAACAAAAAGTAATGTAAATAGTACGATGTGTGTAATAATAGTGTGTAATAATAGTGTGTGTGTGTGTGTGTATATATATATATATATACTGTATATATATATATATATATATATATATAGAGAGAGAGAGAGAGAGAGAGAGAGAGAAAGATATTTGTGTGTGCGCTCGCAATTTGGGTCATATTGATTTATTTGAAAGAGGCAATGCATATTAATGAACACCATTGTAGATTTAAATATACCAGACTTCGCAAACTTGCTAAATTACATCTGTAGTCCCTTGGCAGGTTACAGTAATACACATCAAAACAACACTAAATGGACATTTGTCATCAGTATTATAGATAATGCATGTGGTAAAATATCCAAGTAAAAATATTGTTATTTTGTCTGTATACTGTGCGTGTGTTAGACAATCTAAAAACAAACACTCAGGTATCTATTACACAAAGTGCAGTGAATGTACACATACACACATGTACACATGCACTGCACAATAACAACAACAACATTGTGCAATAGTGCAAAAGGGATGCATATGTGAGCGACACACGGGCACATACATGCCATATATGTGTCTGCATGCCGTAGAACATCCCCCAACCATGACTGCAGTGTTGATTATTTAAAAGCCCTTTTGTAAGATGAGTTTTGAAAGAGTTTAATGTAGAAAGTTCTCTGAATGCAGGTGGTATGTTGTTCCATATCTTGGTGCCCCTCACTGATAGCACAGATTGAGCAAAAGTGGTGCGTCTGTGGGGGACCTCACAGTCTCCTCTGGTGGTGGCTCTGGTGGCTTTACCGGTAACAGTCCCCAGTTTGATATATTCTGTCATGGGTGGTGGTGCATAACCATTTAATATTTTGTATGTCAAACAAGTGAATTTTGTTTTATGGTTTTCAAAAGACATTCTTGAGAATGTGACAACAGTGATATGAAAAGTCTTTCTAATCGGAAATGTTTATGGCTTTGTTGTACAGTGATTCCATGGATTTGATTGTGGTTATACCAGTGACTGATCAGTTGGCAAAACTGATCAGTTTTTGTTTTTTTGGTTTTTTTTTTCACTTCCGGCGCCACACGAGTCGGCTGCCTTTTGTAACAGCGGCTCAATTCTGAGTTTTTTTCTTCCTCTCTCTTTCTGATCCGGTGACAACTTTCTGATCCGGCGACACCTTACACTTCATATATATCACGGACACACAGATCGCCCCAAATGTCTCCCGAGCCGGTGGACGGAGCCACTGTTTATAGCAGGAGACGGTACAGCAGGGAAGAGCTGCTAGCACTCAACCGCCACTCGGTGCTAACGGAAAAACTCAACATACCGGGAGAACTGAGGCAAAAACGATGTGGGTGCCGGGCTGGAGTAAGACGGCGGGCAAGAAATATAAGGTACAGACCCACCCTCCCATCCGTTGTTATGGGGAATGTACGATCGATACTGGGAAAGGTAGATGAGCTAGCGGCTATCTCCCGCTACAATAGCATATACCAGGAGTGTAGCCTGTTCCTATTCACAGAGACTTGGCTAACAGGACTAGCAGCAGATGCTAACATTGAACTGGAGGGTTTCCACATGATACAGGCAGACCAAACGCCAGACAGTGGCAAAGCAAGGGGCGGTGGAGTGATAATGTATGTTAACAACAACTGGTGCAGACCGGGAAATATCACTGTTAAACAACAACACTGCAGCAAAGACATCGAGTTGCTAGCTGTTAGCATGCGGCCTACATATCTCCCGAGGGAATACTCACATGTGATCTGCATTGTTGTTTATGCAAATCCGACGGCGAACGCTGGGACAGCGCGTGACGTCATCCACTCAGTAACTGGCAGGCTGCAGACAGAACACTCAGATGCTCTTCTCCTCATCTCAGGTGATTTCAACCATGTTTCACTGTCCCCCATTCTACCCACGTTCACCCAGTATGTCACATGCCACACTAGAGACAATAAAACACTGGACTTATTCTACGCAAACACTAAGGAGGTGTACACCTCATCACAACTCCCCCCACTCGGGAGATCGGATCACAACTTGGTTCATCTCCGGCCGGTGTACAAACCCCTAGTGCACAGACAACCTCCGGCCATGCGCACAGTGAAGTTATGGTCTGAGGAGGCAATGGACGCTCTAAAGGGCTGTTTTGAAACCACCGCCTGGGAGCAGCTCTGCGATCCACATGGTGAGGACATTGATGGCCTCACTCACACTATCACGGACTACATCAGCTTCTGTGTGGACAACACCATTCCCACCAAGACCATACGGTGTTGCTCAAACAACAAACCCTGGATCAACCCTGAGATAAAAACACTTCTGAGAGAGAAGAAGAGGATCTTCAGGTCGGGGAACAGGGAGATGCTGAAGTCCGTACAGAGGGAGCTGAGGAGAAAGATCAGAGAAGGCAAGGACAGCTTCAGGAAGAAGATGGAGGACAAGCTGCAACAAAGCGACATTGGCGGGGTCTGGAGAAAACTTAAAACCATCTCTGGGCTCCAAAATACCTCCCCCCCAGGCCACGGGGGGCAGGGAGTGGGCGAACAATCTGAATCTGTTTTTCAATAGGTTTGACCAACTGCCCTCCCCCCTGACTGCACAACAACCACTGCTGCCTCTAAAGACATCAAGTCCTGCTGCCCACTCCCCACTCCACCATCACCCCCCCACTCCCAACACACAGCCCCCCAACCTGACCCTCACTAAGACCCAGGTGAGGACGGAGCTGAGGAAGATCAAGGCGAGGAAGGCGTCGGGACCGGATGGCATCAGCGAAAAGCTCCTCAAGTCCTGTGCAGACCAGCTGTGTGGGATTGTGGAGTACATCTTCAATCTGAGCCTGAAGCTGGGGAGGGTACCACAGCTGTGGAAAACATCTTGTGTGGTACCTGTACCAAAGACTTCCCACCCCAAAGACCTGAACAGCTACAGACCAGTGGCCCTGACGTCCCACATGATGAAGACCCTGGAGAGACTGTTCCTTGCTCACCTCCGCCCCCTGGTGGGACCAGCGATGGATCCACTCCAGTTCGCCTGGTAGGCGTGGCATTGGGGCATGGCATTGGGGTGGAGGATGCAGTGATCTTCCTCCTTCACCATTCTCTGTCCCACCTAGAGAAGCCCGGGAATGCGGTGAGGATCATGTTCTTTGACTTCTCCAGTGCTTTCAACACCATCCAACCGATGATCCTGAAGGACAAGCTGCTGTGCGCAGGGGTGGACCAATACCTGTCATCATGGATCCTGGACTACCTCACAAACCGGCCTCAGTTTGTGAGGTAGTCCATGTATGGAGCTTTGATTTCCCAGTTTGGAATCAATAAAGTCTATCTATCCATCTATCTATCTATCTATCTATCTATCTATATCTATATCTATATATATATATATATATATATATATATATATAGAGGGAGAGAGAGAGAGAGAGAGAGAGAGAGAGAGAGATTTTGATTTTTCAACACACCTTTATTGTCACAAATTCAACAGAAAAACACAACAACTAAAACAACTAAAAGAAGCAATGGAAAAGAAAAATGTCTCACTGACAAGAAATCAAAGACACAAGTAACCAAACAAGGAAAACTAAAACAAAAAACTTGCTTCTTACATCAGGATTATACCATAGGTAATTTTCCCCTCCTTAACACAACACAGGATGTGCTTAAAGCACCACATAGCCTCAAAGGTTTCAACATTCTGCATCAGATGATAGTAATTGTAATCAATCACTATTTGAGCCTTAATCATGCCAACCAGCATGTCTTTTACATTACAATCCAGCAGTTGTTCAATTTTTCTTTTCCTACTAACATAAATAGCCATTTTAGCCTGACCCAGGATGAAATTTAAGAGTTCACTCTTTTTCTTAGTCCTCTGTCTATATGGAAAGCCCAAGATAAAAATCTGCAGGGAAAAGACTTCTCCAAACAGATAAAACAGCTTCCCCAAAAAAACAAACAAAGATTGCAGTCTGTTACAGTCCAGAAAACAATGGAACACAGTTTCTTTCTGAGGACAAAATGGACAAACCTCAACAACATTTGGGTTTAAAAGAGAGATAAAAGCATTTACAGCCACAGCACCATGTAAAACTCGCCATTGTAGGTCTCCAACCTTCTTAGTTAATGGTGGTTTATAGAGTGCTCTCCAGGCAGGTCTCACCTCTGGACCCAGACCCAAGTGTTTCCTCCATGGTGTATCAGCTCGACCTTTTAACTTATTCACATTTAGAATTTTCACCAAAAGTCCATACATTTTTTTACCAGGAGAGTCACAAATGTTAATGTGCTCAGAGTTTAAAAACACACCAGTGCCATCTTTAAAATCAGGAGATAAAATACTAAAAGGAAAACGTTCATCAGCAGTTTGTACAGAGTTTTCGCAGTGTAAAACAATAGCAGAGTGTTCTTCTGCAGACAGGCAGTCTCTCCAATCTATCAACAAGTTCATTATAACTCTGACTGAAGAGACGCCAAGAGCCGAGCACAGGGCAACAGCATTGTCCAAGTTAGGACCACATAAATTCACCAAATGTCCCAGCGTTGTAACCTTTGCAAAAATAAACTTTTTTAAAACAGAAGGTCCTAAAACATTGCCCACATCAAAACGGGTCCCGAACACAAGTGGTTCCTTTAAAAGCCAGAAAGGTGACAAGGAAGCCTGGGGAGAGTTCTTTTTAAAAAGTCCCCATTTTTTAAAAGCACTTTGGTAAAACTGGGGAAGTTCTGGGAGTTTTTGGCCCCTTAAATCCATTAAAAGCAGCGACTCCTCTGGTCCAAGCCCTCCACAGCGAGCCAGGACAGCCCTGGCAATAGGTCTCCACACAAGGTCAAGGGGGCCACTCAGCAGTCGCTGAATGAACTGCAGGCGAAAGACAGCCCCCCTGCTGGCCAGATGGATGAGCCCTTGACCACCTTCTTCCCTCGGTAAAAACAGGATACTCTGTGGAACCCAGTGAAGACGGTCCCAGAAAAAGTCCACGACTATAGACTGCACTCTGGCCAGCAAATTGGGTGGAGGGTCCAGACAAGACAGACGATGCCACAGCATTGAAGCAATCAAGTTGTTGATAATTAAAACACGACCTCTGAAGGACAAGTTTGGCAGAATCCATTTCCATTTTTTTAGTCTTCCTTCAGTTTTTTCTAAAAAACACTCCCAATTTTTCTCAGTAAAAGTCTGATTTCCTAAAAACACACCAAGATATTTAAAACCACCTTGTGTCCACGAGAGGCCACCAGGTAGGGCAATTTTTTGTGGTCTCCCCCCCACCACAACAGCTTCACTCTTACCCCAATTCACTCTCGCTGAGGAGCACTCACCAAAAAGATTGACAGTTCTTAAAAGGTAGTCTACATCATTTTGATTTCTTGTAAAAACAACAACGTCATCAGCATATGCAGACACTTTAAAAACAGAGTCAGAGTTGGGGACTTTAAAACCAGTGAGGCCTTGCCTTAGTTTACAAAGGAGGGGCTCAATGGCAAGAGAGTACAGCATACCTGAGAGGGGGCAGCCCTGTCGGACACCCCTCTCAACTTTGAAAGGAGCACTCAAACCACCATTAATCTTAAGAATACTCTCAATGTCTCTATACAAAGCCTGGATCATGGCGATGAACCCTGAGCTGAAACCAAAGGCCTCTAATGTCTGCCAAAGGTATGGATGTTCAACTCGGTCAAACGCCTTTTCTTGGTCTATTGAAATAAGACCAAGTTCTTTGGCCAATGTGCCGGAGAGGTCCAAAACATCACGAATTAAAAAAATGTTGTCTGTAACCAACCTACCAGGTACACAGTAGGTCTGGTCTACATGTATGACCTGCTCCATCGCCTTCCTCAGTCTGGTAGCCAACACTTTGGAGAGAATTTTGTAGTCAGTACAGAGGAGGGCCACCGGACGCCAGTTCTTAATGTCTTTCAAGTCGCCTTTTTTTGGAAGGAGGGTGAGGACTGCTCTCCTACAACTTAGGGGCAGGTGACCCTTCCGCAGACTGTCAGACAGTACTTCCAGCAAGTCCTCACAGATCTCAGACCAGAACGCCTTGTAGAACTCCGCTGGTAGGCCATCTATCCCTGGGGCTTTTCCACACTGAAGAGACTGGACAGCCACTGCCAGTTCTTGCAGAGTGATCCCGCTCTCCAGCTCCGCATACACGCTAGCCATCACCTTTGGCAAGTCCGTCAAAAAATGACTCAGAGCATGTGGATTCTCAACAAATTCTTTCTTAAAGAGATCCTTGTAGAAAGCAACTGCAAAGCGACGGATCTCCGCAGACTCATGGATCGGCCGCCCGTCCTCGGAGCTGAGAGAGTGGATCATCCTCCTCTGACCATTCTTCCTCTCCAGACCAAAGAAAAAATGAGATGGAGCGTCCATTAGTGCGATGTTCTGGAACCTACTGCGTACCACAGCGCCCCTGGCAGCCACACCCAGTAGGTCAGTTAAAACAGACTTTTTGCCATTGAGGGCCTCAAAATGTCCTCTTTCTCCTGTGGAGCCTGCCAAAGACTGCAGCTCCACTACTTCTCTCTCCAGGTCCCTGACAGACCTGGCCAAGTCTCCAGAGACATTGCGAGTATACTGTAGGCACAGATTCTTTATTTGGCTCTTCCCTACATCCCACCACTGCTGCAAAGAACTAAAATTTGATTTTGTTAATTTAAAATTACTCCAAAAAAACATAAAAGCAGTTTTAAAACTGTTATCCGATAAAAGTGACGTGTTAAAATGCCAGTATGCACTACTGCACTTTATATTCTTGATAAAAACACAACACTGAACCAGGGAATGATCTGTGAAGCCAACAGGGACTATAAAAGCACTTTTAAAAATGCTAAAATGGTGCTTAAAACTGTAAACCCTATCCAGTCTAGCTAAGGACAAAATATTGTCCTTTCTATGGCTCCACGTGTACTGTCTAGCCTTGCCATGAAAATTTCTCCACACATCACACAGATCATGAGCTTCTATGAGACCTTTTAAAACTCTTTTGGATGCAGCATGTGGCTCTGGGTGATTCCTATCCATAAGAGGATTTTCTGTACAATTAAAATCACCTCCCACAAATAAAAAGTCATCATTACTGCAATTTTTGATCGTGTCATCTAAAATATTTAAAAAGGCCAATCTTTCTGTGCCTACGGTTGGAGCATACACATTTATAAAAACAACTTTCACATTCTCAAAAACAGCTCGAACTTTTAAAATGTGGCCTGCAATTATCTCATCAATGTCATAAGAAAGTGGAATAAAATCTCGAGAAAATAAAATACCCACTCCACCACATTTGCTGCTTCTATGACTAAGAATAATTTCACCCTGAAATTCCCTCCTCCAGTCAGCAGCATTGTCCTCAGAACTATGAGTCTCCTGAACAAACAGAACATTAATTTTCTTGCATTCTGCAAGAGTAAAAACACTCGCTCGCTTGGACATTTCTCTTGCCCCATTGATGTTGAGTGTGCCAAAATTAAAACTACACATGTATATAAGAGGGCAAAGCCAATACAAAAACAGAAAAGAAAGAATGAGCGATAAAAGACTAATCATCCTGGGCAATTTGGTTCTTAACTTTTAGTACAAGCTTTTTTAGTCTGTAGATCTCCTGATCAGTGAAACTTTCCTGCTCAAGCTCTCCCCTATTTTTCATGTAGGCCCGAGCAGAGTCAACAAAACGTTTTAGATCAGGGAAGAAGCTTTCAACTTTAACCATTCTGACCCCCTTAGTGTCCTGCAAAAACTTCTGTATTTTTGTGAAGGGGTAACCGCCTCCACTGGCCACATCATCACTGCTTTCACCATCACTCTCTATCTCAGACCCAGCATAAGAATCTGGCTGAGATAGAGAAACCTCAGAACTTTCTTTGACAACCCTTTTTACTTTGATCCTCTGCTGTTTGGTTTCCAAATTCTTCCGCTTGATGGAGATTTTACATAACTCTTCATCTATTTCGATGTCATCCTCATCCTCCAACACTGACTCAGCCACCCTGGTAGCTGTTTCTTCCTGTCTTTCGCTCACCCTGTGCTGTGCTTTTATATTCATCTTTCTGGTCCCACCATCTACCTGGGCCTCATTTTGCTCCTCTGTCTGACCCTCAGCGTGATCCCTCTCGGTAATCTCACCCTTGTCTGCAATGTTGGTCTGTGCAGCAGCCCCGCGATGTGCTTTAACTTTTGTTGCTGTTTCAGTTATGATCGACAGGCCGGCTGCGGAGGGCGGCACAGCCGCCCCGCCGCCAGACAGCCTCGCGGCCTCGGCCGAAGCACCGCCGCCAGACGGCCCCGCGGCTCCGGCTGAAACGCCCGACGGCGCAGCAGCGCCGTCAGCCTCGGAGGACGGCAAAGCCGCTCCGTCACCAGACGGCCCCGAGGCCGCACTAGCGGCCTCCCCCGAGTGATCACCCCCCACTCCCTGAGGGCATGATTGAATCAAATGTCCCTCCATTCCGCAGCCGAAACACTTCATATTATCGGAGGTGACGTGAATGGTATAATCAAAGCCGTCAATCCGGTATTTAAACACGAGGTTGAGGCTTTCCTCGCTATTCTTTAAAATCATGAGCACCTGTTGCCTAAAAGACATGACATGCTTTAAATGCGGGGACTTACAACCGAGAGGGATGTGCTTAATGGGGGACAAAAGCTGCCCGTGTCTCGACAGCTCCTTCTCCAACAGCTCATTCTTTAAAAATGGTGGGACATTTGAGATGGCAATTCTCTTCGCGGGATTCACCAGAGACAGAACAGGAACCAGTGTGTCTTTAATCACAACCCCGCTCTCCACTACCCGGTTAACTTTTTCCACACTATCGAGGAAAATCACCACGGCACTATTCATTCTCGAAGCTGATCTAACGCTTTCATAACCGACCAGCTCCCCCACAGCCAGACTACACTCCTCCACTGAGCAGCTGACAGCCGGTGTCAGTTTGACAGCATGCCGGCGTGTCAGCGTCTCGAATCCAGAGCCTCGCTCCAAAACCATGCTGACCAGCAGAGCTGGCAGCAGAAACCCCCCTCCCAAAACGCCTACCCCACCCCAGCTACAGAAAACAACAAAACTTAAGATTATTTAACAAAAAAAACACCTTAAACACGAAAAGATAGAGAAAAAGTTGAAAATAATTCACTCACGCTGTCACACGCTCTCAGCTCGCACTCACGACCACACCCACTCAGAGAGAGAGAGAGAGAGAGAGAGAGAGAGAGAGAGAGATTTGATTTTTAAAAGATCTTTAATAAACACATTTGTCCATCAGTCAATACAATTTCTATGTCATGCTATATTACACAGAAAATTAATCCCCCAAAAAACGCCCCCAAAAAAGCTGTCCATCATGAACTGAACAGAGGACATTCTCCAGGGACCAGAGGGTCCTGAAACCTTCCACATCCCCATTCCCCATAAAAAACTGAAAGTCCAGCCTGATTCTGGCTTTAAGTAGCCTCACAAATAAAATTTTGACATCAACATCACTCTCAACATTCTCAAGTTTTCTTCTCCGGCTTACATAGATAGCCAACTTTGCCTGCCCTAAAACAAAGTTCAGTAGTTGACACTTCTGCTTAAAACGACGATTGTACATAAAACCACAAATGAAAACCTGCTTAGAGAAAACTTCCTTAAAAATATGAAAAAGTTCTGTGAGAAGTTCAAAGAGGCCACTCAGGCGCTGACATTCAATAAAACAATGAAAAACAGTCTCCCTAGAGGAACAAAAAACACACTGATCACTGACACTGCTGTTAATCACAGAAACAAAAGCATTGACTGCTATAATACCATGCAGGACCCTCCACTGTAAGTCTCCATGCCTCTTAGGGAGAGGGGCTTTATAAAGAGCCCTCCAGGCAGGCCGATGCCCTTTTCCTAGTTTAAAATAGGCTCTCCAAGGAGTGTCCACACAGGTGTTCAATCTGTCCTTGTTGAGTGCCATCACCACCAGTCTGTAGAGTGCCTTACCACTGGCTCCTCCAAAGTCCACACCAGTGGGAGCACAGAATGCCAGTAAGGAGCAAGGAGCGACGTCAAAGTCCATATAGAGCGTGAGAGAGGGAAAGGGGTCCGTGCTTTCCGGCTGCAGCGTGCCATTGCTAAAGTCCAAGAGTAGGGAGTGCTCAAGTCCATGAAGCTCCTGTTTCCAGTGTGCAAGAAGACCATCGATGAAACGATTCGACCTGACACCAAGATGAGCTGCTAAAGCTGAGGCGTTGTTGAGGCCAGGACCAGCCAGTTCCACCACTTGCTTCAGAGTGAGAACGTTCCTGGAACACAGCCTATCAAGGAAGGTCCTTCCAACTCCCGGCAGGACACCAAGGCGACCACCAAAAACCAGCGGCTCCCTCAACAACCAGTAGAGGGAATCGCATGGCCCTCTTTGTTTTTTAAAAAGAGTCCACACTGAAAAGAGACTGCGGTAAAAACTGGGTAAAGACAGTGCATTAGAGTTCTTAAAATCCATTAAAAACACAGGGAGGTCTAGCCCAAGCCCAAGGACTCTCTGTAAAATAACACAGGCCAAAGGCCTCCATACCAGGTCCTGGGGGCCCGTCAGCAGTCTCTGTATGAAAGTCAGTCTAAAAGCAGCACCTCTACTAGCTAAATGAATCACTCCTTGCCCCCCCTCCTCTTTGGGAAGAAATAACAGGGCTTGAGGAACCCAGTGGAGTCCACCCCCCCAAAAAAAGTCCACCAAAACAGACTGAATTTTGGACAACAAACCAGCAGGGGGGTCCATGCACATGAGGCGGTGCCACAGGGATGAGGAAACAAGATTATTTAAAATGAGCACTCTTCCTCTAAAAGATATTCTTGGCATTAGCCACTTCCATTTGTTTAGTCTCCCGTTAATTTTCTCTATGACCCCATCCCAATTTTTTTGCTCAAACTGCTGATTTCCAATAAAGACACCAAGATACTTAAAACCTCCTTTTTTCCAAATCAACCCACCAGGCAGCGTAAGCTGATTTTCTAGTTTCTCCCCCACCATCAGAGCCTCGCTTTTTCCCCAGTTTATCTTTGCAGAGGAAAGTTGGCCAAAAAGATTGACACTCCTAACCAGAACGTCAATGTCACTCTGCTTGTTTAGCAGAATGACTACATCATCTGCATAGGCCGACAGCTTGAACGTGGTGTCACAGCCAGGAAAAGTAACTCCTGATAGATCCCTTCTCAGGCAGTGAAGCAAAGGCTCTATGGCGAGGGAGTACAGCATCCCTGAGAGAGGGCAGCCCTGCCGAACCCCCCTCTGGACTTTTAAAGGGGCAGACAGGCCCCCATTTATCTTCAGTACACTCTCAATGTCACTGTACAAGACCCGTATCCTGGCTATGAAGCCTGGGCTGAACCCAAAAGCTGTTAAAACTGTCCATAAATATTGGTGTTCAACCCGATCAAACGCCTTTTCCTGGTCAATTGAAATCAAACCAGTTTCTACCGCCAATGAACCAGAGACCTCCAAAATATCCCGAATTAAAGTGACGTTGTCACTAATCAGCCTGCCAGGCACACAGTAAGTCTGGTCTACATGAATGAGCTCGCTCATCACCTTTCTCAGTCTTCGGGCCAGAGCTTTTGAGAGAATCTTATAGTCTGTGCAGAGCAGAGAGACTGGCCTCCAGTTCTTTAGGCTCTGGAGGTCCCCCTTTTTCGGCAACAGTGTGATGATGGCCCTCCTGCAGGTCGTGGGTAGGGTCCCCCTTTCCAAGCTATCTTGGAGAACCTCCAGCAGGTCTGGACCAAGCAGGGGCCAGAATTCCTTAAAAAAGTCCACAGAGAGACCATCTATGCCTGGTGATTTTCCATTCTGGAGGCTCATTAGCGCCGTATGCAGCTCAGACAGAGACAGTGGAGCATCCAAGCCGGCAACAAGGTCCTCTGAGAGCACTGGAAGACCATCAAGGAAAACCTGGCCCAGTGACGTGTCCTCCCTCCACTCTGCTCTAAACAATTCACTGTAAAAGCTAGCAGCTTGTTTCCTGATCTCTGCTGCTGTGGAGATTGTTCTCCCGTCATCGCCCAACAAGGAGTGAATGAGCTTTCTCTGTCCATTTTTCCCCTCCAGTCCAAAAAAGTACTGGGAGGGCGAGTCCATCAGAGCTACATCCATGTAGCGCGAGCGGACCAGAGCACCCTGTGCGGTGACCCCTAGCAAGCTAGCCAAGGCTGACCTTTTTGACTTAAGAGCCTCTAAGTGCTCCTGTTTTCCGGTAGAACTGAGTAACTCCTCTAGCTCTACCACCTCAGTCTCCAGAACTTTCAAGGATTGGGTCAAGCTACGAGTGACATTTTGAGTGTACTGTTGGCAGAATTGTTTTATCTGTGCCTTACCAAAATCCCACCACATTTGGAGAGAACTAAAAGAAGATTTTTGTTCCCTGTGTGACTTCCATACATCATGAAAAACTCCCTTAAAAAACACATCATTTAAAAGTGTATTATTAAAATGCCAAAAAGCACTCTTACACTTTACATTTTCAATGAAAACAGAACAAATCAGCAGGCAGTGATCAGTGAAACCAACAGGACAGATACAACTATTTTTAAAAACACTCATTTGGTGTTTAAAACCATAGAAACGGTCTAACCTAGCCATAGATAAGAGGTTATCTTTAGCATGGCTCCAGGTGTACTGCCTCTGGTCCCCATGATGTGATCTCCACACATCGGCCATTTCATGTGCCTTCACTAGTTCCCTCAGCCTATTGGCAGAAGCAGGGTGAGGTTCCTGATGGTTCCTGTCCAGTCTGTGGTTTAATGTACAGTTAAAATCACCCCCCAGAAATAAAAAACTATTTGGATTACAGGATCTAACCGTATCTGATAGCATATTAAAGACCCTGATCCTTTCTGCTCTCTGGGTTGGCACATACACGTTTATAAGAACCAAGTTTACGTTTTCAAACTGTACCTTTAGCAAGAGTACATGTCCTTTCACCACCTCTTCTACCTCATAAGAGACAGGCACACAACCCCGAGAGAAAAGTACAGCCACCCCTCCACTATTATTGGATTTGTGGCTAAAAAAAATGCAGCCATCCCACTCTTTTCTCCACTGGCACTCAATGTCTACAGTGCTGTGAGTCTCCTGGACCATCAGCACGTCAAGTGCCTTTAAATTAAAAAGCTTGTATAAAGAGGCCCTTTTTACATCATCCCTGGCCCCGTTTATATTAAGAGTGCCAATTCTAAGGTGGGGCATTAAAAAGGATAAAAATAAGGTACAGTAAAAAAACACACACATAGCATAAAAGGGAAGAAACAAACTAAGAGTCAACATGACTGTTAGTAATTTGTGATTTCAGTTTGACAACCAGTTTCTTTAAACGAAAAATTTCCTGATCAGTAAAAGTCTCATTCCCATCATTCAGTTTCATCAGCTTGCGAGCTGATGCCACAAATAACTCCAGATCTGGAAAGTAATTTTCCACTTTCACAGCTCTGCTCCCCTTGGTCACCTGGAGAAATTGCCTAATTTTGGTAAAACAATAGGAGCTTTGCTCCTCCTGCGTCTGCATCATTTCAGACTCAGCTCCACTTTCGTCAGAGACGCTCTCATCTAGTAAATCTAACTTCCCAACCCTACTAGATTTAGCAGAGCTCTGCAGGTTTTCAGCACTTTTTCTTTTTTGTGCAGCTTTAAAAGGATCCTCTTCAACAAAACTACATTCCTGCATTTCTTCGTGAACTGCAACGTTCGTCATGCAGTGTTTGCTCTGTGTGTCCGCTACAGCCTCAAACCGCTCCTCCCCCGCCTGCAAAGTCTGCTCACCCACGTTCCTTCGTTTAACTGCACTCTTACTTACACCCTCCGCCTCTTTACTCCGGGTGACAGGCTCGTCACAATGATCACAGCTGCCGCCAGACAGAAATTTCCCACCATCAATGTTTGGGGGGGCAACTACCGCGCCCGCTGCGGCTACCTCAGCAGAGGCGGCCGCGGCCGCCCCAGCACAAGCGGACCCCCGCAGAAGTAGAAGCGGACGCGGCCGCGATTGCGGCCGCGACCGCCCCAGCAGAAGCGGGCGCCGCAGCGGCATCCGCCGCACCGCATGTAGCGCTACCCTCCGGACCACCAGAAACAGCGGCGTCACCTTTCTTACCGCCAGTGCTCTTTGTGTTCGCCTTTTCAGGACATGACCTAATAAGATGGCCTTCTGCGCCACACGCAAAACACTTCATGGTTTCAGATGTTGCAAACACCAAGTAGCTAAAGCCGTCAATCCTGAAATTAAAAGACGCGTTCAGTTCAGCAGAGCTGTCTTTCAACACCATGAAACACTGCCTCCTGTGACACACAACATGCTTCAGCAGGGGTGATTTACTACCCAGAGAGACCATTCTGATAGGGGACACAACCTGGCCAAAACGGGACAACTCTCTAATCAGCTGATCATTTTTAACGAAAGGAGGAGCGTTTGAGATGGTGATCCTCCTAGACGGGTTCGCCAGCGGTAAAACGGGAGTAAAAGTGTCACCTATGACCACTCCCTGTGCCACCACCTGATCAGCTTTTTCAGTCGAATCCAGAAAGATCACAATTGCGCTGTTCATCCTCGATGCTGATTTTATGCTGCCATGCCCAACCACCTGTCCTACAGCGAGGCTGGCCTCCTCCACAGAACAGGGAACTGTCGGGAGGATTCTCACGCCATGACGCCGGGTTAAGCGCTCAAACTCCACACCACCATCAATCACCGGCATGATGCCGGCCGGGAAAAACCGGCAGCAGAAGCTACCGTTCCCCAACACACTCACTCCAACACTCACACCCCAACACACCCACACTCAACCCACTATATTAAACACACACACCTCAAACACACAAGATAGAGAAAAAGTTAGAAAATACAAAGTTTAACGTACTCACTCGACACCACTCCACACCCCTGCTCCCACAAACGCCCACGCATGCGCACGAGAGAGAGAGAGAGAGAGAGAGAGAGAGAGAGAGAAAGAGAGAGAGAGCAGACAGCAGAATTCATTGTTCAATTTACCACAGCAAGTCTTCAAGGTCCTGAAGCAACAAAACAGCCCCAGACCATCACACTACCACCACCATATTTTACTGTTGGTATGATGTTCCTTTTCTGAAATGCTGTATTACTTTTACACCGGATGTAATGGGACACCAATCTTCCAAAAAGTTCAACATTTGTCTTGTCAGTCCACAGAGTATTTTCCCAAAAGTCTTTGGGATCATCAAGGTGTTTTCTGACAAAACTGAGACAAGTCTTTATGTTCTTTTTAATCAGCAGTGGTTTTTGTGTTGGAACTCTGCCATGCAGGCCATTTTTGCTCAGTCTCTTTCTTATGGTGGAGTCATGAACACTGACCTCACCTGAGGTAAGTGAAGCCTGCAGTTCATTCAATGTTGTTTTGGGGTCTTTTGTGATCTCTCTGATGAGTCATCACTGCATTCTTGGAGTAATTTTGGAAAGATGGCCACTCCTGGGAAGGTTCACCACTGTTCCATGTTTCTGCCATTTGTGGGTAATGGCTGTCACTGTGGTTCGCTGGAGTCCCAAAGCTTTAGAAAATGGTTGATAACCTTTTCCAGACTGATAGATCTCAATTACTTTGTTTCTCATTTGTTCCTGAATTTCTTCAGCTCACAGCATGATGTCTAGCTTTTGAGGATTTTTTGGTCAACTTAACTTTTTCAGGCAGGTCTTATTTATGTGATTTCTTGATTTAAAACAGATGTGGCAGTAATCAGGCCTGGGTGTGGCTACAGAAATTGAACTCAGGTTTCCAAATACGTGATAAACCACAGTTTATTAGCTGCTCTTGCTTGCTTGTTTTTTTTCTTGCCTTCTGATTGTTGCTCTGAGTGTTGCTGTCCCTGTGCTGTTGCAATCCTGGAATTTCCCCGTTGTGGGACTAATAAAGGCTTATCTTATCTTATCTTATCTTATCTTAATTTATGTTTTAAAAGTGGTGAGGCAATCATTTTTTCACACAAGGCCATGTAGGTTTGGATTTTTTTTTTTTTACCCTTAATATTAAACGCCTTCATTTAAAAACTGCATGTTGTGTTTACATTTGTTATCTTTTCTAATTTTTAAATTTGTTTGATGATCTTAAACATTTAAGTGTGGAAAAAAAATGAGAAATCAGGAAGGCGGCAATCACTTTTTCACACCACTGTGTGTGTGTGTGTGTGTGTGTATATATATATATATGTATATATGTTTGTGTGTGTGTGTGTGCGTGTGTGTGTGTGTGTGCTTGTGAGTGAATTTGAAAGTATATTAAACAGTTGAATGAGTGCAGTGTTGTTGCAACCTTCATTAATAATGTAATTAACAGTTTATTGTAAAGGAATGAAACCTCTCCCTCATGCCCTTTGGAGGGAGCAGCCGGTCACTACATGAGCTCCTCTGTGCACTCAGCATGGACTCCAGCAGAGACGACAACTTGACCACAATCCTCTACCCTCCTATCACCTCCACTGGGTCGAGGCGTCACCCCATAAAAGAGCTGGACCTTCTTGATCAGCCTGTTTAGTCTACTTCCTGTTGGCAGCTGTGACACTGCTGCCCCAGTGGACCACTACATACTCCAAAAAAATCACTAGAAGCACGGAAGACCTACACTTTTGAAGTCTGTCCAGCATCATTGATTAACCCCTTAGTGTTCCAGCCAAGTTCCCTAAATTTAGCATACTGAAAGAAAATCAAATTCTTTCTTCAATGAATGGCAGTAGAAAATTTAAAACGTCAAGCCGGCAGAGGTTAAATTTTGTTTTAAATTTAGCAATTAATTTCTTGTAAATTTTCAACTTTTCTCAAAAATTTTCATCTTTTTTTCTCAAAAGTCTTTTACTTTTTTAAAAACAAAAACATTTAACTTTTTTCTTGTAAATTTGGAAATTTTTCTCAAAAATTTTCAACTTTTTTCTTATATATTTGAAACTTCTCTTATAAATTTGTGACTTCTTTCTCAAAAATTTTAAACTTTTCTTGTAAATTTACATTTTTTTTTAAATTGGCTCCTTTTGTCGTTAAAAATTTGCATCTTTTTTCTTGTAAATTTGCGACTTCTTTCTCATTTTTTTTTAACTTTTCTTAAATTTTCTTTTTGTAAATTGGAAACTTTCTGTCAAAAAGTTGAGCTTTTCTTGTAAATTTAGAACTTTTTCTCAAAAATTTGCAACTTTTTTCAAAAGTTGTAACTTTTCTTGCAAATCTGCAACTCTTTTCCTCCAAAATTTGCAACCTTTCTAATAAATTTGCTGCTTTTGTTGTAAATTGTACACTTTTTCAAAAAATTGCATCTTTTCTTGCAAATTTGTAACTTTTTTCTCAAAAATTTACAACTTTTTTTGTAAATTTGTAACTTTTTTCTCAGAAATTCATGACTTTTTTTAGTGTAAATTTTCAAACTTTTCTCAAAAATTTTCAACATTTTTTTTTCAAAAACTGCAACTGCTTTAAATATTTGCAACTTTTTTCTCAAAATTTTGCAACTTTATTCTTATACATTTGAAACGTTTTTAGCCCCTTAGCATTCCAGCCAATTTTGCTAAATTGTGCATATACTCAAAGAAAATTAAATTCTTTCTTCACTGCAGATGAAAATTGGAAACGTCCTGCCATGGGAACACTGGCGGTAAAAACCCCACAACAAGCACATGTTGGTTTTTCATATCAGAGCTGATTTCATACTACAGTGTATGTGCGGTTTTGTTTTCTTGTTACACAGCAACAGTAGAGCGGCTGAACCATCCTCCATCCTTCATGTTGACGGCTAGTTCCACAACTGGACTTCCTTTGATCTGAAGAGAGCATTGGAGCAGCAGACAGAAAGAATATTCTTTATACAGGATGGAAAGTGGTGGTAGATGGGGAAGGGGGTCCATACAGTGCACAGGGTCACGGAGATATATGAAGTCCTGTCACATCGCGAAGGCTGAGCTACAGTCTCTATTGGTCCAGACAGTGACCTCCAGCGTGGGGCCAAAACATTTCCAGATGTCTGCCAGCAGCATTACCGCGGCTGCTTCCATGTGCAGAAAAGGAGTGGGGGGAGCCTGCAGCATTCTGTAATAGAGTAGAATGAATTGCAAATCACACACAAAAAAAAGATTGTGCAGCAGTGTGTGCAGATGTACCGTAGACGTTGGTGGGAAATGGAGACGGGGGCTTTAAAGAGCTTCCATGCCCAGGAGGGAATCTCTGACGTTCATTTATTCTGCCTCCCCAGCGCGCCCGGCTTTGCCGAGGATCCCGCATCAATCTTTTTCTCTCTCTCTGTCTTTTAATGTTCATTTTGTAATCTCCATTTTAGTTTTGTACATCTCACTTCGTCGTTACTGGTGATAAACAGGCGGAGGGTTTGTCTGGGCGGCGGCAGCGCGAGGGCCGACACACCGGGGAGAAACACTCCTGCTGTGATGGAATATGAAAGTTGAAACTCGGGGGAGGCGAAGCCGCACTTCTCGGACCCAAATTCTCTCTTGTTGCTGCGGCACCCGCTAGGGGGGTTACGAGTGAGTATTAAAGTGGAACAACATTTCAAAGGCGGTCGCTCGTGTTTTACATCAGCCGTCAGAAGCAATTGCGGCGGATTCTGTGCAGTCAGATCTGATGAAAAAAAAACTTCAAACTTACAAAGCAGAAAACTGTGAGAGTGTTGGCTTGAATTTGCCTTCGTGAATGGCGTTTCTTTAAATTTCAAGCATAGTGTTGAGAAAAATCTCCAAAAATAGCCAAATCTGAGCCTTTAGCACTTCATGAAAGAGATAGCTTTGTATGAGCTGAAAGCCCTGCTAGCTGGTTTAACGTCATCTAAAAATCTGATCACCAACTGGGTTGGAGGCGGGAAGGAGATTCCAACATCTTCCTTTTCTCATCTTTAATCTTCATTTTGGCCTTTTTATTTACAATTTGGCTTTTTTTTAACCAGTGATACACAGTTGTTAGGCATTGTCTGGGCAACAGAGCGGGATGAGCAGTAATCTTCTATGGTAAAAGAAAAAAAAATTGCAAATTGTTGAGCAAAAAGTAGCAAATTTATATAAAAAAAAAAAATTGTTGCAAATCTTTGAGAAAAAAGCTGCAAAATTACAAAAAAGTAATAAATGTTCAAGAAAAAAGGTGATAATTTTGAGAAAAACATTACAAATTTACAGCAAATTAGCAAATTGATAAAAGTTAGAATTTTTTTGAGATTTGCAAATTTACAATAATAGTTATGCATTTTTGAGAACAAAGTTGCAAAGTTATAAGAAATACGTTGCTAATTTTAGAGGAAAAAGGTATCAAGTATACAAGAAAAAAAGTCATAAATTTCTGTGAAAAAAGTTGCAAATTTATAAGAAATAAGTTGCTAATTTTTGAAAAAAATGTAAATTTATGATTAAAAAGTCAAAAATTTTTGAGAAAAAGTTGCAGATTTATGATTGGAAAAAGACAAATTTTTGAAAAAAAAAACAGTTGCAGATTTATGATTTAAAAAAGTTGCAGATTTATGATAAAAAAAGTCACAAATTTTTGAGCAAAAAGTTTAAAAATTTATGAGAAAAAAGTTACAGGTTTAAAAGAAAAAAATGCTAATTTATGGAAAGAGTTTCAGATTTATTAGGAAAAAAGACACAAATGTACAAGAAAAAAGTTGCAAATTTATGAGGCAAAAAGATGAAAATTTATTGGAAAATGTTACAAATTTACAAGAATTATGAGAAAAAAGATAAACACTTATAGCATAAAAGCTGGAAGTTTATGAGAAAAAAGTCACAAATTTTCTAGGAAAAAGTTTCAAATTTATGAGAGAAAAGTTGCAGATTTAGAAGAAAAAAATTTGCAAATTTATGGGAAGTTACAAATTTTTGAAGGAAAAAAGATTTAAAATTTACAGAAAAATGTAAATTTACAAGAAAAAAATGCTAAATCATCAGTGGAAAAAGTAACAAATTTTTGTGAAAAAAGTTAAAAATTTACATGTAAAAAAAGCAAATTCTGAGAAAAAAGATGATATTACTTAAAGGGAAAATGTTGCATATCTATGTGAAAAAAGTCACAAATTTTTGAGGAAAAAGTTGCAAATTTACAAGAAAACAGTTGAAAATTTAAAAGGGAAAGTTGAAAATTTACAAAAGAAAAATGCTAGTTTATGAGGAAGAAAAGACAAACATTTGATGAAAAAGTTACAAATTTACAGGAAAAAATTGCAAAGTTACGAGAAAAGAACTCACGAATTTTTGAGGATAAAGTTGAAAATTTATATGAAAAACATGCACAAAAAAAATTACGACAAAATGTGGCAGATTTGTAAAAGAAAACTTTCAAAATTTATGAGAAAGGTTTCAGGTTTCTGAGGAAAAAACATGCAGATCTAAATGAAAAAAGTTGCTAATTTATGAGGAAAAAACATGAAAATTTAAACCAAAATTTTTGTAAGCTTATGAGAAAAAAAGTCATAAATTTTTGAATAAAAGTTTCAAATTTACAAGAAAAAAGTGCAAATTTATTTCAAAAAAGTTCCAAATTTATGAGAAAAAAAAATTGATGAAAAATTTTCAAATTTATGAGAAAAAAGTTGCAAATTTAGAAGATAAATATTAGCAAATTTATAGGAAAAGTTCAACATTCATGAGGAAAAAAGATGCAAATTTACAAGAAAAAAGTTGCAAATTTATGAGGGAAAGAAAGATGAAGATTTACACTAGAATGTTGCAAATTTATGGGAAACAAGGCACAAATTTTTGAGGAAAAAGTGACAATTTTAGGAGAAAAAAAGTTGCAGGTTTGCAAGAAAAATAATTGCAAATTTATGGGAAAAGTTAAAAGTTGACGAGAAAAAAAAAGATTCAAATCTACAAGAAAAAAATTGCAAATTTTTGAAAAAAGTCAAATTTTTGAGGAAAAAGTTGTAAAGTTACAAGAAAAATATGCAAATTTATTAGAAAAAAGGTGCAGATTTATGAGAATGTCAATCTCGTGAAACAGTGAGTTCCTGGATAAACAGCTGATTCTGTCAGAGAAAATGGGGTCTCGTTTGGGTTTTGAACTCCGACCCCATGATCCTGATCCTCCACTCTATCCCTGATCCAAAGAGGAATTCCTGTCGTGTAAGTGGTGCAGTTGAGACACCGGACAAGCCCCCACATGCCACGCCCCTCTTCCCCCGAGACAGAGGGGTCGTAACAATCCAGCGTCGCCTTTTTACCATTAGTGGAGACTGAATGTGAAAGTCAAGGTTTAGGGAAGGTGTAACCGCACTCCTTGGAGTTGAAATAAAGTTGGTATTAAAGCAGAGGAACATTTCAAACACCATCACTCCTGTTTTACAGAAGTCGTCACAGTCAATTGTGTCGGTTTGGGAGCAGCTGGGCCCATTGTCTCTGACAGAACGCTTCAGCCTTACAAGGCAGATCATCATGCCAGTGTTCACTAAACCACTGCCTCGGCCCCTGTGAATGACATTCCTCTAAATTTCAGGGATAGTAGTGGAACACCTCAGCAGACAGTCAGACTAAATCACTCCGGCACTCATAGATCCTCCACAAAAACCCTCCCCGATCTGGGCCTTTAGCCGTGAGGAATGTCGGCCAGCCTCAGGCCGTCTCCGTGGGCTCTCCACTTCCATCTCACTTCCACCTGTTGGATATCCACTCCCGTCTGGCTGCTACACCCACTGAATCCCAAGAGATTTTCAGTCAGAGAGAAAAACGAAACACGGGCCGGGAGGTGAATTCGCTGAGGATTTTCCCAGCAGGTTACAGCTTAAACAAATGTGAGCCCGGAGTTAAAGCCACAGAGAGATGAGGACATAGAAGGATCTGACATGCAGAATTTGAAACCCGCCAGAGGCTCCGCCATCTTCCACATCAGTCAAACCAGTGAACACAGCTGCATCCTTCTGTTGGACCATTATTACACATGATCTATTTGAGGCCAGTCTGGTTCAATAAAGGTTTTTCATTATTTCCATGCATGTTCTTATTTAAGACGGTACAGGTCAAAGGTTCTCCATCAGCTGCTTCATCAGCTGAACGAAACATGGCTCCATCTCGGTGATCCAGAGACTAAAGCCCAGTAAGAACTGAAGAAAGAACCCTTGATGGACAAGGTCATGCTCACGCTCTTTTGGGACTAGGATGCAAGTATTGATGATTGAGTTCCTGGAACACGGTGCCACAATTACTGGGGCTTACTTCACTGTTGCAGAAATTGTAGAAAGTTCCCCCACTCCCAGAGTGGTGGCCAACTTTGAATCATTACAGCAGTGACAATGTGGAGAGTTTGTAATGACAGTAGTAGGCCACCGCAGAACTCCCGAAAGAACTAAAAATGTGCAAATTTATGGGAAAAGTTCCAGATTTATGGGGAAAAAAGTTGAAAAATTACAACAATAAAGTACAAAATTATGAGGAAAAAACATGAAAATTTACAGGAAAATGCTGCAAATTTATGAGAAAAAAGTCAGAAATTTTTAAGGATGAAGTTTCATATTTATCCAAATCCATGTGGGATTTATATCCCACATGCCAAAAACATGCAAGTTAGGTTAATTGGCATTAAAAACTGGGGATTCTAAATTGTCCTTAGGTATGACTGTGAGAGTGAATGGTTGTCTGTCTCTCTGTGTTGGCCCTGCGATGGACTGGCGATCTGTCCAGGGTGTACCCTGCCTCTCGCCCAAAGATGCTGGGATAGGCTCCAGCCCCCCCCCCCCTCCCACAACCTTTTCAGGTTGTGGGGGGGGGGGGACAGAAGAAGATGAATGAATGAATGAAAAGTTTCAAATTTATGAGGAAAAAAGTTGCAGATTTACAAGAAAAAAGTTGCAAATTTATAAGAAAAAAGTTGAAAATTTAAAGGGAAAAGCTAACAATTTACAAAAGATAAATGCAACTTTATGAGGGAAAAAAAGTTGCAAATTTACATGAAAAAAATGCAATTGTATAAGAAAAAAGAAGAAAATTTACAGGAAAAAAGTTGCAAATTGACAAGAAAAAACATGAAAATTCATGAGAAAAAAGATAAAAATTTACAAGAAAAAAATTGAAAATTTAAAGGGAAAAGCTAACAATTTACAAAAGATAAATGCAACTTTATGAGGGAAAAAAGTTGCAAATTTACATGAAAAAAATGCAATTGTATAAGAAAAAAGAAGAAAATTTACAGGAAAAAAGTTGCAAATTGACAAGAAAAAACATGAAAATTCATGAGAAAAAAGATAAAAATTTACAAGAAAAAAATTGCAAATTTATGAGGAAAAAGTTCCAGACTTATAAGGGAAAAAAATGTAAATTTATGAGAAAAAAAATTAACAACTGTTAGAAAACTTAAATTTTTCAGAAAAAGCGGCAAATTTCTGATAAAAAAAAGTCACAAATTTTTGAAGAAAAAGTTTCAAATTATGAGAAAAAAAGTTGCAGATTTACAAGGAAAAAGTTACAAATTTATGAGGGAAAAAGGCTGCAAATTTACAAAATAAAGGCAATTTTATGAGAAAAACAATGAAAATTTACAGGAAAAAAGTTGGAAATCTGTGAGAAAAAGTGACAAATGTTTGATAAAAAAAGTTTTTAATCAGAAACTGTCTAAATCTAGAACTCTTAACAGTCTGCAGAGTTAACTCAACCATCATCGCTCTTTAGGATAAAACATTAAACATCAGATTTGCTGAAGTCATAAACCATCTGAGCGTTTCCTGGGCGTCGCCTCCTCAGAATCCCGCCGCTCTGACAAGCTCTGACGTGACTCGTTCCTTCACACCCTGGGATCCTCGAACGTCCGTGGCGGTCCGGTGCATTGACAGCGGTGATTTATCCGAGCCGCTCAGCCGTGGATGGAAACATCTGCCCCGGCTGAGTCAGACTCAAAGCGGCCGTTCTAACATCAGCCTCGGAGACCGAGCCCATCAGGAAATTAAAAATTTAGTGGGAAAATAACAACACGGAGTCGGATCCTGCCGGCCCATTTCCCCTCCACCACGGCTGGATGTCAAGGTTTAATGAGAGTGATTAGCGTCGCCGATAAACACCGCGGCCGCTCCGGTCAGGCTAATCATTTCCTCCCTCATTGCCGCCTCCTGTATCTCATTTCCCAGTGATCTCTCGGCAATCTCTCAATGAAAGCCAATTTTTTCTACACCAAAGGTAGAGAGTGTATACCTCTTTGGTCCGCCAAGAAACTCTCAGTGATCCCTCAGGAGTCTCTCCTTGACTCTCAGCGATCTCTCAAGGGTCTTTCTAAGATCTCTATGAAAATTCCACAACAATCTCCGAAACATTTATTTCAATTCAACTTGTGCGACTTACACATTGAGCTCAATTAAAACACTCCGGTCTACATTTATGATGGAAAAAGTACAGAATTTATGAGAGAAAAAAAATGTATATTTGCTGGAAAAGATAACATGTCCCCACTGCCCCCCCCCCCCCCCATTTCATGTCTATGGTAGCAGTAGCAATAAAGGCCCTCGCATCGAACTGTCCCAGAGTCAGTACGGGGGCGCTGTCTGTGCACAGCGGCTGAAGTCCTGACTGAGTGTAATTGGACGGAAAATGGCTTCCGCGCTTTAATGGAGGGTCGTACAGATCCTTCAATTCCTCTACAGATTTAGTTCACAATTTTATCAAAAAAGTCAAAATTTAGTAAAAGTCACAAATGTAATGCAAAAAAAAAAGTTGCAATTCAGTCTTGTAAATTTGTTTATACTCATTCAGTGTGAAGCTTTGCTCGATTCCAAACAAAGTGAATGGAAAGATGGTGTTGTGAAGTTTAGCTTTTACCTGTAAATGTCCCTTTCAGCAGGTGAAGAAGCAGAAAAGCTGTAGCCCAAAGATGCAGCCCGAGCGATTCAGAGTCTCAGTACCGAGGGCAGCGTTTTGACCAAAATCAGATAAGCGTGGAATGCTGAGTTGGCAGTTTCGGTGAGAAACAGAGCCTGTGGGTCTATGAGTCTCACTGTTGAGGGCGGGACATAGTGTCCAAGTGTGATGTAATATCAGGAACAAAATGTCAGTTGAAATGTGTGATAAAGGAGTCTTTGACAGTGAACACGCAAATTTGTAAAGTTGGATTTTATTCAATGAAAAATTTGTTTTATGCTAGGTCGCGATAGCCAATCAGCGTTGAGATTCCGCCATTCCCGGGAGTATCAACGGTGGAGACTAAATAAGTTTTAAAAGGAGATGCTAGGTTGCTACAAATTTGCTAACGAGGGCTAGCAGCTTAGGAAACTGGGCACCGGTACACTGGTTTAGAAAAAAAGTCACACATTTTTGAGGAAAAAATTGCAAATCCACAAGAAAAACTTTCCCGGTTCCGGTTCCGCCGGACCGGCGGCGCCACACGAGTCGGCTGCCTGTTGCAACAGCCTTTTTTTTTATCTTCCTTCTTCTTTCTACACCTTTCACTCTGTATATATATCACGGACGCACGGATCACCCCGGGGGTCTCCCGGGTCGGCGGATGGAGCCACGGTTTGCAGCGGGAGACGTTACAGCGGGGAGGAGCTAGTGCTAGCTAGCACTTGGCCGCCGCCCGGTGCTAATGGGAAACTCGACATACCGGGAGCTGTAGCGAAAATGACGCGGGTACCGGGCTGGAGTTTAGGCGGCGTGAAAGAAATATAAGACAGAATAATAAAGAGCGATGGCAAGAACCAAGCAGACCGCCCATAAAATCTACTGGAGGAAGAACCCCCCCCCCCCAGGAGACAGCTAGCCACCAGGGCTGCTCGGAGAGGCGCTCCGGCCACCGGCAGAGTGAAGAGGCCTCGCCGTCACAGGCCCGTGGCTCTGAGAGAGATCTGTCGCTGCCAGAAATCCACGGAGCTGCTCATCCGTAAGCTGCCCGTCCAGCGCCTGGTGAGGGAGATCGCTCAGGACTTCAAGACCGTCCTGCGTTTCCTGAGCTTCGCCGTCATGGCTCTGCAGGAGACCAGCGAGGCCCACCTGGTGGTCTCTTCTTCGCTAAGGGGGTCACCATCATGCCCAAAGACTTCCAGCTGGCCCACTGCATCCGCGGAGAGAGAGCTTAGACTTTCTGCTGCACATTCACCAGCCATAATGCTCTGCACTGTGTGTCTATATATATATACATTTATAGTAATATGGACATATGTTTACTAGATGTTGTTTTTTCTTGCCTTCTGATTGTTGCTCTGAGTGTTGCTATCCCTATGCTGTTGCAATCCTGGAATTTCCCCAATGTGGGACTAATAAAGGCTTATCTTATCTTATCTTATCTTAAAACATTTCAAATTTATGAGAAAAAAAAGATTAAAATTTACAGAATAAAAGTTGCAAATTTATGAGAAGAAAAGTTGGACATTTCCATGAAAAAAGTTGCAAATTCATGGGAAAAATTCCAGATTTATGAGGGGAAAAAGATGCAAATCTTCCTGAAAAAAGTTTCAAATTTGTGAACATAAAGATGCAAATTTCCAAGAAATAAGTTGCAAATTTATGAGAAAAAAGATGCACATTTCAAAAAAAAAAAATTGCAAATTCATAGGGAAAGTTCCAGATTTATGAGGAAAAAAGATTCAAAATTTGTGAGGAAAAAGATGCAAATTTATCAAAAAAAAGTCAAAAATTTTTGAGAAAATTTGCAAATCTACAAGAAACAAGTTTAATTTTTTTCAGAAAAATGTTGAAAATTTCCAAGAAAATATATATACAGTGATCCCTCGCTACTTCGCGTTTCACCTTTCGCGCCCTCAGTGCATCGCGGATTTTTCAAAAATATTCATCAAAAATTCAAAATTGAGAAAAAATGGCACGAAAGTTGCCCGGGCGCTAGCAGAAGGCAGGGAGACTACATTAGAACATCAGGTATCAACACGGAGAGCCCGCACAACTCAAAATCCACCTCTCTGGCCACCGCTCCACTCCTCTCCGCCCACCTCTTCACCGCTCGGGAATCTCGCAAGCTGATTGGCCGAGACGTTTTACCTCGCAAACTGATTGGCCGAGACGTTTTACCCAGCTTCTCTCCCTGCAGAGCGCCCATACCCAGCGAAGGAAGACCGCATTCATTGTTCTTTATCGCTCGTGTTGCTTAGTGGCACTTTTCGCTGTTCTCTTGTGCCTTTTTGTGCAAAATAGTGCTTGTGATGCCCTTGGGGGGGGGGGGGTGACGCTACTTCGCGGTTTTTCACTTTTCGCCGTCGGTTCTGGTCCCCATTAAACGCGATAAGTGAGGGATCACTGTATTGTGGAGTGTGTGAATAAAGAGGCAGATTCATGGACAGACGGTTTATTACACACTTCACATCTCACAAGCACAGAACAGACTGAATCATTTCAGCAAGCTCTCCTCTTTTACCCAACTCACTCTTCACAGGTTTCATGGCATTTCTCATCACACAGCATGACATTTACATTACACTGCATTCAACCCCCTATGTCCCTGACTCCTTCCTGCTATATCCCCAGGAACCCCCCTGGGCATTGTTCTCCCATGTTTATTCACTGTCTCTGCCTGAGATGCTACATCACCTGACTCCCCACACTGCCCCCCCAGCATCTTAGATAGAACATCAGTCCACACGCCCTTTTGGCTTCAGTCTCCTCCCATATCTGCTGTAACTGGGGTTTACCACCTCCGTGGCGCTGTTGTGCCGGTGGGGGGCTGTTGGGAGTGTGTCTGACTGTGGGTGGGCCGTGGCGAGGGGGGGGGGGACTTCGCTCTGTCCGTGTGGCTGCTCTGGTGAATTGTTTCCCTGGGGAGCTCTCCGTGGGGGTCTTCCACGCCGAGGGGCACTAGCCAACAGCACTTGCTCGTCCGCCGCTACAAAGGTGGGTTTGAGTCTGTCTATGCCAGTTTTCTCCCGCCGACACCCCAAGTCTAGCAAAAAATGCTTATCCCCTGTTTCCAACACTCTGAACAGTCCATCATAGGGTGGGCGCAATGGAGGGCGGTGGGCGTCGTGTCTGATGAACACGAACTCTGTGTTCTTCAAAGACTTAGGCACGAAAGCACGCGGAAAACAGTGGTGGGCCGGGCCCGGCAGCGTGCCTGTGTTTGCGCTACGCTGCAAAAGCTGAGACGGGCAGCTGTCCGGCGCGGGATTATCTGGCAGAAATTCCCCGGGCAGCCGTAGGGGCTGCGCAAAAACAAGCTCTGCCGGGGAAGCTTCCAAATCCTCTTTTGGCGCGGAGCGCAACCCCAATAAAACCCACGCCAACCTGTCTACCCAATTTGCATCCGTCAGTGAAGCCCTGAGTGCTGCTTTTAGTGAGCTATGAAAACGCTCACATAAACCATTGGCCTGTGGGTTATACGCAGTTGTGTGATGAATTGCAACACCCAGGCTGCGGGCCATCATGGACCAGAGGTCGGAAACAAATTGAGGGCCCCTGTCGGACGTAATGTTCGACGGGACTTCAAAACGCACCACCCATGCTGTTAAAAAAGCGCGTGCCACGTCCGCGGACGTGGTTGCCACCAGCGGGATGCTTCTGGCCAGCGTGTGGTGCGGTCCACCACTGTCAGGAGGTGCTTGCACCCTGTGATGGCGGGAGGGGGCCCACGAGGTCCACGTGAACATGGTCGAACCTCTTAGCCGGTACCCGAAACGGCTCCAAGGGAGCCTTCGTGTGTCTGTGTACCTTGGCTCGTTGGCACGCCACGCAGGCTGCAGCCCACTCTTTTACTTGTTTGCGTAGGCTTGGCCACACAAACTTTTTTGACTGACGCACGCACTCCTGGGTGTACCAGAGTGTGAACTGACTCAAACACGCGGTGGCGCCATGCGACCGGGACCACCGGACGCTGGCGTCCTGTGGAGACATCGCAGATTAGGGGGGGCATGCCGTCTTGCAGCACCCTGCTCTCCAGCCTTAACCCTGTTGGTTCAGACTGGAGCGCGCGCACGTCTGCATCGCTAATCTGCTCCACGGCCATGGCTGCGTAATCTATCCCCACATAGACTGGGGCCACCACGGCGCGCTAGAGGCAGTCCGCCACCACATTCAGTTTACCCGACACATGCTGAATATCGGTAGTAAACTCTGAGATTGCGGCCAGCTGTCTCTGCTGCCGGCCCGACCACGGTTCTGAAACCTTGGCCATCGCGAACGTTAGTGGCTTGTGGTCCACGAACGCGGTGAAGCTGCGCCCTTCCAGCCAGAACTGGAAGTGGCATAAGGCCAGGTGGAGAGCCAGCAACTCCCTGTCGAATGCGCTGTATTTACTTTCACTGTCGTGCAAAGTTCTGCTGAAAAAGGTGAGTGGCTGCCAAGCCCCGGCGACACGCTGCTCCACGACAGCCCCTATGGCCACGTCTGAAGCGTCGGTGGTGAGCGCTATCCGGGCCACCAACTGGCAGTTGGCAGTTTAGGGCCTGCTTTTTCCGGCCGCTCTGCCGTTGAGTCAAAGGGCGGCGTGCTTTGTGGCATTACCTCCGGTGTCTTTGGCTCCGGGTGTACGTCGGTACTCGGAGGTGGCTGGGGGGGGGTGGTGGGCGTGTTGGCGTGGTTTGGCAGCTGTGTTGCCGTTGCTTTACTCCTGGGCGGCTGTGGTTGCGGAGTGACCTGCCGCTGTCGGTGTGTGTCTGGGGTGGGTCGTTGGTGAACTTGCGGTGGGCGCTCTGGGGTGTCGCTTGGCATGTGGGGTACCATATGGGTCCGGCCCATTGCTCATTATTGTTATTGTTGTTTTGTGTGCTCCTTTGTGCAAGATGTGTGGGATTTTGTGTGGCTGCGCTATCATGCCTGGTGTGCTGGGAGCACCAGGGTGCGACGCTGGCGGGTCCTGGGCTTCTTGGCCCAGCGGCCCTCGCCCTGGTTTGGGATCTAGGTGCAGTGGATGGCCTCCTGAACCAGTTTGTGAGCTGGCTTCTGGGGGGGACGGGCTCCTTTTTTGACCACCTCTCTCCCACTCTTACCCCCCCCCCCTCCCCCAGATTCTGGGTGGAACATACATCTTCTTGGATACACTTGGGTTTTGGGGTGGGGTTGTGCCGTTCTCTGTTGGTGAAGGGGATACCTTGGTCTGCTGCGCAGTGGGGCTGCCCTCACCTCAATTTTAATTGCATTATAGAGACTGAGGGCTTGGGAGGATGGGAGCCCCGCTGCCTATAGCAGTGGCTAGTGGTGCTCCAACCACCATCCCTCCAATTTTAACTGCACTCTGGTAGTTCACACACATGCACACAATCACATCACACAACTGACACACACCCATCATGATTTGTGCATTGGGGGGGGGTCTTCCCCCACCCCTGTTACCCTCCTTCTGCCAGGAGCCTGGGTGCCTTGCGGGAGGCCTGGGACCCGTCATGTTGTCAAAATCCCCTCGTGCTGCCAAATGAATAGATGCGAGCAAGGGAGTGAGAGAGTGATTGAACAAGAGAGTAAGCGAGAGTGAGGGAGTGATGAGTAAAGATAGTGATGGTGGGGCGGTTTTGTGTGGTGCTTTGCATGTCGGGTGGCATCTTGAAGTGCTTGCGATGATCCAATGATGAGTCGCTCAGGTGGGTGTTGGGGATGGTGGTCTGCTTCTGTGCCCGCAGCCGCCCTGGGGCGGGTTGGTGGGGGTATGGCTGCTGGCCTGCGTTGGCGATATCCCTAGCCGCTTATGGGCACTGGTGCACATTCATGTTCGCTGCATCTGCATCACGGCCGTCTTATGTAATAAGGGTGAATGAGTGTGGGGGAGTATGTGGGGGAGAGCACGAATTGATGTGAGTAGGTCGGAGCGCGAGTGAGAGTGTGTACATGGGTGAACATGAGTGCAGGTGACTCTGAGGGCGAGTGGGAGTGGGAGCGAGATTGAGTGGGTTTAGGAGTGAGAGAGAGTAAAACAATTTAAATAAAGTATTAAAAGTTATTTCAAGAGGAGTTTACAACAATATACAGTACATAGATTTGCTCGGTTTAAAGCTCCTTTTTTTTTTTTTTTTTTTTTTTTTTGTTACTTATTTGTACCCGTAGGTAGACTTGGTTTGCAGTCTGGTGACCAGCCACCGGCTGCTGGTCGCTGCGTGCGCGAGCGCCCTAAACCTACGTGTTTTTTTGGTGT
Source organism: Pholidichthys leucotaenia (assembly GCA_020510985.1). NCBI lineage: Eukaryota > Metazoa > Chordata > Actinopteri > Cichliformes > Pholidichthyidae > Pholidichthys > Pholidichthys leucotaenia. Next base: position 97,645,944 of record CM035841.1, on the reverse strand, counting down.
GCGGGAGGAAACCGGAGAAATCCCGGAGTAAACCCGCGCAACACGGGGAGAACATGCAAACTCCACACAGCTCACTGTTGGTCGGGGGCTGGGATCGAACCCACGATCTCATGATCCCCGCGGTCCCCCGGCCGAGGGTAAAACTGTGCTGCCACAGTGCTAAACCACTGCGCCACCGTGCAGCCTTTTGCCCTTTTGGCAAAGTAATTCTGTTTGGCACAATAAGGGAAACAGATTTCTGTTCTGCTCACCTAGCTGCCTGACAGGACAAGGGAGAAAAATTAAACTATTAGAGCAAATTTTGGGCTTTTTTCCCCTTGTAAATTTTTGATCAAGATTTGGAAATATTTTCAAGTAAATCAGAATTTTTCTTGTAATTTTGAAACTTTTTTCCATGAACTTGCTATTTTATTCTGATATGGTATTTTTATCCCCTGTAAATATGACTTAACATAAAATTGCAACTTTTTTGGACTTAAATTGTTTTTTTTTTCCTCACAGTTTTAATTTTTTTATCTTAATCTTTTCTTTTTTTTAATTTCAGAATACTGTGATTAAAGTCAGTTTGAATTTTGAGATTATAGCAATTTTTTCAATGTACCTGCTTTTTTTTTCTGATATGGTATTTTTCTTCTCTGTAAATTTGACTTTATAAACATATTGTTGTTACTTTTTTGGACCTAAATTTGTGATTTTTTTTTTTAACATGTAAATTTGCAACACTTCCCACATAAATTATTGACCTGTTTGGTGGACATCTCAGGACAAGGAGGCAGGTGAGGACGTACAGGTTTTCACAGAAGCCACAATTGTGATGAAAGCCAGTGTAGGGCTGATCCAAATGTTCTTGTCTATTCCTGTGTTATAACAAGAGCATGAAAAACTTGAAAAATGACCAATTTGGGACACATTAGGAGGGGGAAACTTTAGACGATTAATTGGGATTAATCATGACTAATAAACATGCTTTGGAGATTAATCATGATTCAAAATTTTAATTGCCTTTCACCATATACAGTGGTGTGCAAAAATCTGTTTGCCCCCTTCCTATTTTCTATTTTTTTTTTTTTGTATGTTTGTAACACTTAAATGGTTTAGATCATCAAACAAATTTAAATGTTAAACAAAAATAACACAAGTAAACACAAAATACAGTTTTTTATGAAGGTGTTTATTATTAAGGGGGAAAAAAATCCAAACCTACATGGCCTTTGTGTGAAAAAGTGATTGCCCCCTAAACCTAATAACTGGTTGGGCCCCCTTTAGCAGCAACAACTGCAATCAACCATTTGCAGTAACTGGCAATAAGTCTTTTACAGCACTGTGGAGGAATTTTGGCCCACTCATCTTTGCAGAATTGTTGTAATTCAGCCACAATGGAGGATTTTCGAGCATGAACCGCCTTTTTAAGGTCATGCCACAGTATCTCAGTCGGATTCATGTCAGGACTTTTACTAGGCCACTCCAAAGTCTTCATTTTATTTTTCTTAAGCAATTCAGAGGTGGACTTGCTGGGGTGTTTGATCATTGTCCTGCTGCAGAACCCAGGTGTGCTTCAGCTTGAGGTCACGAACAGATGGCCGGACATTCTCCTTCAGGATTTTTTGGTAGATAACAGAATTCACGGTTCCATTTACCACAGCAAGTCTTGCAGGTCCTGAAGCAGTAAAACAGCCCCAAACCATCACACTACCATCACATTTTACTGTTGGTATGATTTTCTTTTTCTGAAATGCTTTGTTACTTTTACTCCGGGTGAAATGGGATACACACCTTCCCAAAAATTCAATTTGTGTCTCGTCAGTCCACAGAGTATTTTCCCAAAAGTCTTGGGGATCATCAAGATGTTTCTGTGGCTAAACTGAGATAAGCCTCTATAGGCGCTTTTCTACTTGGGTCAGTTTGGCCCCGTTTGGTACGGGACGGGACAGTACAGTTCGGCCCGCTTTGTTTTTCCACTGCACTAGGTGTCATTTGAAGTGGGTGGGAAATAGTTACAGGGAGGTGGCGCAACCCTCTCCCTCCCGCTACGTAAAACAAGCGTAACTGGCGTAAATCAAGCGTAACGTTACGCAAAACACAAGTTGGCAGGATACGAGACGTCTGCGTTCTCTGGCTGTTTTTGCCAGAATAAAGGCAAAAACAGAGAACAGAAGGCAAACCCGCAATACGACACACTCTGGAAAGGTACTGGAGCATTTAGAAGCCATGAGGATGTGAACTACATTACGTATGACGGTAAGCTAATGATTGCTAATGCTACTTTGCTTTTAAGTCCGCCGTACAACATTGTAATGTCGGCAAGTTATCGATATTAGGTACTAAAATATGTATTCTGTGTGTGTTTCAGATGGCTCTCTTCTGGCAAAAATATCGCTTCAAATGGTCGGCATGAACGTTCAACACAGTGATGTGACCCCAACTTCACGAACGCGAAGTGGCTATAATACCTGTAGAAATGTTTAGCTTCTGATCTGTGTCAAAATCATGGAGAAACTGTTGAGACGTCATGGAATTTACCTGCTCCAGCCAGTGGTGTCTTGGCAAAACATGGATCAGGTGCCATATGAGCCGTTAAATATACAGGATATTTCAACAGGTAAACATTACTGAGTTAGGCATCAGATATATTTAACAATTATGATGCATTTTAAGCCAAAACAAGTGGATCTAGGATTAAAAGTAATTAAAATAATGCAGTCACAAGGTTACATGGAGAAATACGTGGATTAACTGGAAATATATTGTATTGAGTATTGCTGACTACATGTAGATACTGTGTAAATACAGTATATATTCTCTGCATCAACAGTGAACTATACTTGTATTCATGTAGTATTGCCCTGGGAATTTTGACAATAAACCTTTGTACGTTTGCAGATGTCTCTCTTTTGTTTTACAGTCTTCAGCAAATAATTGTGTTGGTTGCTTTTCTTAAAAATGAGCCATTATTTTCAAAGTCACTATAAATGGTTCGTACTGTTGACTCTTTTCCCACTGATGTCTTAACAGACAAAATAGAAAATCATGATGCAAACACATAAATCACTAAATTGTTTATTCCAATCAGCAGCAAATTACAGATTATTTAGAATGTGCAAAATTCAAACTGTAAAACAAACAAACAAAAAAAAAAAACTGGCATGGGTAACACACGCCAGCCACGCTGCCTCACTGAGAAGCAACTGGATCGGCCCCTCGTACTGGTCCTGGTTCAGCAGATCTTCAGCCTGCATCTAAGAATCAGAATCAGAATCAGAATCAAATTTATTGCCATTGTTCATGTAGTACACAAACTAGGAATTTGTCTCGGTGCCATGCTGCAACATTAAAAACATGATGAGATGAAGAGATAAACTAAAAAACTAAAAGACTAAAAACATGCAATAAGTGTAGAATAATAAGTAATAATAATAATAATAATAATAATAATAATAATAATAATAATAATAATAATGAGTAATACTAGTCAAGGCAGTTTTAAATAAATTAGCAAGTAGCAGATAATATGGGGTACCACAGTGCAGTCGATAATGCAACAGAAAAACAGTGATGAATGACATGAGCTGCTGTATATAGTGCACGAGAGTCAATAAGTCACTTAATGTTCAGCAGTCTGATGGCAGAGGGGAAAAAGCTGTTCATGTGCCGGGAGGTTTTAGTCTGAATGGACCGAAGTCTTCTACCTGAGGGGAGAGGGGCAAACAGTACGTGACCAGGGTGTGAAGGATCGGCTATGATCAGGCCTGCACGCCTCCGGGTCCTGGAGATGTACGGGTCCTGGAGAGATGGGAGCTTGCAGCCGATCACCTTCTCAGCAGTGCGCACGACGCGCTGCAGCATTAGTCTGTCCCTGGCAGTGGCTCCTGCGTACCACACGGTTATGGAGGAGGTGAGGATGGACTCGATGATGGCCGTGTAGAACTGCACTAACATCTTGGTGGGTAGCTTGAGCTTCCTCAGCTGCCGCAGAAAGAGCATCCTCTGCTGGGCCTTTTTGATGAGGGAGCTGATGGTTGGCTCCCATTTGAGGTCCCGGGTGATGGTGGTGCCCAAGAAGCGGAAGGAATCTGCAATGGTGATGGGAGAGCCTGTGATGGTGAGGGGGGGCAGGGGGGTTGTGACTTTCCTGAAGTCCACAATCATCTCCAGTGTCTTCAGAGCGTTCAGCTGCAGGTTGTTGTGGCTGCACCAGGACACCAGCTGGGCCACCTCTTTCCTGTAGACGGACTCGTCGCCGTTGGAGATGAGCCCAATGAGGGTGGTGTCGTCCGCAAACTTGATCAGCTTAACAGACTGGTGGGAGGAGGTGCAGGAGTTGGTATAAAGGGAGAAGAGTAGGGGGGAAAGTACACAGCCCTGGGGTGATCCGATGCTGATGCTAACAGAGTCCGAGACAGACTTCCCCAGCCGCACATGCTGCCTCCGGTCCGTCAGGAAGTCGGTGATCCACCTGCAGAGGGAGTCAGGCACGCCGAGCAGGGACAGCTTGTCCTGGAGCAGAGCGGGGCGGATGGTGTTGAGTGCAGAGCTGAAGTCCACAAACAGGATCCTGGCGTAGGTTCCCGGGGAGTCCAGGTGCTGCAGGATGGAGTGGAGGGCCAGGTTGACTGCGTCGTCCACAGACCTTTTGGCACGGTAGGCAAACTGCAGCGGGTCCAGGAGGGGAGTGGTGATGGACTTGAGGTGAGACAGGACCAGGCGCTCAAAGGACTTCATGACTACAGAGGTGAGCGCTACAGGTCTGTAGTCGTTAAGTCCAGTAATCCGTGGCTTCTTGGGGACAGGGATGATGGTGGAGGATTTGAGGCAGGACGGCACGTGGCATTGCTTAAAGGAGGTGTTAAAAATTTCTGTGAAGACAGGAGCCAGCTCTTTCGCACAGTGTCTCAGGGTGGAGGGAGACACACCGTCTGGCCCGGGGGCCTTGCGTGGGTTCAGTCTGGAGAACTGTCTGTGCACGTCCTGCTCACTGATGACAAGGGCAGGGGGGGGAGGAGGAGGAGGGGGGACCGCTTTTGATGAATTAGGGGCCAAGGAGGCAGTGGAGCTGGGTTGAGTGGGGGAGTTGGACACAGCTGATGAGGTGTCAAAACGGGCGTAATGTTGGGACAGTCTTTGACAAAGGGCTTTGTCATCCTGACCTTTAGAAGCCTGAGGCCAATAGTTGGTGATTTGCCTCAGTCCTCTCCACACAGAAGCCGAGTCATTAGCAGTGAACTGCTGCTGGAGTCTCTCAGAATACACAGATTTAGCTTTCTTCAGCTCTCTGTTAAACCGATGTTTGACCTCCCTGCAGCAGTCCCTGTCTCCACTTTTCAACGCTGCTTCCTTCTCCTTCCTGATCTGTCTGAGCTTAGCAGTGAACCAGGGCTTATCATTAGAGTACCTCACCCTGGTGTGCGATGGGAGAATGCTCTCCTCACAAAAGTTGATATATGAGTTGACAGTGTCTGTGTACTCATTAAGATCATGAGTGGCTCCTTTAAACATGACCCAGTCAGTTATTTCCATGCATGTGTTCAGTTTCTCTCCAGCTTCACTGGTCAATTTCTTCCTGGTGGTCACAACAGGTTTAGTGAGCTTCAGTCTCTGTCTGTATGTGGGAATGAGGTGGACCATCACGTGATCAGATAGTCCGAGCGCAGCGCGGGGAACAGCGCGATATGCGTCCTTCACTGTAGTGTAACAGTGATCCAGCGTGTTCTTTCCTCTGGTTGGACATTTAATAAACTGTTTGTATCGGGGGAGCTCGTGACTCAGATTGCTCTGGTTAAAGTCGCCTACCACAATAACCAGAGAGTCTGGAAAAGTTCGCTCCGCATGTAGGATGTGATCTGCGAGCGCGCGCTGGGCCTCGCGCGTGTCCGCGTTGGGAGGGGCGTACACAGCAATCAAAACGAATGATGCGAACTCCCGCAGGGAATAAAATGGCTTGCAGTTAATAGAGAGAAATTCTAGATCGGTAGAACAGTGTTGTGAAATCACCGTTACATCAGAGCACCAGCTGCTGTTAATGTAGAAGCAGACTCCTCCTCCAATAGACTTACCGGAGAGCTCTGTGACGCGATCAGCACGAAACAGCTGAAATCCCTTGAGGCTGATCGCGCTGTCCGGTATGTTCCCTTTAAGCCAGGTCTCAGAGAAACAGATGACAGACGAGGAAGCGAGGTCCTTAAATCGCATCAGCAGTCTTAATTCTTCTACCTTGTTCAAGAGAGAATTGGCATTGGATAGAAATATGCCAGGCAAGGCTGTCCGCGTGCCTCTTCTTCGCAGCCGAGTGAGAATCCCCCCTCGCTTTCCTCTTTTTCGCCGTCTTACTTTTTGAGCCAAACAATGAATCAGATCGGCGGCAGGAGCTAAAAAAACTGGGAGAAGGTCCGTAGGAGTGAGAGTCCTGATATTTAATAGCTCTTCACGGGTGTAAGAGCTGGCAGACACACAATCGACGAACAGAAACAAACAAATTAAACAAATTAAAGGGCAGCGAAACACCATGGCGACCACTGTGGGCGCCATCTTGGAAAAATTTCTGTAAATAGTGAGGCAAGGTCTGGTTTGGGTGGATCTTTTTCCCCTTGCCTAGATGAAAGACAGAAATGGGTGGTGGATAATTAAAGAAAGTTTAAAACATATTTGAGAAATGAATGAATCTTTATTTCGGATAAATTAGATTAAAAGAAAGGAACAGAATAATAGAACAAAGGGGGAAAAAAAATCCACTAAGGTCAAATTAAACAGCAACTCCTCGGATTATAAAATTCAACATAACTTATCCAAAATGGGTGATGGCTGAAGCCGCAGCTTATATTGCCCACCCATGTTCCAGCTAAGAATTCAAAAATCCATCCATCCATCCAAAAACCCATCCATCCATCCATCCATCCATCCATCTTCTACCGCTTTTCCGGAGGTCCGGGTCGCGGAGGCAGCAGTTCAAGCAGAGAAGCCCAGACTTCCATCTCCCCAGCCACCTGCTCCAGCTCTTCAGAGAGGATACCAAGGCGTTCCCAGACCAGCTGGGAGACATAGTCTCTCCACCGAGTCCTGGGTCTGCCCCGGGGTCTCCTCCCAGTGGGACGTGCCCAAAACACCTCAAGTGGGAGGCGTCCAGGAGGCATCCTAATCAGATGCCCATACCACCTCAACTAACTCCTATCAATGTGGAGAAGCAGCAGTTCTACTCTGATCCTCTCCCGGTTGACTGAGGTCCTCACCCTATCTCTGAGGGTGAGTCCAGCAATACTACGGAGAAAGCTCATTTCAGCCACTTGTATCCGCGATCTTGTTCTTTTGGACATTAACCAAAGCTCGTGACCATAGGTGAGAGTAGGAACGTAGATTGACTGGTAAATCGACAGCTTTGCCTTAGAACTAAGCTCCCTCTTCACCACAACAGACTGGTACAACGTCCGCATCACTGCAGATGCTGCTCCGATCCATCTGTCAATCTCTCGCTCCATTTTCCCCTTACTCGTGAACAAGACCCCAAGATACTTAAACTCCTCCACTTGGGGCAGGAGCCCGTCCCCAACCCAGGGAGGACAATCCACCTTTTTCCGGCTGAGGACCATGGACTCGGACTTGGAGGTGCTGATTCTCATCCCAGCCGCTTCACACTCAGCGGCAAACCATCCCAGCAAGAGCTGTAGGTCATTGCTGGATGAAGCCAACAGGACAACATCATCTGCAAACAACAGAGATGAGATCCTGTGGTCACCAAGCATGACACCCTCCATTCCCTGGCTGCGCCTAGAAATCCTGTCCATAAAAATTATGAACAGGATCGGTGACAAAGGGCAGCCCTGGCGGAGTCCAACTCTCACTGGGAATGAATCCGACCGAGTGTTGGCAATACGAACCAAACTTTCACAACGGTCGTACAGAGACCAAATAGCTCGTAACAATAAGCCCAATACCACATACTCTCGATGCACCCCCCCACAAAAAACCATGAGGGACGTGGTCGAATGCCTTCTCCAAGTCCACAAAACACATGTAAACTGGTTGGGCAAACTCCCACGAACCCTCAAGAATTCTCGAGAGGGTAAAGAGCTGGTCCGATGTGTCACAGCCAGGATGAAAACCACATTGCTCCTCCTGAATCTGAGATTCGACCAACAGCCGGACTCTCCTCTCCAGTACCTTGGCATAGACCTTCCCAGGGAGGCTGAGGAGTGTGATCCCTCTAAAGTTGGAGCACACCCTCCGGTCCCCTTTTTTGAAGAGGGGAACCACCACCCCGGTTTGCCATGCCAAAGGCACTGCCCCCGACCTCCATGCAATGTTGCAGAGGCGTGTCAACCATGACAGCCCAACAACATCCAGGGCCTTGAGGTACTCAGGGCGAATCTCATCCACCCCCGGGGCCCGGCCACCAAGGAGATTTTTAACCACCTTGGCGACCTCAGCCCCTGTGATAGGCGAGTCATCCCCCTCTTCCCCAAACCCTACTTCCTCTGTGGAAGGCGTATCAGTGGGATTGAGGAGATCCTCGAAGTATTCCTTCCACCGCCCGACGATATCCCCAGTCGAAGTCAACATTGTCCCATCTGCAGCATACACAGTGTGGGCAGGGTGCTGCTTTCCTCTCCTGAGCCGCCAGAAGGTTTGCCAGAATCTCTTCGAGGCCAACTGAAAGTCTTGTTCCATGGCCTCACCGAACTCCTCCCATACCCGGGTTTTTCCTTCAGCAACCACCCGAGCTGCACTCCACTTGGCCTGCCGGTACACCTCAGCTGTTTCAGGAGTCCCACAAGCCAACCAAGCTTGATAGGACTCCTTCTTCAGCTTAATGGCCCCCCTCGCCACTGGTGTCCACCACTTGGTTCGGGGGTTGCCACCACGAAATGCACTGACCACCTTGCAGCCGCAGCTCTGGGCCGCCGCTTCAACAACAGAGGTGGAGAACATGGCCCATTCAGACTCCATGTCTCCAGACTCCCTCGGAATGTGGTTGAAGTTCTTCCGGAGGTGGGAGTTGAAGACCTTCCGGACAGGGGCCTCAGACAGACGTTCCCAGCACACCCTCACTATACGTTTGGGTCTACCAGGTCTGAATGGCTTCGTCCCCTGCCATCGGATCCAACTCACCACCAGGTGGTGATCAGTTGACAGCTCTGCACCTCTCTTTACCCGGGTGTCCAAGACATATGGTCGCAGGTCTGATGACACGATAACAAAATCGATCATTGACCTGCGACCTAGGGTGTCCTGGTGCCAGGTGCACATATGGACACCCTTATGCTTGAACATGGTGTTTGTTATGGACAAACTGTGGTTAGCACAGAAGTCCAATAACTGAACACCACTTGGGTTCAGATCGGGCAGGCCATTCCTCCCAATCACCCCCCCTCCAGGTTTCACTGTCGTTGCCCAAGTGTGCATTGAAGTCCCCCAGTAGGACAATGGAGTCTCCAAGAGGAGCACCCTCCAGCACCCCAGTCAGAGACTCCAAAAAGGGTGGGTACTCTGAAACATCATTTGGTGCATAGGCACAAATGATGGTCAGGACCCGTTTCCCAACCCAAAGGCGCAGGGAAGCAACCCTTTCGTCCACCAGGGAAAACTCCAATATAGAGGCAGCAAGGTGGGGGGATACAAGAATACCCACCCCTGCTCGTCACCTCTCACCCGGGGCAACTCCAGAAAAGGCCAAGCTCCAGCCCCTCTCCAGGAGACTGGTTCCGGAACCGGAGCTGTGTGTTGAGGTGAGGCCGACTATATCTAGCCGGTATCTCTCAACCTCGTACACCAGCTCAGGCTCCTTCCCCACCAGAGAGATGACATTCCACGTACCAAAAGCCAGTTTAGAAAGCTTGGGATCAGTCCGCCAAGGTCTCCGCCTTTGACCGCCACCTAATCCACATAGCACCGGACCCCCATGATCCCTCCTGCAGGTGATGAGCCCACTAGAGGGCGGACCCATGTAACTCCTTCGGGCTGAGCCCGGCCGGATCCCATGGGTGGAAACCCCGCCACCAGACGCTAGCCTTCGAGCCCCTTCCCCAGGCCTGGCTCCAGGGTGAGGCCCCGGTAACCCCATACCGGACGGGGTACACTGAATCCTTGATCTAGAATTTATCATGAGAGTCTGTTGGATCGTTCTTAGTCTGGCCCTTCACCCAGGACCAGTTTGTCTTGGGTTACCCTATCAGAGGCAAATTGCCCCAGACAACATAGCTCCTGGGATCACTGGGGCACACAAACCCCCCCACCACGATAAGGAGACGATCCATGAGGGGGTTGTATATACAGCCATGGACAAAATTGTTGGTACCCCTCTGTTAATGAAAGAAAAACCCACAGTGGTCACAGAAATAACTTGAATCTGACAAAAGTGGTAATAAATAAAAAATTCTATGAAAATTAACCATTGAAAATCAGACAATGCTTTTGAATTGTGGTTCAACAGAATTACTTCAAAAAATAAACTCATGAAACAGGCCTGGACAAAAATGATGGTACCCCTAGAAAAGATAGAAAATAATGTGACCATAGGGACATGTTCAACCAAGATGTGTCCTCTAATTAACATCACAGGTGTCTACAAACTTGTAATCAGTCAGTCGGCCTATTTAAAGGGTGACAAGTAGTCACTGTGCTGTGACCATTGTGAGTTTTTCTTTCATTAACAGAGGGGTACCAACAATTTTGTCCACGTGTGTATGTTTGGAGTATTTCTTCCTTTAGTTAGTTAGTTAATCCCTTCACACCTGAAGGTGTATATGGGCGGCGCCTATCTCCGTTTCTCTGACCCTAGGCCACACAGCTACTGTAAGTAGTGAAAGCTACAGCGGGGGGTCAGTCCTCTGGTAGCTCTGTGTGTAACTTTACTTTCCCCGTTCCATTATGCGGAGCACCATGCTAGAAGGCAGAAAGCACCATTTTTATATGGTCTTTGGTATGACCCGGCCGGGATTTGAACCCCTGCCTCCCGGGTGTGGGGCGGATGCTCTACCAACTGAGCCACCACTCCGGTTTTCTTCCTTTAGTTTTTGTTTAAATTGTCCAAGCGTTGTACATGATTTTAATTCAGGTCCAAAAGCGTTCCACAGTCTGACTCCTTGCACTGAGACACAGTGTTGCTTGGTGGTAGTTCTCACTGAAGGTTTTTGAAATATACATGTTCCTCTGAAATGATATTGTTATCTGGAACAACTTTTGGATATTTGCGGGCAGTGATAGATTCTTAGCTTTTAACATTATTACTGCGGTTTAAAAGGCAACCAGATCTTTCAACCTGAGAGCTTTTAATTTAAGAAAAAGTGGGTTTGTTGGTTCCCTGTAAGCAGCTTTGTTTATTATTCTAATAGCTCTCTTCTGAAGCATAACGACTGGATATATGTTTTATATGTGTTTCCCCATACTTCAGTACAATATGTCATGTATGGGTATTGGTATCCTCTGAAGAGCTGGAGCAGGTGGCTGGGGAGAGGGAAGTCTGGGCTTCTCTGCTTGAACTGCTGCCTCTGCGACCCGGACCTCCGGAAAAGCGGTAGAAGATGGATGGATGGATGTCATGTATGGGAGCATTAATGAATGATACAAAGTCTATAGTGTGGGTTGATTCAGCAAATATTTCACTCTGTGCAGTATTACGATTGATTTGCATATTTTACCTTTAATATAATTAATGTGACTTCCAACACAGTTTTTTATTGATTATTATGCCAAGGATTTTAATTTTGGATACCCTTTCAATCTCTACACCATTTATACTGAGTTGCTGTGATGGTGTGAAATAACGTTATCAATAAAAGTTTAGCCACCGCTGTGTCGCCCTGGTTTCAAGTGTGGGTGGTGTTTTGTGCTTGTATTGCTAAAATATAAAAGGAAGCACTACAATGGGTCTCAAATATTTGTAATGTGTTCTATTACTGAATGAGTTTAAAGATGAAATACTATAGACTACACATATAACCTAAATTCTAATGATGACTGAACAACTCCCATTCCCCAAGGTGCAAGATACTCTATGATGACTATAACTCATAAAGGATCACAGAAGTGATCTGATAACTAGAAAAGCACTCGGAGAGCGCAGACCTCCGCCAAGCGCCACAGTTCCCCCCCCCATACAGTGTTTGTGTGTACGTTTTCAGATTCCTTGACCATGAAAACATATGACTAGCAATTGGATTCACAATGACAGGATTAGTGGTTTATTAGTAAAAGCATTACCTCCTTTGCGGAGGTAATAAACTGAAGTGTTGGTGTTGTGTCCATCTCCTGCATCTGCAAACTCCCAGGCTGCGTGCGTTGCAATTGAATGAATGAATGAATTAATCTTTATTTCGAATAGATTAAGAGTAGAGGTTAAAAGAAAGTGAATAATATAACAAAGGGGGTAATAAAATCCAACAAGGTCAAATCAGACAATAACTCCTCTGATTATACAGTTCAACATAAGTTATCCGAAATGTGTGATGGGGGAATCCGCAGGTTATATTGCCCACCCATGTTCCATCCAAGAATTCAACAGAAAAAAACAAAAGAAATCATGACACAACCGCGTACAACCCACAGGCCAATGGGTTATGCAAGCATTTTCATAGATCACTGAAAGCAGCACTGAGGGCTTCACTGACGGATGCAAATTGGGTAGACAGGTTGGCGTGGGTTTTATTGGGGTTGCGCTCCGCGGCAAATGAGGATTTGGAATCTTCCCCGGCAGAGAGCTTCTTTTTGCGCAGCTACTATGGCTGGCCGGGGAATTTCTGCCAAATAATCCGGCGGCGGACAGCCGCCCGTCTGAGCTTTTGCAGTGTAGCGCAAACACAGGCACACAGGCACGCTGCCGAGCCCTGCCCAGCACTGTGTTCCGCATGCTTTTGTGCCTAAAACTTTGAAGAAGGCGGAGTTTGTGTTCGTCAGACACGACGAGCAGCGCCCTCCATTGGGCCTGCACACTTGTTGAAAATGGCCGTATCTCACAATGTTAAAGAATCCTTTAAAAAATTCCTGTATCCAGACGGTGATCCGGATCATCCCCAAAATTTAATCAGTTCTTCCTTGTACCATTTCAAACAACGCCTGAAAGTTTCATTGAAATCCGTCCAAAACTTTTTGAGTTATCTTGCTAACCAACAGACAGACAGACAAACAGACAGACAGACAAACAGACAGACAGACAGACAGACAAACGCTGGCAAAAACATAACCTCCTCCTGGCCTCCGGCCTGGCGGAGGTAAAAATAAATAAACAAGCGGTTTATTTTATGGTGGCTACTATTGGATGTGCCATTCATTTTCAATTACTCTGTAATTAATATTCACACAAATAAATCTCAATTCAGTCCCTTTCATATTAAGTGGAAATTGTGCTACTTTAAATTTGGCACTTTACCTAAACTTTAACTTAAAAAGCAAAAGATTTGACTATAAATGTGATGTGTTGTTTACCAGTCACAACACATTGGTGTCAAAACGTCGCCATTCCGAGCAGATCCTGTTTGGACTCTACAATGAAATACACACAAATTAAGTACATGCACAGCACGAAAGTGCAACATGTAAAAAAAACAAACAAACACCTTTTTAACCAGGATTACAACTAGCTTATTTCATCAGATATTGTCAACACAAAAAAGAAACATACAAGGACGGACGTAGCATTGAGCTAGGTCATCGTTTAAACACGATTAAGTTTTCGTCTGTCCTAAGTGAACTTTCCACTGTTGGAAAAAATAACGTAAAACATGAATATCACATCACTCACCGTCCTGTATATCACAATATCACGGCTTCAACTGCTGAAGTTGGGTGCGTCGCAGCTGTACATTCAATTCAATTTGGGTGGCTGGGTCTAATTCCCGGTGCATCTCCATGTATTTTCTAGTGCGTCTGCTTGTGCTCCCCACTGCAAGTTCAGTCTGCTTCCCTCTGCATTCTCTCATCAGCCGAAATGCACAGGAAACTCTGCTGGACTGCTGTGTTAGATTTTTGCTGATTTCTGTTAAGCCATTCTATCGTTATTTTTTATAATATAACTTGTTTGCGGGCTCACTGACAAAAAATTGCAAATGGCGGCCAGCAAGCTATTCTGGAAAGTCAGCGTAACGCCCACTCTCATGACGCTACGCCTGGACCAATCAGTGGCCAGCAGTGGGTTGACGTAACAGTGCGGTACTCTTCGGACCTACTCTCGATTGGTGCCGATAAAACTGGAACAGTTCCGAAAAAACAGAACTGTTAGGCCATTGGGTGCCGAATGGAAAAGCGGACAAAGGGGGCCGAACCGTACCAAACGGGGCCAAACTGACCCAAGTGGAAAAGCGCCTTATGTTCTTTTTTCTCAGCAGTGGTTTTCATCTTGGAACTCTGCCATGCAGGCCATTTTTGCCCACTGTTTTTCTTATGGTGAAGTCATGAACACTGACCTTAACTGAGGCAAGTGAGGCCTGCAGTTCTTTGGATGTTGTAGGGTCGTTTGTGACCTCTTGGATGAGTTGTCACTGTGCTCTTGGGGAAATTTTGGTCGGCCGGCCACTCCCGGTAAGGTTCACCAGTGTTCTGTGTTTTCGTCATTTGTGGATAATGGTTCTCACTGTGGTTTGCTGGAGTCCCAAAACTTTAGAAATGGCTTTATAACCTTTTCCAGACTGATAGATCTCAGTTACTTTGTTTCTCTTTTGTTCCTGAATTTTTAGTGCCTCACTTTGTCAAGCAGGTACTATTTAAGTGATTTCTTGATTGAGAACAAGTATGGCAGTAATCAGGCCTAGGTGTGGCTGGAGAAACTGAACTCAGCTTTCCAAAGATGTGATAAATCACAGTTAATTTATTTTTTAACAGGTGGTGGTGGCGAATCATTTTCACACAGGGCCAGGTAGGTTAGGATTTTTTTTACCCTTAATAGTAAACACTGTGGGCTATATTAATCATATATTCCATAACCTACATATGTTGAAGCATGTGGGAATGTTTGGTGATTACATATGTAAGGCGACTTCACACCTCAGAAAGGACAAAGACTCTCAACCGCCAGTGAAGAACAAAGACGTTCCCAGACACTGCGGTGGAGACCGGAGGAGCTGCCATCACCCCCCAGGGCCATGAGGAGGAGTACGGAGACAATGGGGGGATTAAGATAATGAGGGATGTCAGCCTTTGATATGCATGTCTTTTGTTATGTGCAAGTATAAGTTCACAGAGCTGGAGGTATTCGGTCTCTTTTCTTGCTTCTGCTTCTGCACTGAGATGAGACTTGTTAGAGGAGCTGATAATAAACTTTGGTTTATATATCACACCGCCTCGTTCTTCCAAGCTCTTCTACACTGGTGACCCCTGACGCGAGTATGGACCTGAGGCGTTCCCCCGTGATCGACTCATCTGTGGCGACCCAGGCAGACGCCGGCGCCCACGCAGACAGGGGAACAGATGGACGACGTTCCCCCCTGGCAGAAGTGATAGAGAGGGCTCAACCAAGCACCAGCGCCGCTGAGAGAGCCGAGGCAAGGCATTCTCACCCTGCGGACATAGCAGTGATGGTCTACACAAATGTCGTCGCTGTCAAGCTGCCGGACTTCTGGCAGGAAGACCCCGCCTCGTGGTTTCAACAAGCTGAAGCCCAGTTTACACTGGCGGGCATCACGGCCGACGATACAAAGTTCTATCACATCGTCGCCAAACTCGACGCCGCCACTTCGAGGTGTGTGTGGAGCATAATCTGGCGGCCGCTGGCCCAAGACAAATATGAAATACTGAAAGCAACCATCGCGGCAAATTACATCCCCTCAGCCGAAGAGAGAGCCGAGAGGATCCTGGCGGTCTACGGCCACAGAGGATGCAGACCTAAAGCCCTCATGGAGGACTTGCTGCAGCTTAAAGAGGAGGACAATGACAACTTCCTCTTCCAATTCGTATTCCTCAGCACGCTGCCGCCACACATGAGAGGGACGCTCGCCAACATGCAATGCAACACCCAGCAAGACTTCCGCGTGCTGGCCAATGAAGCTCAACGACTCGTCAACGCCTGCAGGGAACAGACACCCACAGCACCATCCGCAGACCTCAACGCTGATGCCCAGAGCCACGGCGAGCCTCAACTCACGGAGCAGATCCAGCCCACGGTGACAGCGACACGGCCAAAACATAACAGACGGAGCGATGTTTGTTATTACCACCACCGCTTCGCCGAGAAGGCTCACAAATGTGTTCCCCCCTGCAAATTTAAACGCCAAAGCCGAGAGCCGTTAACGGCAGCAGTTCTCGGCGAGAAGAGTAAGCTGTTATATGTGACGGACGGACACACCGGCAAGCAGTTCCTTATTGACACAGGAGCTCAACTGAGTTTCGTCATGCCCTCCCAAACAGATCGAGCCATGGGCACCCGGGGCAGCGGAGCAGTGGCAGCCAACGGCTCCAGCATTGACACTTTCGGCGAAAAGAGCCTGCACCTCCACATCCACGGCCCCAACTACAGATGGACATTTGTTGTAGCGGCGGTGAGTTTTAACTTGTTGGGCGCAGACTTTTTGTGTGCACACGGGTTATTAGTTGATCTAGCGAATAGACGCTTGGTTAATGCACTGTCCTTTGCTTCTATTCCCTGCTCAGCCCGAGTTTCTCCACCACCTGTGCAGGCTAGCGTCACCACGGCAGGAGGCAAGTTTGAGCAAGTTTGAGCAAGTTTGAGCAACTCCTCACCCAATTTCCAGCACTCACAATTCCCAAATTCTCAGCCACTGTGGCTAAACACGGGGTTGAACATTTTATTCCCACAACGGGCCCACCCGTATTTGCCAAAGCTCGCCGCTTAGACGCGGCCAAACTCACCATAGCTCGGGACGAGTTTACTATGGGTTTACTTAAGCCACTTTTCCACTATATAGTTCTGCGCTACTCTTTTCTTTTCTTTACTACTTGTTTCTCCCGCGGCTGTGCCTCCATCACAACAGCGGAAAGCCGAGAATTGCTGGGGTGGGCGGGATCGAGGTGGCGCTACACTGCTGACGTATAAAGGACGAGACTGACTCCTCAACAACACAGAAAAAAATAGCGGATTACGAGCGGAGGATTTCCACGGTTTTTAACACAATGAATGTCTTTAACGAGACAAGAGAATTTTACAGGAGAAGACGACGTGGATTGAGACAACACACGTTGGAGCAGGAGAGGAGAATAGCGGTTGCCCAGGAGGAATCTGAAGCAGCTGCATATGAAGCAGAGATCATTCAGAGATCATTTCATTTGTTCAGTGTTCATGTGCATACATATGTCAAATGTGTTTTTTAAATAAAATGTTGTGCACTTTTAAACTACATCGCCTCTGTTGTTCAAAACGGTTAAATGTTAACAGACGGTTAATTAAATGCTGAAACACCGGGGTAATTTAAAATTATGCAGAAGCTTAATCCTAAACCCCTTTAACTTACCAAATAATTTATAATATTATAAAAAAAAGCAAATCCAAATCTAGACCCATTTTGTATATTGTGTAATAATGATACACTGATGATAAACTGACTTCCCAAAAAAAGCAGCAGCTATACAACGCACTTTTGGTTTGATGGAATTGCCAATTGACCTTGGAATTATATGTGGAAACTTGTTATACTTCCAGTTAACTTTAACTTACAAAATAATTTACAATATTATAAAAAAAAGCCAATCCAAATCTAGGCCCATTTTTTGTATTGTGTATCATTTGAGTATCATTGTACAATCTATTGTTATTTATAAGGGTTATCTGTTCAGTGGTGGCTAATTACACACTAAAACAACATAGAAAATGACTGCAAAGAAAATGCTGCAGCTAGCCAAGTCACTTTTGATTTGATGGAATTGCCAATTGACCTTGGAATTATATGTGGAAACTTGTTATACTTCCAGTTAAGTTTAACTTACCAAATAATTGATATTATAAAAAAGCCAATCCAAATCTAGGCCCATTGTGTATCATTTTTCCAATCTATTGTTATTTATAAGGGTTATCTGTTCAGTGGTGGCTAATTACACACTAAAACAACGTAGAAATGACTCAAAAAAAAAAAATATGCTGCAGCGAGACAACTCACTTTTGGTTTGATGGAATTGCCAATGAACCTAGAAATTTTATGATGAAACTTTTTTTAATCCTACTAAATACACATTGTCACACTGCCCAACACCAAATTATAATTTTCTTTTTCAAACCCAAGATCACTATGGATCTATTGAATCACAATCGCATAGGTTTATCATATACATGTCAACATTTACAACATCGAAAATGTTATATTTGGGTTTACATGTATGGGTATTTTCGCTTTATATTATACTAGACTGCTTATAATTTATTGGAATTCTCAGAATTTGGAATGCCGATATAACATTCAATTCACATGTACTTACCTTTTACCCAATTCGACTTTCACCTTTATCAGTGTCTACTGCTGAATGTAAATTACACCTGTGCAACTGCTTACAATTTTACTTAAAAACTGTACCCAATGTAGAGCAATGGATACAGCAGTGGTAATATTTATTAAATTTAACAATAACAATTACATTACCATTAAAAATCTTGACACCTTTATGGCTGAACAGCAGGATTAGGGTCATATGAGGCAATGGAATGTGTATGTAATTATTCGCCTTTATCATCCAGTGTTATAATATACAAACCACACTTTTATCCAAAAGACTAACATTTTATTACATTACAAATATTCCCAAAACATGTTAACAAATGGGGAGCTTTCAGTACTTCGACCAGACTGCCAAAATGGTTTCGGAAGGCTCCGTGGAAGGAAGCCGTCTCTGTCAGCTCATCCCTTCTTAATGCGGCTAACTGCAGGTGTCTTTCACGCTGTTCGAGCATCCTTTCATGGATCCGCATCTCCTCAGCATGATTCTGGGCCATCAGTGATGCAAGGTCTGCAATGTTGCTGCTTTTCAG
Organism: Pholidichthys leucotaenia; assembly: GCA_020510985.1. Taxonomy (NCBI): domain Eukaryota; kingdom Metazoa; phylum Chordata; class Actinopteri; order Cichliformes; family Pholidichthyidae; genus Pholidichthys; species Pholidichthys leucotaenia. The sequence continues at coordinate 97,627,058 of CM035841.1, read as the reverse complement.
CTTGCCTATATGAAAGACAGAAGTCATTGTATTTAGATAACACCGGATCAAAACATGTCAGAAAAAATATTATGGAATTAAACTGTTGAAAGCCTGTGGTAGGATGCTCCGTTGCTGTATTTAAGCTCAACTGTCATGTTGTTGCCCCTCAGTAGAGTGGACTATAAGAAACTTCTGTGGTGATGTGGTTAGGCCCCCCTTCATTTCAAAAAGGATTAATTGTAAAAAGTATTTTGATTTAATGGGTTATTTTTAAAAGAATTTCTTTGTACTGTGGCCTCATAAATCAGAATGGGTTAATAGTGTTAGCTGACTTGAAGAATTTCAATCAAGCATTTTGATTTGAAGTCTGTACATGTGCTCCTTTTTTTTTGTGAAAATACAACAGTATTTCACCACCAACACACCTATAACACTGGGCCACTGTGGCTATGAACACCCCTGAATCTAGTATTTTTATAAACGTAGAAAGACATTTTAAATTCCTTGTTATGCGTCTATAGAAAACAATCACATATAAAAACAACCGGGTGGTAATTTTCAGTTTGTTGTGCCTTACCAGCACTTGACCGGGAGATGCCGGGGCAGTCCAGTGAGGCGGACCCCAAGGGATTTGAAAACTGTGTATAGAAGGAAAAAAACACACAATAACGCTCACAAACAAAGTGCAACATGTACTGCAAACACAAAACTTTTTAACCAGAATACAATAAGCTCACGTCAGCGTTTTGTTCACGTGAATACTGAAATAAAAGCGCGATTCAGCAGCTTGATGCCAGGTAGCAGCAAGGTACAGAGGTAGCTAGCTATTAGCAGGCTAGCCATCACCACAATTGCCCACAATCAAACAACTTTCTTTATTGCTAAAATAAAGTGCGCTTTTGACCGAAAGGCAAGAAGACGGACAATAACAAAACAACACTCACCGTCACCGTTTTCCAATTCCGTGGCCGTGTCGAGTCCAAATTCTCTGCCAATAATAGCAGGCCGGACACTTCCTGGTATATTTTTTCATTGCAAGTTGCCCCACCAACTCGCTCTGGATGTAGTCATCGGCTACGAGGGACAGAAAAGTCTGCACCTCCTCGTTTGTTCATGGAATAAACTTGCGCGTGGACATCGTTATATGAGAACACAATTTTGAATCCAGTCACCGCGGTTACTCGCTGAAATTACAAATGGCGGACGTGTAGCTTCAACAGAAAACAAAACGGACGCGTTTGGTGACGTTACACCCTGACCAATCAGCGTTTAGCAGTCGATTGACGTCAATTCACACCTCGCTTTTCGCTCGCTTGTACCCTGCCTCTGAACAGGCACGAAAATCGTAACGGTTAAACCGTGAGGACTTGGGTGGAAATGGCGAAAAACCGAAACAAGTAAAAAAAAAGTAAAGCCCAGGCGATACTGGTGGAAATGGGGCTTTAGTGACTACGTCACTGAGGAAATCACGCGGAGTAGAAGGTAAGTGCCTTGTAACACCTTCACTGTTGCCAGTTTGTCAGAGTTTTCTCTGAGATTTGTATCTATTGTCTTGACAAATTAAAACTTTTTATGAATTTGAAATTTAAAAAATATCCACTTTTCATGTAAATTTGGAACTTCTTTTCAGTCTGAATTCTGAGATTAAGATAAGATAGGCCTTTATTAGTCCCACAATGGGGAAATTCCAGGATTGCAACAGCACAGGGACAGCAACACTCAGAGCAACCATCAGAAGGCAAGAAAAAACAAGAGCAGCTAGTATACATATGTACATATTACTATAAATATATATATATATATATATATATATATATATATATATATATATATATATATATATATATATATATATATATATATATATATATGTATATACTGTATATATATATATATATATAGAGAGAGAGAGAGAGAGAGAGAAAGAGAGAGAGAGAGAGAGAGAGAGAGACACACAGTGCGGAGCATTGTGGTTGGTGGATGTGCAGCAGAAAGTCTAAGCTCTCTCTCCGCAGATGCGGCGGGCCAGCTCGATGTCTTTGGGCGTGATGGTGACCCTCTCGGCGTGGATGGCGCACAGGTTGGTGTCCTCGAAGAGACCCACCAGGTAGGCCTCGCTGGACTCCTGCAGAGCCATGACGGCGGAGCTCTGGAAGCGCAGGTCGGTCTTGAAGTCCTGAGCGATCTCCCTCACTAGGCACTGGAAGGGCAGCTTACGGATGAGCAGCTCCGTGGATTTCTGGTAGCGACGAATCTCTCTCAGAGCCACGGTACCGGGCCTGTAACGGTGAGGCTTCTTCACTCAGCCGGTGGCCGGAGCGCTTTTCCGAGCAGCCTTGGTGGCCAGCTGCTTCCTGGGGGCTTTTCCTCCAGTAGATTTACGGGCGGTCTGCTTGGTTCTTGCCATCGCTCTTTATTATTCTGTCTTATATTTCTTGCATGCCGCCTAAACTCCAGCCTGGCACCCGCGTCGTTTTCGCTTCAGTTCCCCGATATGTCAAGTTTCTCCATTAGCACTGGGTGGCGGTTGAGTGCTAGCTAGCTCTCCCCTGCTGTATCGTCTCATGCTGTAAACAGTGCTCCGTCCGCCGACTCGGGAGACCTTTGGGGCGATCTGTGTGTCCGTGATATATATAGAGTGAAAGGTGTAGAAAGAAGAAGGAAGATTTAAAAAAAAAAAAAAAAAAGGCAGTTGCAAAAGGCAGCCAACTCATGTGGCGCCGGAACCGGAAAAATTAATGTCAGCATTTTGAGATTAAAGTCACAATTCTGAGAATAACTCCAGTCACAATTCGGAGATTAAACTCAGTCTGAATTCTGAGATTAAAGTCAGACCAAATTCTTAGATTAAAGTCAAAATTATGAGATAAAAGTCAAAATTCTGAGATTAAAGTCAGTCTGAATTCTGAGATTAAAGTCTGAATTCTGAGATTAAAGTCAATCCAAATTCTGAGATGAAAGTAAAAATTCTGAGATTAAAGTCAATTTTATTTCTGAGCCTAGTCAAAATTCTGAGATTAAAGTCAGAATTGTGAGATTAAAGTCAAAATTATGAGATTGAAGTCAGTCTGAATTCTGAAATTAAGTCTTAATTTTGAGATTAAAGTTACTCAAAATTCTGACATTGAAGTTAATTTTAATTCTGAGATTAAAGTCAGAATTCTGAGAAAAAAGTCAGAATTCTGACATTAAAGTCAAAATTCTGAGATTAAAGTCAGTCTTAGTTCTCCGATTAAAGTAAATATTCTGAGACTAAAGTCAAAATTCAGAGATTAAAGTCAGTCTGAATTGTGAGATTAAAGTCAGAATTCTTAGAAACAAAAGTCTCAATTAAAATTCTGAAATTAAAGTCAGTCTAAATTCAGACAGTAAAATCTTAATTTTGATATTAAAGTCAGAATTCTGAGAGTAGAGTCAGTCAAAATTCTTAGATTAAAGTCAAAATTCTGAGATCAATCTCAGCCTTATTTCTGAGATTAAAGTCTGAATTCTGAGATTAAAGTCAGTCAAAATTCTGAGATTCAAGTCAAAATTCTGAGATTAAATTCAGTCTGAATTCTGAGATTAAAGTCTGAATTCTGAGATTAAAGTTACATTTTTGCTAAATTTATGATATTTTTCCTGATAATTTTGCAACTTTTTTCTTCCCCGTTTCCAAATATTTTCATACTAATATGCACCTTCACTCTCACCAGTGACGAATAAGATATTTTTTTTTGCAAATGTGAATCTTTTTTCCTGTCACAACATTAATTAGTTTTATTTGCCTTTTATCCCTGAATCAGCATGGGTTGATCTGGGCTGATGTGCAGTTGAGGCATGAAGAAAGCGAGCAGGAGGATGATGGGTTAACGCAGCACAGCTGAGACTGTCTATAATTAATTCACTACAGAAACATCCAGTCATGCATAAGTAGCCACTTTATCGCAGACTTCATTAATTTATTCAGTTTTAAATGTGGCTCTATAATTGAAACTTTGCTTAACTTTTATCTCACTATCACAATGTAGAAGTGTGGAGATGACTTTTTTCCTTTCACTCCTCTTCTGTCAAACCTGATGATACGTGGAAAGAAATTATTTCAAATTATGCTTGAAGTGTGATTCATTTTGTGCAATGACGTATGAAAATCCTGGAATAAAAACACTAGAAAAACAAAACAATTTTTTAACAACGGAAGCTTTAGCTTCTCAGAATCAGAATCAGAATCAGAATCAGCTTTATTGGCCAAGTATGCACAACACATACAAGGAATTTGACTTTGGCTAAAAACTTGCTCTCGTTGTTCAGGTGAAGGATTTAAATAAGGATTCAATGACAACCACAGTATGTACAGTAAATTACAGTCTGTCCACGTTTCTATAAAAGGATGCAAATATATACAGGAATATATGCAGTTATTTACTCGGACTAACCACACTTTGCAGAAATATATGAAAAAATATACAATCACACAGTATTTCAATGTGGACTCAGATTCAGTGATATAATGTGAATGAAGTAAAAAGCAGTGTGAGAGTTATGTGCAATGTAATAATGGATGAAAAGTCATGAGTACAGCAACAGGTAGGACTAGGTGAATGTTAGGAGTTCATCAGAGTGATGGCTTGAGGAAAGAAACTGTTCCTGTGACGGGTGGTTTTGACCTTCAGTGATCTGTAACGACGACCAGAAGATAGAAGTTCAAACAGTTTGTGGCCGGGGTGTGATGGGTCAGCACAGATGTTTCCCGCCCGTTTCCTGGTTATGGACCGATATAAGTTCTCAATGGAGGGTAGGTCGGTACCAATGATCCTCTCCGCAGACTTAATGATCCGCTGCAGTCTGGTCTTGTCCTGTTTAGTGGCAGATCCAAACCAGACAGTGATGGAAAAGCAGAGGACAGATTGGATGATGGCGGTGTAGAAGACAACCAGCAGCTCCTGAGGCAAATCAAACTTCTTGAGCTGACGCAGAAAAAACAACCTCTGCTGGGCCTTTTTCCGGACAGTGTCAATATGGGAGGACCACTTCAGGTTCCGGGAGATTGTGGTACCCAGAAACTTGAAGGAGTCCACCGTGGACACTGTGCTGTTGAGGATGGTGAGTGGGGGGAATGAAGGGGGGTGTCGCCTGAAATCCACAGTCATCTCCACCGTTTTGGCTGGGTTAAGTTCAAGATGGTTCTGGCTGCACCAGAGGATCAGCTGCTCCACCTCCCGCCTGTATGCAGACTCATCATCATCCCGGATCAAACCGATGACTGTGGTGTCGTCCGCAAACTTCAGGAGCTTCACCGAAGGGTCCTCTGAGGTGCAGTCGTTGGAGTAGAGGGAGAAGAGCAGTGGGGAAAGGACACATCCTTGGGGGGCGCCAGTACTAATTTTTCGGGAGCTGGATGTAAATCTCCCTAGCTTCACCTGTTGCCACCTGTCAGTCAGAAAGCTGGAGATCCACTGGCAGGTGGAGGGGGGCACCTTGAGCTGGAGGAGTTTCTGATGAAGAATGCCTGGGATGATGACTTCTGACTGAAGTCTTCTGTTTTACTGATGGTGGAAGGCTGTTATTATTAACAGATATGGTGACTGCGCTTTCAATGACATTTTTGACAAAATTACCTTTAACCCTTTAGCCTTGAGACCAATTTCCCTAAATTCAGCAAATGCAAAGAAAATCAAATTCTTTCTTGACTGAGTGGCAAGAGAAAATTGGAAATGTTTGAACCAATTCATTCATTCATTCCCCTAAAAAAGTCCCACATTAATGCCTAATCTATAGACTCCAATGGTAAGTCTGCAAATAAAAGGACTTCGTGGACTGGTGCCATCGGAACTGCCTCCAGATCAACGCGAGGAAAACTAAGGAGCTGGTGGTGGACTGCCGCAGGCATGGGCAGCCCCTCACAGTACCAGTAAATATACAGGGAACAGACATCGAGATGGTGACATCCTATAAGTACCTGGGTATTCATCTGAACAATAAACTAGACTGGTCACACAATACTGATGCACTCTACAAGAAGGGACAGCGCAGGCTGTTCCTGCTGAGGAGACTCAGGTCTTTTGGTGTACAAGGGGCGCTGCTGAAGTCATTCTATGACACGGTGGTGGCATCAGCCATCACTTTTGGAGTGGTCTGCTGGGGCAGTGGCATTACTGCAGCCGATAGGAAGAGACTGAACAAACTGATTAAGAAAGCTAGCTCTGTCCTGGGGCAGCGCCTTGATCCGATGGAGGAGATAGGAGAGAGAAGGACGGTGGCTAAACTGTCATCTCTGCTGGAGTCCGAGTTCCACCCTATGCAGGACATACTGAATGCACTGAGGAGCTCATTTAGCAGCAGACTACATCATCCCAGGTGCACAACCGAGAGGTTTCGTAGGTCCTTCCTACCAACGGCTGTCAGACTGTACAACCTAAGCAGGGCTGCTCGCAGAGATAGCAAAAAAGACGTAACAAACTAATAGTTTTTTGAATGCAGAAGATGCAATAGACTTACACAGTGGTCCTCTCCGGCATACAACTAGGAGCATGCCGGTCGCTATGGAGGGTGAGAGTGTGTATGGGCACATAATCATACCATGCAGGATAGCTGGGTAGACGGTTATGCTGTTTCATTCCATTTAGCGGCAATGCTCTGCACTGTGTGTGTTTATATATTTGCATATTTGTTCCGTCTAGCTGCAATGCTCCGTACTGTGGGTGTTTATATATTTATATATCTACATGTTATTCCATCTAGCTACATTGCTCCGCACTGTGTGTGTTTATATACTTGCATATTTATTCCACCTAGCTGCAATGCTCCGTACTGTGGGTGTTTATATATTTACATATTTATTCCATCTAGCTACAATGCTCTGCACTGTGTGTTCATATATTCATATATTTATTCCATCCAGCTACAATGCTCTGCACTGTGTGTCTGTGTGTGTGTGTATATATATATATTTTATAGTAATACGTACATATGTTTATTAGCTGCTCTTGCTTGCTTGTTTTTTTTTCTTGCCTTCTGATTGTTGCTCTGAGTGTTGCTATCCCTGTGCTGTTGCAATCCTGGAATTTCCCCGTTGTGGGACTAATAAAGGCTTATCTTATCTTATCTTATCTTATCTTAAAATAAGAGTGTGGCTGAATTAAAAAAAAAAAATCGTGTGATCATCATATAATTAAAATGATAGGCGATTATATGATAACTGTTACAACTCTTTCCATTAAAATAACATGGCAACAGTAACCATGGTGAAACCTGCCTTTGATCTTTGACATCAGCTCAGTGATTACTGCCTTTGATCTGTGATGGCTGCCTTTGATCTTTGATGATGTCATAGTGAGTCCTATTATCATGAGTGATGCCTCCCGTTGATCTTTGAAGATGTCATAGCGAGTCCTATGATCGTGAGTGATGCCTTCCTGTGATCTTTGAAGAAGTCATAGCAACTCCTATGATCTTTTACCAAGTCCTATGATAATGAGTGATGCCTGCCTTTGATCTCATAGTGAGTCCTACTGTATGATCTTTTAGCGAGTCCTATGATTGTGATATTGTGACAGACAGATTGATGATGTCATAGTGAGTCCTGTGATTGTGAGTGATGCCTTCCTTTAATCTTTGATGATGCCATAGCAAGTCCTGATTGTGACATAGCGAGTCCAATGATCATCAGTAGTGAGTCCTGTGATCTTTGATGATGTCATAGCGAGTCCTATGATCGTGAATGATGCCTGCCTTTGATCTTTGATGTCATAGCAAGTCCTATGATCTTTTAGCGAGTCCTATGACTGTGACAGACACACACAGACTTTTGGAATCACTCTACATATAATTCATGAAATCTCTGTGTCTGTCTGTGTGTGTGTCACAATCATAGGACTTTGTGTTGCCACGGTAACCATGTAAAAGATCAAAGTCAGGCATCACTGAACGAGTGGTGACATCAAAGTTAAAAGGTAGGCTGTCATGAGCTGAGCACTGGAGGCTTCCGCCGTGCTCAGTCTCATGGCTTTTCTCTATATTTGTATATTTGTTGTATTTTGTGCATTTTTGGTTCTGTGTCCTCATACTGTTTCTTATTTTTCTCATCCTCTTGTTTATGTCATAGTTTTGTTACTCTTCTCTTTGGTATTAGATTGTATTTATTTCTCAGTATTCGTTGACATTTAATTCTTTACATCGTACTGTTGTGTTCTCTGTCTGGGTTGACAGCTGTCAGTGGCACTTCCGGGTTTTTGCTCCATGGTGGGCAGTGTCCCTGTCAGTTGTCAGTCCCATCCTCGTCCCTCTCATTGCTCCCAGCTGACCTGAGTTACAATCATTGTTTCCTCCTGCCTGCTCTGATATCAACACCTGCTTTCTTCTTCTTCTTTTAGATTTGATTGGTGGTTGGCAACCAGCTTACAGTTGTATTACTGCCACATACTTTACTCCACATCATTACTCTGTATATCGTCTAAATCATCACTCTTCCTCTTCTTCTTCTTTTAGATTTGATTGGTGGTTGGCAACCAGCTTACAGGTGCAATGCCACCATGTACTTCACTCTATATCATCACTCTGTCTGGTCAGGAGCTGTAGTCCTTCTATCATCATTGCTGTGTCCAATTGAACCTCAACTCTATCTTCAGACATCACTCTTCTTCGTTTCCTTGTACTTCACTCGATGTCATCACTCTATCTGGTCAGGAGCTGTAGTCCTCTCATCATTGCTGTGTCCAGTCGAACCTCAACTCTATCTTCAGACATCACTCTTCTTTGTCTCCTCGTACTTCACTCTACAGTATATCATCACTTCACTCTATATCATCACTCTACACACTTCTTCTTCTTTTATATCGTCACTCTACCTACCACCTGTTTTAAATTGTATTATGCCTTATTTAAGACCTGCTGCTCCATGTATTCCTCACTGCGGTCTTGATTACTACCAGACATAAGTTTGACATCCTCTATTTTCTTTTATCAGTTATCATGTAATCTCTTTGTGGCTTTATAGTTATTTTGTGCACTTTGTTCTTTTATGTTTGTAATAACCCATCACAAACTCACAGTTAGCATGTGGGTCTCCTCTCTGCCCCAAAGGAGTATTCATGACAGAAGACCACAGCCAGTTCATGATCCAGCTGCTGTGGGTTTGTGTTTTTTTTTTATACTTCTCCAATCTTTTCATTTTTCACTGGAGCTGTAAGCATGGTCCCCGATTACTCTAGCGCAATGGGCATGCGTGTCTACCCGATGAGCCTGGGGTGGGAAGTTTGCAGGACGCTGATGGAGTTGGATGATCTTATCTCCAATGCTCATGGAGCTCTTACCCTTAAAGATGGTCTCTGGTACCTGGGCCTCGTGGAGGCGGGTGCTCGCCGGTTCCCTCATCTTGTGCAGCATGCTGAGGGGGTAGAGAGGATTACGCTGGTGCTGACCATGCGAAGGGAGAACAGTGGTAGGGAGAGGAGCTCCACAAAAAATGCAGAAGTCTGTGCCTACGGGGAGGCCTCCCTGGGCCTCAGCACCACCGTCTCCTCACCTGCCTCCAGCCTCACCTCCAGCTTCACCTTCAGCTACTGCTCCGTGACACCGCCATCCAGCTCCAGACCACCAGAGGAACACCCCCACCTCTCAGACAGCAGTTTCCCCTTCACTGAGGTCGAAAACTCCCGCAGCAGTCCCCTGTTCTGGTTTTTCTTCTCTAGCTGTTCTGCTGCTACCTCTCCCTCCTCCTCAATGATTGCTCCCGCTGTTGAGGGGCCGGCCAGTTCTCCCCTGACTCTGCCCGTCTCCGTGTCGGCAAGGGCGGCTCCTCTACAATCCACTGAGTGGCCCATGTCTACCGTAGCCCCGGAGAGGCATGACTCTGGAGCAGATTCATCAAGAAACATCGTGTCCCTGGAAAACAGGCAAGTAGTGTTTCATTCTCAATCGCTAACATATAAACTACCTTGTCTGATTCCCGGTGGTGAGGCTCAGTCTTTGCAGTCCACTGAGTCCTCACCGCCTGCTGCAGCCCTTAATTTTACATCTCCCCTCTCTGTGTCTCCTCCTATTTTCCCTGAGTGTCGGCCAACTACTAGGTTGAGCCGCCAGGTGAACGAGGAGCCTGTGGCCCTGGAGTACCACGTTCCAATCCCGCAAGCTAAGGTCTGGAAAGAGGGAGAGTTCTGCCTGTGATCCGGAGCCTGCGCCGAGGATTGAGCATCCCCGGGCTTCAGCTCTGCAGGAGTTAGTGCCAGCAGGAAATCGACCTCCTGGATCCACGCCGGATGAGCCACTTGTGTGGTTCACTGCTCTGGGGGGTGCTGGAACTGCATTGACCACAATGCCTGCTGCAGGGGCTGCCACAGCAGAGCTGAAGCTGGCCCTCCAGAGGGTCGGACCCGAGATGTCGCTGCATGGATCAACGGAGTCCTGGACAGCGGTGGAGCTCAAGCTCAGGCAAGTGGTCTCCGTTGTTTTCATTGCTTCTGTATTGGATAGATCTTGTCTGGCTCTTGGAGGGGAGAGCCGGGTACAGTCGTCAGCTGCACCCAAGCTCATCTCGCCAGGCTCCACTGCCGGTGACCCTGACTCTGTTTCTCTGCCTCTTCTGTCTGAGCTTTCCCCCAGGGTCCTGAGGATCATTCAGCTTCGCCGAAGGTCTCCATAGGTCCAGCCTCGCTGCCCGAGATCACCATGGGTCCAGCTCCTCCTGCCAAGGTCATCGCGGGTGCGCCTTCCCAGCCCAGGATCGCCATGGGTGCTGCTCCCCCTCTGGATGCAGTCGTCACAGGTGCTCCATCTCAGCCCAGACCCTCCGAGGGTGCTGCTTGCCGCTTGCCGCTTGCCGCTGAGGTCATCGTGGGTGCTCCGTCCCACCCCGGGACCTCCGTGGGTCCAGCTCCTCCTCAGTCCAGGTCTCCATGGGTGCTATGTCCCAGTCGGGGACCATCATGGGTTCTGCGCCCCAGCCTGAATCCAACATGGGTGCTGCGCTCCTATGTGGGGCCACTGTTGCTGTTATGCTCCAGCCTGGGGGCCACCATGGGTGTATCTCTGGCTCAGTCCAGGCCCAACGATGGTGCAGTTCTGGCCAAACCCGTGCACATCACGGGTGCAGCTTTGACCCAGTCTGGGTCCACCGCGGGTGCAGTATTGCTTCAGCTTGGAGCCAACGCGGGTGCTTCTTTGCTCCAGCCCGAAGCCAATGCAGGTACTGCCTTGTTCCAGCCCGGAGCCACTGCAGGTGCTGCCTCGCTCCAGCCCGGTGTCACTGCAGGTACCTCCTCACTCCAGCCCAGTGCCACTGCAGGTGCTGCCTTGCTCCAGCGAGGTGCCACCGAGGGTACTGCCTTGCTCCAGCCCAGAGCCATCACAGGTGCTGCCTTGCTCCAGCCAGGTGCCACCGAGGGTGCTGTCTTGCTTCAGCCCGGTGTCAATGAGGGTGCTGACTTGCTTCAGCCAGGTTCCACCGAGGGTGCTACCTTTCTCCAGCCCAGAGCCACCACGGGTGCTGCTTTGCTCCAGTCCAGAGCCACTGCAGGTGCTGCTTTGCTCCAGCTCAGAGCTATCGCGGGTGCTGCTTTGCTCAAGCCTGGAGCTACCATGGGTGCTACAGGCCAGTCCAAAACCATCTTCGTGCCAGATGCCGTTGTTGTCCCCTGTCCTCCGCCTGAGGCCATCGTGGCTCCCTCTCCTCACCCTGACATCGTCATGGTTTCCCCGACTCCTCAGTCTTGTTCACAATTAGTCCTTCCCGTTGGTCAGCCCCCTGCTGGGCCACCCTTTCTGTTCAGGTGGTTAAAGAACTCTGGCAGACCACCCACCAGACTGTGCAGTGGGGTTGGGTGGCCCATGTTCTCTGGTAGCCCACCCGACTCTTTCTATCATGCCATCTGGCAGGCCTGGGACTCTGGCCACCCGCCTGAAATGTCCAGCTATTCAGTCCAGGGGGCTTTGGCGGTTGGGTTTTTGCCTGGTGTGGGTCCTGAGCAGGTTTTTTTCCCCCTCTTTGCCTGTTCCCCCTACCACCCACCTGTGGTGGTTTATAGTTACACTCCTTTTTTTTGGGGGGGGGGGATTGTTTTCTTTTTTGATGTACCCTGGGTGTCTGGTCTCCACCCCTTGAGAGGGGGGCTCTGTCATGAGCTGAGCACTGGAGGTTTCCGCCATGCTCAGTCTCATGGCTTTTCTCTATATTTGTATATTTATTGTATTTTGTGCCTTTTGGGTTCTGTACATCACATACTGTTTCTTATTTTTCTCATCATCTTGTTTATGTCATAGTTTTGTTACTCCTCCATTTGGTATTAGTTTGTATTTATTTCTCAGTCTACATTTGTTGACATTTAATTCCTTACATTGTACTGTTGTGTTCTTTCTCTGGGTTGACAGCTGTCAGTGGCACTTCTGGGGTTTTTTTCTCAATGGTGGGCTGTGTCCCTGTCAGCTGTTGCCCCATCCTCTCCCCTCTCATTGCTTCCAGCAGACCTGAGTCACAATCATTGTTTCCTCCTGCCCACTCTGGGATCCACAGCTTTCAATTGTATTATTCCTTATTTAAGACCTGCTGCTCCATGTATTCCTTGCTGCAGTCTTGACCACTACTAGACATAAGTTTGACGTCCTCTATTTTCTTCTATCACTTACCATGTAATCTCTTTGTGGCTTTATAGTTACTAGTGCATACCTTTGCATGCCCGTGCATACCAATGCATGCCCGTAGAGAGCAAATGTAAGCAAGCATTTCTGCATTCCCGTAGAAAGTTACTGTTACCATGGCAACAGTAACCATGGTAAAACCTGCCTTTGATCTTTGATGTCACAACTCGTTCAGTGATGACTGCCTTTGATCTGTGATGGCTGCCTTTGATCTTTGATGATGTCATAGCGAGTCCTATGATCATGAGTGATGGCTACCATTGATCTTTGAAGATGTCATAGCGAGTCCTATGATCATAACTGATGCCTGCCTGTGATCATTGATGATGTCATAGCAAGTCCTATGATCTTTAGCGGGTCCAATGATCTAGATGACATCATATAGACATCATGTAGAGATCATAGGAATATCATAGGCGATCCTATGATCTTTTAGCGAGTCCTATGGTTGTGACAGACTCAGACACAAAGACAGAGATTTCTTGAATTATATATAGCTATAGAGGCGATTTTGTGCACCTTGTTCTTTATGTTTGCAATAAACCGTCACAAACTCACAGTTCAGCATGTGGGTCTCTTCTCTGCCCCGAGGGGCATTCATGACACATGCATCAAAGATCAAAGGCCGGCATCACTGAATGAGCGGTAATGCACCTGTAAGCTGGTTGCCAACAATCAATCAAATCTTAAAAAAGAAGAAGAGCAGTGATGTCAAAGATCAAAGGCAGGCATCAAAGATCAAAGGCAAGCATCACTGAACGAGTGGTGATGTCAAAGATCAAATGCCGGTTTCACCATAGTTATTGTTGCCATGGTAACCATGTCAAAGATCAAAGGCAGGCATCACCATGGTGACTGTTGCCATGGTAACAGGAACTTTCTACGGGCATGCAGAAATGCTGGCCTCACTATGACATCATCAAAGATCATAGGACTCGCTATGACATCAAAGATCAAAGGCAGGCATCACTCACATTCATAGGACTCGCTATGACATCATCAAAGATCAACTGTAGGCATCACTGAACGAGTTGTGATGTCAAAGATCAAAGGCAGGTTTCACCAGGGTAAGAAATGCTTGCTTACACTTGCTTTCTACAGGCATGTAGAAATACTTGCTTATACTTGGTTTCTACGGGGTAAAAGATCATAGGATCGCCTATGATGTGCCTATGATATCTACATGATGTCTATATGATGTCATATAGACACCATAGTATAGAGTGATTCAAGAAAATCTGTGTGATCAAAGTCAGGCATCACTCACGGTCATAGGACATAAAGATCAAAGGCAGGCATCACTGACGTCATAGGACTCGCTATGAAATCATCAAAAATCAAAGGACAGCAAGGAACGTGCTATGACATCATGAAAGATCATAGGACTCGCTATGACATCATCAAAGATCAAATGCAGGCATCATAGGACTCGCATGCCGTCATCAAAGATCATAGGACTCGCTATGACATCATCAAAGGTCAAAGGCAGTCATCACTGACGATCATAGCACTTGCTTTGACATCATCAAAGATCAAAGGCAGGCATCACAGAACGTAGGCAGGCATCACTGTACGAGTGGTGATGTCAAAGATCAAAGGCAGGTTTCACTATGGTTACTGTTGCCATGGTAACAGTAACTTTCTATGGGCATGCAGAAATGCTTGCTTACACTTGCTTTCTATGGGCATGCATGGGTATGCACGGGCATGTACAGTATGCACTAGTAGAGTGATAAATCAAGAAATCTGTGTGTCTGTCTGTCTGTCTGTTACGGTTATAGGACTCGCTAAAAGATCATAGGACTCGCTATGACATCATCAAAGATCAAAGGACTCACTTTGACATCATCAAAGATCATAGGACTCGCTATGACATCATCAAAGTTCAAAGACAGGCATTACTGAATGAACTGTAATATGCTTTCTTACACCTGCTTTCTACGGGCATGCAGAGCTATGACATCATTAAAGATCAATCCGTCAATCAATCAATCAATCAATCAGTCAATCAATCAATCAATCAATCAATCAATCAACCTTTATTGTCATGATAATATGCATACAACTGTAGTGCAAGCAAGATGAAAATGTGTTTCTCTAGGCATCTGTATTGTAAAAAGAGCCATCCATCCATCCATCCATCCATCCATCTTCTTCCGCTTAATCCTTTTTGGGTCGCGGGGGGCTGGAGCCTATCCCAGCATCTTTGGGCGAGAGGCAGGGTACACATAATTTAAAAACACACTCACACCCCCCACCCCGACAGCCATTCACACATCCCTGAGACACATTTGGATATTACAGTAATGTTAACTTATTACAGTTGCAGTTAAAATGATAATAACTGCCTATGTATATATAAAACAATTAAAATGGCTAAGTGAATCTAAGTAGCTAAGAGAAATAAATACTTAAAACTGACTAAAACTATAATATACAGTGGGACAAAAAAGTATTTAGTCAGCCACCAATTGTGCAAGTTCTCCCACTTAAAAGATGAGAGAGGTCTCCAATTTTCATCAGAGGTATATTTCAACTGTGAGAGACAAAATGAGAAAAAAAAAATCCAGAAAATCACATTGAAGGATTTTTAATGAATTATTTGGTAAATTCCTCGGTAAAATAAGTATTTGGTCAATAACAAAAGTTCATCTCAATACTTTGTTATATACCCTTTGTTGGCAATGACAGAGGTCAGACGTTTTCTGTAAGTCTTCACAAAGTTTTCACACACTGTTGCTGGTATTTTGGCCCATTCCTCCATGCAGATCTCCTCTAGAGCAGTGATGTTTTGGGGCTGTCGCTGGGCAACACGGACTTTCAACTCCCTCCAAAGATTTTCTATGGGGTTGAGATCTGGAGACTGGCTAGGCCACTCCAGGACCTTGAAATGCTTCTTACGAAGCCACTCCTTCATTGCCCGGGCGGTGTGTTTGGGATCATTGTCATGCTGAAAGACCCAGCCACGTTTCATCTTCAATGCCCTTGCTGATGGAAGGAGGTTTTCACTCAAAATCTCACGATACATGGCCCCATTCATTCTTTCCTTTACACGGATCAGTCATCCTGGTCCCTTTGCAGAAAAACAGCCCCAAAGCATGATGTTTCCACCCCCATGCTTCACAGTAGGTATGGTGTTCTTTCTCCTCCAAATACGACAAGTTGAGTTTTTACAATAAAGTTCTATTTTGGTTTCATCTGACCACATGACATTCTCCCAATCCTCTTCTGAATCATCCAAATGCTCTCTAGCAAACTTCAGACGGGCCTGGACATGTACTGGCTTAAGCAGGGGGACACGTCTGGCACTGCAGGATTTGAGTCCCTAGCGGCGTAGTGTGTTACTGATGGTAGTCTTTGTTACTTTGGTCCCAGCTCTCTGCAGGTCATTCACTAGGTCCCCCCGTGTGGTTATGGGATTTTTGCTCACCGTTCTTGTGATCATTTTGACCCCACGGGGTGAGATCTTGCGTGGATCCCCAGATCAAGGGAGATTATCAGTGGTCTTGTATGTCTTCCATTTTCTAATAATTGCTCCACACTGGGAGGAGACCCCGGGGCAGACCCAGGACTCGGTGGAGAGACTATGTCTCCCAGCTAGTCTGGGAACGCCTTGGTATCCCCTCTGAAGAGCTGGAGCAGGTGGCTGGGGAGAGGGAAGTCTGGGCTTCTCTGCTTGAACTGCTGCCTCCGCGACCCGGACCTCCGGAAAAGCGGTAGAAGATGGATGGATGGATGGATGCTCCCACAGTTGATTTCTTCACACCAAGCTGCTTACCTATTGCAGATTTAGTCTTCCCAGCCTGGTGCAGGTCTACAATTTTGTTTCTGGTGTCCTTTGACAGCTCTTTGGTCTTGGCCATAGCGGAGTTTGGAGTCTGACTGTTTGAGGTTGTGGACAGGTGTCTTTTATACTGATAAAGAGTTCAAACAGGTGCCATTAATACAGGTAACGAGTGGAGGACAGAGAAGCTTCTTAAAGAAGAAGTTACAGGTCTGTGAGAGCCAGAAATCTTGCTTGTTTGTAGTTGACCAAATACTTATTTTCTACCATAATTTGCAAATAAATTCTTTAAAAATCAGACAATGTGATTTTCTGGATTTTTTTTTTTTCTCATTTTGTCTCTCATAGTTGAGGTATACCTATGATGAAAATTGGAGACCTCTCTCATCTTTGAAGTGGGAGAACTTGCACAATTGATGGCTGACTAAATACTTTTTCCCCACTGTACATATACTGTACATAATGTCCATAAAGTGCAGTAATATGTGTAAAGGATTATGGATCAACTGTTCAGCATCCTAACAGCTTGTGGAAGGAAGCTGTTGATCAGTCTGGTGGTTCTGCCTCTGATGCTCCGGAATTGTTTGCCAGATGGCTGCAGTTCAAAGTGTTTGTGCAGAGGGTGAGAGTGGTCCTTAACAATGTTCAGTGCCCTGCTCCTACAACGGCTCTGAAAAAGTTCTTGAACAGAGGGGAGTTAAACTCCAATTACCCTCTCAGTTCCCTTAACTATCCTCTGCAGAGCTTTTTTGTCTGACATACTGCAACTGGAGTACCATGTTGCAATGCAGTATGTCAGAACACTCTCCACCACACCTCTGTATAAGGTCCTGAGGATGCAGATGGGGAGAGAAGCCTGTTTGAGTTTCCTCAAGAAGTGCAGTCTCTGCTGGGCCCGCCTCCTGATCCCCAAGGAATTCTTGCTCCAGGTCAGGTCCTGCGAGATCTGCACTCCGAGGAACTTGATGTTCTCCACTCTCTCCACCGAACGGCCACTGATGCAGAGAGGGACGTGTTCAGGCTGTGACCGCCGGAAGTTGATAATCATCTCCTTTGTTTTGTCCACGTTGAGCACCAGATTGTTCTCCCTGTACCAGCCATCCAGGTCTCTAACTTCTTCCCTGTACACTGATTCTTCATCCCTCTGAATAAGTCCCACCGCTGTGGTGTCATCCGCAAACTTAATAATCTGGTTCCCCTTGTGTCTGGACACACAGTCATGTGTTAAAAGTGTAAACAACAGTGGATTGAGTACATAGCCTTAAGGGGATCCAGTGCTCAGCATGATGGAGTTGGAGATGTTGTTTCCAACTCAGACAGACTGAGGTCTCTCGGTCAGGAAATCCAGGATCCAGAGACATGTGGTGGTGTTCAGACCGAGAAGGAATAATTTCTCCATCAGTTTCTGGGGAATAATGGTGTTAAATGCTGAACTGAAATCAAACTGAAAGCAGGGTGGTGACTATAGCGTCCTCTGTGGAGTGATTTGAACGATGCGCGAACTGGAGCGGGTCATGTGATGCAGGGAGGCAGGCTGTGATGTGTGGTTCAACAAGCCATTCAAAACACTTCATCACAATTGGTGTCATTGCGACAAGATGATAGTCATTCAGACAGGACACAACTGCTTTCTTTGCCACCGGTACTATGATAGAGGTCTTAAAGCATCTAGGGACGATGGCCTGGCTCAGGGAAATGTTTTACACTATATGTCAGTCAGGACATGCGCCAACTCACTCGCGCAGACTTGGAGCACACGTCCTGGGATGTTGTCCGGACCTGCAGCTTTACGTGGGTTAACCCTGATTAGGGTCCTCCATGTGTCCGCTGCGTTGATGGTGATAGCTGGCCCCACAGATGGTGAAGATGGGCCAGCCCTCCCTCTGATTTTCGGGTTTGATGCTTCAAAACGTGCAAAGAAGTTATTGAGCCTGTCTGGAAGCAAAGCGTCATCATCATTGACCCCCTGCCTAGACTTATAATCCGTCAACACCCGTAATCCTTGCCACATCCATTTGGTGTTCCCTGTGTCACAGAAATGTCCCTGGATTTTCTCCGCGTAGGTGCGTTTCGACGTCTTAATTCCATTTGCGAGCGCAGACCTGGCTGAGCGAAGGGCGATCCTGTCCTTCGCTCTGAAGGCTGCATGTCTGGCTGTGAGCAGCGAGCGCACCTCTGCAGTCATCCAGGGTTTATAGTTGCCCTGTGCAGTGAAGGTCTTCAATATAGTGACATCCTCTGTGCACTTCGCGATGTAGCTGGTGACCATTTCAGCATACTCCTCCATATCAATCCTGTCTCCCTGAGAGGCTGCTATTTTGAAAACCTCCCAGTCTGTATGCAGAAAACAGTCCTGAAGTGCTGAGGCTGCACCCTCTGGCCAAGTCCTGAATTGTTTCTCTACTGGCCTGCTGTGCTTCAATAAGGGTTTGTAGGCAGGCACCAGCATCACGGATAGGTGGTCAGAATGGCTGAGGTGGGGGCGAGGTGTTGCCTTGTATGCATTTGGGAAATTTGTGTACACCAAGTCCAACATATTCTTTCCTCTGGTCTTAAAGTCCACACATTGTTTGAACTTGGGGAGCACAGTCTTTAGACTGGTGTGATCAAAATCCCCTGCAACCACCACAAAAGTGTCCGGGTGTGAAGTTTGAAATTCACTGATAGCATCATGCAGCTCTCCGAGTGCCTCGTTAGCATTAGCTTTAGCATTAGCACTAGGAGCTATGTAAACAACAGCTACAAACACGTTGGTGAATTCCCTTGGCAGATAGAATGGCCGGCAGTTTACAATAAGGAACTCCGCCAACGGAGAGCAGTGTTTAGATGCTAACGTGGCATTAACACGCCAGTTCTTGTTAATATAGATTAATAGCCTGCCACCCCCCCCCCCCCCGGCTCTTACCGGAGCTAACGGCCTCCCTGTCCGCCCGGAACGATGTCATCCCTTCCAGCTGAATGGCCGTGTCAGGGATGTTGTCGTGGAGCCATGTCTTGGTGAACGCAAACACACAGCAGTCCCTCCTCTCTCTGTGGGTTTCTCTCAGCAGACGCAACTCATCCAGCTTGTTGTCAAGGGAGTGGACATTGGAAAGTAGGAGTGACGGTACTGCTCGTCTGGAGGGGTTAGCCTTTAGCCTAGCATAAATTCCGGCCCTCTTTCCTCTCCTTTGTTTGCGTTTGTGCCGCTTACGCTTCCTCCTCTCCCGGGTAGCTGCCAGCCTAACCCCTGATAGTATTCCACGCTGGTGTAGAATGTCCAAATTGCACACGAACACCGCAATTCTTGCAACGTACATTACCTTGATGCTTAATAAGGTCTCTCGGTTGTAAGTTGTACGTCTGGGATGATTAAAACACTCAAAACTCTCACACTCACTGATGCCTAGAGGGGCCGCAGCATCCATGCGCGCCGCCATCCTCCATTTATTAAGATCATAGGACTCGCTATATCACAATCAAAGGACTCGCTAAAAGATCATAGGACTCACTATGATATCATCAAAGATCAAAGGCAGGCATGACTCACGGTCATAGGACTCGCTCGGACATCATCAAAGATCATAGGACTTGCTACTGAGGATCATAGGACTCGCTACGTCATGATCATAGAACTTGCTAAATGATCATAGGTCTTGCCATGACATTGTCAAAGATCAAATGAAGGCATCACTTATGCTATGATGTCATCAACGATCATAGAACTCACTATGACATCATCAAAGATCAAAGTCAAGCATCCTTGTGGGAGCTCCTTGTGCAGGATTATAGAGTGATGATAATTGAGTCAGTGGCAGTAATGCACCTGTAAGCTGGTTGCAAACCGCCAATCAAATATAAAAGAAGATGCCGCCGAGAGGACACAGGATAAGGAGTTGTTCAGAACTCCTTATAAGAACTCCTTATACAACAGTCCAAGGACGGATAGTTTTTTTCCACACATAAGGAGTTGTTCAGAACTCCTTATAACTGTTCACAACTCTTTATCAGAACTTCTTATGCAAAGATATAGAGTGATGATAATCAAGTCAGTGGCAGTAATGCCCCTGTAGCTGTTTGCCAACCACCAATCAAATCTAACAGAAGAAGAAGAAGAAGAAGAAGAAGAAGAAGAAGAAGAAGAAGAAGAAGAAGAAGAAGAAGAAGAAGAAGAAGAGTGGTGACGTGCTTGCTTACACCTACTTTCTATGGGCATGCAGGAATACTTGCTTATATACTTGGTTTCTGTGGGCATGCACAGGTTTGCACTAGTCATCATCATATTATAATTTAAGAAATCTCTGTCTTTCTGCCTGTATGCTCCGCGCGTGTCTCCCTAACCATTTGTCGGACTGGCCTCAGATTTTATACATGCTTTGCTGAGGTTATGATGGTATGCATCCCCGAATGTCAGCCTCCCCGGATATGCGGACGTTTAGGAGGGGAAATCTTTAATGAAAGTCCTTAGGGGCGCAATGGAGTTAGCTCAGGGAGTAGGCAGGCATGGTTACTGTGATGTCATATATCAAAGGCAGGCATCACCGTGGTTGCTGTTGCCAGGCAGACACATCATGAAGAAGATCAAGATGTATGTATCAGTTTAGTACGTGGCGGTAATGCACCTGTAAGCTGGTTGCCAACCACCAATAAAATCTAAAAGAAGAAGAAGAAGGCAGACACATCATCAAAGATCAAAGGCAGGCCTCACTGAACCGGTGGTGACGTCAAAGATCAAAGCAGGTTTCACCATGGTTACTGTTACAATGGTAATCATGTCAAAGATTAAGGGCAGGCATCACCATGGTTACTGTTGCCATGGTAATAGTAACTTTCTGCAGGCATGCAGAAATACTTGCTTATATTTGGTTTCTATGTGCATGCATGGGTATACACCAGCAATAATAATAATAATAATAATAATAATAATAATAATAATAATAATAATCACTCTATAAATTAAAGAAATCTCTGTCAGTGTGCCTGTGTGTCTGGCAGTGTGTCACGGCCAAAGATCATAGGACTGCCTATGATGTTCCTATGATCTCTTTATGATGTCCTAAGATATTCCTATGTATAACGACTCCTTATGTATGAAATGTCCTATGATGTTCCTATGTAACAAAGGCAGGCATCACTCATGATCATAGGACTCGCTCTGACATCAGCAAAGATCATAGGACTCACTATGACATCACCAAAGATCAAATGCAGGCATCATAGGACTTGCTCTGACATCATCCAAGATCATAGGACTCAGTATGACATCATCAAAGATCAAAGGCAGTCATCACTCACAGTCATAGGACTCACTACCACTCATCACTATAAATTCAAGAAATCTGTCAGTGTGCCAGTGTGTCTGTCAGTGTGTAGCGATCATAGGACCTATGATCATCCTATGATGTCTGCATGATGTCCTATGATATGATATCAGGCAACATAGGACTTGTCATGCCATCATATAGCACAATAGAACTGGCTACAAGATCATAGGATTGCCTACGATGTTCCTATGATAGCTACATGATGTCTATTTGACATCATATAGACATGTCTGCATGATGTCCTATGATGATCCTATGATATCAGGCCGCCTATGATGTTCCAATGATGTCTGCATGATGTCCTATGATAAGCCAACAATATCAGGCAACATAGGACTCGCAATGCCATCATATAGACAATAGGGCTGGCTACAAGATCATTGGATTGCCTACGACGTTCCTATGATAGCTACATGATGTCTATTTAAATAGACATGTCTGCATGATGTCCTATGATGATCCTATGATATCAGGCAACATAGACATGTCTGCATGATGTCCTATGATGATCTTATGATATCAGGCAACATAGGTATAGGACTCGCGATGCCGTCATATAAGGCATGCATGGGTATGCACGGGCATGCATAGTATGCACTAGTCTATCATCATCACACTATAAAAGCAAGAAATCTCTGTGTGTCTGTCTGTGTGTGTGTCAGTCACGTTTATAGGACATCATCGAGCCCTAACCTGGTTGACACAATTCTATACAAGGATCACACAAACGAACTCGATCCCAAAGAAATGGCGGACAGCAAAGGTCATTGCCATCCCAAAACCTGGCAAAGACCACAAACTACCAGCAAGCTACCGCCCAATCTCCCTACTCAGCGTTCCTTACAAAATCATGGAGCGCCTAATACTGCAACGCATTTCCCCAGAAATAGAGGATATTCTAAGTGTGGATCAAGCAGGTTTCCGCAAGGACCGCAGTACAGGAGAACAAGTACTGGCCCTAACCACCTTCATTGAAAATGGCTTTGAGAGCAGACTGAAGACAGGGGCTGTGTTTATTGATCTTACAGCCGCCTATGATACGGTCTGGCACAAAGGCCTCCTCCTGAAACTTATAAAGGCGATCCCTGCTTGGGCAACAGCAATTATAAAAACCCTGCTGACCAACCGAAGGTTCAGAGTCCACCTCAGTCAGAACACAAGTGCATGGAGAATGCAGAAAAATGGACTCCCACAAGGCTCAGTTCTAGCTCCAACTCTGTTCAACCTCTACATAAACGACCTGCCTACTACAAAATCCCGCAAATTCATCTATGCAGACGACATCTGTTTGGCATTCCAAGCGCCAGACTTTGAACCGCTGGAACGGGTGCTCACGGAAGATCTTGCTAAACTGGACCAGCTCTGCAAAATCTGGCGCCTAAAACCAAGCCCAGCAAAAACCGTCTCCAGTGTATTTCATCTCCACAATGCAAAAGCTGCCAGAGAACTAAACATCCACCTGAGCGGACTCAAGCTTAAGCATGCCCCAAATCCAACTTATCTTGGAGTGACCCTTGATAGGACCTTATCCTTCAAGGAACATCTAAAGGGGACGGCTGCTAAGGTGAAAGTACGAAACAACCTGCTCTGCAAGCTCGCTGGTGCAAAATGGGGGCGGCAGTCTCCACCCTGCGCACCTCAGCACTGGCCCTTTCATACTCTGTATCAGAATATTGTGCCCCTGTCTGGTCCAGGTCATCTTACACACACCATGTAGACACCCCAGCTCAACTCAACCATGAGAACTATAACTGGAACAATCCGCTCAACACCACTCCCCTGGCTCTCTGTACTGTCAAACATAGCCCCCTCCACACATCCGGGCGAGCAGCATTAACTCAAAGGATGCTCCAAAAAGTTAAAGATTTTCCTCACTTTACCAATCCATGCAGATATCTACACCCCACCCACTGCCCGACTTTCATCCAGACGGCCGATTTGGAAAAACCCTCCCCCAGCTGACTTTACCATCCAGACAGCTTGGCAAGAGGAATGGGAGACTAAGGAGGTCCCAAACAAACAGCTGGTGATAAACCCCAACCAACAGGTCCCGGCACCAACCTCCCAAGGAGACAGTGGTCTACACTCAATCGCTTCAGGACTGGACATTGGCCCCTGCTTGGCCAGCCTTCACAGATGGGGCAGTAGCCCTAGCCCACTGTGCGCATGTGGAGAGGAGCAAACTATGGAACACATCATAGAGGCTTGCCCGCTCCAAAGACTGGAAGGAGGATTACACACCCTCCATACAGCAAACCAGGAGGCAACTGCTTGGCTTAAGGACTTTGCATTCGCTAAATAAATAAATAGGACATCATAGGACGGCCTATGAACTCAGGCATCATAGGACAACTCGCGACTCGCGATTGTCTTTATGATGTCATATGCATCAAGCCTGCCTTCATGTCTTTATGATGTCATATACAGTGACAGACATCAGGCAACATGTCTTTATGGTGTCATATACATCAAGGCTGCCTTCATGTCTTTATGATGTCGTATACAGTGAGTCAATGCCAGAAATCCTCTCTTTGCTCAGATCTATTTTCATGATCGCTTCTCGGCCTTTTGGCTAAGCTCAAGTGTAGTAGTGTAGTAATGATCCTGTCCATGAACTGGAATTACGACGCACCTATCCCTCAACCAGTGGTCTAGAAGAAGAAGAAGAAGAAGAAGAAGACCCACCAGATGGAGAGCAATAGAATGACGACAGCTGCTGCATGTCAGAAAAGATGCCATGAAGATGAAACACCTGAGGTTCCAGCAGTACATCGCACTCGTCTGAGACAGGACAACCTTCACCAGCATAGGGTATAGGGTATGACAGACTTCAAAGCACGTTTCTAGGACATCATAGGATGGCCTATGATCTCTGCCTCATCATCATAGCGCGTCCTATGAACTCATTCAGGCATCATAGTACAACTCGCCATGCCTACATGACGGCAAATGTGCAACCTTGACGAATGCCAGTCTACACTACAAATGTGTAAAATGCCAAGCAAAGCGCTGATTTTCTCCGGGTGCTCCGGTTTCTTGGTTTCTCAGGGCATGCACGGGTCTGCCTGATATCCTATGATGCTCCTATGATATCGGTGTTCATAGGACCATTTACTGGATGTCTACATGACGTCACATAAACGGAACTCTATATGACGTCAGATAAATCGTAAGGCTGCTGTTCCTATGATCTCAGAAGGACGTCTACATGACGTAATACAGAGTGCAGGAATCACTACAATAGGACACATTAAACCACACCCATTTGAAGCAGTACATCATGTCTGTGTATCACAGATCACAGGACATAGGACATCTTCAAAGATCAAATGCAGGCATGCTTCATGATAACAGGACTCATTATGACATCATCAACGGTCATAGGACTCACTATGACACCATCAAAGATCAGAGGCAGGCATCACTGAATGAGTGCTGACGTGCTTGCGTACACCCTTTCTTACACCTGCTTTCTATGGGCATGCAGAAATACTTGCTTATATATTTGGTTTCTATGGGCATGCACAGGTTTGCACTAGTCATCATCATATTATTATTTAAGAAATCTCTGTCTTTCTGCCTGTATGCTCCGCATGTGTCTCCCTAACCATTCGTCAGACTGGCCTCAGATTTTATACGTGCTTTGCTGAGGTCACAAAGATGTGCATGCCCGAATTTCAGCCTCCCCAGATATGCGGAAGTTTAGAAGAGGAAATCTTTAATGAACATCCCTAGCTCTCCTATGGGTGTTCATTAAAGATTTCCCCTAGCTATGACATGGCTATGCCATCATAGGACTTGATATGACATCATCAAAAATCAAAGCCTTCTCCTCAGTCAACAAAAAGATGGCAACAAACACCTGGAGTCCAACAAACAACAGTGGGACGAGACGAGATCTGCTCTGACAAAGACCAACCGGCAACTGCAGGTTGAAACACAGAAGCTGAGGGAGGAGAAAGAGGGTCTGCTGGAGGCGTCAGAGAAAACCAGACAACTAGAGGACACTTTCCAGGCACTGATGAAAGAAACGACAGAGGCAAAGATCTGCCTGGAGAATCAAGAGAAGAAAACTGAGGTTGTTCTGACAAAAATGGACGGACGTCTGCAGCAGGAGAGAGAGCAGTGGTTTCAGGAGAGGACCCTCCTTCTGCAGAGAATCCAGGAGCACACAATTAAAATGGAAAAGTTGGAACAAGATTTGAAAGAAGAAAGGGACAGAACCGATGAGATAAAGACCAGCCTTAACACACAGGAGGAGAAAACTCTCAAAGTTGAGGCTGTATTATCTTGCACGGTGATACAACTTCAGCAGAAGAAACGGGAGTGGTCAGATGAGAAAGCTGGTCTCCATCAGCATATACTGGAGGCAAAGAAAACCCTGTAGAACCAGGAACTGATCTTGGACCAGAAAAGATCTGTTCTAGAGTACACCATCGAGGAGTCTAAGGACAAACTTCACAACACCATCAATGAGTCCAGAAAATGCCTGGCCAGAGTGGCCAGAGCTGAGGCGGCTTTGTCTGAGAAGGACAAACTGCTTCAATGGGAGAGAGAACTGTGGCCCAAGGCAAAAAGCCTTCTCCTCAGTATACAAAAAGAGGACAACAAAACCCTGGAGTCCCACAAAAAGCAATGGGACAAGACGAGATCTACTCTGACAAAGACCAACAAACAGCTGCAGGACGAAACGCAGAAGCTGAGGGAGGAGAAAGTGGGTCTGCTGGATCAGCTCAGACAGAGAGAAGCTGCTGGCCTCAAATTAAGCATTTTTCAGCTATTTCAGCACTTTTAGCTCTGTGTGTGTGTGTGTGTGTGTGTGTGTGTGTGTGTGTGTGTGTGTGAGAGAGAGAGAGAGAGAGAGAGAGAGAGAGAGAGAGAGAGAGAGTGTGTCTTTTCAGTGTGTATCTCCTGAACCATTTGTCGGACTGGCCTCAGATTTTACACATGCTGTGCTGAGGTTATGAGGGTGTGCATCTCCAAATGTCAGCCTCCCCGGATATGTAGAAGTTTAGCAGGGGAAATCTTTAATGAACATCTATTGCGTCTGTGTGTTCCACGCATATCTACCAAACCGTATGTCAGACTGGCCTCAGATTTTATACTTGCTTTGCTGGGGTAACGAGGATGTGCATCCCTGAATTTCTGCCTCCCTGGATATGCGGAAGTTTAGGAGGGGAAATCTTTAATGAACATTGATAAGGGCGCTATGGACATTAATATCTATGACATCAGAGATGCACAGATGTTGCCATGGTTACTGTTGCCAGGCAAACACATCATCAAAGATCAAAGGCAGGCATGAATAAACAAGTGAAAAGAAGAAGAAGAAGAGTGGTGACGTCAAAGATCAAAGGCAGGAAACACCATGGTTACTGTTGCCATGGTAACAGTAACTTTCGACAGGCGTGCAGAGATGCCTGTTTACACTTGCTTTCTACGGGCATGCAGAAATACTTTCTTACACTTGGTTTCTACGGGCATTAAGCAAGTATTTCTGCATGACTGTAGAAAGCAAGTGTAAGCAGGCATTTCTGCATGCCCATAGAAAATTACTGTTACCATGGCAACAGAAACCATGGTGATTCCTGCCTTTGATCTTTGATGTGGTGATCATGGCAACAGTAACCATGGTGAAACCTCCTGTGATCTATGACATCACCACTCTTTCAGTAATGCCTGTCTTTGATCTTTGATGATGTTTCTGCTTGGCAACAGTAACCATGGTGATGCCTACCATTGATATCTTCCTGGCAACAGTAACTATGGTGATGCCTGCCATTGATCTATGACGTCACTCAGCTGCCTTTGATCTATGGCATCACTCATTCAGTGATGCCTCCCTACATCACGCAGGCATGGTCGCTATGACATCATAGACGCAAATCTCTGTCTTTGTGTCTTTGTGTCTGTGTGTTCCACGCCTACCTACTAAACCGTTTGTTGGACTGGCCTCAGATTTTATATATACTGTGCTGAGGTTTTAAGGGTGTACATCTCTGAATTTAAGCATCCCCAGATATGCAGAAGTTTAGGAGGGGAACTATGGGCGTTCATAGCTATGACATCACAGACACACAGATGTTGCCATGTTTACTGTTGCCATGCAGACACATCATCAAAGATCAAAGGCAGGGATATCCGGTGATATGCGGGTTTTGGAGGGGAAATCTTTAATGAACATCCTTAGGGGAGCCATGGACTCTAATGAACTTCCATAGAGGAGCCGAGTGATGTCATAGATCAATGTCAGGCATCACTGTGGTTACTGTTGCCAGGAAGACATCAAAGGCAGGCATCACCATGGTTTCTATGATGTCAGATCAAAGGCAGGCATCACCGTGTTTATTGTTGCCAGGCAGACACATCATCAAAGATCAAAGGCAGGCTTCACCATGGTTACTGTTGCCATGGTAACAATGTCAAAGATCAAAAGCAGGCATCACCATGGATACTGTTGCCATGGTAACAGTAACTTTCTACAGCTATGCAGAAATTCTTGCTTACACTTGGTTTTGACAGGCATGCACGGGTACGCACTAGTCACAAACTAATGTTCAAAGTAAAAGCATGTCGCTCTGGTCTGAGAACACCTTCAAAATAAGGGTGAAATCATTGATTGCATTGTCGTGTCAGCAGCATATTATACTCATGATGCCTGTAAACAGCCTTGGATGTGTGGGAAACTGGAACATTTTCACTTCTGTGGTTAAACCTGACAACCCTTTCCAGTGCAAAAAAAAGGTCATAATGTTTTTGTTTGCACTGCATTTATGCATAAGAGAAGAAAATGTAGTTGCACTTTGATAAGCTGCAGATTGTTTTGAAGAACAAAAATCACATGCGCAACTGTTTCATGAATTGAACTGAAACTGAAAGGCAAAAACTCATGATCCAGTCTAGTAACACATGGAAAACCTCGACTTTGTTCATCCTCGACGTGTGTACTTTTCTGCTTTCCTATTTACTCCTCGTGACAGAATGAAACAGTCAACTTCCTTTGTTTGAAGAATCTCTCCACAGCTGACCGAGGTCAGTTTATCATCACAGAAGAACAGCAGCTGACCACAGACACCACTGCGCCACACAGAGTGAAGAGTCATCCCCGGTCTGAGTGGACAGATGTGCCGAGAGTTTCACCATCTGCCCTGCCACTAAACCTCTAATCAATATGCAAACACACACTTATGAAGGAGCAGAGATTGAATTTGTAACTTTTTTCTTGTAAATTTGCAACTTTTGTCTTGTAAATTTTCAACTTTTTTCTCAAATAATTGCATTTTTTTTCTTGTAAATTTGAATTTTTTTTTGGAAATTTTAAACTTTTTCTCAACAATTTCCAGATTTTTCCTTGTAAATTTGCTTTTTTTTTTTTTTACAAAAAATTGTTTATTTTTTCTTGTAAATTTGCAACTTTTCCCCCCCAAAATATGCATTTTTTTTTCTTGTGAATGTGAAGTTTTTTCATATAAATATGACTTTTTTCCTCAAAAAACTGCATTTTTTTCTTGTAAATTTACAACTTTTTCCTCAAAAATTTGCAAATTTATTCTTTTAAATTTGCAACTTTCGAGAAAAAACTTGCAATTTTTTTCCATATAAATTTGAAACTAATTTCGCAAAAATTTGCAAATCTTTTCTTCTAAATTTCCAACTTTTTTCACTGGAATTTGCAATTTTTTTCTTGTAATTTTGCAACTTTTCACAAAAAACTGTAAATTTGTTCTTTTAAATTTATATATTTTTCCTCAAAAATTTTCTTTTTTTTTTTTTTTTTTTTTTGTAAATTAGCAACTGAGTGGCAGTAGAAAATTTAAAACGTCCCATGAGCGGAACACTAGAATTGTAAGAGGTTCAGGGTGATACCAGGCGATGACTTACATTCCCGTCATGTGGCTGAGATCTTCAGTGGGTGTCTGGGGGTGAATCGCCCTCATATCATCCTGCCTGTACTGAAAAGGCATTCTGATACACTGACGACTTCATTATCAAAGATTACTCTCCTGCAGTTACTGCATCATTCTGCCGCTGACAATTACCACTTCCAGACAGAGAATAGGAGGCCTCCTTCCAAAAAGAATGATTCCCAAAATCGCCTGTTTACCAAGAGAAGCCAGAAATCTTCAGAATGGAAAGAAACCACATCGTTGGCAAAGAAGGCTCAAACATGCCTCTACTTCCTTCGCAAACTGAGAAGAGCAGGAGTCTCACCTCCCCATCGTGTGCTCCTTCTACCGGGGCACCATTGAGAGTGTCGTCACTGGCTGCATCACTGTGTGGTATGGAGGCTGCACTGCCAGCAAGATCATCATTGCCCCTTTACCCTCCCTCACAGTCGGAGTTGATGCTTCATGGTGCGAGCCTCAATACTAGTGTTGCTTCTTCTAGAACACTTAGGTTAGGGCGATAATTTTCCCAGGAGAGGTTTTGCGCATTGATTCATTGAATTCACACTGTTCTGTTATCTGCTATGCTATATGATAATCTGCTGCTCACTGTCCTTTTGCACATTTGCACTTTGTTTGCTCTCATATCTGCTGCTGTTGGTCATTTGCACTATAAGATAAGATAAGATAAGCCTTTATTAGTCCCACAATGGGGAAATTCCAGGATTGCAACAGCACAGGGATAGCAACACTCAGAGCAACAATCAGAAGGCAAGAAAAAACAAGAGCATCTAGTAAACATATGTACATATTACTATAAATGTATATATATAGACACACAGTGCGGAGCATTATGGTTGGTTGGTGAATGTGCAGCAGAAAGTCTAAGCTCTCTCTCCGCGGATGCGGCGGGCCAGCTGGAAGTCTTTGGGCATGATGGTGACCCTCTTGGCGAAGAAGAGACCCACCAGGTGGGCCTCGCTGGTCTCCTGCAGAGCCATGACGGTGAAGCTCAGGAAGCGCAGGACGGTCTTGAAGTCCTGAGCGATCTCCCTCACCAGGCGCTGGACGGGCAGCTTACGGATGAGCAGCTCCGTGGATTTCTGGTAGCGACGGATCTCTCTCAGAGCCACGGGCCTGTGACGGCGAGGCCTCTTCACTCTGCCGGTGGCCGGAGTGCCTCTCCGAGCAGCCCTGGTGGCTAGCTGCTTCCTGGGGGGGCTTCTTCCTCCAGTAGATTTTACGGGCGGTCTGCTTGGTTCTTGCCATCGCTCTTTATTATTCTGTCTTATATTTCTTGCACGCCGCCTAAACTCCAGCCCGGCATCCGCGTCGTTTTCGCTACAGCTCCCGGTATGTCGAGTTTTCCATTAGCACCGGGCGGCGGCCAAGTGCTAGCTAGCACCAGCTCCTCCCCGCTGTAACGTCTCCCGCTGCAAACAGTGGCTCCGTCCGCCGACCCGGGAGACCCCGGGGCGATCCGTGCGTCCGTGATATATATACAGAGTGAAAGGTGTAGAAAGAAGAAGGAAGATAAAAAAAAAGGCTGTTGCAATGGGCAGCTGACTCGTGTGGCGCCACCGGTCCGGCGGAACCGGAACTGGAACCAATAATTTATAAAATAAAGAAAATGTGAACAAAATATGTCGAAACACTTCATTAAGACGTGTGTGAGCTTTTAAAATGTGGAAAAAGTGCAGTCAAGGAGCCCTTTAAAGAAATCACTACCTTTCATTTTGTGTCAGACTGAAGCCTAGCAAGCCCGTCCTGGAGTCTCCGCTTAAACAATGTTACTCCCTTCCTGATCAGCTCGGTCAGCCCTGCAGGTTTGTTCCAGTAAGACGCTGCATGTTGACCGTGTTGTCACTGACTGTCAGCCTGGCCTTCAAAGACACCACAGCATTGTCGTGAGTGTGGCTTGTGTGTACTGCCCCTGGCGTGGCGTCAGGCAGGAATGGCCCCTTGTATAATAAATAGTTCTGTGTCCTATAATAAAGTTGTTGGCGTTGTTGGTTCCCGCATGAACATGACTGACTCCTTCCTTATTCATACATAACAGTATATACTATACTGTCCATTCTTACACTCACATTATTAACTAGGCCATCAGAGAAAGTTTGTCATTACTAGAACTCACCGCTTGGTGAAGCTGATTGGTAAGGACAACTAGCACTAGCTTAGCTGTTGCAGCTTTGTTCGTTTACCAACACTTGGCCACAGAAGTCATTCTCAGATGTTATTTTAACTTATTGTACTCTTAACGAGACCAAAGGTGGCTAGCGGCCGCAGTGCAGATCTGCTTTCTACTCTCCCACACAGAGCATTTTGAGGTCATGCACACACACACACACACACACACACACACACAGAGGTCACGGTCATTTACTCATTCTCCTTTTGCTTGGGCCGGGGGTCACACATAAGCATCCACTGCAGCACTTTCTCGGGTCAAAGCAATTCATCCACACCTCTTTTTTTTTTGTTCTGGAGTAAGGGTCTCTCTCTCACACACACACACACACACACACACACACACACCACGTTTCCCCGCGGAGACTGCAGCTCCACCAATAAGGCCCCAGGTCTGCAGCAACAGCAAACTCCCCCACAGAGACCAAAGCCAATTTATTTCAGTCAGAGCTGTCGCTGACAGAAACGGAAGCTTTAGCAGAGGTCAGGCTGACCAACCGGCCCGCGGGGAAATACCGGCCGGCCGGCCCCCGTATGCTGCATTTATTGAGTCGAGAAGTGAGACGTTTACGCTCTCCCTCTCTCTTCTTTTAACCGCCGCTCAGGTAGTTTTACAGCAGGTCGTAATGGAGAGAATTAGGCCAGAGTAAAGCAGCTCGCCCACACGGCTCGGAGTGAACACACACAACGACAGGCAGTGGGAGATGAGTTATGGGTCCGGTTCCACACATCCTTCACTCATTATTAACTAATGGTACAAAAAAAGCCAGCATGTCCATGTGGGACCACCACAGGTTAAACCTGGGCTGTCTTATGGGTCCATGTGGGTTTGGCTGTGGGTCCCACATTGCCCACATGGACTTTAACCGTTTACCTGTTTTCAACTTTTTTTCTCATAAATTTGCTATTTTCTTGTAAATCTGTGACTTTTTCCCCCTAATTTGATACATTTTTCTTGGAAATCTGGAAATTTCTGAAAAAATTTCTACTTTTTTAACTGCAAACTTGCAACTTTTTCTCATAAATTTGTGATTTTTTTTTACTTGTAAAGTTGTAACTTTTTTCCCTCATAAATTTGTTAGTTTTTCTTGTAAAATTGTGACTTTTTTCTTGCAAATTTCTTAAGTTTTTCTTTTAATTTTGGAACTTTGTCATAAATTTGCCACTTTTTTACTATAATCTTATAAATTTTCCTCATAAATTTGTAACTTTTTCACTTAAATTTTCAATTAAATCATTCATATTTCCTACTTTTTATTAATTTGCAACTTTTTCTAAATATTTCCTCATAAATATGCAATTTTTTTCTCCTAAATGTTCACTTTTTCTCATAAATCTTTTTTTTTTTTACTTTTTTAAAGTAAAAGTGTCCGTTTTTTCCTCATAACTTTGCTACTGTTGTTTTACTATTTGGCAATAGGCAGTGGTCACCCTGTGAGATGACTCTCACAAGCTGCTGTGATGAAAACACACATTTTCTTTGTACTTCATCTGAAAAATCAGAAACCGGTGAGAACAAGTTTGATGGAAACCCAGCTGATGCACTGCACTCTGGGACTGGGTGGCCTCATGAAACATTTGATTTTAACCCCTTAGCATTCCAGCCAATTTCACTAAATTTAGCAAATGCAAAGAAAATCAGACTCTTTCTTCACTGAATGGCAGAAAATTTGAAACATCCCGATGATAGGACACTGGAATTTTAAGAGGTTAAAATGATGATAAAAACTTAAGGATCCACAGTTCTGGACCTTGTATAAGCCTCATATTTCCGTTCTTTCTTGGCCTTGTTTTAAGGTGGCCTTGATTACATTTGTGGCTATGTGGAGCTGTATTTGTGATGTCCTTTCTGTGAAATTTGTGCTTTTGATCTCCAGGTAAGTAAGCTGAAATCCCACCTGATACTTATGTCCAGTCCCTCCCAAACACGGAGCACTTTGATAAAAATCCAATATGAATCGCAGCATGGTTGGAGCCCCCATAGAGAGCCGCCTCGGCCCCGTGGGTTCAGCTGCCTCTATCAGTCCTGGCGTCCACAGAGGGGAGGCACTGATGGCCGTCTGGTATTCAGAGGAGAGGAAAGCACTTAACCTCCTGAGGAGTCTCCTCAATGCCACTTCTCCCCGTGGAGGCAACTGCAGATGACTCCGAGTCAACCACTTTGTGCTTCACAGTGACACTGCATCCCGATTGAAGGCAAAGAAACAAATACACAGGTTGTCTTAGCTAATCAGGTGGATATTTAGATTTTAACATCTTGGTAGAATGTTCAGAAGCCAGTTCTGCTCATCAAGGTTCCATTTTCCCGCGTCGCGAACAATAATCCGGTTTTCAGTTACAATCCATCACTGTACTACCGGCTGTGATACCGATCCGGTCCCCACCCAGAGTCTGAGAGCCCAAGGTGTTAACTTCAGGGTTAACAGTTCTACAATGACGTTAGCTTTCCGAGCATGGTTTTGAGTAAACTTAATCATCCCCTAAAGGAAATTTGTCTTGGGCATAGTGCTACATCCATTGCTTACTAAGTTAAAAAAAAAAAAAAAAAACATCATCCCAGAATAAAAACTGTCTCAAAATAATAACAAAAAACGTTCCATAAAATATACTAAAACAGTGTCATAATGATGACACAAGGGCACATACGGTAAAAAAAACAAGGAAACGTTCAACAATAAAATGATCTCACAATATAAAAAAAAAAAAAACTAAATCTCTCATTAAAATCCCAATCCATTACACAGCAACAGCCCAAAGACAAAAATGACTATATGGGGAAATACAAGAAAAATGTTGATTCTATTGCACTAGTGTTTATCATTGTTCATCAGCTTTTATAGAGGCTGGAACAAATGATAGTTTAACATGGTTTGTTTTACATTTTGGCAAATCTATAGATTCTTCCTGATGGCAGAAGTTCATATTCAAAAATGAACACGAATGAATGAATGAATGAATGAATGAATGA
This sequence comes from Pholidichthys leucotaenia, assembly GCA_020510985.1. Lineage (NCBI taxonomy): Eukaryota > Metazoa > Chordata > Actinopteri > Cichliformes > Pholidichthyidae > Pholidichthys > Pholidichthys leucotaenia. The sequence continues at coordinate 97,592,336 of CM035841.1, read as the reverse complement.
ATCTTCTTTATTTCGTATAGATTTAAAGTAAAGATTAAAAGAAAAGAACAGAATAATATAACAAAAGGGGAAAACAAATGTAACAAGGTCAAATTAAACAATAACTCATCTGATTATACAGTTCAACATAAGTTATCCGAAATGGGTGATGGCTGTAGCCGCAGCTTATATTGCCCACCCATATTCCATCCAAGAATTCAAAAGAAAAAAAACAAAAAACAAAACAGGAGCGATTACAATGCAAAACAAAACTAAGACAAAACGTGACAAAAAAAAAACAAAAAAAAAAAAACTAAGCAACAGCACAACACAGACTTAATATGATAATTCTTATGTGATTTTACATGTCATCTTGTATATATATTTGGAGTATTTCTTCCTTTAGTTTTTGTTTAAATTGTCCAAGCGTTGTACATGATTTTAATTCAGGTCCAAAATCGTTCCATAATCTGACTCCTTGCACTGAGACACAGTGTTGCTTGGTGGTAGTTCTCACTGAAGGTTTTTGAAATATACATGTTCCTCTGAAACGATATTGTTTCTCCCTTATTTGGAACAGCTTTTGGATATTTGCGGGCAGTGATAGATTCTTCACTTTAAACATTATTACTGCAGTTTCAAAGTCAACCAGATCTTTCAACTTGAGAGCTTTTAATTTAAGAAAAAGTGGGTTTGTTGTTTCCCTGTAAGCAGCTTTGTTTATTATTCTAATAGCTCTCTTCTGAAGCATAAAGACTGGATATATGTTTGTTTTATATGTATTTCCCCATACTTCAGTACAATATGTCATGTATGGGAGTATTAATGAATGATACAAAGTATATAGTGTGGGTTGATTCAGCAATTATTTCACTCTGTGTAGTATTGCGATTGATTTGGATATTTTACTTTTAACATAATTAATATGTGATTTCCACCACAGTTTATTATCAATTATTACTCTAAGAAATTTAATTTCGGATATCCTTTCAATCCCCCCTCATGGATCATCACCTTATCGTGGTGGGGGGGTTTGCTTGCCCCAGTGATGCCAGGAGCTATGTTGTCCGGGGCAATTTGCCTCTGATAGGGTCACCCAAGACAAACTGGTCCTGGGTGAAGGGCCAGACTAAGAACGATCCAACAGACTCTCATGATAAATTCTACATCAAGGATTCAGTGTACCCCGCCCGGTATGGGGTTACCGGGGCCCCACCCTGGAGCCAGGCCTGGGGGAGGGGCTCGAAGACTAGCGTCTGGTGGCTGGGTTTCCACCCATGGGACCCGGCCGGGCTCAGCCCGAAGGAGTTACATGGGTCCGCCCTCCAGTGGGCTCACCATCTACAGGAGGGATCATAGGGGTCCGGTGCTATGTGGATTAGGTGTCGGTCAAAGGCGGAGACCTTGGCGGACTGATCCCAAGCTTTCTAAACTGGCTTTTGGTACGTGGAATGTCACCTCTCTAGTGGGGAAGGAGCCTGAGCTGGTGTACGAGGTTGAGAGATACCGGCTAGATATAGTCAGCCTCACCTCAACACACAGCTCCGGTTCCGGAACCAGTCTCCTGGAGAGGGGCTGGAGCTTGGCCTTTTCTGGAGTTGCCCCGGGCGAGAGGCGACGAGCAGGGATGGGTATTCTTGTATCCCCCCACCTTGCTGCCTCTATATTGAAGTTTTCCCTGGTGGACGAAAGGGTTGCTTCCCTGCACCTTCGGGTTGGGAAACGGGTCCTGACCATCATTTGTGCCTATGCACCAAATGATGTTTCAGAGTACCCACCCTTTTTGGAGTCTGTGACTGGGGTGCTGGAGGGTGCTCCTCTTGGAGACTCCATTGTCCTACTGGGGGACTTCAATGCGCACGTGGGCAACGACAGTGAAACCTGGAGAGGGGTGAATGGGAGGAACGGCCTGCCCGATCTGAACCCAAGTGGTGTTCAGTTACTGGACTTCTGTGGTAACCACAGTTTGTCCATAACAAACACCATGTTCAAGCATAAGGGTGTCCATATGTGCACCTGGCACTAGGACACCCTAGGTTGCAGGTCGATGATCGATTTTGTTATCATGTCATCAGACCTGTGACCATATGTCTTGGACACCTGGGTAAAGAGAGGTGCAGAGCTGTCAACTGATCACCACCTGGTGGTGAGTTGGGTTCGATGGCAGAGGAGGAAGCCATTCAGACCTGGTAGACCCAAATGTATAGTGAGGGTGTGCTGGGAATGTCTGGCTGAGGCCCCTGTCCGGGAGGTCTTCAACTCCCACCTCCGGAAGAACTTCAACCACATTCCGAGGGAGTCTGGAGACATGGAGTCTGAATGGACCATGTTCTCCACCTCTGTTGTTGAAGCGGCGGCCCAAAGCTGTGGCTGCAAGGTGGTCGGTGCATCTCATGATGGCAACCCCCAAACCAAGTGTTGGACACCCATGGTGAGGGGGGCCATAAAGCTGAAGAAGGAGTATAATCAAGCTTGGTTGGCTTGTGGGACTCCCGAAGCAGCTGAGGTGTACCGGCAGGCCAAGCGGAGTGCAGCTCGGGTGGTTGCTGAAGAAAAAATCCGGGTATGGGAGGAGTTCGGTGAGGCCATGGAACAAGACTTTCGGTTGGCCTTGAAGAGATCCTGGCAAACTGTCCGGTGGCTCAGGAGGGGAAAGCAGCTCCCTGTCCACACTGTGTATGGTACGGATGGGGCACTGTTGACTTCGACTGGGGATATCGTCGGGCGGTGGAAGGAATACTTCGAGGATCTCCTCAATCCCACTGATACGCCTTCCACAGAGGAAGCAGGATTTGGGGACGAGGGGGATGACTCACCTATCACAGGGGCTGAGGTCGCCAAGGTGGCTAAAAATCTCCTTGGTGGCCGGGCCCTGGGGGTGGATGAGATTCGCCCTGAGTACCTCAAGGCCCTGGATGTTGTAGGGCTGTCATGGTTGACACACCTCTGCAACATTGCGTGGAGGTCGGGGGCAATGCCTTTGGCATGGCAAACCAGGGTGGTGGTTCCTCTCTTCAAAAAAGGGACCGGAGGGTGTGCTCCATCTTTAGAGGGATCACACTCCTCAGCCTCCCTGGGAAGGTCTATGCCAAGGTACTGGAGAGGAGAGTCCGGCCGTTGGTCGAACCTCGTATTCAGGAGGAGCAATGTGGTTTTCGTCCTGGCCGTGGCACATCGGACCAGCTCTTTACCATCTTGAGAATTCTCGAGGGTTCGTGGGAGTTTGCCCAACCAGTTTACATGTGTTTTGTGGACTTGGAGAAGGCATTTGACCGTGTCCCTTGTGGTTTTTTGTGGGGGGTGCTTCAGGAGTATGGGGTATCGGGCTTGTTGTTACGAGCTATTCGGTCTCTGTACGACCGTTGTGAGAGTTTGGTTTGTATTGCCAACACTCGGTCGGAGTCATTCCCAGTGAGAGTTGGAATCCGCCAGGGCTGCCCTTTTTCACCGATCCTGTTCATAATTTTTATGGACAGGATTTCTAGGCGCAGCCAGGGAATGGAGGTTGTCATGCTTGGTGACCACAGAATCTCATCTCTGTTGTTTGCAGATGATGTTGTCCTGCTGGCTTCATCCAGCAATGACCTACAGTTCTTGCTGGGACAGTTTGCCGCTGAGTGTGAAGCGACTGGGATGAGAATCAGCACCTCCAAGTCCAAGTCCATGGTCCTCAGCCGGAAAAAGGTGGATTGTCCTCTTTGGGTTAGGGACAGGCTCCTGCCCCAAGTGGAGGAGTTTAAGTATCATGGGGTCTTGTTCACGAGTGAGGGGAAAATGGAGCGAGAGACTGACAGACAGAGCGGAGCAGCATCTGCAGTGATGCGGACATTGTACCGGTCTGTTGTGGTGAAGAGGGAGCTTAGTTCTAAGGCAAAGCTGTCATTTTACCAGTCAATCTACATTCCTACTCTCACCTGTGGTCACGAGCTTTGGGTAATGACCGAAAGAACAAGATCATGGATACAAGCGGCTGAAATGATCTTTCTCTATAGGATTGCTGGACTCACCCTCAGAGATAGGGTGAGGAGCTCGGTCATCCAGGAGAGGCTCAGAGTAGAACCGCTGCTCCTCCACATTGAAAGGAGTCAGCTGAGGTGGTATGGGCATCTTATTAGGATGCCTCCTGGACGCCTCCCACTTGAGGTGTTTCAGGCACGTCCCACTGGGAGGAGACCCCGGGGCAGACCCAGGACTTGGTGGAGAGACTATGTCTCCCAGCTGGTCTGGGAACGCCTTGGTATCCTCTCTGAAGAGCTGGAGCAGGTGGCTGGGGAGAGGGAAGTCTGGGCTTCTCTGCTTGAACTGCTGCCTCCGCGGCCTGGACCTCCGGAAAAGCGGTAGAAGATTGATGGATGGATGGATGGACCCTTTCAATGTTTACACCATTTACACTGAGTTTAGATACTGAGTTGATGTGATGATTGTTAAAAATTTTGTCTTACTTAAATTGAGCGTTAATTTGTTTGAATCAAACCACAGTTTAAGCTTTCCTAATTCCTTTCCGTGTGTATCCTAAAGTTGTTCCAAATTGCTTCCACTGCATAATAAATTAGTGTCATCTGCAAACAATATTAAATCTATTTTTTCCAAAACTTTACATATGTGATTTATATACATATTGAATAACAATGGCCCCAAAACTGAACCCTGTGGGACTCCACAAGTAACCTTCAGTAACTGTGAGTTTTTGCTACCAACACATACATACTGATATCTGTTTTTTAAGTAACTACATAACCAGGACAGTGCTACCCCCCAATACCATAATTTTGTAGTTTCTTTAATAATAATTTATGATCCACTGTATCAAATGCTTTAAGATCCAGGAATACCCCAACTGAATACTCTTTATTTTCAATGGCAGTTGATATTTTTTCTATAAATTCCATTAGAACAAATGCAGTTGTCCTCTTATGTCTGAACCCGTACTGCTGCTCACACAATAAATTATTCTTCATTATGAAGTTGTCAGTTCTCTCACAGAATATTTTTTCAAGTATCTTGGAAAATTGTGGCAATAGTGAAATAGGTCTATAGTTTGAAAATTCCCCTCTGTCACCCGTCTTGTATATCGGAATTACTTTAGCTATTTTCATTGCATTGAGAAATATACCTGTTTGAAGAGACAGGTTACAGATATACGTCAGTGGCTTCTCTAAGCATTCAATGATAGTTTTGACTAAAATCATGTCAATACCATCACAATCCGTAGATGTTTTACTTTTAAACGATTTAACAATTTCAATGACATCTCTCTCGTCTGTGTTCTTTATGGAAATGGAGTCTTTTATAGCAATGTTTTTGCTTATTGTATCACCTGTTGGTGCCGTAATGGGTATTTCTCAAGTCAAATTAGGACCAATGTTAACAAAAAATTTATTAAATTCATCTGCAGGTGAGAGTGCATTCACACTCTTGAGTCGTTTTTTTTTTTTTTGTTTTGTTTTTTTGTTTTTTTTTTGAAAGATCGGTTGGGTAGCTTGTATTTCTGTTTTTATTTCCAAGAATATTGTTAAGTATTGTCCCTGTATTTTTAATGTTTTCTCTTGTTTTTTCTCCAGTTCTTTACTATAATAGTCTCTTTTACTACATCTCATTTTATATATTAACTTATTTTTGTATGTTTTATACCGCTGCTCTGGTTCTTTTGTCCTTTTCTTTAGAAAAGCTTTATATAATGATTTTTTTTTCTTTTTACATACTTTTTGTAATCCTTTGGTTAACCATGGCTTGTCGACAAATTTCTGTTTCAGCTTTTTCTTTACTAATGGATATATTTTTTTTTTTCATAAAGAGTGGTTACAATGTTCATGAATGTGTCATAGGCTTCATTTACATCTGATACATAGACTTTTGTCCAGTCTTGCTTCAGCAGGTCTTCTTTAAAAGAGCTGATTGCATTTTGTGATTTGTATCTGAAAGATTTTAAAGTTTTTGGTTTTTTTTGGTTGTTTTTTTTTCTGTATTGGCCCCCGTGTGGCCATGGATAAGTGCAAAGACTGGCAAATGGTCACTTATGTCATTTACCAATAATCCACTTTCTATTTTCTTATCAATAATATTAACAAAGAGGTTATCAATAAGTGTAGCAATGTGAACTGTGATTCTACTGGGATGTGTTATTGTGGGATATAGACTCATACTTTACATAGAATTCATGAACTCTGTAATTACATTTTGTTGGAATGGATTTAGTAAATCAATATTGAAGTCTCCACAAATTACAACCATTATCTTACTAGTTATATTATTGTACAGCTCGACTAACTTATCTCTGAATGTCTCAATGCAAGTTCCCGGCATTCTATATATGGGTGTTTTTATTTATTAGGGGTCCAATGTGTGACATTGGTGGCAAAATTTAAAATTGATCAAATCTGCACATGAAATTAACTAATCACTATCCAATTGTGTCAGGTTTATGAAACTATTAACTATTTTCGTAACGGCATTCGCGTTCAGGAACTCTTGAGGATGAGCGCTCACTTCAACTACTTGTAAATGGAGACGTAAACGGGACACTCGGGCTTTTGTTTCCCCGTGTGCCAATGCACTTTGCAATGGCACACGTTTTACACGAAACAACTTCAACACTTCCAGTATTTTTCACGCATCAAAACTCATCAACAGCTACATTTTCATGACATATTAAGATGTGATAACGTGTATACATACCTTCAAATTCTCCCTGTTTGTTGGATAAGACGTAAAATCACAAAAGGCGTAAATGCGGGACACGGAAGTTTGGACCTTCGATAACTTCAATATAAAGTGACCACGGTTAATCCTCTCCACATGGGTTGAGCACATCCAGGGTAGAGAAAATAAAAGTGCTTTCCCAGGGCGGTCACCTCGCCAGACGGGGCTGCGCACGGCCGACCAAGACCAAAGACGTAAATTTTTTTAAAGGACACCATATTTGATGTGTCATAAATGTTTGAGATTTTATTGAAATATTCTACATTTGAGCTTCACAAAGACTGATCTCCTTTTTACATGTATGGTTTGGGATTTGAAAGGTGCAAAGTGAAAAGCATCAGCACTTCCTGTTTTCTGGTTACTTTACCAAATAACTTGCATGTTGCTGCGTAAATTTGGGGACACGGAAATTTACGTCGTACGTGTAAATTTGCAGGGGTCGCCGTACAAAAACCATAGATCCGATCACATTGAGGAATGTTTTATTTTGAATTTGCATTACAACTCTGTTATCTCTTGCATTTTGAGTAGAAAGAGTTACTCAGAGATCACGTTACAGTACTTTGAAATTGATGCGATTTTCATGTCACACAAAACCTGGGAAGAATGAGGGGACACAACCAATAGTTTCGATTCTAACGGCAAAATCAATGATTTTTTTTTTAAATCGCAATGCAAGTCTGAAACTCTTTTATGTTCCCTTGCATATTATAAAAACGAAACCGACATCTGCAAATTACAGAAAAAGAGAGAGCGCTTGAAAGTCGGATACCCCTGATATAGTGCACTGGACCCCCCCCCCCCCAAAAAAAACCCCCACCCATATACAACTTATAATAAGATTTTTTGTTTTATCTTGGTCAATCTCAACAGTAACACGTTCTAGAATCCCTGGTAGTGCAAAGGACATTCCATTTACAAGTTTACACATATATAGGTCATCAATATACAGTGCAACACCACCACCCTTTTTTGGAGATGTATTAATATAAAACATCTGATATCCCTCTATTGTCATCAGAGAAGCCTGCTCTTCATTGAGCCAAGTTTCAGAGACTGTGATAGCTGTAAATTTTCTATCTAGCTGTTTTAAATAGTCCTGAATCTGTGGAAAGTTTTTGTTAAGACATCTGCTGTTGAAGTGTATTATCGATAGTTCACCATCTAATTGCACTTGACTTTTGAATTGCTTTAATATTCACAGTGATTATGAATATTGTTGAAGACGTGGTTATCAGGATCAATATCATTCTCCATCTCTTGTGGCTTATATTCAACATAATGGCATATTTTCAGAGTCTGAATTTCCTCCCTCTGTGTCAGATGACTTCCTCCAACTGGGGATGATTGATGTCTACTAAAGTCAGTCATAAGTTTTTTGTTTTGTTTTGTTTTAAAATAAACATTGGTCCTCACTGTGACTTACTTCCTTACATACAGTATATCTATCCAGTTCCTCCAAATTTCTGATTACCAGCACTTTGGACTCCTCTGGTGCTCCATTCAGTTTTATAAAGACTTTACAGATGAAAGTCCATGTGGATTGGATTTTCTTCTGTTTTCGCAAGAAACACGTCTTTTTGGCGATGTCTCCATTTCTCTTGGTCAGGTGCTCATTCAGATAAACTTCTGTCCCCTTCAGCTTCCTTCCCTGTTTCAGCAGATCCATTTTATACTTTCTGTTTGTAAGACGGATGATTATTGCCAATTTTTCACCCTTCTTTCTTTTAGAAAGAGGATGACAAGACTCTATGTTGTTACTGTCTATCTCTATGCCTTTAGAATGGAGGAAAGCTGTCACCTGTTCTTCCACCGATCTGGCGTCCAATTCACGAAGGTCTGTATCATCCATTCTTGCCACAGCCTGGGCATAGGAGCTGGGCTGTGTTTCTAATCCTGAAACAATAATGTCATTCATTCAAGTGTACTGTTCCAGGTTGTCCACCCTATTTTCCAGAAAAGCAATCTTGTTGTCTTTCTCCTCATTTTTCAGCCTCAAGGCTTTGACCTCTTCCACCAAATCAATTATCTGTTTTTGTTGTTTTCTCACCACAGCTACCTCTTCTGAGAGAAAGTCAAGTAATTTTTTAAATTCCTCAACCTCATGATATGTTACATTCCTTTTGGGTGGCACGGTGTTGTTTTTGGTGCCAATTGATTCAAATAGATTCTGGTTAATATGGATCACTCTAACTCATTAGCTTGTCTGCTGTTGCCACCATTTGAACCAAATGCCCATCATATCTGCACAGTACCTTTGTGGAGTTAAGCGGTCTTGCTGTGGACCATTATCTGCAATCCAATGCTCACCCTTCTCCAAACGTTACCTTGACACACTCAGAGCAACAGTATCATTTGGACTCCAGGTAGGCTACTCCAGGTAGGCTAGGTTGAGAAGTAGCAGGTTAACTCTGGGTAGGCCCAGTTAGACACACTCAGAGCAGCAGAAGGTTAACTCCAGGGAGGCTAAGCTAGCCACACTCAGAAGAGCAGCAGGTTGAGTCCAGGGAGGCTAAAGTGTATTGAGTCTGCATAGATTTCTGTAGCTACACCACGTTACAAATTATTATGCAAATAAGATTTTTTTGTTTTACAGTTAAACTCATGGATAGTATTGGGTCTCAGGACTATGAGCTCGTAGGCCCCTTAAGGGTCCCTGAAGGTGTGAAAATGACTTTGGCAAAGAATATAAAGTTTCTGACTGACCACTTTCTTACATGGTACAAAAAAAAGAACTGTACCTTCTGTAGCAAAATTATCTTCTTGCATGACAGTGCACCATCTCATGCTGCAAAGAATACCTCTGTGTAATTGGCTGCTATGGACATAAAAGGAGAGAATCTCATGGTGTGGCCCCCATCCTCCCCTGAACTCAACCCTATTGAGAACCTTTGGAGCATCCACAAGCAAAAGATCTATGAGGGTGGGAGGCAGTTCACATCAAAACAGCAGCTGTGGGAGGCTACTCTGACATCTTGCAAAGAAATTCAAGCAGAAACACTCCAAAAACTCACAAGTTCAATAAATGCAAGAATTGTGTAGGTTATATAAAAGAAAGGGTCCTATGTTAATATGCAACTCGGCCTGTTAAGATGTTTTTGATTGAAATACCTTTTGATTTCAGTAAATAGGACCTCCTAATGCTGTAAATTCAACAAATGACCATTTTCAGTTTGTTGCAACCAGTAAAATGTTTTGAAACACTGTTGTGCATTATAATTTTGAACAGTGCATTTTGAGTAGTTTTTTTTTTTTTTTTTTTTTTTTTTGCAAAAAAATAGTTATCTTTGGGAGGTTTGTTCAATAAAATTTGAATTATGCTCTTAACGGCTGATGACTTGAAAATCATACTGACTGTCATTTACATCAACTATTTAGAAAAATCAGAGACAAATATCAATTGCATAATAATTTGGAACACAGTGGTTTTATTACTGCCTGTTCACACAGTCTATGGATTTGTCCTGTTTCATACCAATTATCTTCACTGCAGTTTTATGTATGCTGGTCAGTTTTCGGGTTTTTTTTTTTTTTTTTTTTGGTTTTTTTTTTTCAGTTGTACTGTTAAGTTTCCAAACCAAGCAGTAATTCCATACCTGATGATGGTTTCAAAAATAGCTTTGTTGTTTTTTTCGATAAATTCTACCCACCCCTACTAGACATCCTTGTACATCTACTAACACTCGACCACATATGTCAACCCGAGACATTACTTTAGCTTTTTTTACTACAGTTCCTTACGCTGTGGCTGGGACCAAAGGCGGCTAACTGTCATTAGCAGTTCACTCGTTCATGGTTGTTTCCATGTTCATTTCATGCCAGGGATCGCTCAGATCCTACTGACCACTGAAACCATGCAACCCTGTCCACCTCTAGTGCTTTATTTCATTAATTAATTCAGATGATATTTACATTATTCAGTGCCTGGGACATGGAGCTAACCAGCTAGCCTCCAGATGTAGGATTCAGCAATAAGAAAAGGCCAATGAGAAACTGGGGACATCACCATCCTCCATGACATCAAAGATAGACATTAATGATCATGGTTCTAAGAAAGTATTTGCCACAGTGTAACAATTTTGCATTTTCTTAGAGCTGGATGTGTTGCTTTCCGCTGAAAAACTTGCCCCATCTGCAAAACCTTTCTGACATTTTTCAGACAATGCCATCATAACACTTCAAAAGGACCAAACGCTGCAAGTGGGACCAGTCTCTGCTGCAGGGAACCTGAGTTCTTATCCTGTTGTTCCAGTTTTCTTCAGTTGGTCATCATTGTTTTGTTGCAAATATTCACTCATTTTGAATTTGATATGTTCCAAAAAAAGCTGGGACAGGGGCAAGAAAACACTCTGAAAGTTGAGGAATGCTAAAAAAAAAAAAAAAAAAAAAAAAACTGTTTGGAACATTCCACAGGTGAACAGGTTGATTGGAAACAGGTGAGTGTCATGATTGGGTATAAAAAGAACATCCCTGAAAGGCTCAGTTGTTCAAAAGCAAGGATGGGGCGAGGTTCACCATTTTGTGAACAACTGTGTGAGTAAATAGTCCAACAGTTTAAAAACGATGCTTCTCAACATAAACTCACATGGAATTTAAGGATTTTATTATCTACAGTTCATAATATCATCAAAAGATTCAGAGAATCTGTAGAAATTTCTGCACGTAAGCGGCTAGGTCAGAAACCAGCATGGTACTGCATTAAAAACCAACATCATTCTGTAAAGGATATTACCACGTGGGCTCAGGAACAATTCAGAAAATCATTGTCAGTTAACACAGTTTGTCGCCATATCTACAAGTGCAAGTTAAAACTCTACCATGGAAAGCCAAAGCCCGATATGAACAACACCCAAAACACAGCTGGTTTCTCTGGGCCCGAGCTCATCTGAGAAGGACTGATGCAAAATGGAAAAGTGTGCAGTGGTCTCACGAGTCCACATTTCAGATTGTTTTTTGAAATCATCGACGTCAAGAGGAAAAGAACCATCCAGATTGTTATCAGTGTCAAGTTCAAATGCCAGCATCTGTGATGAGTATGGGGGTGTGCTAGTGCCCATGCCACATCTGTGAAGGCACCATTAATGCTGAATGGTACATACAAGTTTTGGAGCAACATATGGCGCCATCCAAGCAACTTTTTTCAGGGACAACCCTGCTTATTTCAGCAAGACAATCCCAAGCCAGATTTCTGCATGTTATAACAGCATGGCTTCATAATAAAAGAGTGAAGGTCCTGCCTGCAGTACAGACCTGTTTCCCATTGAAAATGTGTGGAGCATTATGAAGCACAAAATATGACAATGGGGACCCCATTGTCACTTGAGGTTTGTATAATAATGACAAAGCTGCAGGTGTCACAGCTCAAATACAGGAGGACACCGTTGTTGCAGTGTGGTGATGCTGGCAGCTCTGCGTAAACACCTTCAGAATGTGGATGGGCCATCAGTTTTGTAGACAGAACATCCAGACAGTGGGAGCAGCAGTTTAACAGCTTAAAGCTCTCCCCATCTGCCCTGGGACTGACTGGAGATTGGCTCTGTGATGCAGGAGGCGCGCAGGTGTGAGAAGGCAAAGAGTTTTTGATAAGTTCCCATATGGAGGCAGTGTTAGAGCCCGCTGTTTTTTTGATCA